>CM040118.1:269701599-270928456 GCA_022559845.1 Amorphophallus konjac | reverse complement strand
GGGGTCTCTATCAGACACAATGCTGACTGGTATACCATGGAGCCTTACCACTTCCTTCAAATACAAAGCAGCCAATACATCAACTGTCCACTTGGACTTAATGGGTAAGAATGAGCTGACTTTGTCAATCGGTCGACAATCACCAATATTGCGTCAAATCCACCACGAGTCCTAGATAGACCCATAATGAAATCCATGCCAATGATTTCCCACTTCCATTGGGGTATGTCAAGTGGTTTCAACTTTCCTGCCGATCTGAAATGTTCAGCCTTGACTTGCTGACAAACCAAGCATCTACTCACGAAGTCTGCAACTTCCCTTTTCATGTTCGGCCACCAAAAAGATCTCTTCAAATCCTTGAACATTTTAGTGCCTCCAGGATGAATGGTATATCTGGATCTATGTGCTTCCTCCAGAATCTTGTTCTTTATTCCAGCTTCATCAGGTACACAAGTTCTACCCTGGAATAACAATCTTCCATCGTCAGCCATCATGAAGTTAGGTCTGCTGCTCAAGCTTCCCTTGATCTCTACTAGCTCGGGATCATTATCTTGCAAGGACTTGATTTCCATCAATAATTCGGGCTTAAGT
Organism: Amorphophallus konjac; assembly: GCA_022559845.1. NCBI lineage: Eukaryota > Viridiplantae > Streptophyta > Magnoliopsida > Alismatales > Araceae > Amorphophallus > Amorphophallus konjac. The sequence goes on along the minus strand of CM040118.1, from coordinate 270,927,865 downwards.
TGAATCTGTGCAATCATAACCCGATCATTAACAACATTCAGATCCAGGCTAGCTAATTGTTCCAGTAGCTTCCACTCTTGTAACATGAGACTTGATAATCTTGCTACAGGCTTTCGGCTTAATGCATCTGCCACAACATTGCCTTTTCCAAGATGATATTCAGTCGAGAAGTCGAAGTCTTTCAAGTACTCCAACCATCTTCTCTGCCTCATGTTGAGTTCCTTCTGAGAAAATAAATATTTCAGACTCTTATTGATGAGGTCATCCCTTACCCCTCCACATTTTCTCCGGACTCGGATTGTTCGTCGACAAGCGCCATTATGTTAGTCATGTATTTTTGAGTCTAGTCATGTAATCTTCACATTTTATTTGAGTGAATATCATGTAATTTTCCCTTTATTTGAATCATGTACCTAGGTTAGTGAGTCATTTTCTTAAGTATTGTGTCATTAGGTTGGTTTGTTAGGCTAGTGGGCCCAATTCATTGGGCTTGGCCCAAGGGCACCCCTATCCCTTCGGTTATTTGTCATTGAGTCAAATGTCAGGGACTTTTGTAGAAATGTGGGTTGCCTATATATAGGACCTCATTCCCCTCATTTTGAAGTAATGAACAATTGAATGAAAATTAAAATCCACTTCCAAATCCCACTAGATCTCTCTCTCTCTCACTCTCTCTCTCTCTAAGGGGTCCCCCCTCTCTCTCTCTCTCCCTCCACCCCAATTTTCGGAATTTTCTCTCTCCTCCCCATTCACCCCTCATTAAGACCTCTCCCCTTCCCCATACACCCATTTAACTCCCCCCCAACCCAAGGTGGCATCCTCCAATCCACACCCCACCTCCCAACCCCCAACTACCCAACACCACTTCCTAAGCACCCCTTCCTCTCCCCAAGGTTGAAGGGGCTCTTCCCTAAGCCCAAATTCAAATTTCCCTCTCCCTACGGTAGTGCCCTTCCATCTCCCCACCTCCCAAACCACCCAAAGTCGCAGCCCCCCTTCCCCATACCAGCCAAGTTCACCCTCCACCTCTTACTCTCTTGGCCATCCCCTTCCCCACCCCCTCATCTTCTTCTCATTCAACCTCTGTTTCAGGCAGCAGAGTTGCAGTGACTTGCAGAGGCAGACACGACCGTCTCTCAAAGATTCAGGTGGCAAGGCCAACATTTCTGGAATCGTCATCGACATAGCTTTCCAACGGTGGTGGTCTCGCCGGCTTCCGAGTTCGGAGCTGTCCGGAGGAGCGTCATCTTCAACGACTGCGCAATCTGTCCCAGACTGAAGACCAGAGCGATCTTGGAAGCTGTTCTGCGGTCAACCTTGGAGGAATTCGAGCACACTTCCTTCTACAAAATTCTTATTCGTCTAGTCCTCCATCAGTAGTAGAAAGAACGACGCCAATCGCCTGCCCGAGCAATTTGTTCTGAATTATTTCGTCAGAGTGTGCAGTCTGCCACCAGTGGACTCAGGTTTGACCTATCTTCATTTATTTGGCCACCATTCTCATCTCCGACCTCAGATTGTGGCCCCGTCAACTTCTGCTCGAAGCTACTCCGACCACGATCGTGTCACCGCCAGTTTCGTTCAATTTGAAATTCGGGAGCGACCGCAGCGCCTTCTGCAATCCACTGCATCAGTTCTGCATCAGTCCGAAGCAGAGTGTTGCTGTCCTGCTCCAGTCGCCGGTCCGATCAGCCCCGAGGTCCAGAGCTTCCCAAAAAATTCAGTCATCATCCTCTGTTAGTTGGGAAACTTTTGGCACAGGTTTCGTCAAGATCTGAGCTCTGTGGAATTTGTGGCAGTGACATCACCGGCCCCCTGTCCAACAATTCTGAAGGTTGGCAGAACCGGCGGGGATCGGCAAATCGGGTTTCCTTAGCATAAATCCCCACCCCGCTTGGCCGGCTGAAGGCCCCTCCCTGCGTGGAGGTAGTATTGGATGTAATAAGATTAATCCCCACCCCAAGATCACCCCTCCTGCGAGAGGTGTAGTGGTGTAATCTTTCCATTTCAGGTTGAAGCGACACCGACGCGGCGTGCGGGTGCATACCCTCGCCTCCCCGCTCGCCCCCGTCTCCGGCCGGAGTCGGCGTCTTCACGCCGGCTAGGTGAGCTCCTGAACATCTCTCATTGCTGTAATGGACTTGCTTAGCTTAGTATTGCTATAGTTACTCCGTCGGCGGTAAGAGAGTGTCCGATTTTAAATTGCTACCCAAATTGAGTGACCACCGCGGGCGAGTTGTGAGAGCATCCACTTAACCCACACCCTTGGTGTGTTGTCCACCCATGATTTGGGCATCCTAGGCCCATTTGGGGTTCTCCCCAAGCTAGCCAACCATTGGAGCCTCAAGGTCCCGCCTCGGACCCTCTCCAACATCGCCTAGTCGCCATCGGGCACTAGTGTGCGCCATACGGGTGAGCTCGCTAGTGTGAGTCCGCTGCTCAAACTTGAATGCTTGCAAAATAGGTCCATAGGTGGTGTCACATCAAGTGGTATCAGAGCAAGTTCACAACTTGTCTCTATCAAGTTGGTCCTAGGGCATGTCTATACATTTAGAGTCTTCAAGTGCATCACTCTTGTCCCCTAGTATGGTCACCTCATATCGACCTTACCAATCGGCCCACTCCATAAGTCCAAGCCACCAAGAGATGCCTACCACTAACACCCATAACTTCCCTGGCATGTCAACTACTTCATGAAAGCCTTGACCTATGCCAATGAGCGGCTTGATAACATATCGGGCCGACTCAACCAACTTGGAGAAAATAGGCCCGCCCCAAGGACGGACGATAGGATGGTCCCTTTCCCACTTCCCACCTTTGATGGAACCTCTCCTAGAGAATATTTAGATTGGGAAGCTACAATGGACCAATACTTCACTTGGTATCATATGTCCGAGGATGAAAAGGCATTGGTTGCCAAAATACAACTTACCAAACGGGCAGAAACTTATTGGATGCAAATTGTCGGGCTAAAGGTACTTAGAAGGGAAACTCACATCACCACTTGGAAGGACATGAAGGAGCAACTTAGGGCTAGATATGTTTCCCCCTCATACTCAAATCACCAAGACCTAAGGAGCACTTCAACTCCTTCATCCCCACCTAGCCAACCCATGACCCTAATTCCCCATTCCACATCACTTCCCACCTATCCTACCCCAACCACCACACCAGCACCCTACCTACAAACTCCCACCACAACCATATGTCCACAAACCCAATTGGACCCCGTGTCCACCCATCCACCGAGGCCCATAATGGCCACCACCCCCAAACCCAAAACCCCTCACCAAACCCATACCCCACAAGCCCCCTTGACCACCACCACAAACCCACCATCATCCCCAAAAAGGGACACATCTCCCAAAACAAATCAACCCAAAATCCCTCACCCAACCCACCTCCCGCTTCCTACACCAATCTTTCCCCAACCTAGGCCCCTTCTACTTCCCCTTCCTATCCCAACCCAAGCCCATGCTTGTTCACCACCCCGGGTGTGTCATACGCTAGCTATCACCAAACCACCCCCCATAGATCCCCCTACTCCATTAGCAATAGAAGTTGCAACCCACACACCCACCCAAGTGGAAAAGGATGCCCATCCGGATCCACCTCCCAACATAGAGGAAATCCAAAGGCCAAACAACTCACACACCTCTAGCCTAGCTCCTCTAGAGACACCCAACCTCACCATAGGTAAGTCCATACTCCAATGGCTCAAGAAAGGTTTCACCATTCCTAGTTCACAACCATGTCACCTACCCATGGGATATCAATCCTAAATCATTCTCATTCAGCCACATGTCACTTATCAAACTTCCTATTGTGTGGAAGATTGGGGAAACTTAGTGAACTACCGACATTGGCAAATTCACTTGACCAATATACTAGCCATGAGGCCGTCCATGACTAACACCATTAGCCTAGCATATCCAACCATTGGCTCCATCACTTCCATCTACACTAATGGCCAAGTTACTAGTGAGATCATCCTCCTTCTTCCCATGGAGGAAGAACCTATCCTGGTCCACTCCCCAACCATTGAGATCTCAAGTGCTTTGATTGGCCAACCCATTAGCAACCTTGGCCCACTTATTGAGGAGGATGACTCACCATTCGAGGATCTTGAGGACATGGAGTACCCCTATCTAGGTGACCCTTACCATGATCCCTTCGACCCTTTCCTATGGGAACCTAAATCTCCATGTGACCCACTTACCTTATTCACCACCCACCTTACCCTACCCTTACCACCCATGATGAACCAAACCCCTCCCTTCCTAGACTCGGGTTACACCATGGGAGCCTTGACCTTCGGCAACATACACCTTGGGATTGATGAGTTGCCCCACTCCATGATTTTCCCCTTCTTAGATCCCTTTGATCCATACGAGTGGAAGCTCAAGGGCCACCCCATACCCATGCACATAGAAGTCATCTCTAGGATAGGAGTGCATAAGTCTTGGCACCACACACCACTTGGCATGATTAGAAAGACGGGTCCATTCATTCACATCACCCACATGTCAAGTAGGAAGCATGAGTGGTCCCTATTTGGGTGTAACGGTCCTCCCAAATTCACTATTGGTCTTATGTATGCTAGGAGCCTACATGGGTGTCCGGGTCCTCCAACATTCATCACACTCACTTGTAAGAGGGACACCTATGGATGCCCCGGTCCTCCCAAATCCTTCAAAATCTTCATAACATCAATGCATGATAGGTCTATATGTGGTTGTCCTGGACCACCTTTTCATACCATACATTGTCAACTCACATTGCATCATAGTGCATGGCATATGCATTCAAGCAAGTATCAAGCAACAAGCAGTGGGATTCACAAGAAGCGAGCACAAACTCCTAAGCACCACTTTGAGTTCCAAGTTGATAACTTGGCGATGATGGCTTTGGAGTGGCTCTACTTTAGGGTCACCTCCAATCTGAGGGCACGAGGACTTGGACCTTGCCAAGTTCCGAGTGACTTTGGCAACCAAGCTTATGGGTTGAACTTTCAAAAGGGTTTTGGGATTCTCCCCATTTCTCATGTGGCGGATCCAGCACGCTCTAAGGGCACCGCGGTGGATCCTAGTGAGTGCCTCGAACTTACACCTACCCTTGTGAGAGACACCCTCGGAGTGCCACCACAAATAGCCTGAGAGCCCGACGTGAGCACACAGCGGCAATACTAGGCAAGCAAGATCCCATCGCCAGCATGAGGGTATGACCAAGCCACTTTGTCGAGCTGAAGCGCCGTTCCCCGACTATGGTCGCGGGTTGAGTATGGAGATCGTGGATCACCCAGAGCCGCAGTTCGATGTACTACTTCCCTGGTGGACCCATACTCGACGGGGTCGAGTTTTCCCCACCCCGGGGGTATGATGAGGGCATCCCTTGCCCCTCCACATTTTCTCCGACTCGGATTGTTCGTCGACAAGCGCCATTATGTTAGTCATGTATTTTTGAGTCTAGTCATGTAATCTTCACATTTTATTTGAGTCAATATCATGTAATTTTTCCTTTATTTGAATCATTTATCTAGGTTAGTGAGTCATTTTCCTAAGTATTGTGTCATTAGGTTGGTTTGTTAGGCTAGTGGGCCCAATTCATTGGGCTTGGCCCAAGGGCACCCCTATCCCTTCGGTTATTTGTCATTGAGTCAAATGTCAGGGACTTTTGTAGAAATGTGGGTTGCCTATATATAGGACCCCATTCCCCTCATTTTGAAGTAATGAACAATTGAATGAAAATTGAAATCCACTTCCAAATCCCACTAGATCTCTCTCTCTAAGGGGTCCCCCCCCCCTCTCTCTCTCTCCCTCCACCCCAATTTTTGGAATTTTCTCTCTCCTCCCCATTCACCCCTCATTAAGACCTCTCCCCTTCCCCATACACCCATTTAACTCCCCCCCAACCCAAGGTGGCATCCTCCAATCCACACCCCACCTCCCAACCCCCAACTACCCAACACCACTTCCTAAGCACCCCTTCCTCTCCCCAAGGTTGAAGGGGCTCTTCCCTAAGCCCAAATTCAAATTTCCCTCTCCCTAGGGCAGTGCCCTTCCATCTCCCCACCTCCCAAACCACCCAAATTCGCAGCCCCCCTTTCCCCATACCAGCCAAGTTCACCCTCCACCTCTTACTCTCTTGGCCATCCCCTTCCCCACCCCCTCATCTTCTTCTCATTCAACCTCTGTTTCAGGCAGCAGAGTTGCAGCGACTTGCAGAGGCAGCCACGATCGTCTCTCAAAGATTCAGGTGGCAAGGCCTACATTGCTGGAATCGTCATCGAGATAGCTTTCCAACGGTGGTGGTCTCGCCGGCTTCCGAGTTCGGAGCTGTCCGGAGGAGCGTCATCTTCAACTACTGCACAATCTGTCCCAGACTGAAGATCAGAGCGATCTTGGAAGCTGTTCTGCGGTCAACCTTGGAGGAATTCGAGCACACTTCCTTCTACAAAATTCTTCTTCATCTAGTCCTCCATCCGTACCAGAAAGAACGACACCAATTGCCTGCCCGAGCTATTTTTTATGAATTATTTCGTCGGAGTGTGCAGTCTGCCACCAGTGGACTCAGGTTTGACCTGTCTTCATTTATCTGGCCACCATTCTCATCTCCAACCTCGGATTGTGGCCCCGTCAACTTCTGCTCGAAGCTACTCTGACCACGATCGCGTCACCGTCAGTTTCGTTCAATTTAAAATTCGGGAGCGACCGCAGCGCCTTCTGCAATCCACTGCATCAGTTCTGCATCAGTCCGAAGCAGAGTGTTGCTGTCCTGCTCCAGTCGCCGGTCCGATCAGTCCCGAGGTCCAGAGCTTCCCAAAAAATTCAGGCATCATCCTCCATCAGTTGGGAAACTTTTGCCGCAGGTTTCGTCAAGATCTGAGCTCTGTGAAATTTGTGGCAGTGACATCACCGGCCCCCTGTCCAACAATTCTGAAGGTTGGTAGAACCGGCGGGGATCGACAAATCGGGTTTCCTTAGCATAAATCCCCACCCCGCTTGGCCGGCTGAAGGCCCCTCCCTGCGTGGAGGTAGTATTGGATGTAATAAGATTAATCTCCACCCCAAGATCACCCCTCCTGCGAGAGATGTAGTGGTGTAATCTTTCCATTTCAGGTTGAAGCGACACCGACGCGGCGTGCGGGTGCATACCCTCGCCTCCCCGCTCGCCCCCGTCTCCGGCCGGAGTCGGCGTCTTCACACCGGCTAGGTGAGCTCCTGAACATCTCTAATTGCTGTAATGTACTTGCTTAGCTTAGTATTGCTATAGTTACTCCGTCGGCGGTAAGAGAGTGTCCGATTTTAAATTGCTACCCAAATTGAGTGACCACCGCGGGCGAGTTGTGAGAGCATCCACTTAACCCACACCCTTGGTGTGTTGGCCACCCATGATTTGGGCATCCTAGGCCCATTTGGGGTTCTCCCCAAGCTATCCAACCATTGGAGCCTCAAGGTCCCGCCTCGGACCCTCTCCAACATCACCTAGTCGCCATCGGGCACTAGTGTGCGCCATACGGGTGAGCTCGCTAGTGTGAGTCCGCTGCTCAAACTTGAATGCTTGCAAAATAGGTCCATAGGTGGTGTCACATCAAAGCATGAAGAGAATTATCCTGTTCACGATTTGGAACTAGCAGTAGTCGTGTTTACCTTGAAGATATGGAGGCACTACTTGTATGGAGAAACATTCACAGTGTTTTCAGATCATAAGTGATGTGACACGAAATTGGGAGGGGGTTGGCCATCTTCTTCCTGCTGATCAATGTCGCGCTATAGGTTACTAGCGCCTTCATGAAGAACGCGCTAGGATGATATAGCGCGTTCTCAGACAGCCGCCGGACGAAGAAGTTGGACATTGGGGCTCCCATGGACGACGACGGGGAAGTGATTCACACGGGGGGAACACGTAGGAGGGTGGGTATGACACGGGGGATTTTAAACAAACACAAGAGGGCCCTAAACATCGATTAAACTAACCTATTACTAGCTAGGATAACTTGGTGAAGGTGGGAGCGGGGGTGGGCGACGAGGGAGAAAGGGGCATGGCAGGGCGAGCTAGGACCACGTAGGGTTTTGGCTGGGGCATCACACCCGATCCCATCGCAGGATCGGTGCAACCAAGCTCCGTCTTGATCATAGCAACGTCGTTGGCGATGGTGGAGGGCGTCGATCGTCGGTGGAGGAAGAACGGAGCCCCGAATGGGCCTCACACCCGACCTCTTCTCAAGGTCGATGCACCCGGAACTTCGAACGTCCTCCGTGAAGGGGAAAAGGGGAGGATTAGAAGAAGAACGTGGGCATCGCACCCGAAGAGGGGAGGAGGGAGGGGATTCCAAAGATTGGGGGGGGAAATATAGCCATGCTATAGTCAACTCTTTCAAACACTCATTTTTTTCTCAATTCATTTCATTACTTAATCAAACGAGATGGGGTACATATATAGGGGGAAGGGGAAGTCTAAACGACACTAGAACATCAATTACAACAGTGGGAAACAGCGAACATTGAAGTCATTGGGAGTCCCAAGTGCTGGGTAGTTGGGGCGCCTGCAGTCGACTTTCTGCCTGAGATCGCGCTAGGGAAACCTAGCGCCTTCTTCAGGTCACGCTACCTTTGGGTAGCGCGTTAATCTTCAGCCCAACAGCTTCATCGATCGGCTTTGGCCTGGCAGCTCGCTTGATTTCTATCAAACCCCTCTACTTTGGAAGGTTCATTTTCGAACCTAGAAGCTCAAGATCCTAGTCTGTGAGAACAGGCTGGTTCCCTAAGCTCTGATACCATTTGATGTGACACGAAATTGGGAGGGGGTTGGCCATCTTCTTCCTGTTGATCAATGTCGCGCTATAGGTTACTAGCGCCTTCATGAAGAACGCGCTAGGACGATATAGCGCGTTCTCAGACAGCCACCGGACGAAGAAGTTGGACATTAGGGCTCCCATGGACGACGACGGGGAAGTGATTCACACAGGGGGAACACGTAGGAGGGTGGGTATGACACGGGGGATCTTAAACAAACACAAGAGGGCCCTAAACATCGATTAAACTAACCTATTACTAGCTAGGATAACTTGGTGAAGGTGGGAGCGGGGGTGGGCGACGAGGGAGAAAGGGGCATGGCAGGGCGAGCTAGGACCACGTAGGGTTTTGGCTGGGGCATCACACCCGATCCCATCGTAGGACCGGTGCAACCAAGCTCCGTCTTGATCATAGCAACGTCGTTGGCGATGGTGGAGGGCGTCGATCGTCGGTGGAGGAAGAACGGAGCCCCGAATGGGGCCTCACACCCGACCTCTTCTCAAGGCCGATGCACCCGGAACTTCGAACGTCCTCCGCGAAGGGGAAAAGGGGAGGATTAGAAGAAGAACGTGGGCATCGCACCCGAAGAGGGGAGGAGGGAGGGGATTCCAAAGATTGGGGGGGGGAATATAGCCATGCTATACTCAACTCTTTCAAACACTCATTTTTTTCTCAATTCATTTCATTACTTAATCAAACGAGATGGGGTACATATATAGGGGGAAGGGGAAGTCTAAACGACACTAGAACATCAATTACAACAGTGGGAAACAGCGAACATTGAAGTCATTGGGAGTCCCAAGTGCTGGGTAGTTGGGGCGCCTGCAGTCGACTTTCTGCCTGAGATCGTGCTAGGGAAACCTAGCGCCTTCTTCAGGTCGTGCTACCTTTGGGTAGCGCGTTTGTAGCAACCCAGATAAAAATAAGATTTTTAAATAAATCAAATTAAAAATAAAAGATAAGTGAATAGATGACAAAGAGCCTAAATGAGTAAATCATTAATCAAAGGAAAAATAACGCCTTTTATAAAGGCGCTGATTCAAAAGGAAACGCCTCTGTCTAAGGCGTTAATTTAAAAAGGGACGCCTAGATAATAGGGCGTCAAATTTCAAACGACAAAAGATAAAATTTAGGAAAGGAAATGAAACGCCCTCTTCCTGGGCGCGTTTTACATAAGTAACGACGCTAGACAAGGCATCAATTTAAATTCGACGCCCTCGCTTAAGTCGTTAATTCAGTTCGAGTTTCGTTCGACCCAAGAGTCTATCCAGAGCAAGTTATGGATAACTACGTCGAGGGTAGAATATAGTAAGGACTCTATCAAGGGAATACTACCCTTAATCAAATTCTAACTCTATTAGGATGCCCAAAATCCTATAAATAACCCTGTCCGATCAAACCCTAAAGCTGTTGCTGCTGCGTGAAGAACAGGTGGTTCTTCGTACCGTTTTCTTCCTCTGTCCATAATTCTTAGTCATGAAGGATACTAATATTCTTCATGTGTTCTGTAGGTTGACGTGCTGAAGAACGAAGGGTCTTCATCATCGTCTACATCTTCTTCAAACTACCGAATTGTTGGAGGAGTTTTTCCTTATCATCTTCCTCTGCTTCCGGAAGATCAGAGCATCGTTATTATTGAACCTTCATCCGTTCGTCGGTCAAAATCTTTATAAAGGTAGGTTTTCCCAAGATCGTAGCCCACACTAATTTAATATCTTAATAATATCATCGGTCGTGCATGCATATAGTTCTTTTGTGGTTTCAAGATGTTTTCTATATAATTTCAAAAAGAAACGCCCTTGACCAGGGCGCTAGTTTGAATAAGCGACCCACACTAGGGCGCTAATTATTGTTTGACGCCCTTCACAGGAGTCGTCAATTTCACATAGTTAATACCCATGTTCAATAATTAATATCGATGTAACCATGATTAAAATATATTGCATGAGAGTACATGTGGAATCCTGTTATTTTTCCTGTCCCTCTCTCCTGAAATTTAATCATTTGAAAATTGATAAATTCTTGAATTCACGACCTTGTCCAGGTCGTCTCATGTTTAACTGACGCCCCAGACCAGGGCGCATATTGAAGAGTCACGCCCCTGTCCAGGGCGCGTTTCTGTTAAAATTTCAGATTATTAATATTCTGTAAATTAGAAATATTGAAAGGACGACTTCTATGTACGTCGTCAAATGTATTATAAACGCCCCTGATTAAGGCGTTAATTTCATGAAAAAAAACGGCTTTACCAAAGTCGCTATTTTCCTGCATTACTGTTTCACTGATTACTATTAACCGAGAGTTTCATTATATCTATATATATTTATATCGGCACTATATCTCCACTCCGTGAGTATAGTCCCACGTTTCTACGACGATTTATCGCATTACCCTCTCAATTCTCATTGACATACAAGCTCTCCATTGGACATTCCGTTCCTTTGGACTGGCGAGTTAGTCATAGAGACCTCCGTAAGTCTCCTCGCAGCCTTGGATTCCCTCAAGGCCGACTGAGCTGGTTGTACCATAAAAACCCATTTCATTATTTGATTGCCATGTCACTCTAAAGAAACATGGTATACCGGCCCTCATGTTATGCAAAGTGTGTATCATGAGAATTCTCTTAATGGGATGAGGTTATCATGCCCTTTGATGCTATTCTTGTAAACCCCAATTCTATATCAACATTGTCATGATATTCTTGTAAACCCCAATTCTATATTCAACATGATGTTCTTGTGGACCTCAATTCTATATTAAGAATGAGGACGTCTTGCCATTGATGTGTTGTTCATGTGGACCTCAATTCTATATAAAGAATGTCCATACTTATTGATCTTGGTACCCAAGTTAGGGAACCAATTCCACCTAGTTTTATCGATAATCGTGATTATACCATTATTATCGTCATTCTATGTCAAGTGTCATATTTTTGGACTCTATTCTATCCAAGTTATCCTACGTATCTACAAGCTTTATTCTTGAAATTCCATATTGGCTATACACAAAAGTGGATGTTAAAATACATGATTAATGCATGCGCATATAGGGCCCGATCTGGTCCTGGGAGGAGCACCCGAAAGTACTTGTGCCCATGGGAGTTGATTGATCACGGTATTGGCATTATACCGAATTTCATGACTAGCTTGATTGAACATTCCACAAATCTTGTACTTGTGCTTGACTTGATATTACATGACTTGCGTGGCCCGAGAAAGGGTAATTGCATACTTGCTTGACTTGAAACAAAATAGCCAAATTCCAACATAACATGATAAGTTTACCTACTTGAATATCTTGATATCTTTTGATATAAGTTCTTAAAAGTTCATGACTAGTTCTTCTTGCTATCGTATTGTTATACACTCTCTCAATCTTGTCGTTTTATGCGAGCATGCATAGCTATAGTGCATTCATGAAAGATGTAATCACTTAAACCCCTTGCTAGATCTTGAGATATAATTTCCTACTGAGCGTTCGCTCACCTAGTGTTTTCCCTACTTTTCAGGTAAGTCCGACGATGAGGGAACTCAAACGGATGGGGATGGTCAAGAGTGAAAGAGTTAGAGCTACTCAAGCATCCATTTAGTCCTGTCTTTTCTCTATTTTTTTGTTAAGTCAAGCATTGTATTTTTGTTTTATTGAGTCTAGTATTTGCAAGGGTTTGTAATAGATGTATTCTTATTAAAGGAATTAATGGATTGGGTTATCGTTATATTTGCGCACTCTGTCTTTGTGTCGAATACACTACTACTCTAATTGACATGATTGATATAAACTCGTCACGCGTCTCCGGGTACCTTCCGCTCTCGGGGCGTGACAGCGTTAATCTTCAGCCCAGCAGCTTCATCGATCGGCTTTGGCCTGGCAGCTCACTTGATTTCCATCATGCTTCCTCAACTGCCTAGAAGAATAGGCAATCATCTTCCCATGTTGCATGAGTACACAGCCTAAACTAATACCTGAAGCATCGGTGTATACCACAACATTGCCTTTTCCAGGATGATATTCAATCGAGAAGTCGAAGTCTTTCAAGTACTCCAACCATCTTCTCTGCCTCATGTTGAGTTCCTTCTGAGAAAACAAATATTTCAGACTCTTATGATCTGGAAACACTGTGAATGTTTCTCCATACAGTAGTGCCTCCATATCTTCAAGGTAAACATGATTGCTGCTAGTTCCAAATCGTGAACAGGATAATTCTCTTCATGCTTCCTCAACTGCCTAGAAGAATAGGCAATCACCTTCCCATGCTGCATGAGTACACAGCCTAAACCAATACCTGAAGCATCGGTGTATACCACAAAACCTCCTTCACCAGAAGGTAAAGCCAATACAGGTGCAGTAGTTAAACATTCCTTCAAAGCCTGAAAGCTTCGTTGACAATCATCTAACCAATCAAACTTGTTCTCCTTGCGGGTTAATCTTGTCATAGGTACCGCAATCTTAGAGAAATCTTGCATAAATCTTCTATAGTAGCCTGCCAGGCCTAGGAAACTTCTAACTTCAGTCACACTGGTAGGCTGATCCCAATTCTTCACTGCCTCTACCTTTGAAGGATCAACAGAAATACCTTCTTTGGTGATGATATGTCCGAGAAAGGACACCTCTTGCAGCCAGAATTCACACTTACTGAACTTGGCATATAGCTGATGATCTCTCAATAGTTGCAATGCCATCCTCAGATGTTTAGCATGCTCTTCCTCATTCTTAGAATAAATCAAGATGTCATCAATGAACACCACGACCCATTGATCAAGATAGGGCCGAAATACATTGTTCATCAACTGCATGAAAGCTACTGGTGCATTCGTTAGACCAAAAGGCATAACGACAAATTCAAAATGACCATACCTGCTGCGGAAAGCTGTTTTATAGATATCCTCTTCCTTAATCCGCAACTGATGATATCCAGATCGAAGATCGATCTTATAAAAATATTGAGCTCCTGCTATCTGGTCAAATAGTTCGTCAATCCTCTGCAATGGATATTTGTTCTTGACAGTCTGCTGGTTCAATTGCCGATAATCGATGCACAACCTCATCGAACCATCTTTCTTCCTGACGAATAATACAGGGGCTCCCCAAGGGGAAGTACTAGGACGAATGAAACCCTTCTCGAGTAATTCCATCAACTGTTGCTTTAATTCTCTTAGTTCCGCAGGAGACATACGATAAGGAGTCTTGGAAATAGGAGATGTGCCAGGAATGAGATCAATAGAGAAGATAACTTCCCGCTCAGGCCGAAGTCCTGGTAGTTCCTCTGGAAAGACATCAGGAAAATCTCGGACAACAGAAATATCCTTAATCTCAATCTGCTGCTCAGGGGTAGCATGGACGAAGGCTAGAAAAGCCTCGCATCCTCGTCTCATCAGCTTATCAGCTCGAAGAGCCGAGATAAGTGATACGGAGTTATGGTGCTTAACTCCCATAAAAGAAAGTCTCGGGTGCCTAGTAAAAGACACGGAGCTAGAACTGCAGTGAACATTAGCCTCATATCTAGCCAACCAATCTGCTCCTAGGATTACATCATAATCATTCATGTTCATGCAAACTAAATCAGCTGGTAAATTCTGTTCACCAATCATAACCGTACTAGAAGGATAGAGATACTGTATTGCTGATCTAGAACCAATAGGGGTTGATATTTCTAACGGAGAATTCATCAAAATAGGTTCCACAGCTATAGACTTAGCAAATCTCGAGAAATAAATGAATGTGTGGCACCAGTATCAAAAAGAACAATTGCTGGCTTGTCGAGTATAATAAGAGTACTTTCGACGAGTCCACCATCCTCGGCGGTTCCTACTTCATCTGCATGTAAAGCTTGAAGCTTGCCTTGTGGCTTTCTGATACCTTGTGGTTTTGCCGGGGTAGCATGCTCCGACAGAAGGGGACAGTCAGGAATACGGTGCTCCCTACTTCCACATCGCAGACAGGCGCCTAGCTTGCGCCAGCAATCCTCCATCTTGTGACCAGGACGATCACAAAACTTACACACGCCCTTGAATGGGACAATAGGGCCAGGCTTCTTATCTTCATGCTTCGGCATCTTGCCCTTCCACGATCCAGAACCACTCCACGAACCAGGTCCACTAATGGGCCTCTTCTTGCCATACCCGGGTTTGATATTCCCGGAACCCGTAGGTTGTTCCTTTCTTGCACCTTTTCCACGGATTCTCTCAGTCATTTCTAGAGTATCTTCTAGGACTTGAGCTTTCCTCACCATCTCAGAATAAGTGGAGATTTCCATTGGTGCCAATTGGTTGATATAATGTAGCCTTAGTCCATTGAGAAAGCGCTTGGCATTCATCTTCTCGGTAGATATCAAGTGGTTAGCATATCGGGATAACCAAGACAATTGAGCTTCATATTCTGCCATAGATAGATTGCGCTGCTTCAAAGCCGCGAACTCTGCTACCTTCTTCTCTTGCACTCTATCAGAAAAATACTTGCTGTTAAAGAATTTCACGAACTCCTCCCATGTGACTTGCTGATCACCAAGGGTAGCCTTCACAGAATCCCACCATGTTCTTGCATCATGTTCAAGTTGAAAGGTTGAAAGAAGGACACGCTCTTGATTGCTGCACTGCATTACTTCGAATATCCTTCCCATCTCATCTAGCCAGTGCTCGGCTTCATCAGGGTCAGTCAAGCCTCCAAATCTCGGTGGATTCATCCCTCGGAAGTTTCGATATAAGTCACCAGTGCCATGGTGTGCCGCTCCTGCTTGAGCCACTTGCTGTAAAGCCTGTGTAAGGCCTTGAACCGTACGCTGCAAGTTCCTCCATTCCGTAGGATCTGCTGCCATTTCAATGGCCTACACGAGGAATAGATTACTTAGGTTCAATAAGATAGATAATAACATGATTAAGATACGAACTTAACCCGAGTTTCTACCCAAATCTCACCAGGTAAGGTTCTTAGACTTAACAAGGTTAGGGGTCCTATGATAACACTTAGAACCCTAGAACTTGGAAAACCTAGAACTTAGGAACACCTAGGAATGTGAAACCTAGGGCTCTGATACCAACTAAACTGTCACGCCCCGACGCGGAATATCGGGTCGTACAGTTAGAAACTAGCTAGAAATAATATTAACAAGCTAAACTAACCAATTACACATGTGCTATGGAAAGAAGTAAATCTATTGATCAAGAAGATTCCAAATTTATTACAATAACCAACAACTGTTTAAACACGATCAAACGTAACTTCCAAACTGACTCTAATACAATAACTAATTCCAAAAGTAATAAAGTACTAACACAACTCTAAGGAATAACTAGTGTAAACAACTATGCCAACTCGGCATCTACTAACAAGTACTCTCAAAAGTATCACTCCTGCCCCTCCCCATCGGTATGCGCGTCATCACCTGAACAGCCTGGAAAGGGGGGGAAACAACAACTATGAGCTGACGCTCAGTAGGAAATAACAGACAAGTTTACGTGATTAACAATTTAATAACATTTTCATATGCCATGCTAATAAAAGAAATAAATGACGATACAATGAAACAACGTAATAAAAGATCTTGCAAGGTCAAGAAATATAAGATAACTAGAATTTAACAAGAATAACATGTACAAGTGTAACAAGAACTGTAACGAGGAACGGCCACTAGCAAGTAACAAGAGATAACAAGTCAAGCACGATCAAGTAACAAGAGTAACAAGAGTTTTTCTGTCGTAGACAACAAGCTAGTCATGCACTCGGTGCAATGCCTCACCATGTCATTATAACATCCCATGGGCTCACTAATTTTTCGGGCGCTCTCCCCAGGACCAGACCGGGCCCTTATGATGCGTTGGCATTGATTTATTGGATACAAGATCCCAAGATCCGTCTAGACATTTAGTCAAATATGTGGCCAATTAATCAGAGGAATTACTGTCCATAAGTATGAGATTTAAGGACTAACTTGTCCTTGGATTCATCAAATCAAAAACTCGGTATACGGTCACTTCTGTGCCGTGTGACAGGACATACGGCTACTACTGGCCGCATTACAAGAACTGGACCAAAACTCAGTCCACGAGGTCAAGAAATAACGGCTGACAGTGGGCCGCTCTACGGTATGAATGGTGCATTATGGGCCGCTCATGTCCAAAAGACATTAAGACCCATGAACAAGATAACGGTCCATACTGGGCCGTATTACGGATATGCGGTCATAAGTTGGCCGTTGTTCTACAGGAGTAAAGTGGCTGACCATCAACCTAATAATCATATGAATCCTAATTTCATGTCAATTTACCAAGGATTAAGTTTTTTGTTAACTCAAATTGCCAAAAAGATGATTCAAGATGATAAAGAGAATAAACAAGATCGCGTGGGAATGAACAACATGCAATTAACAGAAATTTAGTTACATAATTAACCACTAATCATGTGGGTTTCTAATTAACCATTGTGTGCGTTGAAGTGAAGATAGTAATCAGAATGTTTTTACACTATGATTGAATTCAGGGACCATTGTAACTTGAGATCATAGGGTTACATGCATGGGTCACTGGTTCCCCAAAAATATAGTTTTCAACTGGACTAGGTTGAATGGGTCGATCCCCTAACGGTCCGGATCGATCCTCGGGTCGAAAAACAACTAAAACGGGTCTGCTGGCATATGGGTCGACCCATTGGGTCGACCCTTGGAAAAACCAGGGTCTGCCTGTGTGATGGGTCGACCCCTGCAAAATAGACTTCTGTCTGCTGAATGGGTCGACCCCATGGGTCGACCCCCACAATTTCTGCCGTGTGGGTCGACCCCATGGGTCGACCCCCACCTGCCCGCTGTATGGGTCGACCCCATGGGTCGACCCCCGCACGGTGCAGGATGGGTCGACCCCATGGGTCGACCCTCGGGCAGTAAAAATCTGCTTGAGCATGGGTCGACCCCATGGGTCGACCCCTGCCTTCACAGAACCGAACGTGACTTCGGAAATCAATGAAAGCTCACCCAATTGGGGTCTAATTGGGCTGGGATCTTAACCCCATGCTCTTGGGTTCTTGATAGACATACTAGGGTCATAATAAAAGAGTTTGGAACATGAAATTTACCAAAAAATCAATCGAATCACAACCTATCTAGGAAGAACACTAGAAAACCAAGTTTTTAGCATGCTTTTACTCAAACATGAAATACTCTAAGCATGGTCTATGAAAATTGGGGCTTTATATATCAAAAGAAAGAGGGCTTGATGCTGATTCCAACCATATATGACATGCTATATAGGGATCAAGATTGATAACTCGAAATCATGATTTAACTTGAAAGCAACTTGAAAGAACACATCATAAACCAAGTCTAGACATGCTCTTACTCAAATCAGAAATTCTCTAAGCATGCTTCATGAAATTTAGGGCTTTCTACGCCAAATGAAAGCTAACATGTTGCTGATTACATCCATATATGTTAATTAGAGTTTGGGCTGTTATAACCTACCTCAATCGAAGAGAGAACTTATGAACCTAGATTGAAGAACGAACTTGACAGCACTTCAGAAAAACCCCGAGATCTCTCTGGATACCTAATAAATTTAGGGTTTTTACTACCAATGGAAAGATCTCGTCGAGAGGAATAAAATGATATACTCATGTGCAGATTTTGGTTGAGAATGCCTACCTCAATCGAAGGAACAAAGATGAAGAAAGGAGGACGATGGGATGCCGACCCACCTCCACTAATCGACCAAGATCTTCCTAGATCAAACTCCACTGTTGCTGCCGCTGCTACCAAAGGAAACTAGGGTTGAAGAGCTTCATTTTTATAGCTCATACACCTTCTGGAGCCTTCGGAGCTGGGAGAAATCGACGATGCAAGGTGAGTGTTTGAAACGGCACCGAAATGTTTGACCCAACCAAACTCGGCCGACTGCACGTTTTAGGGTTTGGTTTTCGATTAATTGATAGAGGGGAAATGATCCTTAGATCGTAGCCTTTCATTTGCCACCGATTTGGGGTCATTTGGTGGAGTATTAAGCTCTAATTCGACAGTTTAAGTTAAGGTTAGGTAAGGGTTAGATAAGTGTGCACTTTTGGGCTTAATCCACTGATTAGACCCAATTACAGATTTTTGCTGGGTCGACCACAGAAGATAAAGTTGTTAAATAAATGGTCCTTGACCCAATTAGCATTTTTCCAGATTTTTATAAGGTAGTCTAAATTTCACTAGTTCTATTTACTAAGGAATTAAATATTAAATTCTAAAATTCATGCATTAAACCATTTTATTTCAATTTTTAATTAATAAAACTCAATAAATAAATCGGGGTATTACAGGGCGTGACAAGCCAAGGCCAGTCGGTCGATCGAATCTCCCAGGGGTGAAACCCCTGAAAACCGGTCGACCTGCCATTCTGGGGTAGGTCAACCAACCCAGGGTCGGTCAATCGAAACCAGGCGTTCGATCGACTGAACCCTTCTGCACTTGGCCCCTTAACAAGGTTGCCAGAATCGGTCGACCAACCCATGTGGTTGGTCGACCGATTTTGGCCACCGACCAACGGGGAGACCCCTTAGGGCCGCCTTTCCACGCCCAACTCGCCCTCACAGTGAGTGGAAAGCTTGAGGAATTAATCCCCGACCTCCAACACACTCATTGGGACCCAATGGGTCGTGAATCGGTGATCAAAACCTCGAAATCGACGCTCACCCCGAATCATGCTCAAACTTCCCCAAAATAAGAACAAAACCTGCTCTCAGCCTCACCACGGCCCGAGACCATAAGAAAAGGCAGAAAAAGCAAGGGGGAAACCCTCCCCAACATCCAATCTACCGAACCACTAAGAATCATCGCTCGAAACGATGAAATCGTCACTCGTCCCGAATCATTCATAAAACCCCAACAAGAAAGAAACTCGCTCGATCTCGCATCGATCAACATGAAAATGTGGGAAATTAACGTGAGGAGGGTAAGGATCCATCCCCCTACCTCTTACGAAGAAACCGCGAAGAAGGGACGCTGATCCACGCTTGAAACGCCTCGTTCCATGGCCGGTTCCTCCCAAAAATGCGAAAGCCGCCTCGCACGCCACCGTCTCTCGCTCCGAGCTCTGGTCCTCGCCACCCGTCGCCCGCACCGCCCTCTGCCTCACCGCAGGTCCTCCCCGTCGGCCGCCGAAGAAGAAGAGGGAGAGAGGGAGAGACGTGAGAGGGGGAGAACCATGGAGAGGGAGAGAGCGTTACGAGAGTGAGGGAGAGAAGGGGAGGGGAGGGGGTTAAATAGGATTTTTTTATTTCCTTTTTTTTAATTCCAATGCTCCGAAAAAACCCCGCAAAATACATTCTGACTCTGAAAAATTCCATAAAAATACTGGGCCACTCCGCGTGGCACCACGGACCCAAAATAATCTACATATGCACCACTTGAGGGTTTGTTAATCTGATATAAAAGTCCAAAATCCGCTCAGACACGATCCACAACGCGCGGAAATATGATCTAAAAATCTGAGACATTACACCAGTAGCTGGCAGATGGACTTCTGTAGCCAGGGTGTTTGTTAATCAAGACAGGTTGGAAATACTAAGAATCGTGGAATTGTGAGGCCTCAGGTGGCCACTCGCGTTGTGTCCCACGCATGCAAATGGGACATTGGACTGTTGAGTATGGTTCCCCAATTGTGTTAGGAGTTTGTGTATGGGTCACATCTCCTTGCTATGTAGGGACTTTTGTCGAGTATTACTCATGTCTTTAAGATCTCGGTGTGGCTGAGGTGATGCAAGACCCATCTATTTTTGGTGTGCCTTGCTCGTTCCTGTGGGTTTGCATGAGTAATGAATGTAAAGCGAGTGAGTCTTTCTTCCCATGTGAGTTGTGGTGCGTTCCTTCAAATTTTGAGGATGAAATTTCTTTAAGAGGGGAGGAATGCCATGACCTGAGTTTTCGGATCCAGCATCCATAGGTTTCGGAGAGTTTCCAGCGAGTCCCTGATAGTGTTTTCTAATAAAAATAGAATTTTTTAAATATCGGATCTTTGGATCCCCAAATAATAGAAAATAAAATATTTTGGGATCCGAGGCATAACGGGTGAGTTATGCTTTTTTCAAGGAATGTGGGGTTAATTTTTAGTAATTTTTTGGTTTTCCATACTTTTTAACCCCAAAATTAAAATCTATAAATAACTCTTAACCCCCCTCCCCCTTCTCATTCTCTCAAACTCTCCCTCTCTCCTCCACTTCTTCCCCTCTCTCACTCTCCCACCTCCAGCGGCTGACAGTGGGCGTGGAGGGCTAAGGTGGCAAGGTGACAACGGCGACGGGCGGTGAGGACGAGGAAGAGATCAAGGGTAGCAGGCGCGGCGTGTTCGTGAAGGAGATGAGGAACGGCCGTGGGGTTTTGGCAGTTTTCGGCATGGATCGGCGTCCCCTTCCCGTGAAATCTTCGTGAGAGGTAGAAGGATAGATCCCGAACCCTTGTGCGTTGATTTCCTGTTGTTTTATGCCGATTCGAGCGAGTTAGAGTGGGTTTCCTTCTTGCCGAGAAAAATACATGTTTTTGGAGCGAGTGGCATTTCCCACCGATCCGAGCAGTGTTTCTTAGCCAATCTTGTGACATTGAAGGAGTGGATGATGGGGAATGATTCCCCCTTGCTTTTCTCGCTTTCCCGTGTGGTTTGGGGCCAGGTGAGACCAAGAGCAGGTTTATGTTATGTTTTGGAAAGGTTTGAGCATGATTTGGGGTGGGCGATGGATTCGTTCAATCGACCCATGTTTTATGATTTAAATAAGTCCTCCCAGTGGGTAGGAGGTTGGGGAATGGTTTCCCCTTGTTTTTCCCCTTGTACGGAGCGAGCAGGGAGTGGAACGGGACCCTACAAGGGGCTCTCACAACAAAATCACCTAAATCGATTGACCAATGGTCTGGATCGGTTGACCATTCTGGCCCCTTTCTAAACAGGCCGTTCGGTGAATTTCGGTCAACCGACTAGGCAGGATTGGTCAACCGATCTGCCTAGTTGGTCGACAGACCAGAGTGACCGACCGATCGTGTTGTACCCAGGCGAATAGTAATCAAGAGGGGAGGGGTGAATTGATTACCAATAAAAATTTTGACTATAAAAATTAATTGTTTAGCACCCCTCAAAAAATTAAGAACAGAGCAATGATGCAATGGATAAGAACAACCAACCTCTCTTTCTCACCTCGATTCAAATCACACTCGTGAGAGGTACAAGATTGTTAGAACACAATTTCTGAACATGAAAAGAATTCACTCATATAACCGCAGAGCCCACACGAGATCGACAATGGAAGACAAACCACATATATGAACACGCGATTTTTTAGGTGGTTCGGGTCCACAACTGTGTCCCCTACGTCCACCCTGCACAGTGTGAGGATTAAGCTCCACTAGATGTGAGGCACACACACACATGTGTTGTAAGCACAACCACACACAAACGCAGTCGACCTTGGCCGCACAACCACACACAAAATATTCTCAAATGTTGTAAGATGGAAAATAGATATTCAAGAGCATATGAGCATATGTGCAAAAATCAAGATCTAAAGGATTCTAAGTATATCTAGCTCCCCCTTTCAATATTTCTGATGAAGTGCGAGCTCCCCTTCTAGAAGTCAGAGACGATGGGTCGAATGAAGAACTCCAGCCGCATCCCCATGATGAAGCATGCTGCAGGTGTCACAGCAGGGTACTGGACGAAGATATCCTCAAATAAATGATCTTCAGCTCATAAGGAGAAGAGGAATGGCTGGTTCGCCACCGCGCTCTCCCTGCAAAACCAAAACCAGATAAAACATGAAAGCCTTTTCTCACATCTGAAATTGCCCTAATCTCAATGTATAAATACCCAAATGAAAGGATGGACACGTGGAGGGAATAATCTCCCTGGAACCAATCATTGAGGGGGACAAAAAGGGTGGAATGTAAATAGGGCGTCGAGCCCGCACGAACCGGCGTAAAACTCGATCGTCGAAAAGTGTCGACTCACAGAGTCGACACTCTCAGTCGACCTGTAGAGGAAAATGCATGGACAGAATGTAGGAGAAAAAGTGTCGACTCAATTAGTCGACACTTCCTGTCGGGGAACGATGAAAACACCCCAGAGTGCCAACAAAAAAGTGTCGACTCCTTGAGTCGACATTTTTTGTCTGGCCATCCAAAAACCAGCATACATAATGGTCGGATAAAAATGTCGACTCAAGGAGTCAACATTTCCATTCCAGGTTACAAAAACACTAAAGGGGAAGAGCCAGTGGGAAATGTGTCGACTCTAAGAGTCGACACTTTCACCTGGGGTTTCAAAACAATGAAAACAAAAGGTTTAACATGAAAGCAAAGGATCTGAAAGATCAAACCAAAAACTGAGCATGCTTACCCATGATCCAATTGCCAATAATTCAAGCAAAATATACAAATTTACCTTTGCCATATATCCATCAGTTTGGAACAATATCCTCCCTAAACTGAACTCAGGATAATTCAGTTCGTAACATTTATGAGAGCAGCTGTCAAGTGTTAACTACTTAATCCATTATACATGTCCACAGTTAGCACGGTTCAGAAAGCATTGGAAGAATTCCTTTAACTTTTCCACAAGTATCCATGTCACTGAGTTACAAAATAAAGTCACAATTAGCCATTCAACCATAATTAAGAAAAGGAGTCCATCAATTTGAGTTAAGTAGCATCTCCTTCAACTCTGTCCTGCACAAAATCTCATGGCCATATCAGTCCTTTGGGTAAGTAATGAAATGAACAAAGGGGATGCCATTCTTGTGGAAACTAAAACAAGATCTTACATATTAAACCACCAATCACAGTCCAGTTCAAAAACTCACATAACACCTCATTCACCTATAAACAAATCTTAGAATTTATTTAGACTACCTTGAATCAAACGTTCTCATATCCACATGAATCATCGTCACATTATATTTGGTCATCGTCAAAATTCCTTAATGCAAAATTACCGCGCACGGGGTTCAACAATCTCCCCCTTTTTGATGATGACAAAATATAATATGCATCAAAATAAAGAAGTATTAACCAAAAATTCAGCATTGTCATCCTTTGCCCTTGAATCAATGAAAAAGAACAATTCATTCCATTCCTAAGAAAGTTTTCACAAGATAGCATCAATGTAACTCATTCAAACACAGGATAGCATCGATATGATGAACACATTCAGGCAATGTAGATTGTTCATTGGCATCACAAAATTTGCCAATCATCATAATGTTAATGTTTCTCTATTTCTTCTCTGTTAAAACAAAAAGATACACAACTGACAGAGATACACAACTGACAGAGATAAAGTCTAATACCCTGCATGCTATGCCATGACGTATCGACATTCATTCTAGTTGATGTTCACACAAGCATACGACACGCAATCAAGCAACACACATGACTAACATTGACTGGATAACATAATAACATAACCAGTTCTCCCTCTTTGGCATCATCAAAAAGACAAGGGGGGAATCAAGGATAAGTGAAAGTACTACTTGTTGGATAGAACTGAAATCAATCTTCTAAGATAGATCAAGAGGGCGATGGAGGACGGCGAATGAGATCTGTTATACCATCGAGCTTGTAGGATTGAACACCCAAGGCTGAGTGGAGTGAATCAATGGAATTTTCCAGAGCATCAAATTTTTGGAGATAGGTGCTGTGGTATAGTTTCAACTCAAAAATATCCTTGGTCAGACCAGCCACCGTCTCCTTGACCTGAGAAAGTTCACCGCCTAAGGCATCAATCTTTGAATGCATCGTTGTGACATCCGTAGAGGCGGACTGAGTACCAGCATGTTCTTCTTGTCCATGGTCATCACTGTCATCAGATGCAACTGCAGGAAGAGTGCGGACTAGACGGCCGCGTTGGAGTTCATAACCCATGTTGTTGCAGATAGAGGGAATGGTGTAGATGTCTGCATCTCTGGTGGAGTGACTGACTTCGTTGCTTAAGTTAATATGAAGATATTGAAAAATAGGGGCCAGTGCTATAGCATAAGGTAGATTTCTATTCTTTGACTTCCGACAGCTTGTGATATATTCCAACATAACAGCAGGAAAATTAATTGGATCACCACTCAAGAAATAGACAAAAAGAAATTGTTGCCGATGTGTAACTTGTTCTCTTCCTCCAAATCGTGGGAGCAAGATTGTAGTCACCATGTGATGTAAAATCCTTTGCATTGGGGGAAAGTTGTTTGCATTCAACTTACTCGTGATCCTGTCACCCATTTGGTTATGATCACGGAGTGATCTCTAGGGCGAGACACGAGGAACCACACCTTGTTGCTTTGGAACTAGTGTAGTTCTTCCTGCATAGCCAAGATCCAGGAATTATCTTTCAAAGCACCCTCTACAGTGTAAGGCTCAAATTAAGAGAGCAATGCAATGTAATCTGAGTTCTCTACTTCCCTGAAGGAGGATCTTGTTCTGACTCTTTCTTCAACATTGCCAATCACATTTTCAGTTGGATGGTTCTTTGTGAATGTTCACTGCCTTGGTAGTTCCAGCACATCTTGTTCTTCTTGAGTCTCATTTTCCAATCTTTCTTCTTGAATGTCCTGTTCTTGTGAGGCCTTCGGTGCATTTCCTTTTTCATTCTCTTCATCTTCATCTTGCACACATGAATCCTTGTTAATATTCCAATTGAATGACTCGTCTACAATGACATGGGGGCTCTCTTCCACCACAAGAGATTTTAGGTTATACACCCGATAAGCTCTTGAAGTGAGAGAGTACCCAAGAAATATTCCATGATCACTTTTTGCATCAAATTTGCCTTAATCAGATTTTCCATTGTTCAAAATGTAACGAATAAAACCAAATGGTTTAAGATGGGAGATATTAGGCTTCTTACCTTTAAAGAGTTCATAGGGTGTTTTTCTGAGAAGAGGTCTTACCATGGCTCGGTTTATGATGTAGCATGTCGTGTTAACGGCTTCTGCCCAAAAATACCTAGGTAGATTATTTTCATTGAGCATCGTACGAGCCATCTCTACAAGGGTTCTGTTCTTCCTCTCAACAACCCCATTCTGTTCTGGAGTTCTGGGTGTTGAAAATGTGTGCGTGTACCCGTGTTCCCTACACAACTCATTAAACTCATTGTTTTTGAACTCCTTACCATGATCACTTTGGATTGTTTTGATGAAATATTCTTTCTCATTTTAAACTTTCCTGCAAAAACCTTTAAACTCAGTCAATGCATCACTTTTTTGTGTCAAGAAGTGAACCCAGCAAAATCTTGAGAAGTCATCCACACTGACGAATCCATATAGCTTTCCGCCTAGACTATGAGTTCTACTAGGTCAGAACAAATCAATGTGAAGTAATTCAAGGGGCCTAGTAGTTGTGATAGTATTCTTACTTTTAAAGGAAGTTCTGATTTGCTTACCATTACTACACGCCTTACACACTTTGTTTGCTTCAAACTTCAGCTTTGGCAATCCAATGACTAGATCATTTCTGGACAACTTTGTAAGAACATTAAAACTGGCATGCCCAAGACGGCGATGCCACAACCAAGCATTATCTGAATTATTTGCAACTAAGCAAAGATTATTGTATGATGTATCATCTAAGTCTATGATATATAGATTGTTTTGTCTAACTCCTATGAACTTTATTTCATGTGTATCTTTATTTACAACCATACAGTGTGTGGAGTCAAAATTCACATTGCACCCTTTATCACATAATTGACTAATACTCAGTAAATTATGATTAAAACCTTTAACCAACAAAACATTTTCTACACTATGACTAGATCCCTTACCTATCATACCTTCGCCGATGATTTTTCCTTTCTCCTTGCCCCCGAAGGCAACAAGTCCACCATCCTTTTCTTTGAGGTCTGCAAATATTTCTTTATTTCTTGACATGTGTCGCGAGCATCCACTATCGAGATACCATTTATTTCTTTGAGCCTTCAAGCAGACCTACAAAACCACCAAGACAAGAAAACTTCTATGATTTTGGTACCCAAGCTTGCTTGGGTCCATAATGGTTAGAAGTTCTTAATCTATTCAACCGCATTAATTTTCTCGCAAAATTTTCATCGTCAGCCAACTTTAATCTGCATGTATACATGGTGTGGCCATACATTCTACAGTAGAAACATGAAACAACTTTCTTGTTAGGATTCCTTTTCTTATATTCATTCATGAAGGGTTTGTGAACAGGAATATGTTTTTCATTCTTTTTGTGTGAAGAACATGATGAATATGGAGCATCCACATTCACATAGGAAGTATAAATCTTATTTTCAAAGGCTTTCTAGTTGCTCGGATTATATCCTAAGCCTTCCTTTCTGAAATTTACTTTCATTCCTAGGATGGTGTCTAGAGTTTGCTTTCCTTTGACAAATTTAGCTAGTGATTCTTTCAGATCTTCCACTTCATTCTTTAAGAGCTCATTTGCTTTTTCAACTTCCATCCTAACCTCTTCCAAGCTTTTCACTTTTGCATTCACTTCCTCAATGATTTTTCTGAGCTTCTCATTTTCTTCATCATGTCTCATGGATTTTTCATCATTTTGTTGCTCTTCTCTTAGACAAGCTAATTCTTCTTCAAACAAGATGACTTTTGACCTTCGCAATTCATTCTCATGAGATAGCGTTTCAATTTTGGTTGTTAGTTCAACACATTTTTCAGATGAGTTTTCATTGAGCACGTTCTGTTCAATCTTTTCTTCAACATCCTATTTTCAGACTTTAACTTCTTGCATTTTTCATATAAGGCTTCATATGCTATTTCCCATTGTTCACATGAAAGAGCCTCAGTTTCAGAACATACCTCATTGGAGTCTTCTTCATTCGCCATTAGACACAAATTTTGCACAAGTTCATCCAGCTCGTCTTCAGATTGGTCATCGACGTCGTCTTCATCACTCCAAGTCGCCACCATTGCCTTAGGTTTCTTGAATCTTCCCTTTTTGAGCTTCTTGTGAAGTTCGGGGCACTCTCTCCGCATATGACCTGGTTTTTTACACTCATAGCATATCACTTCTTCATTCTTTTTACTGCTATCACCTTTCTTAAACATGGGTCTTCTCTGTGCTTTCTTGAACTGACCACCAGCTCTTCTTGTCCTCTTTACAAATCTTCTTGCTCTTCTTGTGATCATAGCAACCAGCTCCTCATCTTCACTGTTGGTTGTGGAGTCTATCTCACTCCCATCTAGCTCTTGTGGGATTGTCTTCAATGCCATTGTTGTAGCCACTTTCTTCTTCTTATGATCTTCCTCGCTCCTTTTGATGTTGATCTCGTATGTCATCAAGGAGCCGATTAACTCGTCCAACGTCAAGGTGCTAAGATCCTTCGAGTCTTCAATTACCGTGGCCTTTGTATGCCACTATGGTGAGAGGGACCTTAATACCTTCCTCACAAGATCTTGGTTGGAGTATTCCTTCCCGAGTGCTTGCAATCCGTTGGTTATCTCCAACATTCTAGCAAACATCTCAGAAATAGTTTCGTCTGCTTCATCATGAATAGTTCATAGTCCCGGACGAGCAAATTTACTTTAGTCTCTTTCACTTCCGATGTTCCATCATACATTAGCCGGAGTTTGTCCCACATTTCATGCGCAGAAGCACACATAGAAATTCGTGAGTACTCATTGGGGTGAATTGCACATTGAATTATATTCATTACTTTAAAATTAGATATACACTTCTTGATATGCTCTTCTCCCCATTCATCCTCTTTGTCAGGTAATTTATGTGGACCCCTACTGATGACTTACCAAATATCAAATTCTTGGGCCCTCAGAAAAACATACATCCGGTTCTTCCAATATGCATAATTCGAACCATCGAAATATAGAGGCCTATGAATCAAGTGCCCTTCGGGCATCACCCCTTTGTTTGCCATTTGCTTGGATATTACTCTGTGACCGTAAGGTTAGTTTAACCAGAGACCAAGGCTCTGATACCAATTATTGTACCCAGGCGAATAGTAATCAAGAGGGGAGGGGTGAATTGATTACCAATAAAAATTTTGACTAAAAAAATTAATTGTTTAGCACCCCTCAAAAAATTAAGAACAGAGCAATGATGCAATGGATAAGAATAGCCAACCTCTCTTTCTCACCTCGATTCAAATCACACTCGTGAGAGGTACAAGATTGTTAGAACATAATTTCTGAACATGAAAATGATTCACTCATATAATCGCAGAGCCCACACGAGATCGCCAATGGAATACAAACCACAGATATGAACACGTGATTTTTTAGGCGGTTCGGTTCCACAACTGTATCCCCTACGTCCACCCTCACAGTGTGAGGATTAAGCTCCACTAGATGTGAGGCACACACACACACATGTGCTGTAAGCACAACCACACACAAACACAGTCGACCTTGGCTGCACAGCCACACACAACCGCAACCGACCTTGGCCGCACAACCACACACAAAATATTCTCAAATGTTGGAAGATGGAAATTAGATATTCAAGAGCATATGAGAATATGTGCAGAAATCAAGATCTGAAGGATTCTAAGTATATCTAGCTCCCCCTTTCAATATTTCTGATGAAGTGCGAGCTCCCCTTCTAGAAGTCAGAGACGATGGGTCGAATGAAGAACTGCAGCCGCATCCCCTTGACGAAGCATGCTGCAGGTGTCACAGCAGGGTACTGGACGAAGATATCTCCCTCAAATAAACGATCTTCAGCTCATAAGGAGAAGAGGAATGGCTGGTTCGCCGCCGCGCTCTCCCTGCAAAACAAAAACCAGATAAAACGTGAAAGCCTTTTCTCACATCTGAAATCACCTTAATCTCAAGGTATAAATACCCAAATGAAAGGATGGACACGTGGAGGGAATAATCTCCCTTGGACCAATCATTGAGGGGGACAAAAAGGGCAGAATGTAAATAGGGCGTCGAGCCCGCATGAATCGGCGTAAAACTCGGTCGTCGGAAAGTGTCGACTCGCATAGTCGACACTCTCAGTCGGCCTGTAGAGAAAAATGCATGGACAGAACGCAGGAGAAAAAGTGTCGACTCAAGGAGTCGACACTTCCTGCCGGGGAACGATGAAAACACCAAGACAGAGTGCCAGCAAAAAAGTGTCGACTCCTTGAGTCGACATTTTTTGTTTGGCCAACCAAAAAACCAGCAGACATAATGGTCAGATAAAAATGTCGACTCAAGGAGTCGACATTTCCATTCCAGGTTACAAAAACACTAAAGGGGAAGAGCCAGTGGAAAATGTGTCGACTCTAAGAGTCGACACTTTCACCTGGGGTTTCAAAACAATGAAACCAAAAGGTTTAACATGAAAGCAAAGGATCTGAAAGATCAAACCAAAAATTGAGCATGCTTACCCATGATCCAATTGCCAATAATTCAAACAAAATATACAAATTTACCTTTGCCATATATCCATCAGTTTGGAACGATATCCTCCCTAAACTGAACTCGGGATAATTCAGTTCGTAACATTTATGAGAGCAGCTGTCAAGTGTTAACTACTTAATCCATTATACATGTCCACAGTTAGCACGGTTCAGAAAGCATTGGAAGAATTCCTTTAACTTCTCCACAAGTATCCCTGTCACTGAGTTACAAAATAAAGTCACAATTAGCCATTCAACCATAGTTAAGAAAAGGAGTCCATCAATTTGAGTTAAGTAGCATCTCCTTCAACTCTGTCCTGCACAAAAGCTCATGGCCATATCAATCCTTTGGGTAAGTAATGAAATGAACAAAGGGGATGCCATTCTTGTGGAAACTAAAACAAGATCTTACATATTAAACCACCAATCATAGTCCAGTTCAAAAACTCACATAACACCTCATTCACCTATAAACAAATCTTAGCATTTATTTAGACTATCTTGAATCAAACGTTCTCATATCCACATGAATCATTGTCACATTGTATTTGGTCATCGTCAAAATTCCTTAATGCAAAATTACCACGCACGGGGTTCAACAGACCGTTTCTTGGTGTTGGTCAACCGACCCAAGGCCCATCTGGCCCGTTTGAACCCTATAACCCAGTTTTCACCCTGGAACACCCAAATTAATATTATATTCAAAAAATTCATTAAAAATTGGGTCATCTTGGCCTTGTATGGGCAACAGTCGCCCCAAGATTCAGTTCACCATAAGCAAAGCTTTAGAGTTCTAGCGGAGGGTTTACCCACATGGTTGGGTGTTCTTATAAGCACCTCGTATATCTATTTGAGTCACTTGGGGTTAGTGCCTGTAGTACCCCAGAATTTATATATATAATTTTTGAATTATAAAATAGTTTTCTGGAAATTATAAAGGCCTAAATAAACTAATGAAGGATTATTGGATTAATAAGTCATTATAAGGCTCAATTAGGCTAATTAGTTAACCCAGCCTATCTAATTATTATCCAAAAGGTTAATGGACTAAGCCCATTAAGTTTGGCCTATATTCTAGAAGGGTAATTGGCTTATTCACGTATTTCAAGGATAAATACTAATTATATAAGATAATTATATGGATAAACGAATAAAAGAGTTTTATCAAATTGAAACTCTATATACGTTACACGTAACGGTCTATCGGGCAACCGCCACAGTCCTGTAACGCACCTACACACGACCGTTACATCATGCGGATTCCGTAAGGTGAGGAAATTACAAAAAGGTTGGAACTTTGAAATCCTATCTACAAGAGATCGACTTAGGGAAGCTTATAACATTACTAAGGACTCTTAGGGATTATGTTCTGGCAAATTAAGGACTCTAGAATCGATCTAATCTTCAAACCCTAGTCAAAACCCTATAAATAGGACCTAGTTCTGAACTGAGCGACCCTTACTTTTGGCTCGTGAAGAATCAAGGTAAGAAGTCATAAATTCGGGTAAGTTCTTTAGAAGCTTTTGTTTAGTATACTTTAGACTAATGGTTCTCTAAATTTCGTGCTAGGAGATCAAGCAACCAAAGAGATAGAAGCTTCCAAAGTTGCTGATTCAACCTTAGCAACCTAGGAATCTGAACGCAAGTTCCCTGAAGATCCAGAGATTAGGACGACTAAACGAGATAATTAGAGTACGATCCTTTAGAACTTTTTGTTCCCAATAGTTTCATCTTCTTACCCTCAAAATTTCACATCCTTAGGTCAAGAGGTTGAGGAAATAGAGCAGATTGAAGTTGCTGATTTATCACAAGAAGTACAAGGGACTAAGGGTAGCACCTAACATCAAATTCAAAGTTTTAAGGTTCTAGAAGAGATAGGTTATCTCATGATTGGCAAAAATAACTTGTTAGGAATAAAAGCCCTCTGATTGTGCTTGATTTCATGCATTATAGACTAAGAATTTCATGATTTCATAGCTTTATACATTCATGCATTTCTTAGCCCTAAATGGAAATTTAAAAGATATTAGCATGTCTATTCACTAAACCTATGCATATAGTTGGCCTATGCATCGTTATCATGACTAGGACAATGGTAGTATGTTGATTTCCAGGCATGTTATGTTTTCATAAACATTTACTTAGTTTACTGCCAGCAGGTTCTCTGACGCACTAACGTGAGACCGTCACATGCATGTAACGGCCTTACGATAGACCGTCACATCTTGTTATACTTTTATTTGTTCTATTGTCTCTGACGCACCCTAACAGGTGCGTTACACCACTGTAACCGCCCCTCGATAAACCGTCACAATACTGTAACGCGCCTATCCTAGACCGTCAGACACCTGTGTTCTGTCAGCCCAAGGCAGAATAATAACCAGTTAAGTTTACTTATAAATAAGCTTAGATAGCTAAGTTTGGACCTATTATCATGACTTTGAGTTTAGTTTCCGATTCATAATCAAATTACATGATTAATATGTCTTAGGTTATTTTAAGTTATGCTAATTTCATTGGCTAAAACTCTATAGTTTTGTATTCTAAATCATGATTTTCCAAAGTTGTATTGACAGAGTTTTATCTTGGTTTCATAATGTTACACATTCTTTCCTATCTATAGTGTCATTTCTTTAAGTATATGGCACATATTCCGATATATTGTCTATTAGTTCACTTTGCACTATAGGAATACTATTCTTGGACATGAGGACCTCTCTATTGGATATTCCTTCCAATGGACTAGGAAATCTTGTTTCAAGGCCTCCGTAATTCTCCGCGAGCCTGGGATTCCCACTAGGACGCCGAGTTGGTTGTACCATTAAAGCCCATTGATTAGATTACACTATCGATGATTTTTGGTTATCAGTAATGTAACGGTTCTATGTTGGACCGTGAGGCACAAGTAACGGCCCAATATACGACCGTCACATTCCACTGAGTCCGATTTCTTGGTTCTGGATTCAGACTAATGTAACGGCCTAGTACACGACCGTCACACTGCTTGAGTATTTTAACCCAAGGTAGACCAAGGGTTGATATTCCAAGGTTTCTAGATGGACTATTAATGATCTAGAACTTATCATATCGATCAAGAAACCTAATATAATAGATGGAAGATAAAGAACGTATCGTTATGCTGCCGATTTATTTCCATAAGCATAACTGTAGCACCCCTGAAAATTTAAGGAAATAAAATTCCTAAATAAATGAAACTTACATGAGAAGGACAAATAAAAATAGTTAAGTTATAAATATAAACACTTAATGGGCCATGATAAATTGATCATCTTGGTCCATTAACA
Source organism: Amorphophallus konjac (assembly GCA_022559845.1). Classification (NCBI taxonomy): domain Eukaryota; kingdom Viridiplantae; phylum Streptophyta; class Magnoliopsida; order Alismatales; family Araceae; genus Amorphophallus; species Amorphophallus konjac. The sequence goes on along the minus strand of CM040118.1, from coordinate 270,894,451 downwards.
CAATATATGTAAAACTCAAACAATATAACTCCCGTATATACACTAAATGGGCCTGACACATATGTAAATTACATTTTTTTTATTTTATTTTAGGAACTAAAAGTAAAATGAGCCGTGATATAAAACTAGACCATTAACTAGTTATATATATATAAACCTTACCCAAACAATATGACCCATATATAATAAGGACCCTTTTATATGCCACCCACGTAACCCCTATATATATATATATATATATATAGGTTTATATCTAAACTAAAGCCCACGTGAGACTTCCCACCAAAACCCAACCCAAACCCATGTATTTATATCTAAACCAAAGCTCCGTTATATGCCTTTCCACGTAGACCCATTAACAAGCCCAAATACCACCACATATATGCTATCCAACCCATGACCACCTACAAGAACCCACGTATGCGTACAGTTCCATCGAAAACAAGCATGCACGTGCACAACTATGCATGCTCGGATGAGCAAGGGTTTAACTTTTAGGATTTCGCAGGCAAATTAAGGCATGCGGCTGTTATATTAGCAGGAAGAGGGATCGACAGGCATAATAAGAATTTAAGGGCGTATCGACAGGCATTAAACCTCACATAATTTTTTACATGATTTTTATTACATGTTTTCTTATGTTTTCTTTCGTGTTTTAGTTTAATACGATAGAAGTTAGTTATAGAGTTTTCACCTTAATAACTTGTACGTGGGTATCGGAGTCTCCTTTGGCAATGAAAATTTAAGGGCGTACTAGTGGGATGGAGACCGAGGTAGTGAGAGTGGTTGCACCGTTTTTCATGCCCCCTATCTCAAGATCCCCCATCTTTCAACGAAAAATTATTTTGAACGTCCGGTTAAATAGAGTTTTTCGAGCCCGTCATTTTCATATATAGAACGTCTGATTTCGACGTATGTACATCGAGAACCGGAGCCTTGAACATTGACATTTTTTTTGAAATGACGACATTTAACATGTCGTCAAATGCTTTTGACGCCACTGTGCAATGGCGTCAATATATATATTATGTATTATATATATATATATATATATAACTTGTGACTATATCTTTAAAAGTCCATATCTATTAAACTATGTAATATAAAATTATAAAAAATATATTTTTGAAATCCTTAAATTTTTCTCCCAATTATCATATATTTTATTTTTTAAAATTATTTTATATAAATAAATATGTCTTTGAATATATATTTTTGAAGTTAATCAATTAAGTATATATTGAAGTTTGACATGTTTATTGAAATGACGACCATCTAAATGTCGTCAAAATTTTTTTTGACGACACAATGCAAGGGCGTCAGATTATTGTATATATATATATACATATAACTTGTAATTATGTCTTGGAAAATCCATATCTACTAGACTATGCAACAGAAAATTATAAAAATATATATTTTTGGAATCCTTGAATTTTTCTCCTAATTATCATATATTCTATTTTTCTAAATTATTTTATATAAATTAATGTCTCTTTGAATGTATATTTTTGAAATTATTCAATTAAATAGATATTGACGTGAATTCTTGTTAAATAAATTAAGATAAAAATCATAAAATTAATGTCTCTCTATGTGGATGTTAATTAATAAATGACGTCACTCATGGACATTAATTAATATAAGTTTATTTATTTATAGTTAATTATAGAATTGGATGGACGTGAATTCTATAATTAACGCATTCATGTTCTCACCGTTTTCTTCCGGTTTTAACCCATACCTCGGGTCTTTTGGCACTCTCGTCTCACGTCCGTAGATAGAGTCTCTTTTTCATGATTGGTTCACGTTATGCATCTCAACTCTCAGTGACATACGAGTCCTCCGTTGGACATTCCGTTCCTTCGGACTGGCAAGTTAGTCATTAAGACCTCAGTAAGTCTCCGCTAGCCTTGGATTCCCTCCAGGCAGCCAAGCTGGTTGTACCCTAAAAACCTCGGGATCCGATCCGTGTCACTTTGGTTTTTCGTTAGTCTTGACACTCTACTCCTTTGGAATCTTCTTGTCATCAATTCGAGAACATAACCCTTTGACTCTGCATTTGGCTAAATCTGATTCTGAAACATTAAGGGCTGTGGGTCCGCGACTTTTCAGTGCCAAGTAGGACGGAAGTCCAATTCTGTAAACCATGGGAATTCTGGGTGTGGCATCGCACCAAAGTCTGTACATCTGTTATATTCTGTTATTCTGTTATATCTGTCATTCTGTAAATTCTGTTAATTCTAAAAGTTCTATTATTCTGATATTTTGTTGTTCGGTTATTCTGATAATTTAGATATTCTGTTAGATTGTTTAATTCTGCTTATATTTATTGAAACTCTATTATATTCTGGCCAATTCTGAAGTTATGTTCATCTAAGTATCTGTCCTTGTTATATTCTGATAGCTTGTCCTTGACTCTGCATGGGAATTCATCCCTATTTCTCTTGAGCTCGTAATTACCTTTGACTTTAATATTCGTCTTTCCTGTTAGATTAATCATCATGATTTTTTAGTTTCATGCATTGCATCGTCATGAACATGTTAATTGGCTAATCACTTATATTCTGCTTGATGAGAGATGTAATTCCTACTGAGCTTTTTGCTCACCAGCCTATTTTCAACATTTTTCAGGTAATGACATTGAAGATAGTCCATCAGATGGGGAAGGGCAAGAGTGTTGAGCGTTATGGAGAATCGTGTCGGTGTCTTTTGTCTTTCTTTGAGTCTCGTCCTGTTATGTGAGTCATTTCTTCACTTATGTAAGTTGAGTCAAGGTATGTAATTCGAATATTTGAATATCAATAAAGGTTAAATTGGCCCACATTGTCCAGGTTGTAATTTCGTGTCTTATGTTCGCTCTGATTATTCACGACTGTATCACTGCCGCGTTCCGAACTACACGTTCCGCTGCTATCGGTTCGGGGCGTGACAGTTTGTGGTATCAGAGCCTAGGTATATTAAACCTTAGGTCTTGACTATAGGTTGTCATAAGTTCTAGGTTCAACCCCATTATTGCCCGGTGAGATTGGGTAGAACCTTGGGTTAAGAGCTAAAGAGGAATTTTAATACTAATAATATCAGCTTATGAAAATGTCTTAGTAAAATTTCATGAGAATCGCTTGATAATCTTACATGAATTAATTGTGTCTTGTAGAACTAGATAGATAACAATGGCTGCCGAGCGTGCCCAATGGCATGAGATGCAAAGAACGGTTAAAAGATTGACTCAGGCTCTTCAACGGGTAGCCGAGGGTGGAGCCAATCGTGGAGCTAGAGAGTTACATCGTGAGTTCCGGAGCCTCAATCCCCCTAGGTTTAGTGAAACCCCTAATCCTGACATGGCGGAAGATTGGACTAAGGAGACGGAAACAATCTTCCGAGTATGCAATGCTCGGATCAAGATAAGGCTCTTTTAGCAACATTTCAACTAGAGAAGGACGCAAGGGCTTGGTGTGAGTCCGTAGAAGCCACTTTGCCAAACATTCAAGTAACTTGGGTAGAATTTTTAGAACACTTCAACGAGAAGTATTTCTCGGAGAGAGTTCGAGAGAGAAAGGCGGGAGAATTTGCTTCCCTCAAACAAAGAAGTATGACCGTGGCAGAATATGAGGCTCAGTTCTCGAGGTTGTCACGATATGCGCCTCATTTGATCATGACAGAAAAGATGAAAGCTAGGAGGTTCTTAAATGGACTAAGACTGCAATACATACCCCAGTTGGCACCAATGGACATTCAATCATATGCCGAGATGGTTAAGAGAGCTCAGTTATTGGAAGACGCTATGGAATTATCTGACAAGGTCAAGGCGAGAATGGAGAAGAAGAAAGAAGGTAATGACAACAAGAGGCCCAATGAGGGAAACTACGTTCCGAACGGCAAGAAGCCTAAGGAAGCAAAGTGCAAGCATTGTGGGAATGATGGTCACAAATCTGAAAAGTGTCACTGGAAGAACGGAGCTTATTTTTGCTATGGAAGCCAGGAGCATAAGATAGCCGACTATCCCCTCCCTAAAGATCAACCTCAATTGGCAAAGGGTCGCAATAAGGAACGGCGTCAAGGACAATTGCAAGCAATGAGACAAATCACACCTGCTGACAATGAAGTAACTAGAGGTACCCCTTAACCTTGGCCTAGTTCATTGGGTTGTTTTATTAGCATGCCTAGATGATTTTGTCTTATGAATGGAAACTAGAACTAGATACCCCACTGATATAGATTGGAGATGAATTTCAGTTAAATTTGGGGACCAAATTCTTTTAAGTGGGGGAGGGTGTAGCACCCCTGAAAATTTAAGGAAATAAAATTCTTAAATAAATTAAACTTACATGAGAAGGACAAATAAAAATAGTTAAGTTATAAATATAAACACTTAATGGGCCATGATAAATTGATCATCTTGGTCCATTAACACAATATATGTAAAACCCAAACAATATAACTCCCGTATATAAACTAAATGGGCCTGACACATATGTAAATTACATTTTTTTTATTTTATTTTAGGAACTAAAATTAAAATGAGCCGTGATATAAAACAAGACCATTAACTAGTTATATATATATAAACCTTACCCAAACAATATGACCCATATATAATAAGGACCCTTTTATATGCCACCCACGTAACCCCTATATATATATATATATATAGGTTTATATCTAAACTAAAGCCCACGTGAGACTTCCCACCAAAACCCAACCCAAACCCATGTATTTATATCTAAACCAAAGCTCCGTTATATGCCTTTCCATGTAGACCCATTAACAAGCCCAAATACCACCACATATATGTTATCCAACCCATGACCACCTACAAGAACCCACGTATGCGTACAATTCCATCGAAAACAAGCATGCACGTGCACAACTATGCATGCTCGGACGAGCAAGGGTTTAACTTTTAGGTTTTCGCAGGCAAATTAAGGCATGCGGCTGTTATATTAGCATGAAGAGGGATCGACAGGCATAATAAGAATCCTTGCTACGTTTAGCCGTCAACCCTCCCGTTAGGATTTCCTCACCTATAAGTACACCCTCTCATCGTATGAGCAACCCACGTTGCTGCGTCTTCTTCCTCCTGCGAGCGTGGTCCTCTTCCAACCACTTCTTCCTGCTGCCGTTCTGATTCCCGTAGCTGTGACGTGAAGGCTTCTTCCTATTCTTCTTCCTATTGGCTGGAACGTGAAAGAAAGCATCCTCTTCCTCCTACGGTTTGACTGCTACGAAAAGAAGCTTGTTCTTCTTCTTTTCACCTTCCTGCATCTGCAACCGAGGAGAAGGCAAAGGTTTCTTCCCCTTCCTGATTATCAACCAAAGGGTAGGTGTTCTCTCTGACGGCTAAACTCAATTAACAAAGATAATACATGTTATTATGATCATAAACAGCATGCGTATATCCCGTGTTCGAGTTCATAGTCTCTAATTTCTCGTAGGTGTTCTCTCTGATGGCTAAACTAAATTAACAAAGATGATACATGCTCTTATAATCATAAACAGCATGCTCATGTTCGAGTTCATAGTCTCTAGTTTCTCATAGGTGTTCCCGACATCAAGCTAAACCCGTTAATAGTTAAACTTTAACATGATCACTGCACGTATATATACCTTAATCTTTCAATGCATCCGTAGGTTTTCTCAAGTTTCGTAGCCCAAACAAAAAAATTAATGCATCATTATAGGTATTCTCTCTTCATGCCAAAGATTATAATTAGATTAAACCTCACATAATTTTCTGCATGATTTTTATTACATGTTTTCTTATGTTTTCTTTCGTGTTTTAGTTTAATACGATAGAAGTTAGTTATAGAGTTTTCGCCTTAATAACTTGTACGGGGGTATCGGAGTCTCCTTTGGCCATGAAAATTTAAGGGCGTACTAGTGGGATGGAGACTAAGGTAGTGAGAGTGGTTGCACCATTTTTCGTGCCCCCTATCTCAAGATTCCCCATCTCTCAACGAAAAATTATTTTGAACGTCCGGTTAAATAGAGTTTTTCGAGCCCGTCATTTTCATATATAGAACGCATGATTCCGACGTGTGTACGTCGAGAACCGGAGCCTTGAACATCAACATTTTTTTTTGAAATGACGACATTTAACATGTCGTCAAATGCTTTTGACGCCACTGTGCAATGGCGTCAATATCTTGTGATTATATCTTTAAAAGTCCATATCTATTAAACTGTGTAATATAAAATTATAAAAAATATATTTTTGAAATCCTTAAATTTTTCTCCCAATTATCATATATTCTATTTTTTTTAAATTATTTTATATAAATAAATATGTCTTTGAATATATGTTTTTGAAGTTAATCAATTAAGTATATATTGAAGTTTGACATGTTTATTGAAATGACGACCATCTAAATGTCGTCAAAAAATTTTTTGACGACACAATTCAAGGGCGTCAGACATAATTACAAGTTATATATATACAATAATCTGACGCCCTTGAATTGATTATACATATATACATAATATATTATTGTTATATATATATACATATAACTTGTAATTATGTCTTGGAAAATCCATATCTACTAGACTATGCAACAGAAAATTATAAAAATATATATTTTTGGAATCCTTGAATTTTTCTCCTAATTATCATATATTATATTTTTCTAAATTATTTTATATAAATTAATATCTCTTTGAATGTATATTTTTGAAATTATTCAATTAAATAGATATTGACGTGAATTCTTGTTAAATAAATTAAGATAAAAATCATAAAATTAATGTCTCTCTATGTGGATGCTAATTAATAAATGGCATCACTCATGGACATTAATTAATATAAGTTTATTTAATTATAGTTAATTATAGAATTGGATGGACGTGAATTCTATAATTAACGCATTCATGTTCTCACCGTTTTCTTCCGGTTTTGACCCATACCTCGGGTCTTTTGGCACTCTCGTCTCACGTCCGTAGATAGAGTCACTTTTTCATGATTGGTTCACGTTATGCACCTCAACTCTCGGTGACATACGAGTCCTCCGTTGGACTTTCCGTTCCTTCGAACTGGCAAGTTAGTCATTGAGACCTCCGTAAGTCTCCGCTAGTCTTGGATTCCCTCAAGACAGCCAAGCTGGTTGTACCCTAAAAATCTCGAAATCCGATCCGTGTCACTTTAGTTTTCTGTTAGTCTTGACACTCTACTCCTTTGGAATCTTCTTGTCATGATGTGAAACCGACCTTAGACCTATTTGCAAGCATTCAAGTTTGAGCAGCGGACTCACACTAGCGAGCTCACCCGTATGGCACACACTAGTGCCCGATGGTGACTAGGCGATGTTGGAGAGGGTCCGAGGCGGGACATTTAGGCTCCAATGGTTGGCTAGCTTGGGAAGAACCCCAAGTGGGCCTAGGATGCCCAAATCATGGGCGGCCAACACACCAAGGGTGTGGGTTAAGTGGATTCACTCTCAACTTGCCCGCGGTGGTCACTCACGGTACTAGCAATTTGGGCCGAGCTCTCACTCACCGTCCGACGAAGCAATAGCAATAATACTAAGCTAAGCAAGTGATTAAACCAGTCAAGAGAGGGACCGAGGCTCACCTAGCCGGCGTGAAGACACCGACTCCGGCCGGAGACGGGGGCGAGCGGGGAGGCGAGGGTATGTACCCGCACGCCGTGTCGATTGAAGCTTCAAACCTGCGACTTAATAATTACATGAACTACACCCCATGCAAGGGGGGGGGGGATATTGGGGTGGGGATTATGTTTAATACATCCAAAACTACCTCCACGCAGGGAGGGGCCTTCAGCCGGCCAAGCGGGGTGGGGAGATATGCAAAGAGAACCGACTTCCCGAGCTTTGCCGATTCTACCTAGCTTCTGTATTTCTGGACAGAGGGTCGATGTCGATGCTGCCAATAATTCTATCGAGCTTAGAATCTGATGAGACTTGCGCCAAAAGCTTGCTAATAGATTGAGGATGATGTCTGAATTTTGGCAGGATCTCTAGAACTCAGGGCTGATCGGGCCAGCGACTGGAACAGGTCAGCAGCTTCTTCCTCTGGCTGGTGCAGAACTGGTACAGCAGGTTGCAGAGGGTACCACGGACGCTTCTGAACTCCAAATGTGACGAGCCTGGCGGTGACGTCTTCGTGGTCGGAGTAGCTATGAGTAGGAGTTGACAGGGCCCCAATCGGAGGTCGGAGGGGAGAATGGTGGTCGGATATGTGAGGACAGGTCAAACCTGGACCTGCAGGTGGCTGGCTGCAACCTTCGACGAAGAAATTAGTAACTGATAGCTCCGGTGACCAAATGAGGTCCTTCTTCTTGGAGGTGAAAGCTAACAGGAAGTAGTCTCTGCCCTCCAAAAATGGCGCTCAGAGCCTTCACGAGCTGGCCGTGGCAGCTTCTTCTTTCAGCTTCTGGTCTGCAGACTGGGACAGCAGACGCAGTTGGACGAGATCGGCTCCCCCGATCAGCTCCGACCTTGGAAGCCAGCGAAACCACCTCGGTTGGAAAGTTAACTTGCAGACGATTCCGGCGATGTAGGCTTTGCCACTTGAATCTCCGAGGGACGGTCGTGGCTGCTTCTGCAAGTTGCTGTAGTTCTGCTGCCTGAAACAGAGACAGATTAAGGGGAAGAAGAAGGTGTGGGGAAGGGGATGGCCAAGAGAGCAAGTGGTGGGAAGGGTGTCTAATGGCTAAAGGAGGGAGATGAGAGGAGTTTTAGGGGTTGGGAAGGCTAGGGAGATGGAGGTCCGAAGTGGGGCTGGAGAGGGGGCTGGTCTGCTAGAGATGGTGGTGGGAAGGGGTGAGCACAAGGGAGAGAGGGAGGGGGAGGGAAGGTGGGGGCGAACTTGGCTTGAGGGGAGAGGAGGGGTGCGACCTAGGGAGCAAGGGGGGAAGGGGAGATGGGTGGGAGATTCAAATTTGGGCCTAGGAAAGAGATCCTTCAGCCTTGGGGAAGTGAGGAGGTGCTTAGGGAAGTGGAGGGAAGTAGGTGGTGGTTGGGAAGTAGGGCTTGGATTGGTGGAGGGTTGTTGGGACTAGGTGGAGAGTAAAGGAGGGTGTGGGAAGTTGTGGGGGTAATAATGGAGGTAGGTGGGGGTTGGGTTTGAATGAGAGGGGGGGGGAGGAGAGAGGGGAGGTTTGCCCCTTTCCTTGGGGAGAGAGAGGGAGAGCTAGAGAGAGAGAGAGAGAAGTGGAGTAATGAGAGACTTGAAAGGGGTTTCTTCAATATTTCATCAAAATTATTACATATGAGGAGTGGGGTGGCCTATTTATAGGCACATGACTTTTTTCACAAAGGACCCTAACAAAAGACACAATGACTAATAACTGAAGGGAAGGGAGTGTCCATGGGCCTAGCCCAATGAGATGGGCCCAATAGCCTATCTAAACAACACAATGACTTAGGACATTGGTAGATAACCTACTAACCTAGGTACATGACTCAAATAAAGGGAAAATTACATGATTAAGACTCAAATAAAAATAAGAAAATTACATGACTCGACTCACAAACACTTGAGGAACATAATGGCGCTTGCCGACGAACAATCCAAGTCCGGAGAAAATGTGGAGGGGCAAGGGATGCCCTCATCATACCCCCGGGGTGGGGAAAACTCGACCCCGTCGAGTATGGGTCCACCAGGGAAGTAGTATATCGAACTGCGGCTCTGGGCGATCCACGATCTCCATACTCAACCCGCGACCATAGTCGGGGAACGGCGCTTCAGCTCGAAAAAGTGACTCGGTCATACCCTCATGCTGGCGATGGGATCTTGCTTGCCTAGTATTGCCGTTGTGTGCTCACGTCGGGCTCTCAGGCTATTTGTGGTGGCACTCCGAGGGTGTCTCTCACAAGGGTAGGTGTAACCTGGAGGCACTCACTAGGATCCACCGCGGTGCCCTTATAAGGTGCTAGATCCGCCACATGAGAAATGGGGAGAATCCCAAAACCCTTTTTGAAAGTTCAACCCATAAGCCGTGTTGTCAAAGCCACTCGAAACTTGGCAAGGTCCAAGTCCTCGTGCCCTCAATTTGGAGGTGACCCTAAAGTAGAGCCACTCCAAAGCCATCATCGCCAAGTTATCAACTTGGAATTCAAAGTGGTGCTTAGGAGTTTGTGCTCGCTTCTTGTGAATCCCACCGCTTGTTACTTGATACTTGCTTGAATGCGTATGTCATGTGAGTTGACAATGTATGGTATGAAAAGGTGGTCCGGGGCAGCCACATGTAGATCGATCATGCTTTGATGCTATGAAGATTGTGACAGACTCAGGGGGGCCGGGACATCCATAGATGAACCTTTTATGCATGGGTATGACAAATGTCGGGGGACCCGGACATCCCTGTATGCTCCTCTCATACTTAAGACTCATGATGAATGAGGGTGGGCCAATACATCCAAATACGGTCCACTTATGCTTCCTACTTGACATGTGGGTGATGTAAATGAATGTACCCGACTTATGAATCATGCCAAGTGGTGTTGTATGCCAAGACTTATGCACTCTTGTGACAAAGATGTCTCCTATGTGTGGGCCTTTGGACTTCCATTGGAATGGGTCGAAGGGGTCTAGAAAGGTGGATATCATGAGATGGGGCACTTCCTCGATCCCTAGGTGTATACCACCCAAAGTCATGGTTCCCATGGTGTAACCCGGGTCTGGGATGGGGTGGATTGGATCAAACATGGTGGGTTGGGGTAGGGAAAGGTAGGTGGTAGTTAAGGTGGTTGGGTTACTCGGGTTCCTTGACTCCCATTGGAATGGATCATAGGGATCATAAAGTGGGTTACCAAGGGGCTCCATGTCCTCAAGGTCCTCAAAAGGTGATGAGTCGTCTTCTTCTAGTGGAATGGTTGGGCCGGTGTATGGGGTGGGCTGGTTGGTCAAGGTTTTAGAATCACAATGGTAGGGGAGTGGACCAGGATGGGCTCTTCCACTATGGGGAGAAGGAAAAGGATGTCACTAGTGTAGCAACCAATAGTGCAAACCGAGGAGATAGACCCAATGCATGGATGGATGAGGTTAAGGCTCTTGGGTTGGTCCGCTCCTAGGGCCAATAAAGAAGTCAAGTCTGATTGCCACTTTAGACCTTTGAGGAGATCATCCCAATCTTCTACCTCATAGTAGGATTGGATTGTGGTGTGATAGGAGTGGAGGGGAACAATTTGGGATGGATATCCCAAAGGTGAGAGAGGTGGGGGTGAGCTAGGAAGGGTGGGTCCTTGCTTGAGCCATTGGAGTATATGCTCATTCATGGTGAAGGTGGGTGACTCTTGAGGATCCGGGCTATTTGAAGTGGTAAAGGGTTGAGACTTTTCCTTACCATTGGTGTGATCTTGGGCTTCCTTATGGGTGGGAATGGGTTCCGGACTAGCATCTACTCCCATGTGGAGGGTTGTGGAGGTTTCAATTCCTAGTGTTAATGGGTTGGGTAGGTCTAATGCGGGAGAATTGGTGATAGCTGGAGCATGGTGCACTTGGGGTGGTGGGCAAGGGTGGACTTGGATCGGAAGGGGAAGTAGAGGAGGCCTAGGTTGGGGAAAGATTGGTGTAGGAAGCGGGAGGTGAGTTGGGTGAGGGGTTTTGGGTTTGGGGATGGTGGCCATTATGGGCCTTGGTGGAGGGGTGGACACGGTGTCCACATGGTTTTTAATGGTGAGGGTTGGATGAGTGGTGGTCACCATGGAGGGAATTGGGTCGGTTAGGGGTCTCTTGCCCTTGGGATTATTTGGGGTGGAAGTGGGGGCTAAAGAGGCTTGACTAGTGTAGGTTAGTGAAGGGGGTTTTGGTTGGGGTGTGGGGGCCCTCATGGGATCAGGTGGGGAGGTGGAGGCCTTGGAGACTTGGTTCTAGTGGTAAGGGTTTGGACGGGTGGGTTTGGAGGAGTGAGAGTGCTCCTCGAATTTTGGTAACCCGGGTAGGAAGGGGACATATATTTTGCTCTAAGTTGCTCCTTCATGTCCTTCCAAGTGGTGATGGGAGTTTCCCTTCTAAGTATCTTTAGCCCGACAATTTGCATCCAATAAGTTTCCGCCCGTTTGGTAAGTTGCATTTTGGCAACCAATGCCTTTTCATCCTCGGATATATGATACCAAGTGAAGTATTGGTCCATTGTAGCTTCCCAATCTAAATATTCTCTAGGAGAGGTTCCATCAAAGGTGGGAAGTGGGAAAGGGACCATTCTATCGTCTGTCCTTGGGGCGGGCCTATTTTCTCCAAGTTGGTTGAGTCGGCCTGATATGTTATCAAGCCGCTCATTGGCATAGGTCAAGGCTTTCATGAAGTAGTTGACATGGCCAGGGAAGTTATGGGTGTTAGTGGTAGGCATCTCTTGGTGGCTTGGACTTATGGAGTGGGCCGATTGGTAAGGTCGATATGAGGTGGCCATACTAGGGGGACAAGAGTGATGCACTTGAAGACTCTAAATGCATAGACATGCCCTAGGACCAACTTGATAGAGACAAGTTGTGAACTTGCTCTGATACCACTTGATGTGAAACCGACCTTAGACCTATTTGCAAGCATTCAAGTTTGAGCAGCGGACTCACACTAGCGAGCTCACCCGTATGGCACACACTAGTGCCCGATGGTGACTAGGCGATGTTGGAGAGGGTCCGAGGCGGGACCTTTAGGCTCCAATGGTTGGCTAGCTTGGGAAGAACCCCAAGTGGGCCTAGGATGCCCAAATCATGGGCGGCCAACACACCAAGGGTGTGGGTTAAGTGGATTCACTCTCAACTTGCCCGCGGTGGTCACTCACGGTACTAGCAATTTGGGCCGAGCTCTCACTCACCGTCCGACGAAGCAATAGCAATAATACTAAGCTAAGCAAGTGATTAAACCAGTCAAGAGAGGGACCGAGGCTCACCTAGCCGGCGTGAAGACGCCGACTCCGGCCGGAGACGGGGGCGAGCGGGGAGGCGAGGGTATGTACCCGCACGCCGCGTCGATTGAAGCTTCAAACCTGCGACTTAATAATTACATGAACTACACCCCATGCAAGGGGGGGGATATTGGGGTGGGGATTATGCTTAATACATCCAAAACTACCTCCACGCAGGGAGGGGCCTTCAGCCGGCCAAGCGGGGTGGGGAGATATGCAAAGAGAACCGACTTCCCGAGCTTTGCCGATTCTGCCTAGCTTCTGTATTTCTGGACAGAGGGTCGATGTCGATGCTGCCAATAATTCCATCGAGCTCAGAATCTGATGAGACTTGCGCCAAAAGCTTGCTAACAGATTGAGGATGATGTCTGAATTTTGGCAGGAGCTCTGGAACTCAGGGCTGGTCGGGCCAGCGACTGGAACAGGTCAGCAGCTTCTTCCTCTGGCTGGTGCAGAACTGGTACAGCAGGTTGCAGAGGGTACCACGGACGCTTCTGAACTCCAAATGTGACGAGCCTGGTGGTGACGTCCTCGTGGTCGGAGTAGCTACGAGCAGGAGTTGACGGGCCCCAATCGGAGGTCGGAGGGGAGAATGGTGGTCGGATATGTGAGGACAGGTCAAACCTGGACCTGCAGGTGGCTGGCTGCAACCTTCGACGAAGAAATTAGTAACTGATAGCTCCGGTGGCCGAATGAGGTCCTTCTTCTTGGAGGTGAAAGCTAACAGGAAGTAGTCTCTGCCCTCCAAAAATGGCGCTCAGAGCCTTCACGAGCTGGCCGTGGCAGCTTCTTCTTTCAGCTTCTGGTCTGCAGACTGGGACAGCAGACGCAGTTGGACGAGATCGGCTCCCCGATCAGCTCCGACCTCGGAAGCCAGCGAAACCACCTCGGTTGGAAAGCTAACTTGCAGATGATTCCGGCGATGTAGGCCTTGCCACTTGAATCTCCAAGGGACGGTCGTGGCTACTTCTGCAAGTCGCTGTAGTTCTGCTGCCTGAAACAGAGACAGATTAAGGGGAAGAAGAAGGTGTGGGGAAGGGGATGGCCAAGAGAGCAAGTGGTGGGAAGGGTGTCTAATGGCTAAAGGAGGGAGATGAGAGGAGTTTTAGGGGTTGTGAAGGCTAGGGAGATGGAGGTGGGGAGGGCGAAGTGGGGCTGGAGAGGGGGCTGGTCTGCTAGAGATGGTGGTGGGAAGGGGTGAGCACAAGGGAGAGAGGGAGGGGGAGGGAAGGTGGGGGCGAACTTGGCTTGAGGGGAGAGGAGGGGTGCGACCTAGGGAGCAAGGGGGGAAGGGGAGATGGGTGGGAGATTCAAATTTGGGCCTAGGAAAGAGATCCTTCAGCCTTGGGGAAGTGAGGAGGTGCTTAGGGAAGTGGAGGGAAGTAGGTGGTGGTTGGGAAGTAGGGCTTGGATTGGTGGAGGGTTGTTGGGACTAGGTGGAGAGTAAAGGAGGGTGTGGGAAGTTGTGGGGGTAATAATGGAGGTAGGTGGGGGTTGGATTTGAATGAGAGGGGGGGGAGGAGAGAGGGGAGGTTCGCCCCTTTCCTTGGGGAGAGAGAGGGAGAGCTAGAGAGAGAGAGAGAAGTGGAGTAATGAGAGACTTGAAAGGGGTTTCTTCAATATTTCATCAAAATTGTTACATATGAGGAGTGGGGTGGCCTATTTATAGGCACATGACTTTTTTCACAAAGGACCCTAACAAAAGACACAATGACTAATAACCGAAGGGAAGGGGGTGTCCATGGGCCTAGCCCAATGAGATGGGCCCAATAGCCTATCTAAACAACACAATGACTTAGGACATTGGTAGATAACCTACTAACCTAGGTACATGACTCAAATAAAGGGAAAATTACATGATTAAGACTCAAATAAAAATAAGAAAATTACATGACTCGACTCACAAACACTTGAGGAACATAATGGCGCTTGCCGACGAACAATCCGAGTCCGGAGAAAATGTGGAGGGGCAAGGGATGCCCTCATCATACCCCCGGGGTGGGGAAAACTCGACCCCGTCGAGTATGGGTCCACCAGGGAAGTAGTATATCGAACTGCGGCTCTGGGCGATCCACGATCTCCATACTCAACCCGCGACCATAGTCGGGGAACGGCGCTTCAGCTCGACAAAGTGACTCGGTCATACCCTCATGCTGGCGATGGGATCTTGCTTGCCTAGTATTGCCGCTGTGTGCTCACGTCGGGCTCTCAGGCTATTTGTGGTGGCACTCCGAGGGTGTCTCTCACAAGGGTAGGTGTAAGCTGGAGGCACTCACTAGGATCCACCGCGGTGCCCTTATAAGGTGCTAGATCCGCCACATGAGAAATGGGGAGAATCCCAAAACCCTTTTTGAAAGTTCAACCCATAAGCCGTGTTGCCAAAGCCACTCGGAACTTGGCAAGGTCCAAGTCCTCGTGCCCTCAATTTGGAGGTGACCCTAAAGTAGAGCCACTCCAAAGCCATCATCGCCAAGTTATCAACTTGGAATTCAAAGTGGTGCTTAGGAGTTTGTGCTCGCTTCTTGTGAATCCCACCGCTTGTTACTTGATACTTGCTTGAATGCGTATGCCATGTGAGTTGACAATGTATGGTATGAAAAGGTGGTCCGGGGCAGCCACATGTAGATCGATCATGCTTTGATGCTATGAAGATTGTGACAGACTCAGGGGGGCCGGGACATCCATAGATGAACCTTTTATGCATGGGTATGACAAATGTCGGGGGACCCGGACATCCCTGTATGCTCCTCTCATACTTAAGACTCATGATGAATGAGGGTGGGCCAATACATCCAAATACGGTCCACTTATGCTTCCTACTTGACATGTGGGTGATGTAAATGAATGTACCCGACTTATGAATCATGCCAAGTGGTGTTGTATGCCAAGACTTATGCACTCTTGTGACAAAGATGTCTCCTATGTGTGGGCCTTTGGACTTCCATTGGAATGGGTCGAAGGGGTCTAGAAAGGTGGATATCATGAGATGGGGCACTTCCTCGATCCCTAGGTGTATACCACCCAAAGTCATGGTTCCCATGGTGTAACCCGGGTCTGGGATGGGGTGGATTGGATCAAACATGGTGGGTTGGGGTAGGGAAAGGTAGGTGGTAGTTAAGGTGGTTGGGTTACTCGGGTTCCTTGACTCCCATTGGAATGGATCATAGGGATCATAAAGTGGGTTACCAAGGGGCTCCATGTCCTCAAGGTCCTCAAAAGGTGATGAGTCGTCTTCTTCTAGTGGAATGGTTGGGCCGGTGTATGGGGTGGGCTGGTTGGTCAAGGTTTTAGAAATCACAATGGTAGGGGAGTGGACCAGGATGGGCTCTTCTACTATGGGGAGAAGGAAAAGGATGTCACTTGTGTAGCAACCAATAGTGCAAACTGAGGAGATAGACCCAATGCATGGATGGATGAGGTTAAGGCTCTTGGGTTGGTCCGCTCCTAGGGCCAATAAAGAAGTCAAGTCTGATTGCCACTTTAGACCTTTGAGGAGATCATCCCAATCTTCTACCTCATAGTAGGATTGGATTGTGGTGTGATAGGAGTGGAGGGGAACAATTTGGGATGGATATCCCAAAGGTGAGAGAGGTGGGGGTGAGCTAGGAAGGGTGGGTCCTTGCTTGAGCCATTGGAGTATATGCTCATTCATGGTGAAGGTGGGTGACTCTTGAGGATCCGGGCTATTTGAAGTGGTAAAGGGTTGAGGCTTTTCCTTACCATTGGTGTGATCTTGGGCTTCCTTATGGGTGGGAATGGGTTCCGGACTAGCATCTACTCCCATATGGAGAGTTGTGGAGGTTTCAATTCCTAGTGTTAATGGGTTGGGTAGGTCTAATGCGGGAGAATTGGTGATAGCTGGAGCATGGTGCACTTGGGGTGGTGGGCAAGGGTGGACTTGGATCGGAAGGGGAAGTAGAGGAGGCCTAGGTTGGGGAAAGATTGGTGTAGGAAGCGGGAGGTGAGTTGGGTGAGGGGTTTTGGGTTTGGGGATGGTGGCCATTATGGGCCTTGGTGGAGGGGTGGACACGGTGTCCACATGGTTTTTAATGGTGAGGGTTGGATGAGTGGTGGTCACCATGGAGGGAATTGGGTCGGTTAGGGGTCTCTTGCACTTGGGATTATTTGGGGTGGAAGTGGGGGCTAAAGAGGTTTGACTAGAGTAGGTTAGTGAAGGGGGTTTTGGTTGGGGTGTGGGGGCCCTCATGGGATCAGGTGGGGAGGTGGAGGCCTTGGAGACTTGGGTTCTAGTGGTAAGGGTTTGGACGGGTGGGTTTGGAGGAGTGAGAGTGCTCCTCGAATTTTGGTAACCTGGGTAGGAAGGGAACATATATTTTGCTCTAAGTTGCTCCTTCATGTTCTTCCAAGTGGTGATGGGAGTTTCCCTTCTAAGTATCTTTAGCCCGACAATTTGCATCCAATAAGTTTCCGCCCGTTTGGTAAGTTGCATTTTGGCAACCAATGCCTTTTCATCCTCGGATATATGATACCAAGTGAAGTATTGGTCTATTGTAGCTTCCCAATCTAAATATTCTCTAGGAGAGGTTCCATCAAAGGTGGGAAGTGGGAAAGGGACCATTCTATCGTCTGTCCTTGGGGCGGGCCTATTTTCTCCAAGTTGGTTGAGTCGGCCCGATATCTTATCAAGCCGCTCATTGGCATAGGTCAAGGCTTTCATGAAGTAGTTGACATGGCCAGGGAAGTTATGGGTGTTAGTGATAGGCATCTCTTGGTGGCTTGGACTTATGGAGTGGGCCGATTGGTAAGGTCGATATGAGGTGGCCATACTAGGGGGACAAGAGTGATGCACTTGAAGACTCTAAATGTATAGACATGCCCTAGGACCAACTTGATAGAGACAAGTTGTGAACCTGGCTCTGATACCACTTGATGTGAAACCGACCTTAGACCTATTTGCAAGCATTCAAGTTTGAGCAGCGGACTCACACTAGCGAGCTCACCCGTATGGCACACACTAGTGCCCGATGGTGACTAGGCGATGTTGGAGAGGGTCCGAGGCGGGACCTTTAGGCTCCAATGGTTGGCTAGCTTGGGAAGAACCCCAAGTGGGCCTAGGATGCCCAAATCATGGGCGGCCAACACACCAAGGGTGTGGGTTAAGTGGATTCACTCTCAACTTGCCCGCGGTGGTCACTCACGGTACTAGCAATTTGGGCCGAGCTCTCACTCACCGTCCGACGAAGTAATAGCAATAATACTAAGCTAAGCAAGCGATTAAACCAGTCAAGAGAGGGACCGAGGCTCACCTAGACGGCGTGAAGACGCCGACTCCGCCCGGAGACGGGGGCGAGCGGGGAGGCGAGGGTATGTACCCGCACGCCGCGTCGATTGAAGCTTCAAACCTGCGACTTAATAATTACATGAACTACACCCCATGCAAGGGGGGGGGGGATATTGGGGTGGGGATTATGCTTAATACATCCAAAACTACCTCCACGCAGGGAGGGGCCTTCAGCCGGCCAAGCGGGGTGGGGAGATATGCAAAGAGAACCGACTTCCCGAGCTTTGCCGATTTTGCCTAGCTTCTGTATTTCTGGACAGTGGGTCGATGTCTATGCTGCCAATAATTCCATTGAGCTCAGAATCTGATGAGACTTGCGCCAAAAGCTTTCTAACAGATTGAGGATGATGTCTGAATTTTCGCAGGAGCTCTGGAACTCAGGGCTGGTCGGGCCAGCGACTGGAACAGGTCAGCAGCTTCTTCCTCTGGCTGGTGCAGAACTGGTACAGCAGGTTGCAGAGGGTACCACGCACGCTTCTGAACTCCAAATGTGATGAGCCTGGCGGTGTCGTCTTCGTGGTCGGAGTAGCTATGAGTAGGAGTTGACAGGGCCCCAATCGGAGGTCGGAGGGGAGAATGGTGGTTGGATATGTGAGGACAGGTCAAACCTGGACCTGCAGGTGGCTGGCTGCAACCTTCGACGAAGAAATTAGTAACTGATAGCTCCGGTAACCAAATGAGGTCCTTCTTCTTGGAGGTGAAAGCTAACAGGAAGTAGTCTCTGCCCTCCAAAAATGGCGCTCAGAGCCTTCACGAGCTGGCCGTGGCGGCTTCTTCTTTCAGCTTCTGGTCTGCAGACTGGGACAGCAGACGCAGTTGGACGAGATCGGCTCCCCCGATCAGCTCCGACCTCGGAAGCCAGCGAAACCACCTCGGTTGGAAAGTTAACTTGCAGGCGATTCCGGCGATGTAGGATTTGCCACTTGAATCTCCGAGGGACGGTCGTGGCTGCTTCTGCAAGTCGCTGTAGTTCTGCTGCCTGAAACAGAGACAGATTAAGGGGAAGAAGAAGGTGTGGGGAAGGGGATGGCCAAGAGAGCAAGTGGTGGGAAGGGTGTCTAATGGCTAAAGGAGGGAGATGATAGGAGTTTTAGGGGTTGGGAAGGCTAGGGAGATGGAGGTCCGAAGTGGGGCTGGAGAGGGGGCTGGTCTGCTAGAGATGGTGGTGGGAAGGGGTGAGCACAAGGGAGAGAGGGAGGGGGAGGGAAGGTGGGGGCGAACTTGGCTTGAGGGGAGAGGAGGGGTGCGACCTAGGGAGCAAGGGGGGAAGGGGAGATGGGTGGGAGATTCAAATTTGGGACTAGGAAAGAGATCCTTCAGCCTTGGGGAAGTGAGGAGGTGCTTAGGGAAGTGGAGGGAAGTAGGTGGTGGTTGGGAAGTAGGGCTTGGATTGGTGGAGGGTTGTTGGGACTAGGTGGAGAGTAAAGGAGGGTGTGGGAAGTTGTGGGGGTAATAATGGAGGTAGGTGGGGGTTGGATTTGAATGAGAGGGGGGGGGAGGAGAGAGGGGAGGTTCGCCCCTTTCCTTGGGGAGAGAGAGGGAGAGCTAGAGAGAGAGAGAGAGAAGTGGAGTAATGAGAGACTTGAAAGGGGTTTCTTCAATATTTCATCAATATTGTTATATATGAGGAGTGGGGTGGCCTATTTATAGGCACATGACTTTTTTCACAAAGGACCCTCACAAAAGACACAATGACTAATAACCGAAGTGAAGGGGGTGTCCATGGGCCTAGCCCAATGAGATGGGCCCAATAGCCTATCTAAACAACACAATGACTTAGGACATTGATAGATAACCTACTAACCTAGGTACATGACTCAAATAAAGGGAAAATTACATGATTAAGACTCAAATAAAAATAAGAAAATTACATGACTCGACTCACAAACACTTGAGGAACATAATGGCGCTTGCCGACGAACAATCCGAGTCCGGAGAAAATGTGGAGGGGCAAGGGATGCCCTCATCATGTCATCAATTCGAGAACATAACCCTTTGACTCTGCATTTGGCCAAATCTGATTCTGAAACATTAAGGGATGTGGGTCCGCGACTTTTCAGTGCCAGGTAGGACGGAAGTCCAATTCTGTAAACCATGAGAATTCTGGGTGTGGCATTGCACCAAAGTCTGTACATCTGTTATATTCTGTTATTCTGTTATATCTGTCATTCTGTAAATTCTGTTAATTCTAGAAGTTCTATTATTCTGATATTTTGTTGTTCAGTTATTCTGATAATTTAGATATTCTGTTAGATTGTTTAATTCTGTTTATATTTATTGAAACTCTGTTATATTCTGGCCAATTCTGAAGTTATGTTCATCTAAGTATCTGTCCTTGTTATATTCTGATAGCTTGTCTTTGACTCTGCATGGGAATTCATCCCTATTTCTCTTGAGCTCGTAATTGCCTTTGACTTTAATATTCATCTTTCCCGTTAGATTAATCATCATGATTTTCTAGTTCCATGCATTGCATCGTCATGAACATGTTAATTGGCTAATCACTTATATTCTGCTTGATGAGAGATGTAATTCCTACTGAGCTTTTTGCTCACCAGCCTATTTTCAACATTTTTCAGGTAATGACATTGAAGATAGTCCATCAGATGGGGAAGGGCAAGAGTGTTGAGCGTTATGGAGAATCGTGTCGGTGTCTTTTATCTTTCTTTGAGTCTCATCCTGTTATGTGAGTCCTTTCTTCACTTATGTAAGTTGAGTCAAGGTATGTAATTCGAATATTTGAATATCAATAAAGGTTAAATTGGCCCACATTGTCCAGGTTGTAATTTCGTGTCTTATGTTCGCTCTGATTAATCACGACTGTATCACTGCCGCGTTCTGAACTACACGTTCCGCTGCTATCGGTTTGGGGCGTGACAATAACCTTGCTTAAGTCATTCTTGATTTCTCATAATTCTTATTGAAGCATTCATTCATTTGAATTATTGTTATCATGAGCTTATTTCAACTCATTATATTCTTGGCCATACTTTATTGTTACATGCGTGAAAAAAGCTTGATTTATACTTGAAGATGCGATCGAGCACTGATTGTGTTCAAGGGCTCTATGCTACTCCCCTTGACTGATTGTCGGAAACATACTATTATAAACTATGGGGTATGATGCTACTGGCGTCACATTGTGCTGGGAGTACTTTCTTTATAAATAAGTGAAAAATCCACAACACAATACAGCATGACATGACATCTTGTACATGACTTTCTTGCTTGATATTCCACAGAAATTAACGAAGTACTTGCTCATCAGCAAAAGATACTAGAGTGATGACTATGTGGCGTGCTAGTACATTCTCGATACATTCTTGTTCATGAAAGGCCAATATCACGTTCTTGTTTCATTCTTGCTAGTTCATACTTGCTCTCATTCTATCTTACATAATTATCTTGTTACTTTGGTTTAATCGCATGATTGATCACATTCGCATGATTTTACCTTATTCCTCTAGAGCAAAGACGTTAATTACTTTAATAGTGCCTTCATGTTGATGCGAAGATACCTACTGGGTAAGTGTGCTCATTACCTATTTCCAATCTTTTCAGGAGATGGAAGCGATTCGAATTCGGATTCGGGTTATACAAGTAGCGGGTCCGAGAGCGAATGAAAGTGTTGTCAAGATGAGAGTGAAGACTTAGGAAGTCTATATTGTTTAGATCAAGTATCTGTAATTTTTCCCTATTTCTTGAGTCTAGTAGAATGGAAAATGATGAAAAGGTTATTGTAAAAGAATATTTTGATCGTTTATGAAATGAAGTTGGAGTTTGACTAAATTATTGTGCAATTTCATTTATGTGTGTGATTGTATTGCACTCTGATCGTTCTTGCTTTCAAGAGGCTTACCATACCGGCTGTTCGCGCTCCCTGAGTTAGTCTTCCACTGTAATAAAGGCTCGGGACGTGACAGTTAAGTTGGTATCAGAGCCTAAGTCTTATGATTGATTCGTAGAACCCGGGATATAATAATTAATTAGCTTTAAGATTGATTTTCATTCCAATTTCATGAGAAATAACAAGTTGTTATATTTCTCTCAGGTACCCTATTATTATCATGGCTCATCGTGTAGATTGGGATGGCATGCAACAAACAGTTGCCGGCCGTACTCAGGCATTGCAAACCATAGCGCAAGGTGGCGCCGGGGCAAGGGCTGGTGACCTACATCGCAATTTTCGGAGTTTAAATCCTCTGCGATTCTATGGCTCCTCTAATCCCGACGAGGCAGAGAACTGGATTGACGAAATGAATTGAATATTTGACGTCATCCAATGCACCGATCAGGAGAAGGTGCGTCTCGCAACCTTTCAACTTAACAAAGATGCTCGCACCTGGTGGAAGTCAGTTTCGGCACCTCCAGCCAATGCACCTCATACATGGGATGGGTTCCTCACCATATTTCGTGCCAAATACTTTTCGGAGCACGTAAAGGAGCGAAAGGCTATGGAGTTCGCCACCCTTCGACAAGGAATGATGACGGTTGCCAAATATGAACTACAATTCTCAAGGCTAGCACCGTATGCATCACATCTAATCAGTACCGATTTATTAAAGGCGAATCAGTTTATGGACGGGTTACGTCCCAGTTTCATCCAGCAGCTCGGGATCCAAAACATCCGTACTTATGCGGAGATGGTTCAGCGGGCGTACCTATGTGAAAGGACCTTAGAGAAGGTCAAAAAATTGAAAGGAAAGGGAGAAGAATCCAGCCGACGTTCTGATCGGTGTTATAAGAAAGAGAAATTCAGCATCACTGAACCCTATAAAAGCCGTGATAGTAAGAAAAGATCTAGGAGTGGGAACGGTGGGAGTTCCCATAAGCAAAAGGAGGTCAAGGAGGAGAAGGAGCAGGTCGCCACGGCTTACACATTTTGTGAAAAATTCGGCCATTCGGTTGAGGAGTGTTGGAAGCGTCTTGACGCTTGTTTACGTTATGGAATCATGGAGCATCGCATGCCGGAATGCCCCCTTATGAAGGACCAGTCATCTGGTGAAGGACGCAGGAGGCAGGCTCGCCTCAATGCCATCCTAGAAGAAGAGGAAGCGCCCAGGGATGATGGGCTTATGGAAGGTACTCTTCAAATTTATTCTCGTCCTGCATTTGTGCTATTTGATACTGGTGCCTCTCATTCTTTTATCTCCACTACCTTCGCAAAAACATTATCAATTGCATCAGTTCCCTTACTCTCAGATCTCGCTATTACCACCCCATTAGGTTCTGGAACAAAACTTACCAACTATTATCCTGACAGCGAAGTGATAGTAGAAGGTCATAATCTCCTCGCAAATTTAGTATGCCTTGACATGAAAGGTTATGATGCCATTTTAGGGGTAGATTGGCTTGTAGATCATGATGCTTATATCAATTGCCAAAATAGGATTATATCCTTTCGAAAACCCGGTCTTCCGAGATTCTCTTTTCTTGTCATCAAGTACAAAAAACACCCCACTATCATATCCTCACTTCACGCTTACAAACTTATCTCGCAATGATGTGAAGCTTTTCTTGCTTCTGTCATTATTATCGAATCCAAAGAAATTAACATAGTAGACATCCCTATTGTAAATGAGTTCCCAGACGTGTTTCCATCGGAACTACCCAGTTTACCACCCGAAAGGGAAGTGAACTTCACTATTGAACTCATTCCAGGAGCAGCACATGTGTCTATAGCCCCTTACAGGATGTCCCCACGGAGCTTAAGGAATTGAAAAGGTAGTTACAGGAACTACTAGATAAGGGCTTCATCAGACCTAGCACATCCCCTTGGGGTGCGCCGGTTCTATTTGTCAAGAAGAAGGATGGTTCTCTCAGGGTATGCATCGATTACCGGCGACTGAATCAACTCACAATTAAAAATAAGTATCCGTTGCCGCGTATTGATGAGCTCTTCGATCAGCTTTCAGGAGCAGAATATTTCTCTAAGATTGACCTCAAATCAGGTTATCATCAGCTTAGAATTAAAGAAGAGGACATTTATAAATCGGCTTTTCGAAGTCGTTATGGCCACTATGAATTCGTAGTGATGCCGTTTGGGTTAACTAATGCCCCAGCAGCATTCATGCAACTTATGAATAACGTCTTTCAGCCATATCTGGACCAGTTTATCGTCGTCTTCATTGATGACATCTTGATATATTCCAAGACGAAAGAGGAACATGAACAACATTTGAAAATAGCTTTACAAACACTTAGAGAACACAAGCTTTATGCCAAACTCAATAAGTGTGAATTCTGGCTTGGGGAAGTTTCATTCCTAGGTCACATTATTTCAAAGGAAGGTATTGCTGTGGATCCTTCTAAGGTAGAAGCTGTCAAGAATTGGAGTCGGCCAACGACTGTATCGGAAGTAAGAAGCTTTCTGGGTTTAGCAGGTTATTATAGGAGATTCATTAAGGACTTCTCAAAAATTGCGGTTCCTTTAACTAGACTTACTAGAAAAGAAAATCCTTTTATCTGGTCAAAGGACTGTGAAAAGAGCTTTCAAATTCTTAAGAATCATCTTACGACAGCTCCTATTCTATCACTACCGATGGAAGGTGGTGGGTTTGAAGTGTATACAGATGCATCTGGCATTGGCTTAGGATGCGTTCTCATGCAGAATGGAAAAGTAATCTGTTATTCTTCAAGACAATTGAAACGTCATGAGGAAAACTATCCCGTACATGATCTGGAATTAGTAGCGGTTATTTTCGCCTTGAAAATTTGGCGTCATTATCTTTATGGAGAAAATTTCACGGTCTACTCGGACCATAAAAGCTTGAAATATTTATTCTCTCAAAAGGAGCTTAACATGAGGCAGAGGAGGTGGTTAGAATATCTCAAAGACTTTGATTTTGCTATTCAATATCATCCTGGCAAGGCTAATGTTGTAGCAGATGCACTCAGCAGAAAACCAATGGGTATACTATCAAGTCTTATGATAAGTGTAACTAACATTGTTCCTCAATTTGCTCAGTTGAACTTAGATATTGACATAAAAGAAGAAGATTATTTCATAGCTAATATCCGAGCCCAACCTACATTGATAGAAGATCTGGTCAAGCTGCAAAATGATGATCCTATATTACTGGAAATTAAAACCAATATGGAACAAAGGCTGGATTTTTCTATTTCCAATGATAGAAGATTGTTATTTAAGGGCCGAATATGTGTACCAGATCATGAGGCTACGAAGAAACTAATCCTAGATGAAGTGCATAATTCCAAATACACAATTCATCCAGGAGGAATAAAGATGTATCAAGATCTCAAAAGAAATTTCTGGTGGCCCAATATGAAGAGAGAAATAGCTGATTTCGTATCTCGATGTCTCATCTGCCAACAAGTAAAGGCAGAGCATTTTAGACTCGCAGGTAAATTACACCCCTTGAGTATTCCCCAATGGAAATGGGAGAGTATAGGGATGGACTTTATTATGGGTTTACCCCAGACCAGAGGTGGACACGATGGAATATGGGTAATCATAGACCGATTGACTAAATCCGCACATTTCATACCAATAAAGAGTCAATGGTATGTGGATATTCTAGCAGCATTATACATAAAGGAGATTGTCAAACTACATGGTGTCCCCGTCACTATTATATCCGATAGAGATCCTCGATTCACATCACAATTCTGGAAGGGTCTACAACATTCACTAGGGACTAGATTAAATTTCAGCACAGCTTTTCATCCACAAACAGATGGTCAAACAGAAAGAACAAATCAGATAGTAGAAGATATGCTCAGGGCTTGTGCTATGACTTTGGAGGTAATTGGCATGATCGCTTGCCTCTAGTAGAGTTTGCATATAACAATAGCTATCAGGCTAGCATACGAATGACACCTTTTGAAGCTTTATATAGAAAAAGCTGTCGATCACCAATATGCTGGAATGAAATAGGGGAAAGACAATTCTTAGGCCCCGATATTATCAGAGATTCTACAGAGAAGATCAAGCTCATTCAAGAAAGAATGAAAATGGCACAAGATAGGCAAAAGTCTTATGCTGACAATCGAAGACGTGACTTGGAGTTTCAGGTAGGAGATCATGTATATTTAAAGGTTTCTCCGGGTCGTGGTATTCGAAGATTTGGCATTAAAGGGAAGTTAACTCCAAGATTCATTGGCCCATTTGAAATTCTTGAAAGGATTGGTGAAGTGGCTTACAAACTGGCTTTACCTCCACAATTAGCAGGAGTTCATGATGTATTTCACGTCTCTATGCTGAAGAAGTATGTATATGATCCTGACCATATTATCACTTATGACAATCTGGAGATTAAGAAGGACATGACATTCGAACAAACACCAATAAAGATTCTGGAACGGGAAGTGCGTCAACTAAGAAATAAAGTTATTCCTATGGTCAAGATTCAATGGAAGAAAATATGGCCATATGAAGCAACTTGGGAAACCGAAGCAGCCATGCGGAAAAGATTTCCAGAATTATTTAACTATAAGTACACTCTCCGAAATCCATATATTGAATTTGGGAACCAAATTCTTCTAAGTGGGGGAGGGTGTAATACCCCAGAATTTATATATATAATTTTTGAATTATAAAATAGTTTTTTGGAAATTATAAAGGCATAAATAAATTAATGAAGGATTATTGGATTAATAAGTCATTATAAGGCTCAATTAGGCTAATTAGTTAACCTAGCCTATCTAATTATTATCCAAAAGGTTAATGGACTAAGCCCATTAAGTTTGACCCATATTCTAGAAGGGTAATTGGCTTATTCACGTATTTCAAGGATAAATACTAATTATATAAGATAATTATATAGATAAACAAATAAAGGAGTTTTATCAAATTGAAACTCTATATACGTTACATGTAACGGTCTATCGCGCGACCGCCACAGCCCTGTAACGCACCTACACACGACCGTTACATCCTGCGGATTCCGTAAGGTGAGAAAATTGTAAAAGATTGGAACTTTGAAATCCTATCTACAAGAGATCAACTTAGGGAAGCTTATAACATTACTAAGGACTCTTAGGGATTAGGTTCTGGCAAATTAAGGACTCTAGAATCGATCTAATCTTCAAACCCTAGTCAAAACCCTATAAATAGGACCTAGTTCTGAACTGAGCGACCCTTACTTTTGACTCGTGAAGAATCAAGGTAAGGAGTCATAAATTCAGGTAAGTTCTTTAGAAGCTTTTGTTTAGTATACTTTAGACTAATGGTTCTCTAAATTTCGTGCTAGGAGATCAAGCAACCAAGGAGATAGAAGCTTCCAAAGTTGCTGATTCAACCTTAGCAACCCAGGAATCTGAACGCAAGTCCCCTGAAGATCCAGATATCAGGATGACTAAACGAGGTAATTAGAGTACGATCCTTTAGAACTTTTTGTTCCCAATAGTTTCATCTTCTTACCCTCAAAATTTCACATCCTTAGGTCAAGTGGCTGAGGAAATAGAGCAGATTGAAGTTACTGATTTATCACAAGAAGTACAAGGGACTAAGGGTAACACCTAACATCAAATTCGAAGTTTTAAGGTTCTAGAAGAGGTAGGTTATCTCATGATTGGCAAAAATAACTTGTTAGGAATAAAAGTCCTCTGATTGTGCTTGATTTCATGCATTATAGACTAAGAATTCCATGATTTCATAGTTTTATACATTCATGCATTTCTTAGCCCTAAATGAAAATTTAAAAGATATTATCATGTCTATTCACTAAACCTATGCATATAGTTGGCCTATGCATCGTTATCATGACTAGGACAGTGGTAGTATGTTGATTTTCAGGCATGTTATGTTTTCATAAACCTTTACTTAGTTTACTGCCAGCAGGTTCTCTGACGCACTAACGTGAGACCGTCACATGCATGTAACGGCCTTACGATAGACCGTCACATCCTGTTATGCTTTTATTTGTTCTATTGTCTCTGACGCACCCTAACAGGAGCGTTACACCACTGTAACGGCCCCTCGATAAACCGTCACAATACTGTAACGCACCTATCCTAGACCGTCAGACACCTGTGTTCTGTCAGCCCAAGGTAGAATAATAACCAGTTAAGTTTACTTATAAATAAGCTTAGATAGCTAAGTTTGGACCTATTATCATGACTTTGAGTTTAGTTTCTGATTCATAATCAAATTGCATGATTAATGTGTCTTAGGTTATTTTAAGTTATGCTAATTTCATTGGCTAAAACTCTATAGTTTTGTATTCTAAATCATGATTTTCCAAAGTTGTATTGACGGAGTTTTATCTTGGTTTCATAATGTTACACATTCTTTCCTATCTATAGAGTCATTTCTTTAAGTATATGACACATATTCCGGTATGTTATCCATTAGTTCACTTTGCACTATAGGAACACTATTCTTGGACATGAGGACCTCTCTATTGGAAATTCCTTCCAATGGACTAGAAAATCTTATTTCAAGGCCTCCGTAATTCTCCGCGAGCCTGAGATTCTCACTAGGACGCCGAGTTGGTTGTACCATTAAAGTCCATTGATTAGATTACACTATCGATGATTTTTGGTTATCAGTAATGTAACGGCTCTATGTTGGACTGTCAAGCACAAGTAACAGCCCAATATACGACCGTCACATTCCACTAAGTCCAATTTCTTGGTTTTGGATTCAGATTAATGTAACGGCCCAATACTGGAGCGTCACATCATGTAACGGCCCAGTACACGACCGTCACATTGCTTGAGTATTTTAACCCAAGGTGGACCAAGGGTTGATTTTTCAAGGTTTCTAGATGGACTATTAATGATCTAGAACTTATCATATTGATCAAGAAACCTAATATAATGGATGGAAGATAAAGAACGTATCGTTATGCTGCCGATTTATTTCCATAAGCATAACCTTGCTTAAGTCATTCTTGATTTCTCATTATTCTTATTGAAGCATTCATTCATTTGAATTATTGTTATCATTAGTTTATTTGAACTTATTATATTCTTGGCCATACTTTATTGTTACATGCGTGGAAAAAGCTTGATTTATACTTGAAGATGTGATCGAGCACTGATTGTGTTCAAGGGCTCTATGCTACTCCCCTCGGCTGATTGTCGGAAACATACTATTATAAACTATGGGGTATGATGCTACTGACGTCGCATTGCGCTGGGAGTACTTTCTTTATAAATAAGTGAAAAATTCACAACACAATATAGCATGACATGACATCTTGTACATGACTTTCTTGCTTGATATTCCACAGAAATTCACGAAGTAATTGCTCATCAGTAAAAGATACTAGAGTGATGACTATGTGGCGTGCTAGTACATTCTCGATACATTCTTGTTCATGAAAGGCCAATATCATGTTCTTGTTTCATTCTTGCTAGTTCATACTTACTCTCATTCTATCTTACATAACTATCTTGTTACTTTGGTTTAATCGCATGATTGATCGCATTCGCATGATTTTACCTTATTCCTCTAGAGCAAAGACGTTAATTACTTTAATAGTGCCTTCATGTTGATGCGAAGATACCTACTGGGTAAGTGTGCTCATTACCTATTTCCAATCTTTTCAGGAGATGGAAGCGATTCGAATTCGGATTCAGGTTATACAATTAGCGGGTCCGAGAGCGAATGAAAGTGTTGTCAAGATGAGAGTGAAGACTTAGGAAGTCTATATTATTTAGATCAAGTATCTGTAATTTTTCCCTATTTCTTGAGTCTAGTAGAATGGAAAATGATGAAAAGGTTATTGTAAAAGAATATTTTGATCGTTTATGAAATGAAGTTGGAGTTTGACTAAATTATTGTGCAATTATATTTATGTGTGTGATTGTATTACACTCTGATCGTTCTTACTTTCAAGAGGCTTACCATGCCGGCTGTTCGCGCTCCTCGAGTTAGTCTTCCACTGTAATAAAGGCTCGGGGCGTGATAGTGCCCCTTGGTCTTTAGCCGTCAATGCGTGTCGACTTCCGGGTCATGTCAATGTAAGTTATTCAGGCCAGTATTGGTTGGCTTTTGTCCGACCTTGTGCCACGGCTTAAGGTCGTATTCCACTCGGGTTTTAAGTGTGTGCGTGGATACTCCGATGGTTTCCATGAGACTATAGGTTTACTATTTTACTGTATCTCGGTCTTGAGGGCAATTTGTGGACGAACCAGGTGAGGACAGCCTAGTGTGTGCAACGCTCGCTCAGTAGAGACGAGGACAGTCTAGAGCGTAGGGTGCCTTGGTTAGGACAAATGTACATCGCTGATGGACATAGGGGCACGTACCTCCTGTGTCAGGTTGCAGGACACGGCCGTGTTGTTGGGCACATAGGCATGGATCCTAGCTAATTCTAGGGAGAGTTGTGCGTATGTGTCTTTTCGCCCCACTCGAGGATAAGGTGTGGGCCGCGTGCGTGAGACTTAAGAGACGACCGGTCCATGTAGAGTTACTGACAGCATTGTCGTGGCCCTCCCGGCATACGAGGTAGAGCTTACACGACGGTGAGGTCGTGGCTCCCTCCTTGCTTCGAGACCGAGGTTTCTCCAGTATTGAGGTTGTGTCCTCCCAAGAGTAAAGGTTATGGCCTTGACCACGTGGTCTTAGCTGTGGCTTCCATCAGTGAGGACGGGCCTTCACAATAGAGGTGTCGTGGGTTTCCCCTATAGCATAGCCGTGATTTATCGTTGGTTCGGCAGTTCCAACCGTGATGTTGAGATTTTTCCCGTTGAGAGTAGGAGTAACTTAGAGAACCGTGATTCCCCCGACTGCTATCGTTATTGCTCTTGTTACTGTCGTTACTCTTGTTGTTATTGTTATTGTTGCTTTTCCTACTACTGTCACTTCTATTATTGTTGTTGTTGTTTATCGATGTTGTCGTGGTGGAGATCCGCGGGACCCCTACTGAGCCAATAAGATGAGGCTCACCCCTTCCTTTTTAGGTGCGACGCTTCCACTTGGAGTTCGATGATCTGGTGCTGCGTCTGGAGGGTCTAGTTGCCAGCGTGCTTGAGTCGGGGTATGCCCCAAGGCTGTGTACTTTTCCTTTCTTTTAGATTATGCTTTTTGGATATTATACTCTGGACTGTAAGCTGTTTAAACTGTATTAAATGTGATTTAATTTCTACACTTTAAATTATGTATTTATTTGAGATTCCGATCCATCTCCACAGCGTTATTTAAACCCTTCCGAGCCCCGTGGCTCATGGGTAGTGGGCCAGAATTCGGGTCACGCCGATTCCTTTTTGGTACTCGAGTTCTAGGTCGTGACAGTTATAGTTTCTATACAGTAGAAATAAATGAACAGACAAACATGAAGAGGAGAAAATGAAAAATGTCAATGTAGTGTAGATTCCTCCTTTTCTTGATTACTTCCCGTAATGAGTGACTTTAGGTATCGGAGTGAATACGGTGAAGTCCCTCTTGGCGTGACTGCGTAGGAAACTTGGCATTGCTTAGGGATGGCTTGATTGTAGGAGTTTCGCATTGAATGCATAGCTGGATCGGTCACGTCTTCCTTGAACTCTGGGGTATTTATAAACGCCTGGATTTTCTACCCGTTAGATACACCCTGCCTTCAATGATCTAACCTCTAGTCGCAATGTTCGACAGCTTTGACTCATCCTTGGAACTCTACCACTTTTGCGTGCACATGTCTACATCTAGGTGGTAGGTGAGTCAGGCCTCTGCCGCAGATATGCCTGTCGAGATATCTTTCCATCTGCGTGCTTGACGTCTCTGTCATCGCAGCCTATATACCTTGCATATATATTAAAAATATTTCTTCCATAGACAGTTGTTAGAATGATGTGAGATAAAGCAATAAAATTTGAAATACACGTCTTAGTATTTGAATACATGAATAAAATAATTTTGGGTGCGCAAATAAAGTATATCTCACTATCGAAAGGCGATAAAGTATATTAAGCACACAACATTTTATATTCTATATCCTGGTATTAAAGTATACAACAGTTACTGTGCATTTAATGTAGGACTTATGTAGATGGGTGACCATCTGACCGTCCAACACTTTTGTCTAGACATGCATCATCCAGGATTTATAACATCTTTAGGTATTTATGCAGATTAGACGATAAGAGTATCATCTACGGCGCATGGCACTATAGTATCTAAGTGTTGGCATAGGTGCTAACTATATAGTTTGTCGTTTTGTGACATTTAATGAAGTGCGGTCAAAAAGTAACTTATTTGACCAAGTCCATAGGATGGAAACTGCTTTGTCTAATTTCTCACTTAGACGATGCGGCTATCATCCATGTTCAAACTTGAGCATTGTATTACCTATATTTGGGTTATTAGACAAAAGATTTGATGTTAGGTGATACCTTTTGTCGCTTAGTGGTTTTGGACGATGTATCATCCAACTTTTCGTTTAAGTGATAGAAGTTCTATCATCTACTTGTGTGTGACTTAAATGATCTTTTGTATACTTTTGGAATGTGGACGATGTACCGTCCAATTTGCTTATATCATCTATTTTGTCTACTTTTGGAATGTGGATGATGTACCTTCCAATTTGCTTATATCATCTATTTTTTAGAGTTACACGGAATGTTTTACTATTAGGTGTTGTATCATCTAATTATTCAACTTAGACGATGCATTATCTAACTTCACATTCCTTCATCTACTGTTTGGAGTTAGATGGTCTTCCGTATACTTTTGAGACTTGGACAATGTATCATCGAACTTTTACTATTAGACAGAAAGACTTAGACGAAATGTGTTAGCCTCTCAAAGTAGGCGAAGCATCATCTAACTTTCAAGGTAGACAATGCTTCATCTATGTTTCATTTTAGGCGTTGGCACTGAGAGCCTTTTAAAAGGTGGACGATATATCGTCTAACTCTTCAAGATAGACGATGTATCATCTAACATTCATTCCGTAGGCGGAAGACATCCTATCATCTAAGTTAAGTTTGTGAACGACCTGTCATCCAATCTTTGCTTTAGGTGACAGACTTAGACGATGTTTCTTCTATGTTTATGATTTAGACGCAGGGGCGTCTAATGTCGCCTAGTTCTCCCATATATAAGATAAACTTTATTTTAGGCTAAGTATTTGGGAGACCTGAATTATGTTAAAACCTACGAATTAACTTAGCCATCTTGGAAACATAAAATTTAAGATATTTAAAATATATTTATTTGATCATAAGTTAAAATAATTAATTTACGAGAAAATATATTTTACAGACGATTTCTTTTCCCTGACACAAAAATAAAATCATTTGAGATTGATCATCATAAATTTCAATCATCGCAATGATGGATAATTCCATCACTAAGAGATAATGCCATCACAATTTTCCGTCGTCACTTTCTCAGTTACAACTAGTGAGTTACATTAATTTGCCACAGAATTGGTAATAGACTATTCAATCACTACAAGGACAATTTGTCACGCGGTTCAATTATCGCTTAATTTACCCGTGTATGTTAGAACTTGTGACAAGAATCTGTCACGAAAATAAGAAATGGATACGTCCGTCGCAAATGTCATCGTCACAAACAAAAATTCTGTGACAAATATTTGTCACAAGATTAAGAGGCACAGTGATTCTTGTTATCATTAGATGTCGCAAGATTAGGAGGCAAGTAATGCGGCAGAGTTTTAAGTTGAGAGATATTTATGTACGTACCATGCGTTTGATCGTATTCCTACGGATAAAAGCTCTTTTAAAGTTTATTCTTCTTGAAGCTCGGACTCCTTAAACTGTGTTTTTGCCATAGGTTTACCATCGTTTTTGTTTTTCTCCGTGGGATTATATCGATGCTTTGTCTTGATTATTTTTACCTTCCAGCATAATTTTATTTTATTTTATTTTATTTTTCATTTGAGGAGCAGGGATCTGTCCTTGGTTCGTCCCTCCTTGACTCTGGGTCGTGAGATCTACTCCCGGAGAACCAGTGCTCTGATCGATCGATACTGCTTGTTGGAAGCAACATAACTCGCAGACGTAGATGAATGGGAGTGTCGAATAAAAATTATATTTTAAAAATTAAGTTCACAGTTGATATATCACTTTTTTGCAATCGGTGGAATGGATTCCTTTCTTAGAGCACCTTGGGGATGCTAGAGAGAGAGAGAGAGAGAGAGCAATAATTTTCACTAGGGGTAATTGCTTTCTATTATATGTATTTGTGTTGTGAAGGCATATACATCCTGGCACTATGTATGAATTTCAACCAAGAACTAATTCGTACCTTTTTTTTAGTCTCGTAGGAGATTGCAATTCAAATTGCACAATCAGTCAATGGGGTCCCTATCACCACATAATAATGCATCAAAAATTTGAAATCAATGTCACAAAAGTAAAACTATGATGAGTAATATATATATACTTGTCGCACACCATACTGTAAAAGAAAGAAATCTTAGCTGTCTTGCGTAGTGATCACTTATTGGAGGACTAGCTATGGATGACATGGCAAGAAGTGAGACAGCTATAGGCCCCTTAAATGGTCTACAATGATGGAATATAGATCGATTCAAAAAAAAAAAACTTCTTGTTACAGCCAAAAAAAAAGAACCGTCTCCTTATCTTTAGGATGAGTGATATATTTAAGTTTGCAAGAATATATATATATATATATATATATATATATATATATATATAGAGAGAGAGAGAGAGAGAGAGAGAGAGAGAATGAAATATGCATGTTTGGAATGAAATATGCATGTTTGGAATAACATCTGTACATTTAGAAAACATATGCATGTCTGGAAGGAAATATGTAAAGTCTAGAATGAGATACATGTTTGGAATGAAATATGTAATGTCTGGAATAATATATGCATACTTTGAATGAAAGTATGCAAGTTTTAAAATGAAATATACAAGTTTAGAATGAAGTATATTTGTTTGAAATGAAGTATACAAGTGTACAAGGAAATATGAATGTCTGTAATGAAATATGCATGTTTGAAATGGAATACATAGATTTGGAATGGAATACGTAGGTCTGGAATGACACTTGCATGTCTATCTAGTCTAGGATGAAATATGCATGTCTGTGAGAATATATTTAAAATGAAATCTACATGCCTAAAACGAATATACATGTTTGTTTGGTATGAAATATGATGGTGTAAGTAAGGTTAAAAAAAAAAAGAAGAAACTACTGCCTTATTAAATGATATTCTAGCACATTTATGAATTTTTAGACATTAATTAAGATATTTCACCAAACAAACTGAAAAGGAGAATATTTGGCTTCTTCAGAATAAGACATGCAATGGTCATATATAGTCAAATGGGAATCTTTAGAAATAAGTTAAAGTTCTCCAAATGGGGGGCAATCGGCTGAAGAAGTGTTATCAAAATGCCGGCCTGGCCTAACCTACCTTCTTTTAGATAGAAAATATATATATATATATATATATATATAAAGTCGCCCTACGTGTTTATCATACATAACACATACCAGCACCCCAAGTGTAGTGTTATAAAATGACACATAAACCTTCGTTTACATGATCATAAAAAACACCGCCAGAAACTCCAAGCAAGGCCGGGGGAAAATAATCCATGAAGAAGTATCTCTTTATCAAATGAAATGAAATTAGTTGACAAACATTGACTTGGACTTTTTTTTTAATTCAAATTTTAACTAGATTAAATTAGAGGGGCCATTTATTGCCAAACATGCTCTCGGCCGTTCTAAACCAGGTCCGGCCCGTAATAATGTTAATATCAGAAATTGAGCAGAGGTTTTGACCCGGAGCCATACATAACATAACATGAAATCATCATTTATTAAAAGTACTGGACTTGATGAATTATATTTGAAATCCATCTATAATCAAATCAATCACGTGCTCAGCCCTCGAATAGTGCATGACCAGAAATTTTCTAATTCATCCAGATGATTTTCCTCCTGTCACCAGAAAAATGTCGGCGTTGGCAACAGGATCTATTTTCACCGTGTGCTGCCGGTGGCATGATGACCAAAAAAAAAAAATTCACATGAAGGCTAGATATATATATATATATATATATCATCTGTTCCATTTTATCACCTGGGAAATGATGTCTAATTATAATTATATATTGACATTTTTTTTAACACCCTTTCAAAGATTTCACACGAGAGACCGAGCAGGAGGTGACGTGGATCTCAATTTTCTGGCCTCATAGGTGCACTTGATCGCATCCCAAAATGCAGGCATTGCATCACCGTCGGGGATTTCTTTGAAAGAAGGGAGATAGTTTACATCAACAATAACATGGTCGCCGCTGCCTTCTTGAATCTGAAATAATCACAACCACCCAGAATTAACCATTTTATCATTATTGGTAGGACAACCTACTCCGAATAAGACTTTCAGCTTGCGTTGAAGACAAGAGGCAGTCACTTGCGCCGCCTCTGGAAAATGATAAATAAAAATTTATTTATTTAAAAAAAACCCACATGGTTTTAGGCATCATTGTGCTGTGCAGGTTGGTTTGTTTATTGAGTAAAAATTTGGGCAAAAAAGGAAGGAAGGAAGGAAGGAACTGCTGGGCCTTCCACCTGCAGGAGTGATGATGGGAAGTTGCGGGAAAAAGCCATTTTCCGCAGCCTCTTATGCGTTAGGGCCTCTACTTTTCTTCTAATCGCTTGGCTTTGGGATGACATGGCACGGTGTCAGGGAACCAGATTTCATCATGCCTCACCACTTTCGTTCACTCCCCTACCTTGGCTTGGCTTGGCTTGACTCTTAAAACGGTTTTTGTCTACTCACCACGGCCTTCTCTCCCAGAGCAGGAGAAGGCCTTTTGTCAGGGGGGCTGTTCTCGGCAACAGCATCCTATCATAAGTTCGCAGAGTTTCTGGGATGCTGTCACATCTTCTTCATCTGTCACCTGGAAATCATCACATTAGGCCCTTCAGTCCCTCCCTCTTGTTTCTCAAGGCGGCGCCACTGACATTCTGCAACCACCCAACCTGGGTATGGTGATCAGGATTTATCAGATGTTAATCATGGGCATCCAACACCATGTAATATACATGTTCCTAGGATCTCCAGATATATAATGCAGCTTTACACGGGATTACACACATTTTTCAGTCAACTACCGAATAGGGTAAGAACACATTCAGATCTTCAAGTTATGGTTAGCCGTCTCAAAGTGACTCATGCCGACTCGGGCGACTCGTATCGTATCTAGATGAACCAGATACGTGATCCACTTAGGATCATACGTACTATTAATTATTTAAATAATAATATAATATATACAAAAAAGACTATTTTAAAAAAAATAAAAATTATAACAATCATATAATGATATAACAATAGTCATAGACCTTGCATTTCATGGATGAAGAGCATTAAACTCTATTGACAAGTTTAATCATTTATTGATTATCTAATAATGATATAAATGTTCAAAAATAGTTAAAATGAAAAAATAGACTAAATAACACACACATACTTATAGACGGAGGAAATACTAATTCTACAACTTAAAATATAGGCTAAACAATCCAAACATTACGAGAAGTTTCAATCTAGTAAAAAGAAAAATTTAACAAAAGACCTCAAACATGCGAGTCGACCGAGTCGGTCCAAGTCCGGTTGACTCGTACCAGATGAGGCCGGTCCCAAGTCGAGACATATCTACGAGTCCATGAACCTTGCTTTGAGTAAGCCCTGAACCAGTGGATAAGTGACTACTATGAGTTTTTTTTACCCCCTTTTTGCCTAACTGGAATGTGGTGGCATATACCAAATGTTCACAAGGATTAATACTGAAAAAGGCCACCAATGCCTCTTAAGATGGATTAAACCAGAGAAAAAATGAATAAAACATTCAAAGGGCATAAGTATTCTCATTATATTATTTACCAGCTAGTCTTTAGTGAAGGAAAACACTTACGACAATATCAAACCCAAAAATGGTCAGATCGAGGCGTCTCCTCAGCCAGTTTGCAGCACTTTTAACTAGTTGAATGTCAAGAGAATGTTTATGTGCCTTGGATTCGGCTGTGGAAGCTAAAGGGAGAGATTTCAAGCTGCATGATGAAAATTAAACAATTGCACATTAAATGGTATATATAAGTTTTGCCAACGCCATTATTGCAAAATGATTATAATGTTAATTGGAACAACAGCAAGCAGCAGATTCCAAATACACCTGTCAAAGATGATAGGGGCACATCCATTCTCTTCTGATGTCAATAAAAAAGCAGCTGCATTTGGCATGGACTTTTTAACAGCATGAAACACTTTCTCACCCAACACATAAAACTTGAAAATTGTGGAACCATGATCTACATACTCCTGCAATTAATTAGTCAAGCACAAAAGCATAAGCATAGAAAATCTTGTAGACACATATTAGTCACCATTTATTTGGTGCTTCTGCTAGGCTGGTCCAAGAAGCATATGCCTAATCCCAGTTCAACACAACAATGTCAATTTTTCTCTTTTTTTCCTGATAATTTGTGCAGGGTAAATTATTCCGCTAAAGTTGGAAAAATAAGAAAGAAGCAAAAAAAGAGTGGAAGGAGAAAAGGTACCAAATTCTTTTCTGCACCTGAACAATAGCTGGAAGTGGAACATGCAGATGCTTAAAATCTTCGTACTTAAAAACCAATGCCTGTCAAACGGGTTAAAGAACATTAAAGAACATTAAAAGAAAGCAAGAAAATAGTTGAACTGAATCCAAATTTACAAATTTAAGAACCCTTCCAGCCCATATTCATTCTTTAGCACTCACTGTCTCTCAAAACCATCACTAGTTTTGAGGTTGACCAGGCTTCTTCTCATGTTCAAAATAATGGGCAAAAGAAAATCATATTATTTCAAAAGAAAACCACAGTATAAATCATGCTTCTCAAGCACTACTGCAGTAAGCCAACTTGCCAGACAAGACAAGAATTGAATCCAGAGGAAGAACACTATAGCAATTTGGGGAAATTTCTTTCAATAAGATTCTGATGATAATAGAACACATAAAAGCAGTGTAAAATCGTATCATCTTTTGGAAATAACTGTTTTCATATAGAATGGAAAAAAAATAGACTGAAACATATCAGTACCATCTTATGAGCATCCGCTACTCCACAAGCAACTTGTGGCTTTACAATATTTGGAAAGGACAAGTTGGCACCCAAGAGTTTTTCCTTCAGTGCAGCATCCTGAAAATCATCAATCTACACATCACAGACACAACAGATGCATACATCAGCTTGCTTTGTTGATGGAAGAGTCATGGAGTTGTCAACACATGAATATAACAAATAACAGAAATTTACCAGCATATCATGAGTAACAGGTCTAGCACGTGGGTAAACAATGAAGTAGGCTTTTCTCAAGCAGTATTATAATATTTCTTTAAAATGTCTATCACCACAAGAGACCAATAAAAGGGAAAAAATGGTGAAAAGTCCAAGTGTGGCGCGATCTATGTAGAAAACATCCAAAGGGTACGATTCCCAGCAAGACTAAAAAGAGAACACAAATTACAAAACCCATGAATGACTAGAGGGCCAACTCTCACCATCACAGGAAAAGTATAACACTACCCAAAACAGAAGATCCACCATTGAGAGATCCAAAAAGCAAGCCAACTCTACACAGCCTCCAATTTCCACTTTGCTAAAATCAGCCATTCTCCACATGTATCACTGATTGGTAGAATTTGCCTAATTTCTGTAGCCCTCTTAGGGGTTAATCATGAGTGATTCTAAAATCATCTGTGATTTGGACTAATCCCAATTGAGTTTAAAATACATAGTGCATTTCAAGATTATATTTAAATGTCATTTCAAAGCGCATTGTATTGTGATTTCAATGTTAGTCACAATGAATTTTAAAGTCACCTCTAACTCAATATATAAATAATAAAAGTAATATAAATATCAATTAGCATTATAAATAAATAATAACAATAACTGTGTCTATAATAAAACGTACAGAAAAAACAAATTACAACCTTAATGTCATTAATTAAAATATCAATGATGATAAAAAAAGTTTAGAAATAAAGAAAAACTCAATGATTAATGTTAGCACAAGAAAATGGACATGTAAAACTAAATTTATAACCAGAATATCATAAGCATAATTTTGTTAATGTGACAAATGGTGTAACCATCAAAAGAACCTGAGAACTTTGTCAAAGTATTGTGTTCCATTCCATGGCTTTCTTCCCTTTGCCATGGGATATGGTGCAGGAGAGATGAGGGCAGGACGTTGGATGAAGGGAGGGATGGGTGCATAACAGAAGAATTGGGAATTGGTGGAGGCCGGAGCAGAAGGCCAGCTTAATGACCAGGCCAGGTTCCCAGAGAAGGTAATGACGATGAGGCAGGTTAACTGGTGAAATGCTGCCAACAAAGCCATATTTCTCACAGTTCTTTGCCACCATGGCCCCCAGCAGGCAGTGGGGAGAAGAGGGAAAGTGGATAACTCATTCTGGTGTACGCGCTTCACTGGAGTTGTTCGTGCAGGGCTCAGATGATGGCAGTGTCCCTACTACAATCCCTTTGCCAGTGTCGTGTGTATGTGTGCAGCAGCTCTCACATCTTGCCAGTCTGTCTAGTTTCTTCTCTCTCTCCCTCATCAGCAGTGAATGTTGTAGAGTATCTGCCACAGAGAGCAGCCTTTGACAGGATGTAACCTTTGATTTGTAGAGGCGAGGAGAGGATAGAGATGCTAGAGGACAGAGAAGAAAATTTTCTTGAGGACTTTTATATATCACCTATTTGAGTATGATTCTGAAATACATGAGCTTCTTCATTTTAGTTCTAGGTGCATATAAGTTGGGATTTAGAAATCAAATCACATGTGATTTCAAGTAACAGTTGATTTTCAAATCACACTCAAATTCTTGATGACTACCAGTGGCTTCTGAAATCCACCAAAATCGTCCCTGCATATCTCAAAATCACTCACAACGCCACTCCCCACTTAAAATGCTCTACTGCATCTACTCTTGCCCAAATGGATCATAAGGTAGCATAACAAATCATCCACGACACCCTCTTGACACCCAAGAGGTGGCTATTTGAGACCAGCTCAAAGAGTGTCTTGTTTTGCTAGGTCAGCTCCTGATAAGGAGCATCTGTTACGCGCACTAGGTTGGGTCTTACAGGCATTTGGGCCTTTTGAAGGCTGGTTCTTGTGTTTAACAGTATGTGCTTGCTGATGAAGAAACTGAACTATTTTGGATGAATGATGTGTATGATAAATGACTAAAAGCAGGGGTGTCAAAGGAAGTCCAAATCACAGTTACAAGGAAACTTGTTTAAAAAACATTGAATTCCACTTCTTGTTTCTCCTTAAGTTGTAATTCAGAATGTTGCCAAATGAAGCATTTCTCACTTTTGGTTCCCACTTTTGTTTCGTATCTTGGTAACTATGGCCCAAATATTAAATTCCCATCCCAATTTCTGACGGATTGAAAGTCAAGCTAAATTTCTTCCCCTTCTAATGTGTCTTTATCGGGATCAGAACTTTCAATTAAAAACTGGAACCAAAAATGGAAAGACATGCTTACATACCCAGTTACTGATACAATAATAATTCAATACATACATAAAAGTTATATTGTTTATTAATAAAAAGGAACATTTATAATTGACTATTAAGGCAGGCCCCCTTTTATTGGACTGGACCCCTCAAGGCAGCTACTTCATCATGTGAAGAGGTTGGCTGTCTCATTGGAGGAAGAGGGTGGGCATGGAGTATTTGGCCCCTGAATAGACTTAAAGGCCTGCTCCATGCAGCTTCTTTCATTGTGAGACTTAAGTCCCACCAATGCAAGGAAGAGCCATTCACAGGCATTGTTCAATCATGCCTGGAAAAGCACATCAGGCAATGTGATCATACAGTGCCAATTTCACCCTTTCTCGTGCTTGGTTGGGATGTTTAATCTCATCCACCCACCAGGTGTAACCAATATGGGCCCAGGTATGGGCTGCAATCTTAGACTTGCAGACTTCTGGACTAGACCCAGGCTAGAAACTTTGGCCCATTTAAATAAATAGATAGGCTACCATTGTGACCCAATGGAGTTAGTATTTGTTGCACCCTTTAATTTTCTCGACTAAGTTCGGGACAATCTCATACATGTTAATCGACGGTTAAATCACGGCGTAAAGCCAACACCGTTGTTTTATGGAGTATCTCCATCCGGGCGGGTCTTAGAACCCTATCATATGAAAAGATGAATGGTGTCGCAGCAAAAAGGAATGGAAGAAATTCTTATGCGCAACCGACGAAGAGACCAAGCACCGTGCATCACGTGGTCCAAGTGGATGCGAGCCTCCTTCCTCGTCACCAACGGCACAAGACAAACACAACAAATGCCGAAGACCACCCGTGCTCCTCTCCACGCGTCCCGCTGTGAGTAATGGCAGAAAAAAGGGCCAAAACAGGGATTCAAGAGGGCAAAAGGGGGCGGCTAGGGGTTTTACCCCGCTAGGGACCCACGCGGGGGTCGGTCACCCCGCTAGGTCCCGTGCGGGTCCGAGCGACCCAGTAGGGTCAAACAGACCCGGTGGGATCTGTTTGACCCCACTGGGGTCGCACGCACCCAGTGGACCCCGCCAACCCCTGCGGGGTCAAACAGGCCCCATCGGGGTCTATTGACCCCGCGGCCTATTTGTCTTCCCCCGTACACAAAAAAAAGAAGAAAAAAAAGTGGAGGACCCACCTTGACAACCCAAGGTCCAAAATTGGCCTTTTATGTCAAGGTGGGGTTCAAAAAATGCTTTTTATGTCTAGGTGGGGTCCAAAAACCGCTCTTTTTGTCAAGGTGGGTTCCCTACCTTCTATAAATACCCCCCGGGTCCAAAGACTTGGAGGGGAGGAGGAGGGAAAAGAAAAAAAGCACTTGCATGGGACGGGAGAAGACACTTGCGGAAGACGATTGTTCTGTCTGTTTGTGAAAGCCCACGGAGGGTATGTTATGAAAACACCCCTGGGCTTTGCACTTATACCCCTAGAGGCTTAGACTTGTAATCCTCTCTATCCCTCATATGGTTAAGTCATGTAAGTCCACCAGAAAATTAGGAATTACCAAAATGCCCCTCTCGGGACGGCATGAGAGTTAAGTCCTATTATCTGCAGTTCTATCTTGCAACTTTTGTAATTGGGGCTATGCCCCCATTTCTCGGGTCAGGGCGAGAACTCTTATATACAATCGACAATTCGCCGACAATCCCTGTGCTCAAATGGATTATGGAATATGCTCAATTACTCTTGTGCGTGCCGGTTGAGGAAAATTGCAAGTAAACCCGTGGCTCTCAAAATATTTGTGTGGATATCCTCCTCCTTTGGGAACGGACACGTGTGACTGAAATCCTATGTAGCCTTTCACACACGAAGGCCCTATTGAACTTTCCGTGTATCAAGTGTGGTCTTGGACCCTACAGTCTACCTTGGGCTAGGTGAAATTATCGAAATACCTTTGCAAGTCAAAAAAAAATTTCCCTAAACCTTCCAGAAATTGCCTCAATGTCCCCTGGAGTTAGAGATTGCATCTAGTCCCTATTCAATCCAGGAATTACAAAAACACCACTGGCTTGGTAAATTACCAAAATATCCCTAGAAGGATAAAATCACCAAAATGTCCCTGGAGTCCAGATATCCTCCTGCCACTTCCAAAATGCCTACGACTTCCACAAATTATAGTCACATCCCCAAATGATCGGGTTTCTGCCTAACCTAGCGGCCTCCGATGAAACCCTATTCCTATTTAAGCTTCGATGATGAACAGAAACTACCTCTGAGCCATGCGAGCGAGCCTACCCTCAGTATAAGAACCCTCATGTAGGACTTCAACACTTCTTTGACCGTTAAACAAGGGTGTTTGGACTTTATGCCGATGTAAATCAGCAATGAC
This sequence comes from Amorphophallus konjac, assembly GCA_022559845.1. NCBI lineage: Eukaryota > Viridiplantae > Streptophyta > Magnoliopsida > Alismatales > Araceae > Amorphophallus > Amorphophallus konjac. The sequence goes on along the minus strand of CM040118.1, from coordinate 270,850,490 downwards.
TGCGTCCAGTGGGGAGGGGTCTAACACTCGAACTCATATCGTCTAATACAATGCGCATCCCATGGAATGAACACCGCATAGGCTCTTTCCATAACCCTTATATGTACGTCCCTGTAAATTTCCCCTTTCCATTGAAAAGGCTCAACAAGAAATTTATAGAGTCCCCTTTCTTTCAGGGGAGTACATTCCGTGGTCGGATTTCTTTTTTTCAACAGACTTGCACGTCCGGTGGGACCTTTCTCGCCTTTCTTCTTTCTATCAAGGAAGTCCTAAACCTTTTCGAGGTTCTGATTGCCCCTCTTCCTCTTACAGGACAAGAAGAGGACATACTCGACCGTTGGCTTACGTGTTGGCTTGTGCATTTGCGCGTCCTCCATTTGTGCTACGCACCATCACCAACAATAGCAGCTAGGAGACGATGGTCGCCGTCACATACGGATCTCAAGTCATCGCCAACCACGCCAAGTTCGGATACCTGGCAACCCCCATAGTGTTCGGCGACTTCCCAACCGTCGTCGGGTCGCCCTTCTTTTTGGGCATCATCCCCGTGGCCGAGGCCAGTTCAGTCGTACCTGCTAATACGACGGTCGAGGACTCCCGACCCTCTGCCCCAGCAACCAGTCGGGCCCCGCTCGGTCAACAAATCAACTACTGGGGGTGTCAGACCCTCCATTCAATCAACCGACTAGACTCGCTCGGCCAACTCTGCAATTGCTGGAGGTGTCAGACCTTCAGCTACAACAGCCAAGGGTGCCAGGCCCTTTGTCACAACAACTGACCAAGTCAGATCGGTCATCAAGTCAATGGCTGAGGGTGTCAGGCCTTCTACTAAAGCAATTGATCGGGTTCTCTCGGTCAACCAAATTACCATTGGTATTGCTCCTGCTCAACGGTGGTAACGTCAACGCCGTAATAGCGCCGACGTTCCAGCTGCCACCCTCAAAGGTAATGTTCCTGCTCAATGGGGACAGCACAGCCGCCGCAACGGCGCCACGCCTATGGCAGGCGCCAGTGGTACTGTTCCTGCTCAACGGGGGCAGCATAGCTGCCGCAACGGCGCCACGCCTATGGCAAGCGCCATTGGTACTGCTCCTATTCAACGGAGGCAACGCCGCCACCGTAATAGCACTGAGTCTGTGGCGGCCACTTCCGATGCTGCACCTACTCAACGGGGATAGCGATATAACCGTAAAGGCGCTAAGTCTGTGGCAGCAATGTCACGTTCATGCAAGACTGTCGTTGTCGGAAATATCCGCATTCGACTCGATGGAGGCGAGCCGGTTATACCTCGGGATTGACACGTCCCAACCATCTCCACTTCCAATCACTTCGGACTTCTTCGGCAAGTCCAAAAAGACAAAGCGAGATTGAAGAAGTTCGTGGTACCGGCGACAAACTAAGGTCAGACGCGTCGACCCGGGCCAACGGCTCCCCGATTAAAATCAGGGGGCAATCCGACTGAGGAGCGTCAGCTCCAAATGAAGATCGGGGTCACTAAAGAGGAGGCCCAGGCCATCAGACAAGTAAGGTCAAAAAGGCCAATCCACATGTCGGAGCTACAGCAAGTGTGGAAGACGGCAACCCATCATCAAGATGAGCTCCCGACCTCTCAGTGGTCTCAAACCCAATGCCTGCAAGGGCGGAAGCGCCGGGGAGCTCGTAAGCAAGTCTGGCCAACCTCTCCGTGGGCCAGTTCAACACATACGGACGAGGATTGTTCCACACAAGCTTCTACGTCCCAAGTGTCTGTTTTTGACAGACTAGAGATGGCACCTAAGCCTGAAAAACAACCACCCAGGAAGAAGCGGGTGGCGCAGGTGACTAACGACACCATCAAGGTGTTCACCTGTTACACCTCCACTGACAGTCAACCGGAGGACACCGCGGAAGAGCTCAACCAGCCTCTCCAGGCCTTGAAGAAGTCAAGGCCCGTCTCCCGCTTTCTTGCTCAGATGCAACAAACACCCGCCGCCGGAACATCTTAACCTGAGCCGGCGCGTCTAGAGGAGTACCAAGAAGATGTCCACAGTGTCGATGGGGATAGCAATCCAGGGCACGAGAAAGATCTTGAAAGAGAGGCTCAGACCCTCGTGTTGAAAGAACTCTAGCGAGAAAATCAAGAACTCAAGAATCTCTTGCATGCATTATTGCGTGAAAAAGAGATTCATATTCAACCTCAAGCGGCGCCTACTGGAATAGAACAACATCCTCCTCCCATTCCAATCACAGTCAATGCTTCAGTTACCGCGGCAAAGTTACCAGTAGCAGTAGAGTTTGAAGCCCCGCAAAACGAGGTCAATGTGCGATCATCTGCTACTCCGGCTGCAGAAAATCTAATGGCTCAAAGGTAGATGATCGAGCGAATTGTAGAGATGAAGTTCGCTCAACATGGTGAGGGCGTGACCACCGTTGATTTGTACAGCGATCCCTATCCCCTTCACCATCATATGACGGCCATGGGCGAGTTAGCGTTGGAGGAATCATATCTTTTGCGATACTTCGCCACGTCCCTGACAGGCACTCCCTTTCAGTGGTATTCCAGGCTAAAGCCCAATTCAGTAGCTAACTGGGCTAACATGCAGAAGAAATTTGTCGACCGTTTCCAAACGGCCGAACGTAAAGTCTCTCTTGCAAAACTCTGTGCTCTCAAACAGAGAAAGGGTGAAACCGCGTTGGACTTCATCAAGCAGTGGAGGGACATCAACATGCGTTGTGATAACCCTTCAATGCCCGAAGACGGAATCACCATATACCGCATAGGCTTAGCGGCAGATGTTAGTGAAAACCTTCTGGGCTCAAACATCAGGAGCTTCGACCAGCTAAATACGGTAATGGCGGAGATCGAAATGTTCTTTGTTGATCACCCAACACATTTGCCAAGGGCAAATCCTCCAAAGATCACCTGGCCAACGGCAAGGAGGTAAACTCTGTGGACTTCTCCCCGACGAATAGAGATAAAGGAAAAGGAAAATCAAAGAGTAATGGCAAAAAGCCCGACGCCAAGGCTACAGCAGTTGCATTAGCAGAGCGCATGAAGGCGTCTTACTCTTTCAGAAAAGAGCATACCAAAATGCTCTTTGATTTGTGCATGAAGGAAAAGATCATCACCCTACCGGATTCACGAAAACCCACGGAGTTTGACAAAACGGATGACCCTACTTATTGTATGTATCACCGAAGGTTGGTGATAGATGGTATGAGTGGATCTAGAAGGGGGGTGATTAGATCCCACACCCAAATCTTGAAAACTTCGAAAGATAAACAAAGACAACAACACCGAGGAAGCTATTTCAAGTGCGATTTAATACTAACACACGAAATATTTGAAGTGCACACACACAAGTATGTAGATCAAACCACAGCACCTAAGAAGAGAGGTAGATGAAAAGGAGTGGACGCAAAATTCATAGCACACCGGCATTCGGCAAGCCTACGTCCACCCCTCACCAACTTGGTGAGGCTTCCACTTCTGGCCAAGAAGAGTACACACACACACACACACACACACACACACACACACACACACACACACACACACACACACACACGCTGTCTAACAGCTTGCACGAGGAAGCATTCCTCAACACACACACGCTGCAGGGTAGCCCACACACACTCTGGTCTCTAAACAGAGCGCCGGAAAACCGCTGAGGAAGCTCAGTAACCACACACCAAGAAGACTGAAGGAGTAAGAAACAAAACAGCAAAGAAACGCTCAAAACAAGTGAGCTGAAATGCAGCTTCTGACAAAGGTTAGGAAGCTGAACCAAGAACACACAAACTACGATCTAAAACTCGAACTGCTCAGGGGTGGAACAAACCGATCTGGGCTGCTAATCCTCTCCTTTCTTCTCCTCTCAAATCTTTCTTGTGGAGGCTCGAGCTCTCTTCAACTCTTTTCCCACTCAGAATTTCTTCAGGCAAGCTCTTCTTTCTTTCTCTCTTTCTCTTCCGTTCAATTTCTCTCCAGGCTGAGGCACCGGCAGCAGCAGCAACAGCTTCTTTATGCAGAAGGCCGCTTTTTATAGCAGAGATGGTGGACCATTTTCCCTCCAAGATCTTGCCATTTGATTGGTTGGAATAGAAATGATGCTCTTCGCCATGGAGCTCTTCCAGATCTGCCTCCTCATTGGCCCAAGACAGAAAAGGATGGTCCTCTGTCCTAGGTACCTTTTTAGAGACTGAAATTTGATTGGCTGTTGCAAAAAGGAGTACCATGAAAAGAGACTTTTCCCAAATGTGTCTACTGACAGATCTTCCTTCAAAAGGTATTCTGACTTATCATAGAAAAGGTGGGATTTGTGTCCTAGGACCTTTTCCAGACCTTGAAAAACGTGTTTTTGGAGGTTTACGTCGCTGACTTTTAGCCTCTGTACGAACTCTGAAATGTTGCAAGTTTGACAGAATTTGGCTTGAGGAGCTTCAGGTGCGTCGACGCAAGAGCATTCGACACAGCAATGCTCTTGCATCGACGTAGCTAGCCATCTTGTGAGCTGCTAGGAGCCAGATCGTCATGGAGTCGACGTTGTGAAGCGAACGGGGTCGACGCATCAAGCCTTCCGCCTAGGCTATTTGTGAGCCAGGCCTTCATGGCGTCGACGCAGCCAATAGGGTGTGTCGACGCATCCGTTGAAAGATGCGTTTATAACGGTTTCTGTGAGGGCCCCTATGTCGACACACTGTGAAAACTGTGTCGACCTAGTTGAGGGGTCTTGGCTGTTGACAGGGGTGAGTGTTTAGCCTGCGTCGACGCCATTGGGTGCTTGCGTTGACGCACTCTTGAAGTGCGCTTGAAGACAGCTTCTGGAGGCCGTTTGGAGTCGACGCCTTAAGGTGTTGGAGTCGACTCAGCGAAGACATGGCTTCTACAAAGACTATATGGAGTCGACGCAGTGAAGGGATGGGGTCGACACTGCAGTGAAGGGCGCTTTGATTGCTCTTCTTCTTGTGAGAGTGTGAGTCGACGCTGCCCGTAGAAGGGGTCGACGCAGCCTTGAAGATTTGTTAAGTTCTTCATATATAGCCAATAAAAAGATGTTTCAGATTTTCTAAATCAATTGGCCAATGACTTATAGTAAGACATCATCAAAACACAATTTACACAACATTCTCCCCCTTTTTGACGATGGCAACTATGAGTCATTGTGCTCACAGTTTGAGATGGAATTCAGACAGCAAATTTTGGCATGCAACAGATTTTGATATAAATAGCATGAAGCATTGAATGCATGAAGGATTCATCAGGACATGTAGTGAAGGTAGACCAATCACCCAAAAATTAATGATTTATCTGACAGACATGCAGACTGAGGGACTCTTGCATATTATAACTCATCAAAAACTTATCCCCCTTCGACATCATCAAAATACTAGGAGAGGGGTTCAAAGATGTGGGGAAGCTATGAAGAAAGTTGAATATATGTGAAGAGAGATGAGGCTAAAACAGAGTTCAGTGAAGTTGAACATATTCCTTAAAGGAGCATTACATGGTTGGAGCAAAAAGAATTTAAGAATAATAACTCCATCGGGTGTAGAAGCTATGAAGGCAATAGGAGTACCCGCTCACAGGGTTACTAGAGCTAAAACATAACGGCACACCAAAGGATCTTAATACTCAACTCGAAACCTATCTAATGCAAGCCCAGTTACATTTCAGGATAAACTACTATAAGCATTGAGGTCAAACAATGTTGAAGCATTGAAAGTTCACTCAATTAAGCACCTCTGGTTTTCAATGAAAGGCACAAAATGGCTTTTTGATGAAGGCTGACAGTCAGGTTGAACTGACACCTTTTGACGTGAAGAAGTACATGTGTTAGATGCAACCTTCCCCAGTTACTCAGTACAGTGAACCATTCTGCCTCATTTTGACCAGAGATAGCTTGCCACCTCATGCCTTAACCCGTATCACTTCATTGATGAAGGGGCATAGTTTCTCAGCAAACTGAAGCCATTGCTCTGTGTATGTTTGCAACATTTTTTTTTTAATTATACCAGAGCAGAGTTAGTTACAACACTACCTTTTTACGCGAACAACCTCATGTCTCAGATGAAGTGTGCCCGGTTACTCAGTAGGTTTTTGCCATTGCTCTGCATCAAGTGCTTCAGAGAGATTGAGATGGCGTGAATGTTTGAAGACAATGCTCAATGTGAAGACAATCAACAAAACATATAACTGAACTTTCATAGTCAAGCTATAGGAGTACAGGGATCCAGCATGCTTAATGCTTTAGCATAAGTAAACTTGAAGAGGCCTTCTATTGGCTTGCCATGTTCAGGCCTCAAAAAGTTATTAGCCTTAAATCCGCAATCTATTGGAGCAACCATGATGCTAGAAGTTGGAAGACTGTTGTTTCTGGAATATCAGTCACTGAAGAACAGTCATAAGGTGTGAGTCTCCCCCTGAGTTAGAATATTGAGTGAGAGCATGAAGCACGCTGCACGCAATACAGCAACCAAGAGAAGGTTTGCAAGGCAAGGTTTGCAAGGCAAAATGGATGATCATGGACAAGCAAGGGCAGGTCGACTCAATGAGCCTGTGGGTCGACTCAAACATGTAGATCAGGGACAATTGACTCACTGGATTTGAGGGAGTCGACGCACACATGAGGCTGTGTCGATGCAGGTGACTAACCAGAACTGAACATGCAACATAACTACCAGTGAACCTGTCTCACATAAATTCCAATAACTCCCCCTCAACACATGGACTCTAGAACACTGTGAGGACACGTTGTACCTGGCGGAGTATCTTCTCACGCATAGTGGGTGCTTTCAGACAAACTTTGTCTGTCCTTCCACATGCCACCATTTTATATACCATTGGGTCATTCACACACAAACAGCCTGTGACTCATGACAGACACAAGATATGCACAAAGGACTCCCCCTGAGAAAAACAACCGATAGCTTGTAGACAAACCTGACCAGAACCAAGCAGAATTAACAAGTATGAGGTTTACACAAGCCCAACTCTCTCCTTAGATTAGAGAAACATTCATTGTTCAGAGGTTTTGTGAAGATGTCAGCAATTTGCCTCTTTGATTCAACAAAATGCAGTTCAAAGTTTGTCTTACTTACCTCATCCCGAAGGAAGTGATGCCTTATTTCAATGTGTTTAATTCGAGAATGCTGAATGGGGTTCTTTGTTAAATTAATGGCACTAGTGTTATCACACATGATGGGTGTGCATCCAAGATCTACACCGTAGTCCTGGAGTTGGTGCTTTATCCATAGCACCTGGGTCCCACAACTCCCTGCAACAACGTATTCGGCTTCTGCAGTAGAGAGTGCAACCGAATGTTGCTTCTTGGAAGCCCAAGAAACCAAACACCCACCCAAAAATTGGCAGTACCCACTAGAGCTTTTTCTATCAAGTTTGCATCCAGCATAATCAACATCAGTGTAAGAAATTAACTCAAAATGGCATGATGTAGGATACCACAGTCCTAAGTCATGTGTGCTAGCAATGTATCTTAAAATTCTTTTCACAGCAATTGAGTGTGATTCTTTAGGGTTGGCTTAGAATCTTGCACACAAGTACACACTGAACTGAATGTCAGGCCTAGAAGCAGTGAGATATAAGAGTGACCGGATCATACCTCGGTATGCCTTGGGATCTACAGATTTACCGTTCTCATCTGCATCTAGAGATGCATTTGTTCCCATGGGTGTGGAAATGTGTTTGGCATCCTTCATCCCAAATTTCTTTAGAATCTCCAATGTGTACTTTGACTGGTTTATGAAGAATCCGTCCTTTGTTTGTGTGCTCTACAGTCCAAGAAAAAATTGAAGTTCACCCATGAGGCTCACTTCAAATTTTGTTGCCATCAGTTCAGCAAATTGCTTACACAAGTTTAAATCAGTTGAACCAAACAGTTGGGTCATACCGTTGGAGATTGTTATGTTTTCAAAAACATAGCAGAAGAGCTCATCCAGAAGAGCTTGAAAAATATGTTGGGCGATGCGGTTGATCCGCCGCGACCTCATGTTTGGAGCAGATCGAATCGGTCAACCAATGTGATCTACATGGTGGCAACTGCTTCCAACTCCAATGCACCAGAGGCCGGTCCATCAAATCAACGGCCCAATGCCGGCCTCGGAGTAGCTCCTTCCTCACTACCTGAATGTCTGGCACTGCGGATGACCATTCGGAAGATTCGAGAGGAGATCCGGCAGCTGCAACTGGAACAACGGAGGTTGTTACAATTCTTAACGAGCATCGATAAGTAGTTGACTACCTTCCCCTTTGGGCCATTCGCCAGGGGACCAGCTCCGACACACATGTAAGGGGCAGGGGTACAACCCGCCGCCCGGATTCCTTCTGGCTCGGTGGGTTGGCTCTCTGAGGAATCGTCTGATTCATTTGAGAATGAGGGATAGGAGAAGTTATATTCTTTTCCTCGTGAAAAGACCCTGCAAACCTTCTGTGCGTGTCGTCGTGGAGGGTTACTAGACCTCCCGGCATCGCCCAACCATCAAGCAGCAGGCGCCGCACTACACCAAGGTAATTGTCCATATCACAAGGTGGTGGGCCACATTATTCATGACCGTCAAACCTTCAAAGACCTCACTGAGGACATGATCAAGCGAGGGGTAATCGACATGGGTGACTTTTTGGTCCGCCCGCCACAGCCACACAGACAGGAGAGTTTGAACTTCTTTGTCAATGTCATACATGCTTCAGCTGCATTCCAACTCCCCGATCCAGGAAAGGAGGGAGTCAGTTCCCAACCGCCTAAATCCACATTGTGGTACCTAGGGTGACGACCCTCTCATCAGTGCTCCTTCCCCGGGGGGGGACACCGAGAAGATCTTCGACAAACTCCTAAAAGAAGGTCGAGTGATAGCGCATGACCCACCGTCTTACTATAATGAAACGGCAAAGAGTCATCCTCTCTACTATAAGTATCATGCTAGGGTGTCTCACCCAACCGGAGAATGCCCGGAGGTCCAAGATTGTATCGAGGTCCTCATCCAAAAAAGGGAATATCGACGTGTGCGGGAACTCAACGGCGTCTCAAGGAGGTCGCCGAGAAGATTCTCTGACAAGCCCAGCAGAGGCAGGTCAGGCCACAAGAGACCGAGCCCACCTCTCAACAGGTTCAAGCAGGCAAGTCTATGGGTGAAAGCTCTCAGCCAAAGCCTAAAGGTAAGGCTAAGTGCGAGAGGCCTAAGGCCCAAAGCGCAAAAGGCCAAGCCATAGGAGGAGGCTCCAAGCTCATTCCCTAGCTGAGGCAGCTTGGCATGACTACAGGTGGGAACCCTCGACCAAGCAGCAAGGGTAAGACCAAGATGGGGGAGCCCAAAGCCAAATCTCAATTCCGTGTCGAGCCAACAAGGTCAACAATGGTAACAAATGCTCCACAGCTCGAGCAAGCAAAACCACCAGTTGAAGCATAGCCTGTGGAATGGTCCCAAGTGTTCCATTTTGGCCTCACAGAATTCCAGGAACTGTCGTCGAAAATAATTACTCAGGCGATCAACGCCACCTTCCAAGTGCGACCAGAGGAGGCTGACTGGACCAAGGTCGCTCCAAGGAGGACCCATGCAACCAAGATTCCTAAGGAGCCTGCTCGAGGAAAAAAGCAAAATGCCGGCAGCAAATCAGTCTAGCCGCCAAAGTCAAGTTCACTTTCTTCCTAGGAGGCGGCCTGCCTCAAGAAACAAGAAAAGAATCAGAAGAAGAATTTGAAGAGGAGGCTAAAGAAGCAGGCCAAGTAGACAGGAACTCTAGAGGCCCCCAAAGAGCTGACTCCTTTACAACGGCTACAAAAGCTCATAGATGAGCTGGAGGACTATACTCCCCCTCGCCCCACCAGGGTTGTCACTCTAAACAAATATATTCTCTGGAAAAAATTTAGGCGCAAAGCCCGGCTCCTTCAATGGCTCAGAGACATGGTTCGTCCTCTGAAAGAGGGTGAAGAGCTCCCAATCCCTGAAGAGCTTTCTTTATTTTACAAGGACGAGGAGCTCACCACAGAGATGCTCAAGGAAATGCTACAAGAGCTCTCCTGCAATATGGTGGCGGTCCCGCCGCCTGATCCGAACAAGGCAACATGGCCGACGGCCCCGAACGTAAAGCCTCTATGGCAACATACCAACGTCATTCGGCGAGAAACAACCGAGGCCGCGGTAGAGGATGAAGTCGAGGACGTGAGGGTCCCCTGACTCTCGACCGAGTCATATTGTTCAGAGGGGAAGAAGCGGGCCTTATCCCGCAAACTCAAGTACTGGGTATCTCCTTTGTGCTCGACTCTTCAGAGGGTCCAGGCCGGGCCTCATCCAAGAAGCTAAAAAATCGGGTGATGTCCCCTTCATACTCGACTCTTCTGATGAAGAGGACGAGTCGACCAAATCGACAGTACAGGATAAGGTGTCAGAGCAAGCAGGTCCCTCTGACAGGGGTGAATCCACAAGCCAAGCAGGTCCTTCTAACGAGGGCGAACAGGATGAACCCTTGCCACCTCCGGAGAAATCTCTGGCACCCCTATTCCAAGAAAAAGTGGATGGCCGGAATGAGGAAGAGCCTCCTTCTAAGCGGAAGAAGCCCCGCGGAGCTCCGAAGACTCTGGCAGAGATCATCCTGCTATTTGATAAGACCCGCGCTCGGGTAGACCGCAAACTTATTCACCATATGAAACGGTTCCCAACTAATGTCACCGTATGGGAAACCATCGTTTGGAGCAAAGATTTGAGAGAGGCTCTCATCAAAATACTCCAAGACCCTAAGGCATATGAAGCCCATGTTACAGAGTTGCAAGCCCAAGTATATGAGACGTTTGCAGCCAACATCACATTCACAGACAAAGACATGTTGTTGTCCTCTCCGTGTCATAATCGCCCTTTATATATGCGAGGGATGATCAATGGGCACGATGTAAATCAAATTCTAGTTGACGCTGGAGCGACGGTCAACATCATGCCTCTAAAGACTTTCAAGTCCTTATACTTGGCACCTTACCTGCAAAAGGTGAATGCCGTTAAGATTTCGGAGTTCAACCAAGACTCCGAAGAGGCTCTCGGCCGGGTTGAAGTGAAACTCGCCATTGACGATTTCGTCACCAAAGTGACGTTTTATATCATTAATGCCAACACATCTTATAAGGTGCTATTGGGAAGGCCATGGTTGCACGAAAATTGGGTTGTCCCTTCAACCCTGCACCAATGCCTCAAATGTGCCAAGGGAGGGGAGCAACATGCCGTCTTTGCGGACCAAGCCCCATTCCATCCCAAAGAGTGCCATTTGGCAGACGCTTCCTTGTACTTCGGGGAACCTACTTTGACAATCCCCGAACGCGTAAAAGACAAAGGCAAGCAAAAGATGGACTCTGAAGTTGAGGAAGGACAACTATTCACGGTCAACCAAGACTTGGCAATATTGCACAGGTTAAGTCTCAAAGTCGACTCTAAGCCAACTCAACCAGAAAGACGAAGCGTTAACTTTGAAGCCAACCGCATCAGCCAGGTCATCGACAAGAGCATCTACTTACCGCCCAAATGTGTCCAGCTCTCGTTTCAAAGGGAAGAGCACAACTGAAGACTTTCATAGTCTCCTACCAACGGAAAAGAAGTAAGAAAGACAGGGAAGACAAGTCAATTGTCTTCTATAAAGGAGATTTGATCCCACAAGGCCCTCTTCAGGATGATTTTGGCTAGGATATTCCAGCCGACAATGCACCAGAGTTAGTCCAAGAAATAGACGATATGTCGGAGCATATCAGAAAAATGTGTAGAAAACAACATATCCCTCAAGCTCAAGACCCCATGCGGACTACATATTTTCGACAACTGTGGAACCCTCCATAGGTCTGGGGACAACCTCCCTTCTGCCGTAAGATACGAGGGGACTCAGGTATGACCAGGAAATGGACTTTCAGGTCCATTATGCAGTCAATGCCATAGGGCTGCTACCTCCGCATGGGCAAACAGAAGTTGAGCTCAAAGTTGACAACTCCAAACAGGAGTCCAGTGAGGCGTCAATATCACCCTTGCTGGCAATCACCAATGATCACCTCCCCGAGGGAGGGACAACTAAGCCCGCCGGTTGTTGGCAAGACAAAGTAAGTCCCTCAACTTCAAACTATGAGCAAGAAAGCTTCGAAGAATTTGAAGTCTACGAAGCCAATACCGTTGATGAGGGAGACTTCGTCGACCTCCAACCAGCTCTGTCAGAGCTTGAAGACGGTAGTCAAGCAATTGTGGACGAGTTGATTGAAATTAACCTCGGAAGCAAAGAAGACTATCGACCAACCTTCGTGAGTGCTCTCCTCAGCAAGAAGGAAAGGCAAGGCAGGCATACCAACAACTCCTTGAAGAGTTTAAAGACTACTTCGCCTGGACTTATAAAGAGATGCTCGGGCTTAATCCCTCTATGGCTGAACATGAATTGGCAATACTGCCAACAGTCAAGCCAGTCAAATAGTCCCAGAGATGTATGCGCCACGAGTTGGAGCTTAAAGTTAATATTGAGGTTGACAAGATACTCGACGTGGACTTCATAGAGCCATGCATGTACACAGTGTGGCTCGCCAACATAGTCCCCGTCAAAAAGAAGAATGGTCAGGTCAGAGTCTGCATCGACTTTCGAGATTTGAATAAGGCATGCCCAAAGGACGACTTCCCCGTCCCAATCATTGAGATGATGGTTGATATGACCACTGGTCATGAAGCAGCCCTTCATGGATGGATCGTCGGGCTATAATCAAATCCGCATGGCCATCAAAGATAAAGACCATACGGCTTTCCGATCCCCCAAAGGAATCTTTAACTACAAAAAATGTCATTTGGGCTAAAGAATGCCGGTGCGACCTACCAAAGGGCGTTGACCAAGATCTTCGATGAGATGCTACATGATCTCGTTGAATGCTATGCCGATGATTTGGTAATCAAGACTAAAAAGCGAGAGGATTGTTTGGCTGATTTGCGCCGAGTCTTCGAAAGGCTTCGACAGTATCAGCTCAAAATGAATCCAATGAAATGTGTCTTTGACATCTCCAGTGGAAAGTTTCTCGACTTCATCGTCAAATATCAAGGGATAGAAATCAACCCTGACAAAATCAAAGCCATAAGAACACTGCCTCCACCTAGGAATTTGACAGAACTACGATCTCTGCAAGGAAGACTGACCTATATTAAGCGGTTCATCTCCAACCTCTCTGAAAGGTGCCTATCTTTCGGTAAATTGATGAAGAAAGGAGCACCTTTCATATGAGATGAAGATTGTCAGAGGGCCTTCGAACAAATCAAGAAGTATCTGTTGACACCTCCTGTGCTAGGAGCACCCGTTAAAGAAAAATCCCTCATCCCTTACATTGCTACCATGTATGCCTCACTAGGGGCACTTTTAGCCCAAATCAATGAAGAGGGCAAGGAGCAGCCATTATATTATCTCAATCGGAGACTGATCGAGCTAGAGCATCAGTATTCACCCATGGAAAAGATGTGTCTAGCTTTGGTGTCGCTGTCGAGAAGCTAAGACACTACCTTTTGGCACACCAAATGGAGCTCATTTCAAAGTGGGATCCGCTCAAATTCTTTCTCAGCCAGCCTGTCCTCTTCGGTAGACTTAGAAAATGGGAGCTTATCCTTATGGAGTTCGACATCACCTTTGTCCCACGTAAGGCAATTAAGGGACAGGAGATGGTTGAATTCTTAGCGGCACACCCTGTGCCAACAGACTCACCACTCAATATCGAGCTACCTGATGAGGAGGTGTTGATACCACCGCCAAAAACGATGGAGCACACTAAGAGTGTCCCACCACAGTCAGAGCATGATGTTTTCACTCTTGATTCGTCGTCCTGGGAATTGTACTTTGATGGTGCTTCCCGAACGATCAAGAGGGCCGGCGACCTTACGGACTTTGTATCCGATGTCGGAATAGTTTTTGTGTCTCCGCAAGGTGGCATACTCCATAATTCATATGCTCTCATGAAGTCGCTGACTAACAATGAAGCGGAGTACGAAACATTAATCATGGGACTTCAGCTGGCATTGAAGATGGAGATTAAGTGCATCAAAGTGTATGGGGAATCACAACTCATCATTCGACAAGTTCTAGTCGACTATGACGTCTGGAAGAAAGAGTTGATCCCCTACCATGCAACCGTCATGAGGCTAAAGGAAAAATTCTACCTATTTGAAATAGGTCATGTCCCAAGGAACAATAACTCCCAAGCAGACGCTTTGGCAAAATTGGCAGCAACTCTAAAACTCCTGCCTGAAGGAGAGTTAAGTGTCACCGTTAGACATCGAAAGCTCATGCAAAGTGTGTTCGACGAGGAATCTGGCCTCACTGTCTACGAGGTCAACAACATTCAAGAGGAAGATGCTCCAGAAGAAGAGGATTGGCACAAGCCGATCATAAAGATAAAAAATGACTGGCTTCCTCCAGATCGTGCCCAAAGAGTACAACTGCTGCACAGGGCAACGTCATATCAACTAATTGATGGATGGCTCTTCAGGCTCGTCCAGGAGAAGGGTCGGTCAGTCCTCCTACGATGTCTTTCGCCAAAGGAGGCAAGAACTATAATGCGTGAAGTCCACTTTGGACTATGTGGGGCTCATCAAACAGGGGCCAAGATGAACAACAACATTGAGCTAAAAGGGTTCTACTGGCCCACCATGTACGCAGACTGCAATCAATATGCACATACATGCCATCAATGTCAAGCTTTCGGGTCGGTGCCCAAAAAACCGCCCAATCCGCTCCATCCAACGGCACCTACCTGGCCATTCGCGGAATGAGGCATGGATATTGTAATATCCTCAGGCAAATGACAAAAGGGCATGTCATCAAGCAAGAAGGAAACTACCTGAGGCTTTAGGCACCCTTTTATCGCAGGAGGATGAAGCAGTGGACTGCCCGCCACAAGATGTACTCTGCACCTCTTTCGTTTGCGAGCCAGCTGCTCTTGCAGAACCTCTTTCACTCCCTTTTAAAAGTAAAAGAAGGTAGACAACACGAAGAGGTTATTTCACTTTTACAAGTTGTCTGAGTAACTTCAGAATTTAGGAAAGTAGAATTACCTTCCGATTCGCTATACTCTTTCCCAGAGGAGCTTGAAGAAGCCGACTGCGTGATTTGGGGGGAAGTCCCCACATCCTCTAGCCCAGCGGCTATCAAAGGTCGAGAAGCCTCCCCAGTTGTCTCAATTAAGAGAGGGTTTGTTGAGCTACAAATTTGCATTACTGAATGCTCAACCACTCTGGGCAAGAGCTGACTTGTGTCCCTCTCGACTGGTGGGGCTAGTTCAATAGCTCATGTGGAAACACAACCTGAAAATGGTAAGAAAGGCCCTCCTTGATAAGGATGCTGACACAAGCAGAGTCATCTAAGTTTTCCACAATTAAAGAGGAAGGGAATATCACGTCCTGAAATGAGACCAGCAGGTGAAGGGTGAGGGTCGCCTGCATCAACTGGAGCTGAGACCGTAGTTGCCTCTATATTTATCTCCCTATCCTCCATATCTGCCTCCCGAGTAGGGGGCGCCTCTTTAAACTCCCTCGGGACCTCTGTAAATCCTATCGTGGGAGGATCTATTTTCATAAAATGTGAGAAGACGCTAAGCAAGTAGAAGCATCAAGAAGAAAATTGCAAATGAAGACTTTGAGTTTAGAAATATTTACCAATAGTCGGAGTGGCCTGGTTCCCCAATAGGCTACTTGAAAGGGGTAGCTCCCTAACCCTGAGTGTTGGGTCACTTGTCAAGGTCACCCCCTCAGGTGGTTGTTGCCCTCCTTCGGTGTTAATCTCAGCTAAGAATGATTCGGCACAGCTAGCCAAGGACCCTCTACGGGAAGGGTCCAAATACTCTAGTAGACTGGCATCAATGTAAAGGTTCAGAAGAGCTCTAAACTCTGCCATAGTGTCAGTCGAGTTCGTGCCACCAAAGCCTAAAAGGAAGGGCAGGGTATCACATACCATATCAGATGGGAGGAAATAAATATAGTAGTCTGGAGATGACACTTACCTGAGGGCCCATCCATGCCTCCGACTGACTGAGGCTCAAGAGGGGCATTTATCCCTCCATCTCCTGAATTAAATCCTGAGGGCAGCACAGGTAAGGAGTTATAAGAGGAAAATAATAGTGAAACAGGAGTTACAGGATAAACTACCTGCTGGGTCTCCTCCACCTGAAAAAGTAGGTGAATCCCGGACAAAGGATTGTAATCATTTAATGCATCCAAATCCCGGGGATCACCAGTGTCACCCACTTCCCCAGTTTCTGAGGGGTCTGCCCCCTGCGAGGGTCCGACATATGGAGAACTCAAGTCTGGAGGGCCTGAAAGAAAGGAAAGAAAGGAAAATAAATTATATGCATCAAGGCCGATGTCACATTTAGTAAATTTACAACTAAGTAGCAAAGGCTACCGTGACGCCGAGAGGCTTTAGTGGCACGAGCCTCATTCTTTGTGACCCTCTGTGGTACTGAATGAGTCGGTGCCTTTCTCTTCTTAGAAGTCTTTGGAATGGCATTGCTGGACACTAGGCTCACTGCAAGAGAGAAAAGGAGGAAGTAAGCGAAAACAAGTACACAGATATTTAGGGCAAACTATGAAGTTTTAAGAAGAAAACATTGGGTGGCTACATACCGTCAGGGACTGAAGAGAAAGAGGGTGGCAATACTAGTTGCTCAAATTTGATGCCAATGGCTTTGCTTGCCCTTTCTGCAGCATCTCGGATATCTTGCAAAGTGGACCCATTCTCAACTAAAGAAAGACACTCGATGGGGCCAACGCATCCAATAGCATTCATAATATGTTTTGCCCATTCTCCACCAAGTTCATTTGTAAAACACTCGGGATGCAATTCAGTGGACCCTGGAGCGCCTTGGAGATACCCACGGTCACAAAGAAAATGTTCCCACCATGAATATCTTTTTGAGTCGTCTTTCTTGGAAGTTGCGGTCTTCTTCGAGGAGGCAGAAGCTAAGGGTTTCAAAGGTTTCATCACCCCCTTATATTGAGCCCTGTCAACAGCAAGTGGACCATTTTTAGCCTCCCATGAAGCGCGAAAATCCATAACAGCATTGGCTAAGTGAGAAAAGTGGCTGCGAAGGAAACTATTGTCCACTGCAACAGGAGGCAAATCCCTCCTCTTTAACTGAGCTTCCTCAGCCTGCTTTATCTTCTGCAAGGGTTGCCTGAAAACATTGCTGTGGTTAAACCACCAGCGTGCATAATACATATCAATATGACCCGTGCCGCTCTGCTCAGGAAGAAGACACCCTGGCTCTGGCTCACTTCGAAAGAAATAATCCCACCAGCTAGCAGCAACAAAGTGGGCATCATGACTGCAATATAAGAGGGCATCCAAAGGGAAATCAACATTCGGCGGAACCGATTGATCATAGCCAAAGTTTCGCGTAAATCTGAAAGGATAATATGGCTCTAGAAGTACTCATCGCCCTCGGTGAAAGACAAGCATACTGGGCCTAATACAACAAAGCCAATCGTCATAGAAAGACCGGCTAGGGCCGACATGATGAGGCAAGTAATAAGTGACTCCTCCTGGCCCGTCAACACTATACGGCCTGAAATCATGAGAACTATGAGCAAAATGAAGGCCTACTCGCCCCTCGGTCGGCAAGAAAGAAAGTGTCTTCCGGGCACCAACTAATTGTTCCAAGGAATTCTGATTGGGGCGGTTCCTGAATAAGAAAATCAATGGAGCCGCAGCATTTATGAAATCCACATGCTGACACAACTCGGGGAAAAGTAAACCAACCCACGCCCTAATGTAATGGGTGGCCATCACAACAGTCCTGTCCCGTGGAGAACTATGGGCAGTGAGATTTCCCAAGCCATGATAAATATTCGCCAGTGCAGCTGGCGCAATAGCAAGCCTGTGGCCGTCAGCAAGAAGACATGCCGGGTATATCAACTCTGACGTATAAGCTCCTCTTCCCCATGGGCCATAACAAAAGTGCTAAGCCAGTGTACAAGATATGCTACTAGATAGGTGTGATCTGGCAATTCATGGGGATTCCACCCCCTGTTCTCCGGTGCAGCGAAATATCTCTTGCGCCGTTGCGATTTTAAAATCAGCTGATGATACTGATCAAGGCGCATGTCGTCCTCTGCAAATGTCTCATGAAAGTAAAATGGCCCGTTGTAGAAGAAACGACCCAAGCATTAACACTCACCCTCACTGTGCTGGATGAGGCCGAAGGAGTGTCTTCTTTCCTTGCCCGGGCAAGATCCCGCCAGACCTTCATCAAGTATCTGAAGCCAAATGGGAGGCTGTACTGTCCTGTACCAGTACTTTGACTTCTGTACAGATCATTCAATGTCACTTCTTCATAAGGGCGCCCGGAGATGGGCAAACCGGAAATTTTGTGAAAACTCCATAAGTCAAGTGTTGTTTCTCCCTCAGCCGTGGTAAAAGTATTCCACCGGCTATTAAACCTTTCGACTAAAGCCTGAAGAAGTCCGGTGTGACAGGGATAATCATACAAAGTAGCAGTTACCGCATGGCGAATCCCAACAAAATTTAGGGCTTCGCCATAATGATGCAAAATGCCAAAGAGCCATTCAGTGGCCCCCAAATGAAACTGATGTGAAAGGATCACTGACCATTTCCCATACCAGCTGGGAGAAGACCCGCTCATTATCCGGTCTAGTAAGCATAACTTCTCATATCCCTCTCCTGCATGTTAAGAGCCTGAAGGGGTCAAGAACAATCCTGCAACATCGATGGAGCCAGGCCTGTGCTGGCCTAACAACTCCCAAATAGCGGGTGTTATATTGCGTGAGCGGGTATGACAGCCGATATCAGAACTGAAGAATCCAAGCTTATCAGCCGCTGGAAACTGAACCTGACGTGTGAAGCCCAAGGGAAAGCTCAGAAATGAAGTGGCGCCATGGTATGCCATCTCGCGAGATCTCGCCGAGATCTCTGTCTCGGCGCGCCCGCGAGGCACGAGACGGTCCCGAGTAGGCGCATCTCGGCAAGGGGTAGCTGTCTTGGGAAAATAGTGAATTCTTGAAGAATTTTTTAAAATTTACAAGGTATAATTTTAGATTTGTGTAAATTTTGATACATATTGATATTAGTGCATGTGAAATTGAGTGGTTAGTATAAAAGAATTAGGATTTTCTTAGAAATAGGCTATATGTATGAAAAAATGTTCCGAAATCCCCGAACCCGATCTCCCGAGATTTTTTCGAGATCTCTTCTCTCCAACCCCCCCGAGACGAAGCCGAGATCCGATATGGCAAACCATGAGTGGCGCAGGTGCCCAGCATGCTATCCCGACGCTCTAGAATAGCCATCTCCAAGTAACGGCGCTCAGCTGGTAAACCAGGATCATCCACATTCATATGCTCTGGGACATAGCTCCGAATGAATGGAAATAGGAACTTGTCCAACGGAAAATGCCGAGGGAAATCCCCAACTAGTTGGTACTGATAGATACCTTTATGTCTCACAATCAGAGAAAGGTCAACCTCCCCTCCTTCAGAGGCGTCTTCAGGAAGGGGCCCTTCAGCAACCATGTCTAAGCCACGATCAAGAGGAAAAGTATTATGTCTAGACATCCGGGAAGGACCCATTGGTGGCATTAAGAGTTTTGATAAAGAGGGAGTGGAATCTCTATCCCTCCCAGCACCTCCTCGTGCGCGGCTCTCACGGACACGAGACATAATGACCGTCTGTAATAAAGAAAACAAAAACAGAAGAAGAGAAAGTAAGTCCAACATGATAAAGTAAATATTACTTAAAGGGCACCAAGTTGATTGAAGATAACAAGCATGCAAAGTAAACAGCATCGTCAAGGCGCACGGGCCGCCCGTCGTCACCTTCGGCTCCGACGGACATCCCGTGGGGGACATTTGTTGGACCCCACAATGTTCAGTAAAGAATTTTCTGATTAATTTCAGAACCAAGATGAAGTAAATAAATTAAATTTGTATGATGGTTTGAAGAGGTTAAAACATAGACCATCACACATGGGTCAAGCCCAAATGCCCTTGACATTACGTCTGGCAATGTGTTATATAAGAGGACTGTATGTTTGTACACATAGGAATTTCATCAAACACTTGAAATTAACTCCCCTAAAATCCGGCGTCAAGCGATTCAAATCGCAGCCGTTATAGTGGGTTGGAGTTTAAACGCCCCGGCACCTCATTGGGCGAAGATCAATACAAGAAGCAGTGTGTTAACACACAGAAATTCCATCGACCACCTGAAGTAACTCCTCTAAATGACGGCGCTAAGTGATTTAAATCGCAGCCGTCATGATGGGTTTAAGTTCAAACATCCTCGACATCTCATTGGATGAAGTTTTATGCAAAGATTAGTGTGTTTTAACACAGATATTTTATCGAACACGTGACGGGCATGGTAAAATCACACATCTACACAGCAAAAAGTCGAACAAATGGTAATCTTCGGTGTCCAAAAAATATTGCCAAGGTATCACAAGAGGTGTACCTTGATCCTGGCACTAAGGGCAGCAGGACGTGGGTCCAACAAAGCCAAGGCAAAAGCAAAAAAAGGTCAAACACCGCCGCCTCCAAGTAAAAAAAAAAAAGTCCACTAGAAAATTATAGGTCAAGGGTGGCTTTTATAGTTTTCTATGGGGTCCAAGGAGGGACCGCCCCTCTCTCCCTTCTCCCTCTTTGAATGGGCGGCCAGCAAACCCGGAGGTACCTACCTCCGGGTTCTGCTGCAGACACAATAAGGGGGCAGAACAGAAAAAAAAAAAAAAGAATAATAAGGACAAGAAAAAGAGGGAGGAGCAGACCCGGAGGTGGCACCTCCGGGTTTGCAAACCCGGAGGTACCTACCTCCGGGTTCTGCTGCAGACACAATAAGGGGGCAGAACAGAAAAAAAGAAAAAGAAAGACAAGAAAAAGAGGGAGGAGCAGACCCGGGTTCCGCTGTGGACAGAAAAAAGGACCAACAAAAATAGAAAACCCGGAGCTACCACCTCTGGGTTCTGCTGCGGACAGAATAAGGACAGAAAAAAAGGGAAGAAAGACCCGGAGGTGGGTACCTCCGGGTGTGCAGTCCATGGGAGAGGGCCCCACCGGCCTCTCTCTTCCCCTCTCTGTGCGGTGGCTTCAACAACAAAAAACAGAAGGAAGGAACAGTAAAAAAGGGAGAACCCGGAGGAGGGCTCCCCGGGTCTGCAGACCCGGGGGCTGCCTCCTCCGCCACTTTGTCTCTCCATCTCTCACACATACAGTAAAAAAAAACAGATGGAAGGGAGGTGAAAGGGCAGACAAACCTAGAGTTCTTACCTCCGGGTTCTCTTCTCCTCCTCCTATAAATAGGAGACAATGGCTAGGAAGGAAGGGGACTAGACCGAAGCTTGGAGGAGGAGCAGCCAGCAGGAGCAGCGCGAGCAAGCAGCAGCAGGGGCAGGTCGCGGCCTCTTCTTTGGTGTTTCCTTATGTTAAAAACCATGTCTTTATACAAGACTGCACTTAAAGGGGTACTTGACTAAAATACCCTTAAGTGAGTCCACAGTGTATATTGAAATACAAATGGATTCAAGCCATGAAGAGTGGTTATTCTGATCACACGAGGATTTGGGATTTCAATTTTTTTTATGTTTAAGACCATGAGGAAGGCCCCACATGGGCAAAATTATAATTTTACCCTCATATTCTCTGAAATGACAAATATGTCCTCAAAAGTGTGCAAAAGTCTTGGAGTTCAGAAATTCTCGTGGAGATGTTGAAGCTTGTCTAAATATGTTCAAAATTGATGCTCAAACTCTAAGATTTGAAAATTGCGGCTATACCATAAGGGCCCATTTGATTAACGAGCAAGGTAGGGACAGAATACCCTGTCCGCCTGCACTGGACGAACAACGTATTCGACCCTCCGGGTCGAATGCGTAACCCCCGCAAAACCCTGCTTTTTCACCTATTCTTTCATTAACCGAGGTTAAATCCCAGTTTTTATCAAAGCTGTCTTTGGTTGTTACCGGTAAAATCGGAAGCCCACCGGGGAATGCGCAACCCCAACCGAGGCTTATTCGATTATCAAATGGGCCCTAAAAGTTCATGAAATTACACAAATCCTCGGGAAGATCATGTAAAACTCCAGAATTTCCGCAGGAACCCAGTGTTAATTGCATATAAACCCCTCCAAAGAGGAAAATTACATATAAACCCCTCCAAAGGGAAAAATTACATATAAACCACTCCAAAGAGAAAAATTACATATAAACCCCTCCAAATGGGAAATTACAAATAAGCCCTCATGTCAAGGAACAATTGCAATGATGCCCTATCTTGGGATAAGGGAATTCTTTCCTAAAACTAAAATTGTGACAAAGCCGGTATCACAAGGGCAAAAAGGTCTTAGACAGTTAATCAAAGGTATTCGGACTCGGTCCGATGTAAATTAACACCGACTTCCGTCGGTGGGGAAAGGTCTTTGTACACGAATCCTAAATCGTCTGATAAATCACGCGCACGGAAATGATAATATGCAAGCTCAAAAGCCTAAATACATATGTGCATATTTTCTTCCAAATAAATTTTCCGCGTGTAAACAGCTGCCAACCCTATACACTTCTTGGCTTTTAGATTCAATTCATATGTCCCATTCGGGCTATTAAATCCATCCTTATTTGTCACACTGAGCTTGGCCTATGCATGTCCCTTTCGGGTTGCCAACCCATCCCGCCTGTACGCTTCCGGGTTTAACTCACATGTCCCTTTCGGACTATTAAATCCACTTATTTGTTGTCCCAACCGGACTTGACCTATGCATGCCCCTTTCGAGCTGCCAACGCATCCCGCCTATCGACTTTGCAGGTTTGACTCACACGTTCCACTAGGACTGTCAAATCCATCATTTCCTTCTTTCGGATATGGCCCATGCATGCCATGCCCCTTTCGGACTGCCAACTCATCCCGCCGTTTGACTCGCACGTCCCACTAGAGCTGTCAAATCCATCATTTCCTTCTTTCGGGTCTGGCCCATGCATGCCCCTTTCGGACTACTAACCCATCCCGCCTATCGGCTTTCCGGGTTTGACGCGCACGTCCCACCAGGGCTGTCAAATCCATCATTTCCTTCTTTCGGGTCTGGCCGACGTATGCCCCTTTCGGGCTGCCAACCCATCCCGCCTATCGGCTTTCTGGGTTTGACCCGCACGTCCCACTAGGGTTGTCAAATCCATCCTTTTCTTCTTTCTGGTCTGGCCTACATATGTCCCTTTCGGGCTGCCAACCCATCCCGCCTATCGGCTTTCCGAGTTTGACCCGCACGTCTCACTAGGGTTGCCAAATCCATCCTTTTCTTCTTTCGGGTCTGGCCCACACATGTCCCTTTCGGGCTTCCTACCCATCTCGCCTATCGGATTTCCAAGTTTGACCCGCACGTCCCACTAGGACTGTCAAATCCATCCTTTCCTTCTTTCAGGTCTGGCCCATGCATGTCCCTTTCGGACTGCCAACCCATCCCGCCTATCGGTTTTCAGGTTTGACTCACATGTCCTACTAGAGCTGTCAGACCCATTCTTTTGTCTTACCGAGCTCGACCTCACATGTCCCTCTCGGGATGCCAAACCCCCTCCGCCTTTCGGCACCATAGGTACTCAAAAAAAAAACGAGGGGCTAAAAATATTGATACCCCAGTGGATTTGGTTGTTCTCGTTAGGAGGGCAATCAAGGGTAAAAATGTTTCAACCCGACTAAGGTAAAAACCCGCAAAGGCACCTTAGGCAAAAATAGGTACCCCTTGATGTGAAAATCCGCAAGGGTACAGTGAAAAAAGCAAAAAGGGGCCAATCCTAGCGAAAACCTGAAAGGGCGGTAGGACTGGTAAGGTAAAAAAAAAGAAAAAAAAGGAGGCACATACATGTAGAAGGGTAAAGGCAAAAAACAACTGAGCTCTGTCTTTCATTTGTTAATCTCATCAAAGAAGGAGCCCGAGACAAGCCCTCGGGGTAACTAAAATGAAAGTGGGCAAAGTACAAAAGCCAGTTATATCAAAGTCGGGGCTCGCCCCTCCTCAGCTCAGCAAGGTGAGCCTCACTCTGAAAGATCTCCTCTTGGAGCCCATCAAGACTGTGCTGGAGAGTCTCCGCCTCAGCCTGTGCACCACTGCTCTCCCTCTCAGCCTCCCGCAACTCTCACTGCAGCTCCTCTACCCGGAGGGAGGCTCTCTGGCTACGCTCTCGAGCGGCTTCTGCTCGAGTATTTATCTCTGCCCGAGCCGCTCACAGTCTGGAGAGTCGCTCCTCCTGCTGCTGGATCATCAGCTATGCTTTCTGTCTTTGCCCCTGGGCGGCGTGAAGATGGGCGAACACCTCCCACAATGTTGTCAGTCTCGTCATCCAGGCATCCCTGGGGAGGTCAAATGCGTGGTAGCCTCTGGTGCAACCCTCAAGGCTGCACCTCATGGCCTCGACACTCGGGAGGGGATTGGTCTGAAGCAACAACATAAGGCTTTGAACAAGCTGGGTAGCCACGTCAGTACTGACTAGTGCCACACCAGGTTGAGGACCGTCCAGTCACTCTACCCTAAGGGAGGGGAACTCTGAGGCAGCTCCATAGCCTCACTGGCTAAAGCTGCAACAAAAAAGGGAAACAAAATCTAATGTGTGTCCTTTCACAACAAAACAAGCATGTGTAGAATTCTGATGTACAAGTTGCAATGCCCTCACCTAAGGTGGTCCTAGGCCCATTTGCAGCCGCAAGAGGAAGCTCCTCTCAAGGGCCCAGAGGAAGAACATTAACAGGTGCCAATACTGATCTAGCAGGCTGAGCACCAGCATTTATGCTCTCTGTACCTGAAATAAATCCACGGGTAACTCAGGAGAGCCCAGTGATAAAGGGCCAAGAAAGAGAGTATATGGGGATGAGACAATCCTATCATCAACATACCCCCTGAAGCTAAAGGCCCAACCGGAATAGCAGCGTTGTCAAGGATGCTTTGCTCCACCATGGGGGCTTGATTAATCACTTCCAAGACTCCAGTCTCACCGGGTTGTGAGGTGACTTCCCTCTCAATTGTATCAGCGGCTGTTCGAAACAGTGAAATGGTGAATGCCAACAAAAGTATGAACAAGGCAAATGTAAAGGCAGAGTTCATACCCAGAGGATCCACCGCACTGGTCACCATCAAGCTAGCAGTGGGCTCCAGTCGCCCTGGGGCGAAACATAGCCCTGCACTACCAGAAGCTCCCAACTCTGGGAGGCATGTGCCAGCCCTCCTCCCAAAAGATACGGCCCCCAGATCGTCGTGATAGTCTGGGACCTCCATAAATGGTCCAGGCTCCACAAGCCGGGAGAACATCCCGACAAAGGTCGCCACCTTGACAACTGCATGATCCAACACAGGATAAGTAAGAAGGTTGCGAAGTATAGATGCACATAGCAAAAGTAATCCCTATTTTACCTGGGGTAGCTCTCAATTCCCTACTCTCGGGCATGGTTTGCCATATCGGATCTCGGCTTCGTCTCGGGGGGGGGGGGGGGGGGGGGGGTTGGAGAGAAGAGATCTCGGAGAGATCTCGAAAAAATCTCGGGAGACCGGGTTCGGGGATTTTGGAACATTTTTTCATATATATAGCCTATTTCTAAGAATATCCTAATTCTTTTATACTAACCACTCAATTTCACAGACATGTTTTTGTAATTGACAACTCAATTTTACCAAATAAAGAGTAATGATAACAATAAGAAATCCATTCACATGGACTAATATCAATATGCATCAAAAGTTACACAAATCTAAAATTATACCTTATAAAATTTAAATAATTCTTCAAAAAGTCACTATTTTCCCAAGACCGGAGATTGACGCAATCAGCGGGCGGGGAGAGGCACCTAGCGCGGCTCCGGCGACCTCGTGCGACTGTGCGAGAGTGTGTGCGAGAGTGTCGGGGAGAGAGAGTGCGTCGAGCGGTTGGGGTGAGGCGTGACTCGTGAGGACTCGACGGGGGTCGGGGGTTGGGGGTTTAAGACTTTTAGGGTGGACCGGTTCGCCTAACAGGACCAGTTCACCCCGTTCGTGCCCGCCGGTCCCGCCCGCACACGATATCTCCGAGATGCGCCGACTCGGGACATTTTCGTGCCTCGCGGACCCGCCGAGACAGATATCTTGGCGAGATCTCGCGAGATTGCATACCATGCTCTCGGGAGAACTCGGCGTGGGGGAAGGTAAGTCCTCCCCAAATGAGGAGCTAGTAGTCCCTATGCTAGAAGAGGTGCCTGAAGTCTCCCCATTCGAGGAATTACATGCCAAAGAGCCTCCCTTTTCAGGGGCAGAATGATTACCTTCCCTGATCACAGGAGGATTGGGAAGGACTCCGAGATCTCTTACAAGAAATCCTATGTCAATAGAAATACTCGGCCTCTCTCAAACAAAAGGGAGGAGGTCATCCAAAGAAAATATACCTGGAACCTGAGTGCTGGAAATCCCTCCACATCAATCATAGGAGAGGTGGCAGTCACCGATGTATAATCATCGGTAGGAGCAGCCAAGTCCTCTACGTCGAAGGCAGCATAGGGATTGGATTCATCTAGAATCAGCCCCAATCTTGCGAGAACATACTCGGGAGTGGGGGAAAAGCTCATGCATGCTCCAGCTCCGGGAGGGGCTGCATCAAAAAATGTGTTTTCAACATCATGTGCAAACGAAAGATGTAAACTAGTACAGACCCTTCTTCACTCCGAAGACGGGGAGAAGGCCTGGCGTCCTCCCAATGGCTCCCAACCCGAGGCCTCTTTGAGGAGGTGCTAGCTTCTCCAAAAATTGCATTCGGAGAACCTTCCAACGGACTAACCCCGTGTCCCTGGTCAACAGAGGCACCTGCAAACAGCAAAGGGGGTGCATATAAGAAGCATTCCAAAACAAACAAACAAAAAGCCATGCTAGAAAGGGGTTAAGCCATGAAACAGTCACATGTGGTCCCTATGGGTCTGGAAGGCTTCAAAACAATTTGCTCAGGCTTCAGTCGAAGGACACGAGCCACCTTCTTCACCGTATCCAGGAGGGCATTTGCAGTGACAGCTACCTCCAGCTCGGAAAGATACTCCACTGGGCCGGCACACCCTATTGCATTGATCACGTGGGCTTTCCACTCTGCAAATGTACTACCCCCAAGTGCTCCCTCAAGCATCGGCTAGGATAGCTAGGACTTCCTCCTCAGACCACAGGAGACTTTCAAATCCTCCCACCAAGAATAGGCCCGTGAAGAGCCAAAGGCCGCCCTCTAGCCAGAAGAAGAGGGGGCTGAAACGGCTGCTGGTACACCTATCAGGGGCTTTAGAGCCCCAGCATACTGGCTTCTATTAGTGGAACTAGATTGGCCCTATGCCTTCCAAGCGCTTTATATGTCTCTGATAGCCTTGGCAGCTCCAGAAAAATGTGATATGATGAAACCTGGATCAAGGAACAAAGGAAGTAGATCTTCCCACCTCAAGCGCCTCTCCTCGGCAGACCGGATGGCGTCGCGATGCTCCCTAAAAACATTGCCGGCCCTGAACCAACACGCATAATGTATTTCAAAATGGCTACTGCGCGTCTGTTGCACCCACTATTTGTCTCGAATAAATTGAGACATTTCCCCGAGTTGGTCGGGGTTCAACATTCGGTGTATCGCCACTCCGTGGAATATTTCCACACGTCGAGACTATGTGGCCCATATGTCACTTCAATTATAAACCCCTCGCAGCAAGCGAGGTGGTCAAGAACCAGATTAAATCCACAACGATTATCAGGATCGTGTGGTTCCGGGCAAAACCCCGAAGGGGTGAAGTCTTTCTCCCTTGGATCAGAATGAACAAAGAAAACCCTCGCAGCAAGAAAAGGGGATGCGAGAGATGGTGTACACGCCACTGAAGAAGTCCGACGCACGTGTATCACGCCGCTCGGACAAAAAAATAAATCCCTCATCTTGGCCTACGGCGCGGGGAAGACGACAAATGAACAAGAGACGCATTCTCTCCTCTCTCCACGTAGCGTGCTGCGAGCAATAGGCCCTATAAAGCCCAAAGGAGAGGGTTTTAAACGAAAAAGAAGGAAGAGGGACCCGTTCGGGGTCGGGGAGACCCATGCGGGGATCGCTTGTCCCCGGCCATGCCTACGCGCGAGCGGACGACCCTGCATGGGGTCGCGCGACCCCGGGAGGTACCCGAGGTCAACCGACCCCGAGCAGGTCCCTTGCGGGCCTACCTGGGGTCATGACCCCAGGTGGGGCCCCGGGGTTTCTCTCTCATAGAAAAAAAAAAGAAAAAAGAAGAAAAAAAGACCCTCCCGGGGTCATTTTCATCCTATTCACCCCGTATGGGTTAAATCACCCCCAAGTGGCCCTCCAACTTCTATAAATAGACCCTCAGGATCCAAAAGGAAGCATCTACGCACCAAGAGATCCACAAGAGGAGAGAGATCTACAGGAGATCTCAAGGCACCCTCGGGAGCATTGTTCGTTGTTTTAACCCATCAAGGGTATGTAATACCACATGCTTTGTATTTATGCCCTTAAGAGTAATGTTTGTAATTATGCCCCTCTGAGGGCCATGTTTGTAATTTTCTATGCATCTGGGACGGCTAAATTATGTAATTCTACCCATATAATGGGGAATTACAGAAATACCCTCCCCGAGACTGAGAACAGGGTTTGCCGGCTCAGTCGTACCGGCCGTCCCGATTTTCTGCCGGGATGGTACAGTCCGGTATTGTCCCGCTCCGTCCCGCTCTGTCCCGTAAGATATATATATATAATATATGTAAAATAACATGAGAAAATTCGTAGCTCAATTGGTTAGGTGACTTGTTCGCTTCCTCTCAGGTGTCACATGTTCGAACCTGCAAACGACGTTTGAGATTTTGGTGTTTTTAATCAAAAATCTTGAAAAAAAAAAACCCCAAAAAACGGACGTAAACCGCAAGTTTCCTGTGCGGGTGAAATCACTCAACCAACTAACCTATAAAACATTTGACATTGAAAATAATATATATAATATATAAAGCGACCCGGTTACGTCTCACAGATCGGTTGTCCCGGTGTGTGGCTGGGACGAGACGGGCGGTTCGCCCCGTCCCATCTCGGTTTGTAAAACCCTGGCTGAGAAATACAAGTCTTGTTGTTATTTACAGTTTTACCCGGCAAACTTTTCTAATTGGGGTTATGCCCTTACGTCCCACGTCAGTACGAAGACTCTTTAT
Source organism: Amorphophallus konjac (assembly GCA_022559845.1). Lineage (NCBI taxonomy): Eukaryota > Viridiplantae > Streptophyta > Magnoliopsida > Alismatales > Araceae > Amorphophallus > Amorphophallus konjac. Next base: position 270,821,344 of record CM040118.1, on the reverse strand, counting down.
GTATAGTCAACAACTTGCCGACAACCCTTGCACTCACTTGGACCATAAATGTACTCACTGTACTTGGCAGATTTTTTTGTACACTGGTCAAGGGAAAAATTATAAGAGGACCCCCGATTTTTGGGAAATTGTATACATACCCCTCCCTTGGTGAATCAACAAATGTGCGTCTTCTATGAAACCCCTTGTTGCTGCTTCCGCTTAAGGACATTGTCAGATCAGTCCTACACTTAAATGCCACCCCAGACCTAGGCCCACGTGGAGTCTGATAAAATTATCAAAATACCCCTATGACCTAAAAGTGACCTAGTAGCCTCCAAAACTCTCTAGAAATGGCCTTAGCGCCTCGGGGAGTCCGGGATTCTTTCCCGCCTTCTCTCCAACCCGAAAATTTTAGAAATGCCCCTAACATGGTAAAATTACCAAAATACCCCTGAAAACCCAAAATTATCAAAATACCCCCGAAGTCCATAAAACCTCCCGGCACTTCAAAAATGCCCATTGCTCCTGCAAAATTGCAATCATGTCCTCAAATCATAGGGTTTCTCATCCAACCTAGTCGCCCTTGACGAAACCCTAATTCCGTTAACTCTTCGGTGGTGAGTGAACATTAAATCTGAGCCCTGCAAGCAAGTATGCCCTCAGTGTCAGGACCCTTGCAAAAGACCAAGATTTCTTTGACAGTTAAGCAAAGGTGTTCGGATGTTAGGCCGATGTAAATCAACAATGACTGCGGTCAGTGGGGAAAGGTCCAGCACCCGAACCCAAATCATCTGAAATCACCTGATACAATGTGTGCTCACGGAATAAAATCTGCACAGGCTACCCATATAGCCCCTATATGTGCACCCCTCTTTATCCCTATTTTCCTTCTCTCTCCCAAAAAAAAAGATGGACAAATATTTCCGTGATGCCAACCATAGTTGTCAAGGCGGACGCCTAGGCGCCGCCTAGGCATCCGGGCGGTTTTGGCAGTGCAAGGCGCCTGCCCGCCTTCTAACAAGACGAAAAGGCGGCCTGAGCGGTCGCCTAGGCGAGCTGGGCGCCTAGGTGACCGCCCGGTCGCCTCACCCGTTCCCTGCTAACCCGCTAACTGCTAACCGTTCCCCCGCTAACCCGCTAACCCTCCCAATCCGCGACCCGCAGCTAACCCTACGAGTTCGATTCCCGTCTCTCCCTCGATCCCCCTCGGCTCCTCGGCTCCTCCTCTCCCCTCCCAGCCCTAGGTGCGGTCGGTGTCTCCCTCCGTCGTCGTTGCCGTGCGGTGCGGCCGGTGTCTCCCCCCGTGCGTCGTCGGCAGCAGCACAACCTCGGCCGGTGTCTCCCTCCGTCGACAGCACCACTCGTCGCCTCGGCCGTGCTCCGTCGTCGCCTCCCTTCGTCGTCGCATTCGCATCCCTCCGCCGTCGCCTCGATCCTCCACGGCTCCGACCTCCGGCCCTCCGGTGAGTCTCACCGGGCCACAGCGGCAACACAGCCTCCCTCCTCCTCTCTCTATCTCTGCCTCCTCTCTCTCTCTCTCACCAGAGCTCTCCCCCCGGCTCCTCTCTCTATCTCCCATCTCTCTCTCTCTCTGTCTCACGACTCTCACCGGAGCTCTCCCGGTCGGCCTCTCTCTGTCTCCCTCCTCTCTCTCTCTCTCAGTCTCACACTCTCACCGGAGCTCTCCCCCCGGCCCCTCTCTGTCTCCCTCCTCTCTCCCTCTCTCAGTCTCACCGGAGCTCCCCTCTCTCTGTCTCCCTCCTCTCTCTCTCTCTATCACCGGAGCTCTCCCCCCGGCCCCTCTCTCTCTCCCTCCTCTCCCCGACTGGCCGACTCCCCCACAGGGCCACAGTGCCACACCAGTCCCCCCCGGCCCCTCTCTCTGTCTCCCTCCTCTCTCTCAGTCTCTCTCCCTCTCTGTTAGCCGGGGGGGAGAGCCAAGAGAGAGAGAGAGAGGGAGAGTAGGGAGACAGAGAGGGAGAGAGAGAGGAGGGAGACAGAGAGAGGGGCCGGGGGGGAGAGCCGAGAGAGAGAGAGAGAGAGAGAGAGGTCACAGGAGGGAGACAGAGAGAACAGAGATTTTTTTGTTGGATATTGTATGGCTTTTATGTCTACTATAGTCTATGCTACTTCCTTAATTCCTCGTTTGTTTGTCCAAATATATGCTTATCTATGTGGTGATAATTGGTGATGTTTGTTTCTTTTGGTATAAGCATTATATTACTTGTATGCTGTTTTAAATATGATTTGTAGATGTTTGGAAGAAATTGGCAAATATCAGGTTAGTATTTGATTCTTCATTCTAAAAGTCTAATTTTTGTTGTTAATTTTATCTCAAAATTCATTTTTTATATGTTATTGCAATGTCATTTCTATTAGTTTTTATTTTTGTCCATACTATTGTTGTTATCTATATTTGTAATGATCATGATTAACTTTTATATAGAAAATTACATATACATTAATGATCACATTTATTTATGAACTTGACGCCTAAGCGCCGCTTAGGCAGGCGCCTAAGTGCTTAGGCACTCGAGGACCCCAAGCTCGCCTTGGTCGCCTTGTCGCCTTGACAACTATGATGCCAACAGCATATGTGCTGGAATAGGATAATCCCCCTTCACCTCAAGGCAAAGGAAGTCACACCATGCTGTTGCCATGAGATGCACATCCCTATGTCTGTATAATCGGAGAGCCACGGGGAACTCTGCATTCGGAGGAATGCCCTGATCATACCCAAAATTCTGGACAAACCGGTGTGGATAATAGGGCTCAAGGACCGCCATGCTGGAACGTCGATATACTAGCACATTGGGGAGGATAGACATAAGCCACTCAGCAAGGCCGTAAAAAAAGGGGAAAGCTCGTGAAGACACTCTGCAAACTGTCAAGCCGCCTTCTTGCTCCACATAAGGGCGATAAAGGTGAAAGAAATGGTTGAGGGATAAGCCCTCATCTCTCCTGACTGGCAAAAAAGACAGAGCCCTGCGGGCACCCACAAGCTGTGTAATGGCATCCTGAGAGGGCTGACCAATGAAAGCAAATATCAACGGAGTTGTAAGGTTGTCAACTGGAGACCTCCAAGAAAGCTTTGGAAATAGTAGCCTGGCCCACGCCCTCAAATAATGAGTGGGCATCAATATATTCTTGTCTCTGGGAGATGAATGAGCTATCAGAGCCCCGAAAGAATGATAAATATTCGCGAGGGCAGCAGGGGCGATGGCAACTCTCTGGCCACATACCATCAAACAGGCAGGATATATCACCTCGGCCCGCAAAAGATTACCCTCTCCATGAGGAATCACAAAACTGACCAGCCAGTAAGCCAAGTAGGCAACTAAATATGTGAGAGGAGGCAGTCCTCTAGAGTTCCATCCCTATGTAGGCGCAGGCAGATGGCGTGGATGCGGAGGGAAGTCCATGATGATCTCTCGGCATTGTCCCCAGTTCACACCTGACTTGGCAGAGTCCTCCTGGAAACAGAATGGGCCACTATAGAAATGGCTTACCTAGGCATTTAAAGTAACCCGGGGAGTACGGGGAATCTTGTCTTTTCCTGCTCGAGCCAAGCCCCTCCATGTTTTCATCAGAACTCTGAAACAATAAGGCATGCAGTACTTGTCGGCTCCATCAATATGACTGAGATGTAGGTCGCCAAGTGATAGCTCCTCATAGGGTCACCCACAAATGGAAAGGTCAGAAATCTTCTGGAAGGCCCAGAGATCCAGAGAGGTGTCTCCCTCAGCCGTAATGAATGTATTCCATCGACGGTTGAATCTTTCAGCTAGGGCTAGGAGACCTGTATGGCAAGGATAGGAGTATAAAGTTGTTGTAACTGCGTGGCGTATCCCAACTCTATCCAACACTAATCAGTAGACAGAAAGAATGCCCCAGAGCCACTCTATCGCCCCTCGGTGATAGCTATGGGAAGGGACCACTGACCACTTTCCATACCAGTTGGGGGTCTTCAATGCTAGGATCCTCTCTAGTAAGCAGTCATGAACGAAGTCATCATTTGCGAAGTTCACCCCTGAGGGGGTTAAGAATAAGCCATCCACCGTGGGCTCCATGACCCTATGTTGTCTGTGTAAATGCCAAGTCACTGGGGCCAAAGGTGCTGCGCGAACAGAGAAACTATCAATACGTTGGAAGAATCCCAAACTCTGTCGGTCAGGATACTGCTTATGTCGGGTAAAGCCCTCTGGAAAGCTCGGATATGAGAGAGTGCATAGGCTATACATGTTGTCCCTTCCCAGTGATATAGCTCGCTCGAGGCGGCGCCTTTCCTCTGGCAAAAGAGGATCATCGCTCTCCATGCCAACGGGGGCGAAACTTTGAAGAAAGATGTAGAGATGGCGATCCCAGGGATAGTGGGCTGGATATCCCCCTGACCGGTCGTAGGTATAGATTCCATCTCGCCATGTAATGCGAGAAATATCCACAAGTCCTTCATTGTCACCAGCACTTTCAGTTGGGCTTTCAGCGACCCAGTAACAACCACGATCCACCCCATTGAAGTTATCTTCAGTGATAGTATGGGGAGGAAAAGGTGGCATGGGTCGATCGGTCCATCGGATATAACAGTCATCAGCACTTCATGGACCAATCTCTGTCTCCCCCACGGCGAGCCATGTCTGCAGGCACTATGGAAGTAACAGCAGCAAAAAGTCAGGCCAGACATACAACAATGCAGAAAATAAAGCATAGCCCTACAAAACGTCATTGCGTCGACCCGACTTCCAAGAGACGCAAGACAAAATAAGCTCCTACGGAGGGCACGGGTCGTCCGCTGTGCCTCCGGCTTTGACGAACAACCCGTGGGGGGAATTTGTTGCACCCTTTAATTTTCTCGACTAAGTTCGGGACAATCTCATACATGTTAATCTACAGTTAAATCACGGCATAAAGCCAACACCGTCGTTTTATGGAGTATCTCCATCCGAGCAGGTCTTAGAACCCTATCATATGAAAATATGAATGGTGTCGTAGCAAAAAGGAATGGAAGAAGTTCTTACGCGCAACCGACGAAGAGACCAAGCATCGTGTATCACGTGGTCCAAGCGGATGCGAGCCTCCTTCCTCGTCGCCAATGGCACAAGACAAACACAACAAACGCCGAAGACCCTCCCGTGCTCCTCTCCACGCGTCCCGCTCCAAGTAAAGGCAGAAAAAAGGGCCAAAATAGGGATTCAAGAGGGCAAAAGGGGGGGCGGCCAGGGGTTTTACCCCGCTGGGGACCCGGGGGGGTAGTCACCCCGCTGGGTCCCGCGCGGGTCTGAGTGACCCTGCCACCCCGCCGGGGGTCCGCCGGGGTCCGGTAGGGTATGTTTGACCCCGTTGGGGTCGCGCGCCGGCCCAGTGGACCCCACGACCCCCGCAGGGTCAAACAGGCCTCACCAGGGTCTGTTGACCCCGCGACCTATTTATCTTCCCCCGTACACAAAAAAGAAAAAGGGAAAAAAAAGGTGGAGGACCCACCTTAACAACCTAAGGTCCAAAATTGGCCTTTTATGTCAAGGTGGAGTTCAAAAAATATTTTTTCTGTCCAGGTGGGGTCCAAAAAACCCTCTTTTTATCAAGGTGGGCTCCCTACCTTCTATAAATACCCCCTGGGTCCAAAGACTTTGAGGGGAGAAGAAGAAAAAAAAAGAGAGAGAGAAAAAGCACTTACACGGGACGGGAGAAGACACTTGCGGAAGACAATTGTTATGTCTGTCTGTGAAAGCCCACAAAGGGTATGTTATTATACCCTTGGGCTTTGCACTTATGCCCCTAGAGACTATGTCTTGTAATTCTCTATGCCCCTGGGATGGTCAAGTCATGTAATTCTACCGAAAAATCAAGAATTACCAAAATGCCCCTCCCAAGATGGCATGAGAGTTAAGTCATGTTATCTGCAGTTCTATCCTACAACTTTTGTAATTGGGGCTATGCCCCCATTTCCCGTGTCAGGGCGGGAGCTCTTATGTACAGTCGATAATTCGCCGACAATCTATGTGCTCAAATGGATTATAGAATATGCTCAATTACTCTTGTGCATGCCGGTTGAGAAAAATTGCAAATAAACCCGTGGCTCTCAAAACATTTGTGTGGATATCCTCCTCCTTCGGGAACGGACACGTGTGACTGAAATCCTATGTAGCCTTTCTCACACGAAGGCCCTATTGAACTTTTCGTGTAAAGTGTGGTCTTGGACCCTACAGTCTACCTCGGGCTAGGTGAAATTTCTGAAATACCCATGCAACTAAAAGAAAAGGGAAAAATAATTCTCCGAACCTTCCAGAAATAGCCTCAATGCCCCTATGAGTTAGAGATTGCATCCTAGTCCCCATTCAATCTAGGAATTATAGAAATGCCACTGGCCTGTTAAAATTTCCAAAATACCCTTGGAAGTCTAAAATCACCAAAATGTCCCTGGAGTCCAAATATCCTCCTGCCACTTCCAAAATGCCTACGGCTTCCGCAAATTATAGTCACATCCCCAAATGATCGGGTTTCTGCCTAACCTAGCAGCCTCCGATGAAACCCTATTCCTATTTAAGCTTCAGTGATGAACGAAAACTAACTCTGAGCCATGCGAGCGAGCGAGCCTACCCTCAGTATCAGAACTGTCATGTAGGACTTCAAGACTTCTTTGACCGTTAAACAAGGCTGTTCGGACTTTATGCCGATGTAAATCAACATTGACTGCGGTCAGTGGAGAGGGATCCAGCACTAGAACCCATATCGTCTTATACAATGCGTATCCCATGGAATGAATACCGCATAGGCTCTTTCCATAGCCCTTAAATGTGCGTCCCTATAAATTTCCCCTTTCCATCGAAAAGACTCAACAAGAAATTTATAGTCCCCTTTCTTTCAGGGGAGTATATTCTGTGGTCGGATTTCTTTTTTTCAACAATAGTATACAAATAATATTACAGTTTTACATTATAGAATTAATTTTTTAATAATTTAAACAGGGCAATGAGCCTTAAATGGGCTGCATCAATGTGCACCATGGTGGGCTTGAACCATGTGGTTCTAGCCCATTACGAACCTGGCTCAGGCCTAAGCTGGTTTTCTGGGACCACCTAAGCCCAGTCAAACGTCATCCTGCCTCAGCCCAACCCAATAGTACCATACTGCCAAGCACAAGCTGGGAAGAGTGAGCCCTTAATTAACAGCTAGTCCCTCGAGCCATTCCAGCCATGGTTGGCGGTTTCGGCCGAAACCGATACGTTTCGGCCGAAACGTATCGGTTTCGGCCATACCCGATACGAAAACCACTTGGATCACTGTAGCAAACCGAAACTAAGTTAGTTTATCGGTTTCGGGCGAAACCGATGTGGGTTTCGGGCGAAACCGGACGGTTTCGGCCGAAACTCACGTGAACGGCATTAGGGAGTGAACTTGGTCACCTTTTCGGGAAGTTTCGGCCGAAACCCCTCCCCTCCTTGCTGTGCCCGTCCGTGCTGCTGGCGGAAGCTGCTGCTGGCGGAAGCTGCTGCTGCTGGCGGAGGCCGCAGGCTGCTGCTACTGCTGCCTGCCTCCCCTGCTACTGCTGCTGCCGCCTGCCAGCTGCTGTGCGCCTGTGCGGCCTGTGGAGGGCCTGGAGGCAGCCGTTGCCGGCTGCTGCTAGGCCGCTTGGGGTTGGGGGGCTGCTGCTGTGCCTGTTTAGGCCTTTAGGGGGCAGGGGGCTGTCCACACTCCACAGCGACCGTCCGACTGCCACTGCGGAGGTAAATTTTGTGGAGGTAAATTTAGGGTTTTTTATGTTGTGTTTTTTTGGTTGAGTTGTTGAAAAAAAAATTGTTGTAGGTTAAATGTTGTGTTGTAGGTTAATTTAAAACCATGATTAAGTTTTTAACACTTCTAATTAAACCCTAATTAGAAGTTTATATTTGGGGCTTTTCTTTAATTAGGTTTAGTAAGGGTCAATTAGGGCTCAATTAAGTTTCATTGACTAATTTGAAGCGGGAGCATGCTGGTAATTAATTAATTCGAAGGGTGATTAAGGGTTAATTGCTAATTAAGGGTTAATTAGTTCATAAAAATTGGGACTTTTGTCTAAATCGGTTTGCTTAGGCTCAATTGAAGCTCAATTAAGCTTCATTGAAGATTTTGGGGTGGGATCATGCTGGTAATTGATTTTTTCCAAAGGTGATTAAGGGGTAAATGATAATTAAGGGTTAATTAGTTTATAAAATTTGGGGCTTTTGTCTGAGTCGGTTTGCTTAGGCTAAATTGAAGCTTAATTAAGCTTCATTGAATAATTTGGGGTGGGATCATGCTCGTAATTAATATTTTTGAAGGGTGATTAAGGGTTACTTGCTAATTAAGGGTTAAATTTTTAATTGTACTTATACCTTTTTGTGTGTCACTGTCTTAATGCAGCATCATGCCTAGACGTCAGCAAACACAGGAGCAGCAAGGGCAGGAGGATCCGGGGTGGGCCCACATGTCCTTAGTTGATGCTAAGAGAAGGAAGGTTAAATGTAATTATTGTGCTAGGGAGATGTATGGCGGAATTACCAGAGACAAGCAACATTTGGCAGGGGTACGAGGAGAGGTGAGACAATGTGACAACTGTCCACGAGAGGTGCGAGAGGAGATGCGCCAGTGCCTTTTGGGGAAAAAGGAGAGGGTGCAACAAAAGGCTGAGGATGAGGAGGAAATTGCTGAGGAGATTTCTGGCAGAAGGGTTAGGAGGGATGATGATGAGGAAGGCACTGAAGATTCTGATCCGGAGTTGACTGAAGCAAGGGAGCGTGAAGAAGCCGCTCGAAGGAAAGGAAAGGCACCCATGGGTTCAGGAGGGACCTACTCCAGTACAGGCTGTACAGCTGCACGACGTCCTGATGTTGCTGCCCCGCCCCCGCAGACGCAGAGAGCAGGCCCCATGGACAGTTATCTCCACAGAAAGCCCCAGGCTACACAACCTAAGATCAAAAGTGCATTAAGAGGGGTCAAAAAATCTGCAGAAGTTGCAGGGCATGCATTTAAAAGCATATGTAAATGGTTTTTTCATGCAGGTGTCCCTGCACATGCTGCTGAAAGTGAATATTTTCAACCTATGTTGGATGCCATAGCAGATGCTGGCCCTGGCTTGAAGGCGCCGTCACGTCGGGACATATACGGGCGTGGGCTTGAGGCAGAGGTTCAGGAGCTCCATGACTGGGTTCAAAGCTTCAAGCAAATATGGATGGAGAGAGGATGCACTATTATGTGTGATGGTTGGACTGGTACCACGAAAAAGTCCATGATTAACTTTTTGGTGTATTGCATCGAAGGTACAGTATTTGTAAAATCTGTAGATGCATCAAATTTTGAAAAAACTGCCAATTATTTGTTTCATTTGATGGACAACATGGTAGACGAAATTGGTGAAGAAAATGTTGTACAAGTTGTGACTGATAATGAAGCCAGTTATAAGGCTGCAGGGAGGAAATTGATGCATAAGCGCAGGCATTTATATTGGCTCCCATGCGCAGCACATTGTCTTGATCTCATACTTGAAGACATAGGGAAGGACAAACATGTGAAGAAGACGGTTGAAATGGCACAAAAGATTACCCAGTATATTTATGGCCATCCTAGGATATTGAACATGTTCAGGGAGCATGCAAGTGGGGGACGGGATATCATCCGTGCAGGGCCAACTAGATTTGCTTCAAATTTCATTTCTTTGGAGTCTCTGCATAGGTATACTGTTGAACTCAATTATTACTTCTTTATCCTTATAGTTATGATCCGTATTTGATTCAAATTTTATTTCTTTGCACAGGTATAAGAATGAGTTGAAAGCTTTCATGTACCACCATACCCTACGGGAATACATCGACAAGGGCAATGTTGATGCTCAGATGGATTATTTGGATGTCTGTCAAATCGTGGACGACAACAAATTCTGGGACAGAGTAACACGATACATGAAAGTAGTCACCCCCCTCGTGAAGGTCCTAAGATTGGTGGATGGCGATGACAAGAATGATATGGGATATCTGTATGAGGCCATGGACCGTGCGAAATTGGAGTTGCAGGAGTCCCTTCCCAAAGAACATGCAAAGTGGTGGAAGATTATTGACCATAGATGGGACACCACATTACACCACGACTTGCATGCAGCTGATGAGTGATTATTTGTATTCATATATTATTGACCATACATTAACTATATACAAATGCAGGTTATTTTCTGAACCCTCGATTAATGTACAATGCCAATGCACATGTTGATGCCGAGGTGCTTCAAGGCACTTTAAAAGTCATTGGTCGTTTATCGAGGACACAAGATAAGAGGCTTCAGGCGGAAGTAGAGGTTGGCCTGTTTGATTTCATGAATAAGAGGTATAGAATTTACTTACGTAGTAATGCTAATCTATTATGTAATTTTTGTAGATGAACTCCTATAGAATGAGAAGTGGGACGTATTCTGACTCCCAATTGCAATACGCAGTGGGAAGAGTGAGCCCAGGTATACTTCATCTTTGTGCTTTCTTTGCAATTACATCTTCCTTAATTAATTTTTATTTACATCTTATATTTATTTGTTTATGGTTGGTTGGTGTAACAGCTGACTGGTGGATCATGGTGAACAATAGAGAATTGGGCATTTCTGCATTGGCTTGGATTGCAATCAGGGTGTTGAGTCAAACCACATCAGCAAGCCAATGTGAAAGAAATTGGAGCACGTTCAGCCTTATACACTCAAAGGTTCGCAATCGGCTAAAGGCTGATCGGTTAGAGAAATTAGTGTACTGCCACTACAATATGAGGTTGAGAATAAAGAATATGAGGTTGAGACAACAGCTGCGAGACAAACGCGTCGTCGAGGATGCCGCCGCAGAGATTGATGTGGATGCCTTATTTGATGATGATAATCCCTTGCAGTCTTGGGTGGAGACACGAGAGCAGGTTGATGAGCCCGTTTTTGATGTTGATGATAGAAGATGGGCAGAGGGCATACTTGATGAAGATGAGGCAAGAGATCCCGAATTAAGAAGCAAATCAAAGAGGGCCAGAGATACTCATGCGCACCAGTCTAGGGTGGTTGATGACACTGAGGAGCAGTTCAAGTTTGAGCCAGCTAGACACTCAGATACAGATAACAGGCCAGTCACTCCTAGGAATGTCCTTAAGAAGAAGTACATCAGTGCATGGGTAAACTGAGAGGACAAATGTTGCTGCTCGAGAGGACCCGGCAATTGAGCAGTTGAAGCAGATATATGTGAGGCACACGCCAAGGGATAAAGGACTCATGTCAAAGATCACTGAAAAATTGACACCACAAGAGAAAAAAGCATCCCCGAAGGCTAAAAGGCGACTGGTTTCTTATGGTTCTGATGATGATGATGATGATCATCTCGGAGATGCTGCAGGTGGTACTAGTGCTGCAGGTGGTACAGGTGCTGCAGGTGGTACTACTGGATACAGTCAAGGTCAGCAATGATATGGTTCACATGGTTACGAAGGTGGCCAACAGCAAGCAGCTATTTATGGGTCGTGGAATTATGAACCATCATTTCAGTTCCATCCATATCCGACCAGTTCCTCTTCTCTTCCTCAAGATTCCTATGTTGATACTGGATTCGAATCAAGCCAACCAAACACTCCAAGAGGGATCCAAAGAGGGATGCAGGACTTGGCTACCTCATTGTTTGGTTATAGTGAATATAGACCATACATGCAACCTGGTTATGGGTATCGACATCAAGGGCCAGACGATGAGGGAGAAGGTTCTTCTAGTAATTATTATCCATATTAGGTAAGAATCAATGAATTTTTGTAACATTCATTTTGTCTAATTTGGTTTATTGTACTGCTTGTATTAATGTACAATGGAATATTAGTTTAACTTTCACATGTTCAATGTTTGAAGTTCGATGCGTAGTTGTCTACTTCAAGGTTATTGCACTAACTTATACAGTCAATCGTATAGGAGAAAAATGACAAGACAACAGTCAATCCTATACTACAAGGTTGGGACCCACTTCTAGTAATGCTTTTTCAAGAACTAGGTAACTTATTCATGCTCGACAGAAAATCGTATAGGAGAAAAATGACAAGACAACTGTCGATCCTGAAAAATGTATTAATCAAGCTAGCCTTTGAAGAATATATAGACTTTGAAGAATGTATAGACTTTGATGAATGTATAGACTTGATGGATGAATAGACTTGCTATGAAGATGCATGGAGAATGTATAGACTTTGAAGAATGTGTAGACTTGATGGATGTATAGACTTGATGGATGTATAGACTTGCTGATGTATAGACTTGCTATGAAGATGCATGGAGAATGTATAGACTTTGAAGAATGTATTGGTCCAAGAGTGTATAGACTTGCTATGAAGATGCATGGAGAATGTATAGACTTTGAAGAATGTATAGACTTGATGGATGTATAGACTTGCTATGAAGATGCATGGAGAATGTATAGACTTTGATGAATGTATAGACTTGATGGATGTATAGACTTGCTGATGTATAGACTTGCTATGAAGATGCATGGAGAATGTATAGACTTTGAAGAATGTATAGACTTTGATGAATGTATAGACTTGATGGATGTATAGACTTGCTGGATGTATGTATAGACTTGCTGGTGGATGTATAAACTTGCTCAGTTATCAGCTAATGGATGTATAGACTTGCTAGCATGCACCGACTTACAGAAGACATTATTTCATCATCAATGCACAAGAATGCACAAGGGGAACACACAACAACAACAATTCACACTATCATCATCATTCTTATGTGGTGACTCATTGAGTTGCTATTATCAAAACATCAACACACTATCATCAAAAAATGTACAATGGAATATTAGTTTAACTTTCACATGTTCAATGTTTGAAGTTCAATGCGTAATTGTCTACTTCAAGGTTATTGCACTAACTTATACACTCAAATACATGTGTATTGTTTTTCATGATTTTGAGTGATTATTTAAATTTTTTATGATTTTTTTCAGATTTTTTAGAATTAATATGTTTTTTTTAAACTTAATTGGGTTTCGGCCGGTTTCGGCCGAAACCGAAACCGATACCGAGTCGTATCGGTTTCGGACCCGGCCGAAACCGAGTCCGAAACCGAGTTTGCCATCCTTGATTCCAGCAGAGTCATATCGAGCTAGGCAGGCCTTCCCCATTATGGCCAACTAACATAACAGCTTTGTGGCCCCTTATGCTCAGATTATTTTCCTAGTGTTACGATAGTGGTGAATAGTGTTGAATTCTATGATGCATCAGCTTTTTGAAATGGACTGCATTATCATGAATCTCCTGCACATGTACCTATATCATGTCTAAAAGCATGAATTTCATTCATAGTAGGGCCCAGCACCCCATATCAATTGCACCAGGAAGTGATCAGATAGACCTTCAAAGCGGACAAGTCAAAGCTTGACAAGTGTATAGGGATCCAAAACCTCCAAAATATGAGACCGTGAGAGGTAGCTTTATAAGAAACTACCAACAAGGGTAGCAATACATCAGATTATCAGCATATGCGCACAACAGCAAGAGTTAGCACATTAGTTCCATCTTTGGTCTCTCAAGTGCAAGTTTTCTCAAGAAAGGTAGACTGCACTACCAATTTTACTGAAAATAAATAGAGGTAGTACAATTAAGAAAAGGAAGAGGAGAGGTTCATCTTCCCCAACAATTACAATCTATGAACACAGGCAAATTGCTGTTGTAAATGATCTACAGGATCTCTCAAGTGTGAGTCAAGATGCAGTACTAAGATTAACCAACCGTTAGAAAATGGGGTGCTCTTATTTTGCATTCAGTCTTGATGTTGAGCTCATTCAATCCAAGTAAAATCTGTTGAATGTGAAGGCGATCCAGTAGAGGGTACACATTGTACAGTGGATCAATCATGCAACATTCTGGGTGATCCTGCATGTACCTGGAAAGCGAATTGGACAGTTGAGAAACTTCAATTTCCAACAATAGCTGATTAAACTAAGTATAAACAACATTACGAACATTATAAAGTCCAGAATATAACATGGTACCAAATGAACAGATGTAAGAAAGTTACTGTACCCCAAAATTTCAGGTGTTTCCACGGACCCCATTAACATCTTTGAAACAATGTCCAATTGAGCAAAACTTACAGTCATGCAAAATTTTGATGGGAAACCTCTTTTTCATGAATAAAGGTGGGATTTAGAAGGAAAATACTAGTGCCAGCTGCGTCGCATTTAACATTTAATGGTAGAGCTGCAAGAATGGGCGCCAAGCCCAAAATCGGCCCACTTTGGGCCAAATTGCAGGGTCTGGGACTACATTCAGTTCGACCATGTGCTCAACTCAAGCCTCCCTTAGTTGGGACAAAGTGCCCTCTTGGCCCACCTTCACCCCAACAAAAACTAAGGCTCTTTTCAAAATTTTGTTTATTTATAAATTTGTGGTGGATAGACCGGCTCAAGGGTTGTTTGGGCCTGGTTCAGGGCTTATTAGGAGGCCAGGTTACCCATTGGGATGCTGGTTCATTACCAGACCCAACAGGGTGGATCCAATTAACTTAGACCCATCATTTCTTACATAAACACCCCTCCATGTCTACTTGTCTAACAGGGGTAGTTTTGGCATTTTCATGCTTTATGTTTAACATAATATAACTATCGGAAGTGGGGGCAGCCTCTCACTTTGGAAGCAACCCTCCCTTGCACCATCTGTTACTTCCAAGGGGACCAAAGGTAAGTTTTATTTCATCTCCAACATGGCATTATAATAAATTTCAAATTCTAATTGCATCTTCCATAGACAAGAACAGAATTGACTAGGCCATTGTCAGTGACAGGATATATTAGACATACATGATGACCATTCTCATCCGCACGGTACATTAAATAAAGGGTTAATTTCCAAATAAATGGCTATCAATTGTATTCTAGTATGAGCAAATTGCCGATTCTAGTAGTAGTGGATGACTGAACCTTCTATGATGAATCCATAGTTTTGGATTTAAAACAGAACACCATCTCTCCAGGTTAATCCAAGATCACTATCTCTCGATGATCAAAAGATTAAACAGAGACTGACGTCGAGTAAGAGAGACAGATACAAAAGGAAGAGGAGGGTAACTGGAAGAAGCAAAAGGTAAATAAGATAAGTAGGAGAAGCAGCAGCATTAGAAACTCTGTTTTGATCTCTCTGGAACAGCTAAGGTATTTCCTTTTGACCTGCAGAGATGGTGTTGAGATCTGAGAAGCAACCTTTGCAACACTTAGATAGAGAATGTACAAAGGAGACACCATATATCAATTACCTGTCCTGGAAAGCTGGCCGAAGATTGGCTGGTGCAATGTCTTGAAGTAGCAACATGAGCTTGTTTGCTTCTCCATTATGAGTACCATGTGAAAAGACATACCAGCTGACTGCCACATTCATCAGCATCTCCAAATGACATCTCTTTGTTCCCAACAAGAGGATGCAGTCAAGGATATTTAAGCTTCAGCAGCATGACTGGTTGACATTCATTATTCATTGCAGTCACCTAGAGAGAGTTGAATGTCCATTCTAGGAGTGTAGTTCCCATCCAGGGCTACTTTGCATCCTTGGATATCAATAAATCATCCTACACCTTATACGGTCAACCTAGGTTGACTAAGATCCAATGAAGAGTCCAATAATTTGGAAAGCCTGTTTGACAAGCAAACGAACTTTGAAGAGGAGAAGGTTTGTCAAAAGTCCCATGAGACCAGTTGACTCCCCCTTCCAGATTATGCAATCTAAACCCAAGCAACCCCAGACACTCAAATATCATTTTGGCATGGGGCTAAAGCCGATGGTAAGTCAGGAATGCTGTCCCTTCTTTGGGATGGTTAAACTGTCTGGGATAAATTGGACATAGCCAGGGAATACAAATTTCTTGGATATGTTTAATCCCAAGTCTGAAGATAAAGGCCTGCCAACTGTTCAACTACCTAGCCCAAGAACCCTGGTCTAGTCTCCCTAGAGCATTTCAACAAAGGTATGAAGGCTAAATGGCTTCGAAGGCCAGGGACAGACGATAAATCCATGTGGAGAAGCGTTGTAAAAATTAAATACTTCAAGAGGGGCAGCAGATGGGCCCTTTGTCCAAGCAGATCCAATTCAGTCTCCCCCATTTGGAGAAAAATCTTTAAGCTGGCTGCTTTGGTGAAAGTATCTTCAGTACTTATAGACTATAAGTTATAGTTGGTAATGGAAATTTTCTGCATTTTTGGGAAGATCAATGGTGCTCTTCTGAACCTCTCTGCTCTTTGTTCAAAAACATTTATAGCATTGCTGTGGATAGAGGTAAGACCATTGATTGCATGTATAGAAATGGAGGTTGGCTCATTCAACTTTGGAGTGACCCCACAGATTCAGAGTATGCTAAGTACATGAAGATGCAACAAATTCTTAACCCGATATAATTTGACCCCAAAAAGAAGATGAGAGAAGATGGAGATGGTCATCCCATGGCCACTTTTCTGTTAACTCCTTCACCGTGATTTTCAATGACATTGGTCTGAGTGTGTGGTAGAAGTATTTAGTTTGGAACAAGTTGTATCATCCAAGATCAAGGCATTTGTGGAAAATCATGAGAAAAAGGCTCCCAACTAGTGATAGAATCAAGGCCTTTTTCAACATCTAGAACGCTAAATGCTTTTTTCTGCGGAATACATGAAGAAAATCTGGATGGCCTTTTCTGTGGCTGTGGCATTATTAATATTCAGTGGATTATCTTATGCAGAACTCTCAATGTTTCCTGGCAGGATCCAGATCATATCTTTGACCCTTTTAAGTGGTAGAAAGAGGCATAACCAAGCAGATCAGCCACAAAGGAATGATCTATTCTGCTCCTAGCTGTGCTGTGGGCCATTTGGCATGAAAGGAACTGCGGAAAGTTTAGGGAAGATTTAATAGATCTTTTGATATTTTGAGAGGGAAATTCAATTGATGGAAGATTGGTATCTGGCTAGTGGGCTTGTACAAATAGAAGAATCGCTCATACATACACTCAACAATCGGAGGAACTTCCATCAACTGACGGGCGGACCGCCTACTGTTTACTTTCTCAGTAGAGTTGGATGGCCCTTCCATACTGCTTTCAGGCTTTTAATTTCCTCATGTATCTGGGTCATGTTTTTATGCCCTCTGAGCATTCTGGGGCCTTCTCTTGGCCCCTTCTTTTTTGTACCTGTACCTTTTCTTTTTAATGAATTGTGACTTCAAAGTCACCTTACCAAACAAAAATGGCCATCATAATACATCCCAGTCAACTGTTTAGTAATTATGCTTAAGACAGACAACTTTAAAATCAGGTTTTTTTTGAAAGTGGGTAGTACCACTAATGTATAAAATGAAAAGAGAATGTACAAGTATAGGCTGTGAGAACCCCAAAAATGCCAACCCCAAAAACCTATACAACAAAAGGCCACACCTAGAAATGTGGAACACCCTGATCCCACAAACAGCCAAAAAGAAACGAAGTAAGGGAATTCACATTACATAGAATAGCAGCCCATTCCCTTACTCGGTTACAAACAAAAGAAACCACTATGTCCCCGGCATGAGACTCTCTCCTGAAGATCCGATTGTTCCACTCCTCCCCACAATGTCCAAAGGGTGGCATGAAGAATAAGCCACCATACAATCCTGCCACTCTTGATGGGCCGAGGCCTAGCCCAATGCTCAAGCAAGTGGTGAACATCACAGTGCTGGACAAAGATGCAGCCGGTCCTCCTGGCAAACTCTCTCCACACCCCCTACGAGTAGGAGCAACCTACAAACAGATGGTCTAGGGTCTCGTCGTCCCCACCACAAAGATAACAAGTCTGTTGGATGTCTAGCAGGAAACGATGCAACATGTCCCGAGCCGATGGTCTGCCATGTGAGATCCTCCATACTAGTAGTTTCACCTCAAGCGGGCTCTTCGGTCTCCACACCTGATCCTGAAGGTTGTGTCGAACTCCTCCATCCGAAATGACTCCATAGGCAGATCTAACAATGTAGGCACCTATGTAGTTGAAAACCCGCCTAGGCGAGCGCCTAGGCGGTGAGGCGGGGCGAGGCGTCCATGGCCCGCCTCGCGTCATCGCGGCTCGCCGAGGCAAGCGCCTCGCGCGCGCCTCGCGCGGGTCGGCCGCCTCCACGCGCGTCGGCCGCTCACCGCTGCCGCTCGCCCGAAGGCGGATCCGCGTATCGGGTTTAAACGACCCGTTACCTTCCCACGTCCGGATATGTTAACCTCCCCCCCCCCCCCGAGGGTTTCGACTGCCTGTTTTTATTTTCCCTTCTCTGCTTCCATCTCCAAGCGCGGTAGCTGAGCGGCAGCGGCGACCCGAACCCTGTCCTCCGGCGTTCGGCGAGCGACAGGGGCGAGCGGCAGCGGCTTCCTCCGGCGTGGTTGTAGCTTCCTCCGGCTTCCTCCGGCGTGCGGCAGCAGCTTCCTCCGGCTTCCTCTGGCGTGCGGCAGTGGCTTCCTCTGGCGTGCGGCAGCAGCTTCTTCCGGCTTCCTCCGACGTGCGGCAGCGGCTTCCTCCGGCGTGCGGCAGCGGCTGCCAATCTCTTCCTCCGGCTTCCTCCGGCCATTCTCACTCTCTGTATGTCCACTCTCTCACTCTCTCCGATCTCTCACTCTGTCTACTCTCTCCGATCTCTCACTCTCACTCTCTCCGATCTCTCACTCTCTCTCTCTCAGACTCTCACTCTCTCACTCTCTCCGATCTCTCACTCTCACTCTCTCAGACTCTCACTCTCTCCGATCTCTCACTCTCTCCACTCTCTCCACTCTCTCACTATCTCTCTGATCTCTCACTCTCTCTCTGATCTCTCTCTCTCTCTGTCTCTCTGTCTCTCTGTTCTCTCAGACTCTCACTCTCTCTGACCTCTCACTCTCTGTCCCTCTGTTCTCTCACTCTCTCCGATCTCTCACTCTCTGTATCTTAGAGAATCACTCTCTCCGATCTCTCACTCTCTGTCTCTCCCATCTCCACTCTCATCTCTCACTCTCACTCTCTGTTTACTTTCCTCTCCTAACTATTTTTGTTTTGTTATAATATTGCACTTGTTAGTTGTATATGCAGTTTTATGATATTTCTTGTTTAGTGTATATGCAGTTTTATGATATTTACTGTTCAAAAATATATATTTTTGTGATATTGTGACATATAATTTTAATTTTATTTTTTTATTAATTTCTCGCCTCAAACGCCTCGGCCATCGCCTAGGCCTTTGAGGCGTGAGGCGCCCCCCTGGTCGCCTCGCTCGCCTCATGCCTCAGACTACATAGGTAGGCACCGTCCTTCTCCCACCTCCAAACCCATTCATCCTCTGAATCAGGCTGAGGATGGAAGGGTAGTAGGAGGCGAGAAGTTCCTCTAACTGGATCATCTCCTCCTATCTAAGGGTCCTCCTGAAAGTCGGAGCCCAGGCTCCTCCGGGCAATAAATGGTCAAAAGTCTGGGAGGCATATCTCAAGAGGTCTTCAGCAACCACAAAAAGGGAAGGGAACAACGCCTCCAAAGATAACTCCCCACACCACCTGTCCTTCTAGAACAGAGTCATATCGCCTTTACCCAATCGAACATAGACGCCGGAGACAAGAACACCCCTGCAAGAGAAGATATCCCTCCAAAGAGGAGAGGTCCTGTGTAGAGGTGTCGGGGCCAAGTCCCAGACTCTCCTCCTATCGAAATATGTCTGCCTGATCAATTGTGCCCATAACCCCTCCTCTCCATGGCCCAACCTTCACAGCCACTTACACAAGAGAGCCAAGTTGAAGTCTTTGACATTCTTGATCCCTAGTCCTCCCTGTGCCTTGCTTGAAAATCACAAGAGAGCCAACTTTAAAATCAGGTACTATTTCCCTCTCCTACATTTTATTCCAGTCAAAACAGCACCAAAGCTTTCTATGGACCTTGGAGAGATATAAACAAATGGGAAAAGGACGTCTAGTAAAGGGATATGTGCTCTTGGAAAATACTTGGTCAATAAAATCAAATAGAAGCTTGATTCCAACCACTCTGAACATGTATGTAAAAAACATCACCAATGTTTATCATATTTAATGGGAACTCACTTTGCTCATGGAAGTGCTTATTAAACCTTGAAGTACTATCCATCATTTCATCCTCTTCAAGAGTGCTAAAAGTAAGGGTTTTCCTCCCCCATTTTCTGGGGGACTGTGGTTAAAAAAATGCAGATTTTATCCTATTTCACAAGAGTTACATGAAACATAAAGCACAAAATTAGAATTACTTCAATGAAGCTAACGCAAAGTTCATCATGGTTTCTCATGAGAAAGTTTTCCAATTATTACAATGAAAATGAGTGTGTTTCCCAATTTGACAGATCTCAAGGTGGAAAAGATCAATTATTCTTAAACTTTGTACATCATGTAGTTATGCTTCTGGTTTGGTATTCAGCTTTCTTTTTCCAATCTAAATACAGTTTTGGAAGTTTATCATTAGTAACAAGTTAATTTTGACACTGGCCTCGCCCTCTTGATGTGAATTCATTAATTTTTGACAATAAACAGCAAATTTTTCAAGGCAGAATAATGAAGAAAGATTACAAATTTTGAAGTGACTGACATGATATTCACTTTCAGACTTAAAATTCAATAAGTTGGCTGCAGACTCATCACCTTTCACTTCAAAATATTTGCAATTGAGCTTGTTAAAATGTAACCTTGCTAAAATGTAAAATGTACAAGACCACACTCATCCAGCTTCCAGTTGCCACTTGAGTATATTAGTGTTCTAATAGTAAAAATGTATGATGTCCCGGACTTGTGTCCGGCTTTCATTCTACATAAGTGATGCAGCAGCTTACCTTTCCAGTTTTTGCATTCCCTCAGAATAAGTAATCCCTTTGGGGAATTCTGAAGAGGTGGATGGATCAATGCTGATGATTTCATCTGTTGCTTTATGGAGAACTGCATCAACTACTTGCATTTGACATGATAAAGGACTCTCAAGAGTTAGAGGAACAAATACCAATCCACCCTCAGTTGGACACACAGGGAAGGCACCTCTCTGCAAATAACATAGAGAACAAGAGAAGTCTATGAAGATGGCTGTTGCAACTTAGTTGACAAGCTTTTTGTTTATTCTATATTACTTGCCTTCAGAAAATCTTCTTCACGAGAAGGTTTCATGACATAACCAATAGTGGTAATTGCTGCTTCACTTATTGCCTGGAATCCCAAACACAAGATGATCAGTACTAGAGAAATGCTGCATTCAGTGCAAAATCATAGAAACCAAAAGTTAATTCGGGGCAAGATATGTAAGCCTGCTAAACAGAACCATTTTATTGAAACAGCAAATTGTGACAAGCAGCTCTTCAAATGTCCTGATAAACAATAAGTTCTCATTTTCTGTCAAGTCAGCGCCAACACCTATTTTCAAAAATATGAACCAGAAGTCACAAAAAACATAACCTCAACAGTGTACAAACGACGATGCATCACAATGTTCGAACTTCAGTGGAACAATGACAAACAAGGATTTTACTCCTCAGAAATATAGACAACCAAAGGCTCACCTTTCACAAGGACTCTCCACCCCTCACTGCATAGCTTATGGAAAAAGTCCTTATCCTTTCTCGAAGTTGCGAAAGCACAACATCCTCTGGGATTGTTCCAAGCTGCCAACAGGTCATCAGAAACATTGCCTAAGCAGGATGGCCTCCAACCGATGGATTCAAATGAATATGTCATTGCCACCTTCAAAAGAAAGTCTACCTGCTAAAAACATATGGGGTTATGCATGAGTAACTGCTATCTACAATCCCACATTAGCAAAACTTTTTTTTATTTGGAAGTCAACCACAATTCTAAAATAAAAAGAAAACAGAACTCTGCTGGGAAATGGGCACGAGGATAAAAAAACTCAGCTCTACCTCTCCTGAGCAGTGAGCACTGGTGAGAGAAGTCAGTTTTTTTTTGGGGTGTGGTGGTGGTGGTGGTGGTGGTGGTGGTGGTGGTGGTGGTGATGGTTGGTTTATGGAGGGAATAATGACAGTGAATTCCAACACAGACAATATTGTTGGGTGGGGGAGAAACCCCCTGGTTTATCGAGGACATAAAGACAATGAATTCCAAGAAAAAAAACAGACAAAAAAAATCAAACAATGATGCTCCTCCACAGATTGGCCTTCAGGAGAACCATAGATTCTTCAGGTCGGGAAATTCCAGCTCCCCTGCACCAATCCTCCGTCCAACTGATAGCTTGTTTAAGAGTGGCAAAGCCCCGAAGAACTGTTGAAGTCCACTTTAAACTTCCTCTGGTTCAGTTCAAACCAAACTGCCCACGGCATGATTAGGAGAAGTAAGGACCATACCTCTCTCTGAATTAAAGGGCAGTGACATTTCCACCATTTCATCAGGTCCAGAACACTGTTAAAGGATAGCCACTGAATGCCTAGAGATATGAACAAAATCATCCACTGAACAGATTCAATGCCTGGAGTTTAGACCAGAAATCAAACAGAATTGTGATTTCTGTAGTATTTTCAGGAGACCCTAGATCACCTTTTCCTTAACTCTGGCATCATAGAAACTGTATGGATTTAGTTCCTAAACACTATCAAGGCAAATAGGGTACAGAAGAATCATTTAGAAGATTGGATACAAGATTAGATGAATTCCAACCCACTGCGCACAGACAAGGAAATTTGGGGGACAAGTCTTACAGCTATGTTGTGGTCAATTTGAAGAGAGGAACAACAGAGTCTTCAGAGAGGAGTTCAGGCATCCTTCCACCATTATTCAGTATCATGTTAAATGTCTTGACGAGTGGAATTTTAGAGTTTTTTTTTTTTTTTTTTTGGAAGGTGACCTAGCGGCCCCATTTCATTGAGCCAACAAAGTAAACAAATACAAGAGCTAAAATAAACACGAGGAGGGTTAAAATCTACCAAGATGGTAGATGTAGACCCTCCCAAAACCCATGCACATCCGATTATAAATTTCCCCAGGAGTACAGATTTCTTAAAACCATGGAATCCCTCTCCCAGGTTCCAAAACATGAGAAATGCCAAAGAGGATACAGCTCTGGATCACTTCCATTGTTCGCTTGTACTCTTTCCGAAAGACCCCTGCCATTCCTTCCAGATTGCCCACAACAGTGCTGCGAACTCATCCTCCAAGTTTCTTCATCCTGGTTCACTGGATTAAGACCATCCCATTCCATGATCAAATATAAGATATCTGCCTTACCATTCCACTTGGCCTCCATGGATTTGAAAAACACCTTACAAACTGCATCAATGATTCAGCAATTGACAAAAAGTTGATCCACATTTTCCTCCTAGCATCCACAGAAGGATGTTGCATCCCTACGGTTTTGATGATGTCTCACACTATAAATCAATCTTCTATCTCTAGAATAATTCATGCTTCATCATGTAGGACTGTGCAGTTCATATGGTTGTCAGATAAATATGCACTACTTGATCATGTCTACACACTGTCTGCATAGTCTGGACACTGATGGGTCGACGCTCCACCTCTGGTGGGTCGACGCCTCCTCTGCTTTCCAAGTCCATACATTGAATTTCATATTCAAAGTATGTACATTGGTCTTCACCTGAAGTCCATACATTGAACTTCATATTCAAAGTCTGTACACCCTCCGCTAAGCCTTCAGAGTCTGTACAGCCATTCCTTGAGTTCATGTCCATACAACGGCACTGTAGCTTGCATCTAAAGTATATACATCCTTTCAAGGGGTAAAGTCTATACATTCTCCCGTTCATTTCAAAGTCTACACATCGCCTTCCATCTTCCAAGTCTGTACATCCAGTTGAACCCCAAGTCTATACATCGTCTGTCATCTCAAAGTCAATACATTGTCCCTCGTCTCACACATCATGACCCAAAGTCTGTACAGCCTCTAGTCACTGCACAAGTCCATACACTGGCTGCACTGCACAAGTCTATACATTGGCTTGGGCATCCAAGTCTAGACATTGATTCACTATTCATGCCTTGATTCGAAGTCTGTACAGCGAGCGGCGTTCATCAAAGTCTGTACAGCCAACGCCTTCATTGATTCCATGTCTGTACATCACTGTGTCAAGCCTCCCAAATCTGTACAACCACTATCTCACTTGGACTTGAAGTCTATACACTGATCGGTGGAAGCAAGTCTATACATTCGTCTGTTCAGCCTGTGAACAAGTCTGTACAGCCAGGGAGACCATTAAGTCTATACACTCATTCACTGTAGCTTGCACGAGGTGAAGTCTGTACATTGGCATTAGTTTTCCAAGTCTGTACATCCTTCTGTTGAAATTCCAAGTCTGTACATCGGACTGGTTGAGCAAGTCTGTACAGCGGTTGCATTCTCAGGTAAAGTCTATACATTGGGACTTTTAACTACGTTCTGAACTGAACTGAGTAAGTCTATACATTCCTCATATCTTTTACCTACGCTCAGTTCAGTAAGTCTGTACACTGGGAACTTTACTGACGTTGCCTTGCCAAAGTCTACACACTGTGAACCTTCAAGTCTGTACAGACTTTACTTGTTTAAGTCTGTACATCGTCCAGCTCTTTGGCAAGTCTACACATCTCTAAGTCTAGACACTCAGTTATCCTTCAACCCTATACACTCGATATCACCTTCAAGTGTATACACTCTCAAGTTGTTCATACTTGTCTATATGCTGTTTTCAAGTGTATACACTTTCTCATTTGACACACTTGCTTAATTGTTGTTTCTAAGTCTACACATTCGATGCCTTCATGCATTGTTCTCTTCGAAGTCTATACATCGACGTCTATACATTGAAGTCCATACATTGCATACAGTTGTGCTTCGCAAGTCTACACATTGCTGCTCTTCATTTACAAGTCTTTACACTCGTCCTCCTTCACACGATCAACTCTATACATCCATTGTCTTGCCTGCTGAATGAAGTCTACACACTGAGATCGCATGAACACTTACAAGTCCATACACTGAGCTCGCATGAAGAACTTCAACTCTACACACTCTCACACTTGACACACTTGCCTATTTGACATCCCTGAGTCTGTACACTCGAGGGCTTCATACACTTCACAGAAGTCCACACATTTCCTCTGTTGTGCTAATGCATTATTCAGCTAGTCTATACACTGAGGTCGCATAAGGACTCACAAGTCTATACACTCCCTCAGTGTACACACTTACTCATCTGCTATTCTAAAGTATATACATTCGTATCTGACTGAACTAACTAATCACATTTCCTTGTTTCTGCCTGCAGATGATTCAGGTTAATGATTGGGCACGTGAACCGAGGATGATACCTGGCACGTGATCCGAGAATGCTCTGGAAAAGGAGGGTACGAGACTCCCTCGTGTGAAGGCCTGAAACTCAGGTCGAATGCCATATAAAAGGTGCCTTCTGCGATTAGATGGACAGAACTGGAGAAAAAGCTGAAGAACAAAATCCCTGAGCAGAAGAAGAAAAGAGAGAGAGCCTCCACGTTCCAGAAAGAAGATAGAGAGAAAAGATTTGAGAGTATTGTTGTGAGAGAAAAGTCTGAGTGAGAGAGAAGAGTCCAATTTGCTTCTTCGGAAGCTACATTTGATTTTGGTTTTTCTGAAACGATTTGTGTTCATCGTTGGTCTTGTTTACATTTCTGTTTTTCCTTTCATTTCTTCATATATCTGATTTCGAGTTGTTACCCTCCAGTGTTTGGAGGAAGGGAGAGTTACTCCGGTTCCCCTCTGGGCTGCAGAGGAAGAGAGATCTGTGATCTCTGGTTTTGCCAGTGACGGGTTGTCATTAGCAGGTTCCCTCCGGGTTGGAGGAAGGGAGAGCCATCTCCGGTTCTGGTCTTGCTGGTAGCAGGTCCAGGTGTCAAACTCTGTGGGTAGCAGAGTTTGGTTAAGGGATTTGTTTCCCTTGGTTGTTCAAGCTGTGTGGCAGCATATTGTTCGCAGACTGAGTCTGCAGTTTTCTAGCAGTGGCTAGTGGAATCCTCACTCTAGTTGGAGTGAGGGGTGGATGTAGATTGTGGACTACAATCGAA
Source organism: Amorphophallus konjac (assembly GCA_022559845.1). Taxonomy (NCBI): domain Eukaryota; kingdom Viridiplantae; phylum Streptophyta; class Magnoliopsida; order Alismatales; family Araceae; genus Amorphophallus; species Amorphophallus konjac. The sequence goes on along the minus strand of CM040118.1, from coordinate 270,795,363 downwards.
CCACCTTAAAATCTCGTCTCCTCTGTGGCTTGGTATTATCGTTTGTGCTTTCCTTCTGTTCGGCATTGTGTTTGTGTGTGGACGGCCTCTTCCAATCGCACCTTATTATCCTGTCTTAGTTTCTCACTGCATTAGCTGCATTGTTTAGCCTTATCTGAAGGGTTGTATTTCGAAGTAGTGAGTTTCCGCTGAAGTTTTGCAAATTGGGAGTGATCTATTCATCCCCCCCCTTCTATATCACTCTTCGCTGCGCTAACATTTGGTATCAGAGCAGGTTTGCATCATGTGGACGAACGGTCAGGGAAATGTTAATGGTCCTAGAAGCTTCATGGCTGAAGGTCAATCCATTAGTCGCCCTCCATTTTTTGATGGTAATAATTATCTCTTTTGGAAGAACAGGATGGAAGTGTTTATCAGAGCACAGAGCCACAAGCTGTGGAGGGTAATCACTGTTGGCCCGTATGATCTGCCACCGAACGAGGACGCGTGGACAGATGACCATGTCAAGCGATCTTCACTCAACTGGACAGCGCTGAACATCATCCAGTGTGCTGTTCACCCAGAGGAATATGCCCGTATATCTGCCTACAGGACTGCCAAGCGAATGTGGGATGAGCTGCAATTAATCTACGAAGGTACAGCTCAAGTGAAAGCCTCGAAGGTAAACCTCTACACCTCTAAGTATGAACTGTTTAGGATGAATGCAGAGGAGAATATTACTGAAATGTATGCCAGGTTGTCCTTGATCACAAACACACTTAAGGGGCTAGGGAAGGATCTAGCTGAGGCAGACATAGTCAGGAAAATTCTTAGATCCTTATCCCCAGCATGGCACACTAAGGCCATCGTGATTGAAGAGTCAAAAGATCTGACGACCTTGACAGTGAATGAACTCATAGGATCCCTCATGACCTATGAGATGAATTTCAAAGGAGGTGGTGAAGGAAGTGATAGGAAGGCTAAGAATGTAGCTCTCAAGGCATCCCGCAACAAGAGTAGCAGTAGCAGCAGCAGCAGCAGCAGTAGCGGTGAGTCTGATGGCTTCTCAGATCTCGACCAGAAGGAGCAGGCAATGCTCACTCGTCAGTTCAGTAAATTTCTAAGGAGAAAGGGGAAGACCTTTAGGAGGAAAAAGCCATACTCCTTTAACAAGAATGTTGAATCTACCAATTATAGGGATAGAAATCCTAAGAGACTGACTTGTTATCATTGTAACAAACAGGGACACATGAAAGGCGAATGCCCAGATCTTCAGAAGAAGGGTCCCTACTTCCAGAAGAAGAACACAAAAGTGCAGAAGAAGAAGAAGCCACTGGCGATGGTCTGCACATGGAGCGAGGAGGAAGAAGATCCTGAAGATACTTCCTCAGAGGAGCATGAAGAAGGAATTTGCCTTATGGCAAACAGTGAAGAGGAGGTAACCAATGTTTTTGAAAATTTTACGATTGATGACTGGGAAGATGCTTATGCTGAGTTATTAGATAAATTCAATTCTCTTAGTAAAGAGCATAGGGTTCTGAAAAGAAATTTTAATACTAATGTTGAAGAACAAACCCAGGTCTGTGAGGAAAATCAGAAACTAAAAGAGCAACTAGAAGAAATGACCTCACTAAGAAGAGAAAATGATAAGCTCAAGGGAGAAAACCAAGAAAGTCAAAATCAGCTCAATGAACTCAAAATAAGAATTGAAGAAAGCTTGAATGAAAGTAGAGTGAACTCAGAAAAATATGAAGCTGTTAAGAAAGTCAATGGTGAACTTCTAAAAAATTCTGAGTCCCTTCAAAAGGAGCTGGAAGACAAACAGAAAGTTTTGGAAAACTTTGTCCAAGGAAAATCTAGTCTGGATGCTATACTGGGGGCTAGGGTTAACTTCAATAAGGAGGGTCTAGGCTACGACCCAACTAACCAAAGACCCTTACAATTCAAAACCATTACCTTTTGCCCAGAGAAGGGAAAAGAAAAGCTGGACACACTATCCAGCTCAAACAGCAGTAAGGGAACTCAAGGTCAGAAGGAAAGTCCTAAAAACAGTGCTGGTCAACCATTTAAAATGGGAATGAATTCTATGAAGAATTTCACTAAGCCTACCAATCAGAACATAAATGGTAAATGGACCAAGCAAGTGGATCAGAAGAAAAGCTGGAATTACTACAATCAGATGGGTCCAAAGAGGACCTACTGGAAGAATGATCATCATCTTCAAAAATCTGTTGATCAACAAACTTACAGAAGATATCCTAGGAGTGGCAAGCCTAATGAATGGAATAGAACTTACTTCTCCAGACCAGCTGGACTTAATTTCAATAAACCAGAAGTAAAGGTGCCAGGGAAATCCATGCTGAAGCAAATTTGGATTCCTAAACACTTGATTAGAGATTTGAATAATGTCCTTGGACCCAACTCATCTTGGGTTCCAAATCACTCTGCTTGATGTTATTTGTGTAGGTCGGCCTGGCAGTTGAAGACAACAAGTGGTACCTCGACAGTGGCTGCTCCAAGCACATGACAGGTGACCGATCCAAGTTCAGCAAGATAGAGATGAAGGTAGGGGGTCTGGTCAAGTTTGAAGGAAAGAACAAAGGTAAGATTATTGGAGTTGGTACAGTAGGTAAGTCTTCCACAAACTCCATTGAAAAAGTTCTACTTGTGGAAGGTCTTCAACACAACCTGATTAGCATTAGTCAGTTATGTGACAAGGGTCACAGGGTTGTGTTTGATGATAACTCATGCAAAATCTTTGAAATAAATTCTGATGTGGTTAAATTTGTAGCCAACAGGATTAATAATGTCTACATAGTAGACCTAGATGAGGAATCTGAATCTAATATTTGTTTATCTGCCAATTCTGAAAATGATGCTTTTGAATGGCATAGACGTCTAGGTCATGCTAGCTTTACTACTTTAAATAAATTGGTCAAGCATGATTTAGTGAGAGGCTTGCCTAGAATAAAATTCAACTCTATTTCAAAATCATGTGATGCATGTGCTCTAGGCAAACAGACCAGGAATTCTTTCAAATTAAGATCTGAGCCATTGTCCTCTAGACCAATGGAACTCCTCCATATGGACCTCTTCGGTCCTACTAGAACTCAGAGTCTTAATGGGAACAGGTTTGGCTATGTCATCATAGATGACTTCTCTAGATATTCATGGATCTTCTTCTTAGCAAATAAAAGTGATGCATTTCAAAAGTTTGATCTGTTTTTCAATAAGGTCAAACAAGAAGGAAAACACAAGATCTGTTCTATTCAATCTGACCATAGAGGTGAGTTCGAAAACTCCATGTTTTCTGATCTTTGTGAAAAAGAGGGACTAACACACAGATTTTCTTCTCCCAGGACACCTGAACAGAATGGAATTGTGGAGAGAAGAAATAGAACTGTGGTGGAGATGGCCCGAACCATGCTAATTGAAAGTCAATTACCAAGGAGGTTTTGGGCAGAGGCGGCCAATACAGCAACTTACATAATCAACAGGGCCATGGTAAGACCCATTCACAAGAAAACACCCTATGAGCTTCTAAAAGGTAAGAAACCAAACTTGTTTCATTTCAGAATTTTTGGAGCAAAATGTTTTATTCACAACAATGACAAGAAAGATTTAGACAAATTTGAAGCTAAAAGCTCCCCTGGAATATTTTTGGGATATTCAGAAGTGTCTAGGACATATAGGGTCTTCAACATAACAAACAAAAAGGTTGAAGAGTCTCCACACATTATTTTTAGTGAAAAGAAAGGTGTTTCTAACAATGAAAATTTTGACAGGGATTCCAATCATGATGGGGAATTCCTAGAAGACCAAGAAGAAGAGAACACTCAGCCAAGTGGAACAGCAAATCCTCCCAACCAGGGAGAGCCAAGAGAAGCAGGTGAGTCTTCAATAAATGTTAGATTTCTTAAAGATCATCCGATAGATAATGTCATAGGCAATCCTGAAGATCCTCTTCGGACTAGGTCTCATTTTAGGAATGTGAATAATGAAGACTTAATTGTTTTAGTCTCACAAATTGAACCCAAATCACTAGAAGAGGCCTTGGCTGATCAAGCTTGGGTCAATGCCATGAGTGAGGAATTGGGCCAGTTCGAAAGAAATAATGTCTGGGAACTTGTTCCAAGACCAGATAATGTTAATATCATAGGAACTAAGTGGGTGTTCAAAAATAAAATGAATGAAGATGGAATCATTTCTAGGAATAAGGCCAGATTAGTAGCCAAGGGCTACTGTCAGGAATTTGGTGTAGATTTCGATGAATCCTATGCACCTGTTGCTAGGATGGAAGCTATAAGATTGTTGCTTGCTTTTGCATGTTCAAAGAACATAAAACTCCAACAAATGGATGTTAAAAGTGCCTTTTTAAATGGAGTCATTAAAGAAGAGGTTTTTGTTGAACAACCCCCTGGATTTCAATTTTCTCCTCAACCTGACCAAGTTTTCAAGTTAAACAAAGCCTTGTATGGTCTAAAGCAGGCTCCAAGAGCATGGTATGAAAGATTGACTGAATTTCTGATCAGCAAGGGCTACAAAAGAGGTAAAGTAGATCAAACTTTATTTACCAAGGGTACAAATAAAGATCTCCTCATAGTTCAGGTATATATAGACGACATTGTGTTTGGATCAACTAAGCATGAACTATGTGTTGAATTCTCTAAAATGATGTCTGCTGAATTTGAGATGAGTTTGGTTGGTGAACTAAAGTACTTCCTTGGCTTGCAGGTACAACAGCTAGAGGATGGGTGCTTCATCAACCAGACCAAATACACAATGGAACTGTTCAAGAGGTTTGGTATGGAAAACCTGAAGCACATTACAACACCCATGGGTACCAATACCTCACTAGATGCAGATGAGACAGGTAAATAAGTAAATGCCAAGCTCTATCGAGGTATGATTGGATCTCTTCTTTACCTAACAGCTTCCAGACCTGATATACAAATCAGTGTAGGAATGTGTGCAAGGTATCAGTCTAGACCTACTGAATTACATTTAGCTGCAGTGAAAAGAATTTTCAGATATTTGTCAGCTACTCATTCTCTTGGTTTATGGTTTCCTGCATCACACACATTTGACTTAGTTGCATACACAGATGCTGATTATGCAGGTTGTTGTGAATTTTTGGGTGGGTGTTTAGTGTCTTGGGGTTCCAAGAAACAACATTCTGTGGCCCTCTCCACTGCAGAAGCTGAATATGTGGCTGCAGGGAGTTGTGGAACACAAGTCATTTGGATTAAACACCAGCTTCAGGACTACCAAGTAGACCTGGGGTGCACACCTATCTATTGTGATAATACCAGTGCCATTAATCTTGCCAAAAATCCTGTTTTGCATTCACGCACCAAACACAGAGATAAGGCATCATTTCATAAGAGATGAGGTTTCTAAAAACAATTTTGAACTGATTCATGTAGGCACAGATAATCAGATTGCTGACATCTTCACTAAACCTCTAGATAATGAAAATTTCACAACACTAAGAAGAGAATTAGGCTTATACAAATTGTCTTAATTGTGTAGTCTGTTCTTTTTGTGAGGGGGAGTTCTGTATGACAGTTGGTTAGCTTTCAGAAATGCTGTGAGTGAGGGGGAGCTGGTTGAGCTGTGAGAAGAAGTGTTCTTTGACAGATTCAAAAAGATTGACCAGATGTATGTCTTTGCTGGTTTTCATGACAGATCTAGTGTGGTTCTCTCAGACAATAGAATGTCACTTAATTCTTAAGTCTATAAGTCAGTGATACTAAAGTCCAGTTAGAATCTTACCTCTGGTATTCCTTCAGAGATCTGGATTCTTTGTAAAAAGTATATCTTCCTACATTGTCAATGATTCTGGTTCAGGCCAAAACCTGTATGTCTTGACATCTGACCCAATCAGCTTGAAATCTAGACTTCAAGATTCACTTCAAGTAATAGTCCTTCTGGTATTGTTTTCAATCATTCCATCTCTTCAACACAAGGGCTTAATTAAACAAACATGTCTTGTTTTGTTCACTGAGAAACTGGGAGCTTCATCAATGAAATGAATATTACTCCTATGTCATGAGGTGTCAAATGCTTAAAATGAATGAAAAAGACATGACAGAGCAATGGTGACTTGCTGGTGAGTAACTGGGGACTCTGGCCTTTAATCAAGGTGTTTCCTCATGTCAAAAGCCACAGTTACTAACTCTGTTCCTTAATAAAAAAAAAGAGGAAGTAATGAGGTACTCACTCTTAGTAACTGAGGATTCGGGCCTCCAATCAAGGTGTCTCCCTAATGTCGAAAGAGTGAATCACCAACTTACTCATTGATCTTCTTGAAAATCATCTCAAAATTCCTTGTTGTTTTGCAACTAATGGATTGCTTGTCCACAATACCTTGAGAACACCTCTTTGACTTTGTCTCTTGTTGTCTTTTTGGATTGTTGACAGTTCAGCAATATCTGGCCATACTTGTTAATTCCTGCTCTAAATCATACTCCATGTATGCTGATAAACTTTTCTATCATTCTATTTCTCTAGTGTGTACTGGAGTTCAAGAATCTTCACTTGAGTTTAGCACCTCACTTAGTTTCTTAAGACTTGCTTGTGTCTTTCTGCACTAAGAAGTTACTGTACTTCTTCTTCATGTCTCCAGCACTTTCATATATTCTGCATTTCCTTTTGCTGATGTCAAAGGGGGAGAAGAGGTTATGCAATATCAGTAGATCATGTATTGTCATGAGTTGTGGGGGAGTATTGTTCATGAGCTAAGGGGGAGATTACCTTGTCATGTGATGGCTTTATCTGAGAATGGGTTGTAGGGGAGCTGAGAGGGAGTGGTTTTGGAGAAAGAAGTGATTCTGCAGTAGTGCTTAATTTGGCTGTGCTTTCACTTGCCTTGAATTTGCTTTGATTGTTGAAACTGCAGTTAATTTCTTGGTAAGCTTTGATATTGCTTGATTCATAGTGTTGCCATCATCAAAAAGGGGGAGATTGTTGCATCCCTACGGTTTTGATGATGTCTCACACTATAAATCAATCTTCTATCTCTAGAATAATTCATGCTTCATCATGCAGGACTGTGCAGTTCATATGGTTGTCAGATAAATATGCACTACTTGATCATGTCTACACACTGTCTGCATAGTCTGGACACTGATGGGTCGACGCTCCACCTCTGGTGGGTCGACGCCTCCTCTGCTTTCCAAGTCCATACATTGAATTTCATATTCAAAGTATGTACATTGGTCTTCACCTGAAGTCCATACATTGAACTTCATATTCAAAGTCTGTACACCCTCCGCTAAGCCTTCAGAGTCTGTACAGCCATTCCTTGAGTTCATGTCCATACAACGGCACTGTAGCTTGCATCTAAAGTGTATACATCCTTTCAAGGGGTAAAGTCTATACATTCTCCCGTTCATTTCAAAGTCTACACATCGCCTTCCATCTTCCAAGTCTGTACATCCAGTTGAACCCCAAGTCTATACATCGTCTGCCATCTCAAAGTCAATACACTGTCCCTCGTCTCACACATCATGACCCAAAGTCTGTACAGCCTCTAGTCACTGCACAAGTCCATACACTGGCTGCACTGCACAAGTCTATACATTGGCTTGGGCATCCAAGTCTAGACATTGATTCACTATTCATGCCTTGATTCGAAGTCTGTACAGCGAGCGGCGTTCATCAAAGTCTGTACAGCCAACGCCTTCATTGATTCCATGTCTGTACATCACTGTGTCAAGCCTCCCAAGTCTGTACAACCACTGTCTCACTTGGACTTGAAGTCTATACACTGGTCGGTGGAAGCAAGTCTATACATTCGTCTGTTCAGCCTGTGAACAAGTCTGTACAGCCAGGGAGACCATTAAGTCTATACACTCATTCACTGTAGCTTGCACGAGGTGAAGTCTGTACATTGGCATTAGTTTTCCAAGTCTGTACATCCTTCTGTTGAAATTCCAAGTCTGTACATCGGACTGGTTGAGCAAGTCTGTACAGCGGTTGCATTCTCAGGTAAAGTCTATACATTGGGACTTTTACCTACGTTCTGAACTGAACTGAGTAAGTCTATACATTCCTCATATCTTTTACCTACGCTCAGTTCAGTAAGTCTGTACACTGGGAACTTTACTGACGTTGCCTTGCCAAAGTCTACACACTGTGAACCTTCAAGTCTGTACAGACTTTACTTGTTTAAGTCTGTACATCGTCCAGCTCTTTGGCAAGTCTACACATCTCTAAGTCTAGACACTCAGTTATCCTTCAACCCTATACACTCGATATCACCTTCAAGTGTATACACTCTCAAGTTGTTCATACTTGCCTATATGCTGTTTTCAAGTGTATACACTCTCTCATTTGACACACTTGCTTAATTGTTGTTTCTAAGTCTACACATTCGATGCCTTCATGCATTGTTCTCTTCGAAGTCTATACATCGACGTCTATACATTGAAGTCCATACATTGCATACAGTTGTGCTTCACAAGTCTACACATTGCTGCTCTTCATTACAAGTCTTTACACTCGTCCTCCTTCACACGATCAACTCTATACATCCATTGTCTTGCCTGCTGAATGAAGTCTACACACTGAGATCGCATGAACACTTACAAGTCCATACACTGAGCTCGCATGAAGAACTTCAACTCTACACACTCTCACACTTGACACACTTGCCTATTTGACATCCCTGAGTCTATACACTCGAGGGCTTCATACACTTCACAGAAGTCCACACATTTCCTCTGTTGTGCTAATGCATTATTCAGCTAGTCTATACACTGAGGTCGCATGAGGACTCACAAGTCTATACACTCCCTCAGTGTACACACTTACTCATCTGCTATTCTAAAGTATATACATTCGTATCTGACTGAACTAACTAATCACATTTCCTTGTTTCTGCCTGCAGATGATTCAGGTTAATGATTGGGCACGTGAACCGAGGATGATACCTGGCACGTGATCCGAGAATGCTCTGGAAAAGGAGGGTACGAGACTCCCTCGTGTGAAGGCCTGAAACTCAGGTCGAATGCCATATAAAAGGTGCCTTCTGCGATTAGATGGACAGAACTGGAGAAAAAGCTGAAGAGCAAAATCCCTGAGCAGAAGAAGAAAAGAGAGAGAGCCTCCACGTTCCAGAAAGAAGATAGAGAGAAAAGATTTGAGAGTATTGTTGTGAGAGAAAAGTCTGAGTGAGAGAGAAGAGTCCAATTTGCTTCTTCGGAAGCTACATTTGATTTTGGTTTTTCTGAAACGATTTGTGTTCATCGTTGGTCTTGTTTACATTTCTGTTTTTCCTTTCATTTCTTCATATATCTGATTTCGAGTTGTTACCCTCCAGTGTTTGGAGGAAGGGAGAGTTACTCCGGTTCCCCTCTGGGCTGCAGAGGAAGAGAGATCTGTGATCTCTGGTTTTGCCAGTGACGGGTTGTCATTAGCAGGTTCCCTCCGGGTTGGAGGAAGGGAGAGCCATCTCCGGTTCTGGTCTTGCTGGTAGCAGGTCCAGGTGTCAAGCTCTGTGGGTAGCAGAGTTTGGTTAAGGGATTTGTTTCCCTTGGTTGTTCAAGCTGTGTGGCAGCATATTGTTCGCAGACTGAGTCTGCAGTTTTCTAGCAGTGGCTAGTGGAATCCTCACTCTAGTTGGAGTGAGGGGTGGATGTAGATTGTGGACTACAATCGAACCACCTTAAAATCTCGTCTCCTCTGTGGCTTGGTATTATCGTTTGTGCTTTCCTTCTGTTCGGCATTGTGTTTGTGTGTGGACGGCCTCTTCCAATCGCACCTTATTATCCTGTCTTAGTTTCTCACTGCATTAGCTGCATTGTTTAGCCTTATCTGAAGGGTTGTATTTCGAAGTAGTGAGTTTCCGCTGAAGTTTTGCAAATTGGGAGTGATCTATTCATCCCCCCCCCCTTCTATATCACTCTTCGCTGTGCTAACAAAGGAACCTTGCTGCTAGATAGTAGCTTTAAACCTCTCAGTCTGTCTAAGGTTGCCAATCTTCGCAAAGCCACATTCCATAAGAAAATTCTGATCTTTATTCGTAGCCTCTTATTCCATATCCAGTTATACAAACCCACTTTTAAACCTCCTTAAGGCATAGCATTGATTTGAATGTAACTGAGAAAATTTCCCACTTCCACTTTCTGGTGTCCCTAACACCCAGTTTGATGCTGGCTCTTTCTAGAAGAGAACTCAGCTGTACAAATTCTGATGTCTCATTTTCATGACGACTCTATACAATGTTATGCCCCAGTGGTTTTGGGTTCCTAGTTCTCTCCACAGGCTGTTGATTTTTTGCTGAATAGAACAGGGTAAGGCATACCAACTTAAGAATCTCTACCTCAGTGGCCAATGCTCGAACCAAGCATCCTCCCAAAACAATGTCAGATGTCTACTATCTCTGATGAACATATAAAGACATCAATGTTACATTTGATCTGTCTCCAAATTAGAGATAGGAGAGAGGGAGGTTTTAAGTTGTCAATCCAGAAGGTATTCTGAAAACAATATTTATGTCTTACAATTATTGCCCACAACGGTTGCTCCTCTTTTTCCACTACAGGCTATTTAGCCAAGAGAGCCCTGTTTATAATATCCAGAGGGACCGGCCCCACTCCCCCGTCCTCCTTGCATTCATACACAGATTTCCAGCCAACCACATGAAGCCCACCATGTTTATGACTTTTCACTTCCAAAAAAAAGACACTTTACTAGATTCAAATCTTTTGCATAGTTACCGAAATCTTAAAAATAGAGAAAAAATAAATAGGCAGACTAGATAGAACAGCCTTGGACAAAACACATTTTCCTCCCGAAGGAAAGAAGCTTCCACTTCCATCCATCTAATCTGAAATTGAACATCTACGCCGGCCCATCCCAATCAAATTTCTTAACTTCCCATCCCTCAAAGACAGGCCTAAATAACTTATTGGCTTGAGCAGCAGAAGGTGCTGGAACCAGCGGCCAGGGCTGCTACAGCACCCAGCACGGACAGCTCCTGCGCGATGATGTCAGTGATGGTGGAAGGAGCAGAAGAGGCCGGCAACATCAGGAGCGGCAGGTGACAGAGAAAAGGAATGCCAATCATGGAAAGAGAAAAAAAGGATGCCCGGAACAGAGACAGGATAGATCTGATACCATGTTACAAACAGAGCAAAAAGGAAGAACTGGAGAGCGCAAGCCTCACCTATGGTACAGCACTCAACGTATACAGGTACAAGGGCACCAGAAGAGGGCAAGGCCAGTGGCCGATTTCCTATTCCTTGTAGGATACAAAAGAAAGAGAGGCTATACAAAAGGGTGATCCCCTCTTAACATCCAGAGAGTTGGCTACTGGCTAAGTGGCTATGATACTATCTGTACTTTTTTGGACTTCAAGAGGAGTATATAGATCACCTATTTATAGTTTGTTAATTCAGCACTTCAGCTAGGAAATTATGGAGACATTTCAGTATTCTGGCCTATTTTTAGTGCAATTTTTACACTTTTGAAGAGAGGTAGTGTTCCTTTTGAGCTTACAGGTTTACTTGGGTTTGCAGCAGATCACAACTTCTGAGTATCATTCCCCATGCTACATGTCGGAGTGTTTGGAAGAATGAAGTCATTTTTCAAGTTAGTAGACCGTATATAAGAAAACATTTGCTTCAAAGCTCTTTATTTTCTTTATAATTGGAGCAGCCATATCATTCATTTATCAGTATTGGAAGAGAGAGGTTACAGCTATTCCTTTACATTATTTAATGTATTTTTTTGTTTTGGTGGAAGAGGAACCTCTCTTCTTTCCCTTCATTATATCAACTTTTTAAAAAAAGTTGGTGGTGCAGTCCATGTTCCTTTCAACAACAACCAAAGTCAAGGTCTCATTCCTCCCCTGGGATCGACATACCACAGTCTGATTGATCATCCTATCAACATTGTTACTCTCCAACTCCTCCCCTCAGAGCCAGGTAAATCTTGGAATGGAGAATCAGCTGATCCCGTCCCTGAGGGGTTGATTCTGCTCGGGATCGGCAGGGCCCAATCTGATTCTGGCCTCTAAGACTGATCCCAAATTGAAGTATTAAAAAAATTGAAAAAAAAAAAACAGCCAAAACTTGGCAGACTTGGTCTGACTTGGACCAAAATCGGCCAGGATTGGAAAATTCTTTTATGAATCAGCCGATCTTGGCCTATTAAGGGTCTATTAAAAGAGATAAAAATGTCTTTTCAGCATTTTTATATATGTAAATACTTTTTCAGTTTGTAGATATACTTTTCATTTATTCAAAACCCCCTTTTAATTACATAAATACTTTTTTGGTGGATCGACTCAGTTCCCTTGGATCAGCCAATCCAGCCCATTCAATCTGATCTGGATCATGAACAGGCATACCCGATGCGGGTGCCCAATCTCATCTTGTATTCCTTGGTGTAAGCCCCTGCACTTGGGTAGGGACAGTATAAGCACACCTACTTTTTTTGGAGGTTAAGGACACAATCTTCAGAGTATCCACCAAAAGTTCTCCAGGACCAGATGCTTGGGTTCTTTACCACATTCTGGGATATCATTTCTACTAATATATACAATGCCATTCTGGAATTCTTCAGCAACTCTTCAGTACCAAGTACATGGAAGCTGTAACCCCCTACTTGAAGATTGTCCCCGGAGAACCAGGAACCCATGCCGGGGGCAGGCTCAGATGCCTCTTGTGCAGGTCTAAAATCGACAATCCAAGAACTACAGTTTCTAGCTAGTTTAATGATATAAAGTAGGCACTATTCAATCTATGACTCTGATGTAGTCCCTTGTTAAAGTACTTCAGTCTTGACAACGTTAAGATTGCCTCTTATCATAGTAAAATAAGTAAATAAGAGCATATGCCTAGGAGCATACATCATTAGGAATTCCAATACCCACAGAGATAAAGCTGATTTTGCTGTTTTTTTGGAAGGTGAAGCTGCTTTTGCTATTACATTTATACAGTAATAAAAATACTAGAAAATTAAGAACTTAAAACCAAAAAGACAACCAAATGCCTGCCAGGACCCCCATTTTTATAGATGCATTGGAGCTAAATACAGATGGTAGGAAGTAGATATGTAGGTCCTAAGAGCAATTCCTCCTTTCTGCCATGCAGCGCCTATGTAGTTAAAAGCGCGCCTAGGTGCTCGCCTAGGCGCTGAGGCGAGGCGAGGCGCCCCCTGGTCGCCTCGTCTCGCCTCACTCTGACCACAGCTGGTCTCACTCTCTCTCTGTCTTACATATACACACATAACTTGCTTTGAATCATAGGATTGAATGAATCATAGGATTGAATCATAGGATTGAATGAATTTAGGACTTTTATTGACTTTATATAGCCATTTTTGTGATATTTAGACATATAGTTTATTTTTTGAATTAAATATATATATTTAATAAAATTTCGCCTCAAACGCCTAGGCTATCGCCTAGACGTTTGAGGCGTGAGGCGACCCCTCGGTCGCCTCACGCCTTAGACTACATAGTGCAGCGCCAACTAGAAAAGAGAACAATATAGCCCATCATAGACATGCATGCATGCACAACTTTCATAGCCATTGTTGCTAACCTTCGATGTTGGAAGAAAGAGATCAAATTCTTAAGGCATGTACTTGGGCCATGAGATAATTTGAACGGTAGTCAGTAAAAAGTCATCTGACAAAGAGAATGTTTAAAAAAACACAAAATATAATACAAAGTTATAGTCACAGTCCCCAACTACAGGGAGCAGTGACATATAAATTCTTTATAGCTTCCACTTCTTTACACTATAACAATATCTAAACCAAATCATTGCTTTAAAGAGACAAGCTAGTGAATTCATGAAGTATGCTAGAAGCCATATGTACGTGGTGTTGTAATCTTTTGTTCAAATGAAATATTCTCCTTTTTAAACAGAATTACTTCCTAAAATGTTCTAGATTTTCTGACATCTTTCTCATCCTTTTGGAATAACAAGTCTTCAATATGCACAATCCTTTCACACTTTAACAAGATCTAAACTTAATCAATGATTAAAGAGCATGTTAGTAAAGTCATGACTTTTGCTAAAATCTATCATGTATTTGCTGTTGTAACCGTTTTTCCCTTTTAAATAGATTAACTTCCTAAAACATTCTAAATTCTCTGACTTTCCTTTCTTCATCTTGGAACAATAAATTTTGAGTATGCGCAACTTAAGTTTTATCCCTTTAAATGTAGGTTAAATAAGCCAAACCTTCAAAGTATACAGCATGGATAGGCGTACCTGCTTATGTTGTTAATAAAAATGTAACAAACTGATAGAGGCATTCATCCTCCTTGCACTTCTACTAAGACATTTACTGGAAGCTAAAAAGTCACTCTCAGATCAATCACAACAATGCTGGATGAGAGAAGCAACGGACCTTTGTTGATTTAGCCCCTTCCTGGTAACAGATTGCCTGAGACAAGGATAGAAGTAAGCATAAGTCGGTGTTACAAAGCATTGAACAAGTGTTAAGATGTGAATTTTCACAGCACCAAAAAAGTATATTGGACCGGAAAACAGTCCCTATACAAAGACAATACTCTTTGTTATAGTCATTATTAACCTGTTCATGTCAATAACCTTCAGGATTAATTTAATTTCTACATCAGATGGATCAATTGGACTTATGATGATTCTTGTACACCAAAAGGAAAAACTGCTGGAACTGAATAAAATACAAGACTATCACTTAGTGTATGACATCATGCTTATTTTTTTTCAAAAGAAATGAAAAACCATCACTTTTTCAAATTTACATTTAAGTTTTCTTTATGGAACATGATGCATTTAACTTTTTGACTTTTCTTACAGAACATAATGCGTTTAGGTTTTCTCTCCAGATGTCATTTACTGGCAGCTACTAAAAATATGGAGATAGCAGTGTGGGCCACTTTGATGCTTCCTTTGGGATGGGCTCACTGATTACTCTCAAAGGGTCAATTTTGATAAGAAGGTGAAGAAGATCAACAAACTTTTCAATACACCATAGAGCTGGACCCTTGAATAGGAAAAGGACTGCTTGGGGAAAACATGGAATCAAGGGGAGCTTTGATCCAACCTGAAATTCTTTGTTATTGTAAATAAGTATGCATTGTCACTGAAAATTGGATTACAGTTTACACCACAAAACATTAAATTCCTAGTGTTGAGGGTGAATTGAGGCTACAACCTTTGATCAATTGATGGTATTGATCCCAGATAATGAAGACCACATGCTAGTTAAGCTGTAGCAAAGTTAAGCTTGTATTCTTAGTTTACTTAAGGGATTTAGGAAATGACGTCTAGGTGTCTACTTGAGCACAGGTGGATAAACCTAGCTGGCTTATATAGAACTATCATAGGGCTGGCATGGATAGTGGATGTGAAGCACAAACAGAATAGTTTTGTGGATAACATTGCTTACAAGATCACAGTCCATCTGGAATAAAAAGAAGAAATTGAACATTCATGAGCCAATATAGAAATGTGAAGGTTCTTCGACCGAATGAGACAGCCGGCGCCCTTAAAACGCTGAGCATAAGAAACTGAAACTCAAACCACTTAAGGCAAGAGTAGGATCCATTTTCTCGAGCATCGGTCAGAGCACGAGAAAAGGACAGTGTCCCCGCAGGCATGTAAAAGGGATTCTACAATGTCAAATGATTATATTTCCCTCGAAAAAAAAATGACAAATCAAAATCAAAAGAAAAACCTGGTCGTAATCGTGCCTGATTTTGATAAATGAAACCCCTCAAAGTATAAAAGTCCAGAATCCACACAAAAAAAGGGGGCAATGAGATGTAAATGCTCGAGTTTTGGTCCGAAGTTGTCCGAAAGGGGAGAGTTGAATGGACCCTTATTGGCTCGTCGGGTTAACGGTTTTGCCGGTCCTCTCAAGAGGTTTGCCCCCCTACACTCTTCCTTCTTCCCCGAAGATGAAAGCGGACGAAGGAAGGAACCAAAGGATCCACGCACGAGCTGCGATCGGGTCCTCTCACTGAGTTGCCATTCGACTTCTGAGAGTCTCCTGGAACTGCTCCCTGATCTGCTTCTCTTCCTTCTTCCCCGAAGATGAAAGCGGACGAAGGAAGGAACCAAAGGATCCACGCACGAGCTGGGATCGGGTCCTCTCACTGAGTTGCCATTCGACTTCTTAGAGTCTCCTGGAACTGCTCCCTGATCTGCTTCTCTTTGAGGAGCGGGAAGACTCACCTTCTGCCCTGAAGCTAGATTCACCTTCTGCCCTGAAGCTAGATTCACCTTCTGCCCTGAAGCTAGATTCACCTTCCATCCTGAAAATTGAACAATTCTCACTACCTCCCCTTCTTACAAACCTTCACTCTTTAAATCAGCTCTCACGGCTTTCGTGCTTCCAAGTCGAGTGAAAGAGGAGGTATTTATAGGATTGGAAGGGAGACGATCTGCATCTATCACCATGTGGAGTGATTGAGTCGGAGGCGTGATTTGTTGACTTGTCCTCGCGGCCATCGGGGTCGCGAGAGAGGCTGAAGGACGGCGAGGAGCACTGCCAGAGAGGGTGGGGACGCGTGGCACGACAAGGCAATTGCTGCGTCACGGGCACTAGGAAGCCTCGCAGGGACTTCCGTCTTAGGAGAGAGAAGAAAAGTAACAGGAGGGTGATGTAAGATAGTAAGTTGCTTGTACACCCACTCTCTTTTTTCCGAGCCGACACGGACTAGAAATTATAAGAGAGGGGACTAAGGGGAGTGCACGTGGTGCACGAAGGGGATGACGTAGCGCACGCGGGCGCAATAAAGAAGGGCACACGTGGGTGTCGAGTAGAGGGGAGCACACGTGGGTGTCGAATGGAGGGGGCACACGTGGGTGCCGAATGGAGGGGGGGGGCACACGTGGGTGCCGAGATAACGCAGACCTCTAAGTAATCACAAAACTCCAAATTCATTCAAGGCATACGGTCCTTGACATGCTCAAATAGTGTAGATATCATATAGTACAATACAGGACACAATGCGGAGATGATACATGTGGGAGGGAGATGATCCACTTTTTCTTTCTCTTTCTTTTTCTCTTTTTTTTTCTTTAGCCGTTCCATTCACACATCTATATAAGGGTTTGTGCCCGCCAACAGGAGAGAGTGGGTGTACAAGCAACTTACTATCTTACATCACCCTCCTGTTACTTCTCTTCTCTCTCCTAAGACGGAAGTCCCTGCGAGGCTTCCTAGTGCCCGTGACGCAGCAATTGCCTTGTTGTGCCACACGTCCCCACCGTGCGCTGGGGTGTCGGCGGAGGTCGACGACGGGAGCGGCAGGGTGCTTCACGGCGACGTGAGCAGCGCGTTGGCGAGGGCGACGATGGCGACGGCGGGCTTCCGGAGTGAGGACAATGCGTTGGCGAGGGCGACCGGAAGTGCATGGGACGACGATGGCAGAGCAGGCGGGAGGTGGGCTCGGGATGGCTAGCCGGAGGGGGTCTCGCGAGGTGATGGGGGAGCGGAGTGGAGGTGGAGTGGAGTGGGTGAGAGAGCGGTTGCTACGGCGGTCGTCGGAGGTTGCAGCGGAGTGGAGCTTGCTGTGGACGGTGAAGAGGGGGGCGCTCACAGTGGCACGGTGGCGTGGTGTGGCTTGCGGCTGGGTTCTCCCGAGCGGGCATGCAGGTGGGAATGGGGGCTCGCTGCCGGGTTGTGTGGGGAGGAGGGAGTGAGCGACGAGATGAGAGTGAGGGAGAGAAGTGTGTAGAGAATGGGATAGGCTTCGATGGGGTTTTGAGAAAATTATTGAGAGAGGAGTGGATGATTGGAATGGTGGGGAAGAGAAGGTTCTCTCTGTCGGGCTGCTAGGTGTACAAGAGAGAGATGGATGGTGGGAGAAAGAGATGAGGTGAGAGAGACACATTTGGTTGATACGTAAAGGGCGAATGAGTGGTGGGTTGTTAAGTGGGAGAGTGGATTCATTACATGGAGATAGGAGTGGGGCGAGTGGAGTGCTTAGCGTGTCATAGAACAAAAGAGAATGGGAAGAGAGGAGATAAGAAAATGATAGGAGAGGGAGACGTGTGAGAGGGGATTAAAAATAATAAAGATGGGATTAGTGAATGAAGATTAGTATAAGGGTAGGTAATTATAATATATATATATTCTTATATATATATATATATTTTGTGTTTTTATATTTCAACTCTTATCATTTTTGTATTATATACAAAAATAAAATTATTTATTTTTATGTATTGGGATTTAGTTTGTTTTTATTATTTTCATTTTTTAAACATTTTCTCATTATTTTTTTTAAAACTTTTCTCATTGTTTTTTTTTTAACTTTTCTCAATTTTTTCAGATTTTTTATAACCTTTTTTTGAATTTTTTTAGCCTTTTTTTGAATTTTTTTGTATTTTCTTATACGATTTTCCTAATTTTTTTAGTTTTTTTAAATAAGCTTTTCTCATTTTTTTGTATTTTCTTCTTTATAAACTTTTCTCGATTTTTTTATATTTTTCTAACCTTTTCTGAATTTTTTATATTATATTTTTATGTAAAAGCTAAAAAAATGACTAATCACCCACATAAGTCAAATGCGTAAGCCACTTTAGGGCATCGTAGCATAATTAAAATTTACTCACAGAAATGTTAAAAATGGCGTATCTACAGCTGCCCTGCCTTGGCGTCCGCTTTGTAGGGGAAAGACATGTAGTGGAATAGAATGAAGTGGGTTGGAATGAAATGGAGTGAACTGAAAAGCGGATGTCAAGATATGATGAGACACGCCCTCTAACACTTCCTGATGTGAATCTTTCCCGAGTTTCACCGAAACAAATAGGCCGAAGCCGAAGCTTACGGAGTAGTGAGGTGTACCATTAGTGGCACAAAGAAGTAGGGTGGGCTTCTTGTATTCATGATATACATGAGGAAGATTAATTACTCTGGGAGAAAGTAATGCCTATATCTGCTTGTGTGGATTGCACAGGATCCTTGAACCCTTGGGAGCACACACCAAAAGGTCATGGTGCATCTCAGCTTGGCCACCAAAATACTGTCATGCGAAGCTGAGCTGATCTGCAGCCCACCAAAGTCCCTGGGTGCAACTACCCAGAGGAGAGGCAATTTCACCCCCATGTGTGCACTCTTCTTTTTCTCTTTTCTTTTCTTCTTTTTTTTTTGTGGGTGTGTGTGTGTGTGTGTGTGTGTGTTGGGGGGGGGGGGGGTGTTGGGGTTAAACCAGAATCTAGCACACTTGGTCTAAGACTCAGCCCTGGGCACCTGGCACCCCGGGTTCAAGGCTTAGTAGGGATACTATCAGGCATATTGTCCTTTCGCAACCAAAGTGCCTGCAACCGGGGTGTATGGCGAACTAGGAACTGCACACCGAGTAATTTTTTATTTTTGATCCACCCCATGACTGGATTCGAACAAGTGACCTCCCTCTCGGCCATGCGAGAGGGCCTAGAACCACTCAGCCACGGGACTGTTCCCATGTGAGCCACTTCCTATTGCCTGGTGAGTAATGTTTTCGGCTAATTCTGTAGAGTGTACGTATCCCTTTTATGATTTAGTCCTAGAGTTCTGTATGTGGATGTTGTACTTGATCAGTGTTTTGTCCTATCAACGATATGTGATGCTAACCACTTCATTAAAAAAACAAGAGAAACAAATCTCCGAACTCTTGCCAGTCAAATTGTGTTGCCGATATAAGAGTCATGTGCTTCCATGGATGTTCATAGCTTCAGTTTAGCGGAAATAAACATGTATAAATATATTAAAAAAACATATAGAACGTGAATTTAAGAAGCGGAAATAAATTCCTTGGCACATTATTCCAAGGAAGTCATCTAAAACCCCATGTTCTGTTATTTAAATAAGAATCAGAAGTAAGCCTAAGACAGAGAGTGTAACCAAGGGGCAAATTTTTCAAAACCCGCATGTATATCCTTGCATGCGTACAAATTACTTGCAGAACCACAAGAGTAAAACTGTGCCCACCGCTTCATAGAGAAACGAAGAATACAACACCTCGCAAATGCAATAATTTTTTACCCGAAGACGGGGTAGGAGAAGAATCAGCAGCAAGGAAGTACGAGCTGAAGGGATAGAGGTGGGGAAGGGAAATGGGTCCCCACCACACGAAGCTTCGAGTAGTGAAGACGGCGAAGCAACATCGCGGCCCCGGGGAGGAGATGGTACGCATCCCCGCCCTCGTCCTCGCCGCAGAGGAGGCACTCGTCCAGCAGCACCCTGCGCACAGCACCCATCTGTTTGTTTACCGGAGGAACCAGGCGGCGACTCTGCTGCTGCTGCTCTCTCTCTCTCTATCTATCTATCTAAGACGAGCAACGTCCCTGAAGGGAAACAAAGACCCGGGGATGAGGCGGCAGGTCTGTGCAGCTCCACGCGTCAGTGAGCTGGCAGTTGAGTGGGGCCGTGCTTGGTTGCCGGTGTCGCGGTGGTCGATGAAGACAGGCGAAGGCGACGGAGGGCAGGTTGCAGGAGCCGCGGCACCGGTCGTAGCTATGCGCCCGACGTGGAAAGCAGGGCGGGACCGGAAAGCAGCCGAACGGTGAGGTGCCAGTGGCGTGGTGCACCTGGGCGACGTAGCTGGGGTTCCTCGACGGTCTGTGCGAACGGAGGCGTTGAGGGGCCCACCTGCAGGAGGGGCAGACAGACAGACAGACGGGGGGCGGCGGCGGCTGCTGGGTCGGCGGAGACCAGGGCTGGCAGTGCTGATCAGCCAGAACAGGGCTGCCGGCGGCGATGATCTGCTCTCTCTTCAGCGGCGGCTTTGCAAGGTGGGCGGGCCGACGAGCGAGCAGGGCTATGGCTGCGGCGGTGGGTTGTCGGCGGGCGGCGATCGATCTTGCTCTGTGCAAGAAAAACCGAGAGAAGGAGAGGGGAATAGGGGGGAGGAGTTCGTTAGAGAGAGAGGGGGTTTGCGCCGGGGGGGCGGATTAGAGAGAGGGGGGGAGGGACGGGCGGTGGAGGCGAGGGGATATATATATACACATATATACAGACATATCATATATACACACATATATACAGACGAAGGAGGAGAGAAAGAGACGACGGGTAGGAGGAAGGATGAGAAGAGAGATGATATATAGATAATAGCGAAGAAGAACGTACCATGGAGGCACATAAATGAGTCACAAAAATATTTGATATTTATTGATTATCAAATAACATTCTTACGTCGATATCTGACCGACTACAACTTGGTCATTCAATTACATAATTTCATATCAGACTTAACTTAAAAACTTTCTTCTATAAGACATCTCAATATTAACTTCTAAAGACACAAAAGAAAGAAAGACACGATAGGACATCTATGGTAGGGACACTTCTTGGTCAGATTGAAGGTTCTCACTCAGCTACCAAAAAAATGTTGAAAAAAATTAGGTGAACTAAAGTTCAATAAGAATTACATCTTTGTGCCAGACAACTTTAAGTGATTATCAATTTGATATGATTCAATATTCTAATGGGAAATCACAAGTAAAATAACAACTGAAACAATTGAGAGATAGGATGATAAGAATAAGTAGATTGGAAATAGTAATCAATAGCAGGAACAATAATGGAACTAGAGCAAGTGTAGGTAACAAGATCTATCAAGTGATTGCCCATATCAAGTATGTGTGTTCATTCATATATTCAAGTCATGCAAAGTCATGTAATTCAGGAGAGATTTGAATGTCACGGACTTATCACGCAAGTAAATATTTCGGTGTAATGTCACACCTGATCATTACAATTCCCATTGGTACAAGAACTTTTGGGTGCTCCTCCCAAGACAAGACCGGACCCTTTAATGGTGCGCTGACATTAAGGGGTAGATCCAAATCCCATGTATGATCTAGACATTCATTATTTAATGGCCAATAATTTTAAGACTAACTCAGGTAAGTATAGATATCAAGAGTAGATATAAGAATTCCTTAGAAGGATTTGAATAGTTCAAGCTCATTATGTCTAGGGGTAAGTCATTAGGGAAATGACTTAGGAATAGGAATCAAATTCATTCCAATAATGATGTTCTAGAATATAACCTCAAAAAATCAAGAATGTCAAGGAAATTAGCCTGTAAAGGCTGCAATATGGACTAAACTAGGATATCCACAATACAAATGTAGAAAACAGGAATCTGAGAAAAATTGGGTTGAACGCAGTCTAGCTCATGACCGTGATCTGAATGCATCCATCCTAACAGCCACGATCAAAGTCAACAGGGCAAGTCAAAGGAGAACGCGGTCTGATCATCCACCGCTTTCTCAAACAAAAAGTTAAACATGTTCATGACAGTCATATCAGAGCTCAGACAGAGCCACATTTTATTATTTTAAAGGCCGGTTGAACCCTATCCTATGCAGTAGGCTATGGATTCCAAGGGTTTTCAGAGTTTTTGTGGTACAACTTGCTTGACATACTTGTGGAAATCCAAGACTCGTAGAGACTGACGGAGGCCTCGATGAAGAAAGTTCTAGTCCGACGAAAGGAATATCCGGTGGAGGGTTCTAACTTCACCAAGAAATAAGGGTGTATAGAAACTTAAAAAATAATAATAGCAATAAGTCAATACCACTGGGATAGCACGACCCTCGAACAGAAACTTTATCCAATCTACTCAATGAAATCGTCGAAGAACAATAAGGCCATCAAGGTATAAAGGCATAAAAGATTCAAGTAGTAATATGTATCGACTTAAGAGGATGATTTACCACTCTCTTTTATTGGACAAGATAGCATGAAGATTAAGAATAACTCAAAAGATCAAATGATAGCAAGGAACTCAAGCATATCATTAGGAATTAACTCTTATTTCATGATTCCTAGTTATAAAATATGTTCAGACGATATTTACAATCGAAGGACATGCTATTTAACCCTAATAATCGGAGATAAAGCATTGGGAAAACATAGGGTTTCTACTGGAACCCAGGGCCATAACGCGGTCCTACCTAAGGCCGCGATCCAGATAGACACGGTCTATCTGGAGGCTACATTCATTCAAAAATAAAAATAAAAAAAAGACTCTCAAGAGCGCGGTTTATTGGCGTGCCACGTTCAAGGACGTGGTCTATGTTAGCATCACGATCTGAAACAGTAGCTTGACCTCTAGTGAAACATGACGCACCTCGATTCAAACACCTAATATGATCTATATAGTAAACAAAAATTGGGGAAAACAGTACCACATGAAAGAGGACTTAACAAGGAACAGTTTCATGTATGGAATTAGGATTTGGCATGAGAGAACACCTACCTTTCGACGATCTAAGAAGAGGAAGAAGATAGACTCGCGAACCCTAGATGACCTTGCCTTCACCGCTGATTCCTCCCTCGATACCGTACGCCGCCATCCTCCAGAGCAAATAGAGTTTGCTAGGAGGCGTGACCCTCTATTTATAGAGCTAGGATGCCCCATGGAACCCTAATTCGATCAGGATAATCTAGAAAGAAAATTTCACCCAATTCATGGAGTTGTCCTTATCTAGCACGCGCCAAGCCTAAATTAGGGCTTATAGGGTTAGAGTTATGAGGTAAGATCGAACTGTAAAGATGGGCTAGAGTTTAGGCTTCGATTTGAATCCATTAGGTCAAAGATTAAGGTCCAATTAGCCAAGTTATGGGTGGGTTTTCTATAGCTCCGAGTTGGCCCAATAAAACCCTAATTACTTAGCCCAATAATTATATTAAAATTCCTTCCTTTGGGTTCCTACTTGAGTAAATAAAATTAAAGATTTCATATTTGTAGGATACTATTTTTTATGTATTTATATATTATTTTTCCTACTTTGAAATTGAGGAGGTAATTAATTAATAGCATTTTACTCATTATTTTATTTCGGGTTATCACATTCTCCCCCACTTTACAAATTTTGGTCCTCCAAATTCATCTTACATACAAAAACCAAAAAGGAGGTATCGATACTGACTTGAAAACAACTCCGAATATTTCTTCTTGAGAGTATTTTCTGATTCCCACGTGACTTTCTCCACTCCACGTCTGCTCCATTGTACCTTAACCATTGGTATGGACCGATTCCTTAGTTGATGTAGCTTCTTGTCTATGATCTTGATTAGATTCTCTTCATAGGATAAGTCCTTTTGTAGCTCCAAATCCGCATACTGGATCACATGTGAAAGATTATATACATACTTCCTTAACAGTGATACATGGAAGACGTCGTGAATGCCAGTCAATTGAGGTGGCAACACTAGTCTGTATGCTACATCTCCAACTCTTCTCAAAATCTCAAAAGGACCAACAAACCTTGGACTCAGTTTACCACTGATCCCAAATCTTCAAATCCCTCGCATAGGTGAAACTTTCAAGAACACATGCTCTCCAACTTGAAACTCTAAATCCCTTCTTTGATTATCGGCATAACTTTTCCATAGGGACTGCGCTATCTGCAGATGTTCCCTGATGATCTGAATATTCTTGGATGTCTCAGAAACAAGATATGGTCCTAGCCATGGCTTTTCTCCTACTTCATTCCATCACAAATGCGATCTGCAATTTCTTCCATACAACGCCTCAAAAGGGGCCATCTGAATACTCGACTGATAACTGTTGTTGTAAACAAATTCGATCAAGGGCAAATATTCATGACAGATGTCTCCAAAGCCAATCATACATGCTCTTAACATATCTTCAATAATCTGATTTGTTCTTTTAGTTTGCTCATCAGTTTGAGGATGAAAAGTTGTACTTAAATTTAACCGAGTTCCCAAAGATGCCTGCAATCCCTTCCAAAAATGGGATGTGAATCTCGGGTCTCTGTCAGATACAATCGATGTTGGAATACCATGCAACCTCATAACCTCCATCATGTATAGAGCAGCTAACACATCTACAGTCTACTTAGTCTTAACGGACAAGAAATGTGCGGACTTGGTCAACCTATCCACGATCACCCAAATAGCATCATATCCGCCTCGAGTCTTTGGCAACCCTACGATAAAGTCCATGCCTATGCTCTCCCATTTTCATTCTGCTATCTCGAGAGGTTTCAATTTCCTTGCAGGCCTAAAATGTTTTGCCTTGACTTGTTGACATACCAAACATCAACTTACAAACTCGGCCACTTTTCTCTTCATGTTAGACTACCAAAAAATTCTCTTAAGATCTCGGTACATCTTCGTAGCTCCTAGGTGAATGGTGTACTTAGATCGATGTGCTTCTTCTAAGATCTTGTTCTTGACTTAAGCAGAATCTGGAACACAAGTCCTTCCACGGAACAACAATCTACCATCATTAGCCAACAAGAAATCTGATCGATTATCCAAACTCTCCTTAATCTGAACAAGTAATGGATCATTGAATTATAGTTCTTTGGTCTCCGAAAGCAATTCTAAGTGAAGTCTAACATGAGTTATCAGGACCTGCTCTTCCTTCTCTTCGATATTTAAATCCAAGCTCACCAGTTGCTCCAGCATTCGCCATTCTTGGAGCATTAGACTCGACAACATAGCCATCGACTTCCTACTCAGGGCATCAGCCACGACATTTCCTTTCCGTGGATGGTATTGAATGGAGAAGTCAAAATCTTTCAAATACTCAAGCCACTTTCTCCGTCTCATATTAAGATCCTTATGAGAGAACATGTATTTCGGACTCTTGTGATCGGAATACACAATAAAAGATTCTCCATATAGATAATGTTTCTAAATCTTTAGAGTAAAGATAACTGCAGCTAGTTCCAAGTCATGCACAGGGTAATTCTCCTCATGCTTCCTTAGCTGCCTAGAGGAATAGATAATCACTTTACCCCACTGCATCAGCACATAGCCTAAGCCAACCCCAAATGCATCTGTATATATCTCAAATCCCCCTCCTTCCGAAGGTAAGGTAAGCACATGGGTAGTGGTTAAATAATTCTTCAAAGTCTAGAAGCTCTTCTCACATTCCTCGGTCCACTCATAATGATTCTTCTTCCTTATTAGTCTGGTTAAAGGTACAACAATCTTGAAGAAATCCCTAATGAACCGTCTATAATAACATGTCAATCCCAAGAAACTCCGAACCTCAGTCACACTGGCAGGTCTCTCCCAATTTCTTACGGTCTTAACCTTAGAAGGGTTGACTGGGATTCCATCTTTAGAGATTATATGGCCTAGAAAAGAGACTTCTTACAACCAGAATTCACACTTACTAAACTTGGCGTATAATTGATGATCTCTTAATAACTGCAAGGCCATATTTAGATGTTCCTCATGCTCCTCCTTGCTCTTAGAATAAATCAAAATATCATCGATAAAAACTATTACCCATTGATCTAAGAAGGGCCTAAACACACTGTTCATTAACTACATAAAAGTTGCAAGAGCATTTGTTAGTCCAAAAGACATCACAACGAGTTCAAAGTGCCCATACATGCTCCTGAATGCTGTATTGCGAATGTCTTTATCCTTGATCCTCAGTTGATGATAATCTGCCTTAGATCAATCTTTGAAATATATTGAGCTCCTGATATCTGATCGAACAACTCATTGATCCTCGGTAACGGGTACTTGTTCTTAATGGTTAGCTGATTCAACTATCAATAATCTATACACAACCTCAAAGATCCATCATTCTTCTTGACAAAGAGAATAGGCGCTCCCCGGGGGGGCGTACTCGGATGGATAAAATCCTTGTCCAACAACTCCAACAGCTGCTCCTTTAAGTCTTTCAACTCAACATGGGACATTCGGTAGGGAGCCTTAGAACCTGGTGCAGCACCCATAATCAAATCAATAGAAAGAGCAACCTCTCTCTGGAGGAAGACCTGGCAAATCCCCTGGAAACACATCAGGGTAATCTCTAATAGCAGGAATATCCTTCAGCTCCAGCTCTTTCTGCTTAGTCAAGGTAACAAAAGCCAAGAACGCCTAACACCCCTTCCTTAACAACCTATCAGCCCAAAGTGCCGAAATAAGATGCATGCCTTTAGAATGTTTAATGCCGGGAAAGGAAAGCTTAGGGTAACCAGAGAAGGTCATCGTACCCGACTTACAATGAATGCTAGCGTCATGTCTAGCTAACCAATCAGCCCCCAGAATTTCATCATAGCCATCCATTTTCATACACATCAAGTCAGTAGACAAATTGCAATTATTAATCAAGACTTCAGTAGAGGGATAGACATACTTAATCTTTGATCCCGATCCAATAGGGGTAGTTGTCATAAGATGAGACTCCAAAGGAACAGGTTTCACAGATAGAGTATCAACAAAATTTTGGGAAACAAACAAATGCGTAGCTCCAGTATCAAAAAGAACAAATGCAGACTTGGAATGAATAGTGAGAGTACCTTCGACCACGCCACCCTCCTCGGTGGTTTCCGCTTCTCTAAGGGCTTGGAGTCTTCCTTGTCGCTTCTAGCTGCCATGCTGCTTCTCTGGTAGAGCTTGCTCAAAAATAAGTGGACATTCCAGGATCCTATGGTCTCGACTCCCGCATCTCAGGCACGCGCTTCACTACCTCCAACATTCTTCTGCTTTGTGACCCATTCTTTCACAATATTTGCATACTACCTTGGATAGGATAGCCGGTGTAAGACCCCAGAATTTTTATAAATTATTCTAAGAATATTTAATTATTTTTAAGAATTTATAAAGGCCTAAATAAATTAATAAATAGAATATTAGATCAATAAGTCATTATAAGGCCCAATTAGGTTAAATAATTAACCTAGCCTATTTAAAGATAATCCAAAAGGTTAATGGACCAAACCCATTAAGTTTGGCCCATGTTCTAGAAGGTTAATTGACTTATTCACGTATTTTAAAAATAAATACTATTTTTATAGATAATTATAAGGATAAATGAATAAGAGAGTTTTATTTAATTGAAACTCTGTATACGTTTGGTGTAACGGTCTATCGGGCGACCGCTACAAGCATGTAACACACCAGTCTGGATGCGTTACACTCTGACAGTTCCGTGAAAGAAAAAACGAGCAAAAAGATTAGAACTTTGAGATCTTATCTACAAGAGATCGACTTGGGAGAGCTTATAACATTACTAAGGACTCTTAGGGATTATGTTCTGGCAAATTAAGGACTCTAGAATCAATCTAATCTTCAAAACCCTATAAATAGGACCTAGTTCTGAACTGAGCGACCCTTACTTTTGGCTCGTGAAGAATCAAGGTAAGGAGATATAATTTCATGTAAGTTCTTTAGAAGATTTTGTTTAGTATACTTTAGACTAATAGTTCTCCAAATTTCGTGCTAGGAGATCAAGCAACCAAGGAGATTGAAGCTTCCAAAGTTACTGGTTCGACCATAGTAACCCAGGAATCAGAGCTAAAGGCCACTGAAGATCAGGGAATTAGGACGTCTAAACAAGGTAATTAGAGTTCGGTTATTCAGAACCTTTTGTTCACCTTAGTTTCATCTTCTTACCCTCAAAATTTCACGTCCTTAGGTCAAGAGGCTAAGGAGCTAGGGCAGCGTGAAGTTGCTGAAGAGTCACAAAAAGAGAGGAACTAGGGCGGTCCTTGAAAGCTCAAATTAGAAGTTTAAAGCCTAGTTAAGCGGTAGGTTATCTCATGATTGGTAAAAATGTCTTGTTAGGGATAAAAGCCCTCTGATTGTGTTTGATTTCATGCATTATAGACTATGAATTTCATGTTTTAGTGGGTTCATGCATACATACATATTCTTAGCCCTAATCAAAGATCAAAGATGTTATCTTGTTAATTCACTGCAACCTATGCATCTAGATGACCTGTACTTCGTTTTGTCATGATTAGGGTAGTAAATCTTTTCAAAACATAACATGGTTTCAAATCATAGTCTTAGTAGGGACTCTGACGCATCATACTAGGACCGTCAGACGACTGTAACGGTCTTACGATAAGCCGTCACAACCCCTGTTGTATTTAAAGTTTCTCAGTTATCTCTGACGCACCATAACAGGAGCGTTACAATACTGTAACGGTCCTACGATAAACCGTCACAGCCCTGTGACGCGCCCATACTAGACCGTCAGAGTGCGGTTTACTGTCAAACCGAGATAGGACTGAGAACAGCCAAACTTACTTATGAATAAGCCTAGTTATCTAAGTTTTAAACCTTATTTTCATGACTTTGAGTTTCTTAATTGATTCATGATAGGAAATTGTATGATTAAAGCATTTTGAGTTATTTTAGGTTATGCTAATTTTATTGGCTAAACTCTATAGTTTTGTATCTAAATCATGATTTTTCCAAAGATGTATTGACGGGATTTTATCTTGGTTTCACATTGTTACACATTCTTTTCTATCTATAGAGTCATTTCTCTAAGTACATGGCATATATTCATGTGTATGTCCATTAGTTACACTTTGCACTATAGGAACACTATTCTTGGACATGAGGACCTCTCTATTGGATATTCCTTCCAATGGATTAGAAAATCTTGTTGCAAGGCCTCCGTAATTCTCCGCGAGCCTGGGATTCTCACTAGGACACCGAGTTGGTTGTATCATTAAAACCCAAGTGATTAGATGACACTATCGATGTTTCTGGTTATCATTAGTGTAACGGACCTATATTAGACCGTCAGGCATATGTAACGGCCCAATATATAACCGTCACAGTTAACTGAGTCCAATTACTGTTTCTAGATTTAGTCGTTCTAACGCATCAACTCTAGACCGTCACATCATGTAACGGCCCAGTACACGACCGTTACCCTGCTTGAATATTTTAACCAAGGTTTGACCAAGGGTTGATATTCCAAGGTTTCTAGATGGACTCTCGATGATCTAGAACTTATCATATTGATTAAGAAACCTAATATAATAAATGGAAGATAAAGAATGTACCGTTATGCTGCCGATTTATTTCCATAAGCATAACATAGTATAAGTCATTCTTGATTTCTCATAATTCTCATTAAAGTATTCATTTATTAAATTGTTGTTATCAAGAGCTTGTTGGAATTGTACATTCTTGGCCATACTTTATTGTTACATGCGTGGAAAAAGCTTGATTTATACTCGAAGATGCGATCGAGCACTGATTGTGCTCAAGGGCTCTATGCTAGTCCCCTCGGCTGATTGTCGGGAACATACTATTATAAACCATGGGGTATGATGCTACTGGCGTCGCATTGCGCTGGGAGTACTTTCTTTATAAATAAGTGAAAATCCACAACACAATATAGCATGATTGATACTTGACTTTCTTGATATTCCACAGAAATTTACAAAGTACTTGCTCATAAGCAAAAGATACTGGAAGTGATGATTATGTGGCTTGCTAGTACATTCTCGGCCATATCATGCTTTACTAGTTCATACTTGTTCTCATTCTATCTTCATGATCATCGTGTTACTTTGATTTAATCGCGTGTTTGATTGCATTCGCATGATTTTACCTTATTCCTCTAGAGCAAAAACGTTAATTACTTTAATGATGCCTTCATGTTGATGTAAAGATACCTACTGGGCAAGTG
The DNA here is from genome assembly GCA_022559845.1 of Amorphophallus konjac. Classification (NCBI taxonomy): domain Eukaryota; kingdom Viridiplantae; phylum Streptophyta; class Magnoliopsida; order Alismatales; family Araceae; genus Amorphophallus; species Amorphophallus konjac. The sequence continues at coordinate 270,764,999 of CM040118.1, read as the reverse complement.
TGCTCATTACCTATTTCCATTCTTTTTCAAGAAATGAAAGTGATTCAAATTCGGATTCGGGTTATACAAGTAGTGGGTCCGAGAGCGAATGAAAGTATTGTCAAAGATGAGAGTGAAGACTTAGGAAAGTCTATATTGTTTAGATTGAGTCTATGTAATTTTCCTATTTCTTGAAGTCTGATAGATTGGAATAAGTTGAATTAGTGGTTGTATTTGAATACTTGATTATTATGAAATAAAGTTGAAGTTGAGTAAATATTGTGCAATTGCATTTATGTGTGTGATTGTCTTGCGCTCTGATCATTCTTGCTTGCAAGAGGCTTACCATGCCGGCTGTTCGCATTTCTCGAGCGAGTCTTCCACTGTCATAAAGGCTCGGGACGTGACAGTTAAGTTGGTATCAGAGCCTAAGTCTTAGGACTTAAGAAGAAGAGTCATGTCATAGGATAAGTCCAATATTTAAAGACCCATACCTATGAACTAAGGAAGAAATTTCCACACCCATGTGAGAATTGGGTAGAACCCGGGATAAGATAGTTAATTAGTTTTAAGATTGATTTTTCCTTCCAATTCCACGAGAAATAACAAGTTGTTATTTTCTCTCAGGTACCCTATTATTATCATGGTTCATCGCGTAAATTGGGATGGCATGCAACAAACGGTTGCTGGCCTCACTCAGGCATTACAAACCATGGCGTAAGCTGGCGCAGGAGCAAGGGCTGGTGATCTGCATCGTAACTTTTAGAGCTTAAACCCTCCGCGTTTCTATGGTTCTTCTAATCCTGACGAGGCAGAGAACTGGATAGACGAAATGAACCATATCTTTGATGTTATCCAATGCACCGATCAGGAGAAGGTGCGTCTCGTAACCTTTTAACTCAACAAAGATGCTCGCACATGGTGGAAGTCGGTCCCGGCATCTCCGGCCGATGCACCTCATACATGGGATAGTTTTCTTACCCTATTCCGTGCCAAGTATTTTTCTGAGCACGTAAAGGAACGAAAGGCTATGGAGTTCACCGCTCTTCGGTAAGGAATGATGACGGTTGCCGAATATGAACTACAATTCTCAAGGCTTGCACCTTACGCACCGCATCTTATCAGCACCGATTTATTGAAGGCTAATCGGTTCATGGACGGGTTACGACCCGGTTTCATTCAGCAGCTCAGGACCCAAAACATCCGTACTTATGCGGAAATGGTTCAACGAGCATATTTGTGTGAAAGAACCTTGGAAAAGGTCAAAAAATTAAAAGGGAAAGGAGAGGAGTCTAGCCGATGCTTAGATCGGCGTTATAAGAAAGAAAAGTTCAGTATCACGGAACCTTACAAGAGCCGTGATAGTAAGAAAAGATCCAGGAATGGGAATGGTAGAAGTTCCCATAAGCAAAAGAAAGTCAAGGAGGAGAAGGAGCAGGTCGCCACGGCTTGCACATTTTGTGAAAAATTTGGCCATTCGACTGAGGAGTGTTGGAAGCACCTTGGCGCTTGTTTACGTTGTGGAAGTAGAGAGCATCGCATGCCAGATTGCCCCCTTATGAAAGACCAATCGTCTGGTGGAGGACGTAGGAGGCAGGCTCGCCTCAATGCCATTCTAGAAGAAGAGGAAGCGCCCAGGGATGGTGGGCTTATGAAATGTACTCTTCAAATTTGTTCTCATCCTGCATTTGTGCTATTTGACACTAGTGTCTCTCATTCTTTTATCTCCATTTTTTTTACAAAAACATTATCAATTGCATCAGTCCCCTTACCGTCAGATCTCGTTATTTTCACACCCTTAGGTTCTGGAACAAAGCTTACCGACTATTATCCTGATAGCGAAGTGATAGTAGAAGGTTACAATCTCCCCGCAAACTTAGTATGCCTTGACATGAAAGGTTATGATGCCATTTTAGGGGTAGATTGGCTTGTAGATTATGACGCTTATATCAATTGCCGAAATGGGATTATATCCTTTCGAAAGCCCGGTCTTCCGAGATTCTCTTTTCTTGGCATCAAGTACAAGAAGCATCCTACTATCATATCTTCTCTTCACGCTTACAAACTTATCTCGCAAGGAAGTGAAGCTTTTCTTGCTTCTGTCATTGTTACCGAATCCAAGGAGATTATCTTAGCGGACATTCCTATTGTAAATGAGTTCCCCAATGTGTTCCCGTCCGAATTACCCAGTTTACCGCCCGAAAGGGAAGTGAACTTCACTATTGAACTCATCCCAGGAGCAGCACCTATTTCTATAGCCCCTTACAGGATGTCCCCCACAAAACTCAAGGAATTAAAAAGGCAGCTGCAGGAATTACTAGACAAGGACTTCATCAGACCTAGCACATCCCTTTGGGGTGCGTCGGTTCTATTTGTCAAGAAAAAGGATGGTTCTCTCAGGCTATGCATTGATTACCGGCGACTGAATCAACTCACAATTAAAAATAAGTATCTATTGCCACGTATTGATGAGTTCTTCGATCAGCTTTCCGGAGCAGAATATTTTTCTAAGATAGACCTCAGATCAGGTTATCATCAGCTTAAAATTGAAGAAGAGGACATTTATAAATCTGCTTTTCGAAGTCGTTATGGCCACTATGAATTCGTGGTAATGCCATTCGGATTAACTAATGCCCCGGCAGCATTCATGCAACTTATGAACAGTGTTTTCCAGCCATATCTAGACCAGTTTATCGTCGTCTTCAATGATGATATCTTGATACACTCCAAGACAAAGGAGGAACATGAAGAACATTTGAAAATAACTTTGCAAACACTTAGAGAACATAAACTCTATGCCAAGCTAAATAAATGCAAATTTTGGCTCAAGGAAGTTTCATTCCTAGGCCACATTATTTCAAAAGAAGGTATCGCTGTGGATCCTTCTAAGGTAGAAGCTGTCAAGAATTGGAGCCGGCCAACGATGTTAGCGCAGCAAGAGGGATATAGAAGGGGGGGATAAATAGATCACTCCCAATTTGTAAAAACTTAGGCGGAAAATAATTTCTACTGCTAACGCACCTCCTTAATCCGTACACAGAGAAATGTAAATGAGAATGAAGAACTGATCACATGGAAGCAAAGAGACAAGCAGATGAAGAGCGTAGATAACAATAGCAAACCACAGAGGAGGCACTCAGTTTTTAGGTGGTTCGATTGCAGTCCGTAATCTACATCCACCCCTCACTCCAACTAGAGTGAGGATTCCACTAGACGATGCTAGATCAATGCAGACTCAGTCTGCGAACAACATGCTGCCACACAGCTTGAACACCAAGGGAAACAAATCCCTCAACCAAGTTCTGCTACCCACAGAACTTGAAACATGTTCTAGCTCCCAGCTAGAACACAACCGGAGAATCCTCTCCCTTCCTCCACACACCGGAGGGAAACTGTTAATGACAACCAGTCACTAACACCACCAGAGATCACCGATCTCTCTTCCTCTGCAACTCAGAGAGAAACTGGAGTGATACTCCCTTCCTCCACACACCGGAGGGAAAACAATTCAAATCAGAAGGATGAAGAAAATGAAACGAAAAATAAAGAAGAAACAAAAAACCAATGAAGAAGAGATCGGTTCTGAAACCTAATACAAATGTAGCTTCAAATGAAGCAATTCATCAATCCACAACTACTGCTCTCTCTCTCGAACAAACTCCTCTCGGATCTGGAACTCTCTGCTCTTTTTCTTTTCTGGATCGTGCAATCTCTCACCAATGGCTTCTGCTTTCTCTATTCACGATCGAGCTTTAACTGAAGGATGAAGCTCTATATTTATGGCAGATATTGGCGTGTGGCTGCCAGGTTCCCGCCCATGCACTTTTGGCCAGATCATTTGAATTTTGACCACATGGCAGCATCCTGACCAGGTTGCCATCCACGTGTCATGCGCCTGTTGTCTTGGATCACGTGCCAGGTGCCAACCTCGATTCACGTGCCCAATCATCAGCCTGAATCGCCTGCAGACAGACAGATGGAATGTATAGACTTAGTTAGTTCAGGCTATTAACATGAATGTATATACTTCAGAAACTTCAACTGATTAAGTGTGTACAACGTGAGAGAGTGTACAGACTTAATGAAGGAGGCGCATGTGTGAAGGTAGTGTATAGACTTATGAACAATGTAGACGAATGTCAGTGTATAGACTATGAACAATGCAAATGAATGGCAGTGTATAGACTATGAACAAGCGCATGTGAAGGCATTGTATAGACTTAAGAAGAACAAAGCAAACAAGCCTTACTAATGTGTACACTTAACAAAGCTTCTGCCACTGTATAGACTTCACGAAGCCTGACCAGTGTACAGACTTGGAACCTGTGTGAGAATCTTAATAAGACGGTGAGCAATGAACTGACTTGAACCCCAACGGAGATGTATACACTTTGACATGCTTGAGCCAGTGTTCAGACTTTGAACCAATGTGCTGTGAGCACTGTATAGACTTTGCCAGAGTGAGACGATGCATTAGACACTTGGCTGTACAGACTTGGAGATTTCTGAATGAACCGATCGGCTGATGAATCGATGTACAGACTCTGATTGTAAAGGCAGTCTGTATAGACTTGAATCGCTTGAAGCGATGTATAGACTGTGTGAAGCTCAAGCACTATACAGACTTATGAAGACTTCAGCGTTGTACAGACTTGGTGAAGCTCAAGTGGATGTATAGACTCGATGAACCACTGTGGATGTGTGGACTTGAGCGAATGAAGCCGATGTACAGACTTGGTAAATCGAAGCCTCTGTACATACTTTCCTAAGACGCAGTTCAATGTATAGACTTGAACGACTGAGGCCGATGTACAGACTTGCCTAAGACACAGCATGAGACGCTGACTAAGACGGACGCTGTACAGACTTTGAAGACATTGAACGTTTGAGCAGCATACAATGTACACACTTAGTGATGTACAGACTTGGCCAGGAAAGCGTAGGGAAATGTTGAGTGTATGGACTTGGCCAATGCGTAGGAAAAGATATCGAATGTACAGAGTTGGTGAATCATATCGAATGTACAGAGTTGGTGAATCACAGACCAGTGTATAGACTTAGAGAAATGAAGTCTAGTGTATAGACTTGGAGAACTGTTCAATGTGTTGGGTTGGCGTTGTATAGACTTGGCTTTGAACACTTGGGCTGAAGGCAATGTGCAGACTAAGCGATGTATAGACTTTGCCCAAGGAACCGAATGTATAGACTTTGCTGAAGCTATCTCTGAAGCAATGTTCAGACTTTGCAAACAAGATTCTGGGCGATGTATAGACTTACACTATCGGATGTGTAGACTTCAAGATAATGCAGCAGCCAGTGTATAGACATGAAGTTTGACAATCCAATGTATAGAGTTGAAGCTTGGAAAGATGTATAGGGTTGAGCTGAACTGACTTTGGCAATGTGCAGACTTGACTGGTCGGGCAGTGTACAGACTTAGAGTATTAGGATCAATGTGTAGACTTCAGTTGGAGGGTGCTCGATGTACAGACTTGAAGAAGATATGCCAATGTACAGACTAAATGGATCAAGCTGGTGTATAGACTTTGTGCCCAAACCATCAATGCTCTGATGCGTCGACTCACCCTTGCTGATGAGTCGACCCACTGCTGTTGATATTAACCAAACAGTGTAGATAGATGAAATAATGGAACATCATATGAACTGAACTCACTTAGATGATGAACCAGCAAGAATCTAGAGATAGGAGGTTGATTTATAGTGTGAGACATCATCAAAACCATAGGGATGCAATAATCTCCCCCTTTTTGATGATGACAACACTATGAATCAAGCAATATCAAGGAATTTATATCAGCTGCAACAGACAAAGTAAATTCAAGGCATGCACATGCATATGAATTATACAATCCCTACAACACACTCTCATCTCCCCCACAACTCATAACCATATCTTCCACGAAGCAACATGACTCCCCAAAAGCTCAAGACAAATCCAGGACTCACTGATATTGTAGAACTTCTCACTGAAATTACAGACATTGCAAACTTCTCTCCCCCTTTGACATCAGCAAAAAGAACTACAGAATGTATGACACTGCTGGAAACATGAGGACTAAGGGCAGTAACTTCTTAGTGCAGAAAGTCACGAGTAGGTCTTAAGAGAATAAGTGAGTTTCTAATCTCAAGAGAAGATTCTTTATACTTCAGTATTTAATAGAGAAGTAGAATGATAGACAAGTTTATCAGCATACATAGTGGATGATTTAGAGCAGGAGTTCACAAGTATGGCAAATATAGCTGATCATTCAACTATCCCACAAGACAGTAAGAGACTAAATCAGAGAGGTGTTCTCAAGGTATTGAAGACAAGCAATCCATTAGTTGCATAACAACAAGGAATTTTTTGTTGGAGATGATTTTCAAGAAGATTAATGAGTAAGTTGGTAGTTCACTCCTTTGACATTAGAGAGACACCTTGATTAGAGGCCTGAATCTCCAGTTACTCAGAGTGAGTACCTCATTACTTCCCCCCCTTTTTTTTTATTAGGGAACAGAGATAGTAACTGTGGCTTTTGACATGAGGAAACACCTTGATTAGAGGTCAGAGTCCCCAGTTACTCACCAGCAAGCCACCATTGCTCTGTCATGTCTTTTCATTCATTTTAAGCATTTGACACCTCATGACATGGGAGACAAATTCATTTCATTGATGAAGCTCCCAGTTTCTCAGTGATCAAAACAGAACATTTTTGTTCAGTTAAGCCCTTGAGTTAAAGAGATAGAATGATTGAAAACAATACCAAAAGGACTATTTCTTGAAGTGAGTCTTGAAGTCTAGATTTCAAGTTGATTGGGTCAGATATCAAGGCATACAAGTTTTTGGCCTGAACCAGAATCAATGACAATGTAGGAAGATATACTTTATGCAATTAGTCCAAATCTCTGAAGAAGTACTAAAGGAAAGATTCTAATCTGGAGATTAGAGTCACTGACTTATAGACTTAAGAGATAAGTGACACTCTACTGTCTGAGAGAACCACTCTAGATCAGTCATGCAAGACCAGCAAAGTTACACATTTGGACAGCCCTTTTGAATCTGTCAAAGAACTTCTCTTCTCACATCACAACTCAGCTCCCCCTAAGACATAGCATTCCTTAATAAAACATTTCAGCATAATCTCAAAGCTTCCCCTTACTCAAAGTATTTCTGAAAGCTAACCAGTAAGCATTCTGAACTCCCCCTTAAACCAGCATGAAGGAAGGCTAATTTTCAGACAAACACAACTCCCCCTCACAACAAGAGCAGGCTTCATAATTATGACAATTTGTATAAGCCTAATTCTCTTCTCAATGTGGTGAATTTTGTTGGATACGGACTGAATAGATCTAGAGGGGGGGGTGAATAGATCTTTCCCCCTTTCTTTGATTTACTAACTATCGACCAAATGAGCTACTGGTAATTAATGAATTATAGAACTAATGCGGATAGTAAAGATGCAAGCATACGTATAGAAAATCAAACACACACAAGCACACCACAAGAGAGGATTTTTAAGGTGGTTCAGTCTCTTCCTGAGACTTACATCCACCCCTTGCTTAACTCAAGCAAGGCTTCACTATGAGAATCTCTGATCTCAATCAAAACACAGCTGACACACAGCTTGTACCTGCTGACACACAGCTTGACTCTGCTGCCTCACAGCTTGACAATAATTGTAATCACAAATGGAAAGATGATAAGAACAGGTGATGAAAGACAGGACTGAATATTGGCGTGTGTAGAAGAATAGATGTTCAGCCTGGGACTTGATCACTCTTATGAAGAAGCCTAGACTCCCTGTTGATCTTCCAGTCAGTTGCCCTAGATTGTTCTGCTGCTGGAGATCGCACAGTCTTGAGCTAAGTCTTCCTTCTGCAGCAACGAGATTGCCTTTAACCTTTCTGCAGATCTTTGATTGGTGGAGAGCTCCTTCTTCCTCTTCTGTGTATATCTTCCTTGGCTTCTATTTCGTGCTCTCTCACTTCTTCTTTGTTCGTGATTAGTTGCATTATATTCTTCATACCGCCTTTGAAGTTCTTCCCGCGCAATTTTCAGATCGAGCGCCAATCTGCTAGAAAACAGGGATCGGTTTAAATCCAATCGTTAGAACGAGTTTGACCACTTCTAAGCAAGATTGTTTCCTTGATTCCCGTGCGGAATCTTATCTCCTGGGCAGCCCAACAACCTGCAACAACCATCTGCAGGTTTTAAGGAACCTCAACAGAATTCGGTTAGAGTTCGGTTCTGGACGCTATAAAGCCCGTGGTCGACCATGACCCTGTCGCTGGTCGACAATGGGCATTCCCCAGACGGCCGGTTCTTCTGGCTGAAACTCACTTCGCCCGTTGGTCGACCACAGCCTGGTCGCTGGTCGACAAGGAACGAATTACAGATGGCCGTCAGTTCTGTCTGATGTTCTGGCTGTTCTGTGGTCGACCAGAGGTGGGGCTTTGGTCGACAGCCAAGGTGCTTCCAGAAGACAGATGATCTGATGCTTTTCTGGTTGAGTTCGTTGGTCGACCATAACCACTTCCCTGGTCGACAAACGGCCTTTGACACTTCTTCTGATTTGTTGATTCCACTTGGATTTCAGTGGACCTGAAATTACTTAACTTATCAGAAGTAAATTGAACTATCCGATTTATATTGAGTTGATCAGAAACATTGTTTGTCATCATCAAATGGGCATTAATTCAATGCACTATCTTTACACACATAACTAAACCATTTGCTTTAAGAGACAAGATAGAACTTAGATTAGTCAAACATATCCTATTGTCATCATCAAAACCAAGGGATGCACAACAAATTTTTCATTATCCAGAGGTTTTGTGAATATGTCAGTAATCTGATTATCTGTCCCTACATGAATCAGTTCAAAATTATTCTTAGACACCTCATCTCTTATAAAATGATGTCTTATCTCTATGTGTTTGGTTCGTGAATGCAAAACAGGATTTTTAGCAAGATTGATGGCACTAGTATTGTCACAATAAATTGGTGTGCACCCCAGCTCTACTTGGTAGTCCTAAAGCTGGTGTTTAATCCATATTACTTGCGTTCCACAACTCCCTGCAGCCACATATTCAGCTTCTGCAGTGGAGAGGGCCACAGAATGTTGTTTCTTGGAGCCCCAAGACACTAAACACCAACCCAAGAATTCACAATGGCCACTAGTGCTTTTCCTGTCTAGTTTACAGCCTGCATAATCAACATCTGTGTATGCTACTAAGTTAAGTGTGTGAGATGCAGGAAACCATAAACCAAGAGAATGACTAGCTGACAAATATCTGAAGATTCTTTTAACTGCAGCTAAGTGTAATTCAGTAGGTCTAGATTGATACCTTGCACACATTCCTACACTGAATTGTATATCTGGTCTAGAGGTTGTCAAGTAAAGAAGTGATCCAATCATACCTCTATAAAGTTTGGCATTTACTTCTTTACCTGTCTCATCTGCATCCAATGAAGTATTGGTGCCCATGGGTGTAGTAATGTGCTTTAAGTTTTCCATGCCAAACCTTTTGAACAGTTCCATTGTGTATTTGGTTTGGTTGATGAAGCACCCATCTTCTAGCTGCTGTACCTGCAATCCAAGAAAATATTTTAGTTCACCAACCAAGCTCATTTCAAATTCAGCAGACATCATGGTAGAAAATTCATCACATAGTTCATGCTTAGTTGATCCAAATACAATATCATCTACATATACCTGAACTATGATGAGATCTTTATTCATGCCCTTGGTAAATAAAGTTTGATCAACTTTACCTCTTTTGTAGCCCTTGCTGATCAGAAATTCAGACAATCTTTCATACCAAGATCTTGGAGCCTGCTTTAGACCATACAAGGCTTTGTTTAACCTGAAAACTTGGTTAGGTTGAGGAGAATATTGAAATCCAGGAGGTTGTTCAACAAAAACTTCTTCTTTAATAACTCCATTTAAAAAGGCACTTTTAACATCCATTTGTTGGAGTTTTATATTCTTTGAGCATGCAAAGGCAAGCAACAATCTTATAGCTTCCATCCTAGCAACAGGTGCATAGGATTCATCAAAGTCTACACCAAATTCCTGACAGTAGCCTTTGGCTACTAATCTGGCCTTATTCCTCGAGATGATTCCATCTTCATTCATCTTATTTTTGAACACCCACTTGGTTCCTATGATATTTATATCATCAGGTCTTGGGACAAGCTCCCAGACATTATTCCTTTCAAATTGACCTAATTCCTCACACATAGCATTAACCCAAGCTTGATCAGCTAAGGCCTCTTCTACTGTTTTGGGTTCAATTTGTGAGACTAATGCAATTAAGTCATCATTATTCACATTTCTAAAATGAGACCTAGTCCGAAGAGGATCTTCATGATTGCCTATGACTTTATCTAAAGGATGGTCTTTAAGAAATCTAATATTTGTTGAAGACTCACCTGTTTCTCTTGTACCTTCCTGATTTGGGGAATTTGTTTCTCCACTCTGCTGAGTCTTCACTTCTTCTTGTTGATCTTCTAGAAAATCTCCACCTTGATTGGAATCCCTGTCAAGATTTTCAACATTAGAAACATCTTTCTTTTCACTAAAAAGGATGTGTGGAGACTCTTCCACTTTCTGATCTGATATGTTAAATACCCTATATGCCCTTGACACTTCAGAGTAACCCAAGAATATTCCAGGTGAACTCTTGGCTTCAAACTTGTCTAAATCTTTCTTATCATTGTTATGAATAAAACATTTTGCTCCAAAAATTCTGAAATGAAACAAGTTTGGTTTCTTACCTTTTAGAAGCTCATAGGGTGTTTTCTTGTGTATGGGTCTTACCATGGCCCTGTTGATTATGTAGGTTGCTGTATTGGCCGCTTCTGCCCAAAACCTTCTAGGTAATTTACTTTCAATCAACATGGTTCGGGCCATCTCCACCACTGTTCTATTTCTTCTCTCCACAATCCCATTTTGTTCAGGTGTCCTGGGAGAAGAAAACCTGTGAGTTAGTCCTTCTTTGTCACAAAGATCAGTAAACATGGAATTTTCAAACTCACCTCCATAGTCAGATTGAATAGAACTAACCTTGTACTTCCCTTCTTGTTTGACCTTATTGAAAAACAGATTAAACTTTTGAAATGCATCACTCTTATTTGCTAAGAAAAATATCCATGAATATCTAGAGAAGTCATCTATGATGACATAGCCAAACCTGTTTCCATTAAGACTCTGAGTTCTAGTTGGACCGAAAAGGTCCATATGAAGAAGTTCCATTGGTCTAGAAGACAATGGCTCAGATCTTAATTTAAAAGAATTTCTGGTCTGTTTGCCTAGAGCACATGCATCACATGCTTTTGATATTGAGTTGAATTTAATTCTAGGCATGCCTCTAACTAAATCATGCTTGACCAATTTATTTAAGGTTGAAAAGCTGGTATGACCTAGACGTCTATGCCATTCAAAGGCATCATTTTCAGAATTGGTAGATAAGCAAATAGTAGATTCAGATTTCTCATCTAAGTCTACAATGTAGACATTATTAATCCTGTTGGCTACAAATTTAACCATGTCAGAATTTGTTTCAAGAATTTTGCATGAAATATCATCAAATACAACCTTGTGACCCCTGTCACATAATTGACTAATGCTAATCAGGTTGTGTTGAAGCCCTTCCACAAGTAAGACTTTTTCAATGGAGTTTGTGGAAGACTTACCTACTGTTCCAACTCCAATTATTTTACCTTTGTTCTTTCCTCCAAACTTGACCAGACCCCCTGACTTCATCTCTATCTTGCTAAACTTGGATCGGTCTCCTGTCATATGCCTGGAGCAACCACTGTCGAGGTACCACTTGTTGTCTTCAGCTGCCAGGCCGACCTACACAGATACATCAAGCAGAGTGATTTGGAACCCAAGATGAGTTGGGTCCAATGACATTGTTCAAATCTCTGATCAAGTGTTTAGGTATCCAGATTTGTTTCAGCATGGTTTTCTCTGGCACCTTCCTTTCTGGTTTATTAAAGTTGAATCCAGCTGAACTGGAGAAGTGAGTTCTATTCCATTCATTAGTCTTCCTATTCCTAGGAAATTTCCTGTAGGCTTGTTGATTAGCATATCTTTGACCATGAAAGTTATTTCTCCAGTAGGTCCTGTTTGGACCCATCTGATTGTTGTAATTCCAGCTCTTATTCTGATTTACTTTCTTGGTCCATCTACCATTTGTGTTCTGGTAAGTGGGCTTAGTGTTATTCTTCATAAAATTCATTCCCATCTTAAATGGTTGTCCAGTACTGTTTTTTATGTTTTCTTTAGGACTTTGAATTTCCTTAGAGCTGTTTGAGGTGGATGGTGTGTCCACCTTTTCTTTTCCCTTCTCTGGGCAGAAGGTGATGGTCTTGAATTGCAAGAGTCTCTTGTTGGTTGGGTCATAGCCTAGACCTTCCTTATTGAAATTGACCCTAGTCCCTAGTATAGCATCTAGGCTAGTCTTTCCTTGGACAAACTTTTCTAAGACTTTATGTTTGTCTTCCAGCTCCTTTTGAAGGAACTCAGAGTTCTTTAGGAGTTCAACATTTACTTTCTTCACCGCTTCATATTTCTCTGAATTCACTCTAATTTCATTCATGATTTCTTCAATTTTAGTTTTGAATTCATTGAGCTGTTTTTGACTTTCTTGAGTTTCTTCCTTGAGCTTATCATTTTCTTTCCTTAGTGAGGTCATTTCTTCTAGTTGTTCTTTTAGCTTCTCATTTTCCTCATAGATCAGAGTTTGTTCTTCAACATTTGTGTTAAATTTTCTTTTCAGAACTCTGTGCTCTTTGCTAAGGGAATTAAATTTATCTAGCAAGTCACCATAAGTATCCTCCCAGTCATCAATTGAGAAATTTTCAAAAACGTTTATTACCTCCTCTTCACTGTTTGCCATAAGGCAAATTCCATCTTCATATTCTTCTGAGGAAGCTTCTTCTGGGTCTTCTTCTTCCTCGCTCCATGTGCAGACCATCGCCTGTGGCTTCTTCTTCTTCTGCACCTTTATGTTTTTCTTCTGAAGATAGGGACCCTTCTTCTGGAGGTCTGGGCATTCGCCTTTCATATGTCCCTGTTTGTTACAATTAAAACAAGTTAGTCTCTTAGGATTTTTATCCCTGTAACTAGTAAATTCAGCATTCTTGTTGAAAGGGTGTGGCTTCTTCTTCCTAAAGGTCTTTCCCTTTTTCTTCAGAAATTTTCTGAACTGTCTAGTGAGCATTGCCTGCTCCTCCTGGTCGAGATTTGACAAACCTTCAAGCTCGGACTCAAACTCGGGGCTACTGCTGCTGCTCCCACTGTTGCTACCCTTGTTGCGGGATGCCCTTAGAGCCACATTCTTACCCTTCCTCTCACTTCCTTCTCCACCTCCTTTGAAATTCATCTCATAGGTCATAAGAGATCCTATGAGTTCATTCACAGTCAAGATAGTCAAATCTTTTGACTCCTCAATCACAATGGCCTTAGTGTGCCATGCCGGGGATAAGGATCTAAGGATTTTCCTGACTATATCTGCCTCAGCAAGATCCTTCCCTAGCCCTTTAAGAGTATTTGTTATTAAAGACAACCTGGCATACATCTCAGTTATATTCTCGTCTGCATTCATCTTAAACATTTCATACTTAGAAGTATAGAGATTTACCTTCGAGGCTTTCACTTGAGCTGTACCTTCATAGATCAATTGCAGCTCATCCCACATTCGCTTGGCAGTTCTGTATGCAGATATACGAGCATATTCCTCTGGATGAACAGCACACTGGATGATGTTCAGCGCCGTCCAGTTGAGTGAAGAGAGCTTGACATGGTCATCTGTCCAAGCATCCTCGTTTGGTGGCAGATCATATGGCCCCACCGTGATTACTCTCCACAGTTTATGACTCTGAGCCCTGATGAACACTTCCATCCTGTTCTTCCAAAACAGATAGTTACTACCATCGAAATAAGGAGGGCGACTAATGGATTGACCTTCGGCCATGAAGGTTCTAGGACCACCAGCATTCCCTTGACCGTTCGTCCACATGGCGTAAACCTGCTCTGATACCAATTGTTAGCGCAACAAGAGTGATATAGAAGGGGGGGGATGAATAGATCACTCCCAATTTGTAAAAACTTAGGCGGAAAATAATTTCTACTGCTAACGCACCTCCTTAATCCGTACACAGAGAAATGTAAATGAGAATGAAGAACTGATCACATGGAAGCAAAGAGACAAGCAGATGAAGAGCGTAGATAACAATAGCAAACCACAGAGGAGGCACTCAGTTTTTAGGTGGTTCGATTGCAGTCCGCAATCTACATCCACCCCTCACTCCAACTAGAGTGAGGATTCCACTAGACGATGCTAGATCAATGCAGACTCAGTCTGCGAACAACATGCTGCCACACAGCTTGAACACCAAGGGAAACAAATCCCTCAACCAAGTTCTGCTACCCACAGAACTTGAAACATGTTCTAGCTCCCAGCTAGAACACAACCGGAGAATCCTCTCCCTTCCTCCACACACCGGAGGGAAACTGTTAATGACAACCAGTCACTAACACCACCAGAGATCACCGATCTCTCTTCCTCTGCAACTCAGAGAGAAACTGGAGTGATACTCCCTTCCTCCACACACCAGAGGGAAAACAATTCAAATCAGAAAGATGAAGAAAATGAAACGAAAAATAAAGAAGAAACAAAAAACCAATGAAGAAGAGATCGGTTCTGAAACCCAATACAAATGTAGCTTCAAATGAAGCAATTCATCAATCCACAACTACTGCTCTCTCTCTCGAACAAACTCCTCTCGGATCTGGAACTCTCTGCTCTTTTTCTTTTCTGGATCGTGCAATCTCTCACCAATGGCTTCTGCTTTCTCTATTCACGATCGAGCTTTAACTGAAGGATGAAGCTCTATATTTATAGCAGATATTGGCGTGTGGCTGCCAGGTTCCCGCCCATGCACTTTTGGCCAGATCATTTGAATTTTGACCACATGGCAGCATCCTGACCAGGTTGCCATCCACGTGTCATGCGCCTATTGTCTTGGATCACGTGCCAGGTGCCAACCTCGGTTCACGTGCCCAATCATCAGCCTGAATCGCCTGCAGACAGACAGATGGAATGGATAGACTTAGTTAGTTCAGGCTATTAACATGAATGTATATACTTCAGAAACTTCAACTGATTAAGTGTGTACAACGTGAGAGAGTGTACAGACTTAATGAAGGAGGCGCATGTGTGAAGGTAGTGTATAGACTTATGAACAATGTAGACGAATGTCAGTGTATAGACTATGAACAATGCAAATGAATGGCAGTGTATAGACTATGAACAAGCGCATGTGAAGGCATTGTATAGACTTAAGAAGAACAAAGCAAACAAGCCTTACTAATGTGTACACTTAACAAAGCTTCTGCCACTGTATGGACTTCACGAAGCCTAACTAGTGTACAGACTTGGAACCTGTGTGAGAATCTTAATAAGACGGTGAGCAATGAACTGACTTGAACCCCAACGGAGATGTATACACTTTGACATGCTTGAGCCAGTGTTCAGACTTTGAACCAATGTGCTGTGAGCACTGTATAGACTTTGCCAAAGTGAGACGATGCATTAGACACTCGGCTGTACAGACTTGGAGATTTCTGAATGAATCGATCGGCTGATGAATCGATGTACAGACTCTGATTGTAAAGGCAGTCTGTATAGACTTGAATCGCTTGAAGCGATGTATAGACTGTGTGAAGCTCAAGCACTGTATAGACTTATGAAGACTTCAGCGTTGTACAGACTTGGTGAAGCTCAAGTGGATGTATAGACTTGATGAACCACTGTGGATGTGTGGACTTGAGCGAATGAAGCCGATGTACAGACTTGGTAAATCGAAGCCTCTGTACAGACTTTCCTAAGACGCAGTTCAATGTATAGACTTGAACGACTGAGGCCGATGTACAGACTTGCCTAAGACACAGCATGAGACGCTGGCTAAGACGGACGCTGTACAGACTTTGAAGACATTGAACGTTTGAGCAGCATACAATGTACACACTTAGTGATGTACAGACTTGGCCAGGAAAGCGTAGGGAAATGTTGAGTGTATGGACTTGGCCAATGCGTAGGAAAAGATATCGAATGTACAGAGTTTGTGAATCACAGACCAGTGTATAGACTTAGAGAAATGAAGTCTAGTGTATAGACTTGGAGAACTATTCAATGTGTTGGGTTGGCGTTGTATAGACTTGGCTTTGAACACTTGGGCTGAAGGCAATGTGCAGACTAAGCGATGTATAGACTTCGCCTAAGGAACCGAATGTATAGACTTTGCTGAAGCTATCTCTGAAGCAATGTTCAGACTTTGCAAACAAGATTCTGGGTGATGTATAGACTTACACTATCGGATGTGTAGACTTCAAGACAATGCAGCAGCCAGTGTATAGACATGAAGTTTGACAATCCAATGTATAGAGTTGAAGCTTGGAAGGATGTATAGGGTTGAGCTGAACTGACTTTGGCAATGTGCAGACTTGACTGGTCGGGCAGTGTACATACTTAGAGTATTAGGATCAATGTGTAGACTTCAGTTGGAGGGTGCTCGGTGTACAGACTTGAAGAAGATATGCCAATGTACAGACTAAATGGATCAAGCTGGTGTATAGACTTTGTGCCCAAACCATCAATGCTCTGATGCGTCGACCCACCCTTGCTGATGAGTCGACCCACTGCTGTTGATATTAACCAAACAGTGTAGATAGATGAAATAATGGAACAGCATATGAACTGAACTCACTTAGATGATGAACCAGCAAGAATCTAGAGATAGGAGGTTGATTTATAGTGTGAGACATCATCAAAACCATAGGGATGCAACAAACGACCGTATCGGAAGTACGAAGTTTTCTGGGTCTAGCTTGTTATTATAGAAGATTCATTAAAGATTTTTTAAAGATTACAGTTCCTTTAACTAGACTGACGAGAAAAGAAACTCTTTTTGTCTGGTCAGAGGAATGTGAGAAGAGTTTTCAAACTCTTAAGAATCATCTTACTACAGCTCCTATTCTATCACTACCGATGGAAGGTGGTGGATTCGAAGTATATACGGATGCATCTGGTATTGGCTTAGGGTGTGTCCTCATGCAAAATGAAAAAGTGATATGTTATTCTTCTAGACAATTGAAACGTCACGAAGAAAATTATCCTATACATGATTTGGAATTAGCTGCTGTCATATTTGCCTTAAAAATTTGGCGTCATTATCTCTATGGAGAAAAGTTTATGGTCTACTCGGACCCCAAAAGCTTGAAATACTTATTTTCTCAAAAAGAGATAAATATGAGGCAGAGAAGATGGTTGAAATATCTCAAGGATTTTGAATTTTCTATTCAATATCATCATGGCAAGGCTAATGCTGTTGCGGATGCACTCAGTAGAAAACTAATGGGTATGCTAACAAGTCTTATGATTAGTATGACTAATCGTATTCCTCAATTTGCTCTGTTGAACTTAGATATTGATAGGAAGGAAGAAGATTGCTTCATGGCTAATATCCGAGCTCAACCTACCATTATAGAGGATCTAGTCAAGTTACAAAATGATGATCCTATATTTCTAGAAATTAAGGCTAATATTGAACAACGGCCGGATTTCTCTATTATGGAGGATGGAAGATTGCTATTCAAGGGCCGAGTGTGTGTACCGGATCATGAGGATACGAATAAATTGATTCTAAAAGAAGCACATAATTCCAAGTACACCATTCATCCAGGTGGTACAAAAATGTATCAAGATCTTAAAAGAAATTTCTGGTGGCCCAACATGAAGAGAGAAATAGCTGATTTCGTATCTCGCTGTCTCACTTGTCAACAAGTAAAGGCAGAGCATTTTAGACCCGCAGGTAAACTGCATCCCTTGAACATTCCCGAATGGAAATGGGAGAGTATAGGGATAGATTTCATTATAGGGTTACCTAAGACAAGAGGTGGACATGATGGTATATGGGTAATCATAGACCGATTAACTAAATCTGTACATTTCATACCAATCAAAAGTCGATGGTCTGTGGATATCCTGGCAGCATTATACATAATGGAAATTGTTAAATTACATGGTGTCCCTGTTACTATTATATCTAATAGAGATCCTTGATTCACATCACAATTTTGGAAAGGTCTACAACAGTCACTAGAGACTAGATTGAATTTCAGCACAGCCTTTCATCCACAAACTGATGGTCAGACAGAAAGAACAAATCAGGTGGTAGAAGATATGCTCAGGGCTTACGTAATTGATTTTGGAGGTAGTTGGCATGATCACTTGTCTCTGGTAGAATTTACTTATAACAACAGTTATCAGGCCAGCATACAAATGGCACCTTTTGAAGCTCTATATGGAAAAAGTTGTCGATCACCAATATGTTGGAGTGAAATAGGGGAAAGACAATTCCTAGGCCCCGATATTATCAGAGATTCTACAGAGAAAATCAAGCTCATTCAAGAGAGAATGAAGATGGCCCAAGATAGGCAAAAATCTTATGCTGATAATCAAAGGCGCGACTTGGAATTTCAAGTAGGAGACCATGTGTATCTCAAGGTTTCTCCAGGTCGTGGTATTCAGAGATTTGACATTAAGGGCAAACTAACTCCAAGATTCATTGGTCCGTTTGAAATTCTCGAAAGGGTCGGTGAAGTAGCTTATAGACTGGCTTTACCTCCACAATTAGCAGGAGTTCATGACGTATTTCACGCCTCTATGCTGAAGAAGTATGTATATGATCCTGACCATATTATCACTTATGACAATCTGGAGATTCAGAAGGATATGACGTACGAGCAAACGCCAATAAAGATTCTGGAACGGGAGTGCGTCAACTAAGAAATAAAGTTATTCCTATGGTCAAGATTCAATGGAAGAAAACATGACAATATGAAGCAACATGGGAAACCGAAGCAGCCATGCGGAGAAGATTTCCAGAATTATTCAACTGTAAGTACACTCTCTATAATCCATGTATTAAATTTGGGGACCAAATTCTCTTAAGTGGGGGAGGGTGTATGACCCCAGAATTTTTATAAATTATTCATGGAATATTTAATTATTTTCAAGAATTTATAAAGGCCTAAATAAATTAATAAATAGAATATTAGATCAATAAGTCATTATAAGGCCCAATGAGGTTAAATAATTAACCTAGCCTATTTAAAAATAATCCAAAAGGTTAATGGAGCAAGCCCATTAAGTTTGGCCCATGTTCTAGAAGGTTAATTGACTTATTCACGTATTTTAAAGATAAATACTATTTTTATAGATAATTATAAGGATAAATAAACAAGAGAGTTTTATTTAATTGAAATTCTGTATACGTTTGGTGTAACGGTCTATCGGGCGACCGCTACAAGCATGTAACACACCAGTCTGGATGCGTTACACTCTGACAGTTCCGTGAAAGAAAGAACGAGCAAAAAAATTAGAACTTTGGGATCTTATCTACAAGAGATCGACTTGGGAGAGCTTATAACATTACTAAGGACTCTTAGGGATTATGTTCTGGCAAATTAAGGACTCTAGAATCAATCTAATCTTCAAAACCCTATAAATAGGATCTAGTTCTGAACTGAGCGACCCTTACTTTTGGCTCGTGAAGAATCAAGGTAAGGAGATATAATTTCATGTAAGTTCTTTAGAAAATTTTGTTTAGTATACTTTAGACTAATAGTTCTCCAAATTTCGTGCTAGGAGATTAAGCAACCAAGGAGATTGAAGCTTCCAAAGTTGCTGGTTCGACCATAGTAACCGAGGAATCAGAGCTAAAGGCCACTGAAGATCAGGGAATTAGAACGTCTAAACAAGGTAATTAGAGTTCGGTTATTCAGAACCTTTTGTTCACCTTAGTTTTATCTTCTTACCCTCAAAATTTCACGTCCTTAGGTCAAGAGGCTGAGGAGCTAGGGCAGCGTGAAGTTGCTGAAGAGTCACAAAAAGAGAGGAACTAGGGCGGTCCTTGAAAGCTCAAATTAGAAGTTTAAAGCCTAGTTAAGCGGTAGGTTATCTCATGATTGGCAAAAACGTCTTGTTAGGGATAAAAGCCCTCTGATTGTGTTTGATTTCATGTTTTATAGACTATGAATTTCATGTTTTAGTGGGTTCATGCATACATACATATTCTTAGCCCCAATCAAAGATCAAAGATGTTATCTTGTTAATTCACTGCAACCTATGCATCTAGATGACATGTACTTCATTTTGTCATGATTAGGGTAGTAAATCATTTCAAAACATAACATGGTTTCAAATCATAGTCTTAGCAGGGACACTGACGCATCATACTAGGACCGTCAGACGACTGCAACGGTCTTACGATAAGCCATCACAACCCCTGTTATATTTAAAGTTTCTTAGTTGTCTCTGACGCACCATAACAGGAGCGTTACAATATTGTAACGGTCCTACGATAAATCATCACAGCACTGTGACGCGCCCATACTAGACCGTCAGAGTGCGGTTTACTGTCAAACCGAGATAGGACTGAGGACATCCAAACTTACTTATGAATAAGCCTAGTTATCTAAGTTTTAAACCTTATTTTCATGACTTTGAGTTTCTTAATTGATTCATGATAGGAAATTGTATGATTAAAGCATTTTGAATTATTTTAGGTTATGCTAATTTCATTGGCTAAACTCTATAGTTTTGTATCTAAATCATGATTTTTCCAAAGATGTATTGACGGGATTTTATCTTGGTTTCACATTGTTACACATTCTTTTCTATCTATAGAGTCATTTCTCTAAGTACATGGCATATATTCAGGTATATGTCCATTAGTTACACTTTGCACTATAGGAACACTATTCTTGGACATGAGGATCTCTCTATTGGATATTCCTTCCAATGGACTAGGAAATCTTGTTGCAAGACCTCCGTAATTCTCCGCGAGCCTGGGATTCCCACTAGGATGCCGAGTTGGTTGTATCATTAAAACCCAAGTGATTAGATGACACTATCGATGTTTCTGGTTATCATTAGTGTAACAGACCTATATTAGACCGTCAGGCATATGTAACGGCCCAATATACAACCGTCACAGTTAACTGAGTCCAATTACTGTTTCTGGATTTAGTCGTTCTAACGCATCAACTCTAGACCGTCACATCATGTAACGGCCCAGTACACGACCGTTACCCTGCTTGAATATTTTAACCAAGGTTTGACCAAGGGTTGATATTCCAAGGTTTCTAGATGGACTTTTGATGATCTAGAACTTATCATATTGATCAAGAAACCTAATATAATAAATGGAAGATAAAGAATGTACCGTTATGCTGCCGATTTATTTCCATAAGCATAACATAGTATAAGTCATTCTTGATTTCTCATAATTCTCATTAAAGCATTCATTTATTGAATTGTTGTTATCAAGAGCTTGTTGGAATTGTACATTCTTGGCCATACTTTATTGTTACATGCGTGGAAAAAGCTTGATTTATACTCGAAGATGCGATCGAGCACTGATTGTATTCAAGGGCTCTATGCTAGTCCCCTCGACTGATTGTCAGGAACATACTATTATAAACCATGGGGTATGATGCTACTGGCATCACATTGCGCTGGGAGTACTTTCTTTATAAATAAGTGAAAATCCACAACACAATACATCATGATTGATACTTGACTTTCTTGATATTCCACAGAAATTTACAAAGTACTTGCTCATAAGCAAAAGATACTGGAAGTGATGATTATGTGGCTTGCTAGTACATTCTCGGCCATATCATGCTTTACTAGTTCATACTTGTTCTCATTCTATCTTCATGATCATCGTGTTACTTTGATTTAATCGCGTGTTTGATTACATTCGCATGATTTTACCTTATTCCTCTAGAGCAAAAACGTCAATTACTTTAATGATGCCTTCATGTTGATGCAAAGATACCTACTGGGCAAGTGTGCTCATTACCTATTTCCATTCTTTTTCAAGAAATGAAAGTGATTCAAATTCGGATTCGGGTTATACAAGTAGCGGGTTCGAGAGCGAATGAAAGTATTGTCAAAGATGAGAGTGAAGACTTAAGAAAGTCTATATTGTTTAGATTGAGTCTATGTAATTTTCCTATTTCTTGAAGTCTGATAGATTGGAATAAGTTGAATTAGTGGTTGTATTTGAATACTTGATTATTATGAAATAAAGTTGAAGTTGAGTAAATATTATGCAATTGCATTTATGTGTGTGATTGTCTTACGCTCTGATCATTCTTGCTTGCAAGAGGCTTACCATGCCGGCTGTTCGCATTTCTCGAGCGAGTCTTCCGCTGTCATAAAGGCTCGGGGCGTGACAGCCGGTGCAACCTTCCTGTCATTCTCTCTTGGTTTCTTATCCTTTCGGAAATTCTGCCAACCATTGGGCTTCTTCTTGCCGGGAGCTGGCTTGAAATTATCAGAGCTAGTGGCTTGCTCCTTCCTCTTATCCTTCCCTCAGATTGTGTCGGTCATCTCCAGAGTATCTTCCAATACCTGTGCCTTATGCATAATCTCGACATAAGTCTGGATCTCTAACGGTGCCAATTGTCTAATATACTGCAGCTGCAGACCATTTAAAAATTGCTTCGCCTTCATCTTTTTTGTATAAACCAGATACGGTGCATAACGAGATATTCGGAATAGTGCCTCATACTCAGCTACGGATAGGTTCCTCTGCCTCAGCGAGGCAAACTCAACGGCCTTCTTTTCTTGCACACGATCAGAGAAATACTTGTTGTTGAAATGCTCAAGAAATTCCTCTCACGACACCTGGCCCTTAGGTAGAGTTGGCTCTACCAACTCCCACAAGGCTCGGGCATCCCTCTCTAGCTGAAAGGTCGCCAACAACACTCTATCATGATCACTGCACTGCATCACACAAAATATACGGTCCATCTCCTTGACAGAATGCTTAGCCTCGTCTAGGTCAGGGGATCTTCATTCCATGAAAATTCCGATGAAGATCACCTGCGCCATGATGTGCTCCGTCTTGCACTACTTGTTGTAATGCCTGGGTCATTCCTTGGATTGTCCTTTGCATCTCCCTCCACTATGCGCTCTCAGTAGCCATTGGATAGAACTAGGTAATGCCTATAAGCAACCGGAAAGATTAAGGATTTTCACTTAATTCTTAGGGTCCATTATTTACATATATATTTATTCGAACTTAGCCCACGGCTCTACCCAATCTCACCGAGTTTGATCTTAAGGCACTATCAATGCCATGGGTTCTAATGACACTCAAGAATTTATATCAAGAAAACCTAGGGTCTAAAGAAAACCTAGACTCTGATACAACAAAAATTGTCACACCCCGACATGAAAAATTGCAACGTAGTAGTTATAACATTCTTGTCAGTCAGAGCATGATAATAGCCAAGAAGAACATACCACAAAGGCACACAAATGAGGTATAAAAATAATTGATCTTTATTGATAATCA
The DNA here is from genome assembly GCA_022559845.1 of Amorphophallus konjac. Classification (NCBI taxonomy): domain Eukaryota; kingdom Viridiplantae; phylum Streptophyta; class Magnoliopsida; order Alismatales; family Araceae; genus Amorphophallus; species Amorphophallus konjac. The sequence continues at coordinate 270,741,574 of CM040118.1, read as the reverse complement.
AATAGCATTCTTACATCAATATCCGACTGACTCCAACTTGACCACTCAATTACATAATTCCATATCAGACTTAACCTAAATACTTTCTTTAATAAGACATCTCAAGGCTAACTCCTAAAGACAAAAGGAAAAAAAAAGAAATGACAGGACATCTATGGTAGGGACACTCCATGATCATGCACGTCTTTCCCCGTCAGATTGAAGGTCCTCATCCGAGCTACCTGAAAAATGTTGAGAAAAATTAGGTAAGCGAAAGCTTAGTAGAAATTACATCTCTGTGTCAGGCAACTTTAAGTGATTATCATTTTGATATGATTCAATGTTCTAACGAAAAATCACAAGTAAAATAACAACTGAAGCAATAGAGAGGCAAGTAACTGAGTAAAATTCAAGATGATAAGAACAGGTAGACTAGAAATAGTAACCAATAGTAGGAACAATAATGGAAGTAGAGTAAGTGAAGGTAACAAGATCTATCAATTGATTGGCCATATCAAGTACGCATGTTCATTCATGTATTCAATTCATGCAAAGTCATGTAATTTAGGAGAGATTTGAATGTCATAGACTTATCACGCAAGCAAGTACTTTGGTGCAATGCCACACCTGGTCATTACAACTCCCATGGGCACAAGAACTTTTGGATGCTCCTCCCAGGACTAGACCATGCCCTTAATGGTGCGTTGGTATTAAGGGGTAGATCTAAGATCCCATGTAAGATCTAGACATTCATTATTTAATGGCCAAGAATTCCAAGACTAGCTCATATAACTAAAGATATTAAGAGTAGAGATAAGAATTCCTTAGAAGGATTTGAATAGTTCAAGCTCATTATGTCAAGGGGTAAGTCATTAGGGACATGACTTAGGAATAGGAATCAAGTTCATTCCAATAATGAGGTTCTAGAATATACCCTTAAATGGTCGAGAATGTCAAGGAAAATAGCATAGAAAGACTAGAATCTGGATTAAACTAGGATATCTACAATACAAATGCAGAAAATAGGAATCCGAGAAAAATTAGGCTGAACGCGGTCTAGCCCACGACCGTGATCTGAATGTGTCCATCCTAACAACCGCGATCAAAGTCAATAGGGCAAGTCAAACAAGAACGCGGTCTGATCATCCATCGCCTTCTCAAATAGAAAGTTGAACACGGTCCATGTTCAGGCTGCGTTCAGGACAGTCATATCAGAGCTCAGACATAACCACGTTCTGTTATTCTAAAGGCCGATTGAACCTTATCCTATGCAGTAGGCTGTGGATTCCAAGGGTTTTCAAGGTTTTTGTGGTGCAACTTACTCGATGTCTTTGTGGGAATCCAAGACTCGCGGAGACTTACGGAGGCCTTGATGAAGAACGTTCTAGTCCAACGAAAGGAATATTCGGTGGAGGGTTTTAACTTCACCAAGAAATAAGGGTGTATAGAAACTTGAAAAACAATAATAGCATTAAGTCAATGCCACCGGGATGGTACAACCCTCAAACAGAAACTTTATCTAATCTACTCAATGAAATCGTCAAAGAACAATAAGTCCATCAAGGTATGAAGGCATAAAAGATTCAAGTAGTGACATGTATTAACTTAACATGATGATTTACTACTCTCTTTTATTGGACAAGATAGCATGAAGATCAAGCATAATTCAAAAGATCAAGTGATAGCATGGAACTCAAGCATATCATTAGGAATTAACTCTTATTTCATGATCCTTAGTTATAAAATATGTTCAGACAATATTTACAACTGAAGGACATGCTGTTTAACCCTAATAATTTGGGATAACGCACTGGAAAACTTAGAGTTTCTACTAGAACCCAGGCCAAAATGCAGTCTTGCTTAAGACCGCGATATAGATAGACGCGATCTATCTGGAGGCCGCATTCAGTCAATTTTTTTTTTTTTTAAAATGGACTCTCAGGAACGCGGTCTATCGGTGTGCCACGTTCAAGGACGCAGTCCCTGTTAGCACCGCGATCTAAAACAGTAGCCTGACCTCCGGTGAAACGTGACACACCTTGATTCAAACACCTAATATGATCGATATAGTAAACAGAAATCGGGGAAAATAGTACCACATGAAAGAGGACTTAAAAGCGAACAATTTCATGCATGGAATTAGGATTTGGCTTGAAAGACCACCTAACTTTTGATGATCTAATAAGGGGAAGAAGACAGACTCGCGAACCCTAGACGACCTCGCCTTCATCGCCGATTCCTTCCTCGATCCCGTACGCTGCCGTCCTCTAGAGCAAATAGAGTTTGCTAAAAGGCGTGGCCCTCTATTTATAGAGCTAGGATGCCCCATGGAATCCCAATTCGACCAGGATAATCTAGAGAGAAAAATTCACCCAATTCTGAGAGTTATCTTATCTATTACCGCCAAGCCTAAATCAGGGCTTCTAGGGTTAGGGTTTTGAGGTAAGATCGAACTGCAAAGATGGGCTAGGGTTGAGGCTTCGATTTGAGTCCATTAGGTCAAGGATTAAGGTCAAATTAGCCAAGTTATGGGTAGGTTTTCTATAGCTCTGAGTTGGTCCATGTTCGGCTCGTGAAAATTTCTAATTTTTTACGGCGTGACACACACTCGCCTGTTACGGAAGGCCGAGATGGGTCGACTGGGTACGCGTGGATTCTAGGGGTATTGACAGGGAAATGCAAAGAATGATATAAAATGCACAAGAAAGAGTAGCGTATGATTAATCATTCTGGATGATCGGGACAGGGACGACTGGGTAGAATGCGGGCGTGCCAGTCGATTTCTCGACGATCACCTGTAGAACCAAGTTTTAACCGGAGAAGTGCCACTAGGGCATGGCATGTGGGCATGGGATGTGGGGGGACACTTGGAGAGAAAGAGGTTCTGCTGGTATGAGTGTAGGTGATTGTGGAGATTCGTACGTGTACAAGACGTCTTCCCCACTGACTGCAAGCAGTCGGCGTTTGTTTTACATCGGATTGAATCCGAATACCTTTATTTTTTCTACTGAAGGAGGATTGTGGCACCCTATTGACACATGAAATATTATACAAATATGTAATGCCAGCTATGAGTAAAAAACCATAAGGTCAAGCTCAACAGTTGCAATTTACAACCCAGAAATGCTCTCCCGAGCCACCGGAGCCCTGACATGCCACCAATAGGGTGATTAAGCCACGAAATGCCCTAAAGGCAGAATGACAATCAAGTCGAATGTCAAAGAAGTCACCCGAGCTGATGCACGATCCCCAAAGCAATCATCAAAGGGTCCCAGCCTCATCAATCAGTGAAAGGAGCCCAGTATATTATGAGAAACTCACCCGGTCGTGCCTTTCCGGTAAAGTCGATGCTTGGCAGAATCACCGTAAGTCACGAAAGCGATCAACCCGAACAAACTCAAAGAATAGTCCTCAAAGGACGAAAGAACTCCTGGGCGAGCATCCCCCGATAAAACCCTTGCAGTGAGCCTCCGACCGTGGGATGTGGCTGCAAGAACAAATACTGGAATTCAAGACAAGCTGAGGACCAATCCCGAAGATTGGTAATATTACTGCGGAACACACATTAATATGCCAGAATATGTGTTGGTCTGAAGGGCCCCCCAGCAGGGCAAGCCCTCACCAGCTCTTTCCCAAAGAGTAAGCAGAATACTCCAAGCAACGAAGTCAAACTACTCAATGGGTCAATGGGTGAATAGTATCTCCACTTGGCCAAGATAGCACAAATGGGCCAAAAGCTTAGGTGAGCCGGCGGCCACATGAGGATCCAGTGACCAATTCTGCTCTACCTGGCGCCATCGGGTGAACCCCCCTGCCATATGCCGCCATAACAAGGCCAATCTCCTCCCTATAAAACCCAATTTGCTCGCCCTAACGAGAGGAAGAGAGGAATCGATCAAGATACAGCCAGTCACACTCACAGAAAAAAAAGGAGTGCACGCCATCCACACGCTGAGAGAGCCAGTGAAGAGCCTTAGCTTAGAGCGTGAAGAGCCTGTAGCCACCATTCCCCAGAACCAGAGAGGTCTATTCCAGGAGCGCGTAAGGAGGAGTCTGTCTTTCTATTTCTGTTGATTCCAGTGTATAGGTGGGTTTTCCACCGAAGGTGCCCTCACTGGGCCACAGTTCCCCTCCCCATTTCTCTGTGAATTTCTGTGTCACTATTATATACTTTGCTCTTCTGAATGGAATAAGAAGTTCGGGCCCAATTGAATGCTTGTTTAATGCCTCTCCCTCTCTACCCCCACATCCCCCTTATGCCCAGAAGGGCTACAGTGAGTCCCGATTAGGGAGAATACAGGGATCTGGGTATGTTTTTTGAGACGAGTCTCTGTGTGCATTTCTCCATTCTCTCCTTTCTTTTCACTGCTTGATGCTTGTTGGATGAAGTGGGGATAAACCCCAAACTGAGTAAATTGCCCCCTCCTCAGGGCTACAGATGTGCTGTCGATTCTATTTTTTAAAATTTCTATCTCCTTCTACGCAAACCGGTGCGTTCATTGACTTCAGGATTGCTTTTGGTGTCTCTTCACACCTGCCAAATTTCACTGACATTTTGCCTCCTCAATTGGGGCCAGAGGTTTACGGTTCTCCAAGCATGATCTCTCGTTGCCCAGGTAGGTGAGGGATATGGCATACGGGAGCGACCCTATTTTCTGTCTGAAACAGAGTTACGCGTATGCCACCGTCTCAAAGGTTATGTATCAATCCATGAAGATTAGTTTTCTTCTTTGTGCTCATACGAGGCTTCCAAGTTCTATGGGGCCCTTGTTAGCCAGGGATGTCATCTTCTTGGCCTTCCGCCCTTTCTCTAAAACCATCTCAATTGTCCATAGGGACTGATCCGGCAGCCGTGGGCGCCGCCATATCGGCTATAGCACATTCTGATCCGGTGCGCTGCACACCACCGGATCACCACCCCTTCAACCCTTTAGTCCCACCGGATCACTGCCTTTCCTCTCTTCTTAACCCTATTGTAAGACCCCGAATAAAAATAAGGGATAAATATGTTCTAAATGAATTAAACATGTGGGAAAAGGATAAAAATAATTAGGCCATATGTATATTTATGCATTTAATGGGCTTTAACACATTTTACACACACATGTAAACAAGAACCCATTAACTAATGAAAGCCCAAAACCCATATATATATATATATATATATATATATATATATATATAAAAATGAGAAACCAACCCCTTGTATAAAGCCATAACACTTACAATTAAGCATGGGCTAAAAACTTATATAGGCTTTGTCCATTTTTAAACCAAACCACCCACGAAGTACGTATGTCAAAAAAGCCCAACCCATATGCATGTTCGACGTGCTTGTCGCCTTAGGGTTTTTACACCAATTAGGGCAAGCGGCTGTTAAAATAGTTGGGTGTTGGCAAACCATGGGTAGTCATTAAACCTTCTGTTAGTAGCCTTCAAACCAATGGAAACCCCCATACACCTATATATAAGCATGCCCCCTCGAACGTACCAAAGCTAATTGCTGCGTTCGAAGGGTGGGCTTCTTCCTCCTGCTGCGTCTTCATCCTGCTGCGTCCATCTTCCTCATGCTGTGATTACAAGTGAAGAAGGCTTCTTCCACTCCTTCTTCCTCTTCTTCCTGCTGACTGCAACGTGAAGGGGCGAGCATCTTCCTCTTCTTCATCTTGTTGGCAGACGTGAGAAGGGGGAACCTCCATCATCTTCTTCCTCCTACGATTGCTCTGTTTGAAACAGAGTACCGTAATAGCATACAAAGTCTTCATCCTATTCATCGTTCCGATCTTCCTAAAGGTAGGTCTTCTCAAGTTACGTAGCCCAAACAAAGTTAATTCATGATTGTAGGTTTTTCTCAAGTAACGAAGCCAATATGATAGATTAAAATCATATATACCATGCATATAGTTATCGCTGTGTTCCGTTGAAGTTCTGTAATTTTACAGTAAATAACGACCCTTCCTAGGGCGCTATTTCTTTTTGACGACCCCATGCGCGGTCGTCAATTCCCATTTGATTTAATAATTACACATGTTAAAAATTTAATATCTATGTAACCAATTATCTGATTTAATGCATGATCATAGTTTTGAAATCCTGCTATTTTTCTTGACCTGTCCATATACTGGTTGTCATACAATTTTTATATCGATAAAAATGCTACTGTTCATAATCCAAATTTGATTAAAAAGAAAATGACGACTTTCACCCTGTCGTTTATTTAAAAATGGCGACCCTATCTAGGGCGCTATATGCATAGAAGGCGACGGTGACCAAGTCGCTATAAAACAAATCCTGAAAAAATCTGTATATATATTATTGCATATATCTAAACTGAAATTGACGACTCAGTACAGAGTCTTCATTTTGTGAAATAGCGCCCCTGACCAGGGCGCTACTTACTGAATTGGTGACTTTGGCTAAGGCGCCAATTCTCTGTTTTCTGATTTTCATGTTTTCCTGTAACCGTGGATTTATATATATATATATATATATATATATATATATATATATATATATGGCACTATATTCCAGTCCGTAAGTATAGTCCCACGTTTTTCGGTGTTTTATCGATTACCCTTCAACTCTCGGTGACGTACAAGCCCTCCATTGGACATTCCGTTCCTTTGGACTGGCAAGTTAGTCATTGGGACCTCCTTAAGTCTCCTTGTAGCCTTGGATTCCCTCAAGGCCGACTGAGCTGGTTGTACCTTAAACACCTTGTACCTTTTTGATTACCACGTCATGTGGTAAACCGGCCCTCTCATGGTGCCATCTGGGTCCATGAGAGAATAATCCTAGCCGGTGGAATGATGATATTCCACTAGGCGATGTCTTGGATTGAGTCCCTTATAGATGGGGTCAATCTTTCAGCTTGATTCATATCCCTTGATTGGTGACGGGTTTAGTCATCCACTCAAGTTATCATGGCTACCTAGTTAAGGTACCGATTCTACCCAGGTTATCGACATGTTATGGTTCTCGTTGGTTTTATCATTGTCCATCTAAAGTTCTTCCTTGAATTCTGTGGAACCTATCCACGAATCTACCTTGATATCCTATATGAGCTTGTTCTTGGAATTCCATGGCTATCACTAAAGTGGTTGTCTAGATATTACATGTAACAATGTCCGCGCATATAGGGCCCGGTCTGGTCCTGGGAGGAGCACCCGAAAGTACTTGTGCCCATGGGAGTTATATTGATCACGGTGTGGCATTGCACCGAAGTACTTGCTTGAATCTATGACACTCCACTATCTCTCTCTCTCTCTCTCGTGCTTGACTTGATTCACTTGACACGACTTATGTGGCCCGAAATGGGCAAAGTACTTGCTTGTTAATAGCCATTATCTCTTGACATGAAAAACTTTATTGATATACTCGGTACTTGTTCAAATACTTGAAATCTTGAATACTTGAAATTCCCTATCTTGGATCGACAGTACATGTTATTTCCTCTCGTTATCATGTTCAATTCCATAGCATTCTATTTTACATGATTGACATGCTAAACTTACATTTTCATTTGGAAGAGGTAATTACTTAAACCAATTGCTAGTTCTGGAGATATAATTCCTACTGAGCGTTCGCTCATCAAGTTCTTTTCCCCAAACTTTTCAGGTAATACGGACCCTGACTCGGACTCGGATGGGCAGGAGCAAGAGTGACGAGCGTAGAATCTGCAAGCGTCATGCTACTACACCTTATCGTGTCGAGTCGTCCTTAGTTTATTCCTTGGAGTCTTGTCGTTAGATCTTTTGTTATTTCAAAAGTTGTAACATTTAAGGCTTGTGGGCCTGATTAGAATTGTTAAGTCTTGGAGTTATGTGACTTTGTTTAATGGATTAAGTTGTTATCAATGGTATCAGTACTTGGTTATGTTTTAAAATTCTTGTCTTATTGCGCACTCTGTTTTGATGTCGAAATTCTACTTGCTCTGATTGACATGATTGATATAAACTCGTCACGTTTTTCCCGGGTTCCTTCCGCGCTCGGGGCGTGACAGTTTTTGTGGTATCAGAGCCTAGGATTTCAAATTCCTAAGAAACCCAAGTCCAAGGTTAGGTCTATCCCCAAACTGTGAGGAGGGGTAGTGCCGTGGGTATAAGTCCTTGTAGGGCATCCAACTACAAATTTCAACATGAAACTAATTAAGGTTAACTCCTTGTAGGACTATGGCTGCTGAACGCGCACAATGGCGTGAGATGCAACGAACTGTTCAGGGCCTGACCCAGGCCTTACAATAGGTGGCTCAAGGTGGGGCACATCATGGAGCTGGAGACCTCCATCGGAGTTTTAGAAATCTCAACCCTCCGAGATTCGCAGGTTCATCGAACCCCGAGGATGCGGAGAATTGGATAAAGGAGATCGAGCGAATCTTTCGCGTCATGCAATGCGCGGATGGTGAAAAGGTGCTTCTGGCCACGTTCCAACTGGAACGGGACGCCCGTGCTTGGTGGGAGTCCATCGAGGCCACCTTGCTCGAAGATCATGTAACTTGGGTCGAATTTGTCGAGCACTTCAACAGCAAGTATTTCTCCGACCGTGTTCAGGAGAAAAAGGCCGCGGAATTTGCTACCTTGAAGCAACGATCCCTGTCGGTGGCCGACTACGAAGCCCAGTTCTCCAGGTTATCTAGATATGCACCACACTTAGTATGCACAGAAAAGATGAAGGCAAGAAGGTTCTTGAATGAGTTACGACCCCAATATATCACTCAGCTCGCTCCCTTGGATATCCAAGTGTACTCGGAGATGGTGCGTCGTTCCCAGCTGCTAGAAGATGCCACAGAGTTGTCTGACAAAATCCGTGGTAAGGATAAAAGGGAGAATGTCACGAGCCCTAATACTTTTAAACCTTCTTTCAAGAAGCGGACCAATAATGGAGGCAAACCCTCCAAGGAGAAGAAATTCAAGAAGGGCAATAGCAAACCTTTCTCCATCACGGCACCGCCAAATGAGAATTGTAAATATTGTGACAAGCCGGGTCATTAGGCTGCGGAATGCTGGAGAAGGCTCGGAGCATGCCTTCGTTGTGGGAGTCAGGAACACCGTATTCCTGACTGTCCAATGATGAACGAGCAAAGTGAGCCGGAGACAAAGGAAGAGAAGCGTCCAGTAAAGAAGCATGGACGACTACAAGCTCTCCAAGAGACGGAACCAACCGAGGGTGGGTTGGTGGAAGGTATTTTGTCTGTCTGCTCTAAATCTGCTCAAGTACTGTTTGATACTGGCGCCACACATTCTTTTGTTTCAAAGAAATTTGCTACTTCATTCTCTATGGAACCTGAATGGATAGACTTAGTGATTTCTACCCCGTTAGAGAATGAGTCTGATGTCACTTTCCATTACCCAAACTATAAAGTCATGGTTAAAGGCCACAATCTACCTGCCGACATGATATGTTTAGACCTACAAGGGTATGATGTCATTCTAGGTGCCGATTGGCTATCCACCCATCGGGCAACCGTAGACTGCCGAAATGGGAAAGTAACTTTTGTGGATTACCCGGAGTTAACTTACATTACTCCCCGTAAGAGATCACCACTCATCTCTGCTCTTCGAGCCCATAAGCTTATCAACAAAGGATGCGAGGCATTCTTAGCATTTGTAACTGCCACGGAAGCTAAGGTGGCCAGATTAGAAGACATTCAAGTAGCTCAGGAGTTTCCCGATGTTTTCCCAGAAGATTTACCTAGTTTGCCACCAGAGAGAAAAGTCTCTTTCACCATAGACCTTGTTCTTGGTGCCGGACCTGTATCCAAGGCACCCTACAGAATGTCCCCCGCAGAATTAAAGGAGCAGCTGATGGAATTATTGAAGAAGGGTTTCATTAGACCAAGTACTTCCCCATGGGGAGCACCAGTACTATTCGTCAAGAAGAAGGATGGATCGATGAGGCTGTGCATCGATTATCGGCAGCTAAACCACCTCACCATCAAGAATAAATATCCACTGCCGAGGATTGATGAACTCTTCGATCAGATTTCTGGAGCAAAGCATTTCTCAAAAATTGACCTTTGATCGGGTTATCACCAATTGAGGATCAAGGACGAGGATATTCACAAAACTGCATTCCGAAGCAGGTACGGGCACTATGAATTTACTGTTATGCCATTTGGACTAACGAATGCCCCTGCAGCTTTTATGCAGCTGATGAATAGTATCTTTAGACCACACCTGGACAAATTCATAGTGGTATTCATTGATGATATTTTGATATATTCAAAGTTGGAGAAGGAGCACGAAGAACATTTGAGGATAACACTGCAAATATTGAGGGACAATCAATTATATGCCAAATTTAGCAAATGCGAGTTTTGGCTGGAAGAAGTGTCCTTCTTAGGACACGTAATTTCAAAGGATGGAATCTCAGTGGACCCCGCAAAGGTCGAAGCGGTAAAGAACTGGGAACAACCTACAAATGCATTAGAAATTAGGAGTTTCCTTGGCCTTGCTGGTTATTACCGGCGTTTTATTAAAAACTTCTCGAAGATTGCCGTACCACTCACCAGGCTGACCCGCAAGGAAGTGCCATACGAGTGGAATGAGGAATGTGAACAAAGCTTCCACACATTGAAGGACCATTTGACCACTGCTCCGGTCTTGGCCCTTCCTATTGAAGGAGAGAAGTACGAGGTATATACCGATGCTTCCGGTATTGGCCTCAGTTGTGTATTAATGCAACAGGGAAGAGTTATTGCATACTCTTCTAGGAAGTTGAAGAAGCATGAAGAAAACTACCCGGTGCATGACTTGGAGTTGGCCGCGGTAGTATTTGCACTAAAGATCTGGAGACACTATCTCTACGGAGAGCAATTCACAGTGTTCTCCGATCATAAGAGCCTCAAATATCTATTCTCTCAGAAGGAGCTTAATATGAGGCAACGTCGATGGCTGGAATATTTAAAAGACTCCGATTTCACTATTCAGTATCACCCCGGTAAAGGGAATTCGGTAGCTGATGCCTTGAGTCGAAAGCCGAGAGCCCTTATAGCCAGCTGTATGATACGGGAATGGAAACTATTAGAGGAATTATCCAGATTAAATATAAGCACGGACTAGAAAGACGGGTGTATTACTCTCTCTCACATGAGTGTGCATCCGGACTTGCTATCCGAAATCAAGAAGTTATAAGATGAAGATCCTGGAATGATTGAAATCAGGGAGAAACTAGATCAAAGAACCAGGTTCAAGCTGGCAGTTGATGGAAGACTAATGTTTCAGGAAAGGACATGTGTCCCGAACTATCCTGAGTTGAAAAGGAAAATTCTAGATGAAGCTCACCGCTCTAGGTATACCATTCATCTTGGAGCAACTAAGATGTTCAAAGATTTAAAAAGAACTTTCTGGTGGCCGAACATGAAGAGGGAGGTGGCGGACTTTGTGTCTCGCTGTCTCACGTGCCAACAAGTAAAAGCGGAACACCAAAGACCCGCCGGAAAGTTACACCCCCTTGATATTCCCAAATGGAAATGGGAAGAAATTGGTATGGATTTCATCATGGGATTGCCTAAATCTAGGGGCGGACATGACAGTATTTGGGTAATCATTGACCGACTGACCAAATCGGCGCATTTCTTACCAACTAAAAGTCGATGGTCGGTTGATGTTTTGACCGCATTGTATATCAAGAAGATCGTAAGATTGCATGGAGTCCCAACATCGATCGTGTCTGACTGAGACCCTCACTTCACTTCTCATTTCTGGAAGAGTCTACAACACTCTTTGGGGACGAAGCTCAACTTCAGCACTGCTTTCCATCCCCAGACTGATGGTCAGACCGAGAGAACAAACCAAATAGTTGAAGACATGTTACGGGCTTGTATTATTGACTTTAGCGGAGGCTAGCATGATCATTTGCCCCTGGCCGAGTTCGCATATAACAACAGCTATCAAGCCAGTATACAGATGGCTCCATTTGAAGCATTGTACGGCAGGAGTTGCCGATCTCCTATATGCTGGGATGAAGTTGGCGAGAAGCAACTACTAGGCCTAGATATGGTAAGAAACACAACAGAAAAGGTTGAACTTATCCGAGAGAGACTCAAAGTAGCACAATCCAGGCAGAAATCTTATGCAGATAATAGAAGAAGGGAATTAGAGTTCCAAGTTGGAGACCATGTTTACCTCAAGGTCTCACCCGGTCGAGGTATAAGAAGGTTCGGAGTTAAAGGTAAGCTTACACCAAGGTTCATTGGTTCATTTGAAGTACTGGAAAGAGTTGGCGAGGTAGCTTATCGCATCGCTTTGCCTCCACAACTGTCGGAAGTGCACAACGTGTTCCACATTTCCATGCTGAAGAAATATGTGCACGACCCTTTCCACGTCATCGATCATAGTAACTTAGTGATTCAAAGGTACCTCACTTATGAACAAAAGCCAGTGAAGATTCTTGATCGAGAGGTCCGAGTCTTAAGAAACAAGACCATTCCCATGGTAAAAGTGCAGTGGAACAAATGCTTGGAACAAGAAGCTACATGGGAAAATGAGGAATCTATGCGAAGGAGATATCCGGAATTATTCTAGACTGTAAGTACTATATACCCTCCATGTCTCCATTCACGCAATTGAATTTGGAGACCAAATTCTTTTAAGCGGGGGAGGGTGTAAGACCCCGAATAAAAATAAGGGATAAATATGTTCTAAATGAATTAAACATGTGGGAAAAGGATAAAAATAATTAGGCCATATGTATATTTATGCATTTAATGGGCTTTAACACATTTTACACACACATGTAAACAAGAACCCATTAACTAATGAAAGCCCCAAACCCATATATATATATATATATATATATATATATATATATATATATATATATATATATATATATATATATATATAATGAGAAACCAACCCCCTGTATAAAGCCATAACACTTACAATTAGGCATGGGCTAAAAACGTATATAGGCTTTGCCCATTTTTAAACCAAACCACCCACGAAGTACGTATGTCAAAAAAGCCCAACCCATACGCATGTTCGACGTGCATGTCGCCTTAGGGTTTTTACACCAACTAGGGCAAGCGGCTGTTAAAATAGTTGGGTGTTGGCAAACCATGGGTAGTCATTAAACCTTCCATTAGTAGCCTTCAAACCAATGGAAACCCCATACACCTATATATAAGCATGCCCCCTCGAACGTACCAAAGCTAATTGCTGCGTTCGAAGGGTGGGCTTCTTCCTCCTGCTATGTCTTCATCCTGCTGCGTCCATCTTCCTCCTGCTGTGATTACAAGTGAAGAAGGCTTCTTCCACTCCTTCTTCCTCTTCTTCCTACTGACTGCAACGTGAAGGGGCGAGCATTTTCCTCTTCTTCATCCTGTTGGCAGACGTGAGAAGGGGGAACCTCCATCATCTTCTTCCTCCTATGATTGCTCTGTTTGAAACAGAGTACCGTAACAGCATACAAAGTCTTCATCTTGTTCATCGTTCTGATCTTCCTAAAGGTAGGTCTTCTCAAGTTACGTAGCCCAAACAAAGTTAATTCATGATTGTAGGTTTTTCTCAAGTAACGAAGCCAATATGATAGATTAAAATCATATATACCATGCATATAGTTATCGATGTGTTCCGTTGAAGTTCTGTAATTTCACAGTAAATAGCGACCCTTCCTAGGGCGCTATTTCTTTTTGACGACCCCATGCGCGGTCGTCAATTCCCATTTGATTTAATAATTACACATATTAAAAATTTAATATCTATGTAACCAATTATCTGATTTAATGCATGATCATAGTTTTGAAATCCTGCTATTTTTCTTGACCTGTCCATATACTTGTTGTCATAGAATTTTTATATCGATAAAAATGATACTGTTCATAATCCAAATTTGATTAAAAGGAAAATGACGACTTTCACCCCGTCGTTTATTTAAAAAATGGCGACCCTGTCTAGGGCGCTATATGCATAGAAGGCGACGGTGACCAAGTCGCTATAAAAAAAAATCCTGAAAAAATCTGTATATATATTAATGCATATATCTAAATTGAAATTGACGACTCAGTACAGAGTCTTCATTTTGTGAAATAGCGCCCTTGATCAGGGCGCTACTTACTGAATTGGTGACTTTGGCTAAGGCGCCAATTCCCTGTTTTCTAATTTTTCATGTTTTCTTGTAACCGTGGATATATATATATATATATGGCACTATATTCCAGTCCGTGAGTATAGTCCCACGTTTTTCGGTGTTTTATCGATTACCCTTCAACTCTCGGTGACGTACAAGCCCTCCATTGGACATTCCGTTCCTTTGGACTGGCAAGTTAGTCATTGAGACCTCCGTAAGTCTCCTCGTAGCCTTGGATTCCCTCAAGGCCGACTGAGCTACTTGTACCTTAAACACCTTGTACCTTTTTGATTACCACGTCATGTGGTAAACCGGCCCTCTCATGGTGCCATCTGGGTCCATGAGAGAATAATCCTAGCCGGTGGAATGATGATATTCCACTAGGCGATGTCTTGGATTGAGTCCCTTATAGATGGGGTCAATCTCTCAGCTTGATTCATGTCCCTTGATTGGTGACGGGTTTAGTCATCCACTCAAGTTAGTTAAGCTACCGATTCTACCCAGGTTATCGACATGTTATGGTTCTCGTTGGTTTTATCATTGTCCATCTAAAGTTCTTCCTTGAATTCTGTGGAACCTATCCAAGAATCTACCTTGATATTCTATATGACCTTGTTCTTGGAATTCCATGGCTATCACTAAAGTGGTTGTCTAGATATTACATGTAACAATGTCCGCGCATATAGGGCCCGATCTGGTCCTGGGAGGAGCACCCGAAAGTACTTGTGCCCATGGGAGTTATATTGATCACGGTGTGGCATTGCACCGAAGTACTTGCTTGAATCTACGACACTCCACTATCTCTCTCTCTCTCTCGCGTGCTTGACTTGATTGACTTGACACGACTTGCGTGGCCCGAAATGGGCAAAGTACTTACTTGTTAATCGCCATTATCTCCTGACATGAAAAACTTTATTGATATACTCGGTACTTGTTCAAATACTTGAAATCTTGAATACTTGAAATTCCCTATCTTGGATCGACAGTACATGTTATTTCCTCTCGTTATCATGTTCAATTCCATAGCGTTCTATTTTACATGATTGACATGCTAGACTTGCATTTTCATTTAGAAGAGGTAATTACTTAAACCAATTGCTAGTTCTTGAGATATAATTCCTACTGAGTGTTCGCTCATCAAGTTCTTTTCCCCAAACTTTTCAAGTAATACGGACCCTGACTCGGACTTGGATGGGCAGGAGCAAGAGTGACGAGCGTAGAATCTGCAAGCGTCATGCTACTACACCTTATCGTGTCGAGTCGTCCTTAGTTTATTCCTTGGAGTCTTGTCATTAGATCTTTTGTTATTTCAAAAGTTGTAACATTTAAGGCTTGTGGGCCTGATTAGAATTGTTAAGTCTTGGAGTTATGTGACTTTGTTTAATGGATTAAGTTGTTATCAATGGTATCAGTACTTGGTTATGTTTTAAAATTCTTGTCTTATTGCGCACTCTGTTTTGATGTTGAAATTCTACTTGTTCTGATTGACATGATTGATATAAACTCGTCACGTTTTTCCCGGGTTCCTTCCACGCTTAGAGCGTGACACCTATGGCCGCCGGATCAAGGGAATTGCCCCATTGCCAAGGCCGCCGGATCAAGGGGATTGCCCCATGGTGAAGGCTGCCGGATAAAGGGGATTGCCCCATTATGTAGGCCGCTAGATCAAGGAGGTTGTTCCCATGTAAAGGCTGCCAGATTAAGGGATTTTCCCCTGCGAGGGTCGCCGGATTAAGGGGTTTTCCCCATGTGAAGGCCACCGTATCACCTTTCAATTCTTGTGTTCCTTCGGATTTTAGCTTCGGTTTAACTAATCCTAACTCCGACAGGGGTTTGCTAAGTCCTCACAACATGATCCCTGATCAACAAGAGGGGTATAAGTGGACTGATTGCATTCTGCTCATTTCCAGTTGTGATCCGTCCATGGGTTACAGATGACATTATATTCCATATCTTTGCTTGTGCATATCACTAATTCATTGGTGTATGCATTTGCTTTCATCCTGTTTGTTTCCATATCTTCCGATTTTTCCAATCACCCCACCGGTCACAGGGGCTTGCCCTTTATTCGGCATGATCTCCGGTGACCTCAACAGAGGGACAACACATCATCATTCCTTCGAGGGCTCCTTATCCGCAGCCACTCATGCCAAATCATGGATAAGGGCTACTCTCCCCCCGAGTGAACATGAACCGCCTCAGTGGCGAACAGTGCCCTGATATCTTTAGATCCGTCGACCCATGGTTATACCAGCGCCCTCCTAAGCCACCATCCATATATATGTCATGGTGTCGAAATGGGTCAACACCATTGGCAGAAGATGTTTGGCAACCCTTGGGTGACATGGGTCTCCTAGTAGGTAAGTCCTCGGAGATCCGCCACCTGCTATAGCGTCTGGACTATCGTCTGACATGTCTGTCTTTTACGGAGTCCGTCTCAGCCTGCTGTGGGCGGGCCTCCTCTACATCTCCCCCAACACGTTCTTGGGCAGGGGAAGATGCTGCTGAAATTTTCTTAGAAATATGAGTTTCATTTTCTATTATGCATTTGATAAAAAAAAATTTTCTATTCTGCATCGTGTTTCCCCGACTTTTCGCTCGATTTTTATCCCTTATGGTGGTAACGGCCCCATGGCTATCCATGCCGAATTGTGAGAGTAAGGCACCCGATAAAGGGGATAAATCAATAATAAGTGCCGTCCCTTGGCATACATCATCCCCATGACATGAAAGCTCGTTTAAACGTGGTCATGCCAGCTGTTCTCATGAGCTCACATGCATGCACCGTAATGATAGAGGCGGGTCCACAATAAAAAGGCAAGCACTGATCGACAACTCCATAGGTGGCCGGGATTTCCTAGGAGGTTAGCCTTCAGAATCCTCCACCAATCATGGGGCACGAAATTGCCACTCAGGCATGACCGTCAATCAGGAGACCATCTTGATGCTTCATGGATGAGTCTCTTATACCTTCCCCGACATGTCTTAGGACAGGGGGAGGTGCTGCCGAAATGCTCCCAGAACATGATGCGTGAATCAGTAAGTAAATGGTTAGATAACGTAGTTAACCCGCACTATATTTTCAAATGATGCATAAGTGTTTGTAGATACCAACTGTAACGACCCAAGATCCGGATACCAGGAGGAGCCCGATACCATTCGAATCCTGGCCCGCTGCCCACGAGCCGGGAGGGCTCGGAAGGGCTAAAAGGAGTGTGAAGGTACAAAGAAATAGGAAATAAAGCAGGATAATTCAATAATTAACAGAAATAAATAAACAACTATAACAACAGAGTCTAGTCTAACAAAAGTACAGTCTAAGGCAGAGAACGTACCCAACACCGAGTGAACACTCAGCCCGATGAGCTGGCAACTAAGAACCCGGCACAGCACCCTCGAACCACGAGGAAGAACCGCCGCACCTGAAACGCAAGGGTGAGCCTCCTGTCACTGGCTCAGTAGGGATCCCGCGGAACCCCAACCGAGAACAACGGCGGTAGCGAAAAGGAGAGTAGCTACAACTACAACAGGATTAGTGAACCGGTGGCCGGTCAAAACTTGGCACTATAGTTACTCCTACTGTACCAGGAAAATGCGCCCCGATCTCACAGTCGGGGGACTACCGAACTAACGGGAGAACCTCTAGCAACACCGCTCGAAGAAACCGTCACGACCTCGCAGTCGTGGACCTAACACCATCTAGGGAAAACCCTCGGTGACGCTCACCGGAAAACCCTTAGACCTCCACCTTGGGAACACTCCCTGAAACTGTCGGGGGAACCACATCTCGCAGACGGGAAATGAAACCCGAAAATAGGAGAGTCACGTCTCACGTGACAGGAGTACCTGCCCACCAGAAGCAAGGCTGGATGCGTCCACTGACGACTTAGTCCACAGTCTCAGGTGTCTCTCTGTGACGCCCCAGGCGGAGACAGAGACACACCATAGTAACCACAGAACAAGGACTGGTCGGGGTTGCGCTCGTCAGCGCAGGTCCGCCGCCCTTGACCACGTGGGCACACACAGACCGTACGTCCTAGGTCAGGCCCTCTGACTGGTTTTCCCCTCAGCCGGACTCTGGATGCAAGACGTGGGACCCTATGGTAACTAGTCTAAAAACCGTCTCTCAGAGTAGCCTCGCCACCACTCCCTGGTGGGACCACACACGTGTCGGAAGGCTACGACTAGTGGAGGGTCGCTGAAAGAGTAAACTCTCTAGCCAACGAAAAATAACGTCTAAATCGGATGAAGTACAAGGACTGCTCCTCATACCGACACCGACTCACGGTCACATCTCGCCGATCCCAATCTTGGGGGAGTGGACCTTGATCCCCGTGCTGATCGGCGGCTCAAGTGATGCTGGGCATCATGTGGGGGCTGTAAGAAAATAAACTTCCATGTGCAAATATATGCATATGTATATATATGTTCCATATCATTAAATGCTTGTATGCCTTAGGTCTCCAGTATATAAAAATGGTGATTTGCAGAAAGTCAGATTAAGTCCGGCTAGAAGCCTTCATTATGCGTGAGTGAAAACTCCGCCTCGTATCGGGGATCGATCCACCTAGAGAAGCATCATCTCATTGCTTGCTTGATTGCATGCTAAATTCCATTTTATTCAATAAATGTCTTCCAACTCATGTTCTCTTTCAAATTATTCGGCCCCATGGTCCCTCTATTTTGGTGATTAATCAAGGGTTGTCCTTCCTTCGAAAGGGTGTAATTAACGCCGTAGCCTTTACGGTACGACGGGTTTCGGGTCCCGACATGATACCCACCTTCGTCTGATCAATCAGATGGTGCACATAATAAACTTGTCACAAGTATGACTGGCACACACACGCGCTTAAATAAAACCCCCAAACTATAATAAATAGTAATAAATAAATAAAAATAGCCCAATCCCCACAAGCTGGAACGCCCAGTGGGACTCGAGCTCCCTTCATCTTTTCGCCAAAATGGAGGGCCCTGGGGCCTGTAGACACGCCAAAATTGATACTATGTTGAGTAAATTTCATGTCACGACATAATGCCCCAAAGTGGACTTCGTTATTGGCTCAATAAGAAGGCTTTTCTATTTTTTTAGATTTATTTATAATTTGCGACCGTTCTCTGGACGCCATTTGAATGAACGCCCTTCCGGAGTGTTGCCATTTTCCTCCACTATAGGTCGACATGACCCCCTGGTAGGTCGACTTATAAGAATGGGCGATCGTTCGAATAGGCGCCGTTTCCTGATTTTTTTGATTTTCCATCGGGTTTTAATTCTAAGGAATTAACGCCTTTTCAAGCGGGCGCTCATTAATGAACGCCTCTTTGAGCAGGCGTCGTTCTTGGTTTTTTTTATGGAAAGTTCATTATTTCCATTTTTTAATCCAGGAATGAACGTCAGTTGCCTGGACGCCCATTGAATTGACGACAGCCTCTTGGTCGCTAATTCCTTTCCGTGTCCTCTTCGTCTGCAACCTCCTCTGCATAGCGTCCTTATCGATTTTGGCTCCGTGTTCTTCTATGGAAGGGAGATCCACATCTTGGGATCGATTTCCCTGATTGAAACCCATTAGAACAAGGATCTTTAGCTCTATAAATAGCCCCTTTGAATCCCTCGGGCATTTTTTAAGAACAACAGTAGAAGAATCGATAGCAGAGAAGGCCAATAGCCGCAGAACAGTGCAGCTCCTTCGTGTTCAATCAAGAGAGAGCTCCGTGAGCTCTCCCTTCTTCCTGGTCTGCTATTGCCGTGCCGAAGAGAAGAAGCTCCTCCCATGCTGTCATCCTTCTTGCTACCTGCGGTGTTAGAGGACCACCTCCATGTTCTTCATCCCTCTTCTGTTATTTGCTTTTTATTCTTTCAATTTAGTTTGCATCCCCATCTATCTAGCATCCCTTTGCCAGATCTTTCATTATTATTTGCTTGCATCCATCCATATTTCCCTACCCTTTACTCTTAAGGGGTTTAAAAACGAAACACACAAGGTGTGTTCATGCCCTTATTTCATAGCTATATCTTTATTGAGCATTGATACTACACTTGGTGTTCTAATCCACCTCTTTTGTTTGTCTTTGCTTCTTTACAAGGGTAATCAAAAGCAAAACCCCCCTTCATCGGCCGGCCGGTAGAACGAGGAAGTGCACCTCACAATCTCACCCGCTTTCACAAGGTATTTACGATCACTCCTTTTTATTTTGAGGTAATCCCTCTGGCGATCACACTCCTTTAGTAGCATCACATGCTCCCTTCTCTCACCTTTTATCACATCATCCATCATATATTTATATATTTTTTATATTAATTTAATCTTTATAATTTTCCTCTTTTTAATGTCTATGTGACATCGTTCACAGGCCCCCCATCCAAATACTGACTATTTGTGCGTCCTGCTATTCTTCGTATAGGTTGAAGTAATGGCGAATAGGCTGTCTGGACTTGTCTTCGGCCTCCAGGTGGTGGCCGATCATGCTGCATACGGCTATCTCGCCGTACCAACTACTTTCGGCAACTTCCCCCCGATTGTTGGCTTCCCCAACTTCCTGGTGGTTGCATTCGTGGGTCTCCTTGACGTGGAAGGACCGAAACCTGTGAAGGCAGTGGATAACAAAGCTACGGCCCGCCAAGGCAAAGGTCGGATCAAGAAAGCCATGTTGAAGAGCCTGGTGATCATGAGCTGCCGCGTTCACCGCATCGCCCACTAGACTGGGGCACCCAAGAAGTGGCCCGCTGAGGGCAATAAGAAGAACTTCAGAGGTGGAAAAGCCCTTGCTGCTTCCTGAGGCCAACTCTCAATTTCCAGGAAGTTTGTGATGGTTGGTGGTGTCCGGGTCTTCCTCAATATCTGCAACACCAAAGTTCTACCGGATCGGGTCATCCCGACCGTGCCCACCCGCAATACCTTCCGATTGCTGGCAAGCTAGAGGGCGAATTCTGATAATAACAGGCGAGCGAGGCTAGTCCCAAAATTGCAGAAGTTTAAGCAAGTCTGGATCCTCAAGAGGACCCGGGGCCCTGCACCATCCTCACAAAGCTCCAATAATCTTGCCAAAGTCCCCAAGAGAGGGGGCAAGAAGAATATACCTGCAGAGGAAGCCGTGACTGCAGCACCTCCATCCACCGCCAGGGCCTGTGCAAAATAGGATGATATCTTCAAATATTCAAGAAGCTCCAATCAAGTTGCTAGGCTGTCACGGCTCTCATATATGTCGTCTGCCAGAGACCAGGCGCTGCCTCTTGCCCTCTCTCCAGGGCGTAGCCATGAAGATATGACAAAGATGGTTCAAGAATATTTCCGTGGCCTGGGGAACCCCTCCCTAGGCCAGCAAAGAGTACTTCGTGTCATCAGGACCGAAGAAGAAAAAGAGGACGTAGTGTTCGCCATGGACGTAGATGAAGATGGGGAAGAAGCTGGGGCTGAAGGCTTTGAAGCGCCTCCATAGTATGAAGAAATGAAAAGGATTTCAGTGTTTGAAAGACTGACTTTCTCCCATCAGGCCAGAAGGGGAGCCATAAAACACCGAAGAAGGGTGCATGTTTTCACCTGTAATATGTCAGGGGTGATGGGCATGCATGGCGCCCTGCTAGTTGAACTAGAAGAACTGGCCAAGCTGGCGGAAAAAGAAGGTCCGGTGATAAGACAGGGCAAGGCTGCTGGTGAGTTGCTGCGAGTCTCTAGGGGAAAGCAAGTTAATGAGGGGGACGTCGCCACTGCCACTGCTAAGGTGATAACATCCGAAGAAGAAGAACTATTCCCACCTTCACCAATCAAAGGTGCCTCAGGTGAAACGCTCGAGAACGTTATTAGCAAGACGGCCATGGACCCTATCGTTCTGATGCTATTGCAAAGATACCAGTAGGAGATAGAAATGTTAAAGAAATAGTTAAATGAAGGAGCTGGATGCACTCCGACGCCCAACCAACTGGGGGCACAAGCTGAGTCATCGCGGGGAGGTTCCGACCCCGTGGATGCTTCCTCACCGGCTGCTTCACCACATGCCAACCATAGCCGGGCCACTCCCTAGCATCATTCCCAGTGGCTCCTGCCAGCGCGACCGATGCTCCCCCAAATGCAGCAATAAGTTCTGAAGAGGGGCGATCTCGCACTGCTCCTGAGCGGGGAAGAGGATGACCACGTACACTTGAAGTGTGAACTGCAAGAAGGGAAACAAGTTAGAGGTGTCCAGGGATAGATCCCCGGGGAAGACCCTCCGATGCTTAAGTCAGCAAAGTAGTAGAGCTCTGATGCGAAGGGAAGAGCTAGGAGGAAGATGGGAGCACGAGATCCCTCTCCACCAAAAGGTGAAGTGGTTCCTACTCAGGGTTTTTGGCTCTTGCCTAGCTTACCTCTTTGTAGTAGGGCATTTCCAGTTTAAATAGTGGCCCGTTGTGCGACTGATCCCTGCAAGCGGAGGAGTCTCAGGGGGGTTACGTCTTTCATGCGGACTCCTTATAGCACGCGGACTCTTGGTCTCCCCTATCCCCTTGAGCTTCTTGCCATTAAGGGACTCGCAACGGCCGTACCAATAAGCTTCCATCAGTGAGCCCGAGCGATAGGCACTTGCCCAGGAGTGGTCTCCCGAGCAATGAGTGCACGGTTGGGACAATGAATAGGGGGCTCCAAGGGAGCTTTCCCGATCGAACTAATGCTCGGACTTCCCAACCCGAAGGCCACGTAGTAAGCGCTTATTCCGAGTGAGTTATTGGGCTTATATTGAGTGGGCTCGGGAGCTACCACTTTAAGGAGTTGGGCCTCGTTCGGTCTAGTTGGACCTCTTTTGGCCTCTCCGTACGGGCGACGAGATTTCCCTTCTCCACTTGTCCCCCTCCTACTCCCGAGCCAAAATTTGGCTCGGACGAGTAGCATTTAGGCTGGACTTTTTGTGGCTCTGGTTGGGTAGAAATTTCTCTCTGGTAGGGGCCACATGATACGGCTTGCGTTGAAAATATGCCCGTCATGATGAATAAGTGAAGGCCCCTCCTCGGGAGATCGGATCGCCGCGCTACCTTCGGTTTAAGCATTGCACATTTTTACGTCCCTTTATCTCCGGGGTTTAGGGTTTTGCCTCTCTTCGTATTTATATTTGAGGGGGGCTCCTGTGCTGTGAGAGCAGCTCGGAAGAGCGGAGAATCGTTGCGGCCATCGGAGCTAGGAAAGCATTCTGAGGCGGCGATTCGTCAACTTCCTTCTCCTCCGGAGTCCTCTGATTCGAAGCTTTCCCCTTCCTTCTTCCGGTTCTTCTCTCTGCTCCATGGTGGACCATCATCATGAGGCTGAGGGGCGGCAGAGAGATCAGGCTCCAAGGGCTTTCTTGGTATCATCGGAGCCTCTCAGCAGCGAGCTAGAGGAGGTTGATGTGAAACGGTTGGAGAATCAGTATGGGCTGCCATGGCGATTCAAGTTCCTCGCACCTGAGCCTCATGAATCCAGTCTGGCCGCTCGTTCTGGCCTCTTTTGTTCTTTCCTCCTGGCCTGGAAGTGCGGCTTTCGGCTGCCCCTCCATCCTTTCGTTACCGAGTTGCTTCGGTTCTACCGGCTGGCTCCTACCTAGCTGGTCTCCAATTCTTATACCCTTATTTTCTCCTTCATCTTTTTCTGTGGCAAGAGAGGTGCGCACCTCGGTGGACCTCTTCCACTATTTTTTTGAGTTGAAGGAGAATCCTTTTGTCGGGAAGGGCTTCTTCTTCGTTTAGGCGAAGCAGAAGAGGAGTTGCGTGTCCCTTTTTGTGAAGGATTCCTCTCATAAGGGGTGGAAGATCCAATATTTTTGGGTTGGCCCGTCGGTGGTTGGCGTGGTCTGGGATTTCTCGACGGCGCCCAACTTTCACCCGAACATCCCTCCGAAGCAAACAGAGATCTCTCCGGAGGTGGAGAGGGATGCTGCTATCCTTCAGCGGGACCGCCTGAAGACTACTGAGTTGGTGACTCCTCCTAACATCGAGGAGTATCTTTCTCGACTGCTGTTACCGACAGGTAAGGTTCTCAGAAACTTGTCCTCTTTCAAGCGAGTGTTTTCCTCTTCTCGATTTGCTCTTCTTTGCGTAGATCTGCGGTGAGCGGCTGAGGAGGAGGAGGAGGCACCGTTAGTCGAGCTGGAGGTCATCAATGTGGATGATACGCCGGCTCTGAGCGATCTCCCAGCTTCGGAGGGCTCATCCCGCGCCCGGGAAAAGGGCAAGGGGTCACCCGGGACGATGCTTCTGAATGCCGGGGGGTCAAGCGGAAGGATCCCGTGGTGAAGTTGTTGCGGTCTTCGATGCAGGCTCAGTCTGCTAAGAAGAAGCGGGCGAAGAAGGTGGAGGCCACCCGCCTGGTTGATGAGGGTCCCCTGTTGCCTCCTCTTTCTGCGGTGGAAGAGGGGGCTATTGACGAAGGGATCGTGGCCGATGCTGGGGCACCGAGCAAAGCAGAGGGGGCGCCAGACGGAGGAGCCCGGTCCGTGCCGGTCGAGGCTGGAGGGTTGCAGGATGTAGCGGCTCGATCATAGCCGACCGAGGCCGGGGAAGTATACGGTGGGGCCGCTCATCCCGAGTCAACCGGTGGGGTCCCTGAGGCAGGATTGCTCAGAGAAGGTGCCCCAATCCCGACTGCTCCGGAGAGAGTTTCCCTTCCCTCGACCAGTTCCTTCAGCGTCCGAGCCTCCCTGTACCGGAGGTGCCATTCTATTGCTTCGGGAGTTGTGCGAGAGAAGCTCCAGAGGGGTCCCCCCTCCACGCTTTTCGAGCAGCTTATGGAAGGCAGCCTGATCTTGGCCCAGCTCAGGGCTGAGGCAGTAGGCGCGTATGCTCGGGTGGAGTCGGAGCGGGAGGCTCTCTCTGTAGATTATGGAAAATGCACTTTTAATACAAAAAATAATAATAAGAGGGGAAAGGGAAAGAATGATAAAAAGGGAGTGTGAGGGAGCACGTAGTGCTAATAAGGAGTGTGATCGCCAGAGGGGTTACCTCAAGAAGAAAGAAGATGATCGCGAATACCTGATGAAGATGAAGATGCGGGATGGATGTAGATTCCTTCCTCCTCCTTCTACCGGCCGGCCGATGAAGGGGGTTTTCCTCTTGATTACTCTTAAACAAAGAACAAACAAGTAAAGAAAAGAGGGGATCAGCCAAGCGTGAGTGTAGTATCAATTCAAAAGAACAATAGGATGATGAAAGTGAAGCATAAAGTGTGCACCTTTTGGTTATTATAAAACCCCTAAGAGATTAAGGAAGGGAGAAGATGCGAAGCAAAACTAATGCAAGAGAAGACTATATGATGATGCTGAACAACGACAGAACGATGATGAGATGATAAAGATAAACGAACAGAAAGAAGCCCCTGCTGTTCCTGACAACAGTAAAAGGAAACCACGTTGATGTTGGCAGCAGGAGGAAGAGGATGACCGTAGGGAGAGCAGAAAACTTCACAAAGAAGGAGAGAAACTATGGTTTCCTCCTCTCTACACAAGTAACGCCAACGAACCAATAGTTCTACTAATTCTAACTCTCTGCTCTGCTTGCTCTGCTTCTCTTTTTTCTCTCTAACTCCTCCTTCCTGCATCCAACCTTTTGCGAGCTCAACCCAGGGGGCTATTTATAGGGTGCAAAACCGAATTCTAATGGGATAAGAACAAGCAATGATCATTAATGGCAAGGACTCTAGTTCCCCAATCGAGCAAGGTGATTAATCAAGGCAGGGAACTCTCCAGGAAAGGTGTGTTCAAACCGGACACGGAAGGGTGAGAGACGACCCCCAGAAGGGCGTTAATTAAAATTGACGACCTGATTCAAGGCGTTAATTTAAAACACGACTGGGACAAAGGCGTCAATTCCTGGATTCAATTTTAGTAAGAAAAACATTCCTCATTTGAAAATTGTAAAATAACGCCTGAGAGAAAGGCGTTAATCAAAAAATGCCCTAAGGCAGGACGTTAATTCTTTTGATTTCAATTTGGGTGGGACTCGTAAAATACCAGAAATTGACGCCCTCGACACCAGCCGTCCTTTCTTTAAAACGAGCCTAAGATCAGGCCGTTAATTAAAACACGTCCCAGATAAAGTCGTTAATTATAAAAAAATGCCAAGAAAATTCGTAAAAACATGCAAAAATTAGAAAAACTTCGTATTATGGAAATATTGAAGTTCACTTTGGGACATTACATGGTGACATGAGTTTTGATCAACATAGCATCAATTTTGGCGTATCTACAGCTGCCCCGCCTTAGCGTCTGCTTTGCAAGGGAGTGAGACGGAATGAAGCGAAAGTGTAATGAAGTGGAATGAACTGATAAGTAGATGCCAAGGTGTGATGTGACACGCTTCAGACACTAAGCATTAGAAATCTTTCCGAGGTTCTGAGTGAGACAACTCCGGGTGATTCCAAGAAAACATCGATTTGCTGGATGAAGGAGACTAAACTAAGAACATAAAATGTGCGCGTGGGCACGACAGGGAGGCACCATTGGAGAGCGTTTATCAGCCAATGTGGACGTGCTATAACCAAGGTGGATTTGCAGAAAAATAAAGGGAATTGAGATGAAGACCCAGCAAAGGGATGACTTTCAAGGAACTAGCCTGAGCGGCTTCAGAGAGAATAAAGTACTTGATTTGGAGTGGAATATCTCACGTCAACTCAATCGAGAGCGAGTGACCTTCATTATTGCCATAATATGAAGATTTTCAGCACGAAGCTCAAAGTCCTACATGATGCATGCTGGGCTAAAAGGAAAAAAATAAAACAAACTAAAGATAGAAAATAATCAAGGATAATATTGTTAAGCCATCTAGATTTGGTCAAGAATCCAGATCTCTGAGCTGTCACTAAGCTGAAGCCCGTTTGTCCACGCATCATCTCAGAAAGTGGAACCATCATCCCAAGCCTTTAACGACTCAACGGCCTATCCGTGTGATCAAGACTCTCCTGGAATTATCACTATTTTTGATGAAGGGGAACTCAAATTCCAGGTTCATCAAAACCACAAGGTCCTTGATATGCTATAATAGCGTAGATACCATATAGTAACAATGCTTACAGGAAAGAAATACAAGAATGGGATGATGATGCTCCCATGAGTGATCCAAACGCCTCAAAACCTGCAACCTTCTCTGCACTTGAAAATTCATTAGGCCTCTCAAAGCATGAAGTGATCAGAAATAATCCTCAATTCAAAGCAAGACATGATCATAAGTGCTTAATCACAAATAACTCCAATTAAAAGATAGCACTTAAGTTCATCAAAATGCACAGAGCGACCAAACATGCAAGCCAAACAAATAACGACTGGGGTAGGGGCGTCAAAATTATAAGAGACGACTGACATCAGGGCGTCAAAATATAAAAACACGTCTATCATCAAGGCGTTAATTCATTTTGGAGCTCAAGAAGAAGATGACCCTTATGGAGGCGTTAAATAAACAACGACTTTGGTCAAGTCATCAATTCAACAATTGACGCCCTGAACACTGTCGTCAATTATCTGGAATTCCGAAAACCATGCTTCCGACTCTGAGTCAAAAGCTAACCCCAGTTCTAGTTCTAATCGTAATCGTAATCAACCCTGCAACTTCGAACGATCTCAAAACCCTCCAGACTTCTATAAAAAGGAAGAAACTCCCTTAGATTAACCAAACAACTCGTCCAACCTCTGTTTCTCTTCACAGGTACTGCTACAGTTGCCTTCTGTCTGCAGATGGCCATTGAAATAACCTTAGAAGATGGAGAGGGCAATCAAGAGATCATAGATCTCTACTCCCAGGCTGTCTGAAATCAACGGGCATATTAGCAGTAGAATCGCATTGAACCAGGTATGCGAATTAATCTGTTCTCCTGTTCTCATACCATCACCATCATTCTGCTCTGCATTCATCCTTTTCTCTATTCTTTTCCTTTTTCCACAGGATTATCCCAATGTTCCTGGTGCAAGGAGGTTCACGAAAATCAAGTGGCTGCCTCTCTTACTCTCCAAATTTTCTTCAGACATGAGGGTCTACTTATCTAGATGGCACCTCTTAGACCTAGTCACCCATGCCAAACACTATGATCAAATTTATCTTGATTGGGCAGCTATAGGAGCTTTAGTTGAGATATGGCATCCTTCCACCCATACTTTCTTATTCTCAACCTTTGAAGCTACAATTCTATTAGAGGAATTAGAGATGATCTTGGGCTTAAAGAAGATGAAACAAGGAGAGGAGGAAAAGATGACCATCATGCCAAGGCAAATTTCTTCACATGAGCTATTAACAAATTTAATTCACAGCCCAAACTTAGTGAACCAAATCAAAGCTACCAAGGGAATCAATCTCCTAAAGCTTACTTCTTGGGTGTACAAACGATCCGATCAAGCCAAAGAAAATGATGAAGTGGAGCGAGTGGCAAAGGCTTTTGTAGTGTGCTTGGCGGGAGCGATCTTATTCCCCTCCATGGAAGACTTCTTGAATGAATCCCAATTAAGAGTAATAGTTAGCCTTTGGGAAGGAGAGAGAGTGGGACCGGCGATATTAGCCTATCTCTATAGCGGGCTCACCTCGGCGGCAATGGGGAGACCGATTTATGGATGCATGCTAGCACTCTCTAGTTGGGTAGATCTCCACTTCAAGTTTGATCCATGTGAGACGGCCCAACAACCCTCAAGAATCTTCTCAAAAAGCCCACTTTCTTACATGACCGGCTCATTGGGATTAAGCAATAGAGTGGTGAACCGGATTCCTCAAGTCAAGAAAAGAGTGAAATGGAGAGAACATCTCAAAGTGATGCCAAAGAACTTCTTCACATGCGCCCCGGGATTACTCAAAGCTCAAGAACTCCGCGCATGATTCTCCCCCGGGACAGACCTTAGACTCATAGGTGCTTCAGAATTCGTGCTATACAACTCATACCGATGCCTTCCTCAACTTGGGCTCCCACAGCGAATATTCGAGGATCTATCTCATCTCCCTCCTATCAAGGCAAGGGATATTGGCAGCAATGGAGATGGAGAAGAATGCACCACAATCCAAGCTCTGTGGAAAATCTGCAAGACTCATCAACCTGTGGAGAACTTGGAAGAAGACAGAGATCAGTGGAAATCATATGTAATAGCTTTAAGAAGCTTGAGGCCCAAAATGGCTCATTAGAGCATTGTAATTTCTTTCATCAATAAATCAATAATAACATTCTGATTGAGCCAATTTACAATATTTCTGATCAATTCTTCCAACAATCTGTGATTCTGCTATGAATAACGACTTAGTCAATACCGTTAATTCCCAAAGTGACGCCTCAGTGTACGTCGTTTCTCATTAATCGGCCCTCGAAATTGACGCCTTCATCAATAGGCGTTAACTAAATCACGACTTAAAACAAGGCGTTAATTCGAATCAAATTCCAAAAAGTATTCGTTAAAGATCCCAAAATAACGCCGTAGGGAAAGCCATGTTTTATGTAAACCACGCCTTCAGACACGTCGTTAATCAAAAATAGTAATCATTATTCCCATCATGTCAATCAATTCCCATTAAATGCCTCTGACGACGTCTGTCGTTCCCCATGCGAAACGAAATAACGCCTCAAAGCACGTCGTTAACAATGGAAGAGACGCCCTCGGCCTCAGTCGTCCTTTCAACAAGACACGACTTTGACGGGGTCGTTAATTCTTTTTGACCGTTCAACTTGCTTTCCCTCCTTTCTTCTTCCTTCTTCGTCTTGTTTCTCCCCTATTTCCCTTTTCTGCAACCCTAACCGAACCCATCCCCCGCTCTCTATCTCTCTCATTCTCTCTTCCCCTCACCCCCTAGCCATGGCCGGCGGTGGACACAAAAGGCAAAGGGTCTCGGCCCCCGAAGTCGTGAACCTGGACGGCGAGCACGGCGTCATGGAGGAGGAGCACGTCGTGGAGGAAGCTCCGCTGGCGGCGGCCGAGGAGGCTCCGGTGGCGGAGGCCGGCAACGAGGAAGAATGGAATGAAGGAGAAGAAGAGAATGAAGGAGAAGAAGAAGGCGATGAAGGTGGTGAGGACGAAGAAGGAGAAGACGAAGAGGAAGGAGATGAAGAAGAAGGTGGAGAAGAAGAAACCCCGGCGGTGGTCGTGCCTCGCCGTGGCCAACTCCGACGGCCACGGCAGCCACGGCCCGAACTCCGGGGAGAATTGGCCGGACCCAAACGACAGAAGGTAAGCCCCCTGACCCCCTTTTCCATTTTTTTATTTTTTATTTATTTTTTTGTTATTTTCCATAGCTCTCGGGCGAGAGAACCAGTGACCCAGAAAGAAGACGTCCCTAGGGATGTCGTGATTTAATAAGAAGACGCCCAACCCTGGGTCGTCAATTCATTTTATTTTCTGAAAAATAACTGCTCTCCATGATAACACGTCTTGCAGCATGTCGTTAATTTGATTTTACCATGTTTTAATCGCCATGCTATTATCTTTCATGCTTTTTTTTAATTATTTATTTTTGCCTCTCGCATGCTGTTTTATTTTATTTTCAAAAAACCCTGGAAAACAACGCCCCCCATCGGGGCGTCAATTCAACAGATAACGACCATAGGGGTGGTCGTCAATTTAAATAATTCCAGAATATATTTCTAGGCCCAAAAACTCATTTAAGAAAAACGTCCCATTCAGAGGCGTTACTTAATCAAATGACGACCCTGGGACGGGCGTCAATTTAAAAAAATCTTTAGGAAATTAGAAATTAACCACAAAACCACGCCCCCCACAGGGGCGTCTCTTAAATAAACAACGACCTAGGCTAAGTCGTTAATTAATGAAAGCATACGGTCTTCACATCTCTTAGAAACCACGCCCCCCTTCAGGGGTGCCAATTAAACAAGCCACGACCCGGGGGCGGTCGTTAATTAAATCAAACATCAAAATCTCAACCAAGGCAATTAAGTGAATTTCAGCATGAATAATTGAACAATTAAGCCAAAATTTCTTTCTTTATGCATGCAGGGGTTGATGAGGACACAGATCTCCTGGGTCATGGTCCGGGCAGCATATTACGGCCTCCCCGAGTTCCAAAGAGCTAGGGTAGATGCTATGGGGTTCGGGGCCTTCCTTAGCATAGAGCCCATTAGGCCTGACTTAGCACTTATCCAGGTTTTGAGGGATAGATGGGATAGGACTAGCCGGGCATTCCTGATGCCCTGGGGTCATATGGTTCCTACCCTAGAGGATGTGGCTAGGATTACTGGGTTGAGGGTAGACGGTGATGCAGTGAGCGGGATCACCTACCCTGACTATATTGAGCTTACCCAGAGGCTGCTAGGGCTAGAGATGGTCTATGAGACACCTAGTGAGTGCAGGACTATCCTCCGCACCGACCTGACTACAGTGATGGGTTTAGGAGATGCTAGACACAGATCTGGGGAGTCCTTAGAGCAGTTTTCTCAGAGGTTGATTGACGGGGCTAGGGCAGCCTATTGCCAGGACCCAGCCGACAGGGAGAGGGTAGACCGAGACCTGAGGAGGTTCCTATTCTTGATGCTCGGGAGGCTATTGCTCGGCATGAAGGGCGACGTCATCAACTACCGGTTCCTAGGGATCCTCGAGGACTTAGAGGAAGTCGGCAGATATGCCTGGGGAGCAGCGCTACTGGCGCGCCTGATAGCCGACCTGTCTACGGGGACATGCAGGTCGAGAGACGACTGTCAGTGGCTTCTCACCTTTCCTTCAGGTATGCACATCTTTTTTTTTCTTTTACTTTATGCATGTGAATGCCTCACTAATGCAATGCATGGATGCAGGTTTGGAGCCATCTGTACATGCCGATGGGGCGCGTCGACCTACGGCCCGGAGGTGAGGGATCTTTCCCTCTAGCACGGAGCTGGCTGTCGGTAGTCTTCGGAGCCCCACTCTCTTACGAGCTGTGGGCGTTACGGAGGGAGTTCCGAGACTTCCCTCCATCACTGGTACACATGATGAATGTTATGCGACTTTTTTTATTTTATTTTTGTGTGAATATGATGATGATGATGAATGTATGTTTATGGATGCAGGTGCGATGGAGGCCCTATGAGGGGATGACCGATGAGGGCCAGCCGTGGGTCGTAGCGGGCCGACCAAGTTTTGGGCATGAGCTTTGGGTTCATTACCTGAGCGAGATCGAGCCGTTACGGCTTAGGTTGGTGATGAGGATCCTGGGCCTACACCAGGAGTGGGTAGAAGTTGGAGAGCCGCGAGGGATCGGGAAGAAGACGCGCGGTCGCACGAAGGCGATCGACTGGAGAGTGCGCTTCGAGGACCAATACGCGGACTGGCGGTGAGGCGGGACCCAAGTCACCTCCCAGGCGACTGACAGCTCTGAGTACCTCCGGCGCTACTGGGAGGTATACGCCGGCCCCCAGATGAGGGTCCTAGGGGTATGTATGAATGCACTTATTTCTAAATTGAATGCAAGTGTTTCTATTATGTGACTAATATATAATGGATGCAGGATGCACGAGACATAGCAGCGATGGATGCCCAGGCCCACCTACACAGCCTGGAGGACCAACTGGCCACCACACGGGCGGACCTTGAGACCCTGGTGAGTGTTTAAATTTATGCAAATGAATTTTTTTTTCATGAATTATTGATGATTAGCCCCTGACAATCTCAATGAATGCAGCGTGCCCAGCAGGGAGCAGCAGGGAGAGATACGGGAGAGGCCTCTAGCTCGAGAGGGCCTAGTGCAGAGGCGACTGCACTAGCGGAGCAGCTGGCGGGGGCAGTGGCACTGGCCGAGGCGGCAGAGCGCGACCTCGCCTCACGGGTAAGTTTCAAAAACTCAGACCTCATTCAATTATTTATTATTATGTGCTGATGAAAAAAAGTGTTTTGCAGATGGAGGAGCTTCGAGCCGCTCTTACTTGCATCGAGGAGGGCCAGCAGGCGATGGCCACACGGGTGAGTTTTACTTTTAACCATGCATTCATTTCATAAACTACTGAATTATTGCATTAAATGTGGAACTGATGACTTGTTTACCTGTTTGCAGACTACACAGTTACAGGCGGCTCATACCCGGGCTTCCCTAGCTGGGGCGGAGTTGGCGGTCCGTGAGCAGCGGATCGCGGAGCAGGAGAGGGCTTTGAGGCGGCGTGAGGAGCTGCCTCAGGATGTAGTGGAGCTGCGGGTCACTCTTGAGCTGGAGCGGAGAGAGCGTGCGCGAGAGCGAGAGGAGCACCTGGCGGACCGTGCCCGTCACCACGAGCTACAGCAGTCAGAGCGTGCCCGGTACCAGGAGCAGGTGACAGCGCGCGAGCGTGAGCTGGCAGACTCGAGGACCCAGCTAGCCGTTACCCAGGAGCAACTACGAGCGTCAGAGGAGCGTCTCCAGCGAGGGCGTGAGCGGGCGCGAGCTGCAGGGTACAACTTCACCAGCTCCACCTTTGTTGCGGGCTCTTCCCTTCGAGAGAGGAGCGAGGCAGGGGGCCAGGTTCGGATTCCAGCTTCTTCACGGGGGCCCATGCCCCCTCCACCAGCGCCACCTCGGGACGGCGAGGACGAGGTAGAGAGTAGGAGAGAGGAGGGTGGAGGCGAGAGCTGAGAGAGACTTACTTGTACTCCTCCATCCTCACACCTGTACTCAGATATTTATGATGTATATATATATGAGATTGGAATTTTTGTTACCTGAGCACTTGTGTAGTTGTGTACTTGTGGTTGTGTACTTTGCTCCTCTTCCACGTTCTTGGCTTTTGCTTCACTTTGCCCTGTACTTGTAGCTGTAGTTCACACTTGAACAAACATGTTAATTCATCTGTTCGACTTGGCCCCTTGCTCAATAAGCAAGGAATGTTTTACTTGTGACCTTGATAACGGGTAAAGGGGCCAAGCCTTTAATCAAATAAGGCAAATGAAATGACCGATAAAGGGAGATGCAATATGCAAGCACACGCATGCAAACAATAATAAAGATGCCAATGCAAAAATGCAAGCACACCCATGAAGAATAAATCAGCATTTTTTTCCTTTATATATATATATATATATATTCTTTTATTTGCTGAAAAAGACGCCTTAGATCAAGTCGTTATTTAAATAAAAGACGCCCTAGGTGACGGTGTGATTTTTTTTAAAAAGATTTTTGATTTTTGTTGAAAAGACGACCTATCCAGGGGCGTTATTTTTAAAAAAGATGACCTTTCCGTTAGGCGTTAACTCTATTAAACGCGCCTTAAACAAAGGCGTTAATTTTTCTGTTGTTTTCCAAATTGGGTTTGTCAAGGCTGCGAGGGCTCTGGGCCCTACCAGGCCACCATTTAGGATTCATTAATCTTTCTTGCATAATCAAAAGAGGGTCCACGTGCTAATGATTGAACTCATACACAAGATCTCGCGCGGCGTAATTTCCTAGGTCAGTCTCGACCATCATGCTGGTTTATGACTTACCACCAAGAAGAGATGGAAGAAAATATAAGGAAGCCCATAAGGGACTCTGAGAAGCCTGAGGCAAAACTACCTCCCCTACCCTATGCCTGTTGGGGTTCAGTCGTTGGCATAGGGAAATTTTGTTACCTTTTGCCTCTTTCATATTGCATGCATACGCCCAAGGTTCTCCTTGCGGGGACTTTGCCCTCTTGACAAGCTCTTCTTTTCACAATTTGACTTTCACTTTGGAACTGATTTGTATTGATAAAAAAAAAAC
Source organism: Amorphophallus konjac (assembly GCA_022559845.1). Lineage (NCBI taxonomy): Eukaryota > Viridiplantae > Streptophyta > Magnoliopsida > Alismatales > Araceae > Amorphophallus > Amorphophallus konjac. The sequence goes on along the minus strand of CM040118.1, from coordinate 270,706,944 downwards.
CTAATTGTACTTGGGCTTTTGTGGCATTTTTGTTCCCTTTTGGGCCCTGACTTCCACCTACTAAGGCGGCGGGCAGGCTTGGCGAGTCTACCCCGAGGCCTCCCTTCCTCCCTTATAGGCCGAAGAAGAAAAGAATGGGTATTGTCTTCACCTTTAGTTAGGTTTTGACCATCCATCAAACTTTGCACCGCTTGAGTTCAAGGATAAGCGTGTAGTGTGAGCAGGTGTCGACCCCATTTTAAGTTAACAAGACTGATGAATGAATTCGGAATTTTGACCCTTCAGACCTTGCGTCCTTGCAACCATGGCAACCATTTCGAAAATTTTTCGATATATATATTTTTTGGATTTTGGAAATTTTATTATATTTTTTTGGATTTTGATTGGATTTTGGAAATTTTATATATTCTTTTTTTTGATTCTGAAGATATCTATTTTTTTTGGATCTTGAATTAGGGGTAGTATTTCTTAAGGTACAGCCCGTTCCAAGGGTGAGTTAGTTCTTCTCCTTCAGCATTAATCAGTTTATAAGCATTGCCAGGATAAACATCTTTTATAACAAAGGGGCCTTCCCAGTTTGGTTGAAGTTTTGAACGGGGCCCACCAGGTTTTACAAAAATTCTCTTAATTACCATCTCACCGACTTTGAATTTTCTCTCAATTACTTTCTTTTGATAAAAACGTGAAAGCCTATTTTGATAAACACGCGCATGCTCAGCGGCGATCAGACGCTTCTCATCCAGGAGTTCCAACTGGGCAAGGAGTGAATCACGACGCTCATCAATAGAGAATTCCTTGTCCAATTGTACTCGCAAAGATGGAATAAGAATCTCATAAGGGACTACCGCTTCCATTCCATAAGTAAGGGCGAAAGGGGTTTGCCCGGTGGGGGTACGAATGGAAGTGCGATAGGCCCAGAGAGCTTCAACTAGCTTGTCTGGCCAATCCAAAAATTTATTAGCCTCACACGTCTTTTTAACAATTTTGATCAAGGTTTTATTAGTTGCCTCTGCCTGGCCATTGCCGTGTGGATAATAGGGAGAAGAATGATGCAATGCAATGTTATACCTGTTGCAGAGATCCTTGAGCTCTTGAGAGATGAATTGAGGTCCATTGTCGGTGACGATGGTACTCGGGATGCCGAACCTTGTGATGATGTTCTTCATTATGAATTTGTAGACAGTTGATGCTTTGATCTCCACGAATGCTTCCGCTTCCGCCCACTTGGTGAAGTACTCCGTTGCCGTGAGGATGAATGATTTTTGCTTCGTGAGGAGGTTTGAGTCACCAAGAGGTCCAATGATATCGAAAGCCCACATGGAGAAAGGCCATGGGGAGGACATAGGATGGAGTGAAGAAGTAGGAGAATGAATCTTGTCGGCGTGCAGTTGGCACTTAACACACCTTCGAACATAGATGGAACAATCCTCTTCTACAGTTGGCCAATAGAAGCCTAGCCTAAGGATCTTCTTAGCTAGCATCTGGCTGTTCACATGACCACCACACACTCCTGAATGTGCCTCTTCCACGACCTTCCAGGATTCATCATCGTCGAGGCATCTTAATAAAACACCCGTGAGCCCTCTTCTATAGAGCACACCTCCAACCAAAACATACCGTTGAGCCACTCTTCTGATTGCTTTCCTTTCTTCCACAGTGGCTTCTTTGGGATAGGATTGATCATTGCAATATCTGGCAATCTCATAATACCAAGGTTTCTCTTCATCAGCCAATTCTTCTTCCCAATCTAACAACATGACCTCTTTGCCTTTAAGAGCTTCACTCCGCTTGACCTTCTCGAGCACCTTGTCCCTAATGTCGAGGAATGCACGATCCTTAATAGCTGGAGTGGCACGCTGATGAACGAGAGGAACGTGAAAATCTTGTTGGGGAGGAAAGACTAAAGCAGAGGCCAAAGAGGCAAGAGCGTCAGCTAAGATGTTCTGGCTTCGAGGGACATGGACGAAGATCAACTTGGTGAAGAGTTTGGCATAAGCTGAAGCAAGTTCCTGGTAGGGCTTGAGTTTAGGATTGATAGTGCAGCACTTGACAAGCACCTGGCGTAGAATGAGTTGATTGTCACTCACGATTCATAATTGGGTAACACCATATTTATAAGCGGTTTGAAGACCGGCCAAAAGGGCCTCATGCTCAGCTATATTGTTTGTGACAGGGAAAGTGAGCTGAGCAGCAAATGGCATGGTGACCCCTTCTGGTGTTAATAGAACCATGCCGATCCCTCTTCCTTGGGAATTTAGAGCTCCATCAAAATGTAATGTCCACATAGGATCGTGGGGTTGATTAATGGACATTAGTTCTTCATCTGGAAACTCTGAATTGACAGGATCAAATCGAGGGAGAGGGTGGTGAGCAAGATGTTCGGCGATGGCATAACCTTTGATTGCTTTCTGTTGAATGTAAGTGATGCCAAATTGAGAGAGAAAACTTTGCCAGTGTGCCAATCGGTCGGTAAGGACAGATTTTTCAAGAAGGAATTTAATCGGATTCATGCGAGCAATGAGGTGAACCTCGTGAGCTAAGAAATAGTGTTTTAATTTCTGAACTACCCAGACCAAAGCAGCGCAAGTCTTCTCCATGGCTAAGTACCTCTGCTCACAAGGGTTGAGAAGTTTAGACAAGTAGTATGCTGCCCACTCCTTCCCTTCTTCATCCACTTGAGCTAGGACAGCACCTACATAGTCATCCAGGACAGAAACATAGAGGATAAGTGGTTTGCCCGGAATTGGCGGCCTCAGGACAGGAGGATTGGCCAGATAATCCTTCAATCCGTCAAAAGCTGCCCGACACTTATCATCCCAATTAAACTTGACCCCCGGCTTAGTAAGCTCGTAAAACGGCTTGCATCTTTGTGAATGTTGGGAGACGAAGCGGCGAATAAATTGCAACCTCCCGATTAATCCTCGAACTTCCTTCAAATTCTTGGGAGGAGGCATATCTCTGATGGCCTTTGCCTTATTGGGATCAACTTCAATTCCCCTTTTGCTGACAATAAATCCAAGCAACTTCCCTGATGAAACACCAAATACACACTTTTTGGGGTTCATTTTCAACTGATATTCTCGTGATCTTTGCAAGACTTTAGCTAAAACCCCAGGATGATCAATTTTTTTTCTTGATTTTACTACCAGGTCATCCACATACACCTCAATATAAATATGAATCATATCATGAAAAATTGCCATCATAGCCCTCTGATAGGTGGCTCCAGCATTCTTGAGTCCAAAAGGCATGACCACATAGCAATATGTACCCCAAGGTGTAGTGAATGACGTTTTCTCTTGATCTTCTTCAGCAAGGCGAATTTGATTATAACCCGAAAAATCATCCATGAAGGAGAGAGTCTCAAATCCTGCTGTATTATCAATCAAAACATCAATATGAGGGAGGTGGAAGTCATCTTTAGGACACGCACGGTTGAGGTCCCGAAAGTCTATACAAATCCGAACCTTTCCATCTTTCTTCATGACCGGGACGATGTTAGCCACCCAGTTCGGATAGAGGACAACTCTAACAAATCTAGCCTTATGAAGCTTGTCGACCTCTTCTTTCATCTTTAAAGCCATGTTAGGGTGGAAACGTCTCAACCGTTGTTTGATCGGGACAGACCCTGGCTTAAGTGTAAGCCGATGTTCAACGAGCGTAGGGTCTAATCCAGGCATATCTTCATAACTCCATGCAAACGTGTCCTTGTATTCTTGAAGCACCAAAATAAGCGCCTCCTCTTCGGAGGGCGGCAAATTCTTGCTGATGAGGACAATCCTAGGGTCTTCCTCTGTACCCAAATTTATTTCTTTGGTAGGCTCTTCTACTGAGGCTGATGGTTCGTCAAATCTTCTCATGCCACTAGCAAGGGCATCAGCCTCGTCCTCATATTCTTCATAACTTTCCTCCCCCTCTTCAACAGGGTCTTCATCATTCATAATCTCATAGACACCAAAACCCTCATAAGGAGCACAAGTACCCTCATATTCTAACTCTGGCAGGATAATCGGATTCTCTAGGAATTTGGGAAGGGCTGAACAAGCCTGGCACCTTCTGGCTAACTCCAACAAGAATCTGCGGGGAATCTGCTTACCCTTGGATTTCCTATGTGAAACTACCCCATGGATTTTATTATTGGAAGAAGAAGAGCAACTAGCTTGATCATTAGAAGAAGAAAAGGGAGGGGGTGAAAAAGTAAATACAGGAGGGGATACAGATGAAGACCCCTCACCAGAGGGGGAGAAAAGATTTACCAATGAATCATGGAAGAGCGGCCCCTGGGTCGGGGCACACTCAGAGAGGAGATAAGAGGTCTCCTCAATAGAGATGGAGGATGAAGAAGTTGGAATTTTGGCATTTTTTTTTCATTTTCATTTTTATCTTCATTTTTATTTTCTTTTCCAAGGAGAAAGCAGTGTGAAGGGAGAATAGAAGGAGGAGTGGAGATTGAAAGATTGGAGAAAGATTGAATCAAAGACGACCCACGCGGGGTGTGATGGAGAGTTTGGAAAATTGCTCGAGGAGCAAGGGAGGAATTGAAAGAGAGACTTGCATTGAATTTGGAGAAAAGCTGATCATGATCGGAGGCGGTCTCGGCACGTGAGAAAATAATTGAGAATGCAGAGAAGCTAGAAGAGACGGATGCATAGAAGTGAGAGAGAAAAGGCCGGCCCACAGCCTATCTATTGTAAATCCTTCTTCATATGGTACATCGGGCTCTCCAGTGTCCGTATAATCACTCAGCAGCTGCCTCTTGTCTGTTATCACCACAGGCTTTTCAATCAAGTCGTGGATCAGTGGCGGCCATTCCGGATCTGTCGGCATGAAGAGACGGCTTAAGGCAATAGTAATGTCATTCATATCAAACCATCTATACCAGTCACACTCTGGATCATCCATTTTCCTCCTCTTATCAGGCCTTAGAGATTCCAGGGCTTTGTATGTAACCAGTGGAGCAATATGTCGAGCAAACTGTCTAGCATGAACATCTTGACAGTCTAACATGTAAGTGATTATTGTAGTCTGCTCATTATTTTGGACGCCACCTTTAATAAAATGTGTCTGTAATGTCCAAGTAAGCGGTTGGCAATCTGTCTTCAGAGTGGATGTCATAACTGCCCATGGTTCTTCTTCATTCTTGCTTGGTCCTTTATAGCCTAGGCCGCCCCGTGCAATCAATCTTTGTGGCTTGACAGGCTTAGTTCTGCCCTGACAATTGACACCCAGGCCTTTGCCAACCTGGTACCCCATTCTCATCAGAATATTCCAAAACGGGGTATTCATTGTGTTCTTCTTCTTCTTCCCCTTGGAAGTTAGGGGTGTCATGGCAACTGTTGTAACTGTCTCGGGTGGCATCGGCCGTGGGTGAGGGATATCTAATACTGATAGCAACGGCTTGTTGGAAGGCCAAATAGAAGGAACTGACGTTGCTAGGTGTATGTCTTCATCGGGCAGAATCGGCATGCTAGTCACCTTGATAATGCGGCCCTTGTGTGGAAACTTGAGGCATTGGTGATTTGTAGAGGGCACTGCATCTAACTGTTGAATATAGGGGCGACCCAAGATGCCATTGAATGTTGGATCCATATCCAAAATGTGAAAATCGACTGTGATTGTTGCTGGACCCAAACTAACCTTTAATGTTATCATGCCCAAAGGAGGTTTCTTAGTATTGTCGTATGCTGTGACTGTTATGGTAGATGGCCGAATCTGATTTTCTGGAATGTCGCACATCTTCAAAGTGGTGGGTGGCAATACATTGATGGATGCCCCAGTGTCCACCAAACATTGTTTTACTGCCACCTTATTGATATCCACGGTGATGCATAAAGCATACTTTCTTGCCGAGAGTGGTGCTAGTTCATGCTCATGAAAAGTAATTGCCGGCTGACTGCTAGCGGGCGTCAAGACGGTGGTTATCTGCTCGGCAGGGATGTCCTCATTGACCATAACTTTCTGTAAATATTCCTTTAAAGTCAATTGATGAGTGGTTGACCTCTTAATCAAGTCTAAAATAGAGATTCTTGCTAGAGTTTGGTCAAGATGCTTCAGTAAATCATATTGAGTGCCTGACACGGACTCTTGCTCCTGTTCTTGTTCATTTGACCCCTGTGCGGGCTCCTGCTCTCTCTGGGGAAAGATGCGCTGGAACATCCGTCCACTGCGGAGCGGTGCCATGGTTCGACGCGCCTCTGTCGGGGCAAGGATGGGGGTAGGATTGGAAGAAGAAGGGGTGTTAGCATTGAAAATTGGTGGAAGAGTGTTTGAAGAAGAAATCGGTGAGGAATTCGACAAGGCAACCCCCGTAGGAGGCGTAGGAGTAGGAAGGGGTGCCCGAGTGTGGGAAGTGCTAGCGGATGAACAAGGAGGGTTCGGGGTATAAATGGTGGCTGAGCTGATGGTGGAGGTGTCTTTGCCGGCGGAGGAGTGATGGTAGTGGATGTAACCGGTGCTGGTGACGGGCGAATGAGGAGTGGCCTAGATGGTGATGGCGAAGGATTGGTGGCGAATGATGGAGTTTGCTGCGTCGGAGGCTGTGGTCGTGGTGGACGGGTAGGGAGAGACCGGGTTGGCAAGGATGAGGAATTAGTGGGGACAGATGGGTTAACGGGGCGCAAAAGGGAGCGACCTAATTAAGGGGTAGAAGAAGAAGGAAGTGTGCGCAAAAGGCGCGGAGGTTGATTTGAATTATGATTGAATGCCCCGATAGAGGCGTTTTCTTCGTGCCATCCCTGCCCTCTCTCTACTTCATGGAGAGACGTGACTGGGTTCACATGCTGATTTGCTTGGTGCTCCGGGAATGGGTTGTGGACAATCCCCATATCGTGCTGAGGTGCTGGAGCTTGCTATTGTACTGGTGGAGCTGGTTGCTGCGGCTGCTGAGCCTGCTGTTGTCGAGGAGGCCTTCTTACTTTCATAGCAGCGATGAACTGTCTCATCTCATCCCAATTAATGCTACCCTGGTCATTTAAATCATAGATGTAGTCCTTGAAGTGAAAGCAATGGTCAATATTGTGACCAGGGGAGCGGTGGAAAACACAATAGCGGGACGTGTCAACATTAGCGGGCCACGCTGTCCTTTCTTTTGGTAGCATGAGTAGATTAGCAGCCATCAGGGCATTAAATATATCTGGGAGACTTTCTGGCAATGGCGGATAATGGGCCCTTTTGGGGCCAAGTGGTCTCCTTTGCTGTTGTTGTTGCGGGCCATAGTTGGCGGGTGGCGGTACTTGGTGGTACTGTTGCGGAGCTGAGGGGTCTACATGTGGCGTTTGGTTTTGTGGAGGAGCAAGGGAAGGTTGAGGAGCAAATTGGTGTTGTGGGGGTGAGTGGAAGAGGGTGTTTTGTTGTGGAGGTGGCGGGGGTCGTGGGTTAGATTGGCGAAAAGGTGTGGGGTTGCCGACCGCGCCAACTTGCTCATTGATGACGGTGCCCTCAGTCGTGGGCCCGCTATTGTTGACATTTGTATTTTTCTTGACCAACTGTGGTTTCGGTTCGAACATGCCCATAATGGGCGAATCCTTCATCTGAGTTTGAATATATCGAGCTCTTTCATAGAGCTCCTCCATGGTGGTCAATCTGTTCGTGGCTAATATATGCCAGAACTGAGGGGTTGTATTTGAAATAATCATTTTAACCTGCTCTGGTTCTGACAAAGTATCTTTCAATTTCTCGGCCATTGATCGCCATCTATCAGCAAATATGATGAAGTCCTCCTCGAGCTTCATTTTCTCTGCAACCAAGTCTGTAACAGATAGGGAGGGTCCAACCCGGTCCCTATACTTCTGCAAGAATTTCCTTTGAACCACATCAAAATTGCTAGCATCTGCCGGATCCAAGGAATAGAACCACTCGAGGGCTGGCCCCTCTAGGGATCTTCTAAACAAATAAGCCAGTGAGACTTTGTTGCCTTGCCAAAAAGAGGTCTCATACATAAAATCCTTCAAGTGAATAAATGGGTTGCCAGTTCCATTGTATCGCCGGAAATTCGGCATCTTAGAAGGTGGTAAGTGAAAAACTGGCAATGTAGGAAGAGAGATCTCTGGAGCATTCTTGGCAGCAATAACCTTGTTGAGTTGTTCTTCCATGCTAGCCAATTTCTGAAGGAGCAAAGCATTAGTGTCTGACTCGACCGGGGCCGAATTTGGAATGAAGGTATTTGGCATAGGCGTCCTTAAAATTTGGGGAGGTTGAAAGAATCGGGGCCTAGCCGCGGAATAACTTGCCTGTTGGGCCGGCATGGCCGCACCGGGCGTTGGTAGACAAGAGGGGGGTTTTGGCAAGACCGCCTGGTCATTAACAACGTGATGGCCACTCGCGGCCGGAGGGGGATTGGAAGATGAAGAGGGAATAGATTTCCCTTTCAAAGCGGCATGAACTGCATGCCGCTGGGAATCGTCCAATTGAGATAATGCATGAATTAAATCATCGACGTTGAAAGAAGGGGAGGTGTTCCCCGATGTGTTCTGATTGGATGGTAAAGCTTGAGAAGAGGGTTCAACCTCATGAGTTGTGGTGTCAACCACATGAATTTGAGAATAATGAGCCTGAGACGGAGGGTGGTTTCCCTCATGATAGATGGAATCTTGGAGGGGTGCCTCATAAGATTGATCAAAAATATTCTCTTCCACATCATCATAGGCGTACCCGTAGCTTGCCATGTTGATAATCTTACCTGAGCGGAGTTGCATGCTTAAGAAGAGGGAAAGCTTTATGAAGGAATTATCACACAACAATCACTCAATCGAATCCAGTGTAAGCAACTTAACCCAACCAAGTTTATGCAGTCAAGTTGAGATGAACGCAAGATTTTAGTGTTATGTTTGAGATTAGAGGGGATTAATTGCAGAATAATTCACTCCTCTTTGCAAAAGTGAAGCCAAGTTTACATCCATATGTAGCCTCCGGGTCAACTAGGTTCCCTCTCTCTTCTCACCAACGATAGGCTCTCTAAACTGATGCGGGACGGACACGGGAGACGACACTATACAGTGCCACCCTCGGACTCTAAATGAAGACGCGACCAGCAATACACACCAGGGAGACGCTAAGCCCGACACTACGAGCTCCTAGTGGCAAACGTCGCTAACAGAAGTACAAGCTCACTCGGCGTCCCATGCGAGGGAAAGCGTGGATCGTGCGCGGTTAAGGAACCGGCAGAGTTCAAGGTAGTCAGACTCACTTCCGGACTCGGATCGAGTCGCGGGACGGGTCACTCTCACGCTCACAGCGGTGACATGGACACACGGGCTAGGAACCTACACTCTCGGCAGCGGCCTAAGACCGTATACTAGCTAAGCAATGTAACGCCAAGAAGTTAAGACCTTTACCTCCACGCACCCGGCGTGGCGAAGACACCCCGGCTGACTTACGGACCCTTGGTTAACATAATTCACAGCGGTACAAAAGGATTCGACTCACTCCACGCAGGGAGGTAAAAGGTCACATGTGGGCCCCAGGGATCACGTAAATCAGGTTGACAGGCAGCATCTGGATGTCGACTCGACGCGCCGAACTCCGCGTTTTCGTGCTTTCCGAACGGCGGGTTCTGCGGGCCCGTGGGGCCCACGGATGGCGCTGTCCTCCGGATCTGCGGAGGTGGGTCCCACTATGATGGAGACCCCTGGTGGCACGCCTCCACGGACGGCGGTCGGCCGGAGACACCGATTGGTGGCCGGTCGGGTCCGATCTTCAAGTTGTGGAATGGCTGCCCACGGATTTCAGTTCTGTTTTCCCTGCGCGCGCTCCGGCGAAAACAGCCGCTGCGGTCGATCCCGACGTCGGATCGGAACGCATGAGCTATCGTTGGAAAGCTCTCTTCAAATGCTTCAATCTAGACTTAGAGAGATCTGATGGATCTAGCCGGATCTAGACTTTAATGAATTTACAAATCCCTTTTGTACAGTAACCGAGACATCAGATTTACAGGGTACTTGTCTGAGAACCACCGTTGACCGCCTACTTGCCGTAGGAATCAGACTTCTAGCTCTTCTTCAACATTGTAGATAATCAAACCACGAAGCGGGGACAATTTTTAGAATTGGATTTTGAGGTGGTGGTGATTTGATAGGATTTTTTGGAGTGTCTGGTGGTCGGATCTGGGAACTGGGGAACAGAACTGTAGCTAGGACTGAGAACGAATTTTAGAAAATATGAAATGGACGAACCAAAAATTAAAAAAAATGGTGGATGAAGGGATGGATGCAAGGAACACCCAGTTAAATTGGGCGAACCAAAGAAAATCAAAAAAAGGACCTAAGACTTACAACTCCGGGCGGGTGAAAATGGAAATAGACAGGAGACAGATCTGGAAACTGGGATTGGACGAAAATAAAAAAATACCAAATGAGATCTTTATGACCAACCAAAATTCTGAGGACGTGCTGGACACCTCTGGAACATCCAGTAAAATTCCCAGCTCGATCTGAGGCCGTGGCTGAGACTGAAATTTCGTAGAAGCTGCTGTGGTACTGCGCGGACAGAACTCCGGTGGTGGCGATGGCGGCTCGTGGCGGCGGCGGCGGCGACCGGAACTGATAGGGTGGAGTCACACCACCAAGAGGCAGCCTTCACAGCTGCAAGGGGGAGAGGGAGAGAGGAAGGGGGCGGCCTAGGCCTGCTCAAGAGATTTTTTTCCAACTTTCAAATGGCATTAATTGCATAAAATGGGAAATTACAACCTTAAATAGTCTACATCTCACATCCATCCATAGCCATTGGATCTAGGGGATGGGGATGAAGGGCTAGGATGGCATGTGACACACACACAAAATACAATATAATATTAAAGGGGGGGGGGGGCGGCCCTTGGACCAAGGAGAGGGGGGGTGGTGGAAGGTTGAAAATGGTAGGTGGGAGGTAGGTAGCCTCCTTGGACTTTTTAAGTCCATTGTCCCCCATGTGTTCAAATACAAGTCAACCTTCTAGATGCTCCCATGTGGCATGTTGACTGGCCCCACGTGGGACCCTGGGATGAGGTGGCCCAATGGGGTGGGGCCCGGGAGGCCTGTGGGGCCCACGGGGTCCGAAATGCTCGTAAGCCCCTATTACACTCAAAATGGCCAACCGGACGTAACGAAATAAATGCAAATTAAACACACATAAAGTTTAACTGGATATAATAAATGGGGAAGCTCAAGGCGGAGTCTCCAGGCTGTCTCCGAGCCAGATGGATGCTGTGGTGGCTCGTGTCGTGCTCCGCGTGCGGTACCGGTGGCTCGGCGTGTCGTGCCGATCGACTGCTCGGGTGTCCGCACCAATTCTCCCCGGGTGGGAGAAACTCGACCCTGTCGAGTAAGGGTCTGCATCGCTCCTGTATCGCTCCAAAAGATCCGGATCGATCCGCTGCAACTCGCCATGTGTGATCCAAGTGTCCTCAGTAGCGGGCCGTCCTCTCCATCGCACTAGGTAGCGCGGGTAAGATCCACTCCTGGTAACTGTCACCTGCTCGTCCAGTATACGATCTATATACTCACGCTGCCGTGAAAAAGGGGCTGGAGGTGGAAGTGGACACTCAGGTGTGGGATCACTCTCAAGGGGAGGAGATGGCTCAAAAGGCTCACTAGGGATCACCGCTGGGTCCCTATATGCAACAAGATCCGATACATTGAAGGTAGAGCTTATACCATATTCCTCGGGCAGGTCCATAACATACGCATTGGATCCAACGCGTTTCAACACTCTAAAGGGACCGGCTCCGCGAGCTTGCAACTTCTTAACGGTTCCAGAGGGAAACCGTTCAGGTCTTACCCTGATCATGACGTATTCGCCCTCCTGGAACTCTCGGTGGTGTCGGTGGGCATCGGCTAACTCCTTGTACCGTGCATTGCTGGCCTCAATGTGACGACGGATGTCGTCATGCAAACTCCTAACATGCCTAGCAAACGACTCGGCCGACTCCGACACTCTAGCATGGACAGGCATGGGGACAAGGTCAACGGGTTTCCTAGGCCTACGACCTGTGACAATCTCAAATGGACTCATGCCAGTAGACCTATTCACCGAATCATTATATGCAAACTCAGCCATAGGTAGAATGAGATCCCAATCCCCAATGCGGTCCCTAACAAGACATCTCAAAAGATCACCCAGACTCCTATTGACCACCTCGGTCTGACCATCTGTCTGGGGATGGTATGCAGTGGAAAACTTGAGGTGCGTACCCATCATATGCCATAGTGTCTTTCAAAAATAGGAAGTGAACCTAACATCACGGTCAGACACTATAGTGCGAGGCAACCCGAACTTGCACACCACATGAGTAAGGAATAGGCGGGCTACCCTAGAAGCATCCGAAGTCTTCGAGCAGGGGATAAAGAGGGCCATCTTCGAGAAACGGTCAACCACCACATAGACCAAGTCATGCTTCCTAGAGGTACGTGGCAATCCCAAAACAAAATCCATACTAACATCCTGCCACGGGGCATCAGGCACGGGGAGAGGCGTATAAAGACCCGAACTTTGCTTCTTCATCTTGGCCGTAGCACAAGTACGGCACTGAGCCACGATGTTAGCAACATCGCGCTTCAAGCTCGGCCAATAAAAACGATGCTCCACTGCCTCAATAGTCTTGTTCCGACCAAAGTGACCGGCTAGACCTCCCGCATGTAGTTCCCACACTAAGAAATCTCGAACCGAAGTTCGGGGAACACATAGCCTGCTACCTCGAAAGAGGTAACCCTCCTGAAGCACATACTCATCAAGGTCTCTCGAGGGCCCGGCCTGGAGAGTAGTAAAAATCTGACCGAAGTCAGGACAATCAACATAGGCCTCCTTCATCTTCTCTAGCCCTATGACCTCGGCACTCATGGTGGTAAGAAGACATGCTCGCCGACTCAAGGCATCGGCCACCTTGTTCTCCACTCCAGCCTTATGTTTTAGCACAAAGGTGAACTGCTGGAGATACTCAACCCAACGACTATGACGCGAATTCAGCTTCTTTTGGGAATGGAGGTACCTCAAAGCCTCATGATCGGAGTATAAGACAAACTCCTGATGTAATAGGTAATGCCTCCAATGCCTAAGAGCCTGAACAACTACGTAAAACTCTTTATCATATGTGGAATATCGCAGTTTCGCATCATTCAGCCTCTCGCTGAAATATGCGATCGGGTGGGACTCCTGACTCAAAACTCCTCCTATCCCAACACCCGACGCATCACAACAGACCTCAAACACCTTCGAGAAATCAGGCAGTCGAAGGATAGGTGTCTGGGTCATGCGCTCCTTGATGTCCCTGAAGGCAGCAGATGCGGCCTTTGTCCATACAAATGTACCCTTACGGATGCAATCCGTGATCGGGGCAGTGACGGAGCTAAATCCACGGATGAAGCGACGATAGAACGTCGCAAGACCATGAAAGCTGCGGACATCATGAACCGTACGGGGTTCCGGCCACTCAACAATGGCCCGGACCTTCTCCGGATCGGCGGAGACCCCAGTACTAGACACAATGAAACCCAAGAAGGTAAGCTGAGGTGTCATGAAGGCACACTTCTGTGGGTTTGCATAAAGCTGCTCTCTCCGAAGAAGTAGACAGACCTGCCGAAGGTGGTCTAAGTGGTCCCCTGTGGTGCGGCTATAGATAAGGATATCATCAAAATATACCACTACAAAGACTCCAATGAAAGGTCGAAGGACCTGAGTCATGAGCCGCATGAAAGTGCTAGGGGCATTGGTCAACCCAAAAGGCATGACCAACCACTCATATAGACCGTCCTTGGTCTTAAATGCGGTCTTCCACTCATCACCTGGCCTAATCCTCACCTGATGGTAGCCACTCTTAAGATCGATCTTCGAAAAGATAGTGGCACCTGCCATCATGTCTAGCATGTCATCAAGGCGGGGAATAGGGAACCTGTACTTCACGGTGATTTTGTTGATGGCACGACTATCAATGCACATTCTCCACGTGCCATCCTTCTTCGGGGCGAGTAATGCGGGTACAGCACATGGACTCATGCTGTCCCGGACAGATCCTCTCTGCACAAGCTCATCGACCTGCTGTTTAAGCTCGGCATGCTCCGTGGGGATCATTCGATAATGATGGAGATTGGGCAAAGAAGAGCCCGGAACAAGGTCGATGGCATGCTGAATATCCCGCATAGGTGGGAGTCCCTCGGGAAGCTCATCGGGGAATACATCAGCATACTCCTGCAGAATGGGAACAACCTCGGGTGGGAGCTCACCCTCGGAGTCCCGCTCCACCTCTCGGACCGTAATGGCAAACACCGGACAACCCTGACTAAGCTCCTGCTCCATTTCCCGGGAGCTAATCATCATCAATCTCCTCGTTGAGGGCTCTCCTGGGCCAGAGGTAACGGTCATAGCCCGAGCTGGGGATGGGGTACTAGGCCCGGGAACGGAAGGCTTCGGAGTACTAGGGCCAGTAGGACCCCTAACAGATGGGCTCCTGGGCCGAACGGGTTGGAGGGTGACCCGCTGGCCATCGTGGTCGAAGGTACAGGTGTTCGACCGACCATGGAGTGTGGCATCTCGGTCGAATAACCACGGCCTACCAAGAATGATACTTCCCACTTCCATGGGAAGAACATCACACCAGATCTCGTCCCGGTAGGAGTGGAGCTGCAGTGGGACCAAGCACCGCAGCCTGACCGAAATGGAAGTGGTATCCACCCATGATACCTGGTAGGGGCAAGGGTGGTCTACGGGTGTGAGACCAAGACGATTGACAGCGTTCGTGGAGATTGCATTGATACAACTCCCGCTATCGATGACCACCTTACAAATTTGCTTTCCCAGCCTACAGAATACATGAAGGATAGTGGTCCGACGCCAGTCATCACTGACCTGTGGCTGGGTGAGGATACATCTGACGACCCCCACATGGGTATCGTCTAACTGCTGGGCATCCTGGGCCTCACCTCCCATCTCATAGTACTCGTCAGCTAGCTCTTCATCTGCCTCATAGCTGACTAACTCTAGGCCCGCAGGGGTGGTATCCTCGGCCTGTGTGTCCCCAATGTGAAGAGATGGGCGGGTGGGACACTGGTTGGCGAAATGGCCAAACCCATTGCAGCGATAACACTGCTGCCGTGATCCACTAGGCTCCCCAATCATAGGTCCTTTACCTTTATCCTCCCGACGGATAGGAGGCGTAGGCAACAAAGGACGTGCGGGTGGTGCGGGTGCCGGGGGACGGGTTATGGGTGGGGCCGTAAGATGCTGGGGACGAGGAAGGTCCCTCGGGGGTGGAGGGCGAGGCCTAGGAGTAAAGGTCTCGTGGCGAGCGGGCTCCTGAGGTCGAGCCATGGGGGCCCTCGGATATGTGCCAGATGAGCCACGGGACTCAACACTACGAAGGGGAAAGGAGCCCAACCGATGGGGTGACTCGAACTCGGCCTCGAACTGCTCCAATTCGAGAGCAATCTGATATGCCTGCTCCAAAGTGGTGGCATTGCGGCGAAAGAGTTCATATTGATAATTAGGCCGCAAACCTCTCCGAAAGCGGGATATCGTCATGGTGCTCTCTTCCGTGACCCCGCACCGCAAATAATACTCATCGAATTCGGCGGTGTACTCGGTCACGGATCGGTTCCCTTGGGAGATGCTTTGCCACTTGTCTATAAGACGTTGGCGATATGAGGCAGGAAGGTACTTCTCCCTCAATTTGAGTTTCATATCATCCCAGGTACCGATTTGGGGTTGACGTCGCTGGCTGAGCAGGCTCTCCACATTGATCCAATAAGTTTGGGCCTGCCCTTGCAGCTTCATCTTCGCATATCAGACTCTTCGGTGGTCCGTCATCTCAAACCACTCGAAGTACCGGTCCATACCGGCCTCCCAATCTAGATACACCCTAGGGTCCAAGGACCCGCTAAAAGTGGGAGGGTCCGCACGCACACCCCTAAGAATGCGGTCGTCATCCTCGTCATCACGATTCCGTCGTTGATGACGACGACCGTTACCCCCGTGATCATTGTCGGAGGCATAATCATCCACTATAGGCGCCTGTTGCCTCCCGACATCCTCTACCTGAGCCCTTGGCACAGCGGGTTGCTGCACCGGCTCTTGTTGGCCGTTCGTCGGCGCGGGTTGCGCCGCTACTGGGCCCCTCTCTAGGACGGCAATCCTCCCAACAAGGCCTTGAATGGACTGCTCCGAAACCCCGGCCCGATCCTCGAGGACCTTCATCCTCCCTTCTAGACGCGTCCCTATGCCATCCATACGCGTACTAAGACCATCCATACGCGTGTCTAAACGATCCATGATGGCCCGGAACATATCGGCCGTGGAAGACTCATCGGAACTACGGGCTCGGGAGTCCGCCATAGGTGGTGGTGGCGAGTATTGGGTGCCTCGACGGGTGGGCATGCAAAGACGTACGGACTAGGTGACAACGACCGACTAATGCAAACACACTAAATGATACACTTAGACCTAATTGCAATTTGAAAACACTCCTTTTTTTGGTATTTTGAAAGAATGCAATTTAAAACACTTTTTTTTTATTTTGAAAAGAATGAAACTCGACTACACCCTAGACACGGCCAAGACTCGGTACGCGGCGGAGGTAATCGACCCGAAGGTCACTCGCGCAAGTGTGTGGTCTTCCCGGTAGGCGAAGCCTAACGGTCGGACAACACCTTTGGATATACCGAGTGAAGGTGTGTGTGGGGTAACCTTAGACTATGCAAGACTTATGCAACGACTACCCTAGACTCAACTGCTCTGATACCAAACTGATGCGGGACGGACACGGGAGACGACACTATACAGTGCCACCCTCGGACTCTAAATGAAGACGCGACCAGCAATACACACCAGGGAGACGCTAAGCCCGACACTACGAGCTCCTAGTGGCAAACGTCGCTAACAGAAGTACAAGCTCACTCGGCGTCCCATGCGAGGGAAAGCGTGGATCGTGCGCGGTTAAGGAACCGGCAGAGTTCAAGGTAGTCAGACTCACTTCCGGACTCGGATCGAGTCGCGGGACGGGTCACTCTCACGCTCACAGCGGTGACATAGACACACGGGCTAGGAACCTACACTCTCGGCAGCGGCCTAAGACCGTATACTAGCTAAGCAATGTAACGCCAAGAAGTTAAGACCTTTACCTCCACGCACCCGGCGTGGCGAAGACACCCTGGCTGACTTACGGACCCCTGGTTAACATAATTCACAGCGGTACAAAAGGATTCGACCCACTCCACGCAGGGAGGTAAAAGGTCACATGTGGGCCCAAGGGATCACGTAAATCAGGTTGACAGGCAGCATCTTGATGTCGACTCGACGCGTCGAACTCCGCGTTTTCGTGCTTTCCGAACGGCGGGTTCTGCGGGCCCGTGGGGCCCACGGATGGCGCTGTCCTCCGGATCTGCGGAAGTGGGTCCCACTATGATGGAGACCCCTGGTGGCGCGCCTCCACGGACGGCGGTCGGCCGGAGACACCGATTGGTGGCCGGTCGGGTCCGATCTTCAAGTTGTGGAATGGCTGCCCACGGATTTCAGTTCTGTTTTCCCTACGCGCGCTCCGGAGAAAACAGCCGCTGCGGTCGATCCCGACGTCGGATCGGGACGCATGAGCTATCGTTGGAAAGCTCTCTTAAAATGCTTCAATCTAGACTCAGAGAGATCTGATGGATCTAGCCGGATCTACACTTTAATGAATTTACAAGTCCCTGTTGTACAGTAACCGAGACATCAGATTTACAGGGTACTTGTCTGAGAACCACCGTTGACCGCCTACTTGCCGTAGGAATCAGACTTCTAGCTCTTCTTCAACATTGTAGATAATCAAACCATGAAGCGGGGACAATTTTTAGAATTGGATTTTGAGGTGGTGGTGATTTGATAGGATTTTTTGGAGTGTCTGGTGGTCGGATCTGGGAACTGGGGAACAGAACTGTAGCTAGGACTGAGAATGAATTTTAGAAAATATGAAATGGACGAACCAAAAATTAAAAAAAATGGTGGATGAAGGGATGGATGCAAGTAACACCCAGTTAAATTGGGCGAACCAAAGAAAATCAAAAAAAGGACCTAAGACTTAAAACTCTGGGCGGGTGAAAATGTAAACAGACAGAAGACAGATCTGGAAACTGGGATTGGACAAAAATAAAAAAATACCAAATGAGATCTTTATGACCAACCAAAATTCTGAGGACGTGCTGGACACCTCTGGAACATCCAGTAAAATTCCCAGCTCGATCTAAGGCCGTGACTGAGACTGCAATTTCGTAGAAGCTGCTGTGGTACTGCGCGGACAGAACTCCGGTGGTGGCGATGGCGGCTCGTGGCGGCGGCGGCGGCGACCGGAACTGATAGGGTGGAGTCACACCACCAAGAGGCAGCCTTCACAGCTGCAAGGGGGAGAGGGAGAGAGGAAGGGGGCGGCCTAGGCCTGCTCAAGAGATTTTTTTCCAACTTTCAAATGGCATTAATTGCATAAAATGGGAAATTACAACCTTAAATAGTCTACATCTCACATCCATCCATAGCCATTGGATCTAGGGGATGGGGATGAAGGGCTAGGATGGCATGTGACACACACACAAAATACAATATAATATTAAGGGGGGGGGGGGGGGCGGCCCTTGGACCAAGGAGAGGGGGGGTGGTGGAAGGTTGAAAATGGTAGGTGGGAGGTAGGTAGCCTCCTTGGACTTTTTAAGTCCATTGTCCCCCATGTGTTCAAATACAAGTCAACCTTCTAGATGCTCCCATGTGGCATGTTGACTGGCCCCACGTGGGACCCTGGGATGAGGTGGCCCAATGGGGTGGGGCCCGGGAGGCCTGTGGAGCCCACGGGGTCCGAAATGCTCGTAAGCCCCTATTACACTCAAAATGGCCAACCGGACGTAACGAAATAAATGCAAATTAAACACACATAAAGTTTAACTGGATATAATAAATGGGGAAGCTCAAGGCGGAGTCTCCAGGCTGTCTCCGAGCCAGATGGATGCTGTGGTGGCTCGTGTCGTGCTCCGCGTGCGGTACCGGTGGCTCGGCGTGTCGTGCCGATCGACTGCTCGGGTGTCCGCACCATAAACTCCGGGTACTTCAAGGGTACAACCAGCCCGGCGTCCGTAAGGGAATCCACGGGTGCGGGGACTTACGGAGGTCTTGGAAAAGGGATTTCCGGTCCAAAGAGACGGAATGCTCAATGGAGGGTTATCCCGATTCCAAGAGAGGTGTGTGCAATCCTAGTGTAGAGAGAGGAGGTCTCTCAACCCAATGCCACAAAATGCAGAATAATATACGCAGATCACACCAATATAATCAAATGATGAATGTAAGAATCAGTCCAGCATGGATAAACACAGGAAGCAAGTCTCTGTGAACGTAGAGGAAAGAGACGACTCTGAAGCAGTCGCTACTAATGGAAGAGACGACAGCGCGGCTGTCGTGAATCACTGTGAGGCGCTCACAGACAGTGCAAAACCGTGCCTTAGTGTGAGGCGCTATATGTGAAAAGGATGCCTCTGACAAAGGGCGTCAAATGTGAGTGGTGCACACGACCAAAATAAAAACACGCCTTGATGTAAGGCGCTAATCAATAAAAGGACGCCCGGAATGAAGGGCGTGAATTCACAGACAGAGTAAAAACCAAGAGACGTGATGAAAGACGCCTTGGCAGAAGGCGTTAAACATAAAAAGGACGCCCTGGATCAAGGCGTTAACTCAAAAAGCGCCTTTATAGAAGGCGTTAATTTAGAAAAATCACTGGACTGGCTGATCCCGGAGTGTGCAGTGTACACAGTGGAGGATGCCCGTAGGGCACAAGGGAGGGGTACCGTGGGTACCAAAGGGAAAGGGCACAAGTGGGTGCCAAAGGGGAAAGGGCACACGTGGGTGCCAATGGAAAAGGGCACACGTGGGTGCCAATAGGAAGGGGTAATCAATAGAAAAACAGTGGTAGTCCCACCGTGATCGCCAATTTGTAGATTATGGAAAATCCACTTTTAATACAAAAAATAATAATAAGAGGGGAAAGGGAAAGAATGATAAAAAGGGAGTGTGAGGGAGCATGTAGTGCTAATAAGGAGTGTGATCGCTAGAGGGGTTACCTCAAGAAGAAAGAAGATGATCGCGAATACCTGATGAAGATGAAGATGCGAGATGGATGCAGATTCCTTCCTCCTCCTTCTACCGGCCGGCCGATGAAGGGGGTTTTCCTCTTGATTACCCTTAAACAAAGAACAAACAAGTAAAGAAAAGAGGGGATCAGCCAAGCGTGAGTGTAGTATCAATTCAAAAGAACAATAGGATGATGAAAGTGAAGCATAAAATGTGCACCTTTTGGTTATTATAAAACCCCTAAGAGATTAAGGAAGGGAGAAGATGCGAAGCAAAACTAATGCAAGAGAAGACTATATGATGATGCTGAACAACGACAGAGCGATGATGAGATGATAAAGATAAACGAACAGAAAGAAGCCCCTGCTGTTCCTGACAACAGTAAAGGGAAACCACGTTGATGTTGGCAGCAGGAGGAAGAGGATGACCGTAGGGAGAGCAGAAAACTTCACAAAGAAGGAGAGAAACTATGGTTTCCTCCTCTCTACACAAGTAACGCCAACGAACCAATAGTTCTGCTAATTCTAACTCTCTGCTCTGCTTGCTCTGCTTCTCTTTTTTCTCTCTAACTCCTCCTTCCTGCATCCAACCTTTTGCGAGCTCAACCCAGGGGGCTATTTATAGGGTGCAAAACCGAATTCTACTGGGATAAGAACAAGCAATGATCATTAATGGCAAGGACTCTAGTTCCCCAATCGAGCAAGGTGATTAATCAAGGCAGGGAACTCTCCAGGAAAGGTGTGTTCAAACCGGACACGGAAGGGTGAGAGACGACCCCCAGAAGGGCGTTAATTAAAATTGACGACCTGATTCAAGGCGTTAATTTAAAACACGACTGGGACAAAGGCGTCAATTCCTGGATTCAATTTTAGTAAGAAAAACATTCCTCATTTGAAAATTGTAAAATAACGCCTGAGAGAAAGGCGTTAATCAAAAAATGCCCTAAGGCAGGACGTTAATTCTTTTGATTTCAATTTGGGTGGGACTCGTAAAATACCAGAAATTGACGCCCTCGACACCAGCCGTCCTTTCTTTAAAACGCGCCTAAGATCAGGCCGTTAATTAAAACACGTCCCAGATAAAGTCGTTAATTATAAAAAAATGCCAAGAAAATTCGTAAAAACATGCAAAAATTAGAAAAACTTCGTATTATGAAAATATTGAAGTTCACTTTGGGACATTACATGGTGACATGAGTTTTGATCAACATAGCATCAATTTTGGCGTGTCTACACTCTCGTGGGCGCGTGGTGTGCTCGATCTGAAGGTTGAGCGTCTGACCCTTGATCTTGGTGACCTTCGTCGGGAGGTGGCCCCGCTTCGGGCTCAGGTGCAGTCGAGCCAAGCGGAGGCTCGGTCGTTGGTGGAGCAGCTGGCCCATGCCTGTCGTATGGTCGATCGGAAGAATGAGCTCCTGGAGGTGGAGCGTATGATTCAGGTCGAGCGCGGCGAGCAGTGGAAGGCCGAGCGGGAGGCGCTCGAGGGCCGAGTCCGGGGGGCCGAGGATGCACTGACCGAAGTCGAAAGAAGGTTGTTCAAGTTAGAACAGAGGATAGCCAAGCTTGAGAGGCAGGCGGAGTTGGCCGGGGTGGAGGCACTTGAGCGACATAAGTGCTTAGAGGCCTATCACGCGGCTCTTCTCCAGGCTGCCTTCCCTTATTATGAGTCGAGCTATCGCCGGGGCCTTCGGAAGGGCTTCTCCCAGGGGTTCGATCGGGCCGCCATAGAGGCTGAGGCCCAAGCGAAGGAGCTCATTTTTCCTTCCGGGCAGTGCTATGACTCGGACAGGGGTTCGACCGACTCTTCCCATTATACCTTGAGCGAAGAGGAGGGTTGGAGTCCTCGTCCGAGCGATTGCCAACTCCAGCATCTTCGGGAGAGCGCACGACCGACACAGTTCCCACACAGGTGGGGTCAGTGTCTGGGTCGGCCGTCGTCGAGAATACTGGGGGAAGATCGTCTGGTGCTGAGGAAGCCTTGCCTGCTGAGCCTGAAGATGGGCCTGAGGCCTGATGTAATAACTCTCTCTCTTTTTTTTTCTTTCCCTTATGTAGCTGGGTAAGGCTTTTTTTGGAAAATATAATAGCGGCAGTATTAAATGCTGAATTGACTATTTCTTACTGCTTTTGGTGTGATTTGACTACCGGATCTGTAGTCGTTGGAGAAGGCGCCGATTTTCTCTGCAGATATCGCGCTTGTCGATCTGTCAAATAACTGACATGGCGCTGTCACTTTCCATTTTTCCATACCACCCTTAATGACTTGCCGCTTCGCGCGTCCCGCTGGTGAGATGTTTGGGAAATGAGGTAACCATCTCAGGGAAATCCCTTTTAGCGTGTTTTGTAAGGGGAGAGTCATTTAAGGCGATCAGCTCCCCCTTCGGCCTATAAAAGGTCCGAGGGGCGTCTCCTTTTCCTTTCATCGCTTAAGGCCATCCCTGGCGGTTTCTCCTTCTTTCCCTTCCTTGAGGCGTTGTGCTGTCAGTCTTGGCGTGGCATGGAAGGCGCTTCGGAAGATGATGATGCAGATGGCGGTAGGAGGGAAGCTCCTACTATTTCAGTTTGGAAGAGGGTTCGTCAGTCGGGGGTCACTCCGGGAGAGGGTTCATGCCAGAGCATGTCGCCTTCCTGTCCCTGACCTGCCGACGTTATCCTGAGGGGAGGGGGGATGAAGCTCGTCAAGCTTCATTCTTTCACTGTCCACCCGGCCCCTCTTTCCACCGTCGACCCCATTACTAAGAAGGGGAGCTCTCTCAAGCTTCCTCTCCATTTTGCTCGGGTCGACCTCTTCTCTTTTTTCTTTTTTGTTGTCCTTCCAATCCCTTTGGCACCTTTCCTCCGAGCTTTCTTAAACCAACGAGGCTGGCAATCCTTTGTCCGAGCCAGTTTCCGCATGAGGCAGAGTCAGTGGCTGGACGTAAGAGCACTTACCGGGCTGGCCGAGTGTTTTGCTCGCGTTATAGTGCCAGAGGGTGTAGTTTTTGTACATGTATACTGTATGGGCTGTGGCATACTTGTTGTACATCAAAGTTTAATAAGAAGAGAAGAATGGATTTTATTCTACCTTGCTTACATGTGCATGCTTGCCAAATGATCAAAAGTAAAACTTGCGAAGATTTTTCGCGTTCCATGTCCAAGGGACGAGTGTTCCTTCCATGGTGGACAATCGGTATGCTCCTTTCCCGAGCGTCTCGACCACTCGGTAAGGGCTTTCCCAGGTAGGGGACAACTTCCCCGCCGCCTCTAGTGGTCGAGATGCTTCGGCCTTCCTTAGGACAAAGTCTCCCGACTGGAAGTGTCTATCTCGAACTCTGGAGTTGTAGTATCGAGTGATGCGCCATTGGTATTCCATTGCTCGGATCTTTGTAATCTCTCGGATCTCGTCCGCTAGGTTGAGGTTTTCTCACAGTTTCTGCTCGTTTACCTCGGGTTTGAAGTGGACGACTCGGAGAGAGGGATTGCCGATCTCCAACGGAATTACGGCTTCCATGCCATATACCAGTTGAAAAGGTGTTTCACCGGTGGCCGTTCTTGGAGTAGTTCGGTGTGACAATAGTACGCTTGGTAATTCCTCAAGCCAACTTCCCTTGGCCTTGCTGAGCCTGGTTTTGATGCCTTTTAAGATAGTCTTATTGGCATTCTTGACCAGTCCGTTAGCCTGAGGGTGGGCTACCGAAGTGAAGTGATTGCGAATGCTTAGGTCGGCACATCTATCTCTGAAGTAATAAGAATCAAATTGCCGACCGTTATCGCTCACGGTCACTCAGGGGACACCGTAGCGACAGATGATCGACTTCCAAATAAAACTCCATACGACCGACTCGGTGATCTTGGTGGTGACTTCGGCCTTGATCCACTTGGTGAAATAGTTGATGGCGACGATGACAAACTTCTTCTGAGCTTGAGCCGTGGGGAATGGCCCCAAGATGTCGATCCCTCACCGAGCGAAAGGGTACGGCTCGGCAAGGGTGATGAGCTCCGCGGCGGGCTGATGGATAAGGTGGTCGAAGCGCTGACATCGGTCGCACTTCTGTACATAGGTCATGCAGTCGCGCTGGAGAGTGGGCCACTAGTAACCCTGCCGAAGTAAGATCCTGGCGAGCGATCTTCCTCTTTGGTGCGCTCCGTAGGTGCCTTTGTGTACTTCCTGAACCACTTGGCTGGCTTCGTCGGCGCTGATGCACTTGAGGAGGGGACCGGAGAAAGATCTGCGGTATAAGGCATCATCCAGCATGACGAAACGCCGAGCTTCGTACTTGAGCTTACGAGCCTCCCGAGGGTCGGGGGGATCTTGAGAATCCCGGAGCCAGGATATGTAGGGGGTCCGCCAGTCGCTCGGGGGTGCCGGGTCCACGGTCATAAGCTTGGACTTGATGCTCGGTCGCTTGAGCTCTTCGAGAAAGACCGATCGTGTACCTGCGGGGTCGAGCGAGGAGGCCAGTCGAGAGAGGGCGTCCGATCGGGAGTTTTCCTCCCGAGCTATCCGGACTACCTCAAAGCTCTCGAAGAGTTGGGCCATCCTCTTGATCGCCTGGAGGTACTTGACCATTTGTCCTTCCCGAGATTCGTAATCACCGTTAACCTGGCTAGCGACCAATTGGGAGTCAGTGTGGATCCTGACTCGCTCGACCCCTAGTCGTCGGGCCATCCTGGCCCCTGAGATAAGGGCTTCGTACTCGGAGGCGTTGTTGGACGCCTGGAAGTTGAACTTCAGGGCGTACCGTAGCTCCGCTCCTTCGGGGGATTTGAGAAGGACACCGGCGTCGCATCCGGCCGAGTTGGAGGACCCGTCGATGAACAGATCCCAAGTGGGCCCGGGCGGTGGTGGAGGTACTTCTTCAGTCGGGACTGTGCTTTCGGTGATGAAGTCTGCGAGAGCCTATCCTTTGATGGCCGAGCGGGGGCGATACGAGATATCGTAGGCCCCGAACATGATGGCCCATTTGATGAGGCATCCCGAGGCTTTAGGGTGAAAGAGAATCTTCTTCAGGGGTTTGCCGGTCAATACGATGATGGAGTACCCTTGAAAGTAGGGTCAGATGCGCTTGGCCGAGGTAACCAACGCTAGCACGAGTTTCTCGGTTGTGGGGTACCTTTTCTCAGCCTCATTAAGCACCTTGCTGGCATAGTAAACTGGTCTCTCGACCCCTACGTCGTTCCTGACCAAGACCGAGCTCACTATAGAAGGGGTCGCCGAGAGATAGAGGTATAGAGCTTCGCCTTGGACCGGCTTGGATAGTACCGGGGTGAGGCCAAGAATTTCTTGAGTTTGGTGAATGCCTTCTCACATTCCTCATCCCAGGCGAACGTAGCAGATGCCATTTTGGGTCCCCTCAACAATTTGAAGAAGGGTAAGCATTGTTCGGCTGCTCGGGACAGGAAACGGTTGAGCGCAGCAATGCGCCCCGTAAGGCGTTGGACGTCATTGATGCAGGTGGGCGGCCACATGTCCAAGATGGCCTGGACCTTGTCGGGGTTGGCCTCAATCCCACGCTGAGTTACCAGGAAGCCTAAGAACCTCCCGGATCTGACTCCGAAGGCACATTTGGCAGGGTTGAGCTTCATGTTGCACTTCAGAAGGGTGTCGAAGGTCTCGGCTAAGTCGGCGAGGTGGTCTTCGGCCTTCAGTGTTTTGACGAGCATGTCATCAATGTAGGCCTCGACGTTCCGATCGAGTTGTCCTTCGAAAATGTGGTTGATCAGTCTCTGATATGTCGCTCCGGCGTTCTTTAGCCCGAACGGCATCCGAGTGTAGCAATGTACGCCGAAGTTGGTGATGAAGGCGGTCTTCTTAATGTCTTCCCGGTCCATCTTGATCTGATAGTATCTGGAGTAGGCATCCAAGAAGCTGAGTAGCTCGTTGCCAGAGGTTGAGTCGACCAGTTGATCGATGCTCGGCAGCGGGTAGCAATCCTTCGGGGTAGCCTGGTTGAGGTCGGTGAAGTCCACGCACATTCGCCATTTCCCAGAAGCCTTTGGCACCAGGACGACGTTGGCGAGTCACGTAGGGTACAGGACCAGACGAAAAAGGCCAGTCTTCTGCCCCTTGATGACTTGCTCTTTGATGACCGCTTGCTTCTCCGGGGCATACTTTCTCCTGCGTTGCTGGACTGGCTTCACCGTTGGGTCGAGGTTGAGCTTGTGCATCACCACGTCTCCCGGGATCCCAGGAAGGTGCTCATCAGACCATGCAAAGACTCGGATATACCGGGCAATGAAATCCTTATATTTTTCCTGTTTCTCAAGTGGTAGCTCGGCTCCGATCTTTACTCCTAGAGTCGGATCACCGTTAAGGAAGACCGTTAGCAACTCGCCACCAGGCTCAGATGTTGCGGCTCCCTCTTCGGCTACCTTTACTCCTTTATTTTTCCCTTCCGGTCTAGTGGCTTCGATCGAGATTATATAGCACCGTTTAGCCAATGCCTGGTTACCTCGGACTTCCCCCACGCCATGTTTGGTTGGGAACTTCATTTTTTGGTGAAAGGTAGAGGGCACCGCTTTCATTCGGCTGAGAATGCCTCGGCCGAAGATGGCGTTATATGCCGTCATTCCCTTAATCACGATGAAGTCTACCATAACCGTAACGGTTTTGGGCGGGGTGCCGATAGTAACTGGCAGGCTCAGGGCTCCCTCGGGATAAGTTGCCTGGCCGTTGAACCCACAGAGGGGGGTTCGGATCGGGTGAAGTTTAGATGGATTCTCTCTCATCTTGAGGAAACATTCATAGGATAATGCATCAGGGGCACTACCATTGTCAACTAAGATCCTATCTACGTTATAATGGTTTATTGTAGCCGATACAATGAGAGCGTCGTTGTCACGTCCCGAACCGATAGCAGCGGAACGTGTCGTTTGCTCGGAACGTGATAGATAAACAGTCGTGAATGATCAAGAGCAATCGCATAAGACCAGAATTTGGCAAAAACAAACTTTCATTCATATGAACTTGTCATTACAACTTATTGACTCAATTACAACATAAAAGAAAAGGAATGGACACACTAATAGGACTTAGACCTTTGAAACTTGATAAAAGACACTAAGCTAATCTAGTCATGACTAACTAGTTAGAAGACATCATACTAGACTCAAGAAAAGTCAAAGACACGGGTCATCTAGTTTCCAGAATTCTCTTGCACACTTGTCTCTCCCGTTTGAGTCACGGCCACGCTAGCCACTTGATTACCTGAAAAATATTAAAATAGGCTGGATGAGCGAAATGCTCAGTAGGAATTATATCTCAAGAATAAGCAATTGGTTTAAGTAATTACATTTTTCACATATAAATGCAGGTAAGACTATGCATGTAGAATTAATCGAGCAAGTGAAACAAAACTAGCAAGAGTTTAACAACGGTATGCAAAACTTCCAAGCAAGTCTTAAACAACAGATATTCATGAGAGAATTTATAGATTATTGGCTATTTCACGCAAGTACTTGCCCATTTCGGGCCACGCTAGTTGAGTCACGCAAGTCAAGTCACGCACGTAAGTAATATCAAGTAACGTCACGAAAAGAGAGAGTGAGTGTGGAATGGCAAAGATTAAACTAGTCAAGCACTTCGGTGCAATGCCAGACACCGTGATTAATATAACTCCCATGGGTACAAGTACTTTCGGGTGCTCCTCCCAGGACCAGATCGGGCCCTATATGCACAACATTAAAGATAGATCTAGTCATCCACTATAGTTCATAGCCAATAAGGAGTTTCAAGAACAAGCTTTAATAGAACGATAAGGTAAGATTTATGGAATTCAAGGGCAAGGCCCTTGAGTAGGGACAGAGTTGCGATAAAATCCACGCTAAAGCATAGAAAAAAACCATGACATGTCGATAAACTAGGTGAAGATTGGCACCTAGGTAGGTAGCCATGATAACTTTGAAATAGATGACTAACAAGATAGTCACCATCCAATGGACATGAGACAAGCTGAAGAATTGGTACCTAACAATAGGATACCCAATTCAATATGTCACCTAGTGGAATGATCACTCATTCCACCGGCTAAGAGAATTCTCTCATGGGCCAAGAATAGCACCTTGAAAGAGTCGGTTACCACGCTTCTCCAGAGTGACGTGGCATTAAAAAGGGTACAAGGTGTTTAAGGTACAACCAGCTCAGTCGGCCTTGAGGGAATCTAAGGCTACGAGGAGACTTACAGAGGTCCCAATGACTAACTTGTCAGTCCGAAGGAACGGAATGTCCAACGGAGGGCTCGTATGTCACCGAGAGTTGAGGTGTATAACGTGAACCAATCATGAAACATGGACTCTATCCACGGACTGGGATATGAATGCCAAGAGACCCGCGATATGGGCCAAAACTCGATGAAATCATGAAATACAATATTTATGTACATTATTGTGTGTCTCCTTAAAGAGGAACAAATTTCTAGAATTTACCATAATTAAAATAAAATTACATTAATTGACGTCCATAGATGGAGGCACTATTTCACTAAGTCATGACGTTAATTCTTTGATTTTTCATATCATTTTCCCTTAATAAAATAGATAAAAATGTGCGTTTATTTAAGAAGGCGTTTAATTCATAGTTGATTTTTATTTAAATTAATAATTCAAAATAAATAACATCTCACGGATACTATTTTTAGAACTAATTACATGATAATTAAGGAAAATTTATAAGGATCACGACTATATATATATTGTAATTTTTACTACATTTTATCACAAGATATGGATTTTCTAATATTTAAACATGATATGTAATTTTTAATGATGATCAAGAATATTTTTCAAATAAAAGAAAATTATCGGAACTAAATATATGATAATTAAGAGAAAAAATCTAGGGATTTCAAA
This sequence comes from Amorphophallus konjac, assembly GCA_022559845.1. NCBI lineage: Eukaryota > Viridiplantae > Streptophyta > Magnoliopsida > Alismatales > Araceae > Amorphophallus > Amorphophallus konjac. The sequence goes on along the minus strand of CM040118.1, from coordinate 270,678,079 downwards.
TATATAAATATTATAATTTTATTTTACATAGTTATATATATATATATATATATATATATATATATATATATATATAAAATAAACGATGACAAGTACGTTGTCGTTATTTCATTAATGAATAGTGTCCCGATATCTTTGAACCTCAATTTCTCGACGTACACTCGTCGGAATCGCGCAATCTATATATCGAAATGAAGGGCTCGAAAAATTCTACCTAACCAGATATTCAAAAATATTTGTACTTGAGAGATGGGGGATCTTGAGATAGGAGGATAAAAAAAAAGAGGTATCAACACCACTACCTCGATCACTATCCTAATAACACGACCAAAAAATTTCATGATCAAAGGATGCTCCGGCGCCCCCGAACAAGCATGCGATTCACCGAGTTACTTTAATAATTCCTCTTATTTATTAAAATTAATTATTAACTAGTTAACTGATCATATAATCACATGAAAATTTAGGATAAATTATAGGGATTCAAGTCACGTGCACTTTGTGATTTTTAAATAAGTGATTACATAGATATAAAATTTATAACGTGATGTGATTATTTAATCAATTAAGATAATCATGTAAACAGTAAATTTTAAACTTAAGTAAAACGATGATCAGGGAAAACGAAAACATGAATTTTAAACATACAACTTAATTACTACTATCTTGGGTTTCAATTCTCTGAGAAAACTTACCTTTGACGAAGAACGAGGTTTTTGGACGTTGAACGGGGAAGAGAAGGAGCAGGTGGAAGAAGTAGTAGAGAAAAAGTCCACCATGCGTGAACTCTCTGCATGCCGCAGGGAATGAAGATCTGCACCGTACCCTTCACCGTAGGAAGAAAAGGGATGCAGAGAAAAGAGGTTGCCTTGGCTGCAGGCAAACAGCAAGGCACGGACGGCATCAGCAGCAAGGAGGAAGATGAACTCCTTCGCACAGCAGGGCCTCTCGGACAGCGGCAGGACAAGAACGTGCAAGAAAAAGCAGCCTTGGCACGATCGAGGGCAACGAGTTTTATAGAAGATGGGAGGTTCTGGAGTGTTCGAATGGCCTCGACGGAAAGGTTTAATGGCTTCCCATGTGTTGCCAAATCCCTACTATTTTAACAGCCGCTTGCCTAAAAACCCTGGGAGAAACCCTAGCAATCCTCCCCATGCACGTCGAAGATGGGCCTTGTTAATAGTGGTGATAATCCCTTGGAGAGTGGGCTGTCACGTGCATGGCCTTTGCCTTGACTTCATGGGCTTGAGGTTAACATTGGGCTGGGTTATACGATGGTTGTTAAGGCATATTGTGTTATATATATATATATATATATATATGTGGGCTTTGGGCTGATAGGTTGGCTATCGTGGCTTGCTGTGCATGTATGGTTACGTTTAGGTAGATGTTATAGGCTCATTTGGGCTTTTGTGAAGGTGAGAGCCCACTAAGCACACACGTGGGTTGGCCCTTGTATATTTATGGGGTTTAAGGGTCTATTAATGTACTTGAGTTGGCCTTGAATGTTAAATCCATTTCCTTATACCAGGGTCTTTATCGATTGTGAGTCTGCTTAAGGTAATACTTCATACGGGGATCATAGTTTCATTTACTTTAATTACGTTACTAGTCCGTGCCCTGGGTATCAGAGGAAGGTTTGATCTTATGAAAATCTTTATATGTGTAGATGTGAATATACATTGCTGGAACGAGATTTCCTTAACTATTTAGATTGTGTTTCTAGTTTGAGCCTTAATTAGATAAGTTATATTCAATTCTCCTTACTTGATTATTTATTTATACTTTTGTTGATGCCCACAATGGCCCATTCTTAGAGTCAAAAGGGTCCTAGCACTTTGGTATCCGTAACGCCCTATTAGATTTAGTGGTTCATAAATTTATTTTATCTATTTCCTCTTTACATTTGTCAAAATTATTCTCATTTCCATCCCTTGGCAAATGTTAAATAGCTATTATCATTTATTCTCTATATTAAATTTTCGGGGTGCTACAGTCGTCGTGCGGGATGGTTAACCCTTCCAGTGTTAGGGTGCAAGGCCCGGATACAGAGGGGGGTGAATGTATCCCTCTACAATAATAGCCTAATTAAAACTCTAATACTCAGTAATGCGGAATTAAAACTGTTGCAGAAATGGCCTGATGAACCTTGGAAGGATCAAAGCAAGACAGCAACTCAAGAAGCCCTCAAACGATCCTAAGCAAGCATCTAATGCGCAGCAATTAAGTGAACATATAAGAAGATCAAACCACAAGGGACACCAGGGTTTTTAGGTGGTTCGGTCAACAGACCTACGTCCACCCCTCACTCCAAACTAGAGTGAGGCTTCCACTAGTAATACTAGCACAGCAGACTCAGTCTGCAACAAAGGCTGCCAAACAGCTTGACCAGGGGAACAACCTCCCCTCTTCCTCCCAACCGGAGGGACACCCCAAGTGACTCCCAGCCACTTGGAAACTAGAGACACACGGTCTCTCTTCCTCCAGACCAGGAGGGAACACCTAGCCTTGCAACCCACAAGACTAGAACCGGAGATTAATCTCCCTTCCTCCAAACCAGGAGGGAACCCATAAGTGACTCCCAGCCACTTGGAAACCAGAGACACATGGTCTCTCTTCCTCCAGACACGGAGGGAACCCCTGGACTTGCTACCTACAAGCCCAGAACCGGAGGAACAAGCCTCCCTTCCTCCAAACCGGAGGGGAACCTAGAGACCCAAGTCTCTCTTCCTCTGAACCCCAGAGGGAAGCACAACCGGAGATAAATCTCCCTTCCTCCAACCCGGAGGGAAACAACCGATGACACCCTGTCAAAGGCAACCAGAGACGCAAGTCTCTCTTCCTCCACACCGGAGGGAACCAACCACAAGTAGCACCCAGCTACTTGCAAACCGAAGACACAAGATCTCCCTTCTCCTGAGTCCACAGGAGGAACCCGATCCCCAACAGGGCAATCGGAGGAACAACAAATGAATAGTTCAAAGGAAAAACAAAACCCAGCAACAGAAAGCTGAAAAGATAAAATCAAATGTGGCTCTCGCAGGAGCTGGCTGGCCTGGATTTGATCCACGGTCCAGCAGGAACTTCTTCTACTGCTTTTCTCTTTCTCCCAGCACGAACTCTCTTTTCTTCTTCTTCTTCTCACTGCTCTTGCCTTCTCCTTCTTCTCACTCTCTGTATCTCACTGTCTCTCTTTCTTTTTCTTCTTCTGCTCTCTCGATCTAGCTCTCTGCCTTCTCTATCTCTTCTTTCTCTTCTGCACGTCTTCTCTTAGCTCTGGCTGCTTCTACTTCAGTCACTCTCTACTCTACCTCCTCTTCAGAGGAAGAAGACACATATTTATAGCAGCAACAGATTAGGGAAGCGTGTGCTCTCCACGATTCCCGCCCAAATGCTTCAGTCCACGTGGAGGCTCCTCTGCATCTCGGATCACGTGCCAGATGCCAGCCTCGTATCACGTGCCCCACTCTTCATAGGCTCTACGAACAGTACCTGTCACACAGTCATAGGAGATTAATCAGAAGGATAAAATGTATAGTCTTTGAAGACTTAGCCAATGAGTGTATTGACTTGAAGAGCTAGCCGCGAGTGTATAGACTTAAGATGTGATAACAAGTGTGTAGACATGAACTTAGAAATGAATGTATAGACATTAGAACATCAAAAGGTGCACTATACTGAAAACGACACGGGGTACATAAGATGACTACAGCACGAGATAAACAGAGAACGACACGAGGTACATACAGTATCAAAGCTAACACTACAAGGATAACGACACGAAGTCAGATGAGAACAGCACGAGGTAAGAGAGAACGACACGAGGTAAAACGGTAGTAAAACACGCGATCAGAGAAAACCTGGACGAAGATAGAAAGAAGCAACACGAAAAAAACAACACTAAGACATAAACACAGAACTAACACGGAGACATACAAAACAAAAGATAACACGAAGACACAAACATAGAAACAACATGAAGACATACAAAACAAAAGATAACACGAAGACACAAACATAGAAACAACACGAAGACATACAAAAGACTCGAAGACATAGGGGTGACACAGATGGAGCGACACGAGGTGGCACAGAAAGCAGCACGAGGTGCTGCAGTGTTCAGCACGCGATGGAACAAATAACGACAACGAAGACAACTGGAATAATGCGTGTAGCAGTTCGTTGTACATACTTCCAATGTACAGACTTTGAAATAAAGAGTGTACAGACTTGAGAGATCAAGGCACGATGTATAGACTTTGCCCAAGGAAACGAATGTGTAGACTTTGGCTTGGAACGAAGGTAAGGATGAGGCTGTAAAGACTTGGCCAATATGAGACACTGTACAGACTTTGTCAAGTGACTGGCTGTACAGACTTCAGAAGATGAAGACTCTGTATCGACTTGAAACAAAGGCAGTGTATAGACTTAAGCATTCTGCGCATAACAAAAGATATGAATGTATAGACTCCATGATCAAAATGCAATGCTGACTGATGTATACACTTGGCAAATAGATTGATGCATGAACTACCCTGTACAAACTTTAAGACTTAATGAGCAACAAAAAGGGACAAAGCAGCATGGCGTCAACCCAGCTGTTCCACTGCGTCAACGCAGCAAGTAAGCCATCAACTACTGTGTCAACGCAGTGTCCTTGTAACGTCAACGCAGCTAGTGAAGAGACAGCCAATGCGTCAACCCAATCTCCAACTGCGTCAATGCACTCATTGCACAGAACCCATATTAATGAAAGATAGACATGCAGACATGCAGACATGGTGAGTGTACAATCTATGTCATGCTCACAGTTAAGTTGTTTTTTGTGTACCAAGTTTTGAATGAAGTAAACACATATGACATCAATTTGTCATCATCAACACATGTAAACTATATCATCATCAAAACATAAGAAAACACATATGACATCAAACATATGAGAATCATAGTGTTTGTCATCATCAAAACACAATATCCAACAATCTAGCCATATTCATGAATAGCTATTCAAGCAAACAATCAGATATTCAAGCAGTCAAACAGTCAACACACCTCAGTGTGACTCATGGTGTGTCAGCCATCATCAAAACCACACAGGGGCACAACAATCTCCCCCTTTTTGATGATGGCAACACTATGAGTTACACTGACTCAGATTAGATTCTTCTCCCCCTTTGCCTTCATCAAAAAATGAAATAGGGAAACAATTCAGTAAAGCACAGGAAGGTTATACTTCCCTTTGGTTTGTTGATGGTTCGAAGGAGGCCTTTTCTTTGGAGACATCTATCTTCCAAATGAATCCGTTCAAGAGCTTCTCCCCCTTTGACTTCAGCAAAAAGACATGAGTTGAAGAGGAAAGAATAAGACTGTATAAAAATAGTGAAATAAAAGCTCCTCCTTTTGATCAATATGCCCCTTTTGTCAAACAACTTATGCAGTGATGCATATGCAACAAATACTCCCCCTTTGACATGGCAGAAGATATAGAGCTAATGCAGACAAACAACATGGTCAGACACTCTAGCACATTGTCCCCTTATGCATATAGTCTCTCAAACAGACCAGAGAATCTAGCCCTTATGATCTATGATGCAAGATACCACCAATTGATATGTTGCAAGAGAAATCCACAAGGATGAACTCTGGTTATCCAAAAAAAATGCAAGTACACATGATAAACTGAGAGAAGTGCTTCTCAAAAAAATGACAACCAGTCTAATACCACTGAATCAAAACACAGTGATAAAGAGCCATAGGATGAGCAGATTCAATATTTAGTGAAAGTTGAGATATTGAACTTTTCAGCAAGATACTAACTTCATAGAACAAACTTTTAAGTTCTAGAGTCCTCCATTATAAAAGCTTATGAAACCTTGATTTTCAGATATGGTTTAAGAATGATGTAAACAAGTTTTTTAAAAAGAATTGTACTCATATCTGAACCAGCTCTTAATAAAAAGGAACTACAAGCTCATATAAAATTCTAGTTCAACCAACTTCCATCTTACTTAGTTTACTTTCCATGACAGTTTTAGGAGATACATAAGAGAATGCAACCGAATTTTACATTGTTCTTTCAGAATTTGATTTACACTTGTTCATAATTTTCTTTTTAAATGAACAATTTTGGTTTATCAACACCTTTTGACATGTGGATACACCTTGATCAGAGGCCCGAATCCCCAGTTACTCAGTGTGACAACCGTATTGCTTCTCCCATTTTGGAGAACAGAGGTAGCATTGGAAGTATCTTTGGCATGAGGATACACCTTGATTAGAGGCCAGAATCCCCAGTTACTCAATATAACAATGCCATTGCTCTGCCAAATTTTCACAGTATTTTCAATCATCTCTTTAAGCAGAGTTAACCATGGTACTTCATGACACAATCATTTGGACATGTTTCTCAGTAACCACAGTCATTGCTCTGTCCATACTTTTACTTATAAAGGATTCAGAACAAGTTAGTTGTTTAGGAACAACCACATACACTATATATCTCAGTCAACGTAGACATGGATATCAACTTTTCAGATTTCAGAAAGTCTTACATGAATTTACATGAAGCAGACAGTTAAAGTTTATTAAGAGGTTGAAACAGATATTTTCAAGTTTCTTGTGACCAAACAAGAGTACATAAGACTTAAACCACTTCCACTTAACAAATGTTCTTAAGCATGTATAATGGAAGGTTCCTCATTAAAGATATTTTAACTTTTATGAAGTAGTATTCAGGCTGAAGGTTTACTTCATATCTCAGCAGAGTAATTCAAGTGAGAATATTCACTAAACAGCATGATTCTGAAGAATTGTAGCAAATGAGCTGCTCTTGAGCAAAGAGGTTCAAAGTTGACTGAATAGAGAAAAAGCTCTCATTCAGCAGATTTAGGAGAGACAAACAGATACCAATAAGGTAAGCATTCAGATTTTGAACAACTTCAGAAGTAGTCAAGAAATCATTTGATACCACTTTACATGATGGAATTACTGACACTTCAGATATGACAAGATTAATCATATAGCTGGAGAGGAACGAATTAAGCATGCTCCCCCTATCTATATGCAGTGACATTTCCCTTTCCTTTTTTTTTGGCTTTTTCAATGTAAAGAAATGCAATGCAATTAACTTCATGTATGCAGGGGCATGAAGTAAAATATTCACATGAAAATGCAGACATTCTCTGATATGCAAATTTGACCCTTGGTACTTGGCGGAGAACTTGGTCTAAACGACCATCTCACACATAGTAAGAACCTCTAGACAGATTTCCTCTGCCCTTTAGTAGCTTTCCATTTATATACCAAGTGGTCATGCATGACAATGCAATACAAACAGTCCTATATGCATCAGATTTTCAATGATTGTATGTCATGTGCATGTTTATGCCATTCTCATATATGCACACAGCTCACAGTACAAACAAGAAAGCCCACAAGGCTCAATGCAAGAGTCAAAACAAACAAAAAGCATGTATGCATGAAACTATGACTTATCAGATCAACCATAAATTTCATTTGAACAGATTTGAGAAGTTTACCTGAATGGGGTTTTATCAACTTGGGTGCCTTAGTTTATTTCCCCCTTTTTATTCTTCAGCTTCCAAGGCACACCTGTAAGTTAGCACACTATCTTGCATGGGCAGGTACCCAAACAGTCTTGGGTCCTGCATGGTTAATAGTGACACCTTTGGTAGGTGTTCTAAACACCCTTTTCGCATTTAGGTCATCAGATCTCATCAGATGGCAATTATTCATTGAATGACCTAATACACCACAATAATAGCAAGAGACAGCAGATTTCAGATTTATTTTATGCACATTCTGATTAGCATGAGTTCTATGTGCATTTGCATTAAATTTTCTGTTAACAGAATTAAGATTCTACTTACCAACATAAGCCAGCCAACAGTCAGCAGCTCTATGGCCTGGCTTCCCAACTTCAAAACATGCAAGTGTTTTCTTTTCAAAAACAAATTCATTTCTATCAGGAATATATTTCTATTGACATGGAATTTACCAAGTTTATTGTTAAACTTCCTTCCCTGAGCATGCCAACATTGGGCTGCAATGTGGCCCATCTTGTCACAGTGAAAGCATGAACTAGAATTTCTTCCACCAGCCCTCAGCCAGCATTCAATGGCCCTGTGGCCTGTCTTTCCACACTCAAAGCATGTAATGAGCTTACCTTTAAAAACAAATTTGTCCTTATTAGGACCATGTTGACTTGCAGGTGATTTACCATGATATGAATGAGATGTTTTCTTATCATTTGCAAACCAGCATTGTGCAATTGTGTGTCCTAATTTACCACAGTGAAAACATTCTATTTTCTTTTTCTGAAATGAAGGATTTCTATCATGAAGGTTCCTAGCAGTCATATCATCCTTCTCCATCAATTTACACTCATGCATCAGATGACCAAATTTATGACAATAATGGCATGACATTTTCCTTTTAGATGCATGTGAATGTGTGTGTGAACTTTGAACAACATGCCCTAATGAACCCTTTTTATTTATTTTCTGTTTTCCAATCTTTTTCTGATTTTTGTTCTGTTCTTCAGTTTTCTGAACAATGGGCTGTTTATCTTTTGAGGTGGTGGCTACATTTGAAGCTTTTACAAAAGATGTCATCAACTTGCTCTGCAACTCTTTCTTATTAGCATTGTTGTAGCCCAGCCCTTCCTTCCTAGTGTTGATTTTTACACCTAGTAGCTTGTCTAGATTTTTCTGCCCACTTACGAATTTTGACAGAGAATTGTTCAGATCATTTATTTCAGATTGAAGAGAAGAAATCTGATGTTCATAGTTGACTATATCTTCTTCACAGACCAGAATCTGTTGATGCATCACATCATTCAAATTTTTAAGAGTTTCAATCTCTTGTTTCAATTTGAGCTCATTTTGATTTTCATCAACAGATTTTCCTTTTTCAAATGTCAGCAATCTCTCTGACATGGTGGAGTTCAACTGTTTCAGTTTCTCAATTTCTTCCTTTAGACTTGTGTTTTCCTGCTCAAGTTTATCATCATCAAATAATACATCAGTTAGGAAACTTAGATATTCTGATTTACAGTTTTCACAGTTTTCTTGAAATTTTAGGTTCACAACACTAATAGCTTCAAATTCCTCATTGATCAATCTATTTCCACTTTCAAGACTGATTAGTTTTTGGTCAGATTCCTGACATTGTTTTATGAGTTTAGTGTTTTCAGATTTAACATGATCAAGTTTTGATTGGATTCCATCTAGTTTAGACACTTGTCTTCTGAGTATTTCATTTTCAGTTTTCATAATTTCAGGATTTTCAAGATTTTCAGTCCCAGAAATTGGATCCCCTAGATTTGTTATCTTCTTTATCAGATTTTTATTCTTCTTCCTCAGTTTTTCACGGGAGTGTAACAGATTAGCATAGGCATCTTCCCAGTCATCTAAAGTGAAATTCTCGAAAGGGTTTACCTCCACAGCATCTTCAAATTCATCTTGTTCACTGCTATGGTCACTCTTATCAGCCATCAGGCAGCTGTCCTCATTCATCCTCTGAGCTAGCTTCAACTGATCCAGAATGTCCTTTGCGGACCTGCAGTCATAAAAACAAGAGTGTAGAGCCTTGTCAGTAGCTTTTTTTATTAATCTCAAAACTTTCTGATTCTCTCCATTTCTTGATCTGTCACTTTTAGTCCATTTGGACTCTTCCTTTGGCAGTATGTGAGGACCATGTGAAATTAACTTCCACAGATCCGGATTCATCAAATTCACATAGTTATGTAGACTGCTAACCCATGAGTTAAAGTTAGAGCCATTAAAAACCGGTGGAGAGCCCATTGAATAAATCGGTAAGCAAACTAATGTAGCAAAGAGTAAAATCAGAAAGCACCAAGGGACAACAGGATCCTCTACAGATCATTGGATCTGATCAATCAGAGAACCGCTCTGATACCAATTGTTAGGGTGCAAGGCCCAGATACAGAGGGGGGTGAATGTATCCCTCTATAATAATAGCCTAATTAAAACTCTAATACTCAGTAATGCGGAATTAAAACTGTTGCAGAAATGGCCTGATGAACCTTGGAGGGATCAAAGCAAGACAACAACTCAAGAAGCCCTCAAACGATCCTAAGCAAGCATCTAATGCGCAGCAATTAAGTGAACATATAAGAAGATCAAACCACAAGGGACACCAGGGTTTTTAGGTGGTTCGGTCAACAGACCTACGTCCACCCCTCACTCCAAACCAGAGTGAGGCTTCCACTAGTAACACTAGCACAGCAGACTCAGTCTGCAACAAAGGCTGCCAAACAGCTTGACCAGGGGAACAACCTCCCCTCTTCCTCCCAACCGGAGGGACACCCCAAGTGACTCCCAGCCACTTGGAAACCAGAGACACACGGTCTCTCTTCCTCCAGACCAGGAGGGAACACCTAGCCTTGCAACCCACAAGACTAGAACCGGAGATTAATCTCCCTTCCTCCAAACCAGGAGGGAACCCATAAGTGACTCCCAGCCACTTGGAAACCAGAGACACATGGTCTCTCTTCCTCCAGACACGGAGGGAACCCCTGGACTTGCTACCTACAAGCCCAGAACCGGAGGAACAAGCCTCCCTTCCTCCAAACCGGAGGGGAACCTAGAGACCCAAGTCTCTCTTCCTCTGAACCCCAGAGGGAAGCACAACCGGAGATAAATCTCCCTTCCTCCAACCCGGAGGGAAACAACCGATGACACCCTGTCAAAGGCAACCAGAGACGCAAGTCTCTCTTCCTCCACACCGGAGGGAACCAACCACAAGTAGCACCCAGCTACTTGCAAACCGAAGACACAAGATCTCCCTTCTCCTGAGTCCACAGGAGGAACCCGATCCCCAACAGGGCAATCGGAGGAACAACAAATGAATAGTTCAAAGGAAAAACAAAACCCAGCAACAGAAAGCTGAAAAGATAAAATCAAATGTGGCTCTCGCAGGAGCTGGCTGGCCTGGATTTGATCCACGGTCTAGCAGGAACTTCTTCTACTGCTTTTCTCTTTCTCCCAGCACGAACTCTCTTTTCTTCTTCTTCTTCTCACTGCTCTTGCCTTCTCCTTCTTCTCACTCTCTGTATCTCACTGTCTCTCTTTCTTTTTCTTCTTCTGCTCTCTCGATCTAGCTCTCTGCCTTCTCTATCTCTTCTTTCTCTTCTGCACGTCTTCTCTTAGCTCTGGCTGCTTCTACTTCAGTCACTCTCTACTCTACCTCCTCTTCAGAGGAAGAAGACACATATTTATAGCAGCAGCAGATTAGGGAAGCGTGTGCTCTCCACGATTCCCGCCCAAATGCTTCAGTCCACGTGGAGGCTCCTCTGCATCTTGGATCACGTGCCAGATGCCAGCCTCGTATCACGTGCCCCACTCTTCATAGGCTCCACGAACAGTACCTGTCACACAGTCATAGGAGATTAATCAGAAGGATAAAATGTATAGTCTTTGAAGACTTAGCCAATGAGTGTATTGACTTGAAGAGCTAGCCGCGAGTGTATAGACTTAAGATGTGATAACAAGTGTGTAGACATGAACTTAGAAATGAATGTATAGACATTAGAACAGCAAAAGGTGCACTATACTGAAAACGACACGGGGTACATAAGATGACTACAGCACGAGATAAACAGAGAACGACACGAGGTACATACAGTATCAAAGCTAACACTACAAGGATAACGACACGAAGTCAGATGAGAACAGCACGAGGTAAGAGAAAACGACACGAGGTAAAACGGTAGTAAAACACGCGATCAGAGAAAACATGGACGAAGATAGAAAGAAGCAACACGAAAAAAACAACACTAAGACATAAACACAGAACTAACACGGAGACATACAAAACAAAAGATAACACGAAGACACAAACATAGAAACAACACGAAGACATACAAAACAAAAGATAACATGAAGACACAAACATAGAAACAACACGAAGACATACAAAAGACTCGAAGACATAGGGGTGACACATGTAGCAACCCTAATAAATGAATAATTGAGATGAATTAAAACATATATATTACAGAAGTAATATATATAAAAGGAATAGGGTTAATTGGACGAAATAAAACAAATTAAAAATAATGCCTCTTATTAAGGCGTTAATTTATAAAGAAACGCCTCTATCCATGGCGTGAATAAAGAAAGGACGCCCACACCTACGGTCGTCAGTTCTCGCGCGACCAAATGGGTAAGTAAAAGAAACGCCCCTATCTTGGGCGTGTTTTAAAACACGAAACGCCCTTTTTCAAGGCGCTTTTTAAGAAACGCCCTTATGCAAGGCGTTAATTAAAGAATCGACGCCCTGACAAAAGGCGTTAATTCCGTTCGTGAACCGTTCGAACCCAGAGCTTATCCAGGGAAAGATTAACCTAATCTAGTAAGTGTCTAATAGAGTAAGGACTCTATTAAGGATATACTACCCTCACACAATCACTAACTCTAATAGGACTTCCAAAGTCTTATAAATAAACCTGTTCGGCCAACCCTAAATCTATTTGGACGAACTACTGCTGCACGGTACGTGAAGAACAAACTGTTCTTCTTATTCCCTTTTGTTTTTCTTGCTTCAGATTATATGAAGAATAATTAGTTTTCTTCTTGTTCAGGGAACTCTGCTACTGCCGTCGAAGAATAGGTAATATTCTTCTATCTTTTTCCTTAAACGTCGATTATAACTATGAAGATTATTAACATCTTCATCTTCCCTCTTTTTCTCTTCCTCTACAGGTTCTGTAGCGTGAAGATCTTTAAAGAACATTTGTTCTTCTTCCGGCTGCTGCTGCTGTTGCGGATTTTCGTTGCAACAGAGCTCATCTTCTATCTCATCCTTCACGTTCCATTAAAGGTAGGTTTTCTCAAGTTATTGTAGCCCAAATGAAATTAATGCAAGATATATATATATATATATATATAAGCATGTCATGCATACGGTTATTATAGTTTCCATGCGTTTTCTGCAATATTTTGAAAGAGACGCCCCTGTCAAGGGCGCTAATTCACATGAAACGACTCTTCCCAGGTCGTTAATTTCATGTTTAACGCCCCGTACTCAGGCGTTAATTTCTTTAAACCGTTAATCACCCATCTTAAGAATTGATTATCTATGAAATCATGATTATAAAATAATGCATGATCCTCTGTCTTCAACCTGCTAACTTTACTGTCATGATATTACATTCGTTCCTCTGTTATCCTGAAATTGTTACTGTCCTGAAAGTTTCTGAAGGAACTTGAATTAACGACTTGGACAAAGTCGTTTTCCACATATTAACGCCCCCTCATAGGGCGTGAATCTAAAAGGTAACGCCCCTTCCTAGGGCGTGTATCGGTTAAAATCCTGAAATTTATATATTCTGAAAAATAGAATTAAATAGTAACGCCCCTTCCCAGGGCGCGTTTTTGATAATTCCTGAAAATTAATTGTATTATGTCAAATATGTAAACAATAAGACGCCTTCTGGTGTAGTCGTCAGATCATGAAGAAACGACCCTGACCAAGGCGTGTTTTTTCTCAACTTTGAATAAACGCCCCCAGGCAAGGCGTGTTTTTGATCTCAACTTTGAATAAACGCCCCGAGGAAAGGCGTGTTTTTGATAAATTAATGAAATAATGAAAATTCTGCAAGTTGGCAATATATGTAACGCCCTCATGTTAGGCGTTAATTATTCAATACACGACTTTACTCAAGTCGTTATTTTACTGTAACCTGATTCTATTACCGATGGTTTCATATTATATATATATATATATATATCGGCACTATTCTCCATTCCGTGAGTATAGTCCCACTTTTTACGTTAATTTATCGATCACACTCAACTCTCATTGACATACAAGCTCTCCATTGGACATTCCGTTCCTTTGGACTAGCAAGTTAGTCATAGAGACCTCCGTAAGACTCCTCGTAGCCTTGGATTCCCTCAAGGCCGACTGAGCTGGTTGTACCCTAAAAACCCATTACACCATTGATGCCATGTCACTTTGAAGAAACATGGTATACCGGCCCTTATGATTATACAAAGAGTATATCATAAGATATTCTTAATGGGATGATGATATCATGCCATATCATGTCGTTCTTGTAAACCCCAATTCTGTGATAAGAATGAGGGTATCTTACCTTTGATATACTGTTCATGTGGACCTCAATTCTATATAAAGAATGTCCATACTGATTTGTCATGGTACCCAAGTTAAGGGAATCATGTTCTACCTAGTTTTATCGATATCGTGATTATACCGTTATTATCGCCATTCTATGTCCTTTGTCATATTTTGGACTCTATTCTATCAAAGTTGTCATACGTGTCTACAAGCTTGATTATTGAAATTCTATGTTGGCTATAAACAAGAGTGGATGTCAAAACACATGATAAATGCCTGCGCATATAGGGCCCGATCTGGTCCTAGGAGGAGCACCCGAAAGTACTTGTGCCCATGGGAGTTAAAATGATAAGGTATCTGACATTATACCGAGTACTTGACTTGCTTGATTGGACATTCCACACACATCTTGTACTGGACTCGTACTTGACATGAAATGAAATGCGTGGCTCGAAAAAGGGTAATTTACTTACTTGCTTGATACATGATAGTCAAAGTTCTTGACATGACTTGTTAAACGTGCTTGCTTGAATACCTTGAATATACTTGTCATCTTGTTGGAAGTTCATGACTAAGTTCATCTTATTTTCTTGATATTACATTCTCTCTATCTTGTCGTTTTATGCGAGCATGCATAGCTTTATTGCATTCATAAAAATGTAATTACTTAAACCCCTTGCTAGTACTTGAGATATAATTTCCTACTGAGCGTTCGCTCATTCCGTTTTGTCCCTTTCTACTTTTCAGGTAAGTCCGACGACGATGGAAGTCAATCGGATGGAAATGGTCAAGAGTGAAAGTGATAGAGCTTCTACAAGTGTCGTCTAGTCTTTTCCATAGTTTCTTGAGTCAAATATGTATTCTTTTCCTTTTTGTTAAACAGAGTATTAGATTTGTAATAGTCTATCCATTATGAAATAAAGGATTGGGTTATCTTGCTATTTTGCGCATCTCTGTCTTTGTGTCGAATACACGACCACTCTGATTGACATGATTGATATAGACACGTCGCGCATCTCCGGGTATCTTCCGCGCTCGGGGCGTGACAGTCTTTGTGGTATCAGAGCCTAAGGTATTCAATTCCTAGGAAACCCATGTCCAAGGATAGGTTTCAAAACCTTTAACCAAGTGAGAGTGGGTAGAACCAAGGGTTAAATGATCAATGAGTCCTTTATAAGATCATAGTGATATAATACTAACATAGCTATTGTAATTGTAGGATAATGGCTGCCGAACGTGCTCAATGGCGCAACATGCATCGTACCCTTCAAGGGATGACCCAAGTGCTACAACAGGTAGCACAAGGTGGTGCTCCACGAGCTGGAAGCTTACACCAAGCATTCAAGAATATGAATCCCCCGAAGTTCATGGGATCGACCGATCCAGACGATGCCGAGCATTGGGTTCGGGAGATTGAACGTATATTCCGTGTTATGCAATGCACGGATCAGGACAAAGTCTTATTAGCTACTTTCCAGTTAGAAAAGGATGCTAGATGCTGGTGGGAGTCGATTGAAGCTACAATTGACCCAACTCAAGTTACATGGGGAGAATTCGTTGAATATTTCAACGCCAAATATTTCTCTGATAGGGTCCAGGAAAAGAAGGCCGCCGAATTCGCCGCATTAAAGCAAAGATCTTTATCGGTGGCTGATTATGAAGCACAGTTCTCTAGACTGTCTAGATATGCTAAGCATTTAATTAGCACGGAAAAGATGAAAGCCCGTAGATTTCTTAATGGGCTTAGGCCCCACTACATTACTCAACTGGCGCCTATGGATATTCAAGTTTATACTGAAATAGTGCGCCGAGCTCAGTTGCTTGAAGATGCCACAGAACTATCTGATAGGATCCGTGGGAAAGACAAAAAGGAGCAAGTCACAAGTTCGGGTTCTTTTAAACCCAACTTTAAGAAGAGGCCCAATAATGGAGGTTCTTCCTCTCAAGATCAGAAGTTCAAGAAATCCAAGCCTTTCTCTATCACCACTACACCTTCAAACGTAGTATGCAAGCATTGTGACAAGGCTGGTCACAAAACAGAAGAATGCTGGAGGAAATTAGGAGCATGTCTCCGTTGTGGGAGTCGTGAACATCAGATTCCCGATTGTCCATTAATGAATGACCAAGACGGTGAGGGTAAACGCCCAGTGACAAGGAACGCGCGTCTTCATGCAATCCAAGAGACCGAACCAGAAGAAGAAGGCGGATTGGTGGAAGGTACATTAAAAATTTGTTCCAAATATGCACATGTCTTATTTGATACGGGTGCATCGCATTCCATTATTTCCAAGAAGTTTGCTGACCCATTACCTCTAGAACCAGAATGGATGAAGTTAATATTGTCTACTCCTCTCGGAAACGAGACGGATATCACACATCATTATCAAAACTGTGAGGTATTGGTTCGAGGAAAGAATTTTCCTATTGATCTTATCTGCTTAGATCTAAAAGAGTATGATGTTATACTAGGAGCAGATTGGTTATCCAAATACCAGGCAACGGTTGATTGCCGTGATAGCAAGATTATTTTCAAGGAATTTCCGGAACTGACTTATACTAGTCCTAAGAGTCGAAGCAAATCCCCTCTTATTTCGGCTCTTCGAGCAAGCAAGCTCGTCAAGAAAGGATGTGTATCCTTCCTTGCTTTTGTCACTATTAAAGAAGCTAAGGAAACCAAGATAGAAGACGTTCAAGTAGTACGAGAATTCCCAGACGTATTTCCAGAAGATTTGCCGGGATTACCCCCTCAAAGAGAAGTGGCCTTCACCATTGACTTAGTCCCTGGTGCTGGTCCTGTTTCAAAGGTACCATATAGAATGTCCCCTGCTGAACTCAAGGAGTTGAAGGAGCAGTTGATGGAACTAATCCGAAAAGGGTTTATTAGACCAAGTACTTCCCCGTGGGGAGCACCAGTCTTATTTGTAAAGAAGAAGGATGGATCCATGAGATTGTGTATCGACTATCGACAGTTGAATCATCTTACTATCAAGAACAAGTATCCACTGCCGAGAATCGATGAGTTATTTGATCAGATTTCAGGATCCAAATATTTCTCCAAGATTGATCTCAGGTCGGGATATCATCAATTAAGAATCAAGGATGATGACATTCACAAGACCGCATTCAGAAGCAGGTATGGCCATTACGAATTTGTTGTTATGCCTTTTGGACTAACAAATGCCCCTGCTGCCTTTATGCAGTTAATGAATAGCATATTCAGGCCTTACTTGGATCAATTCATAGTAGTCTTCATTGATGATATATTGATATATTCTAAGACTAAGGAAGAACATGAAGAGCATTTGAGGATTGCATTGCAAGTCTTGAGGACAAATCAATTATATGCTAAACTCAGCAAATGCGAGTTCTGGCTTGAAGAAGTGGCTTTTCTCGGACATGTCATATCCAAGGACAGTTTATCTGTAGATCCGTCAAAGGTTGAAGCTGTAAGAAACTGGGAAAGACCCACTAATGCAAGCGAGATCAGAAGTTTCTTAGGTCTTGCAGGCTACTATCGGCGATTCATCAAAGATTTCTCTAAGATCGCCGTGCCCCTTACAAGGTTAACTCGTAAGGAGATCCGATATGAATGGAGTGAGGAATGTGAAAGCAGTTTCCAAACTCTCAAGGATCATCTCACTACAGCTCCGATCTTAGCCCTACCAATTGAAGGAGAGAAATTCGAGGTCTACACTGATGCTTCTGGCATTGGCCTCGGATGTGTTCTAATGCAACAAGGAAATGTCATAGCATACTCTTCACGTCAGCTGAAGAAGCATGAGGAGAATTACCCCGTCCATGACTTAGAACTGGCCGCGGTAGTATTTGCCCTAAAGATATGGAGACACTACTTATATGGAGCACATTTTACTGTATACTCCGATCACAAAAGTCTCAAATATCTATTTTCACAAAAGGAGCTGAACATGAGACAAAGACGCTGGCTAGAATATCTCAAGGACTTCGACTTCAATATACAATACCATCCCGGAAAGGGTAATTATGTTGCTGACGCCCTTAGTCGAAAGCCGAGAGCAATGATAGCAAATTGTATGATGCAAGAATGGAGGTTACTTGAACAATTCTCCGAGCTCAATATAAGCTTGGACACGGAATCCAAATTTGTCACACTATCTCATGTAAGCATACAGTCAGATTTGTTATTTGAGATACAAACACTTCAGGATGATGATCCTATATTAGTAGGAATCAAAGGCAGATTAGAAGGACAATCTGATTTTCAACTAACTTCTGATGGAAGATTATCGTTCAAAGATAGAACTTGTATACCCGATTGTCCGGAATTAAAGAAGAAGATCTTAGATGAAGCTCACCGATCAAGGTACACTATTCATCCAGGATCAACCAAAATGTACCAAGATGTAAAGAGGAACTTTTGGTGGCCTAATATGAAAAGAGAAATAGCGGACTATGTATCACGCTGTCTCACATGCCAACAGGTCAAGGCGGAACACCAGAAGCCTGCGGGAAAACTACATCCTCTAGATATTCCTAAGTGGAAATGGGAGGATATTGGTATGGACTTCATCATGGGTTTGTCTAAATCTAAAGGAGGACATGATGGAATCTGGGTTATCATTGACCGATTGACTAAATCGGCACATTTCTTGCCAATCAAAAGCCGATGGTCAATTGATGTGCTAGCTGCACTATATATTAAAGAAATAGTCAGAATACATGGAATTCCTGTCTCAATCGTGTCTGATAGAGATCCCCGTTTTACTTCTCATTTTTGGAAGGGATTACAACATTCGTTGGGAACAAGGCTCAACTTTAGTACTGCTTTTCACCCACAAACGGATGGTCAGACCGAGCGAACTAATCAAGTTGTTGAAGATATGCTGAGAGCATGCATTATTGACTTTGGAGGAAGCTGGCATGACCACTTACCTTTAGTTGAATTTGCATATAATAATAGCTACCAAGCTAGTATCCAAATGGCACCTTTCGAAGCCTTATACGGAAGGAGTTGCCGATCTCCCATATGTTGGAACGAAGTTGGAGAGAGACAACTATTAGGTCCAGACATGGTAAGGGATACAACTGAGAAGATACAGGTAATCAGAGAAAGATTACAAGTTGCTCAGACAAGGCAAAAGGCTTATGCTGATACCAGGAGAAGAGATCTTGAATTCCAGGTTGGAGATCATGTATTTCTTAAAATATCCCCTGGACGTGGCATACGAAGATTTGGTGTTAAGGGTAAGCTTACGCCAAGATTCATCGGACCATTTGAGGTACTCGAAAGAGTTGGCGAGGTTGCTTATCGCATCGCGTTGCCTCCTCAGTTGTCCGAGGTACACAATGTATTTCACATATCTATGTTGAAGAAGTATGTGCACGATCCGTCTCATATTATTGAACATGGAGATCTGGTGATCCAGAAAGATCTCACATATGAACAGAAGCCTATGAAGATCTTGGATCGAGAAATACGAGCTCTAAGGAATAAGGTCATTCCCATGCTCAAGGTGCAATGGAATAAGAATCCCGAACGCGAAGCGACATGGGAGACCGAAGAATCTATGAAGAAACGATTTCCCGAGATATTCTAAGAGGTATATGTTCTACGCTCTCCACATGTATAATTATATATATAATGAATTTGGAGACCAAATTCTTTTTAAGTGGGGGAGGGTGTAGCAACCCTAATAAATGAATAATTGAGATGAATTAAAACATATATATTACAGAAGTAATATATATAAAAGGAATAGGGTTAATTGGATGAAATAAAACAAATTAAAAATAACGCCTCTTATTAAGGCGTTAATTATAAAGAAACGCCTCTATCCATGGCGTGAATAAAGAAAGGACGCCCACACCTACGGTCGTCAGTTCTCACGCGACCAAATGGGTAAGTAAAAGAAACGCCCCTATCTTGGGCGTGTTTTAAAACACGAAACACCCTTTTTCAAGGCGCTTTTTAAGAAACGCCCTTATGCAAGGCGTTAATTAAAGAATCGACGCCCTGACAAAAGGCGTTAATTTCGTTCGTGAACCGTTCGAACCCAGAGCTTATCCAGGGAAAGATTAACCTAATCTAGTAAGTGTCTAATAGAGTAAGGACTCTATTAAGGATATACTACCCTCACACAATCACTAACTCTAATAGGACTTCTAAAGTCTTATAAATAAACCTGTTCGGCCAACCCTAAATCTATTTGGACGAACTACTGCTGCACGGTACGTGAAGAACAAACTGTTCTTCTTATTCCCTTTTGTTTTTCTTGCTTCAGATTATATGAAGAATAATTAGTTTTCTTCTTGTTCAGGGAACTCTGCTACTGCCGTCGAAGAATAGGTAATATTCTTCTATCTTTTTCCTTAAACGTCGATTATAACTATGAAGATTATTAACATCTTCATCTTCCCTCTTTTTCTCTTCCTCTACAGGTTCTGTAGCGTGAAGATCTTTAAAGAACATTTGTTCTTCTTCCGGCTGCTGCTGCTATTGCGGATTTTCGTTGCAACAGAGCTCATCTTCTATCTCATCCTTCACGTTCCATTAAAGGTAGGTTTTCTCAAGTTATTGTAGCCCAAATGAAATTAATGCAAGATATATATATATAAGCATGTCATGCATACGGTTATTATAGTTTCCATGCGTTTTCTGCAATATTTTGAAAGAGACGCCCCTGTCAAGGGCGCTAATTCACATGAAACGACTCTTCCCAGGTCGTTAATTTCATGTTTAACGCCCCGTACTCAGGCGTTAATTTCTTTAAACCGTTAATCACCCATCTTAAGAATTGATTATCTATGAAATCATGATTATAAAATAATGCATGATCCTCTGTCTTCAACCTGCTAACTTTACTGTCATGATATTACATTCGTTCCTCTGTTATCCTGAAATTGTTACTGTCCTGAAAGTTTCTGAAGGAACTTGAATTAACGACTTGGACAAAGTCGTTTTCCACATATTAACGCCCCCTCATAGGGCGTGAATCTAAAAGGTAACGCCCCTTCCTAGGGCGTGTATCGGTTAAAATCCTGAAATTTATATATTCTGAAAAATAGAATTAAATAGTAACGCCCCTTCCCAGGGCGCGTTTTTGATAATTCCTGAAAATTAATTATATTCTGTCAAATATGTAAACAATAAGACGCCTTCTGGTGTAGTCGTCAGATCATGAAGAAACGACCCTGACCAATGCGTGTTTTTTCTCAACTTTGAATAAACGCCCCCAGGCAAGGCGTGTTTTTGATCTCAACTTTGAATAAACGCCCCGAGGAAAGGCGTGTTTTTGATAAATTAATGAAATAATGAAAATTCTGCAAGTTGGCAATATATGTAACGCCCTCATGTTAGGCGTTAATTATTCAATACACGACTTTACTCAAGTCGTTATTTTACTGTAACCTGATTCTATTACCGATGGTTTCATATTATATATATATATATATATCGGCACTATTCTCCATTCCGTGAGTATAGTCCCACTTTTTACGTTAATTTATCGATCACACTCAACTCTCATTGACATACAAGCTCTCCATTGGACATTCCGTTCCTTTGGACTAGCAAGTTAGTCATAGAGACCTCCGTAAGACTCCTCGTAGCCTTGGATTCCCTCAAGGCCGACTGAGCTGGTTGTACCCTAAAAACCCATTACACCATTGATGCCATGTCACTTTGAAGAAACATGGTATACCGGCCCTTATGATTATACAAAGAGTATATCATAAGATATTCTTAATGGGATGATGATATCATGCCATATCATGTCGTTCTTGTAAACCCCAATTCTGTGATAAGAATGGGGGTATCTTACCTTTGATATACTGTTCATGTGGACCTCAATTCTATATAAAGAATGTCCATACTGATTTGTCATGGTACCCAAGTTAAGGGAATCATGTTCTACCTAGTTTTATCGATATCGTGATTATACCGTTATTATCGCCATTCTATGTCCTTTGTCATATTTTGGACTCTATTCTATCAAAGTTGTCATACGTGTCTACAAGCTTGATTATTGAAATTCTATGTTGGCTATAAACAAGAGTGGATGTCAAAACACATGATAAATGCCTGCGCATATAGGGCCCGATCTGGTCCTGGGAGGAGCACCCGAAAGTACTTGTGCCCATGGGAGTTAAAATGATAAGGTATCTGGCATTATACCGAGTACTTGACTTGCTTGATTGGACATTCCACACACATCTTGTACTGGACTCGTACTTGACATGAAATGAAATGCGTGGCCCAAAAAAGGGTAATTTACTTACTTGCTTGATACATGATAGTCAAAGTTCTTGACATGACTTGTTAAACGTGCTTGCTTGAATACCTTGAATATACTTGTCATCTTGTTGGAAGTTCATGACTAAGTTCATCTTATTTTCTTGATATTACATTCTCTCTATCTTGTCGTTTTATGCGAGCATGCATAGCTTTATTGCATTCATAAAAATATAATTACTTAAACCCCTTGCTAGTACTTGAGATATAATTTCCTACTGAGCGTTCGCTCATTCCGTTTTGTCCCTTTCTACTTTTCAGGTAAGTCCGACGACGATGGAAGTCAATCGGATGGGAATGGTCAAGAGTGAAAGTGATAGAGCTTCTACAAGTGTCGTCTAGTCTTTTCCATAGTTTCTTGAGTCAAATATGTATTCTTTTCCTTTTTGTTAAACAGAGTATTGGATTTGTAATAGTCTATCCATTATGAAATAAAGGATTGGGTTATCTTGCTATTTTGCGCATCTCTGTCTTTGTGTCGAATACACGACCACTCTGATTGACATGATTGATATAGACACGTCGCGCATCTCCGGGTATCTTCCGCGCTCGGGGCGTGACAACACAGATGGAGCGACACGAGGTGGCACAGAAAGCAGCACGAGGTGCTGCAGTGTTCAGCACGCGATGGAACAAATAACGACAACGAAGACAACTGGAATGATGCGTGTAGCAGTTCGTTGTACATACTTCCAATGTACAGACTTTGAAATAAAGAGTGTACAGACTTGAGAGATCAAGGCACGATGTATAGACTTTGCCCAAGGAAACGAATGTGTAGACTTTGGCTTGGAACGAAGGTAAGGATGAGGCTGTAAAGACTTGGCCAATATGAGACACTGTACAGACTTTGTCAAGTGACTGGCTGTACAGACTTCAGAAGATGAAGACTCTGTATCGACTTGAAACAAAGGCAGTGTATAGACTTAAGCATTCTGAGCATAACAAAAGCTATGAATGTATAGACTCCATGATCAAAATGCAATGCTGACTGATGTATACACTTGGCAAATAGATTGATGCATGAACTACCCTGTACAAACTTTAAGACTTAATGAGCAACAAAAAGGGACAAAGCCGCATGGCGTCAACCCAGCTGTTCCACTGCGTCAACGCAGCAAGTAAGCCATCAACTACTATGTCAACGCAGTGTCCTTGTAACGTCAACGCAGCTAGTGAAGAGACAGCCAATGCGTCAACCCAATCTCCAACTGCGTCAATGCACTCATTGCACAGAACCCATATTAATGAAAGATAGACATGCAGACATGCAGACATGGTGAGTGTACAATCTATGTCATGCTCACAGTTAAGTTGTTTTTTGTGTACCAAGTTTTGAATGAAGTAAACACATATGACATCAATTTGTCATCATCAACACATGTAAACTATATCATCATCAAAACATAAGAAAACACATATGACATCAAACATATGAGAATCATAGTGTTTGTCATCATCAAAACACAATATCCAACAATCTAGCCATATTCATGAATAGCTATTCAAGCAAACAATCAGATATTCAAGCAGTCAAACAGTCAACACACCTCAGTGTAACTCATGGTGTGTCAGCCATCATCAAAACCACACAGGCGCACAACATCCAGGTCCTGGTCGGAGAATACCAGGACCTGCGATTCGCACGCCTGCGGGGCCGTAGAGTGCTCAATAGAGGCCCGGCTCGCCCGCTCGGCGTGACGCTTTCTTCCTCGGCTACTATCTCTACCTGATGCCGCACCACCCGCGATGACGTTTATGTGGACTCCGTGGGGGGCATTGTCGATCTCTTCAGGGGCACCTCGGTCTTCCTTCTGCCTGGACACGTATCGGGATAGGTGTCCCTGGCGGATAAGGCGCTCGATCTCATCTTGATGTTGATGGCAATCGCTGGTGTGATGCCCGTGGTCACTGTGGAACAGGCAATGCTTGCGGCGATTGCAGTGCTTGGTTTTCATAGGCTCGGGTTGGTTGAGGAGGCCCGAGCCTTTGATGTCTTCATAGATTTCGTAGACGGGAGCGGTAAGGGGGATATACCGCTCGTACTTCCGGGACGGCTCTTTTCGGTCTCCGCCCTGGTTCCTCCTTTTTCCTTGGCCCGTCCCTTGCTCGGATGGTCGCTTCTTGTCCCCCTCCCGACCCGAGCCTGTCGTGCCTCGGCAGGTGCTGAGGACTTCCTCGCACTCTGCATGGCGCAAGGCCAGGGTCACTAGCTCGGCAATGGAGGTGGGAGGATGAAGCACTAGCTCGCGCCACAGTTTCTCGTAGCGAGTACCCCCGATCAATGCAGTGATGGCAGAGGCCACATCCAGGCGGGGGATGCACAGGGCTTCCGATTTGAATCGGTTGATATAAGCCCGCAACTTCTCCCCCTGTTCCTACTTGAGGGCCAACAATCCCGCCACTGACCGGGGTGGACCGCTGCCGGCGAAGCTTTCCTTGAACACTCGCCCAAATTGCTTGAAGTTGTGGATGCTGCCGGGGGCGAGGGCCCTGAACCAAGCCTGAGTGCCCTGAACCAGAGTGGTCACGAATGCTTGGCACTTGATTACGTCGGACGTCCCATGCATGACCATTTGGGCGTCGAAGCTGTTGTAGTGGTTGGCCGGGTCTCCCTGGCCATCGTACGACTTGAAGGTCGGGAGTGAGATCCTAGAGGATATCTTTGCCTTCAAAATATAGTCAGAGAACGGGGATCGCTCCTCGTCCTCCACAGGAGAGGTCTTCTACAAGGCGCGAAGGGCGCGCTCTTGCTCCGCGAAACGCCTCTCAAAGTCTCACAGCTGGAGAGACAGCTCCAGTTGTCGTTGGCCCGAGGGGCTGGGGGGGCGCACTTGCATGCTGTCCCGACGCTCCTCAGGGGCCTCGGCTTCCGAAAATGGTCGGCGTGCTCCGGTCTTCTCCCTCCTCAGGGTTGAGGGGGCTTCATGCTCCGGGGGAGGGGCATGCGATGGTCCTCCTGACAGGTTGCGAATGAGCCGCCGCCCCCGGAGGTTGAAACGGCCTCCAGCGATTTACTGGGAGGCATCTCCACGTGGGGGGCTCTTCCGGGGGAGCTGCAACTTCTCCTCCCTGGCCGCCTGGGCCCTCATGAGATCCTCGAGGACATCCAGTTTTACGTTGAGGGTTTGGAGGGCGTCGGTGCTCCCGCCGGGAAGCTATTCCCCCGCCACTGATGGAGGTATCTCGTTGGCGTGGTTGCCTGATGGGGAATTCTCTATGGGGAGGGAAGGTGCGCCTTCTTCCATCACTAGGGCTTTCCCTAGTTCACCGGAAGTCATCCTGCCAGAACTTCTTCACACCATCATGGCTCTTTGTTTGTTTCCCACAGACGGTGCCAGATGAAGAGGGGCGATCTCGCACTGCTCCTAAGCGGGGAAGAGGATGACCACGTACACTTGAAGTGTGAACTGCAAGAAGGGAAACGAGTCAGAGGTGCCCAGGGATAGATCCCCGAGGAAGACCCTCCGATGCTTAAGTCAGCAAAGTAGTAGAGCTCTGATGCGAAAGGAAGAGCAAGGAGGAAGATGGGAGCGCGAGATCCCTCTCCACCAAAAGGTGAAGTAGTTCCTGCCCAGGATTTTTGGCTCTTGCCTGGCTTACCTCTTTGTAGTAGGGCATTTCCAGATTAAATAGTGGCCCGTTGTGCGACTGATCCCTGTAAGCGGAGGAGTCTCAGGGGGGGTTACGTCTTTCATGCGGACTCCTTATAGCACGGGGACTCTTGGTCTCCCCTATCCCCTTGAGCTTCCTGCCATTAAGGGACTCGCAACGGCTGTACCAATAAGCTTCCATCAGTGAGCCCGAGCGATAGGCACTTGCCCAGGAGTGGTCTCCCGAGCAATGAGTGCACGGTCGGGACAGGGAATAGGGGGCTCCAAGGGAGCTTTCCCGATCGAACTGATGCTCAGACTTCCCAACCCGAAGGCCGCCTAGGAAGCACTTGTTTTGAGTGAGTTATTGGGCTTATATTGAGTGGGCCCAGGGGCTACCACTTAAAGGAGTTGGGTCTCGTTCGGTCTGGTTGGACCTCTTTTGGCCTCTCCGTACGGGCGACGAGATTTCCCCTCTCCAAGTTCCACCATCGGGGCCTTTGGCACCCCATGCTACAGCTCTGGCCACGCCATTGATGCATCTTGCTCACCTCTACCCTCAGCCGGTAGATCCAGCCATGGTGAACAAGTTGATGGTCGAGAAGATGATCGAGATGAAGCTGGCCGAGAGGGCCGATACTGACTTTGCTTCTTTACAAGGGTAATCAAAAGCAAAAACCCTCTTCATCGGCCGGTCAGTAGAAGGAGGAAGTGCAACTTATAATCTCACCCGCTTTCACAAGGTATTTACGATCACTCCTTTTTCTTTTAAGGTAATCCTTCTGGCGATCACACTCCTTTAGTAGCATCACATGCTCCCTTCCCCCACCTTTTATCACATTATCCATCATATTTATATTTTTTATATTAATTTAATCTTTATAATTTTCATCTTTTTAATGTCTATGTGACATCGATCACAAATTGACGATCACGGTGGGACCACTTGTTATTTTTATTTTGATTACCCCCCGTCCTTCGGCACCCACGTGTGCCCCTCCCTTTGGCACCCACGCGTGCCCCTCCTTTCGGCACCCATGTGTGCCCCTCCTTTCTGCTCCACGTAGCATGGTATTTCCCACTCCCTTTGTCCACCACGTGCACATCTCCTACTCAATTTGCTAGTTTTTGGACTATCCCATAACATTTAAAAGAAGAAAATTTCCTTTCATTCCCTGTCTGCATTCCTTTCTATTTCTGTGAAGAATTAGTGACTGCTAAGGCAGCCGTAACTTTTAGAATCAACGACCTCTCACAGAGACGTCCATCATTGAATTTTTACTACTATTTACTGATTATTGCAATAAACGCCCCTCCAGAGAGGCGCCATTCACTGATCCAGCGTCTAACTCTAAGACGTAGATTTCTCTCAGTTATTGTTCACCTTATTTTTACTGTTATTTATTGTTTATTGCAATCAGCGCCACTCCACAGAGGCGCCACTCCCTGATTTAGCGTCTGATCCGAAGGCAGTTTCTTTCCAGTTTATTGTTCACTTGACTCAGCGCCTCTGTGAAGAGGCACCAATTACAGAATAAGCGGCTGTCAAGTAGTCACTATTTCCTGATTCATCGACCACTGTGCTGGCCGCCATTTCTTTCTGTTCTCACAGAACTACTTTTCTGCTGTTGTTTTGATCTTGTGTTATTTTGATTATTGCTCATATCTATATTGCTATTGATCCTATCTGCATTAGCTTGTATTTTCGGGCATTTGGTTGAAAGACCTCCTCTCTCTAAACTCTTAGGATCTCTTATACTCTCTCGGGAAAGGAAGGACCCTCCATTGAGCACTCCGTCTCATTGGATTGGAATCTCCTTAACCAAGGCCTCCATAAGTCCCCTCACCCGTGGATTCCCTCACGGACGTCGGGCAGGTTGTACCATTTGAAGCACCCCGGAGTTTAGTTAACCCTCACACTTGTGAAGAGAGAGAAAGAACCTAGTTGACCCAGAGATTACACTCAAATTGAAACTAGGATCTACATTGAGGAGAGAGAGCTAACTACTCCATCAAAATCCACCTCTATCTGATCTTAAAGAACATTAAAACCATGCACAATCATCATAACTTGGTTGAAAACTTACTTGAGTGCTTGTTTGCTAGCCATACTTATTTGTTTGAAATAGTTCCTTATAATAATCATGAAACTTCGTTCAGGTAGAATTGTCAATATGCCCAACTATGAGTATTCATATGATGGTTGTGAGGATGGTAAATTTGACCAATCCTATGAGGTCCCTTCTCAAGGATTTGTTCAATATGAGGTCCCTCCTCAAGGCTCCATTCAATATGAGGGGAACTATTCTCATTCTCAATATCCTCCCTCCCAAGTCTATGTTGTAGACACCACCCAAACGGTTGATTCCTCACCTCAGGTTCAACCCGTTGTTCAACACACATCCGGGGAAGCTTCCCCATCTTTTTATCACACTGAGCTTATCAATGTCTTGTCCTGATTGGATGAAACCCAACGCCAAGCGGTCCAAGCCGCTCTCAAGGGGAAAGTTGTCCCCTTTTCTTCTTCCAATCCCCTCAGGTCGCGGGTGGCCTTCAAACTAATACCTCTAATGATCAGGCGGTCTCACAAAAAATTCCATCCCATCCACAAACTCCCGTACCTGCTGCGCTGGTCCAACCGACAAGTCATTCTGTTGTTAGGCCACAACACCCACCACCTCTCCAATTTTTGAGAAGGCCTATTCAACATCATGCCAATCCGGCCCCGGCCGAGTCTGACACCAACACTCTTCTCCTCCAAAAGATTGCTAGCATGGAGGAACAACTCAGGAGGGTCTCGGCCCCCAAAGACACTCCGAAAGTCACTCTCCCTACTCTGCCGGTCTTTCACTTGCCTCCATCTGAGATGCCAAACTTTAGGCGCTATAATGGAACGGGCAACCCGTTCATCCATTTGAAAGATTTCATGTATGAAGCATCATTCTAGAAGAATAATAAGACATCTTTGGATTATTTGTTTAGAAGGTCTCTTGATGGTCCGGCCCTTGAATGATTTTACTCTCTTGAACCAACTGAGGCCAGCAATTTTGATGTGGTGCAAAGAAAGTTCTTGCAAAAATATAGAGACCGTGTTGGCCCTTCCTTGTCTGTGACTGATCTAGTTGCCGAAAAGATGAAACCTAAGGATGATTTCGTGCAATTTGCTGATAGATGGAGGGCTATGGCTGAAAAGTTAAGAGATACACTCTCAGAATTGGAGCAAGTTAAGATGATAGTTTCAAATGCTACTCCGCAATTCCGTCATATTCTGGCCATGCATAAATTGAATACAACGGAGGAACTTTATGAAAGGGCTCGTTATATCCAAACTTAGATGAAAGATTCACCCATCATGAGCATGTTTGAGCAAAAGCCGAGGATGGTGAGAAAGAGCAACAATGTCAATAGTAATGGATGAACAACCGAGGGTACAATCACTAATGAGCAAGTGGGCGTGGTTGGCAATCCCGCATCTTTTCGCATCCCTTCCAACCCGAGACCCCCACAAAAACCACAACAACAACCCTCCTTCCTTAACCAAGTTCCCCACCAACCAAATAACCCTCCTCAGCCATTCCGGCCTCCTCCTCCAAATCAGCCCGTCCAGCAAAATTCACAAATTCCCCAACAATACCACCAAGTGCCACCTCTCGCCAACTACGGCCCTCAGCAACCAAGAAGGCCATTAGGCCCTAAAAGGGCCCAATATCCTCCACTACCCGAGAGCCTTCCCGATATCTTCAAGGCACTTATGGTCGCCAACACACTCACATTGCCAAAAGAAAGGCTGGCCTGGCCTCAAAATGTGGATACCTCTCGGTATTGTGTCTTCCATTGGCAACCCGGTCACAACATAGATCATTGCTTTCACTTCAAGGATTACATATATGATCTGAATGATCAGGGCAGTATTGACTGGGACGAGATGAGGCGGTTCATTGCAACTCTGAAAGCACGAAGACCTCCTCGATAGCAGCAGGCTCATCAGCCACCTCAGCAGCAAGCTCAACAACCTCCTCCACAGCAACAAGCTCTCGCGCCACAACCGGACATAGGGATTGTCCACAATCCGCTACCGGAGCACTCGACACCTAATCAACAGTTAAACCCTATCACCTCCTTCCATGAAGTGGAGAGAGGGCAAGATTGGCATGAAGAAAACGCCTCCGTCGGGGCTATAAACCAAAATTCAAACCAACCTCCACGTTTACTAAGAACAACCTCCCAACCTTCACCTTTCCCTCAACCTTCACGTCCCCTCTTACACATAGCCAACCAAATTCCCCCCACACCACCAACCCTCCATCATCTAGGCCACTTCTTATTCGCCTTCCATCTTCTCTTGCACCACCACAAACCCATCCTACTTCTACAAACCCCTTGCCAGCCAGGCCGCTCCTTATCCGTCCTTCCCCTACACACCCTTTCACTTTCACCAACCCCTTGCCTTCTAGGCCACTTTTACTCCAATCATCCCCAACACTTCCCGCACCTCCAGTTCCTATTTCTACCAACCTGTTGCCCCAAAGGCCTCTCCTTGTTCGCACCTTACCCTCTCCTCCCTCACCATTACCAAACATCCAAGGATCAACCAACCCTTCTCCAAACAACCCTCCATTACCACCCATACCTACCATTACCAATCCCCAACCGGCAAGGCCCCTTATAAGGGTTCCCCCTCCGGTTGTTCCTTGTGATGGAACCACTAGTCGTTGCCCGACGACCTCTAGTGTCGATCCCACCTAGGAGAGGTGGCGGGGTAGTCCCGTTTTACGGTTTTTAAGCTAGTTTCCGTGGGCCCTTGCTTAACAGTAGCGTCCTACTTGGGGGGAACTAGCTAGAGACCTGGCTCGAGATGATGAGTCGGTGTGTGCACACGTGGGCAGAGGCTTGGACCGACACTGACGAGTATTACTCTAACTAGTTACTTGTTTCTGGTACTATTACGCGTCTCGCTTGTCTCTATCCAGACTTGCACAGATGCTTGAGGCGCAGTGTATGCCGTCAGTGGACGCATCTGGTTTCTTCTTTCTGGTGGTTTCCTTCTCTCTTTTGTCACTTGGAAATGATTGAGTTATTATGCTATTGGTAGATTTTGAGTACTCATGTTTAAATTCAATTGGCGCATCAGTTAGCTATTCTTAAGTTATTTAGATAGCTTTACAACTTTATTAAATTCTGTCAAATACATGCTTCAATTGCTTTCCTTTAACTGCTCTTGCATGTTTAGTTGCGAGGTAGGGATACACGTGACCCATGCTGAGTCTGGCTGAGACTCACCCTTACTCTTTCAGGTGAGCAGCAGCAGCCGTCTCCCAGAGCTTCCCATGTTTTTGACGGTGAGTCTTAGCAGCCAGCAGTGGTTTGTCTGTCTATGTTAGTCCTTTTCTTGTACTTTTGGCCGGGGTATGCCCAGTGCAGTTGTACAGTTGGACTTTCGTTTAGTTGTTGGACTTGTGAATAGTGTGGATCTGGACTACTATGTACATTTATCACTCTGATATTTTAATTGCTTCCGTTTATAGTTCAAATTGTTGCTATAATTAACATTGCGCCCGTGTAATCTCAATTCGTTATGCATCCCCTCGACAAAACCCTCCAACCCTTATGGGGCCTCATCAGCCTCTTGGGTGGCTTCCCCGAGTTCTTGGTATCGGTTAATCGATGATATCGGTTTGCCGATATCCGAATCTCCGGGTCATTACACTCCCCCTCAAACACCTGTTAACCCTGACATTCCTTCTTCTTCCACCAATCCTCCACCCATCACTAACCCGACGGAGGCATAAAATTCTCAAACCATGGTGCTCCGTAGTGGACGGATATTCCACCGTGTGTTTTCACAACGGGAGCAAGAGCCCGCATAGGGGCAAGAAGAGCAAGGACAGGAACAAGAATCCATATCGGACACCCAATATGATTTGCTGAAGCATCTGGACAAGACCTCTGCTAGGATTTCTATTTTGGAGTTAATTAAGAGATCCACGATCCACCAAAAGGCCTTAATGCAGTATCTACAGAAGGTGACGGTCAATGAAGACATTCCTGTTGAGCAGATTACTTCAGTTTTGACTCCGGCGGGTGATCAGCCGGCTATTGTTTTCTATGAGCATGAATTGGCACCGAAGCCGGCCTGGAAATATGCCTTATGCATTACTGTCAATATTAACAAAGTGGATGTCAGTCAATGTGATGTGACACACCGTTGGACATAAACAAGCAAGCACAACTCGCAATTGTAACGGATCGAAATTGGCGGCAACTCATCCGACACTCACCCAAAACCCGGGATAACTCGACGATGCCAAGTGGAGGATGTGAGGGCTGGGCCCTTGCTGGTAGAGGGCCAGAAAGGCCAAGGTTTTTTCTCAAGGGTATGGAGGCCCAATTCAATAGAGCCGACGTTGTGCCGAGGGCATGGGTTACACACTTCCCCACGGCGGTCACTCGAAGCAATAGAGCTTGTGGGACCGAGCACTCACTCTCATGAGCCAGCGGAGCTATGAGCTAATATTGAAAGGACAAGCACTAAGGGACGCAAGGTTAGAACACTTACTCGACCGGTTTGAAGAAACCGGTCCCGCTCGGAGACGTGGGCGAGCGGGGAAGCGTGGGTCCCTACACGCTGCGCCGGTGTAGCTTAAACTTATTTTAAAGATTTACAATACTACTCCCCATGCAAGGGGGTGGAACAAAGGGAGGGGAAGTTACTCATACATCCAAACACTACCTCCCGTAGGGAGGGGCTGTAAGCTGGCCAGGCGGGGAGGGGAGAATCGAACTAGGAACTAATTGAATGAAATTTGTTGGTTCTATCTGCCCTATGGAACAGGGGACATGCGGTCGAAGTCAGCGCCACTGCGGCCTCTCCTGAACTCCGTTGTCGACGAAACCAGTTGGAGAACCTTCGTAGTTGACCCAGGAGAACGTCCAAATTTGGGGGGAATTTCTGGTTGCTGGCGTTGGATGGGGCAGGGTCGTGAGCAGGGCCTCTGTTCTCTGACTCTGACTGCTACGGTACCACTACAGCAGGAAGATGAGGTCACCCCGAGCACTCCTGAGCTCTGATTCAGGCGGGGTTAGAGTCTCTGGATTCGTTGTTGAGCCCTCTTCGAACGGAGGCCCACGGGGGCACCGGAGGAGGTACGAGTAGACAGATAGATCCCGAACAGTGAATGGGTGTCTGTTCAGTCCCAGAGGAAACAGAATGGCGCACCCGGGGGAGAAAAATGATAACTCCTAGATCTGGATGCCGAACGGGGTTCCGCTTCTTTTTCCTGGAATTAGACTCATCGTAGATGATCTCAGCCAAGTCCTACCTCCAGATATTTAAGGGGTTGTCCGTGGGAGGCTCTGCAAGCGGCTTTAGGTTGTCAGTCTGGAGGAAGAAGCACAGTGTAGGGAGATCGGCTCCCTCGGGCAGCCACAAGCTCAGGTTGGGACAAGACCACCGCCGTTGCGAAGAAGATATGGAGACGCTTCCGACGGTACCACTTGGGCCTCCAGGGATGTCGGGATGAAGTCGGGGTCGCCTCTGCAAGCTGTTGGTCCTCTGCAGATCCTGAGCTGCGAACTGGCTAGCTGGGAGTAGCTCTAATGGCACAAGAGATAGGGGAGGGAGGAGAAGGAACTAGGTTGATGGAGGGGGAGAGTGGGGGGTGACCAAATCTAGGGTTTGGGGAAGGGGAGGGTGAGAGGGGAAGGAAAATATTCAAACTTGGCCTAGGGAGGGGTGGGTTCAGCCTTGGGAAGGTGGAGGCTTGCTTGGAAAGGGGAAGTGGGTAGTTGGGAGTTGGATGGTGGAGATAGGATTGGGTGGGGGTCTCTTGGGGTTGGGGTGGAGTAAAGAGAGGGGTGTGGGGAGTTGGAATAGCCTTAATGGAAGGTGGAGGTGAGAGAAAGTAGGTGGGAGGGTAAGGAGAGAGAGAGGGGGGCGAACCCCATAGAGAGAGAGAGAGAGAGAGAGAGATGGGGTTGGATTCTCTCCCTAGGGCTTCTCACCCACTAATGGATTCACTCCACAAGCAATCTGAAATTTGAACTCTCAAATGGCAAATCTTCATTAACTTCAAATGGGGGAATGGGGTCTTATATATAGGTAACCCATATTTTACAAAAAGCCCCTGACTCTTGTTACAACGACAAATAACCAAGGGGGTAGGGGGCGCCCCTGGGCCTAGCCCACTGAATTGGGCCCAATAGCTAGTCTAATCAACATAATGACACTCAAACTTAGGGGAATAAACAAAAGACCTAGGGACATGACTCAAATAAAAGGGAAAATACAATGATATGACTCAAATAAAAATTACATAGGACTCAAAATAAATAACTAGAACATGCCGGATGCAACCAGGGCGAGGAGACGAGCCGTGAATGTGTATTTGGAATGTGATGTCCCCATCATACTCCTGGTGTGCGGAGAACTTGACTCCGTCGAGTAAGAGTCCTTCCCTCCTCGGTGTTGACACCCGTTTTATGACCAATAAGTTGGGTCATCTCCTTGTTCATTATAAATGATGCTCCGAGTTGTTCACTCTTCATTGAGCCTTCTTGATCAGTTGGAGGTCTATTTCATGGGTCTTATCCGCTTGGTTGAGTCAGGTTTCCTCGGCGCTTTCATTTGAATGATGCTTAGCAAGCTTTTATCATTTTTTGGATCCTTATTGTCTCTAACGGTCCACCCCAGGGTCGTTACATCTCTCTGACGCAGCAGCTTACGACCGTTACATCTTGAGGAGTCCTACGGCTTAAGGCCTTATTCCAATACTTATCATTTTGCCTATCCGTTGATTCTAACAGTCTGTCATGCGGCCGTTATCTCATTGTGACGCATCAGCCCATGGCCGTTACATTCATTCAGAGTCCAATTGTTTAGAACTTCTTCCCGTTGATCTTATCTTCTTAAGAGATAAGGTTTTGTGACGGTCTTCTCCTGGCGCGTTACATCCATGTGGCGGTCTATCGTGCAGCCGTTACATCCAACAGAGAGTCCTGACTGGTCTGGTCTTTTCTCTGCCACTCTGTGGTTGAATTGAGAGTTTGATCTTGTGATTTCTCTTCCAAATCTGATCCTCAGAATCTTATGTTCGATTCTATGGACTCTTGGGAGTATTATCTTCAAGAGTTTGATAGGAATTATCCTCTTTTCTTGCTGGATTATCCTCTGCTCGACCGGAGAGTTGGAGGGTCTATAAATAGCACCCTTAACTTCATGGCCTGAGGGGGAGAAATCTGGAGTTTGCGTCGAAGTGCTGTCGCATTCAGGAGCCACATCCATCCAAGAGGAGCTTGTTTCTACGTCCATCTGCATCATAGTCAAGGGAGTACTCCGGTTTTGGGTTTTAAAGTTCATAGTTTGCACACTTGTGTTCTTCCCTTGTTCCTCTCATCATAGCATTGTCCCACTCCTCTTCTCCCACGTTCTTCCACTTGTTTCAATCATCTAAACTTTCCTCCCACGTTTTAAAACGCCCAAAAAAAACCAAACTTCCCCGGTATTCCCCTTTCCTTTTGAATGATCTTAAGTTCTTTGATTATTGAAACTACACTTGTGTGAAAGGTTATTCTGGGATTATTTTCTTGTGTTCTACATTCTTTGGCAGGTTTATAGGGTTCATCAGACGAGGCCCAAGCTTTCTAGCCGGCTGGAAGGTTTGGAGTTCGAAGGATTCACAAGTTGTTTCTGCAGATACTCTGACGGTCTTCATCAGACGCGTCAGGTGGCTCTAACGGCTTATCGGGAGACCGTCACACTCCTGTGATGCACAGGTGTTGGACCATTACATTCAACAGATCTACAGATTTCGTTGGTTTCTATCTCCCGTGGGTGGGTGCATCATCCTCCTATTTCTAAGGTATTATTCAGGTCTTTGGCTTGTCTTATTACCTTAGTGGCGATCACGTTTCTTTCCTTAGTATTGGGCATTGATTTTCTCTCTCATATCCCCTATTTCCTTTGCTTGTTCCACCCACGTGGTGTGTTTTATTTATTCCATTGCTCCACGCTCCGGCGTGTGTTTTTCTTTTCTGTCTTTAGTTTAGTTCGATTGAGATAGCATTGCCCATGCTAGAGCCAGTTCTGGTTGCCTAGGTTCATGGTTCACATGTTCATAGGTTGATTGAGATCATTGTTATTTACTCATCATATTTATCATTCATCACATCACAAACAAAAAGGAAGAAAACAAATCAACACTCGGAGGGTGTATAAGTGATACCGCCCACAAGTCTTCCGAAGGAGACCGATCCATCCACCCGACGAGATAGCATTCGTATACCTTGCTCCTGGTGGTAGTGACATGTTCATCCAATATTCGCTCAATTCGCTCACACTGGGCTCTCTTGGCTAGTGGACTCTTCTCACGGGTGGGTGCTCTCTCAATGGGGGAAATAGACTCAATATCCTCACTAGGTACCACCGCGGGACCCTTATATGGCACTAGGTAGGCCACATTGAATGTGGGGCTCACTCCGTACTCTTCGGAAAGATCTAACTCATAGGCATTAGTGCCAATGCACCTCAGAACCTGGAAGGGACCAGCCCCACGAGGCCTCAATTTGGAGATGGCTCCCGGGGAGAGCCTCTCCATCCTCACCATCACAAAGTCACCCACGTGGAATTCTTGGTGATGCCGATGGGAGTCAGCCTGCCTTTTATAAATCTCATTTTCCTTGCTGATGTGCTTGCGAAGGTTTTCATGCAATTTTGTGAATGCTGACATTCTAGGGGTGATGGGTGGACCTGGGCAACCAAAAATAGACCAATCATGCTTTGACGCTAAGAAGACTTTGATGGAATGGGGAGGACCGGGGCAACCATATGTGGACCTATCATGTAATGTTTCTATGTAGACTTTGGTGGGCCTAGGTGGGCTGGGGCACCCGTAGGTGAACCTATCCTGCAAAGTGGTGATAAATGTCGGGGGACCCAGACATCCGTAGATGCTTTTGACATGTGTATGACCAATGTTAAATGAGGGCGGACCAATACACCCGAATATGAACCAATCATGCATCCTACTTGACATGTGGGTGATATGAACGAGTGGACCCGACTTATGAATCATGCCAAGTGGTGTTGTATGCTCAGACTTATGCACTCTTGTGCCAAAGATGTCTCCTATGTGTGGGCTTTTGGACTTCCATTGGAATGGGTTAAAGGGGTCTAGGAAGGTGGATATCATGAAGTGGGGCACTTCCTCGATCCCTAGGTGTATATCACCCAAAGTCATGGCTCCCATGGTGTAACCCGAGTCTAGACCAAAGTCATGGCTCTCCCTCCCACCACCTGCTAGACCCCCTTCCAGCCCCCATTCTCCCCCTTCCTCACCTTGGTTTTCCCCCTCCCAGATCCCCTCATAGCCTGGGGTCACCCCCACACCCATCCACCCCATTTCCCCTCTCATCTACCCCATTTCCCACTTATCATCTTCAACCAGCAAGTTCCAGCTTGCAGGCCGCAGTGTTCCATAGACTTGCAGAGGCTCCCACGATGTCACCGTGAAGCTCCTTGAGGTGTATCATATACCGTTGGATTCGTCTTCCTGTCAACTTTGCAACGGTGGTGGTCTCGTCCCCGTCTGAGTTCATGACTACCAGGGAGATCCATTCTTCTCTGACTGCACAGGATAGGTCCGATCAGCAACATGAAGCAACTTTCAGAAGCTCCCACGGCCACATTCCTGTGCTTCTTGAGGCGCCACTTGGCTGAGAGCTTCTATGACAAGTTTTCTTCCATTACCAAGAAGCAGCACCCCGTTCGGCATCCAGAGCAGTGATTTCTCAATTTTATCCCTCAGGTGCACTGTTCTGTCCACTCTGGGACTGAACAGACACCCGATCACTGTTCTGGCTGTCCCTATCTACTCTGACCTCCTCCGGCATCCCCGTGGGTCTCATTTCGAAGAGGGCTCGACAAAGAATCCAGAGACTCAGCCAAGCCCGAATCAGAGCCCAGAAGCACCCGTGGCGACCTCATCTTCCTGTGGCAGTGGTGCTGAAGCAGACAGAACCAGAGAATAGAGACCTTGCTCACGGCCCTGTCCCGACCAACGTCGGCAACCAGAAGTCTTCCCAAAAATCTGACGTCCTCCTGGGCCAACCCAGGAGGTTTTGCCGCTCATTTTGTGGCAAACGGAGTCCGGAAGTGGCCGCAACGGCGCCGACATCGACTACCTATCTCCAGTTCCAGAGAGCGGACAGAACCGGCAACCGCCTTCCAATTAGTTCCTAGCTCGGCTTTTCCCCTCCCCGCCTGGCCGACTGAGCGCCCCTCCCTGCGTGGAGGTACACTTTGGTTGTAATTCTACTCCCCCACCCCTAGTCCAACCCCCTTGCAAGGGGCGTAGTGCATGTATTAGCAGGTCGCCATCCGAAGCTACATCGACGCGGCGTGCGGGTGCATGCCCATGCCTCCCCGCTCGTCATTGTCTCTGGCCGGAATCGGCGTATTCACGCTGATCTGGTGAGCTCCTGCCCCCCTCTCTTATTTCCTCTTAGCTCCGTCGGATGGTGAGAGAGTGCCCGGTCCCAAATTTACATCAATTGAGTGCTACCGCAGGTGAGTTGTGAGAGAGATACTATACCCTACACCCTTGGCGTGCTGGCCGCCCCCGAGAGTGGGCATCCCAGGGCTCTTAGGGGTTCAATCTTAGGCTAGCCAACCCTCGGAGCAGCGAGGTCCCATCCCGGACCCTCACCATCATCACCGGGAGTGGAGGAGGAACCCATACCCGACCCCATAGTGGTGAACACTTCAGACCCGGTCCCAAATTTACATCAATTGAGTGCTACCGCGGGTGAGTTGTGAGAGAGATACTATACCCCACGCCCTTGGCGTGCTGGCCGCCCCCAAGAGTGGGCATCCCAGGGCCCTTAAGGGTTCAATCTTAGGCTAGCCAACCCTCAGAGCAGCGAGGTCCCATCCCGGACCCTCACCACCCTCACCTCCTTGGAGGAGAAACCCATACCCGACCCCATAGTGGTGAACACTCCGGACCCTATCCCCACCACGGAGACCACCCATGTCCAAGTGGAAGAAGAAACCTCACATGGTGGTTTTCACCTTACGCCACCCTCTCTAGTTGGGGCCGAGCTCATCTTAGGAGAACCCCTTATTAGTTGGCTAAAGGAGAGCCCAATAAGAAAGATCACGGCCCACGATTTCCCTCCCATGGAGCAAAACCTTCCCATAGTGCCCTTCTTCTCCTATCACACCACCATCCAATCATCTTACCAAGTGGAAACCTTAGGAGATCTTCTTAAAGGATTGGCATGGCAAATAGAGTTTACGAGCATGTTGACCTCGGTTACCAACCAATCTAGGAGCCTTGACCTCCTACACCTATGGGTTGGGTCTATCACCTCAGTTTGCACCATTGGTTGCTACACTAGCGACCTCCTTTTACTCCTCCCCACACCTGATGAGCCCAACCTTCTCCTCAATTTGGAGCTTCTTATATCGGGTAGAAAGCCAAATCCTCCCCTCATGACCGACCCACCCACCAAGAACTTCGGCCCACTTATTTCATTAGAGGAGGATGACCCACCACCATTTGAGGATCTTGAGGACATAGGGCCCCTCCCCCTTGGTAACCCTTTTCATGATCCCTTTGATCCCTTCCAATGGGAACCATGGAACCCATGTGACCCAACCACATTACCCACTGCCCCTTTCCCTGTCGTTCATTTCTTTATCTAAGTGCAAATTCAACTCCGTGCAAGCCTTGTCTTGCTTATCTTTTTCTTCTGCTCATTTCTCTCTGCCATCTCGGTGCAGCTCTTGCTTGGACTGCACATCCCGACTCGGTGCATTCTTTTTCTTTCTGAATAACATGAAGTCAGTGCATCTTTGTGCCTTATCCCTTCATGTCAATGCACATCAGTTGCACGTTTGAACTCTATGGTCCGTGCTTATGTCGTCATGCGTTTTCTCAAGTCAGTACATCTCTCGTCTTTGCTCACTTCAACTCGGTGCAACCTCTTGTTCACCTTGTAGTAAGTCAGTGCAATGGCTGACTTGGTAACTCCTACTCAATGCAGTTTATGCTTACTTACGCGCTACGTCGATAAGACTTGTGCTAAGTATGTGACAAAGTGTTTATTCCTTTTCTGACAATTTTTCTGTGCATTCACCAGATAGATGGCACGTGATCCGAGGAAGATGGAGGTCCAGAACATTCCGACACGTGCCCCAACCTTTTAGGCGGGAAACGTGGTATCCACACGCCTAAGTTTCTGGAGCAGACATATATATATATGCTGAGGAAAAGGATTCGAAAGTGAGAGAGGGGATGAAATAGTAGAAAAAGGAGAGAAGCGTGAGAGCAGTGCTGGTGATCTAGAGAGAAAAACCAGAGACAAACCAGTCCATCCAGAGCAGAGAGAAAATTCTGAGAGAAAGCTATCTGTGAATCTGAAGATTTGCTTCTACGGAAGCTACATTGTTTTGAATTTGAGATAGTTGTTCTCCATCGGTCTTTTATTTTTGAGTTTCCTTTGTTTCCCATTCCATCTTGTTACCCTCCAAGCTTGTTCGGAGTAAGGGAGAAGTTCTCCGGTTTCCCTCCATTGTTCTTGGAGGAAGAGAGCTTTGATCCTCTAGTTTTGTGAGTTGCTTGGGAGCAATTTCACTGGGTTCCCTTTGCTGCGTGCAAAGGAAGGGAGATTTGTTCTCCAGTGATTCTTCTGGTTGATCAGAAGGCTGAGGAGGGTGTTCCTCAGGGCAAGTTGTTTGGAAGCAGTTGTCGCAGACTGAGTCTGCTGTGTGCGATTGATCATTGGAAGGAAACCTTACTCTTCGGAGTGAGGGGTGGACGTAGATTGCGGGTAGCAATCGAACCACCTAAAAACTCTCTGTCTCTCGTGTGGATTTGCCTATCTACTTTGTGCTTGCTCTCTACATACTTGATTTATTGCTTCATCGTGAATTCATTTCTCGATCTCAATTCACTGTCTAGATATCCTTTTTACCTATCTCCGAAGATTTTATCACTGCGCTTTGAGAGGTTGAGTTTTTATTGCTGAGCTTATCAAATTTGGGAGTGAGTTATTCATCCCCCCCTTCTATCTCACTTTCCGCTGAGCGTATCAATTGGTATCAGAGAGGGTTTTCACTATGTGGTCCAATGGCCAAGGTAACCTCGGATTTAATGCTCCTCGGAGCTTCATGGCTGAGGGACAATCTATCAGCCGCCCTCTGTTCTTTAATGGTAACAATTACCTTTTCTGAAAAAATAGGATGGAGGTTTTCATTAGAGTGCAGGGCCACAAACTTTGGAGGGTGATCACCACATGGCCATATGATCTGCCACCGAATGAAGATGCGTGGACAGATGATCAAGTCAAGCTTTCGTCACTCAACTGGACGGCCCTGAACATCATCCAATTTACAGTTCATCCAGATGAATACGCCCGCATCTCAGCATGCAAAACGGCCAAGAAAATGTGGGATGAGTTGGAGTTAATCTACGAAGGTACATCCCAAGTGAAAGTGACAAAGGTAAATCTCCTCACCTCTGAATATGAGCTGTTTAAGATGAAATTGGAGGAGACCATAACTGAGATGTATGCCAGACTGTCATTGATTACGAACAGTCTTTAGGAGTTTGGGAAAGAGATATCTGAGAAAGATATAGTCAGGAAAATACTTAGATCTCTAACCCCTACATGGCACACTAAGGCCACTGTGATAGAGGAGGCTAGGGATCTGTCGAAAATGACAGTCACCGAACTAATAGGATCCCTAATGACGTATGAGATGAATTTCAAGAGGAATGGTGAAGGAAACGACAAGAAGGGCAAGAATATTGCCCTCAAGGTGTCCCACAGCAAAGGCAGTAGCAGCAGCGGGAGTAGTAGT
The DNA here is from genome assembly GCA_022559845.1 of Amorphophallus konjac. Taxonomy (NCBI): domain Eukaryota; kingdom Viridiplantae; phylum Streptophyta; class Magnoliopsida; order Alismatales; family Araceae; genus Amorphophallus; species Amorphophallus konjac. The sequence continues at coordinate 270,636,231 of CM040118.1, read as the reverse complement.
TGCGAGTCTGACGGGCTGTCTGACCTCGACCAGGAGGAGCAAGCAATGCTCACTCGTCAATTCAAGAAATTCTTGAGGACTAAGGGAAAGACCTTTAGAAGAAAGAGGTCATATTCCTCTGGTAAGAACTTTGATTCCAGCAATGATAAGAATAGTAATGCTAAGAAAATCACATGCTTTCATTGCAGGAAACCTGGACACATGAAAGGGGATTGCCCTGATCTTCAGAAGAAGGGTCCCGACTTTAAAAAGAAGAGCTCCAAGGTGCAGAAGAAGAAACCACAAGCAATGGTCTGCACGTGGAGCGATGAGGAAGAAGATCCAGAAGCCAACTCCTCTGAGGAGGACGAAGAAGGAATCTGCCTGATGGCAAATAGAGATGAGGAGGTAACAAACCTCTTCGAGAACTTTTCTATTGATGATTGGGAAGATGCCTATGCTGAACTATTAGATAAGTTCAATTCATTGAGTAAAGAGCATAGGGTTCTGAAAAGAAAACTCAATGCTAATTTTGAAGAACAAACTCAAATCATTAAGGAAAATCAGAAATTGAAGGAATAATTAGAAGAAATGACTACTCTGAAGAAGGAAAATGAAAAGCACAAATCAGAGAACCAGGAAGTTCACACACAGCTCAACGAACTCACGATAAAACTTGAAGAAAGTCTGAATGGAAACAGCGTGATCACTGAGAAGTATGAAGCTGTTAAGGAAGTAAACACAGAACTTCTAAAAAATTGCGAGTCAATGCAAAGAGAGCTGGAAGACAAACAAAAAATCTTAGAAAAATTTGTTCAAGGGAAAACAAATCTGGACTCTATACTAGGAACAAGGGTAAATTTCAACAAAGAGGGTTTAGGCTATAACCCGACAAATAAGAGACCCTTTCAGTTCAAGACCACAACCTTCTACCCTGAGAAGGGAAAAGATAAGCTGGACACACCATCCAGCTCAAACAGTCATCAAAATATTCAACATTCAAGGAAGAAAGCAACAAACCATGCTGAACAACATCTTAAACCAGGGAAGAACTTCACTAAACCCATTCAACAGAACAGAAATGGTAGCTGGAACAGGCAAATGTATCAGAATGGAAGCTGGAATTACTATAAAAGAATGGCTTTTTACTGGGAAAACAACATACACCCTCAAAAATTAGGTAATCAATATACATACAGAAGATACCCCAAGGATGAAAGGTCTAATAACTCGAATAAATTCCATTTCTCCAGACCAGCTGGACAAAATTCTGGTCACAATTTCAATAGACCTGAAAATAGGATGCAAGAGAAAAACAAGCTGAAACAATTTTGGATTCCCAAACACCTACTTAAAGATTTAAATGATGTCTACCTATCGCTAGAGCTAGAGCTTCTGGCATACACTGATGCATGTTGATATGTTTTTTTACTTGCGTTTCATTTCTTTACCGGCTTAAAAGATGTCTTCATATCCCTTCTACTAAATCAATGTGAGAAATAAATGGAAAATAAAAGGGATATAGAAGCAAATAAACAAGGGTGATCGCCACCAAGGTGCCTAATGTGACTGTGATGTGATACAATCTAGGACCTAAATTGCAAGCAACACAACAACTTGGCAATGTCACACAAGCGGACTCACTCGCGTTTGGCACACTCGGGCCCGTAGGTGGACCGACGATGGGGTGAGGGTCCGAGGTTGGACCGGAGGTTTCCAAGGGTATGGCTGGCTTGGGGAGGACCCCTACGGGTCAGGGGTTGCCCAAATTCATGGGCGGTCAGCACGCCGAAGGCATGGGTTGAATGATCACTCTCACAACTCACCAGCGGTAGCCACACAAATATAAGCAAATTCGGAACGGGCGCTCACTCATCGTCCGACGAAGTTAAGAAGCAATACTAATGAAGCAAGATTAACCAGAAAAAGGGATGGGGGCCAGAAGCTCACCTGATCAGCGTGAAGACGCCGATCCCGGCCGGAGACGATGGCGAGCGGGGAGGCGTGGGTATGCACCCGCACGCCGCGCCGATGAAGCTTCAACCTGAAAATTCAAGTTACATGAACTACGCCCCTTGCAGGGGGGGGGATCTTAGGGAAGGGAAGCCAATGAATACAACCAAACACTACCTCCACACAGGGAGGGGCCTTCAGCCGGCCAAGCAAGAGGGGAAAAATCGAGCTATAAGCAAAGAAAGGGAGCCGATGCCGATTCTGACCACTCTTTGTGCTTCTAGATAGGCAGTTGGTTATCTTGACGCTGCGGCCACTCCAGATTTTTGTTGATGACGAAACTAGTTGGAAATTCTTTGTAGCTGGATCAGGATGACGCCAGAATTTTTCTGATTTCGTTGGTCGCCAGTGGGTGGTCGGGCAGAGGCTCAAACAGGGAGGCCGGCCTACAGTTCTGACTACTTCAGGTTCACAACAGCAGGAAGAAGAGGTTGTCACGAGTGCTCCAGAGCTCAGAATCAGGTGCCGCTAGACTCTTCAGAACTGTCGATGAGTCCTCTTAAAAACAATACCAACGGGGATGCCAAATGTTTTCGGAGGAGACTGGTAGAACTCAAACAATGAGAGAGGGTCGGAGAAGACTGATAGGAAGCAGAACCGCGCACCAGGAGGAAGAAAATGAGAACTCTTGATTCCGGGCGCCAAACAGAGCTCCGCTTCTTGATTTTGGAAGCAGACTTGTCGAAGAAGCTCCCGGCCAAGTCTCGCCTCCAGATCTTTAAGAGAGTGGTCGTGGTAGCTTCAGGAGTTAGCTTCAGGTTGCTCTTCAGGGAGGAGATGCGCAGTCGGGGAAGATCGACTGCTTCGGACAGCCCCAAACTCAGAACGTGATGAGACCACCACGGTTGCGAAGTAGACTGGACGATGATTCCACCGGTATATGGTATGCCCTCTGAAGCTTCCAGGTGAAGATATGGCAGCCTCTGCAACTAGGTGCCCCTCTGCTACCTGTGAACTGAGAACTGTAGGTTGAAGATGATGGGGGGAAATGGGGTATATGGGAGGGGAAATGGGGGTGGATGAGTGTGGAGAGAACCTTGACTGTGAGGGGGTCTAGGAGGGGGTGTTCCAAGGTGTGGGAAGGAGAGAATGGGGGCTGGAATGGGGTGTTTACAGTGGGTGAGAGAGGAGCTGCGAATTTGGGATGGTGGGTGAGAGGGAAGGAGAGATCTATCTCCAAGGTTTGAAAGTGGACTAAAGGGGTGATTAATGGGGGCTTTGGGGATGTGAAGGGTTGTATTGGGGAAGGGAAGGGGTGCTTAGGGAGTGGAGAAGTCTCCCTTGGGAGATGAGAGGGTGCTTAGGGAAGGGGATTGGGTAGTTGGTGGTTGGGTGGTGGAGTATGGATTGGTGGAGGGTCTCTTGGGACTAGGGGTGGAGTAATGAGGGTTGGGGGTAGTTGGAATGACCTTAATGGAGGGCGGGATGAGAGAGAAAGGTGGTTGGGAGGGGAGGAGAGAGAAAGGGGCTCAGGTTTTAGAGAGAGAAAGTGGAGGAGAGAGAAAATGACTTTCTAGAGAGAGAGGTAGAGAGAGGGGGGTAGGGGCTTCTCACCCACTCAATTGGCTTCTCACCAAAAGAAGAAGATTTAAGTTGGACACTAGAGAACTCAAATATTCATTCATTCATTCATTGATTAATTTCAAATGGGGAGATGGGGGTCCTATATATAGGCAACCCACATTTTACAAAAAGCCCCTAACTCTTGACACAATGACAAATAACTAAGGGGGTAGGGGCACCCTTGGGCCTAGCCCACAGAATTGGGCCCAATATGCAACTTAATCACCCTAATGACACTTAACCTAGGCAAATGACTCTTTAACCTAGGTACACGACTCAAATAAAAGAAAAATTAAATAATATGACTCAAATAAAATAAGAAAATTACATGACTCGACTCAGAAAAATGTGATGGAGACAGTGGAACCATGCCGTTGAACAATCGGAGCTGTAGAAAAATGTGAAGGACAAGAGATGCCCCCATCATACCCCCGGGGTGCGAAGAACTCGACTCCGTCGAGTATGGGTCTGCTGGGGAAGAGGTCCTCCAATGCAGCTCTGGGCGAGCCACAACCTCCATACTCAACCTCGCGTCCTTAGCTGGGGGACTGCTCTTCATCCTCTCAAGGTGGCTCGAGCACACCCTCTTGCTGACGATGGTACCCTGCTTGCCTAGTATTGCCTCTGTGTGCACACGTCGAACTCTCAAGCTGATATGAGGAGGCTCTCCGAGGGTGTCACTCACAAAGGTGGGGGTAGGCTCAAGGTGCTCACTGGGATCCACCGCGGTGCCCTTAGAGGGTGCTAGATCCGCCACATGAAAAGTGGGGTATATCCGAAAATCCCATTGATAAATCCAACCCGTAAGCCAGGTTGCCAAAGCCACTCGGAATATGGAAGGTCCAAGTCCTCGTGTCCTCGATTTGGAGGTGACCCTAAGGTAGAGCCATTCCAAAGCCACCATCGTAAGGTTGCCTATTTGGAATCCAAAGTGGCACTCGTGAGTTTTTGCCCGCGCATTATGAACCTCACCGCCCGTTGCTGGATGCTTGCTTGAATGAGTATGCCATGAGCTATGGTGCGGTGTGGGTGGGAAGTGTGTGGTATGCAAAGGGGGACCGGGGCAACCATAAGTGGACCTATCATGCAATGCGGCTATGTAAACCTTGATGGACCTAGGAGGGCCGGGGCACCCGTAGGTGAATCTGTCATGCATAGTGGTGGTAAATATCGGGGGACCCGGACATCCGTAGATGCCTTTGACATGCTTAAGACCCATGATGAATGAAGGTGGGCCATTACATCCGAATATAGACCACTCATGTTTCCTACTTGACATGTGGGTGAGATGAATGAATGTACCTGACTTATGAATCATGCCAAGTGGTTTTGTACGCCAAGAATAATGCATTTTTGTGCCAGAGATGTTTCCTATGTGTGGGCTTTTGAACTTCCATTGGAATGGGTCAAAGGGGTCTAAGAAGGTGGATATCATGAAGTGGGGCATTTCCTCGATCCCTAGGTGTATATCGCCCATAGTCATGGTTCCCATGGTGTAACCTGGGCCTAGGATGAGGTGGATTGGATCAAACATGGTGGGTTGGGGTAGGGAAAGGTGGGTGGTGGATAAGGTGGTTGGGTCACACGGGTTCCTTGACTCCCATTGGAATGGATCGTAGGGATCATAAAATGGATTACCAAGGGAAAGGAGTTCCATGGCCTCAAGGTCCTCAAAAGGTGCTAAGTCATCCTTCTCCATAACAGTTAGGACCGTGTCTTGGGTGAGCAGGTTGGCCATGAAGGAAAGGCTTTGTTTCTTACCCGAGATAAGGAGCTCTAATTGGAGGATGGAGTTGGGCTCATCGGGTGTGGGGAGGAGTAAAAGGAGGTCGCTAGTGTAACAACCAATGGTGTAAGCTGAGGTGATAGACCCGACACAAAGGTGTAGGAGGTCAAGGCTCCTAGGTTGTTCGGCCATAGGGGTCAATATGCTAGTGAACTCAATTTGCCAGGCTAAGCCCTTAAGAAGATCCTCTAAGGTCTCCACTTGATAGGATGCTTGGATTGTGGTGTGATAGGAGAAGAAGGGTACTATGGGAAGGTTTTGTTCTATGGGAGGGAAAACATGGGCCGTGATATTTCTTATTGGGCTCTCCTTTAGCCAACTAATAAGGGGTTCTCCTAAGATGAGCTCAGCCCCAACTAGAGCGGGTGGTGTAAGGTGAAGGCCACAATGTGAGGTTTCTTCTTCTACTTGGTCATGGGTGGTCTCCATGGTGGGGATAGGGTCTGGAGTGTTCACCACTATGGGGTCAGGTATGGGTTCCTCCTCCAAGGAGGTGAGAGGGTCTTTTGGTTGCAGGGTGATGATGGTTGGTGCATGGCGCACCCGAGGTGGTGGGCAAGGTTGGACCCGAGTTGGGATTGGTAAGGGAAGTAGTGGAGGCCTAGGACATGGGAGTTTTGGGAGGGGGAGTGGGAGATGGGTTGGTTTGGATGGCTTGGGTTGGTCGGTCTTGGGGGGAGTGTCCCTTATAGGGGAAGATGGAGGGGTAGTGGTGGGGACCAAGGGGGCTTGTGGAGTATGGGTTTTGTGGGGAATTATGGGTTGGGCAATGGTTGCCGTCGTGGGCCTAGGTGGAGGGGTGGACACGGGGTCCACGTGAGTTTGAATGGTGAGAATGGGGTGAGTGGTGGTCCTTATTGGGGAAACCGGGTCAGTTAGGGGTCTCTTCCCCTTAGGATAGGCCGATTGTGGAGGGGTGGAAGTGGGGGCTAATGGGGTTTGGATAGTGAGGTTTGTGGAAGGGGGTTTTGGTTGGGGTGTGGGGACCCTCATAGGGTTAGATGGGGAGGTGGATGCTTGGATTATTTGGGTCCTAAGGGATAGGATTTGGTGGCGGAGTGTAGCGGTGATGGTTGAGAGGGGATTTGTTGGGAGTGGTGGGGGTGGAGGCCTAAAGGTGGTCTCAAGTTGGCCGGGTGGGGATGGAGGAGTGGTAGTGCTCCTCGGGCTAGGGGTGTTTGAGTAGGAGGGGTGGGAATATTTGGGGATGTAGATCTTCCTAAGTTCTTCCTTCATATCATCCCATGAAGAAATGGGCTCTTGCCTTCTAACCCTTCTTAATCCCTCTATGTGTTCCCACTTACTCTTGGCTTGACCCCGAAATCGTCCCTTGGCCTTGCGGACTCTTGCAGGTCCATATACCTAAGTCTTTTTAAAATATCTTTTCATGATAGCCTCCCACCTATCATAATCACTAGAAAGTGATCCGTCAAAGGTGATATCATCATCTAGAATGAAGTCAATGGGTGGCGAGTAGGTTAAGTAGGAAGTGGCCATGAAGATCGGGGGGAAGATAAATACAATGGTCGGACTGATGATGACTCCAATGCAAGCGTGCCCTAGGACTTGACTTGTAGAGACAAGTCAATGACTTGCTCTGATACCAATTGATGTGATACAATCTAGGACCTAAATTGCAAGCAACACAACAACTTGGCAATGTCACACAAGCGGACTCACTCGCGTTTGGCACACTCGGGCCCGTAGGTGGACCGGCGATGGGGTGAGGGTCCGAGGTTGGACCGGAGGTTTCAACGGGTATGGCTGGCTTGGGGAGGACCCTTACGGGTCAGGGGTTGCCCAAATTCATGGGCGGTCAGCACGCCGAAGGCATGGGTTGAATGATCACTCTCACAACTCACCCGCAGTAGCCACACAAATATAAGCAAATTCGGAACGGGCGCTCACTCACCGTCCGACGGAGTTAAGAAGAAATACTAATGAAGCAAGATTAACCAGCAAAAGGGATGGGGGCCAGAAGCTCACCTGATCAGCGTGAAGACGCCGATCCTGGCCGGAGACGATGGCGAGCGGGGAGGCATGGGTATGCACCCGCACGCCGCGCCGATGAAGCTTCAACCTGAAAATTCAAGTTACATGAACTACGCCCCTTGCAAGGGGGGTGGATCTTGGGGAAGGGAAGCCAATGAATACAACCAAACACTACCTCCACACAGGGAGGGGCCTTCAGCCGGCCAAGCAAGAGGGGAAAAGTCGAGCTATAAGCAAAGAAAGGGAGCCGATGCCGATTCTGACCACTCTCTATGCTTCTAGACAGGCAGTTGGTTATCTTGACGCTGCAGCCACTCCAGATTTTTGTTGATGACGAAACCAGTTGGAAATTCTTTGTAGCTGGATCAGGATGACGCCAGAATTTTTATGATTTCTTTGGTCACCAGTGGGTGGTTGGGCAGAGGCTCAAACAGGGAGGCTGGCCTACAGTTCTGACTGCTTCAGGTTCACAACAGCATGAAGAAGAGGTTGCCAAGAGCGCTCCAGAGCTCAGAATCAGGTGCTGCCAGAGTTGTCAGAACTTTCGATGAGTCCTCTTTGAAACAATACCAACAGGGATGCCAAATGTTGTCGGAGTAGACTGGTAGAACTCAAACAATGAGAGAGGGTCGGAGCAGACTGATAGGAAGCAGAACCGCGCACCAGGAGAAAGAAAATGAGAACTCTTGATTCCGGGCGCCAAACAGAGCTCCGCTTCTTGATTCTGGAAGTAGACTTGTCGAAGAAGCTCCCGGCCAAGTCTCGCCTCCAGATCTTCAAGAGAGTGGTCGTGGTAGCTTTAGGAGTCAGCTTCAGGTTGCTCTTCAGGGAGGAGATGCGTAGTCGGAGAATATGGACTGCTTCGGACAGCCCCGAACTCAGAACGTGATGAGACCACCACGGTTGTGAAGTAGACTGGACGATGATTCCACCGGTATATGGTATGCCCTCTGAAGCTTCCAGGTGAAGACGTGGCAGCCTCTGCAACTGGGTACCCCTCTACTGCCTGTGAACTGAGAACTGTAGGTTGAAGATGATGGGGGGAAATGGGGTATATGGGAGGGGAAATGGGGGTGGATGAGTGTGGGGAGAACCCTGGCTGTGAGGGGGTCTGGGAGGGGGTGTTCCAAGGTGTGGGAAGGAGAGAATGGGGGCTGGAATGGGGTGTTTACAGTGGGTGAGAGAGGAGCTGCGAATTTGGGATGGTGGGTGAGAGGGAAGGAGAGATCTATCTCCAAGGTTTGTAAGTGGACTAAAGGGGTGATTAATGGGGGCTTTGGGGATGGGAAGGGTTGTATTGGGGAAGGGAAGGGGTGCTTAGGGAGTGGAGAAGTCTCCCTTGGGAGATGAGAGGGTGCTTAGGGAAGGGGATTGGGTAGTTGGTGGTTGGGTGGTGGAGTATGGATTGGTGGAGGGTCTCTTGGGACTAGGGGTGGAGTAATGAGGGTTGGGGGTAGTTGGAATGACCTTAATGGACGGGGGGGATGAGAGAGAAAGGTGGTTGGGAGGGGAGGAGAGAGAAAGGGGCGCAAGTTTTAGAGAGAGAAAGTGGAGGAGAGAGAAAATGACTTTCTAGAGAGAGAGGTAGAGAGAGAGGGTGGTAGGGGATTCTCACCCACTCAAATGGCTTCTCACCAAAAGAAGAAGATTTAAGTTGGACACTAGAGAATTCAAATTTTCATTCATTCATTCATTGATTAACTTCAAATGGAGAGATGGGGGTCCTATATATAGGCAACCCACATTTTACAAAAAGCCCCTAACTCTTGACACAATGACAAATAACCAAGGGGGTAGGGGCACCCTTGGGCCTATCCCACAGAGTTGGGCCCAATATGCAACTTAATCACCCTAATGACACTTAACCTTAGTAAATGACTCTTTAACCTAGGTACAAGACTCAAATAAAAGAAAAATTAAATAATATGACTCAAATAAAATAAGAAAATTACATGACTCGACTCAGAGAAATGTGATGGACACAGTGGAACCATGCCGTTGAACAATCGGAGCTGTGGAAAAATGTGAAGGACGAGAGATGCCCCCATCAGACTGACACACCGTACCTTGGAAAGAGAGGGAGACACTCGCCTTATGAGCAGCACTGCAGGGATGCGCGGCCTATGAAGAATCGCCTTTCACGCTGAACGGCCTCACGACAGACCGCTCGTCAATGCTGCAGAGGACGCGAGACGTAGAACTACTGGCAGATGAACGGCTCCAAGGTAACTGCAGTTGGAAGAAGAACGGTCAAAGGTACACCGCACCTCCTCTTGAAAGGTCCGTAAGAAGCCGTGCAAGACCACCACGCCAGAAGTTGTAAGAGTCCAACCTCCACCCTTTTCGGCAGGCCAGAAAGGATGGGCCTCGTGCAAGTGGATTGCTGACCTGTGAAACAGAGTGTAGAACACGAAGAAAAACCCAATATCAGAACTGTGAAGCGTAGCAAATGCTCAAACGGAAAGAAAAAAATATAACTAAATGAAGTGGGGGATACCTGGGGAGTTTTAAACCCCTAGGGCATCAGAAAATGTAGGAGGGTATGTGCATGACAGTGCAAACAAAGAAAGCGTGGGAGAATGGACGTGTAAGAACAAGCATGCAAAGAGAAAAACGGGACTATCAAATGCAAAAGACTCAAAACTAGGACTACTCCCTGAACCGAAGGCCTGTTATGGATGTAGAAGGCCTCCCTCCTTGGTGCTAGGTCACTCAAGATTTCAGCAGGGCTTTGTAGATTCTAAGAAATCCACTTAAGGAAAACTAAGAAGAATTAAAAGGGAAAAGAAGAATGATGAAAAGAGGAGAAAAGGGGAGCATGCGAGGATGCTAAGGGGAAAGGTGATCACCAGAGACGCGAGGGCCTCAAATGATATAAACAATAACAATATGGAGGGATCGCGAATATAAATACCTCAAAAGGATGCGGGGGAGATTGTGAGTGCACCTTCTTGATGGGGACATCACCCATGATTCCCTCTGGCTCGGCACCTCTCTCCCTCCCAGAGACGGGTAGGATGCAGCTCCACGACTGGACGGGTCCGCTTCGACACTTGGACTTGCTATTTGGGTCATCTTGGTGTATTATCTCCTTTTATTTGAGTCATTTTGATGTAATTTTCCTTTGTTTTGAGTCAAGTCCCTAGGTTATTATGTTATTTACCTAAGTTTGTGTTCATCATGATGGGTTAGAGTGTCTTATGGGCCCAATTAGGTGGGCCTGGCCCAGGGGCGCCCTCCCCCTTCCCCACCTCTTTTGGTTATTTGTTATTAGCACTTATCTCAGGGACTTTTTGTAAATGTTGGGATCCCTATAAATAGGACCCCATCCCCACTTGGAGAAGACTAATGAATGATTGAAAGAAAAATTAAAATTCCACTACAATTGTGAGAATATATATCTCTCTCTCTCTAAGGGGTGGATTCCCCTCTCTCTCTCTCTCTTCTCTCTCTCTCTAAAGGGGGCGAACCCCATTCTCTCTCCTCCCCACCCCCAATTTCAAAATTCTCTCTCTCTCCTCCCCATTCACCTCTCATTAAGACCCCTCCCCCTTCCCCATACACTCATTCAATTCCCCTCCAACCCCTAGGTGGAATTCCCCTCTCCTAGGCACCTCTCCATTCTCCCAAGCAACCCTTCCTCTTCCCCAAGCAACCATTCCTTTCCCCAAGCCACCCCTTCCCTTCCCCAACATACCTCTCCATCTCCCAACACACCCCTTCCCATCCCCAAGACCCCCATTAACAACCCCCATTAAGTCACATTCCAACCTTGGGAGAGATCTCTCCTTCCCTCTCTCCTTCCCAACCCAAATTCGCAGCTCCCCCTTCCTCCACCTGCTAGACCATCTTCCAGCCCCCATTCTGCCCCTCCCACACCTTGGATCACCCTCTACCAGACCCCCACACAGCCCGGGGTCGCCCCCACACCCATCCACCCCATCTCCCATCCCATCTACCCCGTTTCCCATCACCTATCACCTCCCGGTTCATCTCAGTTCGCATGCAGCAGTCAAGGGTCGAGTTGCAGAGGCAGCCACATCTTCACCGTGCATTTTCTGGAGGTGTATCATATATTTTCGGAAAGCTATTCCAGTCGGCTTCACAGGCGAGGTGATCCCGCCTCATTCTGAGGTTGGAGCCATCCGCGACGTCCGTTCTTGCCCGACTGCGCATCCGGCACCTGAGCAGAGACCGGAGCCTCAGTTCAGAAGCTGCTGCAACCACACCCCGGCTCCCCTTGGTGCACCATTTGACCGGGACAAACCTCTACCAGTCCCCTATCCATCAAAACAAGAGGAGCCTCGTTTGGAGTTCGGAGTACCCCGTTCCAATTATTTTCCCTCAGGTACGCAGGTCTGGCCAATCAGAGACAGTCCTGATACCCCCCCACTCTTCGGGCTGGTTCTCTCGACTCCGACCTCCTCTGGTGCTCTTCTTAGTTGCGGATCGAAGAAGACTCGTTTGCACTAGCGTCCGTTCTGGTCCTGCATCATTCGGATCTCGGGGGAGTTCGTGGCAAGTTTGTCAACCTGCTGCAGCGTCCTGGGACCAGTCAGAGCCAGAACAGAGCAGCACCGGTCCAGCGCCTGCCCCGGCCGTCAACGACGACTCGAACCCACAAGAAAATTCAGCAGCCCTCCCAGATCAGTCAGTGAACATTGAGCACTATTTTCGATGAATTCCAAGTTCGGGAGAACTCGTGGCAGCGCCAACAGCGAGTACCTATCAGGCAGTTCCAGAAGCGGGCAGAATCGGCGAAGTCCTCTTTCGGCGACTCCTTTAGCTCTCCGTCCGATCTTGCCTGGCCGGCTGACCGCCCCTCCCTGCGTGGAGGTAGTTTTGATTGTAATTAATCATCCCCACTCCTAGTCCACCCCCTCTGTGAGGGTGTAGTGATTGTAATAGCAGGTAAGCGGCCGAAGCGTCATCGGCGCGGCGTGCGGGTAGCCCACGCTTTCCCGCTCGCCCTCGTCTCCGGCCGGGATTGGCGTCCTCACGCCGATCAGGTGAGCTTCTGGTCACTTCCTCTGCTGGTTTTACTTTTACTTGTCTTAGTATCATTTCTAGTTGCCTGTCGGTGGTGAGGTGAGCGCCCGATCTCAAACTCCATTGAATTGTGTGACCACCGCGGAGTGAGTTGAGAGTGCGACCCTACAACCCACGCCCTTGGCGTGCTGGCCACCCACGGAATTGGGAATCCCAGGCCCTTAGGGGTTCAGCCCAAGCTAGTCAAATCCCCGGAAAGGTGAGGTCCCTCCTCGGACCCTCTCCACTATCGCCGGTCCATCTACGGATCAGAGTGTGCGCTACACGGGTGAGTCTGCTAGAGTGGGTTCGCCGATCGATTACTTGCTTGCGAATATAGGTCCAAGGTGCATTGGTCAAGTGGCTGACACCTCCAAGGGGTTGTGTCACATGAATTTGGTATCAGAGCAAGTTTAGACTTGTCTCTACGAGTCTAGTCCTAGGGCATTAGCATTTGGGTCTCCCTTGCATCTCGTTTTCCAACGCCCCTTGCATGACCACCCTAGGGAAACGCCCCAAGTACCCATGGACCGATTTGACGCTGTCATCAACAAATTTCATAACTGTCTTGATACCCTCACCACCCGGCTTGATCGGATTGAAGCAAAAAGGAACCACGGCCCTAGAGCTTGGTCACCTCGGGATGAATTTGGATGGGAAGCCAATGAACCCCCACTTAGGAGCTATGGCCTTAGAGTCTTGCCTCCACGGGATGAGTTTGATAGGAAAGGGTAAGACTATGATCCTTATTATTACTATGAGAGGTCCCAACACTACGGGCGTGAGGAGAGACGTCCCCGGGATAACCTGGACAACCAATCCTCAAGAATGATGCGATTCTCTAGGTCTCCTAGGTTCACTCCACGACCGGATGATGCCAATAACATGGGACCCCGTCCCAACCTAGACCCTCTCCTAAAGACACCCATGCCATGTCCAAACGGAAGTACCCCATTTCGGCCCACAAATCCTCCTCCCACCCCTCATCCAACAAGGGTCATCCCTAGTCAACCCATACCCCGGCGAGAAGGGAGTTCTAATGGGCCAAGTGTGGGTGAGACCACTCAGGGAAATAGACAACAATGCTCTAAGTGTAGAGGCTTTGGACACTTCATCCATCAATGCCCTTCATGAGAGATGTCCAACACACCAACTGAAGAAATAGTTACCCTATCCAAAGGGAACTTGAGGAGGTGACCGAAGTCCATGAGGCTCCCCTATATTGGGAAGAAGAATATGAAGCCCAATGCCAAGAATTGGGTCAAGAGAACTCATCCCTACCCAAATAAAACCCATTGAGCCTAATTGGGTGCACCCACCCCCGTGAGTTACAAGATGCCCAACCTAGGCCTCCACTACTACCCCTCCCCATCCTATCCCAAGTCCCCCGTTACCCACCACCCCAAGAGTGCCATATGCCAGTCATCATCACCCCACCTACAAAGGACCTACTCACCTCCTTGGTAGAGGAAACCATGATCCCCACACACGACCCCCTAGTAGGGAACACCCCAGAACCACTCCCCACCTTGGAGGAAAATCATGGTCAAAACGAGGAAGAAATTTCACCTTTCATGCCACCCCCGCCAATTGGGAGTGAACTTATCATAAGTGGGCCCTTGGTTAGATGGCTAGTGGAAAACCGGGCTCACCCTATCCTGCCCCATGCCTACCCTTCTGTGGAACAACACCTCCCCATAGTACCCTTATCCACCTATCACACCACAATCCAATCATCCTATCAAGTGGAAACATTAGGGGATCTTCTTAAGGGTCTAGCTTGGCAAATGGAGTTAACTGGCATATTGACCACAGTGGCCGACCGACCTAGGAGCCTTGACCTCCTACACCTATGTGTCGGGTCCATCTCCTTGATTTACATTGTGGGTTGCTACACTAGCGACCTTCTTTTATTCCTCCCTACACCCGATGAGTCCGATGCTATCCACGAATTAGAGTTGCTTATTTCGGGTAGAATGCCAAGCCCTCCATTCATGGCCAACCATCCCGCCAAAGACTTCGGTTCAATTACTTCATTAGAGGAGGAGGACTCACCATCATTTGAGGACCTTGAGGACATAGAATATCTCTTCCTTGGCAACCCATTCCATGACCCCTTTGATCCCTCCCAATGGAAGCCAATGAACCCATGGGACCTAGTCGCCTTACCCACCACCCACCATGTTGAACCTAACCCACCCATTCCAAAACTTAGCCCACACTATGAGAGCCATGACCAAGGGTGACATCCACCTAGGAAATGATGAATTGACCCATCCCAAGATGTCCACTTTCTAGGACCCCTTCGACCCCCATGAGTGGAAACCCCCAAATCAACCCCCACCTAAAGATGGGACCATCTTGATAGGAATGCATGTGTCACAACATTTTGCTTCATCTGGTAGGGCTAGTAAGTCAAGTCGTCTCATTTGTGTCATATACACACTAGGTCCAGTGCACGACAGGTTTACATTTGGATATGTAGGTCCTCCCCCATTCATCATCCATCTTATGCATGATAGGAGTATACATGGAAGTCCAGGTCCTCCGGCATTCACTGCACCCATACCTGATAGAGCCATTTATGGATGCCCCGATCCTCCTAAGTCCGTCAAAACTAATGTAGCACTTGATAGGGCTGAGTTTGGTTGTCCAGACCCTCCTGTCACGCCCCGAGCGTGGAAGATTACCCGGAAGCGTGACGCGTCTATATAGATCGTGTCAATCATGTAAATATCAGAGTGCGCAAATAACTAAGCTTTAACTCGAAATTAATACAAATAGTACGAGCTGACAATTGTCACAACTAATCAAAGGATAAATACATATGTTCCCAGAGTCCAACGACTAGGCTTCAAATCTTAAGCAGTTCTAATCAAGTTGACTAATACAAATGACATAGATGAATTGATACAACTGACATAAGTGAACTAATACAATAACACAAAGGACATCACAATTAACATGACAATTGATGACTCCATTCTACACTCATCACTCAGACTCATCCCCTTCCGTGTTCTGGCCAATATCCAAACTACCTGAAAAGGTTAGAAAAATAACTAGATGAGCGAATCGCTCAGTAGGAATTACATCTCAAGATTTAACATGCTTTAAGTGGTTTACAAGTTCGATTAATGTCAGTAAAGTTATGCATGTAGATGAGTAGATATCAAGGATTGTAAAAAATCGACAAGAGCAGTGAATGAATAACAAGTGAGAGTATAAGGATTCCAACTTCAATGCAGCAATAGCAAGAGATTCAAGCAAGTAATAACTGGAATTAACGAAAATCTTTCCAAGAGAGTAAGAACTCATGTCAAGCAAGTAATAGAAAGTAATATAAATTCAAGCATGTAAAACTGGAATAGGTTATTTATCAATTTCATTCAAGCAAAACTTTACCCTTCTGCAGGTCTCAAGTCAAATCAATCAAGTAATATCACGAGAATGAGTGGAATGTCTAAAGCCTAGCAAGCAAGTACTCCGGTGCAATGCCAAACACCGTGGTCAATAAACTCCCATGGGCACAAGTACCTTCGGGTGCTCCTCCCAGGACCAGACCGGGCCCTATATAAACAACATTAATCATGTTTGTTGACATCCACTCTCATTTATAGCCAATAGGGAATTTAAAGGTTTGACCAGTATGATATATAAGGTGGAATTATGGAATGGAATCCAAGGGCGCATTGATGTGTAGGGATGAACTAGGAGTGGAAACCAGTAACGTTTGATACACGGAAAAAAATTAGATAGGAGAGGTGCCTTATGGGCCACCTGACAATTTTAGAAACGACACCCTCACTGTGGGATGCCCTTCCTGGGAATTATACAGGGTTTAGAGGACCCTGTCAGGAGTTAAATATCACCTCTCAGGCTGCCATCTATCAGTGGAGATGGCAAAAGTGAAAGCCTAACGATCAGGTTAACGCAATGAGCCAGTTGTATTGACTCAGCAGTTCATCGCGTCAACCCTGCAGTTCATCGCGTCAACCCTGCGAACAGGCTGGGTCGACCCTGTGAATAGGCAGGGTCGACTCTGCAGTTCATCGCGTCAACGCGGTGAACAGGCAGGGTCGACCCTGTCAACAGGCAGGGTCGACTCTGCCAACAGGCAGGGTCGACCCTGTCAACAGGCATGGTCGACTCTGCCATTCACTGCGTCAACGCGGTGAACAGGCAGGGTCGACTCTGCCGTTCATCGCGTCAACGCGGTGAACTGGCAGGGTCGACTCTGCAGTTCAAATCTGCTCAAAATGGCTTAAGGTATTAATCTTTGATTAAGCTAGGGTATTAACCTTTGATTTAAGTTTATTTAGGTAAAACTGATGACATGGATAGATAGAGAAAACTGTAAGGATTATAGATCTTTATTCATGCACTCGTTTCATGCTTTAGTTGCTTAAATATCAGATTTTTAACATGATGTATCATACAAGTTTTCATTTTTAAAGGAACTAAATGGAGACAAGGTTTCTAGATAGGCTACCTAACAGATTAATTAGGTATGCTAATTAGTTAGTAGATCAACTAACATGTTAATTAGGTATGTTAACAGGTTAGTTAAACTAATAAGTTACGTAAAAATACGATAAAACTCGCGTTAGATGGATATATCGTATGGATATGAAGCTAATACATGCCAACTACCCTAGATTGAAGCTAATACATGCTAATTAATGTTAATCATCTTGGGTATAAGGCTACTACATGCTAATTATCTTAGGTACGAGGCTAATACATACTAATCATCCTAGATTTAAGCTAACACATGCTAATTATTCTAGGTATGAGACTAATACTTGCTAATTATCTTGGGTATGAAGCTAATACACGCTAATCATCTTAGATTTAAGCCAACACATGTTAATTATTCTAGGTATGAGACTACTACTTGCTAATACATGCTAGTTATTCTGGGTATAAGGCTAATACATGCTAATTATCTTAGGTATGAAGCTAATACATGCTAATCGTCCTAGATTTAAGCTAACACATACTAATTATTCTAGGTATGAGACTAATACTTGCTAATACTTGCTAATACATGCTAATTATTCTGGGTATAAAGCTAATACATGCTAATTATCTTAGGTATGAAGCTAATACATGCTAATCATCCTAGATTTAAGCTAACACATGCTTTATAAACACTAAATATCGCATGGAAATGAGCCTAAGACTAAATGCCTAGACTAATCATCCTAGATTAGCTACTAGTTGAGTTAAAAGTTGAGAACACCTACTTGTTGGGAGATCGTAGCAGCAGAACCCTTCTTTGTAATCCCTGCAGAGCTTTGCCCCAACCATAGCTTGCATAGAATGGGGGTAGCAAAGAGGTATGTATATAGGGTCTGTCATGACCGAATGGGAGGCAAGATCTGAAATAATGGGGCTTTACAGCTTGTACAGGTTGGAGAGATAGAGATAATGTTTGGACAGCTAATCCATGGCCCATATGTCTATAACATAAAATTATTTGGCAAAAAACGTAAATGGTGGATGCTAGGATTTGAACCTTGGTCATTGGGTTGGAAGACAAGTTACTTAACTAACTACACTAGGAAGCCACTTGTTAAGTGAATGACCTTTACATATGATAACTTCGTGTTCCCACTTCTTACATAAACTTCCTAAAGAGTTTATCTAATATTTTTTTATTTGGAAAATATTAATAATAATAATTTTTTTTAATACGGGGTGCTACACCCTCTCCTACTTAAAAGAATTTGGTCCCCAAATTCAATTACATTATACAGAGACAAGGAGGGTGAGAATTACTTACGGACTAGAATAATTCTGAAATCTCCTTCTCATAGACTCCTCGGTTTCCCATGTAGCTTCTTGTTCTAAGCATCGATTCCATTGAATTTTTACCATAGGGATCGTCTTGTTCCTTAAAACTCAGATTTCTTGGTCGAGGATCTTTACTGGCCTTTGCTCATAGGTGAGGTCCTTCTGTATCACCAAGTCAGTGTGATCGATGACGTGTGAGAAATCGTGCACGTATTTCTTTAGCATAGAAACATGAAATACGTTGTGCACTTCTGACAGTTGTGGAGGTAGGGCGATACGATAAGCCACTTCGCCTACCCTTTCCAGTACTTCGAATGGACCAATAAACCTTGGTGTTAATTTGCCTTTAACACCGAATCTGCTAATGCCTCGGCCGGGAGATACCTTGAGGAAAACATGATCTCCGACTTGAAATTCCAGGTCTCGCCTTCTGTTATCGACATAAGATTTCTGCCTGGACTGTGCTATCATTAACCTTTCTCTAATGAGTTGTATCTTCTCGGTAGAATCTCGCACCATGTCAGGACCTAGAATTTGTTTTTCACCGACTTCATCCCAGCATATGGGAGATCGACAACTCCTGCCATATAATGCCTCAAAAGGTGCCATTTGTATGCTGGCTTGATAGCTGTTGTTATATGCAAATTCGGCTAGTGGTAAGTGGTCATTCCAACTACCGCCGAAGTCTATAATGCATGCCCTTAACATATCTTCCACAACTTGATTAGTCCTCTCGATCTGTCCATCTGTCTGGGGATGAAAAGCAGTGCTGTAGTTGAGTCTCGTCCCCAAGGAGTGTTGCAGGGTCTTCCAGAAATAAGAGGTGAAGCGCGGGTCTCGGTCAGATATGATCGAGACGGGAACTCCATGCAATCTAACCATTTCCTTCATATATAGGGCAGCAAGTACGTCGACTGACCATCGACTTTTGATGGGTAAGAAATGGGCCGATTTAGTTAACCGGTCGATAATTACCCAAATTCCATCATATCCGCCCCTAGACTTGGGCAAACCCATGATAAAGTCCATGCCAATGTCTTCCCACTTCCACTTGGGAATATCCAGCGGATGTAGCTTTCCGGCGGATTTTTGATGTTCCGCCTTCACTTGTTGGCATGTGAGGCAACGAGACACAAAGTCTGCTACCTCCCTTTTCATGTTAGGCCACCAGAAAGTTCTTTTCAAGTCTTGGTACATCTTAGTGGCTCCAGGGTGGATTGTGTACCTCGATCTATGAGCTTCTTCAAGAATCTTCTTCTTCAATTCGGGACAGTCGGACACACATGTCCGTTCATGAAATAGTAATCTGCCATCAGGTGCCAGCTTGAAATCCAGTCTCTCGTCCAGCTTGCTCTTTATCTCCACTAGTAAGGGATCCTCTTCTTGTAACTTCTTGATTTCAGGTAGCAAATCTGGATGTAGGCTCATATGAGATAGAATAATACACATGTTCTTCTCATCTGTGCTGATATCAAGCTCAGAGAATTTCTCCAGCAGTTTTCATTCTAATATTGTTCTCAGCTTTCGACTAAGGGCATCAGCTACGGAATTACCCTTACCAGGATGGTAATGTATAGTGAAGTCGAAATCCTTGAGATACTTGAGCCAACGCCTTTGCCGCATGTTCAACTCCTTTTGGGAGAATAAGTACTTGAGGCTTTTATGATCGGAGTACACAGTGAATTGTTCTCCGTAGAGATAGTGCCTCTAGATCTTTAAAGCGAATACTACTGCGGCCAGTTCTAATTCGTGAACTGGGTAGTTCTCTTCATGTTTCTTCAATTGTCGGGAAGAGTATGCAATGACTCTCCCATTCTGCATCAATACACATCCGAGACCAATACCAGAAGCATCGGTATATACCTCATATTTTTCTCCTTCCATTGGTAATGATAAGACTGGAGCAGTGGTCAAGAGATCCTTCAAAGTTTGAAAACACTTTTCACAGTCTTCCTTCCACTCATAAGGCACTTCCTTACGGGTTAACCTAGTCAGGGGAACAACAATTTTGGAGAAGTCCTTTATAAGACGCCGGTAGTAACCAGCTAGACCCAAGAAGCTCCGAATCTCAGTTACATTTATGGGTCGTTCCCAGTTCTTCACGGGTTCGACCTTTGATGGGTCAACAGCAATTCCGTTCTTCGAAATGATATGGCCTAAGAAGGATACTTCCTCGAGCCAAAACCCGCATTTGCTAAATTTGGCATATAGCTTATTTCCCCTTAATATCTGCAATGCCTTCTTGAGGTGTTCTTCATGATCATCTTCGGTCTTTGAATAGATCAGAATATCATCAATAAAGACCACAATAAATTGGTCTAAATAGGGCCTGAATATGCTGTTCATTAACTGCATAAAAGCTGTGGGGGCTTTTGTTAGTCCGAAAGGCATAACAGTAAATTCGTAATGCCCATACCTGCTTCGGAATGCAGTTTTATGAATATCTTCTTCTTTGATCTTCAATTGGTGGTAACCAGAACGAAGATCAATCTTGGAGAAATATAAAGCTCCAGATAGTTGATCGAACAGCTCATCAATCCTTGGCAGTGGATACTTGTTCTTGATTATAAGGTGATTTAGCTGTCGATAATCTATGCATAATCTCATCGATCCGTCCTTCTTTTTGACGAATAGCACGGGTGCTCCCCATGGGGAAGTACTCGGCCTGATGAAACCCTTGTTCAATAACTCCATTAGCTGCTCTTTTAGTTCCTTCAGCTCAGCAGGGGACATTCTGTATGGTGCCCTGGAAATAGGACGAGCACCAGGGACAAGGTCGATTGTGAACGACACTTCCCTTTCCGGGGGTAAGCCGGTTAAATCTTATGGAAAAACATCGGGAAAATCCCGAATTACACGGATGTCTTCAAGTTTAACCTTCTCGACTTCCGTGGCAGTCACGAATGCTATGAAAGTCATGCATCCCTTATTCATAAGTTTACTAGCTCGGAGTGCTGATATAAGAAGTGATTTACTCCGGGGGCTATTGTAAACTAGCTCTGGGAAATCTACGAAAGTTACCTTGCCATGCCAGCAGTCTACAGTTGCTTGGTATGTGGATAGCCAGTCGGCACCTAGTATGATATCATAAACCTTTATATCTAGGCATATCAGGTCAGCAGGTAAATTATTTCCCTTAATCATCACTTCACAGTTTGGATAGTGATAAGTGCTATCAGACTCATTCCCAAGAGGTGTAGATATGACCAAATCTAACAGTTCATGTTTCTTAGAAAATGAAGCAGCAAAGTTCTTGGAAACGAATGAATGAGTTGCTCCGGTATCGAATAAAACTTGAGCAGTTTTTGAACAAATAGTGAGAATACCTTCCACAATTCCACCTTTAGTGGGTTCCGTCTCTTGGAGAGCTTGCAGATGGCCTTGTTTCTTTACCGGACGCTTCTCGTCTTTGGTATCTTGTTCCTTCATCAGTGGGCAGTCTGGGATTCGATGCTCTCGGCTCCCACATCGAAGACAAGCTCCTAACTTTCTCCAGCATTCCTCGGTCTTATGACCAGCTTTATCACAATACTTGCAAATCTCCTTTGATGGTGTGGTGGTGGAGAATGGCCTGTCATTCTTCTGGAATTTCTTCACCGTAGAGGGCTCCCCTCCCATGAAGAATCGCTTCTTGTTGAAGGATTGTTTGAATTTTCCCGGGCTTGTGACGGGTTCCTTCTTGTCTCTTCCTCGAATTCTCTCAGATAATTCGGTGGCATCTTCCAGTAGTTGAGCACGCCGTGTTGTGCCCCTTAGGCACAAGCATGTGCTATGTTGATTTGATGATAGCAATGCTGCTTTGTTTTGATGATTGTAACACAATGAGTGCTTTGGATATTGTTTAGACAGTGTCATGAAATGTCTTTTATATGATGATGGCATGTTATGATGATGGCATGTTGATTTGAATGCATATCACTCATTATGTTCTGTGGAGAATGCAGGTGTATGACTGATATATTGGTTGTGCTTGATGTCTGCTCTGTGCGTTGCTTTTCTGTCTGCATGTAGTTTGATGACTAGCAAGTCTATACACTGCAGGGTAAAGCATTTCAGAGTCTTTACATCGTTCATGCATGTGCACAGTTTGTGGACAAAGTCTGCACATCGCCCTAGATTGCATTAGCAAGTCCATACATCATCAGGGCTCTTCATGCATGTGCATAGTCTATACATTGTGCATCTCGTTGTCAAGTCTGCACATTCATGAAGTCTGTACAGCCATCCACTTGAAGCGTTTCTCAAAGTCCATACAATGCATCTTCTTAGCATCTCATTTAGAGTCTAAGGCATTGTCTATACACTGGACTTAAAGTGTGTACATCGGTCTGTCTCTGTTAGCGTCTAAGGCTTTGAGCAAAGTATATACAGACCCTACCGTCTCATTCAGCGTCTTAGGCTTGCAAAGTCCATACATCGGACTGTTCATGCTTTCATCGTGAAGTCTGTACATTGCATGACTTCCACCAAGTCTATACATTGGTAGGTGGCAAGTCTGTACATTGGCTTCACATTTGCTTCAAAGTCTGTACATTGAACTAATAGGTAAAGTCTGTACATCGTTGCTTGCCAAAGTCTGTACATTGGCATCTATTCCTACGTTGCAACTCCAAGTCTGCACATTGGAGTCTTTACCTACGATCAGCTTTGAAAGTCTGTACATTGGGAGCTTTACCGACGTTGCCTTGTCAAAGTCTACACATCTTAAAGTCTGTACATCCGTTAGACTTGCTCATGCATTGTTCTTCTGAAGTCTATACAGCCGTGGCTTCTGCCTCAAAGTCTGTACATTTGTTTCAAAGGCGAACTCTATACATTGTGCATCCTTGGGTTAAAGTCCATTAATTGGAAGTCTGTACAGAGTTTCTCTTGGCTTTAAGATGAAGTCTAAACATTGCATAGTCTGTACATTGCTTCTTCACTCTGCCTCGGCCAAGTCCATACATTGCTTGCTTAGCAGACTGTGAAGTCTATACATCGGTTGTTCAGTAGCAGACTGCTCAAGTCCATACATTGGCTGCATCATATGCAGTGAAGTCTGCACATTGCTGAATGCTCTTCAAGTGTGTACATTGCTTGGTTAAGTCTATACGCTGCTTCATATGCAGTGAAGTCTGCACATTACTGAATGCTCTTCAAGTGTGTACATTGCTTGGTTAAGTCTATACGCTGCTTCATATGCAGTGAAGTCTGCACATTACTGAATGCTCTTCAAGGGTGTACATTACTTGGTTAAGTCTATACGCTGCTTCATATGCAGTGAAGTCTGCACATTGCTGAATGCTCTTCAAAGTCTGCATAGTGAAGTCCATACACTGCACTCGAGTTCACAGTGTCTTCATGAAGTCTATACAACGCACTTTACATTACAAGTCTATACATC
The DNA here is from genome assembly GCA_022559845.1 of Amorphophallus konjac. NCBI lineage: Eukaryota > Viridiplantae > Streptophyta > Magnoliopsida > Alismatales > Araceae > Amorphophallus > Amorphophallus konjac. The sequence continues at coordinate 270,612,688 of CM040118.1, read as the reverse complement.
ATGATCGTATTTACAAGTCTATACAGAGCTCTTCACTTAACCTGATATTCCGATACTCTGTCTGACAGGTGCTCTGCTCGTGGAGGCTAATGAAGGGCACGTGATCCGAGGCTGGAAGGGCAGACATGATCGTGACACGTGTGATGAAGCTGGCTGAGAGACTGACACGTGGTCCAAGGTTTTTGGGCGGGAGATGTGGAGAGCACACGCCCTAGCTGCTACTGTTGCTATATATATGAGTCTTCGTCTTCAGATGAAGAGTGATCGAAGTGGAGAAAGAAAAAGCAGAAGTGCAGAGACTTCGATCCAGCAGAAGAGAAGAAGAAGAGTGAAGAAGAGCAGAAGATAAAGAAGAGAAAGAGAGAGATAGAGAGCTCGAGTTGAGAAAGAGAGAGAGGTTGAGGTTGTCTGGCTTTTGGATCAAATTCAAGCCAGAACTACTCCTTCGAGAGCTATATTTGTGCTTCATTTCTTTACAGCTTTTCGGTGCTGTAGTGTCTGTTTTTCATTTTCTTTTGAACTCCTTTTTATCAAGCTGTTAGTCAGCGGGTTTTGCAGAGGTGCTGCCTCTGGACGGCTAAGCTGTATTGCCCAGCGGTTTGCAGTGGAGGACTCCACTGGACAACAAGCTGTGTTGCTCAGCGGGGCGAGGAGGATTCCTCGGATGGCAAGCTGTGTTGCCTAGCGGTTGTATGGGAAGCTGTGATACCCAGCTGTTCAAGCTGTGAGTCAGTAGGAAGCCACACTCGGGTTGAGTGTGGGGTGGATGTAGGTCTGCTGGACCGAACCACCTAAAAACCCTCTTGCATTGTGGTTTGTTTTGTTCTATTTGTGCTTCCGCTAGATGAATGCATAGGGGCGCTCAACTGTCTGCTTATAGGTTCAGTAAATGAGTGTTCTATTTTGTCTTGTTAGCATTCCAATTTTTAAGTGAGCGAAATCTTATTTTGGGTGAAGGTTTTTAATTGGGCGTATTTTTAAAGGGCTATATTCATTCACCCCCCCTCTGAATACTGCACTGAACCCAACACTTGGTATCAGAGAGGGTCTCTGACTAAACAGATCTAACAATCTGTAGAGGATCCTGCTAGTGTTTGGTGCATTTCAGAGTGTGTTTTTAGTGCTCGGTATTTTGTTTCATCAACTTGTGCATTGCTTTGCTCATCTGGTTCTGTTGCATTCCCTGTCATCTGGTCTACTGCGCTGAATCTGTTTGCCTCTTACTCAAATGGGTCGACCTCCAGTGTATGACGGTTCTAACTTTGATAGTTGGCTAGGAGGCCTATGTGTGTACGTAGACTCCATAGATCCCAAACTATGGAGACTACTATCTAAAGGCCCACACAAACTGCCTCATGATGAGACCAAGTGGTCTAAAGAGGACAGTATAAAGAACCGTGACAATGTCATAATCCTTAACATCTTAAGAGCTGCAATCAATACTGATATATACCCTTTTGCTCTCAGGTGCACATCTGGAAAGGAGATATATGACGGAGTCGTTTCTGCGCATAATCAGCAAGGTGATAGTTGCTTGATGGCCAACCGGGATGATGAAGATGAGACCTCATCTCAGGTAAGCTCTGAATCAGATGGATACTCTTTCGATGAATTGATAGAGATGTATGAAAATTTATTAGAAGTATCCAAGAAATTAAAATCTGAAAATAAAAATTTAAGAAAAGAAATGAATAATTTGAAATCTGAAATGATTAAAGAAAAAGATGAGTTGAACAGGTTGAAATCTGAAAATGAGAATATTAGAAACAAACTCATCGGTGAAAATAATCCTTGAAAAGCTTGTGCCATTCTTGAAGACATGATTAATGATTTTGATTCTGATGACAGTTCTCAAAAAGAACAAATCAAATCTCTAAAAGAAGAAAATGTCTACTTGAAAGATCAAAATAAAAAGCTAATGGTTCTTAATACTGTCTTCTCTGAGAGATGGCCGTCAATTGAAAAAGGAAAATCAGTTGTGAAGGAAAATGAGAACAACATTGAAATAATGGTTCAACAAGAAAATGAAACTCTGAAGAACCTGAATGATGCTTTGCAACAGCAGCTAATTGCATGTGAATATGAGCTATCCAAGTATGAAGTGAGTATTGCTTCATTGAATTCTGAAATTGAAAATCTGAAAAACACTCTGTCTAAATTTGTCAAAGGTAAAAACAATTTGAATAAACTACTTGGCTCCAATGTGAAAAGTTCAGAATGTGCTAGCACCTCAAAATGTATTTCATCTAAGAAATCTTAGAACAATAAGCACAAGGCTGAACAAAAGAAAAAGGAAAATTGCTGTGAAAAATCTTCTCATAAAATTTAGTTTAAAAAGGAAAAGAATGTGCAGTGTTTCTATTGTAATAAGATAGGTCATATGATGCATGAGTGTAAGATGTTTGAATTAGTTGACCTAGCTGCTACTACTGCACAGAAAATTCCTGCTAGAAATCATGTTTTTCAAAGAAGGAAAATAGAGTGTTTTCATTGTGGCAAGATGGGCCACATTGCAGCTCATTGCTGGCATGCCCAGGGAAAGAAAGTCAATTTAAAACCTGTAAATTTCCCTGCAAATAAAACTGCTTCTGGTAAAAGAACCCCAGCATGCTTCGAATGTGGAAAGCATGGCCATACAGTCAAGGACTGCTGGTATGCTCAGGAAAAACATTTTAATTCCAAATTTGTTAAATTCCCTCCAAATAGAAATTTTCCTGGTAGAAATAAAATTGATTTTAAAGAAAAGATTCTTGGATGTTTTGAATGTGGAAAACCTGGTCACCGAGCTTCTGAATACTGGAGGGCAGGTAATGGTAAGTCAAAATTTCTTGCTCCCAATGCTGCTAGTAAGAAAAAAAATGTCCATGTAAACAACAGAACATTTCATGCTAAGTTTCATAGGTCTCATGCTGCTGTTGATATGCACCACAGGACCAGAAAATCTGCTGTTTCATGTAGATATTGTGGTAAACTTGGTCACTCTATGGACAATTGTTTTCTGATGAAATTTGATGACCATGTTGCTAAGAAACTGTTTAGAACACCTGATAGAGGTAGTGCAAGACCCAAGACTGCTTGGGTCCCTACAGGATCAAATGATTGACATGCTGCAGGTGTGCCTTGGAAGCTGATGAATAAAGGGGTTAATGATCCAAGGCACTCAACAGAAAACCCCAGGATTCTACATTTCAGGTTAGTTCTGAACTTTGTTTAAAATTCTATTATCTGAAATTGTTGTTTTGCTTGTTTGATTTCTGATGGCTTCTTCATGTCTAGCTGATCAGTCTGCATTCCAGACTCAGATACTGAGTTTTAATTCTGCATATATGATGCTCTTCTCTCTTGCCATTTATTGCATATGTTCATAAGATGCTGAATGCACTGCACAATCATGTTTGCAGTCGATGCATACCTTGTACTGAGCTTGAATGATTCATCTAGTGCATAGAGTCGATGCATGTGTCTTGTGTCAATGCATTGCATGCTTGTTGTTAAATACATAAATTGCACTATTTTTAAATGGGTCATTTAGTACACACAGTCAATGCATGTGTCTTATGTCTGCATACATCATTTGCATGACTGTCAATGAAGTTGTTCAATGCATGTAGGACTGCTTTATGTTGCATTATCATGCATAACCCTGGTATGTCAAATGGTAAGTTACCAAAAGGCAGGGAAATCTGCCCGGAGGTTCCTACTATGTGTGAGATGGTCTTTGAGACCAGGTCCTCCGCCTAGTACCATGGGTCCTGTCTTCATGTAGAACAGTGTACTGCATCATATTTTTGAAAAATCTGAAAAAGGATAAAAATGTTCATGACTTGGATGCATAAACTTGAATTGAGTGCATACTTGCCTCATATATCATTGGTGCATAGTCTGCATGTAGAACAGTGTGTTGCATAGCATAATCCTTGCATCATGGTGTCAGGGGGAGCTGTGAGTTTAGTTCAATTCTTGAATCCTATTTACTCCTCATTGTCCTCATTCAATTGATTCATATCTTTTGACATCAGATGCCATTGGACCATATTGCCAATTGCTATATTTTCCCCATCAGTTTCATTTAACAACAGTAACTGTTTCTGGTTTAGTATATTGAGTTGTGATTATTGCAAGTGTTCACTTATAAGAATCACTCTTGCAAATTGAAAGGAATTAAAGGTTTAACCTTTATAAATTGGAGAGTTAAGTGTCTGCACTTCAGAATTTGAGATAAACGAAAACTTTTATAGCTCCTAATCTTTGTCTCATGGCTAAAATAGAAAAAGTTTTTTGTAATGCCTAAATGTGTTGAACTGGAAATGTCTAGAACATGTGAATAAGAGTATGTAATGATTTTTTAAACTATCACTCTAAAAGAAATAAGGGCAGCAGTAAATAAGATCTTCAAGTAAAGAACTGAACATTGTGACAGAGCAATGGCTGATTGCACTGAGAAACTGTGAACTCCTCCAATGAAGCAGGAAAATTCAAATGTCATGAAGTGCTTCAAGCTAACTCTGTTCATAGGGTTGAATCTATAGGGGGAGTCCTCACCAAGTAACTGGGGGTACTGGCCTCTGATCAAGGTGTGCCCTTAATGTCAAAGGTGAAGATTGTTCCTTGTAGGCCTTGACCTGAAGTAGATCTTGTAGTTTATGCCTAGTAACTGGGAGTACATGCCTCTAATCAAGGTGTACACCTAATGTCAACAGCATAAATGCCACAGGTCTATTCACTTAGTTTAGGTTCAGAAAAATTAAAAAAAAAATTGAAAAATAAACTGCTATAACCCTTTGAAATCAAAAGTCAATGAGTGAAAATTATTTTTCTCAATACATATTCAAGTTACCTTTCCTGAAATTCCATGTTTAATCACAAAAGGGTATTATTTCTGACTTATCTATTAATACCATGTGGCTTAGATTCATTGCTATAAATGGAATCTAAAACTCTTTTTCAGGGGTCAGGTGTCTTACTCTAGATTTATCACTGTTAAACCTGAATTTTTGTCAAAATTGTATGTTACTGATTCTTATACTTTAACTACTGTTTATAATCAGGCTTATTTTCCGAACCAATGATTCAGCTATTGTCTAGTGACCATTCTACCTTCTCTACCTTTGAATTATATGTTCATATTCCTTCTCAAAGGGGGAGCAATTATTTAAGGGGAGAAATAATTCAGGGGGAGTCATACCTTCAGGGGGAGTTTATTGCATGCATACTGCCATGTTGCACTCTTATTTATACTGTTTTTCTCTTTTTGATTATGTCAAAGGGGGAGAAAATTTTGTGTGTGACTCACTGTCACAGTGTGTTGCCATCATCAAAAAGGGGGAGAATATTGTGCCCCTTAGGCACAAGCATGTGCTATGTTGATTTGATGATAGCAATGCTGTTTTGTTTTGATGATTGCAACACAATGAGTGCTTTGGATATTGTTTAGACAGTGTCATGAAATGTCTTTTATATGATGATGGCATGTTATGATGATGGCATGTTGATTTGAATGCATATCACTTATTATGTTATGTGGAGAATGCAGGTGTATGACAGATATATTGGTTGTGCTTGATGTCTGCTCTGTGCATTGCTTTTCTATCTGCATGTAGTTTGATGACTAGCAAGTCTATACACTACAGGGTAAAGCATTTCAGAGTCTTTACATCGTTCATGCATGTGCACAGTTCGTGGACAAAGTCTGCACATCGCCCTAGATTGCATTAGCAAGTCCATACATCATCAGGACTCTTCATGCATGTGCATAGTTTATACATTGTGCATCTCGTTGTCAAGTCTGCACATTCATGAAGTCTGTACAGCCATCCACTTGAAGCATTTCTCAAAGTCCATACAATGCATCATCTTAGCATCTCATTTAGAGTCTAAGGCATTGTCTATACACTGAACTTAAAGTGTGTACATCGGTTCGTCTCTGTTAGCGTCTAAGGCTTTAAGCAAAGTCTATACAGACCTCACCGTCTCATTCAGTGTCTTAGGCTTGCAAAGTCCATACATCGGACTGTTCATGCTTTCATCTTGAAGTCTGTACATTGCATGACTTCCACCAAGTCTATACATTGGTAGGTGACAAGTCTGTACATTGGCTTCACATTTGCTTCGAAGTCTGTACATTGAACTAATAGGTAAAGTCTGTACATCGTTGCTTGCCAAAGTCCGTACATTGGCATCTGTTCCTACGTTGCAACTCCAAGTCTGCACATTGGAGTCTTTACCTACGATCATCTTTGAAAGTCTGTACATTAGGAGCTTTACCGACGTTGCCTTGTCAAAGTCTACACATCTCAAAGTCTGTACATCCGTTAGGCTTGCTCATGCATTGTTCTTCTGAAGTCTGTACAGCCGTGGCTTCTGCCTCAAAGTCTGTACATTTGTTTCAAAGGTGAACTCTATACATTGTGCATCCTTGGGTTAAAGTCCATTCATTGGAAGTCTGTACAGAGTTTCTCTTGGCTTTAAGATGAAGTCTGAACATTACATAGTCTGTACATTGCTTCTTCAGTCTGCCTCGGCCAAGTCCATACATTGCTTGCTTAGCAGACTGTGAAGTCTATACATCGGTTGTTCAGCAGCAGACTGCTCAAGTCCATACATTGGCTGCATCATATGCAGTGAAGTCTGCACATTGTTGAATGCTCTTCAAGTGTGTACATTGCTTGGTTAAGTCTATACGCTGCTTCATATGCAGTGAAGTCTGCACATTACTGAATGCTCTTCAAGTGTGTACATTGCTTGGTTAAGTCTATACGCTGCTTCATATGCAGTGAAGTCTGCACATTGCTGAATGTTCTTCAAGTGTGTACATTGCTTGGTTAAGTCTATACGCTGCTTTATATGCAGTGAAGTCTGCACATTGCTGAATGCTCTTCAAAGTCTGCATAGTGAAGTCCATACACTGCACTCGAGTTCACAGTGTCTTCATGAAGTCTATACAACGCACTTTACATTACAAGTCTATACATCATGATCGTCTTTACAAGTCTATACAGAGCTCTTCACTTAACCTGATATTCTGATACTCTGTCTGACAGGTGCTCTGCTCGTGGAGGCTAATGAAGGGCACGTGATCCGAGGCTGTAAGGGCCGACATGATCGTGACACGTGTGCTGAAGCTGGCTGAGAGACTGACACGTGGTCCAAGGTTTTTGGGCGGGAGATGTGGAGAGCACACGCCCTAGCTGCTGCTGCTGCTATATATATGAGTCTTTGTCTTCAGATGAAGAGTGATCGAAGTGGAGAAAGAAAAAGCAGAAGTGCAGAGACTTCGATCCAGCAGAAGAGAAGAAGAAGAGTGAAGAAGAGCAGAAGATAAAGAAGAGAAAGAGAGAGATAGAGAGCTCGAGTTGAGAAAGAGAGAGAGAGGTTGAGGTTATCTGGCTTTTGGATCAAATCCAAGCCAGAACTGCTCCTTCGAGAGCTATATTTGTGCTTCATTTCTTTACAGATTTCCGGTGCTGTAGTGTCTGTTTTTCATTTTCTTTTGAACTCCTTTTTATCAAGCTATTAGTCAGCGGGTTTTGCTGAGGTGCTGCCTCTGGACGGCTAAGCTGTACTGCCCAGCGGTTTGCAGTGGAGGACTCCACTGGACAGCAAGCTGTGTTGCTCAGCGGGGTGAGGAGGATTCCTCGGACGGCAAGCTGTGTTACCCAGCGGTTGTATGGCAAGCTGTAATGCCCAGCTGTTCAAGCTGTGAGTTAGCAGGAAGCCACACTCGGGTTGAGTGTGGGGTGGATGTAGGTCTGCTGGACCGAACCACCTAAAAACCCTCTTGCATTGTGGTTTGTTTTGTTCTATTTGTGCTTCCGCTAGATGAATGCATAGGGGCGCTCAACTGTCTGCTTATAGGTTCAGTAAATGAGTGTTCTATTTTGTCTTGTTAGCATTCCAATTTTTAAGTGAGCGAAATCTTATTTTGGGTGAAGGTTTTTAATTGGGCATATTTTTAAAGGGCTATATTCATTCACCCCCCTCTGAATACTGCACTGAACCCAACACGCCGAACCATCTCCGAATAGACTTGGATGTCCATCGGGGCAAGTTGTGTGATATAATGGGGCCGAAGCCCGTTGAGGAATCTTCTCGCCTTCATCTTTTCCGTACACACCAAGTGGGGTGCATACCTAGATAATTTGAAGAATTGGGCCTCATACTCGGCCACTTTCAAGCCCCGTTGTTTTAGAACGGTGAATTCCGTGGCTTTCTTTTCCTGGATATGATCGGAGAAGTACTTGTTGTTGAAATGCTCCGTGAATTCATCCCATGTGACATGGTATTCTGGCAGTGTTGCTTCTATGGATTCCCACCAGCATCGAGCGTCCCACTCTAGTTGGAATACGACAAGTAAAACCTTCTCTTCATCCACGCATTGCATCACACGGAAGATTCGTTCCATCTCCTTTAGCCAATTCTCGGCATCCTCGGGGTCGGACGAACCTGTGAACCTTGGTGGGTTCATGTTACGGAAACTCCTGTGGAGGTCACCCGCTCCACGGTTTGCTCCACCTTGGGCCACTTGCTGTAATGCCTGTGTGAGGCCTTGCACGGTGCGCTGCATCTCGCGCCATTGTGCTCTTTCAGTAGCCATGATCCTACAAAATGTTTAGAGTGTTTAAGTAAGATAAGGGTTGGTTTTTACTTATAAGGGTAAAGTCATTAGAAATCTTAACCCATGGCTCTATCCATCTCACCAGGTAAGGTCTACTTATATCCTTAGACTTCTCTAACCCCGGACTTAGGTTTTTACCTATCCTTGGACTCAAGTTTTTACTTAGATTTCAATTTCTAACCATTTATATATATATTTTTTCTAGTTCCCTAGGTTTGAAAACTTGGCTCTGATACCACAAAGACTGTCACGCCCCGAGCGCGGAAGATTACCCGGAAGCGTGACGCGTCTATATAGATCGTGTCAATCATGTAAATATCAGAGTGCGCAAATAACTAAGCTTTAACTCGAAATTAATACAAATAGTACGAGCTGACAATTGTCACAACTAATCAAAGGATAAATACATATGTTCCCAGAGTCCAACGACTAGGCTTCAAATCTTAAGCAGTTCTAATCAAGTTGACTAAAACAAATGACATAGATGAATTGATACAACTGACATAAGTGAACTAATACAATAACACAAAGGACATCACAATTAACATGACAATTGATGACTCCATTCTACACTCATCACTCAGACTCATCCCCTTCCGTGTTCTGGCCAATATCCAAACTACCTGAAAAGTTTAGAAAAACAACTAGATGAGCGAATCACTCAGTAGGAATTACATCTCAAGATTTAACATGCTTTAAGTGGTTTACAAGTTCGATTAATGTCAGTAAAGTTATGCATGTAGATGAGTAGATATCAAAGATTGAAAAAAATCGACAAGAGCAGTGAAGGAATAACAAGTGAGAGTATAAGGATTCCAACTTCAATGCAGCAATAGCAAGAGATTCAAGCAAGTAATAACTGGAATTAACGAAAATCTTTCCAAGAGAGTAAGAACTCATGTCAAGCAAGTAATATAAATTCAAGCATGTAAAACTGGAATATGCTATTTATCAATTTCATTCCAGCAAAACTTTACCCTTCTGTGGGTCTCAAGTCAAATCAATCAAGTAATATCACGAGAATGAGTGGAATGTCTAAAGCCTAGCAAGCAAGTACTCCGGTGCAATGCCAAACACCGTGGTCAATAAACTCCCATGGGTACAAGTACCTTCGGGTGCTCCTCCCAGGACTAGACCGGGCCCTATATGCACCACATTAATCATGTTTGTTGACATCCACTCTCATTTATAGCCAATAGGGAATTTAAAGGTTTGACCAGTATGATATATAAGGTGGAATTATGGAATGGAATCCAAGGGCGCATTGATGTGTAGGGATGAACTAGGAGTGGAAACCAGTAACGTTTGATACACGGAAAAAAACTAGATAGGAGAGGTGCCTTATGGGCCACCTGACAATTTTAGAAACGACACCCTCACTGTGGGATGCCCTTCCTGGGAATTATACAGGGTTTAGAGGACCCTGTCAGGAGTTAAATATCACCTCTCAGGCTGCCATCTATCAGTGGAGATGGCAAAAGTGAAAGCCTAACGATCAGGTTAACGCAATGAGCCAGTTGTGTTGACTCAGCAGTTCATCGCGTCAACCCTGCAGTTCATCGCGTCAACCCTGCGAATAGGCTGGGTCGACCCTGTGAACAGGCAGGGTCGACTCTGCAGTTCATCGCGTCAACGCGGTGAACAGGCAGGGTCGACTCTGCAGTTCATCGCGTCAACGCGGTGAACAGGCAGGGTCGACCCTATCAACAGGCGGGGTCGACTCTGCCGTTCACAGCGTCAACGCGGTGAATAGGCAGGGTCGACCCTGTCAACAGGCAGGGTCGACCCTGTCAACAGGCAGGGTCAACTCTGCCGTTCACTGCGTCAACGCGGTGAACAGGCAAGGTCGACCCTGTCAATAGGCAGGGTCGACTCTGCCGTTCATCGCGTCAACGCGGTGAACTGGCAGGGTCGACTCTGCAGTTCAAATCTGCTCAAAATGGCTTAAGGTATTAATCTTTGATTAAGCTAGGGTATTAACCTTTGATTTAAGTTTATTTAGATAAAACTGATGACATGGATAGATAGAGAAAACTGTAAGGATTATAGATCTTTATTCATGCACTCGTTTCATGCTTTAGTTGCTTAAATATCATATTTTTAACATGACGTATCATACAAGTTTTCATTTTTAAAGGAACTAAATGGAGACAAGGTTTCTAGATAGGCTACCTAACAGATTAATTAGGTATGCTAATTAGTTAGTAGATCAACTAACATGTTAATTAGGTATGTTAACATGTTAGTTAAACTAATAAGTTACGTAAAAACACGATAAAACTTGCGTTAGAGGGATATATCGTATGGATATGAAGCTAATACATGCCAACTACCCTAGATTGAAGCTAATACATGCTAATCAATGCTAATCATCTTGGGTATAAGGCTACTACATGCTAATTATCTTAGGTACGAGGTTAATACATGCTAATCATCCTAGATTTAAGTTAACACATGCTAATTATTCTAGGTATGAGACTAATACTTGCTAATTATCTTGGGTATGAAGCTAATACACGCTAATCATCCTAGATTTAAGTCAACACATGCTAATTATTCTAGGTATGAAACTACTACTTGCTAATACATGCTAGTTATTCTGAGTATAAGGCTAATACATGCTAATTATCTTAGGTATGAAGCTAATACATGCTAATCGTCCTAGATTTAAGCTAACACATACTAATTATTCTAGGTATGAGACTAATACTTGCTAATACTTGCTAATACATGCTAATTATTCTGGGTATAAAGCTAATACATGCTAATTATCTTAGGTATGAAGCTAATACATGCTAATCATCCTAGATTTAAGCTAACACATGCTTTATAAACATTAAATATCACATGGAAATGAGCCTAAGACCAAATGCCTAGACTAATCATCCTAGATTAGCTACTAGTTCAGTTAAAAGTTGAGAACACCTACTTGTTGGGAGATCATAGCAGCAGAACCCTTCTTTGTAATCCCTGCAGAGCTTTGCCCCAACCTTAGCTAGCCTAGAATGGGGGTAGCAAAGGGGTATGTATATAGGGTCTGTCTTGACCGAACGGGAGGCAAGATCTGAAATAATGGGGCTTTACAGCTTGTACAGGTTGGAGAGATAGAGATAATGTTTGGGCAGCTAATCCATGGCCCATATGTCTATAACATAAAATTATTTGGCAAAAAACGTTAATGGTGGATGCTAGGATTTGAACCTTGGTCATTGGGTTGAAAGACAAGTTACTTAACCAACTACACTAGGAAGCCACTTGTTAAGTGAATGACCTTTACATATGATAACTTCGTGTTCCCACTTCTTACATAAACTTCCTAAAGAGTTTATATAATATTTTTTTTTATTTGGAAAATATTAATAATAATAATTTTTCTCCCTTCATCTCTAGAGGATCATCATTCATAACACTGCATGGTACCCTCCGCAAACACATCAACAAGAGCAATTAGGGGTACAAAAAATTAGCCGATTCCCACCGTCGCCACAAAGAATTCCATACAGGTGAATTTGTGATGGTGAGGACCGAGAGACTATTCCCTGGAAATGTCTCCAAACTGAGGTCGCGTGGATCAGGTCCCTTCCAGGTTCTGAGACGGATCGGCACCAATGCTTATGTGTTGGACCTCCCCGAGGAATACGGAGTAAGCCCCACATTCAATGTGGCTGACCTGGTGCCCTACAGGGGACCCACTGTGACACCTAGTGAGGACATCGAGCCTGTTCCACCCCTTGCGAGAGCCACTACTCGTGAGAGAGCTCCACCAGACCAGAGAGGCCAGCGTGAGCAAGTGGAGCGGATATTGGATGAACAGGTCACTGGCACCCGGAGCAAAGCATACGAGCGATACTTGGTCAGGTGGAAGGGCCGGCCTCCTTCGGAGGACTCATGGGTGAGCAGGGAGGATCTTCAGCAGTTAGACCCCAACCTCCTGGAGCGTTATCGTAGCCGAGTGGACCCTTTCTCGACAGAGTCGAGCTCTTCACAGCCCGGGGGAGTTGATGGGGACATCACCCATGATTCCCTCTGGCTCGGCACCTCTCTCCCTCCCAGAGACGGGTAGGATGCAGCTCCACGACTGGACGGGTCTGCTTCGACACTTGGGCTTACTATTTGGGTCATCTTGGTGTATTATCTCCTTTTATTTGAGTCATTTTGATGTAATTTTCCTTTGTTTTGAGTCAAGTCCCTAGGTTATTATGTTATTTACCTAAGTTTGTGTTCATCATGATGGGTTAGAGTGTCTTATGGGCCCAATTAGGTGGGCCTGGCCCAGGGGCGCCCTCCCCCTTCCCCACCTCTTTTGGTTATTTGTTATTAGCACTTATCTCAGGGACTTTTTGTAAATGTTGGGATCCCTATAAATAGGACCCCAACCCCACTTGGAGAAGACTAATGAATGATTAAAAGAAAATTTGAAATTCCACTACAATTGTGAGAATCTCTCTCTCTCTCTCTCTAAGGGGTGGATTCCCCTCTCTCTCTCTCTTCTCTCTCTCTCTAAAGGGGGCGAACCCCATTCTCTCTCCTCCCCACCCCCAATTTCAAAATTCTCTCTCTCTCCTCCCCATTCACCTCTCATTAAGACCCCTCCCCCTTCCCCATACACTCATTCAATTCCCCTCCAACCCCTAGGTGGAATTCCCTCTCCTAGGCACCTCTCCATTCTCCCAAGCAACCCTTCCTCTTCCCCAAGCAACCATTCCTTTCCCCAAGCCACCCCTTCCCTTCCCCAACACACCTCTCCATCTCCCAACACACCCCTTCCCATCCCCAATACCCCCATTAACAACCCCCATTAAGTCACATTCCAACCTTGGGAGAGATATCTCCTTCCCTCTCTCCTTCCCAACCCAAATTCGCAGCTCCCCCTTCCTCCACCTGCTAGACCATCTTCCAGCCCCCATTCTGCCCCTCCCACACCTTGGATCACCCTCTACCAGACCCCCACACAGTCCGGGGTCGCCCCCACACCCATCCACCCCATCTCCCATCCCATCTACCCCGTTTCCCATCACCTATCACCTCCCGGTTCATCTCAGTTCGCAGGCAGCAGTCAAGGGTCGAGTTGCAGAGGCAGCCACATCTTCACCACGCATCTTATGGAGGTGTATCATATATTTCCGGAAAGCTCTTCTAGTCGGCTTCGCAGGCGAGGTGATCCCGCCTCATTCCGAGGTTGGAGCCATCCGCGACGTCCGTTCTTGCCCGACTGCACATCTGGCACGTGAGCAGAGACTAGAGCCTCAGTTTAAAGCTGCTGCAACCACACCCCGGCTCCCCTTGGCACACCATTTGACCAGGACGAACCTCTACCAGTCCCCTATCCATCAAAACCAGCGGAGCCTCGTTTGGAGTTCGGAGTACCCCGTTCCAATTATTTTCCCACAGGTACGCAGGTCTGGCCAGTCAGAGACAATCCTGATACCCCCCACTCTTCAGGCTGGTTCTCTCGACTCCGACCTCCTCTGGTGCTCTTCTTGGTTGAGGATCGAAGAAGACTCGTTCACGCTCGCGTCCGTTCTGGTCCCACATCATTCGGATCTTGGGGGAGTTTGTGGCGAGTTTGTCAACCTGCTGCAGCGTCCTGGGACCAGTCAGAGCCAGAACAGAGCAGCACCGGTCCAGCACCTGCCCCGGCCGTCAAGGATGACTCGAACCCAAAAGAAAATTTAGCAGCCCTCCTGGATCAGTCAGTGAAGATTGAGCACTGGTTTCGACGAATTCCAAGTTCGGGAGAACCCGTGGCAGCGCCAACAGCGAGTACCTATCAGGTAGTTCCAGAAGCGGGCAGAATCGGCGAAGTCCTCTTTCGGCGACTCCTTTAGCTCTCCGTCCGATCTTGCCTGGCCGGCTGACCACCCCTCCCTGCGTGGAGATAGTTTTGATTGTAATTAATCATCCCCACCCCTAGTCCACCCCCTCTGTGAGGGCGTAGTGATTGTAATAGCAGGTAAGCGGCCGAAGCGTCATCGGCGCGGCGTGCGGGTAGCCCACGCTTCCCCGCTCGCCCTCGTCTCCGGCCGGGATCGGCGTCCTCATGCCGATCAGGTGAGCTTATGGTCACTTCCTCTGCTGGTTTTACTTTTACTTGTCTTAGTATCGTTTCTAGTTACCCGTCGGCGGTGAGGTGAGCGCCCGATCTCAAACTCCATTGAATTGTGTGACCACCGCGGAGTGAGTTGAGAGTGCGACCCTACAACCCTCGCCCTTGGCGTGCTGGCCGCCCACGGAATTGGGAATCCCAGGCCCTTAGGGGTTCAACCCAAGATAGTCAAATCCCCGGAAAGGCGAGGTCCCTCCTCGGACCCTCTCCACTATCGCCGGTCCATCTACGGATCCGAGTGTGCGCTACACGGGTGAGTCCGCTAGAGTGGGTTCGCCGATCGCTTACTTGCTTGCGAATATAGGTCCAAGGTGCATTGGTCAAGTGGCTGCCACCTCCAAGGGGTTGTGTCACATCACTTCTCTTGCTATCGGCCGGCCGATGAAGAGAGTTTCTCTTGTTGATTACCCTTGTAAAATTAACAAACACTAATAAAAGAATATGGATTAGAACCAAGGTGAGTGTAGCATCAAATTCACAATAAAAATGAGCATGAAAATCATGTATAAGAACACACTTTGTGGGTGTTGCCCTTTTAAACCCCAATGTAATAGGTGGGATAAAAACATATGATGAATACTAAAAATAATAAGTGTGCAAGTGTTGCACTGTGAGGAGGTTCTCAAACGTGGTTGAGAAAGTGAGATGAATATATGAATAAGATGTGTGCATGCGGCTAATGCAGTTAACAGAAAGGAAAAATAACATATAAAAGAGAAACGAAAGGGAGTAAAGAAATCCTGGGATTTTTCTCTGTTGACGGCAGTGGCTTTGGATCAATGTATGGGAGGAGTCTTCCAAGAGATAAAGCTTTTTGGGCGTGTGGAGCTCCTCCTTGAGCCAAGAAGCGGCAGTACCTCCCCTTTAAAATTGATAATCGGCCTCTCTTTAGCATGAGCCGCATGGCTCTATTTATAGGGGAGAATGGAGTTTAAGTCCAAGAACAATTAGGATAGTTGATTTTAGCAAGAGATAAACATTGGAAGGAATCCCTCCAGTCATGGAAAGCCATTAGAGTCCTTTTCGAAGTGAAAAGGGGCCCAAAATGAGGAAAGAAGGAGGTTCCGCGAGAGTTCAGAATTTGAACAAGAATTGACGACCGGACAAACAGTCGCGTTTTAAAATGACACCTGCGGAGGCGTCGTCATTTAAAGAATTGACGACTTTGAGGAGGGCGCTATTTAGAATTTAATACGAATTTTGGGCGGATTTAAAATCTTAAAATATAGCAATGAAAATGACGGCCTGACTAGGGGCGTCAGTTGAAATGACGACATGCACTCCGTCGTTAATCAAAAAATAAAAAAGGCCAAAATGAAATGACGACCACGTATTCGGGCGTCAATTGAAATGACGCTCGAGTGAGTGACGTTATTCCAAAACATGCAAAACAGGGCCATTTTTCATTTCTCATTATTAGTTTCCCATTTTTTAGGTGGACGTGCATCTAACTGTGCTGATTCCAATTACTATTTTTTTGTATTTTTCTGAAACCCGGAAGGCCACCAAATCACCTCTGAAAGAGGGATAAAAATAATATTAAAATAATGTCAAATTGAAAATGACGCCACACACTATGTCGTTAATTCCATTTTTTTCAATTTTTATTTTATTTAAAAATTAATACAACGTTCCTTGACATGTCGTCAATTCTAAAAAAAATTTGAAAAAATTCTCAAAAAATTCAAAAAAATAGGGAAAAATAAAGAATGAACGCCTCCTCAAAGATGCGTCATTTTCCTTTTTATTTTCTTTAATTCTCTTAAAAATAAATGACGTCCCCTCTCACGTTGTTAATTATTGAAAAATTCGTAAAAATGGAGAAAAATATCTAAAAAATCTAAAAAAATAGGAAAAAATAAGAAAAGGGAGAAAAAAAGGGAGAAATCCAAGAAAAGTGGGAAAAACCACTCAAATAAAGTTAATTTGAGGGTAAAATTGGGGCATTACGAGGTAATACGAGATGTATTCACAGTAACGTCAATTTTGGCGTGTCTACAGCTGTCCCGCCTTGGCGTCTACTTTGCAAGGGAGCAGAGCGTACTGAAAAGTAGATGTCAATATGTGATGAGACACGCGATCAACATCACCTGATGAGAATTGAATTCAAAACTCGAGATGAGGCAATTTCGGGAAATTCAATAAAATCAACGATGTTTGGATAAAAGAGGGAGTATGCACGCGGGCACGAATAAGATAAAGGAATGATCAACTTCCAGCGCGGTGGAAGTACCCCAGGTCACAAACCTGTAGGTTTCACCATTGGGGAGCGGTTACCAGCCAATGTGGACGTGTTGCAACCAAGGTTGATCAAAGGAAAAAGATTGAAATAAGAGGATAGAAATCCAAACAAAGAGCTTTCAAGAAAATGACTCAAAACAACGACAAAACGAACTGAGGATTCCCTTCAGCAATGAATATCTCATATCTGGAAAGATTAAGATCAATTTGACTCTCAAAATCTGCTTATCAGAATGATTTTTCACTGTTGATTCAAATATGAATGCATGCTGGGTTTAGAGGAAAAAATTAAAACAAATTAAAATATAAGATAATCAAGGATAATATTGTTAAACTGCCAAGACTAGGTCAAGAAACTGATTTCACGAGCTGATACTAAGCCGAAGCCCGTTTATCCACGCACCAACTCGTAAAAGGGAACCATCGTCCCCAGCCTTGGACGGCTCAACGGCCTATCCGTGTGACTAAGATTCGTCTGGAATCATCATTATTTTTGATGAAGGGGAACTCAAATTCCAGATTTACCAAAGCCACAAGGTCCTTGATATAATCTAATAGCGTATGTAACATATAGTAGAATGCATACAGGGGAGATGGTGATAGTAATAAGCATGGTGGGGAACTGAGATGATGTGCAAACACCGTGTGACTTTGATGATGATGCCCAGTCGGTGGGACCACAGAGCTTCTTATCATGCGCTCAAAATTTCATTAGCCAAGATATAAGGAAGATAATAAGCAATGAATAAGGTATTTAAGCATAGCATGAATCAAAGCATCAATAAGCAATCACAACATAGACATCAAAGCGATCAAAGTTTGGTGTGGATAGCATTCAAGCATGTATTAGCAAGGCGAAGCATGTTTAGCATGAATAGCATGAGTTGAAACATAGCATTGTAAGCATCGTTGTTTGTTGTTTGTCATGAGGATGACAATCTTGGCATGTGAGATTGAGATTGGATGATCATGATCAAGTATGCCCAGTGGCAGAGTGATCAAGTGAAATCAGCAGGAGTTTATTAAAAGATTTTGGAGATGAACGATCAATTAATGCCCAGCAAATCATGAAGATGTGATCAATTGTGAACATGGGGAGAATCAAAAGGTAGATAGCAAAGAATGGAGAGGGCTCATCATGTGCTCTTGGTCCTGTGAGAGTTGTTGTCCCTGCAAAAGTACCATCAGATAAAATACAATGCAAATTTTTTTTGGATTTTGAAATATGCAAATTTTTATGGGTTTTGAAAAAGTATTCAAATTTTTATGGATTTTGGAAAATATTTGAATTTTTTTTTGAATTTTTAAAAATATTCAAAAAAAATTTATGGAATATTCAATTTTTTTGGATTTTGGTTTAGGAAATATTCAACTTTTTTGAATTTTGGTTTAAGAAATATTCAACTTTTTTTGGATTTTGGTTTAGGAAATATTCAACTTTTTTTTTTGGTTTAGACATTGTTAATGCGGCATCAAAGGGTATTTAAACCACTGGCTAGGGGTCCTTGTTCCTTCCCCTTTCGCTAAAACTGCCCAAAGCCGAGCGTGCATTGAAGGGTGGCGCCCTATAACCGACTGCCCTTGATTAACGGTGCCCCTACCAAGGCCATACCCGAGAAACATTCGATCTTAGAGGGAGAAGAGAAGAATAATTGATGATAAGCTTTATGCAGGATGGGAGACATCAAGACTTGAATTCCTTCCAAGGTATTTCCCCTCAAAGAGGTAGTCTGTTGTGCCGGGGCTTTGTGCCTTTGATTTTGAGACCCTTGACATGCATACGACCAGGGTTTTCTCTGCGGGGACTTTGCCACTCTTGTCATGCCATAATTCATACTTTTGAATTTTTCAAAATTTTGACTTGATTTTCATAATAGCCCTTTTGGTGAGATGTATATCATGAAATTTGACTTTAGTTTGGGTCAAGACTACCCCTATTTGAGACTTCTCTCGTATTGGGGATTACCTAGGTTGGTCATCTCATCCGTCAACCTCTTGCACTTGCACTTGGCCGACCAAAGAAGAGAAAAGACTTTTATGAATACTCATGGCATGGCCAAAGCAGCAACGGTGTTTCACCAAAGGAGGCCGGCTAAGGACGCCGTGAAGTGTGTGCGGTGCCCAGCTGAGGGTTGCTCTTAACAAGTAGGGAGAGAACATCATACTCCCAGCGCGGGGTTCTTATTAACCAAAGTGCTGCAAAAGTAAGCCTAAAGACTATTTTTCGACTCTTGGATTAACTTAAACAAAACTTAAGGTAAATGTTTAAAATTCCACGCTTAATCTTGTTAAGAAGCACTTCATTTTGAAAATCATGCGTGAAGTAATGAGATAATGATATCATAAAAATATGTACTTACGCCAATATATTACCTTGCAACCTTTGTAGAAGCAGCTGTCAGAGGCGAGGTTGATCATCGTGGGATAGTCCTCTTTGGCAGTCAAAAGGATTGGAAGCAAAGGATTTGAAAGTGGCTTAACAAGAAGGAGTGGTGCCAAGACCAGACTCAGACGAATAAGGAGAAAAGGAAGAGAGGCGAGAGCTAGAACTCCCTCGCTAAGGCGCGGAGACCCTGATTACATGGATGGTCTACAGAGGAAGCGGAGAATTAGAAGGAGGATGTAGATTCTCTAATTTAGAGTAAATCCACTTAAGAAAAATATAAAAGAAAAGATAAGATAATAATCATCAATATGGAGGAAAATATATGCACGAGGTGCACAAGGGGAGTGTGTGATCGCCAGAGACGCTAGGTCTCAAAAATATAATCAGTAAGAACATGGGAGGAATGATCGCGAAAAGTACCTCAAAAGATGCGGGGATGTGAGTGCTTCCTTTCTCTTCAAATCGGCTGGCCGATGAAGAGAGTTCTTACTTTTATTACCCTTGCAAAAAAGATAAATACCAATAAAAAAATATGGATTAGAATATGGTGTGTAGCATCAAATTCTATATGTAAAGATGAGCATGAAAAATTGTGCAAGAACACACCTTGTGGGTGTTGGCCCTTAAACCCCTATGCAAAAGGGTGTGGGAAAAATGAATGAGGAATGCATGAAGATATGAATAAAAATTAAGGGGAAAGAGTGCATGAGTTGCACTTATGGGAGATCTCAATGATGGTTGAGAGGAAGAATTAACATGAGATAAACATGCATGCATGCATATGAGCGATGATAATAGAACATAAAAAGAATAAACTAATAAGAGCCTGTGCTTGGCTTGGA
Organism: Amorphophallus konjac; assembly: GCA_022559845.1. Classification (NCBI taxonomy): domain Eukaryota; kingdom Viridiplantae; phylum Streptophyta; class Magnoliopsida; order Alismatales; family Araceae; genus Amorphophallus; species Amorphophallus konjac. The sequence continues at coordinate 270,592,499 of CM040118.1, read as the reverse complement.
TGCTCGATGGGGAGAAAGGCTTTAATTGGATGATGACATGAAGCGCCCAAGAGCCTTCTCCTTCAGCCAATAACAACACCTGCGTAAGAAGGAAAAGAAGAAAAAAAAAAGACAGAAAACAAAAACAAAAAGAAGGCAGAAGAACGGGGAAGAAGAAGAAGAAGGGGAATTCGAAAGGGAAGAATCCGCGGGAGGAGAATGAGGAATCCAACCTAATTAACAGAGCAGTCGGCCCTATTAAATAGAATTGGAGGAGATAAACATGGGCAAGAGTCCAATAAGGGGAAGGATAAGAATGGGCAAGAGCCCCAATCAAGGCAGGAGTCTAACGAAGCAAGGACTCTCTCGGGAAAGGGCTGCGAAGCCAGAAGATGAAACACGCCCTTGGTCAGGGCGTCAATTCAAGAATTGACGACCTGTCAAGGGGCGTTAATTTAAAACACGCCCGGGGTCAGGGCGTTTCTTCCTGGATTAATTTTAGAAATAAACATTTCTTTTATTTGGAAATTGTGAAAGACGCCTCAGGGAGAGGCGTGAATTGAAAAATGCCCCATGTTAGGGCGTGATTCAACATTTTTCAAACATTTATTCTTTTTCGATAATTGCATAATTCCAGGAATTGATGCCCTCACCTCAGGGCGTCCTTTCATCAAGAAACGCCCCAGGTCAGGTCGTGTTTTAAAACACGCCCTTCACCAGGGCGTTAATTTTTAAAAAAGAGGGAAAGGGGAAAAAATCCATGAAAAATGGAAAAAACACACAAATAAGCTAATTTGAGGGTCAAATGGGGCATTACAAGGCAATATGAGAAATACTCAAAGTAATGTCAATTTTGGCGTGTCTACAGCTGCCCCGCCTTGGCGTCTGCTTTGCAAGGAAGCGTAGCAAACTGAAAAGTAGATGCCAAGGTGTGATGAGACACGCAATCAACATCACTTGATGAGAATCAAATCAAAAGCACGAGATGAAGCAAATCTCGGGAAATTCAATGAAATCAACGATGTTTGGATAAAAGGGGGAGTGTGCACGCGGTGCACGAAGGAGATAAAATAAAATGATCAACTTCCAGCGCGGTGGAAGTACCCCAGGTCACAAACCTGTAGATTTCACCATTGGGGAGCGGTTACCAGCCAATGTGGACGTGCTGCAGCCAAGGTGGATCAAAGGGAAATGATTAAAAATAAGATGATAAAAATCCAAACAAGGAGCTCTCGAGAAAAGACCCAAAACAGCGATAAAACGAACTGAGGATCCAATTCGACAATGAAAATCTCATATCGAGAAAGATTAAGATCAATTCAACTCTCAACATCAGCTTATCAGAATGATTTTCCAATGTTAATTCAAAGTCCTACAAGAATGCATGCTGGGCTAAAGGGAAAATAACAAATGAAAATATAATATAATCAAGGATAATATTGTTAAACTGCCCAGACTGGGTCAAGAAATCAATTCTGCGAGCTGATACTAAGCCGAAGCCCGTTTATCCACGCACCAACTCGTAAAAAGGGAACCATCGTCCCCAGTCTTGGACGGCTCAACGGCCTATCCGTGTGACTAAGACTTCTCTGGAATCATCATTATTTTTGATGAAGGGGAACTCAAATCCCAGATTTACCAAAGCCACAAGGTCCTTGATATAATCTAGTAACATATGTAACATATAGTAGAATGCATACAGGGAGATGGTGATATCAATAAGCATGGGAACTGAGAAATGAGCTGCAAGCACCGTGGGACTTTTGAGTGATGATGCCCTGCCGGCGGGACCAAGAGCCTCTTCCTGCGCTCAAAAATTCATTAGCCAAGATATAACAAGCAATGAATAAGGCATTTAATCATAGCATGCATAGCATGAATCAAAGCAACCAATCATAGCATATATCATGAACAGCATAAGTCAAATCATGGCATAGCAAAGTATCATTATTTGTTGTTTGTCATGAGGATGACAATCTGGCTAATCAAGTTTTGGAGTTAAATAATCAGAATCTGATAATGCCCATCGGCGGAGTAATCAGATGAAACGAGCAGGAGTTGATTGAAAGATTTGGAGATGAATAATCATGAGATATGATAATTAGAATGATATAGGGAAATGATGCCCCTGGGTGGCATGTCATGAGAATATTGGGAAGAATCAATAGATTGATAGCAATAAGTAGAGAGAGGACCCATCCCGTGCTTTTGGTCTCTGCAAAGCTGTTCCTGCAAAACACCATCAGAAAATACAATGCAAATTTTTGAATTTTGGAAATATGTAAATTTTTATGAGTTTTGGAAATATTTGATTTTTTATGAGTTTTGAAAATATTTGAATTTTTATGGAGATTTTTGGAAATATTTGAATTTTTATGGAGATTTTTGATCGGGAAATATTCAATTTTTTTTGGATTTTGGCTTAGACATTGTTAATGCAGCATCAAAGGGTTGTTTTGAACTACTGGCTAGGGGTCCTTGTTCCTTCCCTTTTCGCTAAAACTGCCCAAAGCTGGACGTGCATTGAAAGTGGCATCCTATAACCGACCGTCTTTGATCAACGGTACCCCTACCAAGGCCATACCCGAGAAACATTCGGTCTTAGAGGGAAAAGAGAAGAACAATTATGACAAGCTTTGTGCAGGATGGGAGATATCGGGACTTGAATTCCTTCCAAGGTGTTCCCTTCAAAGAGGTAGTCTGTTGTGCCGGGGCTTTGTGCCTTTAATTTTTAGACCCTTGACATGCATACGCCCAAAGTTTTCCTTGCGGGGACTTTGCCACTCTTGACATGCCATAATTCATACTTTTACTTTTATCGAAATTTTGACTTGATTTTCATAATAGCCCTTTTTGGCGAGATGTATATCATGAAATTCATATGAAAACTCATATTGATTTTAGGTCAAGACTGCCCCTATTTGAGACTCCTCTCGTATTGGGGATTACCAAGGTTGGTCATCTCATTCGTCAACCTCTTGCCCCTGCATTCGGCCGAGTAAAGAAGAGAAAAAGACTTTCAGATATACTCATGGCATGGCCAAAATAGCAACGGTGTTTAACCAAAGGAGCCGGCTAAGGACGTCGTGAAGTGTGTGAGGTGCCCAGCTAAGGTTTGCTCTTAACAAGCAGGGAGAGAATGTTGAATTCCTAGCGCGGGGTTCTTATTAACCAAGAGTGCTGCATAAGCAAGCCTAAAGACTCTTTTTAAGAATGATTTCAATTAAACAAAAGCTTAAGATAAAGGTTTAAAACACCACTCTTAATCTTGTTAGGAAGCACTTCATTTTGAAAATCATGCGTGATGTAATGAGGTAATGATATCATATAAATGCATACTTACGCCAATATGTTACCTTGCAACCTTTGTTAAAGCAGCTGCCGCGAGAGGTTGATCATCGTGGGATAGTCCTCTTAGGCAGGTAAAGGATTGGAAGCAAAGGATTGAAAGTGGCTTAACAAGAAGGAGTGGTGCCAAGACCAGACTCAGACGAATAAGGAGAAAAGGAAAAGAGGCGAGGGCTAGAACTCCCTCACTAAGGCACGGAGACCCTGATCACATGGAACAGTCTACAGAAGGAGAGGAGAATTAGAAGGAGGAATGAGAACTAAAGCCTCGAAAGCAGTGGGAGAAAGGGCAGATGCCCAAGGCAGTGGATGTGGAAGAAGTTGGGTCAGACCCAGAATCAGGAGGAATTAGAAGAAGAAATTGATAGATAGAAAGAGGCGGATCCGGAGGGTCCGGAGGCAGAAGAGAATCATGAGAGAAAAAATCCGAAGGCTCCGGAGGGATGACAAAAGAAGGGACGCGATGCCCTGAGACGAAATAGGGAAAAAGATGATGGAAAAGGAAGAAAAAAATGAAGGATGTGATGTTCAGGAAGATTAGAAAGATGAATCGGAAGAAAGATGGAGGGTCCGGAGGTTCCGGAGGAAGCAAATGCCGAGGGACGCGATGCCCAAGGAGGAGAGAAAAATCCGGAGGTTCCGGAGGAATGAAATCAGGAAAGAGAAGGTGGAAAGGGGCGTCGTGCCCGAGGGAAAAGTCCGGAGGTTCCGGAGGAAGCAAATGGAAAGGGGCACGATGCCCGGGGAAAAGATAGAGACAATCAGGTGGAGAATCCGGAGGTTCCGGAGGGCGGGGAAGATACGGGTTTGGAAACCCGGGAAGCAGGAGGTGCAAATGCATGTAATGGGATGGATGCGATGAATGCATGAAATGCAAAGAATATGAAGAATGTGAAGGGCGAGAGGATGAGATCCTCCTTCTAACCCTGGGAATGGCCCACGAAGAAAAAGTGATAGAGATGGATGAATAGAAAGTGGAACAAATAAGGGATGGCCCCTTAGCATTAAGATAACTGCCCCTCCACGGCAGTGAAAGTGTATGAGAAATAGCCCCTGCCGAAGCTTCAATGGTGAATGTCAACTCCCTTGGAGAGTGCAAAGTAATGGTGTGAGGGAGTTGGAAAGTTGGGCTCGGAAGCATTATGTTGCCCAAAGATTCAAAATTTAAAAATTGGAACAAAGGGTGCCCTGCCCGGCCCTTACACAGCATCAATGCTTGGCATGGCGGCGACTTGGCTTCTTCGACCGTGCTTGGCATAATAACCCGGATTGGCATCCGGCAAATGAATTCTTGAATCTTGAATGGCGCGGCCAAATCCTTGCTGCCCGGCTCTTGGTCGTCCTCGGCACCTGTGCTTGTAGAAGGCCCCCCATTCCGAGTAGTAAGTGGAGGTGAAGCGGAGGCGGAAGGCTCCATGAATGGTGGAGGCATGATGGAAAGCGTTGGCAAATGGGTGAGCGTAAGCGGGGGTTCAAACACGTCGCGTTTCTCCCTTTGCTTGGAAGCAGTTGGGATTGGCTCGGGTGCAAAAAGGGGTGGATCCTGCTCAGGATTAGCCATGGGTAAGGGTAAAGGGTTAAATGGTGGAATAGGCAAAGTGGGTTTTAAAGGGATAATGGAAGGCCGAGGTGGCGGTAATGGGAGGTTAATTGGGGAAGGTTCAATGGTGGGTTCGACGGAGGCTAATGGTGTGGAGGTAGATGGCTTAACGGGTGGAGGTTTAATAGTGGAAGGCTTGGGGGAGGCCAGTGTTGCGGAGGTTAATGGTGTAACTGGAGGAGGTGTAATGTATGTGGTGTCAAGGATAGGAGGAGACTTACAATGTGCCGGCGTGGGTGATTGAAGTATCGACCCATCATCGTAACACCAATTAGTCTCATAAATAGGGGTTGGATCAGGGATGGTTTCATCCTGAGCAGGGGGTTCATCGAATGAAAATGGGGAAAGCGGAAAGTTAAGGAAACTCAGAAGGGGTGCCTGCGGAGCTTCATCATCAGCGTATACTGCCTCAGATTCTTCGAATGCCGGCTCTTGCTCACTTGAACCGCCGACGCCGTAATCATCCCTCCTATCTTTCCATTCTCTCTCCATCTTTGTAATCTCGTCCAGAGCGGCATGGAGAGGATTGACCGGAGTAGGAGGAGCCGTGACCCTTCTTAATTGTTCCTCCATCAAAGTAATCTTATCAAGCAGAGATTGTTGGGTGGGTGTGACTTGAACAACCGAGGGCTGGCAGGGCCTTGAAGGAGGAGGGGCCGTATAAAAAGGCCGTGGAGGGGAATTAATGGGCCGACCCATAGAAGAACCCGGATGGGCCAGATTGCAATGAATAAATGGGCCTTGGGGCCGTGATCGAGAGGGAATAGAAGGAGGCGGGTGATGGGCCACCCGAGTAGAATGAACAGGAGGAGATGGGTAATGGGCTACCCGATCAGGATTGGAAGGAGGAGGTGGGTGATGGGCCACCCGTGTAGAATTGGAGGGAGATGCATGAGATGTACCCTCAACGGCGGCCTTAAGGGCTTGGATCTGTTGAGGGGTAAGATGATCTAATGCATGCAAAATCTGAGAGACCTTCTCATCATTGGGACGAGAGGGCTTAATGGGAATAGTGGCTCGAAATTGAGTTGAAGGACCATAAGGATGGACATTGCCCATGGGTCGGGCAACACCATAAGAATGAGGACGTGGTCCCTTGAAAGTATGGTGAGAATGATGAACATGTTGAATTTGAGGGGAATAAGATGTGCTAGGTTGATCACCCTCATGAACATTAATTGAATTGAACATGTTATTTTGTCTATCAAAGTAAGCCATTCAAGCAATTTAGTGTGCAAACAATTTGTAAAGAAACACACAAGTTGTGATGGTTACCTTGATTTCTTATGTTTGAATCTTGGTGAATTAATGATTTTATGCAAATTGATATGATTCACACAAGGGGAGGAACCTAGTTTCAAATGTGATTTAACTCCAATGCCAACTAAGAACACTCTCTCACCACGTATAGGCCAACTAATTCGGGACTTCAAAGGGTACAACCTGCCCGGCGTCCGTGAGGGAATCCACGGGTGCGGGGACTTATGGAGGCTTGGAAAAGGGATTTCCGGTCCAAAGAGACGGAATGCTCAATGGAGGGTCGTCCCGATTCCAAGAGGGTGTGTGGATCCTAATGAAGAGGAGGGGGCTCCCAAACCAATGCAAAGAATGAATGCAACAGGGGAAATCAGGCCAACCACAATAATATGATCAATCAAGAAAGATAAGCATGAAATATCATGAAAAACCACAGCCGGGAGGGTTCTGGAAACCCACAGTAAAAAACACGCCCTGGAAGGGGGCGCTACTAACCAAAGACATGACAGTGTAACTGTCGTGAATCAACGTGAGGGGCCCAGGGGCAGGGTAAAAAGTGCCTTAGGGTGAGGCGCTATCAATAAAAGGACGCCCTTTGCAGCGGGCGTCAAATTCACAAGACACGCCCTGATTTGGGGCGCTAATCAAGTAAAAGACGCCCTGGATCAGGGCGTGAATTCACAGGCAGCGTAAAATAACGGAAGAAATCAGGAGATATGCTCGAAGACGCCCTGCCAGAGGTCGTTACACTGGAATAAGATGCCCCGAGTTAGGGCGTTAACTTAAAACGCGCCTCTGTCAGAGGCGCTAATTACCTTTCTTCCAGAAAACCTTCACGGCCGATAGTATCAAGCACTCACAGTCACAGCAGGCAATCAACAATATGGATATTAAGATAACATCATGCTCATCAAAGATTTGGAATAAGTGGAAATTCTAAAAAAATAACAAACTGGCAAATCACTTAGGGAAGAGTGCAAAGCCAATGGAGGGTGCCCGAGGGGCACAAAAGGAGACGCACCGAGGGTGCAATAGGGGAGATGGCACACGCGGGTGCCTAGGGGGAAAGGGTAATAAACAAAGAACACAAAGTGTCCCACCGTGATCGCCAATTTGTAGATTCTCTAATTTAGAATAAATCCACTTAAGAAAAATATAAAAAAAAAGACAAGACAATAATCATCAATATGGAGGAAAATATATGCACGAGGTGCACAAGGGGAGTGTGTGATCGCCAGAGACGCTAGGTCTCAAAAATATAATCAGTAAGAACATGGGAGGAATGATCGCGAAAAGTACCTCAAAAGATGCGGGGATGTGAGTGCTTCCTTTCTCTTCAAATCGGCCGGCCGATGAAGAGAGTTCTTGCTTTTATTACCCTTGCAAAAAAGATAAATACCAATAAAAAATATGGATTAGAATATGGTGTGTAGCATCAAATTCTATATGTAAAGATGAGCATGAAAAATTGTGCAAGAACACACCTTGTGGGTGTTGGCCCTTAAACCCCTATGCAAAAGGGTGTGGGAAAAATGAATGAGGAATGCATGAAGATATGAATAAAAATTAAGGGGAAAGAGTGCATGAGTTGCACTTATGGGAGATCTCAATGATGGTTGAGAGGAAGAATTAACATGAGATAAACATGCATGCATGCATATGAGCGATGATAATAGAACATAAAAAGAATAAACTAATAAGAGCCTGTGCTTGGTTTGGATGCTCGATGGGGAGAAAGGCTTTAATTGGATGATGACATGAAGCGCCCAAGAGCCTTCTCCTTCAGCCAATAACAACACCTGCGTAAGAAGGAAAAGAAGAAAAAAACAAGACAGAAAACAAAAACAAAAAGAAGGCAGAAGAACGGGGAAGAAGAAGAAGAAGGGGAATTCGAAAGGGAAGAATCCGCGGGAGGAGAATGAGGAATCCAACCTAATTAACAGAGCAGTCGGCCCTATTAAATAGAATTGGAGGAGATAAACATGGGCAAGAGTCCAATAAGGGGAAGGATAAGAATGGGCAAGAGCCCCAATCAAGGCAGGAGTCTAACGAAGCAAGGACTCTCTCGGGAAAGGGCTGCGAAGCCAGAAGATGAAACACGCCCTTGGTCAGGGCGTCAATTCAAGAATTGACGACCTGTCAAGGGGCGTTAATTTAAAACACGCCCGGGGTCAGGGCGTTTCTTCCTGGATTAATTTTAGAAATAAACATTTCTTTTATTTGGAAATTGTGAAAGACGCCTCAGGGAGAGGCGTGAATTGAAAAATGCCCCATGTTAGGGCGTGATTCAACATTTTTCAAACATTTATTCTTTTTCAAAAATTGCATAAATCCAGGAATTGACGCCCTCACCTCAGGGCGTCCTTTCATCAAGAAACGCCCCAGGTCAGGTCGTGTTTTAAAACACGCCCTTCACCAGGGCGTTAATTTTTAAAAAAGAGGGAAAGGGGAAAAAATCCATGAAAAATGGAAAAAATACTCAAATAAGCTAATTTGAGGGTCAAATGGGGCATTACAAGGCAATATGAGAAATACTCAAAGTAATGTCAATTTTGGCGTGTCTACAGAGGAGTGAGGACTAAAGCCTCGGAAGCAGTGGGAGAAAGGGCAGATGCCCAAGGCAGTGGACGTGGAAGAAGTTGGGTCGGACCCAGGAATAGGTGAAATTAAGAGAAGGAATTGATAGATGGAAAGGAGTGGATCCGGAGGGTCTGGAGGCCGCAGAAAAAAACCATAATTGGAAGAAGAATCCGGAGGCTCCGGAGGGATGGAATCAGAAGGGTCGGGATGCCCTTGAAAGTGGTATGGGAAAATATGATGAAAAAGGAAAAAGAGAATGAAGAACGTGATGTCCTGCAGGAGCATGAAGATGAATTGGAAGAATGATGGAGGGTCCGGAGGGATGGAATCAGAAGGGTCGGGAAGCCCCGAAAGAAGATAGAGAGAATAAGATGGTGAATCCAGAGGTTCCGGAGGAAGAAAATGCCGAGGGACGCGGTGCCCTGGGAAGAGTGGATGAAAAGGGTCAGGAGGGTTCGGAGGTTCCGGAGGGATAGCGAAAGAAGGGACGCGATGCCCTAGGAGAGGAGATAAGAAATCCAGAGGATTCAGAGGAGGAAGACACCATGGGACGCGATGCCCAGGGAGGACGGGAGAGAAATCCAGAGGATCCGGATATGGAGGTGTAGAGGGGCGCGATGCCCTAAAAGGGAGGTAGGAGGAAGCAAATATCGAGGGATGCGCTGCCCTGGGAGAATTAGTAAGAAGCCCAGAAGATCTGGACGTGAGGGTGGGTAGGGGCGCGATGCCCAAAGAGCAAGATCTGGAGGTTTCGGAGGAAGAAGATAGAAAAGGGCGCGATGCCCTAGGAGGAGAATGTCCGGAGGTTCCGGAGGAGTGGAATCAGAAAGGGTGTCATGCCCTAAAAGAAGGGATAAAACACCTGGAGGTTCCAGGGAAATAGCAGAAAAGGGGGCGCGATGCCCCGGGAGAAAGTCCGGAGGTTCCAGAGGAGTGGAATCAGAAAGGGCGTCATGCCCTAAAAGGAGGGATAAAACACCTGGAGGCTCCAGGGAAATAGCAGGAAGGGGGGCGCGATGCCCCGGGAGAATTAGGGAGGAAAAACCTGGAAGGACGAGATGCCCTGGGGGGAGTGGATTAGAAGAGAATGGAGGATCCGGAGGTTCCGGAGGAATGAGCCACCATGGGGCGTGATGCCCCAGGGAGACAAGAGAGGAATCCGGAGAGTCCGGATGTAGTAGTTGGAAAGGGGCGCCATGCCCTAAGGGAAGATCGGAGGGGGCACAATGCCTAGGAAGTGTAAGGAGACCAGAAGATCCCAAGGATGAAGATGAACAAGATGGGGAATGCGGAAGATCCGGAGGTTCCGGAAGATGGGGAAAATACGGGTCTGGAAACCCCGGAAAAACGGAATGCAAATGCATGTGAATGCAACAAAATGGATGCGATGAAGACATGGATGCAACAGAATGCATGAGATGCAAAGAATATGAAGGGCGAGAAGATGAGATCCTCCTTCTTACCCCCGGAGTGGCCCATGAAGAATTGGTGATAGACGGAAATATGGGTGGAGTTGAATGGAAGGTGGATAGAATAGTGGAAGGCCGCTTAGCACCAAGATAATCGCCCCTCCATGGCAGTGAAAGTGTATAGCCAATTGGCCCAATGGATAAAGCAAGAGCCCGTGACGAAGCTTCAACAATAAACGACAACTTCCTTGGAGGGCAAAGAACAATAATGTGAGGGAGTTGAAGAGTTAGAACATGAAGCATCGTGTTGCCCAGGGATTGTGGCATATAAAGACTGTTGAACAAAATAGGCATTCACCCCTTGTATGGAAGAATGGGTTCAAGATTGGAAAGTTGGAACAAGGGGTGCCCTGCCCGGCCTTTGGGCACGAACTTACACGGCATCAAAGCTTGACATTCTCTCTTAGTGAGCAGTGGCGGGGACTTGGCCTCTTCGACCATGCTTGGCACAATAACCCGGATTGGCATCCGGCAAATAAACTCTTGCATCTTGAATAGCACGGCCGTGGCCAAATCTTTCTTGCCCGGCTCTTGATCATCTTCGGTACAAGTACTTGAAGAAGCACTCCCATTCTGAGTGGTAAAGGAAGGTGAAGCGGAGGTGGAAGGCTCCATGGGTGGTGATGGTGTAATGGAAAGTGTTGGAGAAAGAGTGAGTGGAAGCGAAGGTTCAAACACAACAAGCTTCCCCCTTTGCTCGGAAGCGGACGGGATTGGCTCGAGTGCAAAAAGGGATGGATCCTGCTCAGGATTAGCCACAGGTAAGGGTGGTGGGTTAAATGGTGGAATAGGTGTAGGGACTAGCAAAGCTAGTTTTGGCGTTATAGGCATAGTGGACGGCTGAGGTGGCGAACAAAGAGGAGGGGTAATAGAAGGCTCGGCGGAGACCGGCGTAGTGGAGGGTGATGGAGGCTTGGCAGAGGCCGATGGAATGGAGGCTACTGGTGTGGTTACAGGAGGTGCGAACGGAGAAGGTTTAGTGCGTTGAAAATGCCGGATGGGGCGAGAGGTGTTAGGGATAGGATGAGACTAATGGTGTGGCAGTATGGGTGGTTGAAATATCGACCCATCACCGTAACACCAAGTATTGGGGAGAGGAGAAGACTCATGGTGCGGCGGTATGGGTGATTGGAGTATCGACCCATCATCGTAACACCAAGTATTGGGGAGAGGAGGAGACTCATGGTGCGGCGGTATGGGTGATTGGAGTATCAACCCATCATCGTAACACCAAGTATTGGGGAGAGGAGGAGACTCATGGTGCGGCGGTATGGGTGATTGGAGTATCGACCCATCATCGTAACACCAAGAGGTCTCATAAATGGGGGTTGGATCAGGGACTGTGGCATCGTCCTGAGCATAGTGGTCTTCTGGCAGTGGAGGAAGAGGACGGCGAAGGAAACTCGGAAGGGGTGCATCTCGAGGAGCTTCAAATTCTTGTACCGTTTCGAAATCTTCATCATTAAATAAATCCAAAGGACGCCGTGGTGGAGGCGAAATGATAAGTGGTGGAGTATGGTGTTGTGGGGGATTTTGAGGAGGCGAATATGTATATGGAGGCGGAGAGCCATGTAAATGCGTAGTGCGGATGAGTGGAGGGCGGACGGTGTCCACTTGATTATCAGGACTTGTAACATCTTCTCTCTCATATATATCGTTGATGCCATTATCCCTCCTCTCCTTCCACTCTTTTTCCATGCTTGTAATCTCATTTAGAGCAGCATAGAAGGAATTGACTGGAGTAGGAGGAGCGGGCTGTGGGCTTGTAATCCTCTTTAATTGTTCCTCCAACGAATCGAGTTTATCAATAAGAGTTTGTTGGAGAGGTGTAACTTGAGAAATGGAGGGTTGGCAAGATGGCCTTGAAGGAGGGGCTTGATATAAAGGCCGTGGAGGGGGATTAATGGGCCGACCCATAGAAGAACCTGGATGGGCCGGGTTGCAAGGAATAAATGGGCCTTGGGGCCATGAAGGATGAGAAATAGAAGGAGGCGGGTGATGGGCCACCCGAACAGGAGTAGGTGTGGACGAAGGAGGCGGGTGATGGGCCACCCGAATAGGAGTATGTGTGGACGAAGGAGGCGGGTGATGGGCCACCCGAATAGGGGTATGTGTGGATGAAGGAGGCGGGTGATGGGCCACCCGTGTGGGAGTATGTGTGGATGAAGGAGGCGGGTGATGGGCCACCCGTGTGGGAGTATGTGTGGATGAAGGAGGCGGGTGATGGGCCACCCGTGTGGAATTGGAAGGAGGATGAGGAGTGGATGTGCCCTCGACAATAGCCTTAAGGGCTTGGATTTCTTGAGGGGTGAGATAATCTAATGCACGAATGAATTGAGAGACCTTCTCGTCGTTGGGAGGAGACGGTCCCGAAGGAATAGTGGCTCCCTAGAATGATTGTGGTGAGAATTATGGAATTGAGGATTATATGCTATGCTAGGTTGTGCATCCTCGTGAACAAAATTAAGATTAAACATGTTATTTTGTCTATCGAGGTAAGCCATTATGCAATCAAAGTTCAAGCAAAATAATTTGCAAAGAAGCACACAAGTTGGAATGGTTACCGTTGATTTTTTTTTATTTATTTGAACCTTGGTGAATTAATGACTTTTAACAAATTTTCGGAGTGATTCACACAAGGGAGGAACCTAGTTTCAATGTAAGTTTACTTCGATGCCAACTAAGAACACTCTCTCACCATGCATAGGCCAACTAAACCCGGGACTTTAAAGGTACAACTTGCCCAGCATCCGTGAGGGAATCCACGGGTGCGGGGACTTACTGAGGCTTGGTTTAGGAATTTTCAGTACAAAGAGACGGAATGCTCAATGGAGGGTCCTTCCTTCACCAAGAGGGGGTAAGATCTCCTAAAAGGTGTGGGGAGAGGAGGTCTCCCAAACCAATGCAAAGATGAATGCAAACTAATGCAGGTAGATTAATCAGATAATATCAGAATGAACACCACAGAACAAAAAGGATGACCTGGATAAGGTCGCTATATCAACAAGCAACGCCTGAGTGTCAGTCGCTAATCACTGTGAATAGTGCAAGCAGAGTAAAGTGAGGCGCTGTCTCTAGAATGGACGCCTGTGCACAGGGGCGTCAAATAGCAGTAATCAATACCCAAAATGATGAATAAAGCAATGATAATCAAAATAACGCCTTTTAGTAAGGCGCTGTACAAGTGAAAGGTGCCTCTTAAAGGGGCGTCAGAATGTAACAGTCAAAGAAACTGACGCCTTGGTGTGAGGCGTTATATTGGGAAATGACGCCTCTGTGTGGGACGTTAATTATAAAATGATGAAAATCTTGGAAGCGACGCCTGTTCAAACGGTCGCTATATGTGGAAGTGACGCCTCTGTGAAGGGCTCTAATTCCTTCTGTCCCCAGAAACACTCCAACGGCCAGAAAGCTTAAACAGTGATAAAAATACCAATAGGAAGGAATGAAAACACTCACAATCACAAGATAAAAATCATGGCAATCAATAAGAACATGAAATAGGATCTGGCATGCTCATCAAATTTTTTTTAAGAGATGGATAAGTGGACTTTCTTAAAATATAACAAACTAACGACCACTTAGGGAGAGTGCTACGTGGAGCACAAAGGGAGGCGCACCGTGGGTGCAAAAGGGGAGATGGCACACGTGGGTGCCCAAGGGGAAGGGTAATCAAAAGAAAAATAAAAGGTGTCCCACCGTGATCGCCAATTTGTAGATTCTAAGAAATCCACTTAAGGAAAACTAAGAAGAATTAAAAGGGAAAAGAAGAATGAGGAAAAGAGGAGAAAAGGGGAGCATGCGAGGATGCTAAGGGGAAAGGTGATCGCCAGAGATGCGAGGGCCTCAAATGATATAAACAATAACAATATGGAGGGATCACGAATATAAATACCTCAAAAGGATGTGGGGGAGATTGTGAGTACACCTTCTCTTGCTATCGGCCGGCCGATGAAGAGAGTTTCTCTTATTGATTACCCTTGTAAAATTAACAAACACCAATAAAAGAATATGGATTAGAACCAAGGTGAGTGTAGCATCAAATTCACAATAAAGATGAGTATGAAAATCATGTATAAGAACACACCTTGTAGGTGTTGCCCTTTTAAACCCCAATGCAATAGGTGGGATAAAAACATATGATGAATACTAAAAATAATAAGTGTGCAAGTGTTGCACTGTGAGGAGGTTCTCAAACGTGGTTGAGAAAGTGAGAATATATGAATAAGATGTGTGCATGCGGCTAATGCAGTTAACAGATAGGAAAAATAACATATAAAAGAGAAACGAAGGGGAGTAAAGAAATCCTGGGGTTTTTCTCTGTTGACGGCAGTGGCTTTGGATCAATGTATGGGAGGAGTCTTCCAAGAGATGAAGCTTTTTGGGCGTGTGGAGCTCCTCCTTGAGCCAAGAAGCGGCAGTACCTCCCCTTTAAAATTGATAATCGGCCTCTCTTTAGCATGAGCCGTAGGGCTCTATTTATAGGAGAGAATGGAGTTTAAGTCCAAGAACAATTAGGATAGTTGATTTTAGCAAGAGATAAATATTGGAAGGAATCCCTCCAGTCATGGAAAGCCATTAGAGTCCTTTCCGAAGTGAAAAGGGGCTCAAAATGAGGAAAGAAGGAGGTTCCGCGAGAGTTCAGAATTTGAACAAGAATTGACGACCGGATAAACAGTCGCGTTTTAAAATGACGCCCGCGGAGGCGTCGTCATTTAATGAATTGACGACATTGAGGAGGGCGCTATTTAGAATTTAATACGAATTTCGGGCGGATTTAAAATCTCAAAATATAGCAATGAAAATGACGGCCTGACTAGGGGCGTCAGTTGAAATGACGACATGCACCCCGTCGTTAATCAAAAAATAAAAAAGGCCAAAAGGAAATGACGACCACGTATTCGGGCGTCAATTGAAATGACGCCCGAGTGAGGGACGTTATTCCAAAACATGCAAAACATGGCCATTTTTCATTTTTCATTATTATTTTTCCATTTTTTAGGTGGACGTGCATCTAACTGTGCTGATTTCAATTACTATTTTTTCGTATTTTTCTGAAACCCGGAAGGCCACCAAATCACCCCTGAAATAAGGATAGAAATAATATTAAAATAATGCCAAATTGAAAATGATGCCACACACTATGTCGTTAATTCCATTTTTTAATTTTTATTTTATTTAAAAACTAAAACAACGTCCCTTGACATGTCGTCAATTCTAAAAAAAATCTGAAAAAATTCCCAAAAAATTCAATAAAATAGGGAAAAATAAAGAATGGACGCCTCCTCAAAGAGGAGTCATTTTCCTTTTTATTTTCTTTAATTTTTTTAAAAACAAATGATGTCCCCTCTCACGTCGTTAATTATTAAAAAACTGTAAAAATGGAGAAAAATATCTAGAAAATCCAGAAAAATAGAGAAAAACAAGAAAAGGGAGAAAAAAGGGAGAAATCCAAGAAAAGTGGGGAAAATCACTCAAATAAAGTTAATTTGAGGGTCAAATTGGGGCATTGCGAGGTAATACGAGATGTACTCACAGTAACGTCAATTTTGGCGTGTCTACAGGCTTCGCCGTCGACCAAAAATCTCCCCCCTTTTCAAACTCGGCCTCTAGGGTCTATTTATAGAGCACCTAAAGTCCTAGCTCGAAATTAGGGTTTAGAAGCATTTTCAGGTCGAGATTATTAAATAAAAGATGAAGATAGATCAATTATCTTTCATTCGGAAGAAACGGCACTCAAAATGGTTAACGATTCGTGGAGAAATGGCTGAATAAATTTGGGGATAAATCCACGAGGAGAGAGAGAAAATATGTTGAATTTTCAGCAATCGAGCAAATGAACGGTCTAACGATAGACCACACATCCATATGGGCGGCCCATTCTGGGCCGTCCAACCCCATCGGTGGAAATTCAACAATTCACAAAATAATCCAAATTATCCATTGAACCGACCGAAGAGTTCGCCGTTGGACTCTCATAAATGAACGGTTATGATTAGACCGTTCATAGTTAGAGCGGCCAAAGAACAACCGTTCTAGCCTTGTCGGTGATAAATAGATTAATTGGGTAATTATCTGCGAAGACCACAAAGTGTAGGATTCTGGGAGAAGAACGGCTACTAGTAGTCCGTCCATTATTTTGAACGGCTAAGAGAAGACTGCATAAATGCTTGTCGGTGGAAATTCAGAAAATTAACCAAAATATCCATGAATGTATGGACGGCCCACATGCAACCGCACATTGATTGAGCGGCCAGGGATGAACCGTACATGTACATGGGCGCTTGAAACTCATAGAAAAGCTCAATCAACCAAAACCAAGGCCCATTAAGCCCAGGATTGAAGCAAGCACAGCCAGAGAGGGAGGCTACCCATAAAACTGGCCTAAAATATGCCTAAAAATAGCCCCAACGAGCGATGGACAACTCGAGACATCAACAAATAGGAGTAAGAGGAACAACTCAACTTATTGGCAAAAAACGGGTGTCAACAGATGCCCCTCCTTAACGTCCTCTTTGCAGGGGAGCGAGCGGAGGTGAAGCGAAAGTGACATGGAAGATGGAGATGAAGCGGAGTGGACCAAAAAGCAGGCGTTAAGGTAAAACGACACCCGTTTTTATCAACAAGCGATGGGAATCTTCCGAAAAACTTTGAACCAAACGCAAGGAATGACCAAACCAAAAGCGACACCAGTCTGGAGGAACTAAACTAAACGAAATGAAACAAATCGATAAGACCAACCTCATGGGAGACACAATCCTGCGGTCCAATGAGGAGGCCAAAAGCAGGCAGTAAAAGTAAAGGAAACATGCTAAAGCTCCAGACGGGGACCTCTTAATCAACCAAACCAAGCGAATTGACCAAAGAGAACCTTCCAACTCAGAGTGAAATTAGTTCCTCTTACCCAAACACTGAACGCACAGCTAACCATCACTGACGGGATATTTTACAGGCAAACCATGGGTTATGAAAGCTCAAAAGATGCGTATGATACATGCTAGGCTAAAATAAAAGAAATCATTAAAACAAATGCAAAGAAAGATTAAAATATAAAATACTCGAGAAAAATATTGCTAAGTTGGGAAAATTAGAGTGAAGATACCATCTGTAACCACAGCATGTAGGATAGAACCATCCTCCCCAGGACATCCCAACCTAACGGCCTATCCGAAGATCAAACGCGTGAACTTGGATCATCATCATTTTTGTTGAAGGGGAACATCAGATCTTGGAACGCACGAGTAACCAACTGGTTCTCGAGATAATATAGCATAGTACCATATAGTAATGTAATAAGGGTGGTAGGGTTAGAAGGCCATACCTGACTTACCCGTGCAGGCGAAATGGCAAGTGAAAGTTTGATGCTGCACATAAGATTATTAACAAGATTTGCAATGATATCATGAAATAATCAAGTTCGTCAATTAAATACCAAGTGCAGAAATAAGGGCCAGACCATTTCCTCAATCATGAATGGTCAACTACAAACCGCCCAAAGTGAAGAACGGCTCGGTACTAACCGTCTATACATGGAATTTGAACCGACTTTAGGCAGCGTACCGTTGGAGAAGAACGGCCAAGTATCGGCCGTGCAAATGAAGAACGGTCTATCGCTAGACAGTACAACCCCTGCAACTGCTAAAGACTAAATCCCTTAGTCTCCCTCCCTCCACCGTAACCCACGGTGGAGGAAGAGGAGGAAGGGGCTAACACCACACACCCCCACTCTCCCCTTCCAAATCTTTCCCCCTCTCTAGCCCTCGCCGTTGATGCGCACGAAGCACCGGGCTCACCGTGACTGGATGATGACCGGAGGAAGGAACTCACCGCCGCCACCGTCGGAGGCCGCCGTGGAGGAGCCCGCCATGGATGCGCCGTCCGCCGTCGTGGAGGAGGAAGCCATGGCCGCCCTGCCCGCTGTCGTGGAGGACGCGGCAGCCATGACCGGAGAGGGAACAGAGGAGGAGAGGGACACCGCAGCGCTGCCAGCGACGACGGCGAGGGCTAAACCGGCCCGCGACCCTGAGGTAGGCCCCCCCTTCTCTTTTTTGAGCATTTTCTTCTTAATTCTAATTTGCATGTTAGTTCTGGGGGTTTCTGGGGGGATTAGGCTAATTAGGAGCCGGTTTGGGGGTGCCATGGGGTGCTCCCGCCGGCGGGGAAGCCCTCACCATTGTTGACATCCATTTTTTGCCGATAAGTTGAGTCGTTCCTCGTACTCCCATTTGTTGATGCCTCGAGTTGTCCATCGCTTGTTGGGGCTATCTTCAGGCATGTTTTGGGCCAGTTTTATGGGTCGCCTCCCTCCTTGGTTAGGTCCGAGTTGATTTCGGGCTTAACGGGCCTTGGTTTCGGTTGATTGGGCTTTTTTTCCATGAGTTTCAATACGCAAACGCATGTACGGTTCATCCATGGCCGCTCAACCATTGTGCGGTTGTTAATGACCCGTCCATGTATTTTGGAGTAATTTGGTGAATTTTTTGAATTTCCACCAACAAGCATTTATGCGGTCCTATTCTGCCCGTTCAACTTAATGGACGGACGGGTTATGACTGCTCATCTCTCAGAGTCCTGCGCTCGATGGTTTTCTCAGATAATTATCGAATTAATCTATTTATCACCGACAGGCCTAAAATGGTTTGTCTTTGGCCGCTCTACGTTTGAACGGTCCCACATGAGCCGTTCATCTATGAGTCCAACGGCGAAGGTTTCGGTTAGTTCGATGGATAATTTGGGTTATTTCTGATTTATTTTGAATTTCCACCGACAGGGTTGGACGACCCATACGTGACCGCCCATCAAGTGGGGCGGTCTATTGTAAGACCGTTCATCCCTTCGATTCTTTAATTTCAACAAGCCTTTCTCTCTCTATCTGTGCTTTTATCCCTAACTTCTCCCATCATTTTCTCCACAGATAATCAATCATTTTAAGTGCCATTTCGACTGGATGAGAGATAATCTTATTATCTACGATTTTTCTTTGATTATCTCGACCTGAAAGTGCTTCTAAACCCTAATTTCGGAGCTAGACTTTCTAGGCTCTATAAATAGACCCTAAAGGCCGAGTTTGAAAAGGGGGGGGGGAGGGAGATTTTGGTCGACGGCGAAGCCCTGCCGCATTCTTGAGCGACTTAGCACTAGGGAGGGAGGCTTTCCACGTCCATACAAGCCTCCGATTCAGGGAGTAGTCTATTTTTGAGTCTTTTATGTTTGATTGGTTTTGTCCTCTTTGTCATTGCATGCATTACTTTCATTACTTTCTCCCCACGTTTTTGTTCATCTTCATTGCCATGCATACACCCACCTACGTTTTTTGACACCCTAGGGGTTTAAAATCCCCCAGGTATCCCCCTTTCCACTTATTCATGTTCATTTCACATTATTTCAGCATTTACTCCACCATTCAGTTCTAATTTGGGTTATTTCTTTGTGTTTACACTCTCTTTCGCAGGTCAGCAATTCCTAGCACGAGGCCCATCCCCTCTGGCCGGCTGGAGAGGGTGGAGGTTGGACCTCTTTGCGACTCCTGGCTTGGTGGTCTTGCGCGGTTCTCAAAAGTCCATTCAAGAGGACGTGTGGTTCATCCTGGGCCGTCCTTCTTCTTCCTGCGGTCATGACAGAGCTGTTCAACTGCCAGGAGCGCTTCATCCCGCATATTCTGCAGCGTCCTTAGGCGATCTATTGTGAGACCGTGCATCATATAGGTGGTTCTCTATGAACCGTTCATCCTCCCAGCGCTGCAGGTCAGGCGAATGTCTCCCTCTCTCTCCAAGGCACGGCGTGTTCATCGCGTACGGCACCTTGGTGGCGATCACGGTTCTATATTCTCTTCTGTTCTCCTTCGACTGTCCTATTTTATTTTACATATCGATTTATTAGAAGGAGAGAATAGAGGTCTTTCAAGCCGGTATTGAAGAGAGAGAGAGTAGAGAGTAGAAAGAAGCATAAACATGTCAACACCCCATTTTTTGGCGATCACGGTGGGACACCTAGTGCCTATCGTGCTTGTGATTTGCTGACCCCTCTTTCGTTGTGTTAGTCCCCTTTTGGAGTGATTGCAGGTTAAGTTGTGTTTTCTACATTCTGGAACGTGAGCGGTTCTCACAGAGCCGTTCATCCTTTGGGCGACTGATCATCCACCGTTCTTCCCTGTGAACAGCGCCAGTTCTCCTGCGAGCGTCCTGTCATAGACGGCCCCCCATCGACCGTCCAAACCGTAGAATGGCTTGTCCCTAGCCATCCATCGCTCTGGCATAGGTACGCTTCTGGGTGTTCTAACTGTAGGTACACGGTTTGTGGGGATCCGTTCCAGAGCTTACACGGCTATATGTTGACCGCTCTTCTTGGTACGTTTTTCATCGCTGTCGTCCTTCATTTCCAGCACTATGTGATTCTTTTACAGTTATTCTATCGTTCTGTTGCTCCCTGGATTATGCGGTCCACCCCAGACCATTTATCTTATTGTGCGGTCTCCCACAGACCGTCCTTCTGATGCCACAGTGCACCCGAGGTTGCTTTGATTGCCATATCTATATTGTCTTTGTTCTCCTTGGTGCCATCCATTGATCTTCCCCTGCTTATATGTTATTACTGTCTACTTGTTTTCATCCTCGCATGTTTATTTTGGTCATTGGTTGTTAGTTTCTAGGCTAGATTTTGCATGCACTCCGGTGCACATAGGATTCATGCATTTCATTCACATCTAGCTGCATTCCTACCGAGGTAGGGTTTCCTCTTGTCTCCATATTCCTTGGAGCCGACTAGGGGCCTCGCCAAGGACCTCCGTAAGTCCCCGTGAGCCGCGGATTCTCACACGGACGCCGGGCAGGTTGTACCATACCACCTCCCAGTCTAGGGTTGGCATTCATGTGAGAGAGAGTCCTTTAGAGTCTGCCAGTTCTCCATTCTCACCCTATTTAGGTACCTTGTGGTTGAGTGAACTCACATGTTAATTAATCCACTAAGGTCCTAAGAGAACTTATAAAAATCTTCGCACATCATTTGGAATTTGTTTGGATAATTGGTTGATTCTTTTCTCATCTCTCTTCTCCATTGTATGTTGCATAGTGTCATCATTTGCATCTTTTGGTCAGATTAGGCTTATTTGGTCTAGTTCATCTTTGTGTGTCTCCATTTAGCTGCATTTGTCTTAGGTTCATTCCCATCCTTATATTCATTTGAAATTCACTGTATAAAGTCTCCATTCTCCCCATGGAGCACTTCTCCCCTGTACCTTATTCCTATACTTCTCCATCTTCTTACCCCCATGTGGATTCCTCTTCCCATGTTGGCCCATCTCCTTATTCCTCTATTGGACCCCATTCTTTTAACGGGCCACCTTACCCCGCCCGTGCTGCTGCTAGTCCAATCCATCCTCATTCCCACATACATGACTCTTCCAGGCCCACGCATTCCTCCATTCCTGGAATGGGCTTTCCTTCTTCTCAGGTTGGGTCCCCTTATCCGGCCCATCATCATTACCCTGGTCTAAATTTGTCATCTCTTGCTCAGGCTGGTTCATATCCTTCCTACCGAGGAGATGTTCGTTCGGGCCCAACGCCAACTTGATGAATTACAACGTCGAATCAATCCTCGGACTCTTCCTACCGAGGAGATGTTCATTCGGGCCCAACGCCAGCTTGATGAATTACAATGCCGAATCAATCCTCGGACTTCTTTGGATATCCCATTTGCCTTTCAAGATCTTCCACTCCCACCGCGCTCACAAATTTCCGCATATCATCGCTACGGTGGAGTCGGTGACCCCTACGTACATTTGAAGGAGTTCCTCTATGAGTCGGCCCAGTTCCAGCATGATCCACGCTTGATGGCCTATTTGTTTGGCCTATCTTTAGAGGGCTCGGCCAAGGATTGGTTCTTCACATTGTCGCAAGAGCATATGATGAAGTTTCAAGCCGTCCAAGCAAGGTTTATTCAGCAGTACCGAGACCAGGTTGGGCCCAGATATTCTATGGTTGATTTGGCCCAAGAGAAGATGAAGCCCGACGAGGAATTCTCCATGTTTGCCGACCGCTAGCGTCGCCTAGCCACGCAAGTCCTGGGGCATATTCCGGAGGGTGAACAGATCAAGATGGTTATTTCTAATGCAACGCCCAAGCTCAGGTGCATTTTAGCCCTGAATGATATTACATCCTGGCAACGGCTTTACAATCGAGCCCGCTTCGTTAGCCAACAACTCCTAGTTTCCTTTGGCCATGAGCCTCCTCCACCGTCACCTTCTACATACACTTTCCCTCCGCCCTCCACCGCAAGTCAGCCCTCCACTACATATCCCTCCACGAGTCGACCTTCCGCTCCCACACACCCCTATACCTCCATACACTCCTCCACCTATCAGCCCTCCGCTATTTCATCTCACCACACCCCTCCACCTCCGGTCAAGGAAACACTACACCCAGAATGGGTAGATGCCGTCCACTACATTCCCACTCCCTCCACACCTCCACATCATTATAACCCTCCGCCTTTGCCTATGCAGTCCCCCTTGCCTATGCAACCCCCGCTACCATCTCCATTACCTTTTCACACCCCTCGGCATCCACCTTGCCCGAAGCGGGCTTCTCACTCCCCATTGCCGGAATCTTTTACAGACATTTTCAGGGCTTTGATGGCCACCCATGCGTTGCAGCTCCCTCCGGTTATGCCTTGCCGACCTGCGGTCGGGAATTTGCTCCATTTCTGTGAATTTCATCGTCAACAGGGGCATTTGATTGAGAATTGCCCCGAGTTCCGGGAACTTGTTTACAGTCTGGAAGATAAGAAGATGATTGATTGGGCTATCATATGCCAAATTATTTCAGAACTCAGCAGCAAGCAGCAGCAGCAGCAAGCCGTGCCGCCTAGGCAACCGTCTCCACTTCAAGACCAGGGGCACCCTGGTGTTTCTCTAGTTGATAAGGTACCTGCTCCGTTACCCGCTTCTTCCTCTATCCCATCTCCTCCACCACCTTCGCCTACTCCAGCCTCCGCTCGGGCAACTTCTCCTTCACCCTCTGGTTCCATCACCACACCTGTCCCCAACACCTCTCAACGTGTTGTAAAGATACGCCGAAGAGCGCCACCACCCGCCACTTCCTCCATTACGCCACTACCTCCTTCTCCTCCTTCTTCCCCTTCACCATCTCCATCAACCATATCACCCCCTTTGCCACCACCTTCTCCGCCCCTACCTTCGCCGCCTCCATTGGCCACATCTCCATCATCACCTTCTCCATTATCCCCATTACCATCACCACTGTCTTCATCACCTACCCTTGTAATAATCCCTGTTCCGTCACCTTCACCGATGCCACTTCTTTCGCCATCATCCTCTCAGTCCGAGTGGGCCGACCCTAAACCCATACCTCCACTTTTGCCTTTACCTCCACCCATGCCCATCATCATCAGTATTTCCTCATCGCTTGCACCATCGCCACCTGCGCCCTTCAAACCTCTTCCTTCTAATCTCCCTCTGCCACTTCCCACTTCGCGAAGCAGGTACACGCTACCTTTGGTGCCCCTCGGGTCTAGTCCCCAGGGAGATAAAGAGCCGAGCCAGGATTTGATTATGCATTACAAGTCTCAAGATTTCATTTGTCACATGACATTTGATATACCATTTAGTCATAAGATGATATTCAACTAAAAATAGCTAGAAATGCACACAAGCTCCCCCTGAGTGTGACCATCATTCAAGGCATGGTTTATACAGCCAATAGAGCAGTTCTAGATCAAAGCAGACATGCTTGTTCCAATCATAGCAAAGACAAGTAACTTGAGTACTGAAAAAGGAATAGATAGCTCAAACCTGATTGGATTGAGGTCTGCATAGACCGAGCTCTCTCTTTAATGTTGAGAACCTGTCATTGCTTAAAGGTTTTGTTAAGATATCTGCAATCTGATTTTCTGAGTCAACAAAATGGAGCTCAAAGTGATTTTTGAGGACTTATCCCTTATAAAATGATGTCTAATTTCAATGTGTTTAGTCCTAGAGTGCATGACTGGAACTTTTGCAAGATTTATAGCACATGTGTTATCACACAAAATGGGAACATAGTCAAGATCTATTAGATAGTCTTGGAGTTGGTGTTTGATCCACAGTTTGAGTGCCACAACTCCCTGCAGCAACATATTCTGCCTCTGCAGTTGAGAGGGAACCCGAGTGCTATTTCTTAGAGGCCCAAGAAACCAAACACCCACTAAGAAATTGGCAATAGTCACTAGTGCTCTTGCGGTCCAGTTTGCATCCTGCATAATCTGCATCTGAATATGAAATAAGTGAAAGTTCACAGGATGTAGGATACCATAATCCCAATTCTTGAGTGCCAGCAAGGTATCTAAAAATACGCTTGACAGCAGTCAAGTGGGACTCTCTAGGACTAGACTGAAATCTAGCACAAAGGCAAACACTAAACTGAATGTCTGGTCTAGATATAGTTAGATAGAGTAATGACCCGATCATACCTATGTACCTATTTTCATCCACAAGAGTACCTTGTTCATCTGCATCCAGTGAAGTGGCAGTCTCCATTGGAGTTCCTAAGGGTTTGCAGTTGGTCAGATCAAACTTTTTCAGCAACTCTTTCACATATTTGGCTTGATTGATAAAATAACCTTCATTGCTTTGATTAATCTACAAACCAAGAAAGAATTGAAGCTCACCCATTAGACTCATTTCAAATTCATTGGTCATGAGTTTAGTAAACTCCTCATACATTTGTGGTTTAGTGGACCCAAACACTATGTCATCCACATAAATCTGAACTATCAAGATATCCTTACCTTGTCTCTTGGTGAATAGTGTCTGATCTACATTACCTCTTGAATACCCTTGTTCGGTGAGGTATGAGCTTAGTTTGTCATACCAAGCTCTAGGTGCCTGCTTCAAGCCATATAAAGCCATGTCCAACTTATAAACATGATATTTGAAATATGAGCATTCAAAATCGGGGGGTTGCTCTACATAGACATCTTCCTTAATAAGACAATTTAGAAAAGCACTCTTAACATCCATTTGCTGCAATTTGATTTTATGAGAACATGCAAATGCTAGCAAAATTCTAATGGCCTCTAGTCTAGCTACAGGGGCAAAAGATTCTTCATAATCTATGTCAAATTCTTGATTATACCCCTGAGCCACCAATCTGGATTTGTTTCTTATTATCTTTCCATCTTCACTTAGTTTATTTCTGAAGACCCATTTAGTTCCTTGACTGATTTCTCTTGAGGCCTGGGAACTAGATGCCATACTTTGTTTCTTTCAAACTGGTTTAATTCATCATGCATGTAATTTATCCAATTATCATCTTTTAAGGCATCTACAATATTTTTGGGTTCAGTTTGAGACACAAGAGCAAGTTGTTCAATTTCATCCATAATTTTGAAATGAGACCTAGTTTTGGTTCGGTCATACAGATTACCTAAAATATTTTCTAAAGGATGATCTTTTAACACTCTTAGAGTAGGTTGAGTGTTACCTCTATCTGCTTCGATGACCGGAGCATTGTTTGGCCCTTCTTGGTCTTCATTTGCTTGTGTCTCCTCATGTGGAAGTTCCTCTTTTCCTTTTATGTTCAGGAATTCTCCATCATCATCTTCTCTGCAAGTGTTTTCATGATCAATCTCATCAATGGTGATGTGAGGGGATTCTTCCACACAAAGGGTCTTAAGATTATAGACTCTATAAGCTCTAGAATTATCAGAATACCTAAGGAATATCCCTTTTTCACTCTTGGGCTCAAACTTGTCAAGAACTTTTTTATCATTGTTATGAACAAAGCACTTTGACCCAAACACTTTCATGTGAAAGAGAGATGACTTTTTACCTTTTAGCAGCTCATACAGAGTCATTTTGGTGAGTGGTCTTACCATTGAGCGGTTGATAATATAACATGCAGTGTTTACCGCTTCTACCCAAAATCTCCTTGGTAGATGCTTTCCAGCAAGCATTGTGCGTGCCATCTCTATGAGAGTTCTATTCTTCCTCTCAACTACTCCATTTTGTTCAGGAGTTCTTGGTGATGAAAACTTGTGAATGATTCCTTCAGTCCTACACAGATTTTTAAAGTCAGCATTGTTGAATTCACCACCATGATCTGAAATTATGTTTGAAATCTTAAACTTACCGTCTTGCTTCACTTGCATATATAGTGCCTGAAACTCATGAAAGGCATTATTTTTATGTGCAAGATAAAATACCCAAGTGAATCTAGTAAAGTCATCTGCTAAAACATAATCATATCTTTTACCACTTAAGCTAGCTGTTTTGGTTGGACCAAACAAGTCCATATGAATTAGTTCAAGTGATTTAGATGATAAGTTTTCAGTTCTACTTTTAAATGACCTTCTAGTTTGTTTTCCTTGAGCACATGCACCACAAATGTTAGAGTTTAGTTTGAATTTTATTTCAGGCAGACCTTTTACAATAGAATGCTTCACTAATTTATGAAGAGTATTGTAGCTAACATGACCTAGTCTACGATGCCACAAGCATGCTAATTCAGATTTGGGTGCAGCAAGACAAAGATTTATGTGAGCAAGGTCATCTAAGTAAATCA
The DNA here is from genome assembly GCA_022559845.1 of Amorphophallus konjac. Classification (NCBI taxonomy): domain Eukaryota; kingdom Viridiplantae; phylum Streptophyta; class Magnoliopsida; order Alismatales; family Araceae; genus Amorphophallus; species Amorphophallus konjac. The sequence continues at coordinate 270,565,710 of CM040118.1, read as the reverse complement.
TATACACGTTATTGACTCTTTTACCTGAAAACTTGGTTTCTTTTGAATTAGGTTGCAATATCCTACATTCATTAGAGTCAAAGACTACAATATGACCTTTATCACATAGTTGACTTATGCTCAGCAAATTATACTCCAGACCATCAACAAGTAATACATTATCAATTGAGTTGGAGGAGTTCTTACCAACTTTACCTGTACTGATGATCTTTCCTTTGTTGTTTCCTCCAAACGTGACATGTCAAGCTTCCTTTTCAACTAGTAGACATAATTTGGTTCTATCTCCAGTCATGTGTCTTGACCAGCCACTGTCAAGATACCAGCGGTTGTGCACGGCTGCAAGACACTCATGCACAAGAAATTAAGTGACAAAGTTTGGAACCCAAGGATAATTGGGTCCCAATAATTTCTTCATTTCTGTAAAGCAAGATAACACAGATTTTGAAATCCAGACTTTCTTAGCATTTTTGCTATGCTGGGGTTCTGATTTTTCTTCTCTTTAGCCTTTTGGTCTTTACGGGTTTTGGGAATGGTGGAAAAGGATTGGTTGTTAGACAATCTGTTCCAGTTGGTTGGTCTAAAGGAATAGAAGGTGTCATAGTGCCTAGGTTGAGGTTGAGATTGATTTTTGAACCTATGACCATGGGGAACATAACTGCTCCTAACCAATGAAGGTGTCGATCTGTAGACAGTAAAGGCTCGACCTGTCTCTCATTCTATCCATCTATGACTATCTCTGGATGAAGGATGTGTCGACCTCCTGCTGTAAAAGTGTCGAAATTTTGGTGCAAACATAGGATATTGCTCGGCGTTTGACCATGTGGGTGTCGGCCTGTTCTGAGGATAGTCCCGACCTGCTTCAACATTATAACTGTACATTCTTTTGGTATGTGCAGACTTAGGCTTGGACTGGTGTCGTCCTGTTTGGGATTGTTGGTAACCCTTTTTGATTTGTGGGGAAGTTTTGTTGATTGATTCTCCTATCTTTTCTTTTCTTTTGTTTTCAATATTTTCTTAGTGTGTTGATTTGGAGGTTGATGTTTCGGAAGATGAGACAAAGGTGGTAGCTTTCAGCCCAAATATTTTCTTTTTGGTTGGCTCATACCCTAGCCCTTCTCTGTTGAAGTTTATTTTAGTTCCTAGTAGGGTGTTCAAGTTCGCACTTCCGTCAACAAATTTTTCAAGGGCAGTTTGTTTATCTGCTAGGTCCTTTTGAAGTTTTTCATTTTCTTTCAACAGTTGAGAATTGACTTGTTTAAAGGCTTCTGACTTTTCATTGCACAGATTGTTGTCCTTCACATAGCTTTGCATTTTTAGTTTCAACTCATCAATTTCATCTCTCAGTCTTTCATTTTCATCCTCCAAATCTTTCATCTCTTTTCTTCCTTCTTCAAGATTTTCATTCATTTTTCTTAGATCTTCAATTTTAGTTTCTAAAGAGTTTATCTTTTCATTAAGATTTTTATCATGTCCACAAGAGTCAACCTTCTTCTTTAAGGTTTTATTTTATTTTCTGTACACTTCATACTTATTCATCAATTCGAAGTAAGCTTCTTCCCAATCATCAGTAGAGAAGTGCTCAAAGGGAGAGCTCACCTCGCTGTCATTTTCTCCTTTGGCCATCAGGCAGAGATCATCTTTCTCCTCTTCAGAGGAGTTGTCTTCAGTCTCTTCCTCTTCTTCATCACTCCAAGTGCATACCATGGCCTGCTTCTTCTTGCTCTTCCACCTGGGCATAGCTTTCTTAACTCCTTCTGGACACTCAGACTTGATGTGTCCTGGTTTCCTGCAAGAGTAGTAGACACGCTTTTCAAACTTTTTAACATTTTCAGGTCTTGGCCTGAAATCTCTTTTTACCTAGGGCTTCTTCTTAGTGAAGCATCTACCTTCCTTTCTTAAAAATCTTCTGAACTTCCTTGTCAATAGAGCAACTTCATCCTCTTCCATGTTGCTACTTGAAGGCTCTTTATCTTCAGATACATCCTTGGTGCTTGGTCCAGCTTTAAGAGGCAGAGGCTTCTTTTTACTTACCTCAGCCTCTTTGTTCTTCAGATTCATCTCATAGGTCATCAGGGACCCTATGAGTTCTTCTACCTTGATGGTAGTTAAGTCTTTTGATTCTTCAGCCACTGTGGCCTTTGTATGCCAAATAGGGGTTAGCGATCTCAGAATCTTCCTTACTATCTCTTGGTCAGAATAGGTCTTACCTAGCTCTGTCAAGCCATTAGTGAGCACGATTAGCCTAGAATACATGTCTGAAATGGACTCATCAGATTTCATTCTAAGTTTTTTGAAGTCCCGTGATCAATGACACCCAAGAGGGGGGGTGAATTGGGTGATGACAGATTTTAAGTCATTTTTAAAAATTTAAAAGATATATGAAGAACAAACAACAGACAGGAATAGATCAGAAGAAATATAAGGTGAAACTGGCTAAAACAACTCCTATAGCAGTTCCTTGGTACTAGGCAGAGTCTGAGAATCTGAAGATGCTCTCACACAAAGTATTTTCCTCCCGATAGGATTGACTGTGTCGATCAGAAGCTACCTTTTGATATACCATGGATCTCCCATAAAAGGGTTAATACAACAAGATCTAAACAATGAAACTAGAAAGTGATGCGACAAGCAAACAGGCTAGATCAGAACTGGAGGTAGGAGATAGGGAGCAAACCACACAGAACACCACGATTTTTAGGGGGTTCGGATGCAACAACTGCAACCTACGTCCACCCCTCACCGACCGTGAGGATTCACACACTATATTGTAGAAAGTTACAAGATCAAGACACACACACACACACACTCGTGTCAGTTCAGAACTCCCACGAAGGTGCACATGCACCGAACCACAAAGAAGGATGAAGAACAAGAAGATCACTCTCACACACACACGGATCTTCGTAGATCTACACACACACAGATGTTTGAATATTACAAGAACACAAAAATTAAAGCCCAGCAAGATTGGAATGGAAAACACAAAAGAAAACTTCAGATTCAAACTCCCCCTTAGTTGATGAAGATGGTTTTGGATGTAGCTTGATCTCCTCTTGGCTTGGGGTTGATCTGCTCCATATGTTGCTTGAAGATGGAAGAAGATGGATGCAGATGGATGAAGATGAATGAAGCTCTTTCTTCTCGGAGCACTGTTCACGGCTACAGTACCAGATCTTGAATCTCCCCTTGATAGCCTCCCTTGGCCTCCTTTGATTGATTAGGGTTATAAGCCTCAATGTGATGTTTTTATAACTCTTGAATGGTCAAGAAACAAGCCAGGAACCAGATCCACAAATCATGGGAAGTTTGGTGGCTTTGGGATTAAACAAATCCTTGAAGAGAGACTTCCCACGTTGAGAACAAAAGGTCAACAACAGGGGCTTTTCGAGGCTGTCGGTCGACCTGTGCATAAGGGCAGTCGACCGAAATTTTTACAGGAAATGTCCATTCGTTGCTGGGAAAACCGGTCGACCGCTATAGGCTGGCGGTCGACTGTTGGCTTGTTTTTCTGCAAAAAAATAAAGGTTAGCCAATGCAATATAATACATGAACGAATCAGGTTATGGCTGCTTGGTTTCAGTTAAGCTGAGTGGGTTTAAGCTTAGCCTGGGCGGTTTAGAAACCAAAACACAGATTCTTGCACTTGGAGGGGTTTAAACAATTAAGCTTGCTTGTTACATGGTGAAGTAGGCTTTGAAAGGTGTTGAATTAGAACTTGGTAGTTGAAATATGGCACGTGATAAAACATATAACCCTGAGTTTGTTATCATCAAAATCACTTGGATATACTCAACAATCTCCCCCATTTTGATGATGACAAAAATGAAGGGGTTTTGAAATCCATGAACGTGCCTTTAGCAAAGTTGAAGATTGAGATCATGGTTCGAAGTCCAAGCACTTCACTTACGTCCCATTACGCTAGCGAATACAAACCATTCAACATGTATATGCCAATTAGAAGAGAAATGAGATATATGAGCCAACCATTTGAGATCAAATACCAGTTGCATTCAATTCATCAGTTGGCCTAGAGAGATGGCGGACAAAGAAGGGGAGTTGAATTATCCCCTTGCCGAGATGGCGAATTTTAAAAAATTTCTTAACAGATTGCAATAGATATAAAATTAACTACGTTGATTAACTAAAACTCAAGTGAGATTAAAGATATTCTCTCAAGCTTTCCGATCTCACTCGAATAGTTAATGCAACAAATCAAAGAAATCACGCTCAACACAGATAACAGAGGTAGCAATGTGCGATGATGCAGTGAATTAAAAATCTATTTGATGGACCTGTGAAGGCAGATAGAGGAAATGGTCAATCACACAGGCAATCACACGAGACACAAGATTTTTAGGTGGTTCGGGACCACGACGGGCTCCCTACGTCCACCCCTCACCGAACCCTGTGAGGCTTCACTACACGCTACTTTCGTTGCAACACGGGGGACGAACCCCAACCACTGACACGCTGCTTCCGCAGCAACATCCACACGGGGACAAGCCCCAAAATGCTGCCACTGCAGCACACACACACACAACATCGAGGATCACACCCCGCACTAGAATCCCATACAGAGACGCAGCTCCGTACACACACACACAGATATATCGAGTTTAAAACAATAAGAAGATGTACAATAATGCCCACAACAGTATGTAAATGAAGATAAACTATGAAGCACTCATGGAAATAAACATCAAGAGGATGTAAAAATATCTCCTTGGTTCTCCAATAGAAATAAGCAGATCTTTCTTGAAGCTTAGGTTGGAGAAATCTGAATCCAGAGGTAGTCGGAGCAGACGATCTTCCTTCTTGAAGATTAAATGTGTGTTCCTTCAAATCCAAGCTCCTATCATACCTGCAAACACCAAGAACAGATTAATCGATATGCTCAACACTATGTTTTAATTGAAAGGGATATCACACGTAAATGGATAGAAGATATATAATGTTTCCCCCATTGAATATCCCAAGAATTCCTTTCGAAAGAAGGTAGGGTGCGCTGGAAATGATGAATCGTAGAGTGGAAGCAGCAGGGGTTGTAGAACGAAATGCCCAAAGCCGCAAATCACGGAGAGCAGTAGCAGCGGCGTCCAGATTGAAGCTCTGGTTCATGGAAGATGATCTTTGTGGCTTCTTCTTCCTCCTCCTTGATGATGCAACGCCCTCCTTCACGTTCTTCTTCTCCTTCTCTTCTTCACCTGCAGCAGATAGAGAATATTAGCCCTAGGGATGCATTCCGATGGAAATCGCGACCTGCATATAAGAAGAAGAAAAAACACAACAAAAGACCACAAGGCCCATGATAAAACCCTTCTAAACCACACCTAAGACATGTGGTGAAACCCTAAGGCCATTGGTGTAAAAACCCCAAACAATCGGATCTTGAAATGGGCAAGTCGAAACCAATCCGGAAAACTCGTTCCGGACGAACCAGAGAAAGTGTCGACTCTTAGAGTCGACACTTTTGTCAAGGTGTTCTGTCCCGAACACAAAACAGCCTCCAGGATAAAAGTGTCGACTCTCAGAGTCGACACTTTTTGTCGAGAGTTCTGCCAAAATATAAAAATAAACTCACAGGATAAAAGTGTCAACTCACAGAGTCGACACTTTTTGTTAGCATATCAAAAATCAATGCAGACAGAACCTATTGAAATAAGTGTCGACTCCTAGAGTCGACACTTTTACTGACAGAACTGAAAACTCAATAAAACTCAATTGAAACCCTGCAAAACTCCATCCAAACATTAAAAATAAATAAACATGCATTGAAAACAAGGTATTGGCATGAATTAAGTCACATTCCAACACAAGCCAATGAAAGTGTCAAGCATATTGAATTTCAACCCACTTCTAGAATTAATAACACTCTCAAACCCCCTCTTATGAAAACATGATATTGCCAAGTGAATAACATGGTTAGAGGGTCTTAAAAACACCAAACAACCTTGGATTCATTTAGAGAAAAATGTACTAAGATGAACAACACACTAACTACTGTGGATATCCAAGAACAAATATGCATGAAAACACTTGTAAGCCGAATACATGAAGACCACTTCAAACCCATTCAAGGCAATTAAAAATTAAATGCAGAAGTGAAATATTACCATGGATCCATGAATTGATGGCAGAATGGAACCCGCACATTATGGATATTCAGTTCATAACAAGGTTAGATCAATGCATTTGAAATACGTAATCACTATGCCATTTTCAACTCATCTTGTCACACTTAGCTCTCTCAATCAACCTGCAGTATAGAATGCTAAAATGCAACTTCAAGAGAAGTACATTCAGACATGGAACGGCCAATTCTAATATGGTTCACATAAAAATTCATTCATCCTTCAACTTTGCCAAGGGACCAAATGATGGGGAGCACTCTGAACCTGAAATGTTAGAAACTCATCTTTATGATAGCATTAAGCCAATGTATATGAAGAAGCTAATATCATAATTGATCTTCGCATTTAATTTCTTCATCAACCTGCAAATCGGAATTTAGAATTGCAGCCATGCATATAAGTGAATTAAGTTCAGATCAAGAAAATCTCAAGCACAGTTGGAATCAATTTGAACTTCATTCATTTCCTCAGACGTTTAGAGGCAATTGATACCCAATTGAAAACATCAGATCAAACATGAAAACACCATGTGCATGATTGTAAAATACCCAAGACAGGGTCGGTGCACATATGAGCAAGGTCAGTGCAAACACGTCAAAGATATATACATGAAGGACGATGCTTCATAACAAGATAAGAACTAAGGCTCAAAGAGCCAGGGGTCGACCCATGGGGTTGACCCATCCCAAGGAGAATGGAAAACAGCCTTAGTAGTCCAATGCATAGCAGTCCAATGTAATCAAATGAACTAGCCAACAGAATATCATGCAAGAGTAGTCATTAAACCAATACCCAACAATCTCATGCACAACATGCATGAGTCAACATCAGAAATATATTCATGAAGGACCATTGAAATGTATTCATGAAGGACCATTGAAATTCAACCTGCAAAACAAGATATCATCATGTTAGCTTGTTTTTTATGAAGACGCCATTAAACATAAAACACACAATATATTAGAATCATCAAAACCATTATCAAAGATAACAAGGGGCACTGAACCCAACAATCTCCCCATTTTTGATGATGACAATATATTATGGTCATCTAGTGGCCATCCAAAACTCTCTCCCCCTTTGACATTATCAAAAGGTGGGGGACTAAGGAGTAACTGTGAAGTTTTCAAAAATGAATGAGACAAGAGCGCACGAACCCAGCAATTAATCTCCCATGAAAGGAAGGTGTGGATACCAAAACCAAGCAGAAATTTGAAATTTTTTGTGGAATTAGCAGATGTGTGAAATAAGTGCAAATGCTCAATTTTTGTAAGTTTTTGCTATATGTGTGACTAATTATGCACAAGTAGTATAAGGAAACTATATGCAATATCTGAAAACTAAGTTATGCACAAAGTGTATTATGCTTAAAAAGTACATTATTCTTCCCAATTGTCAAGAACAAAAATCAACTGACAATGGGTTATTTAACCTGTTATTTACAAGTATAACCTATAGATGCAAACTATAGAATGAAATATGATATGATCAAGACTAATCAAGCATTCAAGCACTTAAGCACGCATTATAAGGTATAGACTCATGCAAGTCCCTTTGGGACGGGTGTAAAGATTATGCAATCGATTATAGAACATAATGTGCATGTACAATACTAAGAAGGTCGTGCTTACATAAATAATGTACTGTATTAACTATGAAAGACGACTGATTCATAAAGGACATTCACACAATCAAACCCAAGGTGCATATGTGAAGATTGAGCAATGAAGTTCAAGTCAATATGGAAAATCAGATTTTTTAAAGAACACTAAAAAGAACTTCTCATCCATACAGTTTCATATCAATGCTCGAATATTGGTAGCTACGTATGACCCCAATTTTTTAATTACTAAAAATGGTGTGACTAACCTTTTTACACGAGTTGTATCCTTTATCTCAGGGACACTTCCCGGGTACTCAGTTTCGTCACTTATCTTAACTGTGGATTTTATCACTTTTCGACGCGAGTTGTATCCTTTATCTCAGGGACACTTCCCATTTACTCGGTGGTAAATCACACTTATTTTTATATGGATTAGTTTCTCCTTTCAACGTGAGTTTCCTCCTTTATTTCATGGGGGATTCCCGGCTACTCGGATCCACATTCCACTTATACAAATTTTGATGGGGTGAACAACTCTTTCCTCACGAGACATGTGATTTCCATGTAGAGAATCAATAGTCCTCAAAAGTGTAGAGTAGAAAATAGTAATCCTTATTAGATTAAATCATTATCTCAAAAAGGTGTATTTTGTGTGGGTGATTGTATTGAATGTAAAATATGAATTAGTCTCATCATATTAATGTCTCCACCTAAATGTATGCACGGTTATAAAAAAAATCTCCCTCTTAATATATGCCATGTAGCAAATATGTCTAAATCAATGCAATTTCATTTACAAGGGATGAGTCATAGAAGGAGTCAAAAAGTGGTTGTATAGAGTATATACATGCAATCAACCAGGGATCTTTCAATGTTTTCAAGCAAATGATTATCGGTACTTGGCGGAGGACATTGGTCTGAAGACCACCATCACACATGAGGAAAGCTTCCAATTTGACATAATCCAACTTTCCACTATCGCCATTTGATATACTGAATAACCATGGCATTCAAGCACAGAAGTATGCAATGATATGTAAGTGGACAGATAATCAAAGACTTTCTTTATTTGCAAGTATGCAAGGATGTGTTTGATATGTGCAATGAGTATCATGCAGCTAAGTATTTGTTCTATGCATGCACAAGTGAATTGTTATTTGCAAAAAGTAAATAAGAGTATGAAAGACTTTATGCACAGATTAAAGCTTTCAAGACTGAATTGTTATTTGCAAAGCAAAAGAGAAGGTGTGTATGAAAAACCATATATGTGAAGGGTTAAGCATTCAAGAACTAAGATTATTCACAAGATGTGCAAAGAGAAGCATGTTCAATTCATCTCAACATGAAGTTCACAAGATCTCGTCATTTCAGAAGTTGCCAAAATCAACAAAATAGGAATGCAATTTTTGAATGTGAACTCCAGACTCAACTTATACCTTTTTAGATTTTTTCAAAATGAACCAAACCAAAGTATGTTCTCAAAATCAAGTCATTTTCTTTCTCACCTTGAGAGTCCTTAATTTATCAATATTTCTTGACCTCAAGGGCCCCCTGTAAAATAGATTCTCATTTTGGAGATTTGGGTACCCAAGCCATCTTAGGTCCCGAGGGGTTAGTTCTAACATGAGCAGATAAGTTCCTATATCTCCTAGCAAATCGATCATCATCAAATCTCATAGTAGAACAGTCATCCATTGAATGACCATTCTTGCCACAATAAAAGCAATAAGAAGATTTTCTTTTCATGAACCAATTATCATCATTTTTCATTACGCAACAATCGTTCATTACATGTCCAAAACTGCCACAGTAATGACATGAAAAGTTCCTTTTAGCAAACCATTCATTATCATTTTTCTTCATGAAATAATTTTCAAAGACATGACCATGTATTCCACAATAATAGCAATGAGCATTGGAGTTTTTCTTCATTGGTTTTTTAAGATTTTTATACTCATCAACAATTTTCATTTGTGACTTCAATGCTTCATCATCATCAAATTTCATTAATAAGCAGTCATACATGTCATGACCAAATTTCCCACAGTAATAGCATGAAACATTCCTCCTTTTTCTTGAAGCATAAACAAACTCAATGGTGGGGAATTTTTCATGCTCACAATGGCAAACAATGTTATTTTTTTGTTTTTCATTTTCTTTATTACTTAAAGACAATGATTCCTTCAAATTTTTGATTTCATTTTGTAATGATGAAATATGTAGTTCACAATTAGCAAGCTGTTCTTCACACAATGTAACTTTATCATTCAACATAGAATTGATAGATTTGTAACTTGCAACTTCCTGTTCTAAAACATGAGAATTTTCAAGATCATCAACAACATGTTTTCCTTTTTCAAACATATGGAGTTTATCAACCAATGAACTATTTTGATCTTTCCATTTCTGAATCTCTTCAGCAAGTTTTTCATTTTGAAGTTTTTCAAATGAATTTCCAATCATGGAGGTATGTTCAAGTTCATTCTTTGGAAAACTCACTTTTTCATTAGTCATTGCATTCATGGTTTCATTAGATTCAAATTTATCATTCAAATTCCTAAAGCTTTCTATTTCCTTTCTCAATTCCTTCAGCTTTTCATATTTGTCAACATTCAGAGTAGCTTTTCCTTTTTCCATAAGAAGTAGTTTTCAGATATGGCGGTGTTCAATATTTTCAGCTTCCCATTATCTTTCTCAATTTGTTGAAATTCTAAAATTTTATCCAACAAGGACTTATTTTCAGATCTAAGGTTTGCAATCATTTCTTTGAGTTCTTCATCATAAAGCATGTGGGACTCAACTAATCTTTCGAGCTCGATGCATTTTTCGCATGAAGAATTGTCATGTTTCTTTTTCAATTTTTTGTTTTCAGATTTTATCATTTTGTATTATTCAAACAGTTCATCATAATCAATCACAAGTTCATCATAGCTAATCTCATCATCATCATCAGAATCGCAGTTAGAGTTTACCTCAGAGCTATTCTTACTTTGCCTATCACTGTTTCTTGCCGCGAGGCACTCATTGTTTTGACTTTCTTCTCGGGCTTCGCTAAGCCCATCCCAAATTTCTTTCGCTGTCCTACAAGACAAAACAAATGGAAATTGATTAGTGTCCAAGGCAGCCTTAAGAGTATTCAGAACAAACAGATTATCAGAATTCATTCTCTTATGTTCATCAGTCCATCTTAATTCATTTTTCGGTAAAACATGTGGACCATGAGAGATTAATTTCATGAGTTTCGGATCAAAGCCAGTAATCCAAACACAAAACTTTCCTAGCCATGAAGCATAATCAAAACCATTGAAAATAGGAATGGAATTCAAGCTAGCCATCATAAAAATGAACTTTGCTCCGAGACCGTGAGGTCCGCTAAATAAAAATCAGAGACTGGGCTCTGATACCAATTGTTGGCCCAGAGAGATGGCGGACAAGAAGGGGGGTTGAATTGTCCCCTTGTCGAGATGGTGGATTTTAAAAACTTTCTTAACTGATTGCAACAGATATAAAATTAACTACGTTGATTAACTAAAACTCAAGTGAGATTAAAGATATTCTCTCAAGCTTTCCGATCTCACTCGAATAGTTAATGCAACTAATCAAAGAAATTATGCTCAACACAGATAACGGAGGTAGCAATGTGCGATGATGCAGTGAATTAAAAATCTATTTGATGGACCTGTGAAGGGAGATAGAGGAAATGGTCAATCACATAGGCAATCACACGAGACACAAGATTTTTAGGTGATTCGGGACCACGACGGGCTCCCTACATCCACCCCTCACCGAACCCGGTGAGGCTTCACTACACGCTACTTTTGTAGCAACACGAGGACGAACCCCAACCACACACACGCTGCTTCCGCAGCAATATCCACACGGGGATAGGCCCCAAAACGCTGCCACTGCAGCACACACACACACAACGTCGGGGATCACACCCCGCACTAGAATCCCACACGGAGACGCAGCTCCGTACACACACACACACGGATATATCGAGTTTAAAACAACAAGAAGATGTACAATAATGCCAACAATAGTATGTAAATGAAGATAAACTATGAAGCACTCGTGGAAATAAATATCAAGGGGATGTAGAAATATCTCCTTGGTTCTCCAATAGAAATAAGCAGATCTTTCTTGAAGCTTAGGTTGGAGAAAGTTGAATCCAGAGGTAGTCGGAGCAGATGATCTTCCTTCTTGAATAATAAATGTGTGTTCCTTCAAATCCAAGCTCCTATCATACCTGCAAACACCAAGAACAGATTAATCGATATGCTCAACACTGTGTTTTAATTGAAAGGGATATCACAAGTAAATGGATAGAAGATATATAATGTTTCCCCCTTTGAATATCCCAAGAATCCCTTCGAAAGAAGGTAGGGTGCGCTGGAAATGATGAATCGTAGAGTGAAAGTAGCCGGGGTTGTAGAACGAAATGCCCAAAATCGTAAATCGTGGAGAGCAGCAGCAACGTCCTCCAGATTGAAGCTCTGGTTCGTGGAAGATGATCTCTGCGGCTTCTTCTTCCTCCTCCTTGATGATGCAACGCCCTCCTTCACGTTCTTCTTCTCCTTCTCTTCTTCACCTGCAGCAGATAGAGAATATTAGCCCTAGGGATGCATTCCGATGGAAATCGTGACCTGCATATAAGAAGAAAGAAAAACACAACAAAAGACCACAAGGCCCTTGATACAACCCTTCTAAATAACACCTAAGACATGTGGTGAAACCCTAAGGCCATTGGTGTAAAAACCCCAAACAAACGGATCTTGAAATGGGCAATTCGAAACCAATCCGGAAAACTCGTTTCGGACGAACCAGAGAAAGTGTCGACTCTTAGAGTCGACACTTTTGTCTAGGTGTACTGTCCCGAACACAAAATAGCTTCCAGGATAAAAGTGTTGACTCTCAGAGTCGACACTTTTTGTCATCACAAAAGTGTCGACTCACGGAGTCCACACTTTTTGTCAGCATATCAGAAATCAACGCAGACAGAACCTACTGAAATTAGTGTCGACTCCTAGAGTCGACACTTTTACTGACAGAACTGAAAACTCAATAAAACTCAATTGAAACCCTGCAAAACTCCATCCAAACATTAAAAATAAATAAACATGCATTGAAAACAAGGTATTTGCATGAATTAAGTCACATTCCAACACAAGCCAATGAAAGTGTCAAGCATATTGAATTTCAACCCACTTCTAGAATTAATAACACTCTCAAACCCCCTCTTATGAAAACATGATATTGCCAAGTGAATAACATGGTTAGAGGGTCTTAAAAACACCAAACAACCTTGGATTCATTTAGAGAAAAATGTACTAAGATGAACAACACACTAACTACTGTGGATATCCAAGAACAAATATGCATGAAAACACTTGTAAGCCGAATACATGAAGACCACTTCAAACCCATTCAAGGCAATTAAAAATTAAATGCAGAAGTGAAATATTACCATGGATCCATAAATTGATGGCAGAATGGAACCTACACATTATGGGTATTCACTTCATTACAAGGTTAGATCAATGCATTTGAAATACGTAATCACTATGCCATTTTCAACTCATCTTGTCACACTTAGCTATCTCAATCAACCTGTAGTATAGAATGCTAAAATGCAACTTCAAGAGAAGTACATTTAGACATGGAAAGGCCAATTCTAATATGGTTCACATAAAAATTCATTCATCCATCAACTTTGCCAAGGGACCAAATGATAGGGGGCACTCTGAACCTGCAATGTTAGAAGCTCAACTTCATGACAGCATTAAGCCAATGTATATGAAGAAGCTAATATCATAATTGATCTTCACATTTAATTTCTTCATCAATCTGCAAATCAGAATTTAGAATTGCAGCCATGCATATAAGTGAATTAAGTTCAGATCAAGACAATCTCAAGCACAGTTGGAATCAATTTGAACTTCATTCATTTCCTCAGACGTTTAGAGGCAATTGATACCCAATTGAAAACATCAGATCAAACATGAAAACACCATGTGCATGATTGTAAAATACCCAAGATAGGGTCGGTGCACATATGAGCAAGGTCAGTGCAAAGACATCAAAGATATATACATGAAGGACCATGCTTCATAACAAGATAAGAACTAAGGCTCAAAGAGCCAGGGGTCGACCCATGGGGTTGTCCCATCCCAAGGAGAATAGAAAACAGACTTAGTAGTCGAATGCATAGCAGTCCGATGTAATCAAATGAACTAGCCAACAGAATATCATGCAAGAGTAGTCATTAAACCAATACCCAACAATCTCATGCACAACATGCATGAGTCAACATCAGAAATGTATTCATGAAAGACCATTGAAATGTATTCATGAAGGATCATTGAAACTCAACCTGTAAAACAAGATATCATCATGTTAGCTTGTTTGTTATGAAGACGCTATTAAACATAAAACACACAATATATTGAAATCGTCAAAACCATTGTAAAGATAACAAGGGGCACTGGACCCAACATGATCGTTTCATGACAAGATACATTTGGTGCAAAAGTGAATGCACGACTCTAGACTCAAAGGACTAAACAAATGCATAAAAGACTCATGATCCTCACATGTCAAGCATGCAAACACACAACCACACACAGACATACATAAATATATAAAGCCCTGCACTACTACTTCTCCCCCTTTGGCATCATCAAAAAGGGAGTGGAATAGACGAAGGGGGACCCAATTGACTCAAAACCAAAGGATAGCAAGCTAGAGGGAGAAAGGAAGAAAGGAAAAATCCTCATGGTGCATATGCAGGTGGAGGTGGCTGATCCTGTAGAGTAGAGGGCTGGTGTCCAAGAATATGCCGAATGTCTGCAAGAGCATGGACCTGAGCATGAAGAGTGTCTCGAATACGGCCAATGGATAGGTCATGAGCCGCATCACGGCGAGACATGCTAAGAAGAGTTTGGTTCATGATGTGAAAGGATTGGCTTGAGTCGGCGACACTGTCGGTGAGGCTGGTCATACGAGTGGTGAGTGTAGCCATATGAGTGGAAAGGGTGTCCAGAGCAGTGGAGAAGGAATCCATGCGGCCTGACATGGTGTCAACCACATGTCCCATAGTGTCTATGCGATCCCCGAGAGCAGAAATCTCTCCCCAAAAGTATTCACACGAGTATCTAATCCAGTGAACCTCCTGTCAAAAACCTCATAGTCTACCCAAGAAGGCTGAGGATCTCCCTGAGTGGAGGACTCTCCATGATAAAACTGAGAAGGAGGTGGCATCTCCGGATCCATATGCAGCGGTGAAGGTGGAGGAGGCAGGTCGGCATCCATGGGATGAAGTGGGGGTGTAGGAGGCTACTCCTCTGCATGAACTGGAAGGGGTACATCCCCTTGAACCTGCTGCTGCTGTGGTTCCTGTTCATCCTCATTGTCATATTCATCTTCATATGTAGGCACATCCCGACACAGCTTACCATCGGGACCATAGTAATAGCCCATGTCTATGCAGATCTTATGCTTATTTTAGACATCATTCTGGCGAACATAGATAAACTGTTACTCTGCCAAATTAATCCCAGCATGAATGAACACCCCGGTCAACTGTGAGGCATATGGCAAAGATCGCTGCCGGTTTGTTCTGCAAGCTCCAATGAGGGTCGTCATGAAGTGACCCATGTTGAGTTGTATACCATTCATGACATGGTAAAATAGGAATCTATGAGCTTCTGTGAATTCATTTCTGCTCCCAACCTTGGGATAAATAAGGGAGGTAAACATATGGTGTAAGACACGCTACAGTGGTGGGAAGTAATTTGCATTTAACTCCATCAAATCGCTGACACCACGCACGTAATCACAGTTGGTCATGGCAATAAAAGTATCTTCAACTTCCCCATGGCCATAAGCCATGTTGGCTCCTCTAGCCGCAACCCCTAAGCTCCTCTCAAATAGATCGGGGTTAATGTGAAGATCAACACCTCGAATAATAGTATATAGCTCATCATTCCTTGAAACCAAGTTCCCATATAACTCCTGTACTAGGTTGGGGTAATAACGGTTATACCTAGTGACAAAATCAATCCAACCCGGCTGCATTGCAAAGACTACATATATATCGGGCAAGAGCTCATTCACCTCATTGAAATCGACCAGTCGGGGGTCGATGATGGGTCGAATAAGTAACCTAGGAGCTCGACGCAGTGCCGACGCCTACTGTGGTGGAGGAGTGGGTGCCTAACGTCTCTGTGCACTCCCTTCCCCTTAGGCAGAACATCGAGAGCTTCCTCTAGGCGGCATCCCAAACTAGAACCCGGTAGAAAACCCTTGAAGGAAAGACTCTCATCCCGGGGGATGAAGAAAGATCTGCGGACACTCCAGGGGTTAGCAAAAGCCTTCTCCACTGACGGGAACCAAGGTGAGAACTCCACGAACGCACGAACGGCCGAATGGAGTTCATCCCGAAAACATGACGAACAAGCCGGATCTTGTGTTGATGGAGAAAGAATGAGGTTTAGAAGCTTGGGAGGTGGAGAAAATGGGTTCTAGGGTTAGGAGAAAGTAGTGGAGGGTGAATGGGGGTGATAAAATGAAAGAATGGGGTGATAAACCCGCTTATAAGTTGGCTCGGTCGGGAACCCGGTCGGGCCGGTCGCCACAACCAGTCGACTGCTGCGGGGCTGGCGGTCGATCGCTAGCCCAGAATCCTGATTTTTGATTTTTTTGTTTCTTTTTTTTGTTTCTTTTTTTTTTGTTTCTTAAAATTTGGGGGAACTAACAACCGTCTTTCTGAAAAGAGCCAACATCATGAAGTAGAGGGAAGAGAATAGATGCATGTTTGAGGAAAGTTTCTAACTCCCCCTCAGACGTTACCTTAGATTCGACATCACTGAGTCCACAACAGTTTATCCAAGAAATATCTGACCTTATAATGTTTTTCAAGGAGGGCTATACATATAATTACATTCAAGCATGCAGGAGTGTATATAAACACACAAGGAAGCAAAAAGTAAAGATAGTATGCATGTTTTTCTACCCTTGATGCATATGAGTTTCTACAGATGCAGAACTTAACTTAAGTGCAGACCTATGCATGAATGCTCTCACCCTTGCACATCCCAAGTTCTCTTCTTATCTTGTTAAATTGATCCTGGTTGAGGGGTTTGGTGAAAATGTTAGCTAGCTGATTGTGTGTGTCAATGAAGTTCAATTCAAAGACCTCTTTACCTACATGATCTCTCAAGAAGTGATGCCGAATATCAATATGCTTGGTTCTAGAGTGTTGAACAGGGTTTTTAGATAAACTGATTGCACTGGTATTATCACACAAAAATTGGCACACATTTCATCTCAATATCTAAATCAAGCAGTTGATTTTTGATCCAAAGTACTTGGGCTCCACAACTTCCGGTGGCTACATATTCAACCTCGGCCGTTGAAAGAGCTACTGAATATTGTTTCTTGGAGGCCCATGAGACTAGGCACCCACCAAGAAACTGACAGTACCCACTAGTACTTTTATGATCTACAATGCATCCAGCATAATCCGCATCGGTGTATGCAATCAAATCAAAAGAACTACCAATGGGAAATCACAAGCCAAAATCTATTGTGCCAAGTAAATATCTAAAAATGCATTTTATAGCCGATAAGTGAGATTCTTTAGGGCATGACTGAAAATGGGCACAAAGACATACACTGAATTGAATGTCAGGGCGGCATGCTGTAAGATACAGTAGTGATCCGATCATACCTCGAAACAGTGTGGGATCTACTGTTTTACCATTTTCATCTTTGTCTAACTTTGAGGTTGTTGTCATTGGAGTTGACAAAGGTTTTACCTCAGCCATCCCATATTTCTTCAAAAGTTCCATTGTGTACTTGGCTTGGCTTATGAAAATGCCCTCAGGTGTTTGCTTCACCTGTAGTCCAAGAAAGAATATTAGTTCACCCATTAGGCTCATCTCAAATTCACCTTGCATGATTTCTGCAAATTCATCACATAGCATGTTATTAGTAGCTCCAAAAATTATATCATCCACATACACTTGAACTACCAATATATCTTTACCTGATTTCTTTATGAAAAGTGTTTGATCAATCTTACCTCTCTTGAAATCATTCTCAATTAGAAATGACGTGAGCCATTCATACCATGCCCTTGGTGCTTGCTTCAGTTCGTACAAGGCCTTCTGGAGCTTGTAGACATGTTGTGGATGTTTGGGGTCTTCAAAACCTGGAGGTTGTTCTACAAAAATATCCTCTTTGATATATCCATTTAGAAACGCATATTTAACATCTATTTGAAATAATTTAAAGTTAGATAAGCAAGTATAAGACAATAAAATCTGGACTACTTATAGACGAGCAACCGGTGCAAATGACTCATCAAAATCAATACCCATCTCCTGGCTATACCCCTTGGCCACAAGTCGGGCCTTGTTTCTAACAACCAATCCCGTATCATTTAACTTATCCCTGAAAACCCATCGAGTTCCGATAATGGATTGATTCTTAGGTCGTGGCACCAGAGTCCACACCTGGTTTCTTTCGAACTGGTGTAACTCTTCATGCATAGCCTGGATCTAGGATTCATTTTGGAGAGCCTCATGGATATCCTTAGGCTCTTCCTGTGAAATTAAGGCTATCAAATCTTCCTCTTCTATTATCCTTAGAGAGGCTCTGGTTCTTACCCCATCTTGAGGGTTACCGATTATGTTTTCAGCTGGATGATCCTTTAAGAATGTGGACATGCTTGGCAAATCACGGTGCTGCACTTGCTACTCTTGCAGTGTCTCGATTGAAGGATCTTCATCTTCTTCACTCTTGCTGGGTATTCCTTCCTTTGGTTCATCTTTAACTTTAGATGTTCCAACATTGGTTGAATCTTTGGAGGCTTCTCCTACATCCACAATTTGAGTAGTTAGTTTTAGTTCAGATTCATCAAAAATTACATGAGGACTTTCTTCAACAACTAAAGTCCGTTTATTGAACACTCGATAGGCTGTGAATTAAGTGCATAACTTAGGAAAGTTCCTTTATCACTTTTCTCATCAAACTTACCTAGGTTGGACTTACAATTGTTCAGGATGAAACATGAGCAACCAAAGGGTTTAAGATGGGAAATATTTGATTTCTTACCCTTGTAGAGCTCATATGGAGTTTTCTTCAAAATGGGCCTTACCATTGCCTTGTTGATGATGTAACATGTTGTACTTACCGTCTCAGCACAAAAATATTTTGGTAGAGAGTTTTCACTTAACATTATCCATGCCATGTCTATCAATATTCTATTTTTCCTCTCCACCACTCCATTTTGTTGGGGTGTCCTTGGTGATGAGAAGTTGTGTGTATACCCGTGCTCTTCACAGAAATTGCTGAACTCATGATTTTCAAATTCGCCACCATGATCACTTTGGATAGTGGTGATAAGGTACCCTCTATCATTTTGGATTTTCCTGTAAAACACTTGAAATTCCATCAATGCATCATTTTTATTAGATAGAAATAACACCCAAGTGAATCTGGAATAATCATTAACAATCACAAAACCATAGGATTTCCCTCCTAGGCTGGATGGCCTCGTTGGGCCAAATAAATCAAGATGCAGCAATTCCAAAGGCTGGGAGGTAGAAACAATGTTCTTATTTTTGAAGGATATGCGTGTTTGCTTGCCTTTTGTGCAAGCCTTACAAATTTTATCACGTTCAAACTTTAGTTTTGGCAAACCATTCACCAAGTCAAGTTTAGACAATTTGGAGATAACTCCAAAACTACCATGACCCAGTCTTCGGTGCCATAGCAATGCATTATCATGATTGTTAGCTACCAAACACATATCATTACAGGAAACATCATCAATATCAATAGTATATACATTGTTGCTCCTCTTGCCAATGAATCTGATTTCATTGGAAGTTTTATTTATGACAAGGCAATGGGTTTCATCGAAAATAATCTTAAAGCCTTTGTCACATAGTTGGCTTATGGTCAGCAAGTTATGATTCAAACCTTTCACCAAAAGCACATCTTCAATAAGAATTTCAGAATTCTTACCTATGTTGCCAATCCCAATGATTTTACCTTTGTCTTTGCCTCCGAAGACAACTGAACCTCCATCTTTGTCTTGTAATGTAGAGAACACCTTCTTGTCCCTTGTCATATGTCTTGAGCAGCCGCTATCCATGTACCATTTACTCCCCCTGGCTTCAAGACACATCTGCAAGAAGGAAAGATTGTCATGCAATTGTTTTTGGTACCCAAACTCGTTTGGATCCATAAGAGTTAGTCCAATTCTGTGCGTATCTTTTCTTGGTCCAAAAAATATGATTTCTTGGTGGACTTTGTTTGAACCAGCAATTTACTATAGCATGACCAAATCTACCACAATGATAACAGTTAACAGGTGCAAACTTTCTTTGAAATTGTCATGATTTGGGTTTGTCACGCCCCGAGTCTTTTATTACAGTGGAAGACTAGTTCGAGGAACGTGAACAGTCGACATGGTAAGCCTCTTGCAAGCAAGAATGATCAGAGCACAAGATAATCACACACATAAATGCAATTGCACAATATTTACTCAAACTTCAAGTTTCATTAATAATCAAATCAAATATTCAAATACAATCACTCTTTCAACTTTCTTCATCATACTAGACTCAAGAAATAAGAAAATTACATAGACTCAATCTAAACAATGTAGACTTCCTAAGTCTTCACTCATTCTTCATTCACTCTCGGACCCACTATTTGAACGTTCCGAATCCGATCCCGACTCACTTCCATCTCCTGAAAAGATTGGAAATAGGTAATGAGCACACTTGCCCAATACGTATCTTCACTTCAACATGATTAGCAATATTTAAATAATTAGTATTTTAGCTCTAAAGAAATAAGGTAAAATCATGCAACTGCGATAAATCATGTGAATAACCAAAGTAACAAAAGACGACCGTTTAAGATAGAATGAGCAAGTATGAACTAGCAAGAATGTAACAAGAACATGATATGGCCTTTCATGAACAAGAATGTAACGAGAATGTACTAGCAATACCACATAGTCATCACCCAAACATCTTTTGCTTATGAGTAAGTATTTGGTGAATTTTTGTGGAATATCATGTATCAAGCAAGAAAGTCATGTACAAGTATTTTCATGATGCCCGTGGATCTTCACTTATTTATAGAGAAAGTACTCCCAGCACAATGCGACGCCAGTAGCATCATACCCCATGGTTTATAATAGTATGTTTTCGACAATCAACCGAGGGGACTAGCATAGAGCCCTTGAACACAATCAGTGCTCGATCGCATCTTCAAGTATAAATCAAGCTACTTCCACGTTTCAAGCAATATAGCAAGTTCAAATAAGTTCATGATAACAATAGTTCAATGAATGAATGCTTCAATGAAGAAATGCGAGGTCAAGAATGACTTAAAAGAAGGTTATGCTTATGGAAATAATTTGGCAGCATAACGGTACATTCCTTATTTTCCATAAATTAAATTAAGTATCTTGAACAATATGACAAGTCCTAGACTATCAACAGTCTATCTAGGAACTTTGGAATATCAGCCCTTGGGTCAAACCTCGGGTTAAAACACTCAAGAACTATGACAGTCAATCAATGGGCCGTTACATGATCGTGACTATCTATCATTGATCCGTTAGAATGGCTGAATCTAGAAATTAATAAAATAGACTCAGTAAATGTGACGGTCATATGTTAGGCCGTTAGATGAGCATGATGGTCTAATATGGATCCGTTACATATCTAGAACTAGAAAACATCGATAGCGTTTCTAACAATTGAGGTTTCATGGTACAACCAACTCGGCGTCCTAGTGAGAATCCCATGCTCGCGGAGAATTACGGAGGCCTTGAAATAAGATTTTCTAGTCCATTGGAAGGAATATCAAATAGAGAGGTCCTCAAGTTCAAGAATATGTTCCTATAGTGCAAAGTGTGAACTAATGGTCATATACCGGTATGCCATGTACTTAAAGAAATGACTCTATATAAAAAAAGAATGTGTAACGATGAGAAACCATGATAAAACTTCGTCAATACACTACTGAAAATCATAGTTTAAATTCAAAACTATAGAGTTTAGGCAATGAAATTAACATAACTTAAAATAACTCAAGATGCTTTAAACATGTAATTTCCTATCAAGAATCAATTAATAAACTCAAGGTCATGAAAATAGGTCAAAACTTTGATAACTAGGCTTATTTATAAGTAAGTTTGACTATCCTCAGTCCTATCTTGGGTTGACAGAAAACAGCACTCTGACGGTCTAAGACAGACGCGTTATATATCTGTGACGGTTTATCGTGGGGCCGTTATAGTATTTGTGACGCACTGACTTTGGTCCGTCAGAGACAACAAAGAAATTTAAATATAATAGAGGGTGTGACGGCTGATCGTAAGGCCGCTACAATCATGTGACGGTCTTACCTTAATCTGTCAGAGCTTCTGCTGATAGGATATAGAAGGTAAAAGACTGAATATATGTCATGACTGGAAATCAAAACACTTAGAATATTTTAGTCATGAGAAACGAAATATAGAGGCTATCTAGATGCATAGGTTGCAGTGATTTGAACAAGATATTATCTTTTATCTTTGATTAAGGCTCAAGACATGCATGTATGCATAGGTCAAACTAAAACATGAATTCATGGTCTAGAATGCATGAAATCAATCAAAATCAAAGGGCTTTTATCCCTAACATGATGTTCTTGCCATTCATGAGATGACCTACCTCTTTACTGGGCTTTAATCTTCCAATTTGGGACTACAAGTCACGCCCTTATCCTTCCCTTCTTGTGAATTTACAGCAACATCACGTCGCTCTAACTCCTCAACCTCTTGACCTAAGGACATGAAATTTTGAGGGTAAGAAGATGAAACTAAGAGGAACAAATAGTTCTAAAGAATCAAACCCTAAATACCTCATTTTGATGATCTAATTCCCTGATCTTCAATGGACCTTTGCTCAGATTCCTGGGTTGCTAAGGTCGTAACAGCAACTTTGGAAGCTTCTAACTTCTTGTGTAGTTGATCTCCTAGCACGAAATTTTGAGAGCTATTAGTCTAAAGTATTCTAAACAAAAAGTTCTAAAGAACTTACCTGAAATTATGACTCCTTACCTTGATTCCACGCGAGCCAAAGTAGGGGTCGCGCAGGTCAAAACTAGATCCTATTTATAGGGTTTTGACTAGGGTTTGAGGATTAGATCGATTATAGAGTCCTTGTTAAATCTTAGATCGACTTCTAAGAGTCCTTAGCACCTCTACTACTCTTCCCATCACGATCCCTAAGAGATAAACTAGTAAAAATCTATTTTTTTTGCTCTTTCTTCACTTCATGGAACTAACAGAGAGTAACAGTTGAAGGTAGGCGCGTTACCTGACGGTGGCGGTCGCACGATAGATCGCTACATCCCATGTGCGCAGAATTCAATAAAATTCAAACTCTTTTGGTTATTTATCCACATAATTATCTAATAAATGAGTATTTATCCTTAAAATTCGTGAATAGGCTAAATAACCTTCTAGAATATGGGTCAAACTTAATGGGCTTGGTCCTTAAACATATTGGGCTTCAATTCATTTATTAATCTATTTTGGCCTATATAATTTCCTAATAAATTCCAAAAAAATTCTATAGAAATTATTTATATAAATTTTGGGGCACTATACCCTCCCCCACTTAGAAGAATTTGGTCCCCCAATTCAATATATATATAGATTGTGGAGAGTGTACTTACAGTTGAATAGTTCCGGGAATCTTTTCCGCATGGCTTCTTCTGTTTCCCAAGTTGCTTCGGTCGGCCATGATTTCTTCCATTTAATCTTGACCATAGGAATAGCTTTATTCCTTAGTTGACGCACTTTCCATTCCAGAATCCTTATTGGCGTTTGCTCGTACATCATATCCTTCTGAATCTTCAAATTATCATAAGTGATAACATGGTCAGGATCATAAACATACTTTTTCAGCATAGAGACGTGAAATACGTCGTGAACTCCTGCTAATTATGGAGGTAAAGCCAGTCTATAAGCCACCTCGCCGACCCTTTCAAGAATTTCAAATGGGCCAATGAACCTTGGAGTTAGCTTACCTTTGATGCCAAATCTTCGAATACCACGACCTGGAGAAACCTTGAGATACACATGGTCTCTTACTTGAAATTCCAAGTCGCGTCTTCGATTATCAGTATAAGATTTTTGCCTATCCTATGCCATCTGCAATCTTTCTCGAATGAGCTTGATTTTCTCTGTAGAATCCCTGATAATGTTGGGGCCTAGAAATTACCTTTCCCCCATTTCATTCCAACATATTGGTGATCTACAGCTTTTTTCATATAAAGCTTCAAAGGGTGCCATCTGTATGCTGGCCTGATAACTGTTGTTATATGCAAATTCTACCAGAGGCAAGTGATCATGCCAACTTCCTCCAAAATGAATAGCACAAGCCCTGAGCATATCTTCTACCACCTGATTTGTTCTTTCCGTCTGACCATGAGTTTGTGGATGAAATGCTATGCTAAAATTCAATCTAGTCCCTAGTGAATGTTGTAGACCCTTCCAGAATTGTAATGTGAATCGAGGAACTCTATCAGATATAATAGTGACGGGTGTTGTGTCTGTGATTTTGATGATAGCAAACACTATAAGTCACCATGTGTTTGCATGAAAGACTGAATGAAAGTTTGAATGTTTATGCATCTGCTCTTGCTTGCTGTGCATTGCTAAAGTCAGTGCTGGTGAATAATTTTTGTATGCATCACAATTTTGATGAGCATTTCATGGGTATGCTTGTGCATGCATCACACTGAAGAAGGTTAGTGCATTCTCTATCTCGGTGCAAACTTTGCATACTTATATAGCATAGTCAGTGCACGTTTTACTTCGGTGCATATGTGCACTCAGTGCAATGTTGGTCGTGAACACAACATACTTGGGTCGGTGCATATAGAAGATCGTTGCAAAGTTTTGCCTCGGTGCATATTGTGTTCATGCTTACATGAAGGTCTGTACAACCCTGTTCATTCAGTAGAGCATCCGTGCATGTTTCATCTTATGTGACCGAGCATAAGGTCGGTGCAACCTTTGTTAGTGCACGCTGGATAGGTCGGTGCGAGGCATCCTTTGCACGCACCCAAGTCGACTGCTCATACACAAGGTCGGTGCAGAATTCTAGTTTGTGTAGACTAAAGTCAGTGCATATCTTCATCAGTGCATTGATCTGTTCGTGTATTTGAGTCCGTGCTCTTAGCAATATTAAGTCGGTACAAGATTTGGTTTCAAAGGATCAACGTCGGTGCAATGCCTTTAGCACATCAGGTACGTCTGTGCAATATTTCTCATAGCATTCACTGAGTCGGTGCAACACTTGCACCAAGTAATTAGAGTCTGTGCATCCCTCTAATACTCGCACACACGGAGTCCTTGCAAGGCTGCTCACGACCCGAGCAGGTCTGTTCAATGCTTGCACGTTGCATACACATAGCTAGTGCATCCATTAGTCTTGTGCTGCAATTAAGTCTGTGGACATCTGGCTTATTCACCTATTGAATCCGTGCAGTCCTGTTTAACTCTTTACTATATGTATAACTGTCTCGAGCTGATATTTCTTTCTGACTGTATGACATGTAATTTTTTGAGAAGAATAAGAATGGCACGTGATCGAAGAGTGGAGCAGGTGCCAGGATCGCGACACGTGGAAAGCATTGAGCTAGGATGCTGCCACGTGGGCCAAGGCATTTGGGCGGGAATCGTGAAAAGCACACGCCCTACATCTATTGCTCATATAAAAAGGAAGCCTCTCCTTCCTGAGAAAGTGATCGAAGCATAAAGATCTAGAGCTAGCACGATCCAGAGAGGATGAGGAAGAAGGAGAGAGAGAGAGCTTTTGAGAGCAGAGAGAGAGAGAAGAAAAGAGAGAATAGCAGAGAGGAAAAAGAAGCAGAAGAAGAGGAAGAAAGAAAGAGAGTGAAGAAAGAGATCGAGGAGAAGAAGATAGAAGAATTTCCTGAAAGATTAGTTCCACTGGACCTTGGATCAAATCCAGGCCAGTCAGCTCCCTGAGAGCCACATTGGTGCTATCATCGTATATAGCTTTCTGTCGCTATGATTTCTCATTTCTTGTTTTTCTTTTACACTCATTATTTCAAGTTGTTTGTCAGCAGAGCAAGCTGTGATGCTCAGCGGGTAGAGGAGGATTCCTCTGGACAGGTTGAGCTGTAAGCCCCAGCGGTTGCAGAGGGGGACTCCTCTGGTCGGCGAAGCTGTAAGGCCCAGCAGTCAAGTTGTGAGTTAGCGGATGGCTAAGCTGTATTGCCCAGCGGAAGCAAGCTGTGATGCTCAGCTGATGTTGGCAAGCTGTGAGGCCCATCTGTTAAGCTGTGAGGCCCAGCTGTGTATCAGCGGAAGCCACACTCTAGTTGGAGTGTGGGGTGGACGTAGGTCTGTGGGTTGTAGACTGAACCACCTTAAAATTGCCTTGTGCACTGTCACGCCCCGAGCGCGGAAGATACCCGGAGATGCGCGACGTGTCTATATCAATCATGTCAATCAGAGTGGTCGTGTATTCGACACAAAGACAGAGATGCGCAAAATAGCAAGATAACCCAATCCTTTATTTCATAATGGATAGACTATTACAAATCCAATACTCTGTTTAATAAAAAAGAAAAGAATACATATTTGACTCAAGAAACTATAGAAAAGACTAGACGACACTTGTAGAAGCTCTATCACTTTCACTCTTGACCATTCCCATCCGATTGACTTCCATCGTCGTCGGACTTACCTGAAAAGTACAAAGGGACAAACGGAATGAGCGAACGCTCAGTAGGAAATTATATCTCAAGTACTAGCAAGTGGTTTAAGTAATTACATTTTCATGGATGCAATAAAGCTATGCATGCTCGCATGAAACGACAAGATAGAGAGAATGTAATATCAAAGAAATAAGATGAACTTTCATGAACAAGATACAAGTTATTCAAGATATTCAAGCAAGTACCATTATCGAGTCATGTCAAGAACTTTGGCTATCATGTATCAAGCAAGTAAATTACCCCTTTTCGGGCCACGCATTTCATTTCATGTCAAGTACGAGTCAAGTACAAGATGTGTGTGGAATGTCCAATCAAGCAAGTCAAGTACTCGGTATAATGCCAGATACCTTATCATTTTAACTCCCATGGGCACAAGTACTTTCGGGTGCTCCTCCCAGGACCAGATCGGGCCCTATATGCGCAGGCATTTATCATGTGTTTTGACATCCACTCTTGTTTATATAGCCAATATAGAATTTCAATAATCAAGCTTGTAGATACGTATGACAACTTTGATAGAATAGAGTCCAAAATATGACAAAGGACATAGAATGGCGATAATAACGGTATAATCATGAGTTCGATAAAACTAGGTAGAATATGGTTCCCTTAACTTAGGTACCATGACAAATCAATATGGACATTCTTTATATAGAATTGAGGTCCACATGAACATTAGATCAAGCAAGATACCCTCATTCTTATCATAGAATTGGGGTTTACAAGAATGACACGATATGGCATGATATCATCATCCCATCAAGAATTTCTTATGATCTACTCTTTGTATAATCATAAGGGCCGGTATACCATGTTTTCTTTAGATTGACATGGCAAAAACTGTGTAATGGGTTTTTAGGGTACAACCAGCTCAGTCGGCCTTGAGGGAATCCAAGGCTACGAGGAGTCTTACGGAGGTCTCTATGACTAACTCGCTAGTCCAAAGGAACGGAATGTCCAATGGAGAGCTTGTATGTCAATGAGAGTTGAGTGTGATCGATAAATCAACATGAAACGTGGGACTATACTCACGGAGTGGAGAATAGTGCCGATATATATATATATATGTATAATATATAAACCATCGGTTAGCAAATCAGAGGAAAAATCAGTTTACAGTAAAATAACGACTTAGGTCAAGTCGTGTCTCAAGTAATTAACGCCTAACTAAAGGGCGTTTACATATATTGCCAATTTACAGAATTTCCATTATTTCATTAATTTATCAAAAACACGCCTTTCCTGGGGGCGTTTCTTAAAAGTTGACGACTGCAGGGGCAGGCGTCTCATCATTTACATATTCGACAGGATATAATTATTCTCAGAAATTTATCAAAAACGCGCCCTTGGAAGGGGCGTTACTTTCAAATTCCATTTTACAGAATATGTGAATTTCAGGATTTTAACAGATACACGCCCTAGGAAGGGGCGTTACTTTTCAGATTCACGCCTTGTACTGGGGCGTTAGAATATGGAAAACGACTTTGTCCAAGTCGTGAATTTCAAGGGATTTACGATATTTTAATAAATAATATTTCGAGAGACAGGAGACATGTCATGGCAGTAAGATTTAACAGGAATTCACAGAGTCATGCAAGATATTAAAAATCAATATTTCATATGTATTGTGATTTTTAAACAGGATCAATTATTAACCACATGCGATTCTTATGAAATTAACGCCTGCGTAGAGGGCGTCAAATATTAAATTGACGACCACAAGCATGGTCGTTTCTTTTAAATTAGCGCCCTAATCAAGGGCGTTTCTTTCAAAATATTTCAGAAAACGCATGAAAACTATAATAATCATATGCATGACATGCTTATATATATATATATATCTTGCATTAATTTCATTTGGGCTACAGTAACTTGAGAAAATCCTACCTTATGGTTTGAAAATACTGATACTCTGTTTGGAACCTTCGTGGATGAAGAACCTTCGTTCTTCAGGAAGATATTGCCACAGCTACCTGTAAAGGAAGAGAAGATATCAATCTTCTTTACCTACGTAACCTGAAGGCAAGGGAAAAAGAAGAACTTTACCTATTCTTCGGCAACGATGGTGATGAAGACGATGATGATGAAGACCCCTTTGTCTTCAAACACTAGAAGCAGCCACCTATAGCAAAGACGATGAAGGATGGTTAAAACCTCCTCATGTGTTTATCAAAAGCAAGGAAAGGAAGAAGAACTGTTTGTTCTTCACGTACCTAGCAGCAGACGTTCGATCAAATGGTTTTTAGGGTTCGATCGAACATGTTATTTATAGGATTTTGAAGTCCTAACAAGAGTAGGGTTTGATTGAGGGTAATATATCCTTAATAGAGTCCTTACTCTAATAGACACTTACTAGATTAGGTTAATCTTTCCTTGGATAAGTTCTGGGTTCGAACGAGTCACGAACTGAATTAACGCCTTAGGTCAGGGCGTGTATTCTTTAATTGACGCCTTGCATAAGGGCGTTTCTTAAAAAGCGCCTTGAAAAAGGGCGTTTCTTGTTTTAAAACACGCCCAAGATAGAGGCGTTTCGTTTACTTACCCATTTGGTCGCGTGAGAACTGACGACCGTAGGTGTGGGCGTCCTTTCTTTATTCACGCCATTGGTAGAGGCGTTTATTTATAAATTAACGCCTTAATAAGAGGCGTTATTTTTATTTTGTTTTATTTCGTCCAATTAACCCTATTCCTTTTATATATATTACTTCTGTAATATATATGTTTTAATTCATTTCAATTATTCATTTATTAGGGTTGCTACACCCTCCCCCACTTAAAAAGAATTTGGTCCCCAAATTCAATATATATATAATTATACACGCGGAGAGTGTAGGACATATACCTCTTAGAATAACTCGGGAAATCGTTTCTTCATAGATTCCTCGGTCTCCCATGTCGCTTCGCGTTCAGGATTCTTATTCCATTGCACCTTGATCATGGGAATAACCTTATTCCTTAGAGCTCGTATTTCTCGATCTAATATCTTTAAAGGCCTTTGTTCATATGTGAGATCTTTCTGGATCACCAGATCTCCATGCTCAATAATATGTGACGGATCGTGCACATACTTCTTCAACATAGATATGTGAAATACATTGTGTACCTCGGACAACTGAGGAGGCAACGCGATGCGATAAGCAACCTCGCCAACTCTTTCGAGTACCTCAAATGGTCCGATGAATCTTGGCGTAAGCTTGCCCTTAACACCAAATCTTCGTATGCCACGTCCAGGGGATATTTTAAGAAATACATGATCTCCAACCTGGAATTCAAGATCTCTTCTCCTGGTATCAGCATAAGCCTTTTGCCTTGTCTGAGCAACTTGTAATCTTTCTCTGATTACTTGTATCTTCTCGGTTGTATCCCTTACCATGTCTGGACCTAATAGTTGTTTTTCTCCAACTTCGTTCCAACATATGGGAGATCGGCAACTCCTTCCGTATAAGGCTTCGAAAGGTGCCATTTGGATACTAGCTTGGTAGCTATTATTATATGCAAATTCAACTAAAGGTAAGTGGTCATGCCAGCTTCCTCCAAAGTCAATAATGCATGCTCTCAGCATATCTTCAACAACTTGATTAGTTCGCTCGGTCTGACCATCCGTTTGTGGGTGGAAAGCAGTACTAAAGTTGAGCCTTGTCCCCAACGAATGTTGTAATCCCTTCCAAAAATGAGAAGTAAAACGGGGATCCCTATCAGACACGATTGAGACAGGAATTCCATGTATCCTGACTATTTCTTTAATGTATAGTGCAGCTAGCACATCAATCGACCATCGGCTTTTGATTGGCAAGAAATGTGCCGATTTAGTCAATCGGTCAATGATAACCCAGATTCCATCATGTCCTCCTTTAGATTTAGACAAACCCATGATGAAGTCCATACCAATATCCTCCCATTTCCACTTAGGAATATCTAGAGGATGTAGTTTTCCCGCAGGCTTTTGATGTTCCGCCTTGACCTGTTGGCATGTGAGACAGCGTGATACATAGTCCGCTATTTCTCTTTTCATATTGGGCCACCAAAAGTTCCTCTTTACATCTTGGTACATTTTAGTTGATCCAGGATGAATAGTGTATCTTGATCGGTGAGCTTCATCTAAGATCTTCTTCTTTAATTCCGGACAATCGGGTATACAAGTTCTATCTTTGAACGATAATCTTCCATCAGAAGTTAGTTGAAAATCAGATTGTCCTTCTAATCTGCCTTTGATTTCTACTAACATAGGATCATCATCCTGAAGTGTTTGTATCTCAGATAACAAATCTGACTGTATGCTTACATGAGATAGTGTGACAAATTTGGATTCCGTGTCCAAGCTTATATTGAGCTCGGAGAATTGTTCAAGTAACCTCCATTCTTGTATCATACAATTTGCTATCTTTGCTCTCGGCTTTCGACTAAGGGCATCAGCCACATAATTACCCTTTCCGGGATGGTATTGTATACTGAAGTCGAAGTCCTTGAGATATTCTAGCCAACGTCTTTGTCTCATGTTCAGCTCCTTTTGTGAAAATAGATATTTGAGACTTTTGTGATCGGAGTATACAGTAAACTGTACCCCATAGAGATAGTGTCTCCATATCTTTAGGGCAAATACTACCGCGGCCAATTCCAAGTCATGGACGGGGTAATTCTCCTCATGCTTCTTCAGTTGACGAGAAGAGTATGCTATGACCTTCCCATGTTGCATTAGAACACATCCGAGGCCAATGCCAGAAGCATCAGTGTAGACCTCGAATTTCTCTCCTTCAATTGGTAAGGCTAAGACCGGAGCTGTGGTGAGATGATCCTTGAGAGTTTGGAAACTGCTTTCACATTCCTCACTCCATTCATATCGGATCTCCTTACGAGTTAATCTTGTAAGTGGTACGGCGATCTTAGAGAAATCTTTGATAAATCGCCGATAATAGCCTGCAAGACCTAAGAAACTTCTGATCTCGCTTGCGTTAGTGGGTCTCTCCCAGTCTCTCACAGCTTCGACTTTTGACGGATCCACAGATAAACCATCCTTGGATATGACATGTCCGAGAAAAGCCACTTCTTCAAGCCAGAACTCGCATTTGCTGAGTTTAGCATATAATTGATTTGTCCTCAAGACTTGCAATGCAATCCTCAAATGCTCTTCATGTTCTTCCTTAGTCTTAGAATATATCAATATATCATCGATGAAGACTACTATGAATTGATCCAAGTAAGGCCTGAATATGCTATTCATTAACTGCATAAAGGCAGCAGGGGCATTTGTTAGTCCAAAAGGCATAACAACAAATTCGTAATGGCCATACCTGCTTCTGAATGCGGTCTTGTGAATGTCATCATCCTTGATCCTTAATTGATGATATCCCGACCGGAGATCAATCTTGGAGAAATATTTGGATCCTGAAATCTGATCAAACAATTCATCGATTCTCGGCAGTGGATACTTGTTCTTGATAGTAAGATGATTCAACTGTCGATAGTCAATACACAATCTCATGGATCCATCCTTCTTCTTTACAAATAAGACTGGTGCTCCCCACGGGGAAGTACTTGGTCTAATAAACCCTTTTCGGATTAGTTCCATCAACTGCTCCTTCAACTCCTTGAGTTCAGCAGGGGACATTCTATATGGTGCCTTTGAAACCGGACCAGCACCAGGGACTAAGTCGATGGTAAAGGCCACATCTCTTTGCGGGGGTAATCCCGGCAATTCTTCCGGAAATACGTCTGGGAATTCTCGTACTACTTGAACGTCTTCTATCTTGGTTTCCTTAGCTTCTTTATTAGTGACAAAAGCAAGGAAGGATACACATCCTTTCCTGACGAGCTTGCTTGCTCGAAGAGCCGAAATAAGAGGGGATTTGCTTCGACTCTTAGGACTAGTATAAGTCAGTTCTGGAAATTCTTTGAAAACAATCTTGCTATTACGGCAATCAACCGTTGCCTGGTACCTAGATAACCAATCTGCTCCTAGTATAACATCATATTCTTTTAGATCTAAGCAGATAAGATCAATAGGAAAATTCTTTCCTCGAACCAACACCTCACAGTTTTGGTAATGATGCGTGATATCCGTCTCGTTTCCGAGAGGAGTAGACAACACTATTTTCATCCATTCTGGTTCTAGAGGTAATGGGTCAGCAAACTTCTTGGAAATAATGGAATGCGATGCACCCGTATCAAATAAGACATGTGCATATTTGGAACAAATTTTTAATGTACCTTCCACCAATCCGCCTTCTTCTTCTGGTTCGGTCTTTTGGATTGCATGAAGACGCGCGTTCCTTGTCACTGGGCGTTTACCCTCACCGTCTTGGTCATTCATTAATGGACAATCGGGAATCCGATATTCACGACTCCCACAACGGAGACATGCTCCTAATTTCCTCCAGCATTCTTCTGTTTTGTGACCAGCCTTGTCACAATGCTTGCATACTACGTTTGAAGGGGTAGTGGTGATAGAGAAAGGCTTGGATTTCTTGTACTTCTGATCTTGAGAGGAAGAACCTCCATTATTGGGCCTCTTCTTAAAGTTGGGTTTAAAAGAACCCGAACTTGTGACTTGCTCCTTTTTGTCTTTCCCACGGATCCTATCAGATAGTTCCGTGGCATCTTCAAGCAACTGAGCTCGGCGCACTATTTCAGTATAAATTTGAATATCCATAGGCGCCAGTTGAGTAATGTAGTGGGGCCTAAGCCCATTAAGAAATCTACGGGCTTTCATCTTTTCCGTGCCAATTAAATGCTTAGCATATCTAGACAGTCTAGAGAACTGTGCTTCATAATCAGCCACCGATAAAGATCTTTGCTTTAATGCGGCAAATTCGGCGGCCTTCTTTTCCTGGACCCTATCAGAGAAATATTTGGCGTTGAAATATTCAACGAATTCTCCCCATGTAACTTGAGTTGGGTCAATTGTAGCTTCAATCGACTCCCACCAGCATCTAGCATCCTTTTCTAACTGGAAAGTAGCTAATAAGACTTTGTCCTGATCCGTGCATTGCATGACACGGAATATACGTTCAATCTCCCGAACCCAATGCTCGGCATCGTCTGGATCGGTCGATCCCATGAACTTCGGGGGATTCATATTCTTGAATGCTTGGTGTAAGCTTCCAGCTCGTGGAGCACCACCTTGTGCTACCTGTTGTAGCACTTGGGTCATCCCTTGAAGGGTACGCTGCATGTTGCGCCATTGAGCACGTTCGGCAGCCATTATCCTACAATTACAATAGCTATGTTAGTATTATGTCACTATGATCTTATAAGGACTCATTGATCATTTAACCCTTGGTTCTACCCACTCTCACTTGGTTAAAGGTTTTGAAACCTATCCTTGGACTTGGGTTTCCTAGGAATTGAATACCTTAGGCTCTGATACCACAAAGACTGTCACGCCCCGAGCGCGGAAGATACCCGGAGATGCGCGACGTGTCTATATCAATCATGTCAATCAGAGTGGTCGTGTATTCGACACAAAGACAGAGATGCGCAAAATAGCAAGATAACCCAATCCTTTATTTCATAATGGATAGACTATTACAAATCCAATACTCTGTTTAATAAAAAGGAAAAGAATACATATTTGACTCAAGAAACTATAGAAAAGACTAGACGACACTTGTAGAAGCTCTATCACTTTCACTCTTGACCATTCCCATCCGATTGACTTCCATCGTCGTCGGACTTACCTGAAAAGTACAAAGGGACAAACGGAATGAGCGAACGCTCAGTAGGAAATTATATCTCAAGTACTAGCAAGTGGTTTAAGTAATTACATTTTCATGGATGCAATAAAGCTATGCATGCTCGCATGAAACGACAAGATAGAGAGAATGTAATATCAAAGAAATAAGATGAACTTTCATGAACAAGATACAAGTTATTCAAGATATTCAAGCAAGTACCATTATCGAGTCATGTCAAGAACTTTGGCTATCATGTATCAAGCAAGTAAATTACCCCTTTTCGGGCCACGCATTTCATTTCATGTCAAGTACGAGTCAAGTACAAGATGTGTGTGGAATGTCCAATCAAGCAAGTCAAGTACTCGGTATAATGCCAGATACCTTATCATTTTAACTCCCATGGGCACAAGTACTTTCGGGTGCTCCTCCCAGGACCAGATCGGGCCCTATATGCGCAGGCATTTATCATGTGTTTTGACATCCACTCTTGTTTATATAGCCAATATAGAATTTCAATAATCAAGCTTGTAGATACGTATGACAACTTTGATAGAATAGAGTCCAAAATATGACAAAGGACATAGAATGGCGATAATAACGGTATAATCACGAGTTCGATAAAACTAGGTAGAATATGGTTCCCTTAACTTAGGTACCATGACAAATCAATATGGACATTCTTTATATAGAATTGAGGTCCACATGAACATTAGATCAAGCAAGATACCCTCATTCTTATCATAGAATTGGGGTTTACAAGAATGACACGATATGGCATGATATCATCATCCCATCAAGAATTTCTTATGATCTACTCTTTGTATAATCATAAGGGCCGGTATACCATGTTTTCTTTAGATTGACATGGCAAAAACTGTGTAATGGGTTTTTAGGGTACAACCAGCTCAGTCGGCCTTGAGGGAATCCAAGGCTACGAGGAGTCTTACGGAGGTCTCTATGACTAACTCGCTAGTCCAAAGGAACGGAATGTCCAATGGAGAGCTTGTATGTCAATGAGAGTTGAGTGTGATCGATAAATCAACATGAAACGTGGGACTATACTCACGGAGTGGAGAATAGTGCCGATATATATATATATATATGTATAATATATAAACCATCGGTTAGCAAATCAGAGGAAAAATCAGTTTACAGTAAAATAACGACTTAGGTCAAGTCGTGTCTCAAGTAATTAACGCCTAACTAAAGGGCGTTTACATATATTGCCAATTTGCAGAATTTCCATTATTTCATTAATTTATCAAAAACACGCCTTTTCTGGGGGCGTTTCTTAAAAGTTGACGACTGCAGGGGCAGGCGTCTCATCATTTACATATTCGACAGGATATAATTATTCTCAGAAATTTATCAAAAACGCGCCCTTGGAAGGGGCGTTACTTTCAAATTCTATTTTACAGAATATGTGAATTTCAGGATTTTAACAGATACACGCCCTAGGAAGGGGCGTTACTTTTCAGATTCACGCCTTGTACTGGGGCGTTAGAATATGGAAAACGACTTTGTCCAAGTCGTGAATTTCAAGGGATTTACGATATTTTAATAAATAATATTTCGAGAGACAGGAGACATGTCATGGCAGTAAGATTTAACAGGAATTCACAGAGTCATGCAAGATATTAAAAATCAATATTTCATATGTATTGTGATTTTTAAACAGGATCAATTATTAACCACATGCGATTCTTATGAAATTAACGCCTGCGTAGAGGGCGTCAAATATTAAATTGACGACCACAAGCATGGTCGTTTCTTTTAAATTAGCGCCCTAATCAAGGGCGTTTCTTTCAAAATATTTCAGAAAACGCATGAAAACTATAATAATCATATGCATGACATGCTTATATATATATATATCTTGCATTAATTTCATTTGGGCTACAGTAACTTGAGAAAATCCTACCTTATGGTTTGAAAATACTGATACTCTGTTTGGAACCTTCGTGGATGAAGAACCTTCGTTCTTCAGGAAGATATTGCCACAGCTACCTGTAAAGGAAGAGAAGATATCAATCTTCTTTACCTACGTAACCTGAAGGCAAGGGAAAAAGAAGAACTTTACCTATTCTTCGGCAACGATGGTGATGAAGACGATGATGATGAAGACCCCTTTGTCTTCAAACACTAGAAGCAGCCACCTATAGCAAAGACGATGAAGGATGGTTAAAACCTCCTCATGTGTTTATCAAAAGCAAGGAAAGGAAGAAGAACTGTTTGTTCTTCACGTACCTAGCAGCAGACGTTCGATCAAATGGTTTTTAGGGTTCGACCGAACATGTTATTTATAGGATTTTGAAGTCCTAACAAGAGTAGGGTTTGATTGAGGGTAATATATCCTTAATAGAGTCCTTACTCTAATAGACACTTACTAGATTAGGTTAATCTTTCCTTGGATAAGTTCTGGGTTCGAACGAGTCACGAACTGAATTAACGCCTTAGGTCAGGGCGTGTATTCTTTAATTGACGCCTTGCATAAGGGCGTTTCTTAAAAAGCGCCTTGAAAAAGGGCGTTTCTTGTTTTAAAACACGCCCAAGATAGAGGCGTTTCGTTTACTTACCCATTTGGTCGCGTGAGAACTGACGACCGTAGGTGTGGGCGTCCTTTCTTTATTCACGCCATTGGTAGAGGTGTTTATTTATAAATTAACGCCTTAATAAGAGGCGTTATTTTTATTTTGTTTTATTTCGTCCAATTAACCCTATTCCTTTTATATATATTACTTCTGTAATATATATGTTTTAATTCATTTCAATTATTCATTTATTAGGGTTGCTACATGCACTGTGGTTTGATTGTCTCATCTGCTCTCGCTAGATGTATGTTTAGGCCGATTAATTTGTTCTTCCAATCTAGCGAGTGTTCCATTTGCATATCGCACGTTTGATATAGGTCTCGTGTGAGTTTCGTGAAGTCTATTCTTATTATCAGTCTAATTTGCAGAGTTCTGAAATTTTGTTTGTCTGTCATCTTCTTGTCCTTCGTAGAGAGCATCCAGTTCGTGGTAATTACCTTCCCATATTGCTTCCGCGTCTTTGTCTTTCCACAAGTTTTAACTGGGCGTAATTAGTAGTTTTAATTGATTGAAATTTTTATAAGAGGGATTCATTCAGCCCCCTCTGAATCCATCGCACCAGCTCTAACAGTTGGTATCAGAGCATACCATTGGTCCTAACAAGTTGTATCAGAGCAGGTCTCTGTACATCCAGATCCAACGATCCGCAGAGGATCCTACTGTACTCGGTGCTTTGTTTTGCTGTCTCGGTATCTTTCATTGTTACTATCTGATTTTAGTGCATCTTTCATTCATTGCTCTCTGATCTATATTTGATCAGTCATACTTCGATGGCTCATCCACCAATTTTCAGAGGTAATGATTTCGATCTATGGCTGGAGAACTTCCGTCGGTATGTAAGATTAATCGATCCTGATCTTTGGAAGGTAATGGTTCACGGTCCACATAAATTATCGAGAGATAAAACTAAATGGACTGATAATGATAGATTGAAAGACTCGGTCAACTCTAGAGCATTAGATTTGATGAAAGCATCTCTTGACAGAGCTCTAATTTCATGTGTTTCATCCTGCAGGTTTGCCAAGGAGATTTTGGACAAACTGAAGATTGCTAGCTGTGGAAATGAAGACCAATGTATGATGGCTCATGGGAGCGAACAAAGCAGTAATCAGGACGAAGAAGAGGATGATTATCAGGTAAACCTCTTTGAGAATTACACTCTAGATGATTGGATTGCTGCATACAATGATTTGTTTGAGTCTTATGACCAATTAAGAAAACAACATAAAAGGATGAAAAAGAAAATTGATCAAAATGGTCCTAATTCATCTTGTGAAAATTGCCGGAAAACAAATCAATCATATGATGCTTGTTTATGTAGATTTACTCAAACATAAAACAAATGTGTTTGCTGAAAAAGGAAAATCAAGAATTTACAAGTAAAATTTTTGAACTAGAAAATAAACTGTGCTCATGTAATGATAATCAGATTTGCATGAAAAACTCTGATGAGTATGAAAAATTGTTGAAAAATCTCAATTGTGCTGACTTGGAATTAAATGAAGTGAAGTCTCAAAATCAAACTTATAGAAAGAATATTGAAGAATATCAAGAAGAGCTCAAAAGACTTCAAGAGGAAATTAACCTTGTGACTGAAAAATGTGATGCAATCAAAACTGTGAACATGGAGCTTCAGAGAAACTGTGAAAACTCGCAAGAAACATATGAAATTGAAAAACAAAACAAAAAGCTAGTAAAAGAAGCTGACAATTTCTATAGTAATAAGTATTCCTTGTTGAAAGATTTAAATGAATGTCTTTTCTTGGATCTTGAGTGGCACAAGGAATTGATTGCCTCTCTCAAGGAAGAAAATAGAAATTTGTTGAATGAGAAACTTAAGCTTGAACAAAGAGAAGAGAAGATGATTGAAAGACGGGACTCTGTATCCAATAATGAAAAATATAGTGAAGTAATTGAGAAGTGGGTAAAGGAAAATGAAAATCTCAAGGAACAGAATAAAAAGCTCATGGTCTTAAATACTATCATGGGAAGAAAATGGTCAACCATTGAAAAGGGAAAGTGTGTGGAAAATGACACTGAACAAAGACTGAAACAGGAAATCAATACACTCAAAAGTCTGAATGATGTTCTACATCAACAGGTTATCAGCTGTGAATCTGACATTAATTGTTATGAGGTTGACATTATTTCTCTAAATTCTAAAATCCAATATCTAAGAAATTCTCTGTCTAAATCTGTGAAGGATAAAGGCAAAATGAAAATGTCTCTGGAAGATAATGTAAGTGGTAAAAGAAAGGGGACTGGCAACAACTCTGAAATTAAGCAAGCCAAGAGGATCCAGCTATACATTACTCATATTCGATGCTCTGAAGTAGCTGGAACCTCAAGACAATCCCCAAAACAGTTTACTGCAACTAAAAATCAAAAATCACTGAAAAACAAACAGAACGTTCTACATGCTAAGAATCCATTTGATAAAACTTATGCTTCAAAGAAATTTAATAATGTTTCATGTCATTACTGTGGCAAGCATGGTCACTTCATGGACAATTGTCTTGTACTGGAAAAAGATGATCTGAATGTTGATAGAATGCATGCTAGAAATTCTCTTGCTAAGAAACCTTTTCATGCTCAAAAGAAGAGAATTCAATACTTTTATTGTCATAGAATTGGTCATGTCATGCATGAGTGTGATTTAATGAAACAAGATGACATGAAAGCTAAGAAATCTCATGCCAAGAATCATGCCTATCTTAATAAAAAGATTCAATGTTTTAATTATGGTAAATGGGGACACTTGGCTACACAATGCTGGCATGCACAGGGAAGAAATAGTCAACACGAATTTGTTAAAACACCTGTATATCAAAATCCCTTTGATAGAAATAAATCTGGTTTTAAGAGACAAACTGTTGCATGCTTCGAATGTGGAAAACCTGGCCACAGAGCTTCTGAATGCTGGTTGGCAGGTTACAGAAAAGAAAATGCTCATTCTGTCAACAAAAACTTTAATAAGAATGCACATAGATTCCAGGTTAATAATGATGTGCATAGGAAGAACTCTCAAATTGCTGCATCATATCATCACTATGGTCAGTTTGGACATTCCTTGTCCAACTATAAGTTGATGGATTTTGATAATTTTATGGTTCACAAAAAGTCAAGAACACCATTTGGTGGTGTTAATGGTAAACCAGGACCTAAGGTTTCTTGGGTACCTGTTGCATCAAAATGATGTGGTTGTTGCAGGTGTGCCTTGGAGATGAATAAAGGGGTCAACAATCCAAGGCACTCAAGAATGTAACTCCCAAGATCCTACACTTCAGGTCAGCTCTGCAAACTCTCTTTAAATTCTGTCATATGATATTGTGTGTTTTAAATAGTGCATATCATGCTAATATGTCTACGCTTGATTGAAATCTTCTGAAAATTATATTGCACATGATGTCTATGATAGTGATTCTTAGGGTGCACTACATATCTGCTTCTTAAGCAAAAATGCACAAAAATATGTTCTCAGCAATTCATTTTATAAAATGCACTTAGTCAGGGGGAGTTTGGCTATCCCTGCATAATGTGATGCGGGACGGACACGGGAGACGACACTATATGGTGCCACCCTTGGACTCTAGATGAAGACACGACCAGTAACACACACCAGGGAGACACTAAGCCCGACACTACGAGCTCCTAGTGGCGAAACGTCACTAACAGAAGTGGAAGCTCACTCGTCGTCCCAAGCGAGGGAAAGTGCCAGACTTGTGGACGCGCTTTATTATTCTTTTTATTTATTTTGTTTATTTATTGGCGTGCCAGTCACCGGAGTGACGATTTCATTGTGCGCTCGATCTGACTTGGTCAGTCGATTGTGAAGTCCGAGTCGGGACCAGAAGTCCGTCATACCATAAAGGCTATGACGTTAATTACGCCCTTCCAAGGAAGGACAACCCTTGATTAAACGCCAAAATAGGAGGCCTCGAGAGGCAAACATATATTCATGTGCGCAAATGGAATTTCATACCGGAGCCAGGGAGGCGGGCAAGATAATAACATCAACCATAGATACAGATGATATCGTTAAGTCAGCGGTTCAAAGACCGGGCTTAGGGGGGAAGGGAAAATTTCAATCACAGGTAGACTGGGTTGTGGCCATGATTGGGGTTCAAAGCATCGATCGATATTTCGACAGCATTTCCCCTTAATCTGGATTATGCCCAGGGGGAAATAGACTATCACCCACGGAGTGCCGGGATGAAAGCCGAAAGAGAGAAGTGCTAAACTTCCCGAACCGCATATCTGCCATGGGGCAATGTTTGATATTCCCTGTAGAAGCCGGCGGAACTCATGCAGTGGCAGAGCCCTCCCGAGCTAAAGGGGTTATTCATGAACCCGATGCGGGACGACGGAAAGTGAGCGAACGCTCAATGTTGCGCCCTCGCACGCGGATCGACCTGCGCGGTCAGGTCGCGGGGATCGACCCCTCAGCGGCCCTTGCGGGGGTTTCCGGGGGCGAAGCCCCCGGAACAAAATTTGGATTGAAGGCTCAGTAATAAAATATTTGAGTAGGTTATGAGTGCAGTTCAAGGGTGCATAGGTTCCCGGCGTGAAGGCAAGATGGCCGGGGTTCCCGACGTGCCAACTAGAGAGCTTCTCGGTGTGAAGGGGAGATGGCTAGGGATGTTCTCGGCCAGGTTGAAAGGAGGAGGAAGAGGCTCTCGGCATGGCTGAAGAGGAGGGGGAGCTCTCGGCGCGCTGACAAGAGGGCCAAGGGGGGGTTCTCGGCGCGCTGACAAGAGGGCCAAGGGGGGTTCTCGGCTTGAGGGTTCCCGGCGCGCTCAGGGCCGCGCCGGGAGCCATGGCGCCGAGAGAATGTTGGTATTCTGGCGCCGTGAGGACCCGAAAGGGGTTCCGGAGGCTCTGTTTTGGGTTTCCTGGCGATTCAGGACAAGCCAGATAGGTTCTGTGAAGTTAAAGTGGATCAGTTCATCAAATCTGAGCTGGATTAGATTTGGGCTTTACAGGAGCATCAGGATAGAAGAGGGATTTAGGAAGACTAGGGTCGAGGGAAACCCTGTCACCATTATCATGCAGAGCCCGGGGGACAACCTGATATCGACTTTCATCTTCCTGAGAGAATTTTGGCAGCACCTCCCCTGGACCGAGTATCTGCCAGAGAATGGTATAGGCT
The DNA here is from genome assembly GCA_022559845.1 of Amorphophallus konjac. Taxonomy (NCBI): domain Eukaryota; kingdom Viridiplantae; phylum Streptophyta; class Magnoliopsida; order Alismatales; family Araceae; genus Amorphophallus; species Amorphophallus konjac. Next base: position 270,523,735 of record CM040118.1, on the reverse strand, counting down.
GACATCCACGGAGTGCCGGGATGAAAGCCGGAAAATGGGTGAGCACTAAGGCTCGAAGAGACTATCCGTGTCTCTGGCATCGGTCACTATTCCCCTTCTCGGAGACTGACGAAACTCATGTAAAGACAGGGTTCGTCAGACCCACGGGGTTGCATGTGACTCCTGTTAGGGACCTCAGAATGTAGGGGAGGCCAATCCCCGGTTAATTTATCCCCTGGGATACATATGACGACTCACGAACGCCCCAGGATAAGTGAACGAAGAGGCCAAAGGAGTGGACAAAGGAGGGGCTCTCAGCATGGTTTTCATTGGCAAGAAGATGGCTCTCGGCGTGGCTTTATACTGGCCAAAAGGGGGAGGTCTCGGCGTGGATTTCTTGACCAATTAAGGAGGTCTCGGCGTGGGCTTGGCCAACAGAAAGAGGCTCTCGGCGCGGCTTGATTAAAGGGGGGAGGCTCTCGGCATGGAGCTTCCCGGCGCGCTCATCACCGCGCCGGGAGGCTGGCGCCGAGAGGCCAAAGGCAAGGGGGGGATGTCTCGGCCATGGGCTTCCCGGCGCGCCCATTACCGCGCCGGGAAGGTGGTGCCGGGAAGCTGAGAGCTGGGGGGGTTCACGTGGAAGTGGCCTGGAGAGACTTTTGTCGGTTTGCTGAAGAGGGAGGTCTCTCGGCAGCGTAGTTCTCGGCGGGGAATTTTGCACGCCGAGAGGATGGAATTGCTACAGGATTTCATGGTTTACAGAGCTCAAACGATGCTCTGTTTGGGGATTTTATGAGATTTCTGGCTCGAATTGAGGCTGGATTTAGAGTGTAGGCGAGAGATTTCATGGGGGCTTCTGTTAGAAGGATGCCAAGGGAATTAGAAGGTGGAATCAACAGGGGGAATTGAGACCATCGTCCAAATCCTGTGGAGAGCTTTATCTGTTTGATGCAGGCCGTCTGCGGGAATCAAGAGATGACTGTCTATGATCCCCCGGACGAGTCCTAATGGCATCTAAAACCGGCGACGGAGGAACCCTCAGCATCGAGACTCCATACCCTAATCATTCAAGGGTTAGAATGGAGGGTCGAGAGATCGAGATCCGTTTGCTAGAACCTCGCGGGATGGCGTCAACCTGCAGAGCAGACACATCTTTGTACAACCAACAGTCCAGGGAACCAAGAGATTGATGTCTCGGGTTCCTGAACAACACGAAGGGCTCGAGGGAAAACTCGGACTATACGCAGAGGATCTGCCATTGAGACAGAAGGGGAGAAGGAAATAGATCCCAATCACCCATTAGATAGGGATGGGGGCCCTATCTTCATGCCTCTTCGGAGAACCAACGAGGATTCTGAAACCGGTACTATATAAACTATTAGACATTTCGAATAGAAGACATATCCACGGGATACAAAGGGGAAGAGCTTCGATTGCCCAATATTCATCACTGCAGCTGCAGCATTCCATTTCATTGCATCGTCTCATACTTACATCAACCATAAAGGGAAAATAAGAAGCAGAGATACAAAGCAGAACCGGGATTGTCCGGCTACATTTGATAAATCGAGAAAAAGAACTCGCTAGATTACATCAAAGAAAAGGAAAGAAAGCATGGGGGAGGGCGGAGCATTGACTCCTCTCCCTCCCCGGAGCAACCCACCTGCAGCTTCTTCTTCCTCCTTCTCTTCGAGCTCTCGTTTTCTCTTTTTGGTTTCTGGCTATCCTCTCAATATCTGCCTCTTCCTTTTTTTTTTCTTGCCGCCCTCAGTCGTCCCTTTTATCTTGTGGGCAAAGTAATGGGTTTTATAGGACCCTGTTCACATCAATGGCACTCGGCGTGCCTGCATCACTGGTTCCCGGCGTGCCCATTCGAGGGGCTTCCCGGCGCACTCCCTTGGAGGGGCTTCCCGGCGCGCCTCCTTTGGAGGGGCTTCCCGGCGCGCCTCCTTTGGAGGTTCTCGGCGCAAGGGGTATGAAGCCCATCCTTAATAGCACATTAACAGGCCCATTCAACATGCCCATTCTTTTCTTTGGCCTTGTTAATTCCTTTGATTGCATCAGCACTGACGAGGGCTCCTTCTTTAACGGTGTATGCATCATCATCTGAATAATCCAGAAGTTTCTCATCAGCCAACAGACCGGAGTTTCATCGGTATCGCCGTTTGGATGACGACAATACTGGACATCGGCTCAGCCTGAGAGTGTCCTAGCTGGGCAAGTAGTTGGTAGTGAAGGCCCTCCCTCAATCTTGACTTTGCAAGCATCTTTCAGTCTTCGTTGCTGGTCTGGTCTCATCTTTATCTTTGTTCATATTTTAGCTGTCAACAGGACCGTGCGAGGTTAAGGAACCAGCGGAGGTCAAGGGTAGTCCGACTCAACTTCCGGACTCGGATCGAGTCGCGGGATGGGTCACTCTCACTCTCACAGCGGTGACATGGACACACGGGCTAGTACCTACACTCTCAGCAGCGGCAACAGACCATATACTAGCTAAGCAAATGAACGCCAAGAGGTTCGGACCATTACCTCCACGCACCCGGCGTAGCGAAGACAACCCCGACCGAATTACGGATTCCCGGTTAACAATGATTACAGCAATACACTAAGTCGACCCACTCCACGCAGGGAGGTAAAAGGTCACATGTGGGATCCGGGAATCACGCAGCTCGGGTTAACGGGCATCATCTTGATGTCGCCTGGCGGTGCCGAACTCCGCGTTTTCGTGCTTTCTGAACGGCGGCTTCTACGGGCCCGCGGGGCCCACGAACGGTGCTGTCCTCCGGATCTGCGGGGGTGGGACCCACTGTGATGGGGACCCCTGGTGGCGCGCCTCCACGGACGGCGGTCGGCCGGGAACACCGATCGGGGGTCGATCGGCCCCGATTCCCAATTGTTGAACTAGCTGCCCACGGATTTTGATTTCTGTTTTCCGGCACGCGCTCCGGCAAAAACGGCCGCTGCGATCAATCCCGACGTCAGATCGGGACGCATGAGCTATCGTTAGAAAGATCTCTTCAAATGCTTTAATCTAGACCCAGAGAGATCTGTTGGATCTGGTCGGATCAGAACTTTATTGAATTTACAAGTCCCTGTTGTACAGTAACTGAAATCTCAGATCTGCAGGGCACTTGTCTGAGAACCACCATTGACCGCCTAGTACACCTCCGATTCAGCTCTTGAGCTCTTCTTAGGAGTTGTAGGGAATCAAACCGCGGAACGGGGACTATTTTTAGAATTTGATGTGGAGGTGGCTACGATTTGTTATGATTTTTGGGGTGACTGGTGGTCGGATCTGGGAATAGGTGGACAGAACTGTAGATGGGTCTGAGAACGAATTTTAGAAAATATGAGATGGGCGAATCAAAAATTGATAAAAATTGTGGATGAAGGAGTGGATGGATGGAAGCCTCAGTAAAATTGGGCGAACTAACAGAAATCAAAAAGTGGCTCTAAGACATGAAACTCAGGACGGAGGTGAACCTGGACAGAACTCTGGCAGAACCGAAATGGAAGAGTGGATGAAAATCAAAATATAGGAAACGTGATCTGAATGCTGGCCTGATTTTTGTGGGTGGAGAGGAACATCCCAGGAACAACTCCTCCAAATTTGGTAGCCAAATGAGCTCGGGGAAGACCTGGGAATTTCGATCAAGCTGCTGTGGTACTGCGCAGGTAGAACTCCGTTGATGGCGATGGCGGTGCGGTGGCGGCTCGTGGCGGCGGCGGCGATCGTCGGAACCGATACACGAGGCGTCACACCTCAGAATGGAAGCCTTCACAGCTTCAAGGGGGAGAGGGAGGAGAGAGGAGGGGGGCACACCAGCCCTTGCTCTTGGAATTTGTTTGATTCAAATGGCATTAATTCCCCAAAATGAAAAATACAAGCTTAAATAGGTTACATCTCACATCCATCCACAACCGTAGGATCTAGGAGTGGGAGATGAAGGGCTGGGATGGCATGAGACACACACACACAAAAATAAATAAAAAATAAGGGGAGGGGCGCGGCCTATTGACTATGGTGGCAAGGGGGGGACAAGTTGGTAGCCACCTTGGACTTTGAAGTCCACTTGTCTCCCATGTGCCTTTTACCATTCAAACTTCTAGATGCCTCCATTTGACATGTTGACTGACCCCACATGGGGCCCATGGGCTGAGGTGGATCAATGGGAGGGGCCTGGGGGTCCCGTGGGGCCCAGGTGTCCCATTTTGCAAATAAGCCCCTCGTACACTCATAATTACATACCGAATACAATGAAATAAACACAAATTACACACACATAAAGGCTAACTAAATATGATAAATGGGGAGGCTCAAGGCGGAGTCTCCAGGCTGTCTCCGAGACAGATGGACGCTGAGGTGGCTCGAGTCGTGCTCCGTGTGCGGTATCGGTGGCTCGGCGTGTCGTGCCGCTCAACTGCTCGGGTGTCCGCACCAATTCTCCCCGGGTGGGAGAAACTCGACCCTGTCGAGTAAGGGTCTGCATCGCTCCTGTATCGCTCCAGAAGGTCCGGATCGATCCGCTGCAACTCGCCATGTGTGATCCACGTGTCCTCAGTAGCGGGCCGTCCTCTCCATCGCACTAGGTAGCGCGGGTAAGATCCACTCCTGGTAACTGACACTTGCTCGTCCATTATACGATCTATATGCTCACGCTGCTGTGAAAAAGGGGCTGGAGGTGGAAGTGGACACTCAGGTGTAGGATCACTCTCAAGGGGAGGAGATGGCTCAAAAGGCTCACTAGGGATCACCGCTGGGTCCCTATATGCAACAAGATCTGATACATTGAAGGTAGAGCTTATACCATATTCCTCGGGCAGGTCCACAACATACGCATTGGATCCAACGTGTTTCAACACTCTAAAGGGACCGGCTCCGCGAGCTTACAACTTCTTAACGGTTCCAGAGGGAAACCGTTCAGGTCTTACCCTGATCATGACGTATTCGCCCTCGTGAAACTCTCGGTGGTGTCGGTGGGCATCGGCTAACTCCTTGTACCGTGCATTGCTGGCCTCAATGTGACGACGGATGTCATCATGTAAACTCCTAACATGCCTAGCAAACGACTCGGCCGACTCCGACACTCTAGCATGGATAGGCATGGGGACAAGGTCAACGGGTTTCCTAGGCCTACGACCTGTGACAATCTCAAATGGACTCATGCCGGTAGACCTATTCACCGAATCATTGTATGCAAACTTAGCCATAGGTAAAATGAGATCCCAATCCCCAATGCGGTCCTTAACTAGACACCTCAAAAGATCTCCCAGACTCCTATTGACCACCTCGGTCTGACCATCTGTCTGGGGATGATATGCAGTGGAAAACTTGAGGTGAGTACCCATCATATGCCATAGTGTCTTCCAAAAGTAGGAAGTGAATCTAACATCACAGTCAAACACTATAGTGCGAGGCAACCCGAACTTGCACACCACATGCGTAAGGAAAAAGCGGGCTACCCTAGAAGCATCCGACGTCTTAGAGCAAGGAATAAAAAGGGCCATCTTCGAGAAACGGTCAACCACCACATAGACCGAATCATGCTTCCTGGAGGTACGTGGCAATCCCAAAACAAAGTCCATACTAACATCCTGCCACGGGGCATCAGGCACGGGTAGAGGCGCATAAAGTCCCGAGCTTTGCTCCTTCATCTTGGCCATAGCACATGTACGACACTGAGCCACGATGTTAGCAACATCGCGCTTCAAGCTCGGCCAATAAAATCGATGCTCCACTGCCACAATAGTCTTGTTCCGACCAAAGTGGCTGGCTAGACCTCCCGCATGTAGTTCCCACACTAAGAAATCTCGAACCGAAGTTCGGGGAACACATAGACTGCTACCTCGAAAGAGGTAACCCTCCTGAAGCACATACTCATCAAGGTCTCTCGAGGGTCCGGCCTGGAGAGTGGTAAAAATCTGACCGAAGTCAGGACAATCAACATAGGCCTCCTTCATCTTCTCTAACCCTATGACCTCGGCACTCATGGTGGTAAGCAAACATGCTCACCGACTCAAGGCATCAGCCACCTTGTTCTCCACTCCAGCCTTATGTTTCAGCACAAAGGTGAACTGCTGGAGATACTCGACCCAACGACTATGACGCGAGTTAAGCTTCTTTTACGAATGGAGGTACCTCAATGCCTCGTGGTCGGAGTATAGGACAAACTCCTGATGTAAAAGATAGTGCCTCCAATGCCTAAGAGCCTGAACAACTGCGTAGAATTCTTTATCATACGTGGAATATCGCAGTTTCGCGTCATTTAGCTTCTCGCTGAAATATGCGATCGGGTGGGACTCCTGACTCAAAACTCCTCCAATCCCAACACCCGACGCATCACAAGAGACCTCAAACACCTTCGAAAAATCAGGCAATCGAAGGATAGGTGTCTGGGTCATGCGCTCCTTGATATCCTTGAAGGTGGCAGATGCGGCCTTCGTCCATACAAATGTGCCCTTCCGGATGCAATCCGTGATCGGGGCGGTGACGGAGCTAAATCCGCGGATGAAGCGACGGTAGAACGTCGTAAGGCCATGAAAGCTGCAGACATCATGAACCGTACGGGGTTCCGGCCACTCAACAATGGCCTGGACCTTCTCCGGATCGGCGGAGACCCCAGTACTAGACACAATGAAACCCAAGAAGGTAAGCTGAGGTGTCATGAAGGCACACTTCTGTGGGTTTGCAAACAGTTGCTCTCACCGAAGAAGTAGATAGACCAGCCGAAGGTGGTCTAAGTGGTCCCCTGTGGTGCGGCTATAGATAAGGATATCATCAAAATACACCACTACAAAGACTCCAATGAAAGGTCGAAGGACCTGAGTCATGAGCCGCATGAAAGTGCTAGGGGCATTGGTCAACCCAAAAGGCATGACCAACCACTCATATAGACCGTCCTTGGTCTTAAATGCGGTCTTCCACTCATCACCTGGCCTAATCCTCACCTGATGGTAGCCACTCTTAAGATCGATCTTCGAAAAGATAGTGGCACCTGCCATCATGTCTAGCATGTCATCTAGGCGGGGAATAGGGAACCTGTACTTCACGATGATTTTGTTGATGGCACGACTATCAATGCACATTCTCCACGTGCCATCCTTCTTCGGGGCGAGTAATGCGGGTACAACACATGGACTCATGCTGTCCCGAACAGACCCTCTCTGCACTAACTCATCGACCTACCGTTTAAGCTCGGCATGCTCCGTGGGACTCATGCAATAATGAGGAAGGTTGGGCAAAGAAGAGCCCGGAACAAGGTCGATGGCATGCTGAATATCCCGCATAGGTGGGAGTCCCTCGGGAAGCTCATCGGGAAAGACATCAGCATACTCCTGCAGAATGGGAACAACCTCGGGTGGGAGCTCACCCTCGGAGTCCCGCTCCACCTCTCGGACCGTAATGGCAAACACCGGACAACCCTGACTAAGCTCCTGCTCCATCTCCCGGGAGCTAATCATCATCAATCTCCTCGTCGAGGGCTCTCCTGGGCCAGAGGTAACGGTCATAACCCGAGCTGGGGATGGGGTACTAGGCTCAGGAACGGAAGGCTTCGGAGTACTAGGGCCAGTAGGACCCCTGACTGATGGGCTCCTGGGCCGAACGGGTTGGAGGGTGACCCGCTGGCCTGCTTGGTCGAAGGTACAGGTGTTCGACTGGCCATGGAGCGTGGCATCCCGGTCGAATAACCACGGCCTACCAAGAATGATACTGCCCACTTCCATGGGGAGAACATCACACCAGATCTCATCATGGTAGGAGTGGAGCTGCAGCGGGACCAAGCACCGCAGCCTGACCGAAATGGAAGTGGTATCCACCCATGATACCTGATAGGGGCAAGGGTGGTCTACGGGTGTGAGACCAAGATGAGTGACAACGTTTGTGGAGATTGCATTGATACAACTCCCGCTATCGATGACCACCTTGCAAATTTGCTTTCCCAGCCTACAGAATACATGAAGGATAGTAGTCCGTCGCCAGTCATCACTGACCTGTGGCTGGGTGAGGATACATCTGACGACCCCCACGTGGGTATCGTCCGAATGCTGGGCATCCTGGGCCTCACCTCCCATCTCATAGTACTCGTCAGCTAGCTCTTCATCGGCCTCATAGCTGACTAACTCGAGGCCCGTAGGGGTGGTATCCTCGGCCTGTGTGTCCCCAATGTGAAGAGATGGGCGGGTGGGACACTGGTTGGCGAAATGGCCAAACCCATTGTAGCGATAACACTGCTGCCGTGATCCACTAGGCTCCCCAATCATAGGTCCTTTACCTTTATCCTCCTGACGGATAGGAGGCGTAAACAACAAAGGACGTGCAGGAGGTGCGGGTGCCGGTGGACGGGCTATGGGTGGGGCTGTAAGATGCTGGGGACGAGGAAGGTCCCTCGGGGGTGGAGGACGATGCCTAGGAGCAAACGGCTCGGGACGAGCGGGCTCCTGAGGTCGAGCCATGGGGGCCCTCGGATACGTGCCAGATGAGCCACGGGGCTCGACACTACGAAGGGGAAAAGAGCCCAACCGATGGGGTGACTCGAACTCAGCCTAGAATTGCTCCAATTCGAGAGCTATCTGATATGCCTGCTCCAAAGTGGTTGCATTGCGACGAAAGAGTTCATATTGATAATTGGGCCGCAAACCCCTTCGAAAGCGGGATATAGTCATAGTGCTCTCTTCTATGACCCCACACCGTAAGTAATACTCATCAAACTCGGCGGTGTACTCGGTCACGGATCGGTTCCCTTGGGAGATGCTTTGCCACTTGTCTATGAGACGTTGGCGATATGAGGCGGGAAGGTACTTCTCCCTCAACTTGGTTTTCATATCATCCCAAGTACCGATCTGGGGTTGACGTCACTGGTTCTCTCCACATTGATCCAATAAGTTTGGGTCTGCCCTTGCAGCTTCATCTTTGCGTATCGGACTCTTCGGTGGTCCATCATCTCAAACCACTCGAAGTACCGGTCCATGCCGGCCTCCCAATCTAAATACACCTTAGGGTCCAAGGACTCGCTAAAAGTGGGAGGGTCCGCACGTACACCCCTAAGAATGCGGTCGTCGTCCTCGTCATCACGATTCCGTCGTTGATGACGACGACCGTTACCCCCTTGATCATTATCAGATGCATAATCATCCACCACATGCACCTGTTGAACCCCAACATTCTCGACTTGAGCCCTTGGCACAGCGGGTTGCTGCACCGGCTCTTGTTGGCCATTCGTCGGCGCGGGTTGCGCCGCTACTGGGCCCCTCTCTAGGATAGCAATCCTCCCAACTAGGCCCTGAATGGACTGATCCGAACTCTCGGCCCGATCCTCGAGGGCTTTCATCCGCCCTTCTAGACGCGTTCCTATGCCATCCATACGCGTACTAAGGCCATCCATACCCGTGTCAAGACGTTCCATAATGGCTCGGAACATCTCGGCCGTCGAGGACTCATCGGAGCTACGGGCCCGGGAGTCCGCCATAGGTGGTGGTGGCGAGTATTGGGTACCTCGACGGGTGGGCATGCAAAGACACACGACCTAGAAGACACCGACTAATGCAAACACTCACTAGATGATGCACTTAGACCTAACCAATATCCGGTACGAGGCGGAGATAAGCGATCCGAAGATCACTCGCGCAAGTACGCTACCCTCCCGATAGACATAACCTAATGTTCGGGCAACGCCTTTTAATATACCGAGCTATTGGGTGAAATGCAATTTGAAAACACCTTTTTTTTTGTTGTTTTGAAATGATGATCCTAGACTCGACTTATACTATGCAAGACATATGCAACGACTACCCTAGACTCGACTCGCTCTGATACCAAACTGATGCGGGATGGACACGGGAGACGACACTATATGGTGCCACCCTCGGACTCTAGATGAAGACACGACCAGCAACACACACCAGGGAGACACTAAGACCGACACTACGAGCTCCTAGTGGCGAAACGTCGCTAACAGAAGTGGAAGCTCACTCGTCATCCCAAGCGAGGGAAAGCGCGGACCGTGCGCGGTTAAGGAACCGGCGGAGGTCAAGGGTAGTCCGACTCAACTTTCGGACTCAGATCGAGTCGTGGGATGGGTCACTCTCACTCTCACAGCGGTGACATGGACACACGGGCTAGTACCTACACTCTCGGCAGCGGCAACAGACCATATACTAGCTAAGCAAATGAACGCCAAGAGGTTCGGACCATTACCTCCACGCACCCGGCGTGGCGAAGACAACCCCGGCCGAATTACGGACTCCCGGTTAACAATGATTACAGCAATACACTAAGTCGACCCACTCCACGCAGGGAGGTAAAAGGTCACATGTGGGATCCGGGAATCACGCAACTCGGGTTGACGGGCAGCATCTTGATGTCGCCTGGCGGTGCCGAACTCCGCGTTTTCGTGCTTTCCGAACGGCAGCTTCTACGGGCCCGCGGGGCCCACGGACGGCGCTGTCCTCCGGATCTGCGGGGGTGGGACCCACTGTGATGGGGACGCCTGGTGGCGCGCCTCCACGGACGGCGGTCGGCCGGGAACACCGATCGGGGGTCGATCGGCCCCGATTCCCAATTGTTGAACTAGCTGCCCACGGATTTTGATTTCTGTTTTCCGCCACGCGCTCCGGCGAAAACGGCCGCTGCGATCAATCCCGACGTCATATCGGGACGCATGAGCTATCGTTAGAAAGCTCTCTTCAAATGCTTCAATCTAGACCCAGAGAGATCTGCTGGATCTGGTTGGATCAGAACTTTATTGAATTTACAAGTCCCTATTGTACAGTAATCGAAATCTCAGATCTGCAGAGCACTTGTCTGAGAACCACCGTTGACTGCCTAGTAAACCTCCGATTAAGCTCTTGAGCGCTTCTTAGGCGTTGTAGGGAATCAAACCGAGGAACTGATACTGTTTTTAGAATTTGATTTGGAGGTGGCTGTGATTTGTTATGATTTTTGGGATGACTGGTGGTCGGATCTGGGAACAAGTGGACAGAACTGTAGATGGGTCTGTGAACGAATTTTAGAAAATATGAGATGGGCGAATAAAAAATTGATAAAAATTGTGGATGAAGGAGTGGATGGATGGAACCCCCAGTCAAATTGGGCGAACTAACAGAAATCAAAAAGTGGCTCTAAGACATGAAACGCAGGACGGAGGTGAACCTAGACAGAACTCTGGCAGAACCGAAATGGAAGAGTGGACGAAAATCAAAATATAGGAAACGTGATCTGAATGCTGGCCTGATTTTTGGGGGTGGAGAGAAACATCCCAGGAACAACTCTTCCAAATTTGGTAGCCAAATGAGCTCGGGGAAGACCTGTGAATTTCGAGCAAGCTGCTGTGGTACTGCGCAGGCAGAACTCCGTTGATGGCGATGGCGGTGCGGTGGCGGCTCGTGGCGGCGGCGGCGATCGTCGGAACCGATACACGAGACGTCACACCTCAGAATGGAAGCCTTCACAGCTGCAAGGGGGAGAGGGAGGAGAGAGGAGGGGGGCGCACCAGCCCTTGCTCTTGGAATTTGTTTGATTCAAATGGCATTAATTCCCCAAAATGAAAAATACAAGCTTAAATAGGTTACATCTCACATCCATCCACAACCGTAGGATCTAGGAGTGGGAGATGAAGGGCTGGGATGGCATGAGACACACACACACAAAAATAAATAAAAAATAAGGGGAGGGGGGCGGCCTATTGACTATGGTGGCAAGGGGGGGACAAGTTGGTAGCCACCTTGGACTTTGAAGTCCACTTGTCTCCCATGTGCCTTTTACCATTCAAACTTCTAGATGCCTCCATTTGACATGTTGACTGACCCCACATGGGGCCCATGGGCTGAGGTGGATCAATGGGAGGGGCTTGGGGGTCCCGTGGGGCCTAGGTGTCCCATTTTGTAAATAAGCCCCTCGTACACTCATAATTACATACCGAATACAATGAAATAAACACAAATTACACACACATAAAGGCTAACTAAATATGATAAATGGGGAGGCTCAAGGCACTCCAGGCTGTCTCCGAGCCAGATGGACGCTGAGGTGGCTCGAGTCGTGCTCCATGTGCGGTACCGGTGGCTCGACGTGTCGCGCCGCTCAACTGCTCGGGTGTCCGCACCATAATGTTCATGACATTCATGTGCATGAAATTTCTCTAGGAGTGTCATTGCATATGCATGCATGTAGAGCAGTGTATTGCATATCATCAAATTTGAAAAATGTAAAAAGAAATGACTCATTGTATCTAGACAGGGGGAGTATTTGAGACTAATTACTCTTTCATGATCTAAACACTTCCATATCTAGTCACTCAAATCTTTCTCGAGTTGAACTAGACTTTATTGTTGTCAAGTTGATCTGTCTGTACTCCAGACTCAGCTATTGGTTTCTTGTAAATCTATCTGATGCATATTGATCATACATGTTGCAAGCATGAGTTTCGTTTGTCTTACTCTCTATGCATGTTTGTCAAATGTCTCTTGCGGCTGAATGCTTTGTCCATGTTAAACGTACAGAGAAGTGAAGTAATATCAGTTTGTGTACCCTTTCACAAATCTGAAATCATCCTTAATAAAGAATCTTCTATTATACAGGTTTAAGAAAGTTTGTTGATTTGAATTGGTTTAAGTCTTATGTATTCCTAAGTTTGAATTTGAAGGACTTGAAAATATCTGAATCAGTTTTTTTTAATAAACCTTAGCTGACTGTCTCATGTAAGTTCATGTAAGATCTTCCGACATCTGATAATTGAAACCTTGATTTACTGTGGTTGAAATGCATGTAACCTGTATTATTTTTAAACAAGTCACTTTGAAAATTAAAAGGGCAGCAACAGCAAAATCATTGTAAAAGAAATGAATATTGTGACAGAGCAATGACTGAATTGCACTGAGAAACTGAATCCTCAATCAAAGAAATGGAGAGGAATTTATGTCATGAAGTGCTTCATGTTACCTCTATTTATATGGTCTAATCTATAGGGCTGGTTTCACTTAGTAACTGGGGGTACTGGCGTCTGAAAAACGTGTACCCTTAATGTCAAAGGTGTAAATCATCTGTGTAGTTTTTGATCAGAGACAGATATGGTAGTTTATGCTTAGTAACTGGGGGTACTGGCATCTAACCCACGTGTACCCTTAATGTCAAAGGTATAAATGACACCTGTCTGGTCACTAAGCTCAATGTTAAAAGCAAAAGTGAAAAAGACTTCATGTAACCCTTGAAATTCAAAATTCACTGAGTGTTACTTTGTTTAACCTCAATACTCTTGACTATTTTTCCTAAAGAAGTCAATGGAATTAATTATGTAAGATGAAAGGAGTTTGAACTAGAATGTTATATGAGAAATTGGTTCATCTTTATTAACAAGTTGCTTCAGATATGAGTATTGTATTTTATTGACAAACCTTGTGTCCATCATTCTTAAACCATGCTTGTCAATCAAAGCCATTTCATAAGCTTTTATAATAGAAGATTCTGAAACTTTAAACATGGATATATGAATTGGGTACCCCACTGAAAATCTTTTCTTCTCATGTACTTTGGCTTGGAGATCACACCTGCTCAGATTCTGCTCACTTGAAACTCATTGTGCTTATCTTCTACACTCTTTTACAGTCCAAAAATCAAGTTGTGCTTCTGTTAATTTTTTCAATCTGTCATGATCCGAACTGCTATATCAATGTACTAGGTATCAGACTTCCAATCTCACTGATCATGTGGTTGCTGATCATTCATGATCCTCTTGTTGCATTCATGTTGTGTCATTAAGGGGGAGAATAGCTTTTCTATTCATGTTGTCTCATGACTTAGTCAAAGGGGGAGTTTTTACTTCAATCATTTCCTGCATGCATGTATTTCTCTCTCAAACTATTTTATTTTTGCTGACGTCAAAGGGGGAGAATAATTTGCCATGAGAGTCAATGTTGACTCATAGTGTTGCCATCATCAAAAAGGGGGAGATTGTTGTGTCTCTGTGATTTTGATGATAGCAAACACTATAAGTCACCGTGTGTTTGCATGAATGACTGATTGAAAGTTTGAATGTTTATGCATCTGCTCTTGCTTGCTGTGCATTGCTTAAGTCAGTACTGGTGAATAATTATTGTATGCATCACGAGTTTGATGAGCATTTCATGGGTATGCTTGTGCATGCATCACACTGAAGAAGGTCAGTGCATTCTCTGTCTCGGTGCAAACTTTGCATACTTATATAGCATAGTCAATGCACGTTTTACTTCGGTGCATATGTGCACTCAGTGCAATGTTGGTCGTGAACACAGCATACTTGGGTCGGTGCATATAGAAGATCGTTGCAAAGTTTTGCCTCGGTGCATATTGTGTTCATGCTTACATGAAGGTCTGTACAACCCTGTTTATTCAGTAGAGCGTCCGTGCATGTTTCATCTTTCATGTTCGGATCGACGCGATCCGGAGTCGTTTCGGAGGCCCGGAGTGTGTCCGCGGCTTTTCCGATGTGTGTTTTCCGATTTCCGCGTGTGGGTTTCGGCGATTCCTTCGGAACCCTGTAGCGGGTGAACCGGGTCGTTCACCAGCCCGCGAGTGGTACCGTTGCGATCAGCGCTTCGAGACGGTCGAGGAGGTGTATTTTTCTATTTTTCGGTATTTTTGGCATTTTTTGGATTTTCTATTTATAACCTTTTTCTTTTTCCCTTTTCTTTCTCTTTTTCTTCTTTCTTCTTTCCTCCCCCGTGAGCGCAATGGTCACACCCCCCCTTCTTGCCCGTTGGACCCCGCGGCGCCCCTTCCTCCTCCGGCGACGGGTGGCAGACGACGGCGACGGCGCGGTGAAGACGGCGGTGGCGAGAGGATCGTGACGGTGCCCCCATTGGCGCGTGGGAGAGGAGTTCGTAGTTGAGCTAGATTTGAAGATCGGTGACTTTCCGGCGGATTTCGAGCTTCATCGAGGTAGGGGGATGGATCCTTACCCTCTTTACAGCGTTCCTCATGATTTCTAGGCCGTGGGGAGGCCGACTGGGGTTAAATCCATGCCGGGAGGGTCGTTTTCATGCTTGGGGTTTGAGCACCGGATCCATCGGGGTGTTTTTGATCGATTTGGGGGCTCTAGATGCATGCTAGGACGTTGTAGGGTGATTCCCCGTCGTTTTCCCTTCACCAGGGGTGGTGAATGGGCGTGGTTTTACGTTTCCTGGACGTATTTTGTGAACCGGGCTCGGCCCGTTGTCGCGCTATAGTCCAGTGGCGCGTTCTTGATGAACGCGCCGTGTCGACCGAGCGCGTTCGTCCGAGAAGATGAACAGTGAGGCGGTTGGGAACGCGCCTGGTGCTGGTAGCGCGATCTCATGAACGCGCTATCCAAGACTAGTGCGTTCAGGTGTGAACACGCTAGCCTTGGGCAGCGCGACCTGGAAGATCGCGCTAGCCATAGCTAGCGCGTTCTTCGGTGTCACGCTAGGGGTACCTAGCGCGACCTTCCCCCTCCCCTGATCAGCATTTTTTCGGGTAGCGTGACCTCCGGTTGGGTGAGTTTGGGACCCAGTGTGGTGTGTGGCCCGAGGGTGGCCGTGGGCACCCAGTGAGAGCCACAGGGGCGCCCGAGATTCCCCAGAGGGTCGGTTACCGGTGGGGGTGCCATGTGACTTGAGGGACGGTCGGACCTCATATGTGTCCCCGGCATCCGTACTTACCGTATGGTCATCGAGAGTCTGTGCTAGTGTTTGGTTGGTGATTTCCGTGGATTAGTCCTTACTTCCAGTGACCCTACCACTAGTCGTAGCTTTCCCACGGCACGCGTGTGCTGGCTCGCCTGGGAGTGGCTGAGCGGCGTACCCGAGAGAGGCGGTGAGTAGGCTGGTTACCGCAGGGCCCTCGCGTACTTCCGAGTCCGGGTTTAGGGGGAAATACCAGCTAGAGGACAGGCCTAGGGCGTACGGTCTGAGTGTGCACACGAGGCTAAGGGTTCGGACCCGCGCTGACGAGCGTGACCTCAGCTAGTCCTTGTTTTGCAGTTACTTCTGGTTACTGAGCGTGTCTGAGGCTTGCGCCTGGGGCGTTGTAGCTGGACACTTGTGACGCGGTATAAGACGTCAGGGGACGCATCCGGTCGTTCTTCTGGTGGGTGGTACTCCTGTTCGCTGGCAGGCATGGACTCGCGTTTTGTTGGGCCGAGGTTCTGTAGTACGGTACTGTTAGAGTAGACGGCTTTTTCCGTTTATTTACTTTAGCTTGTCGGTTCTACCGTACTCTTGTTTGGTAGGGTTGTCTTCTTCTTTCTCATTTTCCGTGCGAGGTGGGGATTCGCGGGATCCCTACTGGGCCAATGAGATGAGGCTCACCCCTGCTCTTCTGGTGAGGTGGGGTCGACGGGAGGCGCGGCCGAGCTTCAGCGTGGTTCTTCTAGCCAGGGTTAGTCGCCAGTCTACCAGAGCCGGGGGATGCCCCGTGTAGTTGTACTTTTCTTTCCTGTTGACTGTACTTTCTTTTGGACATGAGACACTGTGGACCTTGTAGCAGTTTATTTATTTATATTATTCTGTACATTTTATTCTAGATTATTGTGCTATCTCTGTGGTCGTTGCAGCTTCTCTTGTACCCCCACACCACTCCTTTCTACCCTTCCGAGTCTTCGGACTCGTGGGTTGGCGGGCCGAGATTTGAGATGTGCCGGTTCCTTTCCGGTACTCAGATCTTCGGGTCGTCACAGCTGGTATCAGAGCATAGGTTGTGGAGGTGCATCGGAACTTGGAACGAATTGCAGTGGTCTAGAAGGTCCATGAATGTCCTGTACAGTCGGCGACTGTCTTAGGGTCGTGTGTTTTATTGATTTCCGGTTACTTTTCTTTGATGCCAGGTGTGTTATGGCGCCACGGAGGAGGACTCGTGCCCAGCAGGGAGAGTCTAGTGGTGGTCCAGAGGAGCAGAACAAGGCTTCAGTTTCCGAGGGTGTATCTGGAGATGCGAGAGCTCCAGGGATGGACGACTTCTTTCGAGGCATGTTTGAGTATGTGTTTCAGCGGCAGCAGGGAGGTCAGCAGCAGGGAGATCATCAGCAGCAGGGTGGCGATGCTGGTGAGGATCGGGATCGTGGTGGTCATGGTCGTATACTGAAGGAGTTTTTGCTGTTCCAGCCTCCTTCTTTCAGTGGGCAGCCAGATCCTGAGGTGGCCAGAGAGTGGCTGGATGATGTTCAGCGGATTTTCAGTGCGATGGAGTGTCTCGAGGAGGAGCAGGTGGCACTGGCTACTCATCATCTTCAGGGATCGGCCCGTACTTGGTGGACGTCAGAGTGGGGTTCAGCGTTCCGATCTCGTCCTCTTCGACAGATTATTTGGCAGGAGTTCGTCACGGCTTTCAAGCGTGCCTTCTGCCCGTCTTTTGTCAGGTCGCAGAGGTTGCGTGAGTTTATAGAGTTGACTCAGGGTGACATGACAGTGATGCAGTACCGTGCCAGGTTTATCGAGTTGGGCCGTTATGCTCCTCATATCGTGGCAGATGAGGAGGTCAGGACCGATCAGTTTGTGGGTGGTTTGAGGCTAGAGTTGAGGCATCATCTTCTTGCGTCAGGATTGACCACTTTGGATGCGGCGTGCAAGGCAGCATCGGCACTGGAGAGAGATTTGCAGAAGGTTCGAGGGCAGGGCAGTGCTAGTCAGGTGCAGGCAGGTTTTGGCCAGCCATCAGTAGTGCAGCAGCAGAGTACCGTCCAGCTCTCTGCAGGTGGTTCAGTGGCGACGCAGTCTGTGGCTCCTGTGCCAGAGTCTTCATCCTTTGGCTCGAGGCTCAAGAAGTTACTCAAGGAGGCGGGCCTCGGCGGGAGACGCCGGGGTAAGAAGGGGCAGTCACAGCAGGAGTCGTCGGCCAGTGATCAGCAGTCCGTGGCTTTACAGCGTCAGGGTTCGGTGTCAGGTGCTCGGGGCGGTTGTCCCAAGTGCGGTGGTTCTCATCCAGGCAGACCGTGTTCGGCGCCCGTGATTTGCTTCAGGTGCTACCAGCCAGGGCATATGGCACGTGACTGTCCGCAGAGACCACACCAGCCGCACGAGTTTCAGCAGCAGCAGCAGCAGTTTCGGCCACAGCAGTCATCAGCACAGCCGCAGCAGTACCATCAGCAGGGACAGTTTCCTCAGTTGTCACGGTCAGCTACTGTGGGGAGGCAGAGATCCCGAGGCAGAGTGACTCACATGACCAGGGCGGAGGCTGAGGCATCGCATTTGGTGGAAGGTACTCTTTCGATTTTGGGTTGTGCGACTCGTGTTTTGTTTGATTCAGGTGCTTCTCATTCATTCATCTCGGAGGATTTTGCCCAGAGCGTGGAGGACCTGGTGACCGAGGTGTCCTGTGACTTGGCGGTAGAGTTGCCTACCGGTGACTTCATGATCACTCCGTACTGCTTTGAGAAGGTACCTGTGTGGGTGGAAGGGCGGAACTTGCCGGCTAGACTCTACACGTTACCGCTTCAGGACTTTGATGTGATTTTGGGCATGGATTGGCTCGAGGTTCATCATGCTTTGGTAGATTGCGGCTCGAAGAAGGTCTACTTCCGACAGCTTCGTGGGCCCACCTTCTATTTCCAAGGTATTCGGTCTTCCTCTTCCCGCTTGCTTATTTCGGCTATCCGTGCGCGTCGTTTGCTTGATGCAGGTTGTCAGGGCTTTCTCGCATCCGTGGTTTTGGTCGAGCGGCAGGGTCCTGAGGTAGAGGATGTTCCTGTCGTGTGCGAGTTCCCCGACATTTTTCCTGAGGAGTTGCCAGGGTTGCCACCGCAACGAGAGATTGATTTCGTGGTTGAGGTGGTGCCAGGTACGGCGCCTATGTCGAGGGCCCTTTATCGGATGGCGCCTGCCGAGTTGCGAGAGCTGAAGGCGCAATTACAGGAGTTGCTGGCCAAGGGGTATATTCATCCTAGTTATTCCCCGTGGGGTGCGCCGGTGTTGTTTGTGAAGAAGAAGGATGGTAGTTTGAGACTGTGCATCGACTACCGTCAGTTGAACCAGGTGACTGTTAAGAACAAGTATCCGTTGCCACGGATTGATGACTTGTTCGATCAGCTTCAGTCGGCCCAGGTGTTTTCGAGGATCGATTTGAGATCGGGTTATTACCAGCTGCGGATCCGAGAGTCGGGCATGGAGAAGACGGCGTTTCGGTCGAGGTATGGGCATTATGAGTTCTTGGTGATGCCGTTCGGGCTCACCAATGCCCCGCAGCATTCACGAATTTGATGCATAGGGTGTTTCGTCCGTACTTGGACCAGTTTATGGTCATGTTTGTGGACGATATCCTTGTGTATTCGCGGTCTGCTGAGGAGCATGTGCAGCATTTGAGAGCGGTATTGCAGACCCTGCGCGATCACCAGTTGTATGCCAAGTACAGCAAGTGCGAGTTCTGGCTCCGAGAGGTGCACTTTCTGGGGCATGTTATTTCTGGTGATGGTGTTTCTGTGGACCCGGCCAAGGTCGAGGCGGTGGTGCAGTGGCCGAGGCCGAGTTCTGTCACGGAGATTCAGAGTTTCTTGGGGCTTACAGGTTATTATCGGAGGTTTATTCAGGATTTCTCTCGTATTGCGGCCCCACGCGGAAAGAGGTGCCGTTCGTCTGGACGGAGGAGTGTGAGCGGAGCTTCATGGAGCTGAATAGATTGCTTACCACTACTCCGGTTTTGGTGTTGCCATCTGGCTCGGGTGGTTTTGTGGTGTGTACGGATGCTTCCGGGGTAGGCCTCGGTGCTGTGTTGATGCAGCATGGGAGAGTTGTGGCGTATGCATCGCGGCAGTTGAAGCCACATGAGGCGAACTACCCTACTCATGATCTTGAGTTGGCAGCGGTGATCTTCACTCTAAAGATCTGGAGGCATTATTTGTACAGCGAGAGGTTTGAGCTTTTCACTGACCATCAGAGTTTGAGGTATGTGTTTACGCAAAAGGACCTTAACCTCAGGCAGAGGAGATGGATGGAGTACATTAAGGATTATGATTTCACTCTGTCCTATCAGCCTGGCAGGATGAACGTCGTGGCTGATGCTCTGAGCAGGAGGGTAACGATCAGTCAGATGTTGTTGAGGAAGTGGAGGCTTTGGGAGTAGGTCCCAACCATGACTTTTAGGCTCAAGGTCCCTCAGGACCAGGGTTCGGCTGTCCTTGCGAGTCTGACTGTCACGCCCGCGGTGCGTCGACAGGTGACTGAGGCCCAGCGAGCGGACCCCGAGATACCTCGTATTTTGTCGATGGCCGAGGTGGAGTTTGGCGAGGATGGAGCTGTAAGGTTCAGAGGTAGATTGTATGTGCTAGCCGAGGGCAGGTGCGGCGTAATGTATTGCGTGAGGCTCATGGGAGTCGGTATGCCGTGCACCCCGGATCGGCCAAGATGTACCAGAACCTGAAGAGGCAGTTTTGGTGGTCTGGCATGAAGAGAGATGTTGCGGAATTTGTGGCCAGGTGTTTGACCTGTCAGCAGGTGAAGGCTGAGCACCAACGACCAGGAGGCACACTTCAGCCCTTGGACATTCCCGCGTGGAAGTGGGACCACGTGACCACTGATTTTGTGGTCGGATTGCCGAGGACGTCCAGCGGGGAGGATAGTATCTGGTTGCTAGTGGATAGACTGACGAAGACGGCGCGGTTGCTGCCAGTCAAGGTCAGTTGGAACGTGCAGCGTTTGGCTCGTCTGTACGTGGAGCGGATCGTCCCGTTGCATGGAGTTCCTATCTCCATCGTGTCCGATCGTGACCCCCGTTTTACTTCTGGATTCTGGAGGAGCTTCCAGAAGGCTCTAGGCACTGAGTTGGCATTCAGCTCGGCCTATCATCCTCAGTCGGACGGTCAGTCTGAGCGGACCATTCAGACTTTAGAGGACATGTTGCGAGCATGTTGCTTGGAGCGGCAGGGGAGTTGGACCCACCATCTGCCATTAGTGGAGTTTACCTACAACAACAGCTATCATTTGAGCATCGGTATGGCTCCCTGTGAGGCGTTGTATGGGCGACCTTGTCGGACTCCGCTTGATTGGTTCGAGGTGGGCGAACGTGCCTTGACCGGACCAGATTTGGTGCAGCAGTGCGTTGAGGTGGTGCATCTCGTTCGGCAGAAGATGTTGGCAGCTCAGAGCTGGCAGAAGAGTTATGCCGATCGGAGGAGGTGACCTCTCAGCTTTGCTGTGGGAGATCGAGTTTTCTTGAGAGTGTCTCCCATGAAGGGCGTGATGTGCTTCGGTAGGCGTGGGAAGCTGAGTCCCCACTACATTGGCCCTTTCCCATCGTTGAGCGTGTTGGGGAAGTTGCTTATCGGTTGCAGCTACCTCCGGAGCTTTCCGCCGTGCATGATGTGTTCCACGTGTCGATGTTTCGGAAGTACATGCCTGATGATTCTCATGTTCTCGAGGATGCCGTTTGGCCTGAGGTGACCCTAGATCTGTCCCTTCCAGAGTTTCCTGTTCGCATTGAGGATCGGCGGGAGCAGCGCCTGCGGAATAAGGTTATTCCTCTGGTTAAGGTGGTCTGGCAGCGTCATTCTGGCGGCGAAGCGTCTTGGGAGCGTGAGGATGAGATGCGGGAGTTGTATCCTTATTTGTTTGTGTGAGTCTTCCCCCGTTCTTGTGCCTTGTCCTTGAATTTCGAGGACGAAATTCGTTTAAGGGGGGAGGACTGTAATGTCCCGGACCTTCCGGATCCTTCTTTGTGGGTCCCGAATTTGGTTTCTCGGAGTGTCTGACTTTGTTGTGTCCAAAATTTCATTTCAGACATCTTTCGTGTTCGGATTGGCGCGATCCGGAGTCGTTTCGGAGGCCCAGAGTGTGTCCGCGGCTTTTCCGATGTGTGTTTTCCGATTTCCGCGTGTGGGTTTCGGCGAATCCTTCGGAACCCTGTAGCGGGTGAACCGGGTCGTTCACCAGCCCGCGAGTGGTACCGTTGCGATCAGCGCTTTGAGACGGTCGAGGAGCTGTATTTTTCTATTTTTCGATATTTTTGGCATTTTTCGGATTTTCTATTTATAACCTTTTTCTTTTTCCCTTTTCTTTCTCTTTTTCTTCTTTCTTCTTTCCTCCCCCGTGAGCGCAACGGTCACACCCCCCCTTCTTGCCCGTTGGACCCCGCGGCGCCCCTTCCTCCTCCGGCGACGTGTGGCGGACGACGGCGACGGCGCGGTGACGACGGCGGTGGCGAGAGGATCGTGACGGTGCCCCCATTGGCGCGTGGGAGAGGAGTTCATAGTTGAGCTAGATTTGAAGATCGGCGACTTTCCGGCGGATTTCGAGCTTCATCGAGGTAGGGGGATGGATCCTTACCCTCTTTACAACGTTCCTCGTGATTTCTAGGCCGTGGGGAGGCCGACTGGGGTTAAATCCATGCCGGGAGGGTCATTTTCATGCTTGGGGTTTGAGCGCCGGATCCATCGATTCAGGGTGTTTTTGATCGATTTGGGGGCTCTAGATGCATGCTAGGACGTTGTAGGGTGATTCCCCGTCGTTTTCCCTTCACCAGGGGTGGTGAATGGGCGTGGTTTTA
Source organism: Amorphophallus konjac (assembly GCA_022559845.1). Taxonomy (NCBI): domain Eukaryota; kingdom Viridiplantae; phylum Streptophyta; class Magnoliopsida; order Alismatales; family Araceae; genus Amorphophallus; species Amorphophallus konjac. Next base: position 270,501,297 of record CM040118.1, on the reverse strand, counting down.
CGTTTCCTGGACGTATTTCGTGAACCGGGCTCGGCCCGTTGTCGCGCTATAGTACAGTGGCGCGTTCTTGATGAACGCGCCGTGTCGACCGAGCGCGTTCGTCCGAGAAGACGAACAGTGAGGCGGTTGGGAACGCGCCTGGTGCTGGTAGCGCGATCTCATGAACGCGCTATCCAAGACTAGCGCGTTCAGGTGTGAACGTACTAGCCTTGGGCAGCGCGACCTGGAAGATCGCGCTAACCATAGCTAGCGCGTTCTTCGATGTCGCACTAGGGGTACCTAGCGTGACCTTCCCCCTCCCCTGATCAGCATTTTTTCGGGTAGCGTGACCTCCGGTTGGGTGAGTTTGGGACCCAGTGTGGTGTGTGGCCCAAGGGTGGCCGTGGGCACCCAGTGAGAGCCACAGGGGCGCCCGCGATTCCCCAGAGGGTCGGTTACCGGTGGGGGTGCCGTGTGACTTGAGGGACGGTCGGAGCTCATATGTGTCCCTGGCATCCGTACTTACCGTATGGTCATCGAGAGTCTGTGCTAGTGTTTGGTCGGTGGTTTTCGTGGATTAGTCCTTACTTCCAGTTACCCTACCACTAGTCGTAGCTTTCCCACGACACGCGTGTGCTGGCTCGCCTGGGAGTGGCTGAGCGGCGTACCCGAGAGAGGCGGTGAGTAGGCTGGTTACCGCAGGGCCCTCGCGTACTTCCGAGTCCGGGTTTAGGGGGAAATACCAGCTAGAGGACAGGCCTAGGGCGTACGGTCTGAGTGTGCACACGAGGCTAAGGGTTCGGACCCGCGCTGACGAGCGTGACCTCAGCTAGTCCTTGTTTTACAGTTACTTCTGGTTACTGAGCGTGTCTAAGGCTCGCGCCTGGGGCGTTGTAGCTGGACACTTGTGACGCGGTATAAGACGTCAGGGGACGCATCCGGTCGTTCTTCTGGTAGGTGGTGCTCCTGTTCGCTGGCAGGCATGGACTCGTGTTTTGTTGGGTCGAGGTTCCGTAGTACGGTACTGTTAGAGTAGACAGCTTTTTCCGTTTATTTACTTTAGCTTGTCGGTTCTACCGTACTCTTGTTTGGTAGGGTTGTCTTCTTCTTTCTCATTTCCCGTGCGAGGTGGGGATTCGCGGGATCCCTACTGGGCCAATGAGATGAGGCTCACCCCTGCTCTTCAGGTGAGGCGGGGTCGACGGGAGGCGCGGCCGAGCTTCAGCGTGGTTCTTCTAGCCAGGGTTAGTCGTCAGTCTGCCAGAGCCGGGGGATGCCCCGTGTAGTTGTACTTTTCTTTCCTGTTGACTGTACTTTCTTTTGGACATGAGACACTGTGGACCTTGTAGCAGTTTATTTATTTATATTATTCTGTACATTTTATTCTAGATTATTGTGCTATCTCTGTGGTCGTTGCAGCTTCTCTTGTACCCCCACACCACTCCTTTCTACCCTTCCGAGTCTTCAGACTCGTGGGTTGGCGGGCCGAGATTTGAGACGCGCCGGTTCCTTTCCGGTACTCGGATCTTCGGGTCGTCACACAGAGCTTTATTTTTATAGCTCATACACCTTCTGGATCCTTCTGTGCTGGGAGAATTTGTCAGAGCAAGTGGAGTGATTGAAACGTCACCGCAATTGTTGACCTCACCCAAGCTCGGTCGATCACAAGTTTTAGGGTTAGGGTTTCGGTGAATTGGCAGAGGGGAAACGATCCATAGATCGTGGCCTTTCATTTTCCACCGATTTGGGCTCATTTGATGGGGTATTAAGCCCTAATTCCGTGGCTTGAGTTAAGGTTAGGTAAGTGTGCCCTTTGGGCTCAGTCCATTAATTAGACCTAGTTACGAATTTTCGTTGGGTTGACCACAGAAGACAAAGTTGTTAAATACATTATCCTTTACCAACTTACCATTTTTATAGATTTTTATAAGGTAGTCAAAATTCCACTTGTCCTATTCACTAAGGAATTAAATATTAAATTCTGAAATTCATTCATTTCAATTTCATTTCAATTTCCAAACCGGGGTATTACACCCTCCCCTACTTTAAAGAATTTGGTCCTCCAAATTCACTGCACTAAATACAGAAAATAGGGAATGAGATAACTCACCTAGAATAAGTTGGGATACCGCTTCCGCATAGTATCTTCAGACTCCCAAGTAGCTTCTTCGTTCCCACGTCGACTCCACTGAATTTTGACCATCGGTATGGAGTGATTCCGGAGTTGCTGTTGTTTCCGGTCCAGAATCTAGATAGGTCTTTCTTCATAGGTCAAATCTTCCTTCAATTCAAAATCCACATGCTGAAAGATGTGAGTGGGGTCATATACATATTTCCGTAACATAGACACATGGAAAATATTGTGTACGCCAGACAACTGAGGCGGTAATGCCAGCCTGTAAGCAACCTCTCTCACTCTATCCAGGATCTTGAATGGATCAATATATCTCGGACTTAGCTTGCCTTGAATGCCAAATCTTCGAATCCCTTTCGTAGGAGAGACCTTTAAAAATACATGCTCGCCAACCAGAAACTCCAATGCTCTCCTTTTGTTGTCGGCATAACTCTTCTGTCTTGATTGGGCTACTTGTAACCTGTCTCGGATAATACGGATGTTCTGTGATGATTCTGAAATAAGATCCAATCCAAGCCATTATTTCTCACCTACCTCATCCCAACATAACGGGGAACGACAGCTTCTTCCATACAATGCTTCAAAAGGATCCATCTGTATGCTGGATTGATAACTGTTGTTGTAGGCGAATTCAATTAATGCCAAGTGATCACTCCAACTGCCTTCGAAATCAATCATGCATGCTCTAAGCATATCTTCCATTATCTGGTTGGTTCTTTCGGTCTGTCCATCTGTCTGTGGATGAAAAGTAGTACAGAAATTCAGACGAGTACCCAGAGACTCTTGCAGTCCCTTCCAAAAATGTGAAGTAAATCTGGGATCTCTATCATACACAATGTTGACTGGTATGCCATGAAGCCTTACCACTTCCTTCAAATACAAAGCAACCAATATATCAACTGTCCATTTAGACTTACTGGGTAAGAAATGAGCTGACTTTGTCAATCGATTGACAATCACCCATATTGCATCAAATCCACCACGAGTCCTAGGTAGACCCATCATGAAGTCCATGCCAATGTTTTCCCACTTCCATTGGGGTATGTCGAGTGATTTCAATTTCCTACCGGTCTAAAATGTTCAGTCTTAACTTGCTGACAAACCAAGCATCTACTCACGAAGTCTACAACTTCCCTTTTCATATTCGTCCACCAAAAGAATCTTTTCAAATCTTTGAACATTTTAGTGCCTCTAGGGTGAATGGTGTATCTGGATCTATGAGCTTCCTCAAGAATCTTGTTCTTTATTTCAGCTTCATCAGGTACACAAGTTCTTCCCTGGAATAACAATCTTCCATCGTCAGCCATCATGAAGTCAGGTCTGCTGCTCAAGCTTCCCTTGATCTCTACTAGCTCGGGATCATTATCTTGCAAAGACTTGATTTCCATCAACAATTCGGGCTTAAGTCGAATCTGTGCAATCCTAACCCGATCATTGTCAACATTAAGGTCCAGGCTAGCTAATTGTTCCAGTAGCCTCCACTCTTGTAACATGAGACTTGACAATTTAGCTACAGGCTTCCGGCTTAATGCATCTACCACAACATTACCTTTTCCAAGATGATACTTGGAGAGGGGGATTTCCGCAGCCCACCACAAAGGTAGCCCAACAAGACCCACGAGGTCCAACCGGGCGAGCCCACCCAAGTGATAGCCCACAGGGCCCACTTAGGGAGAAAAGCCCAATAAATAAGACTCGAGGAACTAACTCTCCCCGGCGGCCTTCTAGGCTCGGAGGGCCCGAGACAACGGTTAGGTCCCAAGGAAGGTCCGGCCTAAAGCCCTCTCCCCGTCCGAGAGAGATAGGCTCCAGCCGACCTATCCGACCCCACCCTCGCCGGGCCATGCCTATCGCTCGGACATGAGCTAGCATCCCCGAGGCTCGGTAAGGCCGGTTGATTATCTGCAGGTGCAGCCGTTCAGAGTCCTCCGCCAGCGGGAGAGTCAGGGGAGCCGCCGGACTCCAAGGGGATAACGTTCCCACGATCAGGCCATGAAAGCCCCCGTTAAAGACGTAACTCCCGCCGGGAACCCCTCAGCTTACAGGACTCCTGAAGGCGGCGCACTATTTAAGCAAGGGATACCCTCCGGAAGATGGTAAGATGAACTAAGCATTCACACACCCTAAGCTCCTGAGCACGATTCGCTTCACCCTTTGGTGGAGAGGATTCTCGCGCATCAGCTCTCTCCTCCCCCCATTATTGCTTCCACCATAGCTCTACTGACTTAGCCATCGGAGGGTTTTGCCCTAGGGAGATCCCCTGGGCCCTCTGATACGTTTCCCTATCTTGCAGATTCATCTTCTGGTGATCCATAGCCCGCTCATGACCCAGCGCGAGATCTCGCCTCTTCATCTGGCGCCGTCTGTGGGAAACGCACGCAAAGTCGAGATGGTGAGAAGAAGCTCAGGGAGGAGATCTGCCGGTGGGGCAGGTAAGGCTGTGGCGGCGGCGGGAGGCGCCCCCTCTAGGGTCTCGCAGAGCCCCCCCTCCAACGCCAGCATCCCCACCAACAGGCCACCACCCCCCCCCGGCGGAGACAGGGGCACCCCTCGACGGCGGTGCCAACGCCTTCCAGGCCCTCAACGAAAAGATGGACGTCCTCGTGGAGCTCATGAGGACCTAGGCGGCCAGGGACGCAAGGTCCCGCGCCCCGTCAGGAAGTCCCCCTTGAAGGAGTGCGACGCAGCACACCGCCGGAGGCCGCTTCACCCTCCGCGGCCGACAGCTCCTCCGCAACGACGTCGGTGGACCCTCGCATGCTCCGCCTGCGGAGCAAGAGGCTTCCTCCACGCTGAGGAGAGGGAAGCAGGGGGCGAGGCCGCCGCGCCCGGGCACTAGTGCCCCGGGAGATCGCCAAGACGCCCCCCCCCCCCCCCAGCCCCACGGTGCGACTGCAGCCAGAGCTGTCCCTCCGGCTGCGAGATTTCGAGAGACGGTTTGCAGAGCAAGAGCGCGCCCTCCGCGCCCTGCAGAAGACCTCTCTCCCGGAGGACGAGGAGAAATCCCCTTTCTCCGAGTACATCTTGAAGGCAGAGGTCTCTCCCAGAGCCTCCATTCCAAACTTCAAACTCTACGACGGCCAGGGTGACCCAGCCGACCACTACGATAGCTTCGACGCCCTGGTGACTCTTCATGGAACACCGGATCCCATCAAATGCCGAGCCTTCATGGCCACCCTGGTCCAAGGTGCTCAGGCATGGTTCCGGGCCCTCGCCCCTGGGTCCATTCGAGACTTCAGGCAATTCAGGCGAATTTTCAAGGAGAGTTTCGCCGGTAGCGCCCCCCCAAGGTCAGTAGCGGGGCTCCTGGCCCTCAAACAGGCGCAAGGGGAGAGGCTCCGGACTTACGTCCACCGATTTAAATCGGAAGCCCTCAGGATCCCCCGCCTGGATGTGGCCTCAGCCACAACCGCACTGACCGGGGGCACCCAGGACGAGAATCTCCGCCGCGAGCTTGTCCTCCACCCTCCCTCGACCCTTGCCGAGCTAGTGACTCTGGCACTGCGCCACGCCGAGTGCGAAGAAGTACTCAGCGCCTGCCGAGACGCAACCGGCTCGGGTCGGGAGGGGGACAAAAAGCAGACCTCCGAGCTTAAAGAGTTCCTGGCTTCGCCCCCGGTGCTTTCCAAGCCCGTCCCGGGCGAGGTCTTGTTGCTCTATCTCTCGGCGACGCCATCAACGGTCAGCTCGGTCCTAGTCAGAAATGACTCGGGAGTCGAGAGGCCGGTCTACTACACCAGCAAGGTGCTCGGCGAGGCCGAGCGGAGGTACCCCGCAATCGAGAAACTCGTGCTAGCGTTAGTTACCTCCGCAAAGCGCCTCCGACCCTACTTCCAGGGGCATCCCATCACCGTGCTAACCGGCGAGCCACTGAAGAAGATTCTGGCCCATCCCGAAGCCTCGGGGTGACTCGTCAAATGGGCCATCATGCTCGGGGCCTACGACATCTCGTATCGGCCGCGATCAGCTATCAAAGGACAAGCACTCGCCGACTTCATCGCCGAGAGCACCGTTCCGGTCGAGGACAGGCCTCCGACAGCAACCGGGCCAACCTGGGAGCTGTTCGTCGATGGATCGTCCAACTCGGTCGGTAGCGGCGCAGGGATCCTCCTAAGGTCCCCCGAAGGAATAGAGTTGCAATACGCCCTAAAGTTCAACTTTCTGGCGTCCAACAATGCTTCCGAGTACGAGGCCCTTATCTCGGGAGCCCGCATGGCCCGACGGTTGGGGGCCGAGCGAGTCAGGATCCACACCGACTCCCAGCTAGTTGCAAGCCAGGTCAATGGCGAGTACGAAGCTCGAGAGGTACCTATGATCAAATACCTCCAGTTGGTCCGGAGCCTGGCCCAGCAGTTCGAGGAGTTCGAGGTAGTCCGAATAGCTCGGGAGCAAAACTCTCGGGCGGACGCCCTCTCCCGACTGGCCTCCTCCCTAGACCCGGAAGGTACACGATCGGTCCTCCTAGAAGAGCTAGAGCGCCCGAGCATAGACTCGGAGCTCCTCGCCATTGAACTCGGCCACTCCCGGCGACTGGCGCTCCCCCTACCTATCCTGGCTACGGGACTCCCGGGAGCCCTCCGACCCTCGGGAAGCCCGCCGAATGAAATACCAAGCTCGGCGCTTCGTCATCCTCGACAACGCTCTCTACCGAAGATCATTCTCCGGGCCCCTTCTGAAGTGTCTCGGTCCTGACGAAGCAAGCCAAGCTGCTGAAGAGATTCATCAAGGCCTGTACGGAGCACATTCAGGAGGTCGATCGCTGGCCAGAATCCTGCTAAGGCAAGGGTACTGGTGGCCGACCCTGCAGCGCGACTGCACGGCTTACGTACAACATTGCGACCGTTGCCAGCGGTTCGACCATTTGGTGCATCAGCCGGCCACGGAACTTGTCACCCTTACCGAGCCCTACCCTTTCGCTCGGTGGGGGATCGACATCCTTGGGCCATTCCCAATGGCTCAATCCCAGAAGAAGTTCATCATCGTCGCCATCTACTACTTCACCAAGTGGATCGAGGCTGAAGCAACAGCTAGGATCACCGAGACAGTCGTCTGGGGTTTCGTATGGAAATCGATCATCTGTCGCTTTGACATCCCCCGAGTGATAGTGAGCGATAACGGGCTGCAATTCGACTCTCGGTACTTCCGAGACAGATGCGCCGACCTAAATATCCGCAACCACTTCACTTCGGTCACCCACCCTCAGGCCAACGGGCTGGTTGAAAATGCCAACAAGACCATCTTGAAGGGAATAAAAACCAGACTCGGCAAGGCTAAGGGTAGCTGGCTCGAGGAACTGCCTAGCGTACTATGGTCGCACCGAACGACCCCCAGGACGGCAACCGGTGAGACCCCTTTTCAGCTGGTATATGGCACCGAAGCCGTTGTTCCGTTAGAGATCGCCAATCCGTCTCTCCGAGTGATCAGCTTTTCGCCCAAGGTAAACGAGCAGAAGTTGCTCGAGAACCTCGACCTGGCCGACGAACTCCGAGAGATCGTGAACGTCCGAGCTACGGAATACCAGCGCCGCCTCACTCGGTACTACAACACCAAGGTCCGAGGCAGACAATTCCAACCAGGGGACTTCGTCCTCAGGAAGACCGAAGCATCTCGACCACTGGAGGCGGCGGGCAAGCTATCCCCCAACTGGGAAGGCCCCTACCGAGTGATCGAGACGCTCGGGAAAGGTGCGTACAGGTTAGCCACAATGGAAGGGGAACCCATTCCCCGGACATGGAACGCAACCACACTACGCAGATTTTATTTCTGAAAATTGTATCGACAAATCAGGTAAAATAAACCCCCTTTTTTGCATTCATTCAAGATAACTGTTGGAAGGTAACTGCCAGTACATTACATAGTGAAAAGCAAAAATCCATCTAGCACCGCGGCAAACGACCATCGCCCGACCGACCCGGTCTTGACCTTCTCGCACCCAGCCACTGACTCTGCCTCGCGTAGAAACTGGCTCGGACAAGAGATGGTCGACCCAGTTGGCTCGGGTGGACCGTGACAAAGGTGACAGAGGGACAGCAAGGAGAAGGCCACCTTTCATGCGAGGAAGGCTACCTTCCAAGTTGGCAACAACCTGGAAAAAGGAGCGCCGTGAAGGTCTCCTCTCTGCCAAACTACCAACTCTTTGGAGGCGAACAGAAAGCAAGCAGCCCCCGAAGAGTGAAAAAAATGAAGAACAAAAGAGAGAGAAAGAGGCTGCGGACAGGGGTGAGGAAGGGACTGGAGCCGCCTCCTCCCCTCCCATGGAGGGGAATGGCGGCCGGCATCCCTAACTCCCCCATCCGCCCTCCATCTCGGCGTCCGCCCGGAAGCCTCGTCGGAGTCAAAAGGAGGCAAACGGCATGCCCCCGCACGTCAAAGCCCTCTCCAGATCCGCGCGGCGACCGTCGGACCCGTCTCATGCACGCGCGGCGACCGTGGGACCCGATCGATATTCCAGGACAGCTGGAACTGGCCGCTCCCCATCGCCGCCACGTCATCTTCTGAAGGGTCCTCCATGCTCCGATCGCGGCGGCGCAACGCAGAGCGAAAATGACGGAACAAGAGCAAACCGCCGGCGAGAGTCCTAAGTGTTAAGAAGGAAGGAGCACCCTTCGGTCCTTTTTATAGGCCAAGGGAGGCCACGCGCCTTAAATGACTCCCCCCTCGAAAACACGCTATAGGACCTCCCTTGGAAGGTCACCTCCAATTCCTCGGCCCCCGCCCTAGCGGGATTCACGAAGCGTCTCGACTTTCAAAGCATGGTGGAATGAAAGGACGCCCCGCCGGAAGTCTCCCGAATCGGCATGCGAGAACGGTGCAGAAAATATCGGCACCTTCCAACTGCCCCCGATACGCCAGCCAAATCACGGCAAAGATAACGATCAAACGAAGTAAGTCCTTTATTGCCTCCCATAAAGAAATCCTCTTACAAAAGGAAAAATAGACAAAAAGGGGAAGGGGCAAAATAAAGCATAATACATCAGGCCTTGGGCCCACTTTGAAGCTCAGGAACAGCAGTAGGGGACGCGTCACCCCCGGTGCCTTCGGTGACGGCCGGCCCGGACACTGACCTCGCCTGTGCGAGAACTGTCTCGGTCGTGAGCCCTCCTGGAGCCTCCAGAGTTGGTGACCCCACTGGAGGTGACTCCTCCGGTTCTTCCCCGGCCGAGGATGAGGAGCTGGAAACTGACTCATCCGAGTCATAACTCTGGCCGTAAGGAAAATCACCCCCGGCAAGGTGCTCATTGGCATAGCTCATCGCCTGGCGATAGCCCTGCCTGAATCCCTTTTGGACACCCCGGCGGAGCGCTACCTCGTAGTAGGGTAGGGCAGCTTCAATCAGGTCGGCCGAGTAAGCTTCCGAGCCTTTGTAGCGCTCGATCGCCTCCGCCTCGACCTGCCCGTCCCGAGCCCGCTCCGCCTCGGCCGCACGCTCTTCCGCCCTCGCCAGACGCTCCTCTAGCTCGGTCATCCTCTGCTCGGCTTCGATTGTCCGACCCTTCGCCCGGGCTCGGTCCGCCTCGGCCTCAGCGCGAAGGCGCTCCGCGTCCTCCGCCCGATCCTGCAGCTCGCCGCGCTCAAGCTCCCAGAGGCCGTCCAGCTCGATGTGACGTTGACGCTCGTCTTCTAGACGTTTGCTCTTCCTCTCGAGCGATTCTCGGGCCCTTGCTGGCAGCTCGGCCAGCGCCTCGGCTTCCCGTTGGCTCGACCGCGCCAACTCCCTGAACGTGAGGAACTCCCGCCGGAGCCCCTCATGCTCCCCCTCGAGCCGGGCTAGTTTCCCCTCGCATCCACCAAGGGTCCAGGCGAGCCTCGACCGCTCCGCCTCCGTCCAGGCGTGCGCCTCTGCCATCACGGCCACTGTCCGAGGTATGACCAGGCTGCCCTCCATCAGGATATCAAGGACCCCGGCGGGAGTGCTACGCCTTTCTCCCCCCCTCTCGGCGATCGATCGGCAGAGCCGGTACAAGTCGCCCGAGATACCGAGCCTGACCAGAGGTTCCGGCAAAGGGGACTGCTCCATCCTGGGCACCCCGCCAGAAGACCCTATTCGAGCAGCGAAGCTGACCGCCCCGCTCGCCACGGTCGGTTGGGGTTGCAACGCCTCCCCGGGCGAACCCCCACCCTCGACCGGCGCCGCGGGATCAACCGCACCAGCAACTGCCGGCACTTGGGGTTGTGACGCCCTCGCGGGCGAACCCCCATCCGCGCCGACCAATCCCTCGGTCCCAGCGCCGGCCACACCGGCATCGGCCCCCTCTGCCCCCACAGAGGGGAGAGCCGACCCATCACCTCCCTCTGCGGGGCCCCTGGTCTCCTCGGCCCCCTCTCGCCCGGCGGATGGGAGAGCCAGCCCGGAGGGGTCGGCCCCATCCTGCCCCCGAGGGGGGAGCGCCGCCGAGCCAGAATCGCCCCCGACGGCAGTAGGAAAACCGGCTTTCTTGGCCCTTTTCCTGGCCTTCACGGCCTCCCGCAACTTCCCCGCCAGGGGATCCTTGTGCTTCAGGCCGGTCGATCGAGAAGTCCCCTCGGGGGCCGCCCCCTTGCCCTTATCTCGGGCATGGACGCGACCCGCCGAGACATCGGGCTCATCGACTGCCGAGTCATCTCCCAGATCGATGACCTCGGCCGCCTCCTCCAGAGGCTCCCGCCTCACGTCTGCAACAAGAAGAAGCCCCAGTCAAGAGGAGGAAAAGAGCTACCACCCCCGAAAAAGAGCCTCAAGAGCTGTACCTATCGACGTCAACCGCGAGAGAAGACACCGTTCGATGTTCTCCGGCGTCACCAGCTCCTCGGTCGATTGACGGTTCTCCAGCAGACGGGTAGCCTGCTGCTCCACGTGGGGAGGGAACTCCTCCTGGCGAGGGGGCAGATTCGGGTGAAAGTTGGGCGAGGTACGGCATCTCTAGATCTCGTCCGTCGCCACCGCCTTCGCCTAGAAGAATTGGGTCTTCCACCCCTTGTGCGAGGAGTCCTTCGCCGCAAGCGAGATGCAGCTCCTATTCCTCCGCGCCTGGATGAAGTAGAAGCCTTTCCCCACCGACGGGTGCGCCTTCAACTCAAAAAAGAAGTGGAAGAGGTCCAAAGAAGGGAAAATGTCGCGCTGACGACAAAGAATCCCGAAGGCCGAAAGAAGAAGATAGGAGTTGGCCACCAACTGAATAGACGCCAACCGGAAAAAATTAAGAAGCTGCAGCACATAAGGATCGAAAGGAAGCCGAAATCCACTCTTCCAAGCCAGAAGGAAGGTGCAAATGAGCTCATCACGATCATCCAGACTCGTCTCGTACGGAGTGGCGGTGATAAAGCTGTATCTGAGAGGCAGGCGAAAACGATGCTCCAGCCTCCGCACCTCCGCTTCCCCCAACTCACTACAGTTGGGGACGGGTTCCCGCCTCACCGGCACAAGCTCCGGACTCTGATCCGCCATCGAGTCAGGAAGAGATCCCTCGTACGAGCTTGAAGACTCCGGGGGAGAAGGAAGTTGCCGGACCGCCTCTGCGGTTATCCTCGCCAACTCCTCGAACGCCGCCGCAAGGCTCCGCGTCTCCGTTGTGCTCTCACGGCGCATCAAGAAGTAAGGAAAGCCTAAAACCCTGGAAGCCTAGAACGATGAACAGCGCCCCCTATAAACCCCTGAGGGTGGCGGCGCGCCGTTCCGTGCTCTGAGAAAAGGGGGGGCCCTTTGTTTCGAATCCGTCAGGATCATCATTACGGGCCTCGGCGACCGCTATAAGCGGCTCCATAATGCCAACGGAATTCCACCCACCTGAGCCACGCCGGTCCAAAGCCTCGAAAAAATACTCATCCGAGCCTCCTTAGCTCGGGAGTAGGAGGGGGACAAGTGGAGAGAGGGATTTCCGCAGCCCACCACAAAGGCAGCCCAACAAGACCCACGAGGTCCAACCGGGCGAGCCCACCCAAGTGATAGCCCACAGGGCCCACTTAGGGAGAAAAGCCCAATAAATAAGACTCGAGGAACTAACTCTCCCCGGCGGCCTTCTAGGCTCGGAGGGCCCGAGACAACGGTCAGGTCCCAAGGAAGGTTCGGCCTAAAGCCCTCTCCCCGTCCGAGAGAGATAGGCTCCAGCCGACCTATCCGACCCCACCCTCGCCGGGCCATGCCTATCGCTCGGACATGAGCTAGCATCCCCGAGGCTCGGTAAGGCCGGTTGATTATCTGCAGGTGCAGCCGTTCAGAGTCCTCCGCCATCGGGAGAGTCAGGGGAGCCGCCGGACTCCAAGGGGATAACGTTCCCACGATCAGGCCATGAAAGCCCCCGTTAAAGACGTAACTCCCGCCGGGAACCCCTCAGCTTACAGGACTCCTGAAGGTGGCGCACTATTTAAGCAAGGGATACCCTCCGGAAGATGGTAAGATGAACTAAGCATTCACACACCCTAAGCTCCTGAGCACGATTCGCTTCACCCTTTGGTGGAGAGGATTCTCGCGCATCAGCTCTCTCCTCCCCCCATTATTGCTTCCACCATAGCTCTACTGACTTAGCCATCGGAGGGTTTTGCCCCAGGGAGATCCCGTGGGCCCTCTGATACGTTTCCCTATCTTGCAGATTCATCTTCTGGTGATCCATAGTCCGCTCAGGACCCAGCGCGAGATCTCGCCTCTTCAATACTTAATCGAGAAGTTGAAGTCTTTCAAGTACTCCAACCATCTTCTTTGCCTCATATTGAGTTCCTTCTGAGAAAATAAATATTTCAGACTCTTATGATCTGAAAACACTGTGAATGTTTCTCCATACAAGTAATGCCTCCATATCTTCAAGGCGAATACCACCGCTGCTAGTTCCAAATCATGAATAGGATAATTCTCTTCATGCTTCCTTAACTACCTAGAAGAATAGGCAATCACTTTCCCATGCTGTATGAGTACACAGCCTAAACCAATACCTAAAGCATCAGTGTATACGACAAAACCTCCTTCACCAGAAGGTAAAGCTAATACAGGTGCAGTAGTTAAATATTCCTTCAAAGTCTGAAAGCTTCGCTGGTAATCTTCTGACCAATCAAATTTGTTCTCCTTGCGGGTTAATCTTGTCATAGGTACCGCAATCTTAGAGAAATCCTGGATAAATCTTCGGTAGTATCCTGCTAGGCCTAGGAAACTTCTAACATGAGTCACACTGGTAGGCTGATCCCAATTCTTCACTGCCTCTACCTTTGAAGGATCAACAAAAATTCCTTCCTTTGTGATGATATGTCCGAGAAAGGACACCTCTGTTAGGGTGCTAGGCCCGGATACAGAGGGGGGTGAATGTATCCTTCTATGAATAATGGCCAATTAAAAACTCAGATGCTAGACGCAATCACAGAATGAAACGAATTCAATTAAACTTATGAGCAAACACATAGAGCGCGCCTATCCAAGCATCTAGCGGAAGCAAGCACACAAAGCAAACCATTGCTCAATAGACTTTTTAGGTGGTTCGGTCCTCCAGACCTACATCCACCCCTCACTCCCAACCGGAGTGAGGCTTCACTAGCCAATGCTAGACAAGCAGACTCAGTCTACAAACAGTTGCTGCCACACAGCTTGACCAGGGGAACAACCTCCCCTCTTCCTCCCAACCGGAGGGACCCCTGGACTTGCAACCCGCAAGTCCAGAACCGGAGACAAGTCTCCCTTCCTCCAACCGGAGGGAACCCACAAGTAGCTCCCAGCTACTTGCAACCGGAGATCAGATCTCCCTTCTCCTGATCCACAGAAGGAACCCGACCTCACTACTGAGAATCGGAAGAACAAGGATAACCAAATAAGAAGGGGAAAAATAGAAACACGAAATGAAAATAACTTCAGCAAACAGAACGCTGAAAAATGAAATGCACAATGTGGCTCTCAACGGAGCTGACTGGCCTGGATCTGATCCACGGTCCAGTAGACAGATCTTCAGGTAAGCTTCTCTTCCTCTTCTCTTCTCTCTCACTTTCTTTTTCTCTTAACCCTCACGAGCTCTCTAACTCTCTCTTTCTCTTATTTTCCTTCTGCTCTTCTTCTCTTTCTTTTCTTCTGGATCGAACTCTCTGCACTTCTGCTTTTTTGCTTTTCCCTTTCGATCGACCTTCATCTGTGGACGAAGGCTTCAATATATAGCAGCAGCAGCAGGTGGGTAAGGTGCAGAATGCGTGTGCCTCCCACACTTCATCCAGAACCTTCTTGCCACGTGCCTTTATAGCATTGGTTCCTTTGGTATCGGATCATGTGCAGCCCAGACACCGGTGAATGTTCTTCCTCGGACCTGCAAGGAGATAAAAATCATTAACACTGAGGGCCACAAGAACTAAAACTGCATGATGTATGTGATAACAATACGAGATGCACTTTACTGAGAACGACATGAGATACACAAGATTACTACAGTACAAACTAAAGAGAGAATGACACGAGGTCAGATTAAAACAACACGAGGTAAAAAGAGACGACACGAGATACATACTAATAAGGCTAATACTACAAAGAGAACGACACGAAGTATCACTGTAACAAAACAAACACTACGAAGAGAACGACACGAGATACACAATAATAAAGCTAACACTTCAAAGAAAACGACACGAAGTCAGAAGAGAACAGCACGAGGTGAGAAGGAAGTCTCACGGAGTGAAAAGGTAGATAAACACGCGATCAGAGGGAACCTGGACGAAGATAGAAAGAAACAACACGAGGACATAAACATAAGAATAACACGAAGACATGAATACAAAAGCAACACGAAGACACGAATATAAAAACAACACGACATAACAAACAGCAAAGAGAACGGCATGAGGTGAAACGACACGAGGCGAAGTGAAGACTTTGCGTTCAACAGGATGAATAGACTTGGAACGGCTTCAAGGCAACGCAATCGAATGTATGGACTTTCACAAGGTATAGACTTGCCAAAGAACTGGATGATGTATAGACTTGAATAAGGCAAAGTCTGTACAGACTTGAGGGTTCACAACGTATATACTTTGGCAAGACAATGGCTGTACATACTTGAAGTGAAGACCAATGTATAGACTTCAAAGTTCAGCTGCCAATGAATAGACTTGGAAAGCTTAAACCAATGTATGGACTTAGCTTCGAACATGCTACAGTGCATTGTATGGACTTTGAATACTGATGCATGATGCTAAGCCAATGTGTAGACTTTGGCTTGGAACGAAGGTTAAGATGAGGCTGTATAGACTTGGCTAGAACAAAAGACTCGAAGACAAAGGGGTGACACAGATGGAACGACACGAAGTGGCACAGAAAGCAGCACGAGGTACTGCAGTGTACAGCACGCGATGGAACAAATAACGACACGAAGACAACCAACAAACATAATTGGAACAACACGACGTACAAAAGGACAACACGGAGTATGAAGGGAACATTACGGACATGCAAGGTATTAACTCATGGCAGTTTTCCTGTTAATCATGGAAATTTCAAATGCATAACATTACTCAAGATATCTGATTAAAATGACAATATTTAACATAGTGATGCTCATCATCAAAACACTAGGGAAGTCACAAAAGTCCAACAACCTCTTGCAGCCAGAATTCACACTTCTTGAACTTGGCATATAGCTGATGATCTATCAATAGTTGCAATGCCATCCTCAGATGTTCAGCATGCTCCTCTTCATTCTTGGAATAAATCAGGATATCATCAATGAATACCATGACCCATTGATCAAGATAGGGCCGAAATACATTGTTCATCAACTGCATGAAAGCTGCTGGTGCATTCGTTAGACCAAAAGGCATAACGACAAATTTGAAATGACCATACCTGCTGCGGAAAGCTGTTCTATAGATATCATCTTCCTTAATCTACAACTGATGATATCCAGATCGAAGATCGATCTTAGAAAAATAATGAGCTCCTGCTATCTGATCAAATAATTCGTTAATCCTCGGTAATGGATATTTGTGCTTGACAGTCTGCTGGTTCAATTGCCGATAATCGATGCACAATCTCATCAAACCATCTTTCTTCTGGAAGAATAATATAGAGGCTCCCCAAGGGGAAATACTTGGACGAATGAAATCCTTCTCGAGCAATTCCATCAACTGTTGCTTTAATTCCCTCAGTTCCGCAGGAGACATACGATACGGAGCTTTGGAAATAGGAGATGTGCCAGGAATGAGATCAATAGAAAAGATAACTTCTCGCTTAGGCGGAAGTCATGACAGTTCCTCTGGAAAGACATCAGGAAAATCTCAGACAACAGAAATGTCCTTAATCTCGATCTGCTGCTCAGGGGTCGCATAGACAAAGGCTAGAAAAGCTTTACATCCTTGCTTCATCAGCTTATCAGCTCGAAGAGCCGAGATAAGTGATACGGAGTTATGGTGTTTAACTCCCACAAGAGAAAGTCTCGGGTGCCTAGTAAAAGACACAGAGCTAGAACTGCAGTGAACATTTACCTCATATTTAGCCAACCAATCTGCTCCTAGGATTACATCATAATCCTTCATGTCCATGCAAACTAAATCAGCTAGTAAATTTTGTTCATCAATCATAACCTTACTAGAAGGATAGAAATACTGAATTGTTGATCTAGTACCAATAGAGGTTGAAATCTCTAACGGAGAATCCATCAAAATAGGCTTCACAGCTAAAGACTTGGCAAATCTCTGAGAAATAAATGAATGTGTGACACCAGTATCAAAAAGAACAAATGCTGGCTTGTCGAGTATAATAAGAGTACCTTCGACAAGTCCACCACCCTCAGTGGTTCCTGCCTCATCTGCTTGTAGAGCTTGGAGCTTGCCTTGTTGTTTCTTGATGCCTTGTGGTTTCGCCGGCATAGCTTGCTCAGATAAAAAAGGACAGTCAGGGATACGGTGCTCCCTACTTCCACATCGCAAACAGGCACCCAACTTGCGCCAGCACTCTTCCATCTTGTGACCTGGACGATCACAATACTTGCATACTCCTTTGAATGGAATAATAGGGCCAGGCTTCTTGTCTTCACGTTTTGACATCTTGCCCTTCCACGATCCGGACCCACTCCACGAACCAGACCCACTAATGGGCCTCTTCTTGCCATACCTGGGTTTGATATTCCCAGAACCCGTAGGTTGTTCCTTCCTTGCACTTTTTCGCTAGATTCTCTCCGTCATTTCTATAGTATCTTCTAGGACTTCAGCTTTTCTCACCATCTCAGAATGAGTTGGGATTTCTATTGGTGCCAATTGGTTGATATATAGTAGCTTTAGTCCATTAAGAAAGCGCTTAGCCTTCATCTTCTCGGTGGATATCAAGTGAGTAGCATATCGAGATAACCGAGAAAATTGAGCTTCATATTCTACCACAGATAGATTTCGCTGCTTCAAAGCTGCGAACTCCGCTGCCTTCTTCTCTTGCACTCTATCAGAAAAGTATTTGCTATTAAAGAATTCCTCGAACTCCTCCCATGTGACTTGCTGATCACCAAGGGTAGCCTTCACTGAATCCCACCATGTTATTGCATCACGTTCAAGTAGAAAGGTTGATAGAAGGACACGTTCTTGATTGCCGCACTGCATTACTATGAATATCCTCCCCATTTCCTCTAGCCAGTGCTCAGCTTCATCAGGGTCAGTCGAGCCACCAAATCTCGACAGATTCATCCCCCGAAAGTTTCGATATAAATCACCATTGCCATGGTTTGCAGCTCCTGCTTGGGCCACTTATTGCAAAACCTGAGTAAGGCCTTGAACCGTGCGCTGCAAGTTCCTCCATTCCGCGTGATCAGTTGCCATTGCAAAGGCCTACACGTGGAATAGATTATTTGGGTTCATTAAAAAAATAGATAACATCACAATTAAGGTATTAACTTAACCCAAGTTTCTACCCAAATCTCACCAGGTTGGGTTCTTAGACTTATAACAAGGTTATGGGTCCTATATCATCACTTAGACCCCTAGAACTTAGAAAACCTAAAACCTTAGAAAACCTAGGAATGTGGAACCGGGCTCTGATACCACCTAAACTGTCACGCCCCGACGCGGACTATCGGAATGTACAGTCAGAAATAGCTAGAAATAATGATAAGCTAATCTAAGCATTAACACATGTGCTATGAAAAGAGATAACTTTATTGGTCATGAAACATTTCAAATCTAGTACAATATCCTTAAACCAACTTTAATACAAACTGAGGCGACATCAACTTAACAATAATATCATAATTGTAGCTAAACACCCTCTAAGGCACAACTAAGAGTAGGATAACTATGCCAACTCAACATCTAGAATTGGTACACTCCAATCATCACTCCTACCCATCCCCAACGGTAAGTGCATCATCACCTGAGCTGCCTGGAAAAAGGGGGGAGACAACTATATGAGCGAATGCTCAGTAGATAATAACAGGCAAGTTTATGTAATTAACCAATTATTCCATTTTCATATGAAATGATAAGAAAAGAAATGACGATATAGAAGAAAAACAACGTAATATGAAGATCTTGCAAGGCCAAGGAAATATAAGATACATGGATTTCAACAAGAATATCATGTAACAAGTGTAACAGGAAATTGTAACGAGGAAACGGCCACCAGCAAGTATTTTAAACAAGTCAAGCACGATCAAGTAACAAGAGATAACAAGAGATTTCTATCGTAGACATCACGCTAGTCATGCACTCGGTGCAATGCCTCACCTTGTCATTACAAACTCCCATGGGCACAAGTACTTTTCGGGCGCTCTCCCCAGGACCAGACTGGGCCCTTATGATGCGTTGACATTGATTTATCAGATCCAAGATCCCAAGTTCTGCCTAGACATTTAGTCAAGTTTATGGCCAAATAATCAGAGGAATTACTGTCCAAAAGTTCAAGATTTAAAGGACTAATCTATCTTTGGATTCAAGAGCACAAAACATGATAAAACTCATCTCTGAGAGATGTACGGTCATGCAGAGGCCGCTCAAATGATATATGCGACTAATACTGGGCCGCACTTACAGGAACTGCACTGAAACTCAGCTGACGAGGTCAAGAATGAACGGCTGACAGTGTGCCGCTCTAAGGATGAACGGTAAGTTCTGGGTCGCGCAGGTCCAGAAGACCTTAAGACCCATGAACATGATGTACGGGCCATACGGGGCCATATTAAGGATATGCGGTCCAATAGAATCCGCATAAGGTTTGAACGGTCATATTCCAGCCGCACCACCCGGGCTTGGCTAGAAGGCTAAGAAATCACCCTATTGGACTCCGAGCTGCCAAAGACAGGGTAAAACTAAACCAGGGCCTAGTCTACTATCTATTGGTCAGTCCAGGGCTTAATTGTTTGGTCGAAGATTGATCAAGGTTAATCGACCAACACTTAATGGCATAAGCTAGATATATGCGGTCGTTATTGGGCCGCCTATGAGGATATGCGGTCCACTATTGGCCGCACATGCCTCTCTTAGCCCAATTCGATCCAAGACTTATAATCCAGTGATTCAGTCACGTAAATCGGAGTTTCTGGTGGTTCCTTAGATTCTTAGCAGGGATATACAGAGATCCCAAGATGATGTTACGTCCCCCGGATGGAGTGTCCGGGGCTAAGTTCAAGGCTAGCACAACTAATAGGGCTAATGACTTGTTAAAAGTCTGTAAATTGGTCAAACTGTGCTACTGGAGTAGAATGGCTGTCATGCAACCTAGTATTCATTTCAGTCCTAATTTTCATGTCAATTTATCAAGGATCATGATTTACATTAATTTAATTGCCAAAAAGATGAATCAAGATGATAATGATAATGAACAAGATCATGTGGGAATAAAAAACATGCATTTTACAAAAATTTACTTGCATAATTTACCACTTATCATATGGGTTTCTAATTTACTAATTATGAATTAAGATACTAATATGAATCATGTAGAGCTCACACTAAGTCATTTTCTGCATAGATGTGCGGTCGTTACAGGACCTTATATCTACCTGACTAAACACAGGGTACTTGTGCGGCCAGGGCATGGCCGCCCAAGGGGTTGGGCGGTCTAGGTGATGGCCGCCCATCCCAGGATATGTAGTCTAGGTGATGGCCGCCCATCCCAGGATGTGTGGTCATGCTGATGGCCGCCCATCCTGTCAGGGGTTATGTGGTCTAGGTGATGGCCGCCCATCCCAGGATATGTGGTCATGCAGATGGCCGCCCATCCTGTCAGGGGTTATGTGGTCTAGGTGATGGCCGCCCATCCCAGGATGTGTGGTCTATCGCAAGACCGCCCAAGTCTGGTACAATCTGATTAAACCAACCCTTGCCCGCCTTCGGTGAGGTTTCTAGGGTCACACTAAAACATGAAATTCGAAGGGTGTACATCATGGAATTTGGGGCTTTTACTACCAATAGAAAGAGCATGAAAAACTCTACAAGATGCATGAATCAATTTCAGATTTACAGCCTGAAGTCGCTACTGAAATCAAAGGGGAACAAGTTCTACCCTAATTCTGACATGCCTCTACCAAACCATTAAAATTACGCAGGATACCTAATGGAATTTAAAGTTTTTTGGCTCAAAAGAAAGAGGACTAGACGCTGATTCCATCCATATATAACACTTTATATTGGGCTCGTTATTACCTACCTCAATTGGGTGAAGAAGGAAGAAGAAAGGAAGAAGAGGGACGCCGACACGTCTCCACTAATCACCATAGATCTCCCTTCATCGATCTCCACTGCGGCCGCCACTGCTCCCAAAGGATTCTAGGGTTGCAGAGCTTTATTTTTATAGCTCATACACTTTCTGGATCCTTCTGTGCTGGGAGAATTCGTCGGAGCAAGTGGAGTGATTGAAATGTCGTCGCAATTGTTGACCTCACCCAAGCTCGGTCGATCACAAGTTTTAGGGTTAGGGTTTCGGTGAATTGGCAGAGGGGAAACGATCCATAGATCATGGCCTTTCATTTTCCACCGATTTGGGCTCATTTGATGGGGTATTAATCCCTAATTCTGTGGTTTGAGTTAAGGTTAGGTAAGTGTGCCCTTTGGGCTCAATCCATTGATTAGACCTAATTACGGATTTTTGTTGGGTTGACTATAGAAGACAAAGTTGTTAAATAAATTGTCTTTTGCAAAATTACCATTTTTCTAGATTTTTATAAGGTAGTCAAAATTCCACTTATCCTAATCACTAAGGAATTAAATATTAAATTCCGAAATTCATTCATTTCAATTTCCAAACCGGGGTATTACAAAGTTCAATAGTGAAGTTTACTTCTCTCTCAGGTGGTGAATTGGGTAATTCGGGTGGAAACACATCTAGGAATTTGTTTACAATATGAATGTCTGCTAGGATGATTTCCTTGGATTTGGTAACAATGACAGAAGCAAGAAAAGCTTCACATCCTTGCTAGATAAGTTTACAAGCGTGAAGACAGGATATGATAGTGGGATGTTTCCTATACTTGATGCCAAGGAAAGAAAATCTTGGAAGACCTAATTTTTGAAAGGATATAATCGTATTTCGGCAGTTAATATTAGCATCATGATCTATAAGCCAATTTACCCCTAAAATGGCATCATAACCTTTCATGTCAAGCATACTAAGTTTGCGGGGAGATTGTGACCTTCTACTATCACCTCACTATCAGGATAATATTCGGTAAGCTTAGTTCTAGATCCTAAGGGTGTGGTAATTACAAGATCTGAAGGTAGAGGAACTGATGCAATTGATAATATTTTGGAAAACGTAGTGGAGACAAAAGAAAGAGAGGCACCAGTATCAAATAGCACAAATGCAGGACGAGAACAAATTTGAAGGGTACCTTCCATAAGTCCACCATCCTTGGGCGCTTCTTCTTCTTCTAGAACAGCGTTCAGGCGAGCTTGCATCCTGCGTCCACCACCAGACGGTTGATCCTTCATAAGAGGGCAATCTGGTATACAATGCTCCCTGCTTTCACAATGTAGATAAGCACCAAGGTGCTTCCAACATTCTTCCGCCGAATGGCTGAACTTCTCACAAAATATGCAAGCCGTGGCAACTTGCTCCTTCTCCTCCTTAATCTTCTTATTTTTCTGGGAACTTCCACAGTTCCCGTTCCTGGATCTCTTCTTACTATCACGACTTTTGTGAGGTTCCGTGATGTTGAATTTTTCTTTCTTATAATGCCGATCAGATCGTCGGCTGGACTCTTCTCCTTTTCCTTTTAATTTCTTGACCTTCTCTAAGGTCCTTTCACATAAATATACCCGCTGTACCATTTCCGCATAAGTACGGATGTTTTGGGTCCCGAGCTGCTGAATAAAATCGGGTAGTAACCCATCCATAAACCGATTAGCCTTCAATAGATCGGTACTGATTAAATGCGGTGCATAAGGTGCTAGTCTGGAGAATTGAAGTTCATACTCCACGACTGTCATCATTCCTTGTCGAAGAAAGGCGAACTCCATAGCTTTTCTTTCTTTCACATGCTCAGAAAAGTACTTAGCACGGAACAAAGTGAGAAAACCATCCCATATATGAGGTGCATCGGCCGGAGGTGCCGGAACTGACTTCCACCATGTACGGGCATCCTTGTTGAGTTGGAAAGTTGCAAGACACACCTTCTCTTGATCGGTGCATTGGATGACGTCAAATATGCGGTTCATCTCGTCAATCTAGTTTTCTGCCTCGTCTGGATTAGAAGAACGATAGAAACGCGGAGGGTTTAAACTTTAGAAACTGTGATGTAAGTCGCCAGCCCTTGCCCCTGCGCCTGCATGGGCCATAGTTTGCAATGCCTGAGTAAGGCCAGCAACGGTTTGTTGCATGCCATTCCAATCTACGCGATGAGCCATTTGTAAAATAAGGTACCTGAGAGAAATATAACAACTTGTTATTTCTCATGGAATTGGAAGAAAATTTATCTTAAAGCTAATTAACTATCTTATCCCGGGCTCTACCCAATTCTCACATGGGTATGAAAATTTCTTCCTTAGTTCATAGGTAGGGGTCCTTAACCTTGGACTTATCCTATGACATGACTCTTTTTCCTAAGTCCTGAGACTTAGTCTCTGATACCAACTTAACTGTCACGCCCCGAGCCTTTTATTACAGCGAAAGACTAGCTCGAGGAACGCGAACATCCGGCATGGTAAGCCTCTTGCAAGCAAGAACGATTAGAGCGCAAGACAATCACACACATAAATACAATTGCACAATATTTACTCAGACTTCAACTTTCGTTAATAATCAAATCAAATATTCAAATACAATCACTCTTTCAACTTTCTTCATCATAATAGACTCAAGAAATAAGAAAATTACATAGACTCAATCTAAACAATGTCGACTTCCTAAGTCTTCACCCATTCTTCATTCACTCTCGGACCCGCTATTTGAACGTTCCGAATCCGATCTCGACTCACTTCCATCTCCTGAAAAGATTAGAAATATGTAATGAGCACACTTGCCTAGTAGGTATCTTCGCATCAACATGATTAGCAATATTTATATAATTAGCATTTTAGCTCTAAAGAAATAAGGTAAAATCATGCGACTGCGATAAATCATGTGAATAACCAAAGTAACAAAAGACGACCGTTTAAGATAGAATGAGCAAGTATGAACTAGCAAAAATGTAACAAGAACATGATATGTCCTTTCATGAACAAGAATGTAACGAGAATGTACTAGCAATACCACGTAGTCATCACCCAAACATCTTTTTCTTATGAGCAAGTATTTGGTAAATTTCTATGAAATATCATGTATCAAGCAAGAAAGTCATGTACAAGTATTTTCATGATGTCCTTGGTTCTTCACTTATTTATAGAGAAAGTACTCCTAGCGTAATGCGACGCCAGTAGTATCATATCCCATGGTTTATAATAGTATGTTTCCGATAATCAGTCGAGGGGACTAGCATAGAGCCCTTGAACATAATCAGTGCTCGATCGCATCTTCAAGTATAAATCAAGCTACTTCCACGTTTCAAGCAATATAGCAAGTTCAAATAAGTTCATGATAACAATAGTTCAATGAATGAACGCTTCAATGAAGAAATGCGAGGTCAAGAATGACTTAAAACAAGGTTATGCGTATGAAAATAATTCGGCAGCATAACGGTACACTCCTTATTTTCCATAAATTAAATTAAGTATCTTGAACAATATGACAAGTCCTAGACTATCAATAGTCTATCTAGGAACTTTAGAATATCAACCCTTGGGTCAAATCTCGGGTTAAAACACTCAAGAACTG
Organism: Amorphophallus konjac; assembly: GCA_022559845.1. Lineage (NCBI taxonomy): Eukaryota > Viridiplantae > Streptophyta > Magnoliopsida > Alismatales > Araceae > Amorphophallus > Amorphophallus konjac. Next base: position 270,477,025 of record CM040118.1, on the reverse strand, counting down.
TGACGGTCAATCAATGGGCCGTTACATGATCGTGACGGTCTATCATTGATCCGTTAGAATTGCTGAATCCAGAAATAAATAAAATGGACTTAGTAAATGTGACGGTCATATGTTAGGCCGTTAGATGAGCATGACAATCTAATATGGATCTGTTACATCTCTAGAACCAGAAAACATCGATAGTGTTTCTAACAATTGAGCTTTCATGGTACAACCAACTCGGCGTCCTAGTGGGAATCACAAGCTCATGGAGAATTACGGAGGTCTTGAAACAAGATTTTCTAGTCCATTGGAAGGAATATCAAATAGAGAGATCCTCAAGTTCAAGAATATGTTCCTATAGTGCAAAGTGTGAACTAATGGTCATATACCGGAATATATGCCATGTACTTAAAGAAATGACTCTATATAAAAAAATGAATGTTTAACGATGTGAAACCATGATAAAACTTCGTCCATACACTACTGAAAATCATAGTTTAAATTCAAAACTATAAAGTTTAGGCAATGAAATTAGCATAACTTAAAATAACTCAAGATGCTTTAAACATGCAATTTCCTATCAAGAATCAATTAATAAACTCAAGGTCATGAAAACAGGTCAAAACTTAGATAACTAGGCTTATTTATAAGTAAGTTTGACTGTCCTCAGTCCTATCTTGGGTTGACAGAAAATAGCACTCTCACAATCTAAGACAGACGCGTTATATATCTGTGACGGTTTATCGTGGGGCCGTTATAGTATTTGTGACGCACTGACTTTGGTCCGTCAAAGAAAACAGAGAAATTTAAATATAATAGAGGGTGTGACGGCTAATCGTAAGGCCGTTACAATCATGTGACGGTCTTACCTTAATCCGTCAGAGCTTCTGCTGACAGGATATATAATCTAAAAGACTGAAAATATGTCATGGCTAGAAATCAAAATACTTAGAATATTCCAGTCATGAGAAACGAAATATAGAGGCTATCTAGATGCATAGGTTGCAGTGATTTGAACAATATATTATCTTTTATCTTTGATTAAGGCTCAAGACATGCATGTATGCATAGGTCAAACTAAAACATGAATTCATGGTCTAGAATGCATGAAATCAATCAAAATTAGAGGGCTTTTATCCCTAACATGATGTTCATGCCATTCATGAGATGACCTACCTCTTTACTGGGCTTTAATCTTCTAATTTGGGACTGCAAGTCACTCCCTAATCCTTCACTTCTTGTGAATTTGCAGCAACTTCACGTCGCTCTAACTCCTCAACCTCTTGACCTAAGGACGTGAAATTTTGAGGGTAAGAAGATGAAACTAAGGGAAACAAAAAGTTCTAAAGAATCAAACCCTAAATACCTCGTTTTGATGATCTAATTCTCTGATCTTCAGTGGACCTTTGCTCAGATTCTTGGGTTGCTAAGGTCGTAGCAGTAACTTTGGAAGCTTCTAACTTCTTGTGTAGTTGATCTCCTAGCACGAAATATTGAGAGCTATTAGTCTAAAGTATTCTAAACAAAAAGTTCTAAAGAACTTACCTAAAATTATGACTCCCTACCTTGACCACACGAGCCAAAGTAGGGGTCGCGCAGGTTAAAACTAGGTCCTATTTATAGGGTTTTAACTAGGGTTTAAGGATTAGATCGATTCTAGAGTCCTTGTTAAAGCTTAGATCGACTTTTAAGAGTCCTTAACACATCTACTAGTCTTCCCATCTCGATCCCTAAGAGATAAATTAGTAAAAATCTAATTTTTTTGCTCTTTCTTCACTTCACGGAACTAACAGAGAGTAACGGTCGAAGGTAGGCATGTTACCTGACTGTGGCGGTCGCACGATAGACCGCTACATCCCATGTGCGTTGAATTCAATAAAATTCAAACTCTTTTGTTTATTTATCCACATAATTATCTAATAAATGAGTATTTATTCTTAAAATTCATGAATAGGCTAAATAACCTTATAGAATATGGGTCAAACTTAATGGGCTTGGTCCTTAAACCTATTGGGCTTCAATTCATTTATTAATCTATTTTGGCCTATATAATTTCCTAATAAATTCCAGAAAAATTACATAGAAATTATTTATATAAATTTTGGGGCACTACAGGGTTGGACATGTTTTGGTTTAGAATTGGAATATGAATCATGGTTATTATCTTTTTCATGAACAAAGGATGTAGTGATCTTATGCTCAAAAGATTTATTATTTTGAGGAGTGTACCCCAAACCTTCCTTTTGGAAGTTAACTTTAACCCCCAACATGTTATCTAGATTTTATTTCCCTTTAACAAACCTAGACAAAGTGGACTGAAGTTCAGCCACTTCTTCACTCAAAATCCCATTTTTCCTTTCGAGTTCTGAATTTGTGGATTTCAGAATTTCTTCTTCCTTTTTCAGTCTTTCACACACTTTTTCAGTTTTAGGCATTTTACATGAAATTTCTTCTTTGGTTCTTTCAATATCTGAAATTGTTTGCAGCAAACTCTCTTTTTCTTCAGTTACCTCAAACCATTCCTATTCCAATTTTTCAAACCTGACAAAGATATCTTCATGTGACAAATCATCAATTTTCTTTTTGAGAGTTTTATTTTCAGATCTAATTTTCTTCTATTTAGTATACAATTTTTCATATTCAGACTCCCACTATTCATTGGAAATAAAAGCAGGGTCTGAATTTACCTCGGTTGAATCATCCTCATGTGCCATGAGACACAGGCTCTCCACAATCTCTTGTATCTCTTCATCGGACTGTTCGTCCTCTTCATCGCTCCACGTGGCGACCATGGCCTTGGGCTTTCTGAAGTTATCTTTCTTGACTTTCTTCTTCATATCTGGGCACTCTCCTCTCATGTGCCTGGGCTTCTTGCATTCGTAGCATATGATGTTATTCGGCTTGCTCGACTCACCCTTGGTTTGAGTGGGCTTCCTTTGCCCCTTTCTAAAGTTGCCTTGGAAATTTCTTTTCTTCCTCAGAAATCTTTTCACTTGGCGAGTGATCATAGCCAATTCTTCTTCTTCATTGCTCCCGTCACTGAAATCTTCTTCTTGGGAGTCGTCATCGGATTGATGAGCTCTCATTCCTATCACCTTCTTCTTCTTGATATCTTCCTCGGCTGTCCTCTTCACATTTATCTCATAGGTCATGAGTGACCTTATGAGTTCATCGAGAGTGAGTGTGGATAGATTCTTGGAGTCTTCAATGACGGTGGCTTTGGTGTGCCACGCAGGAGGGAGGGATCTTAGCACTTTTCTTACAAGCTCATAATTAATGTATTCTTTCCCAAGACTTTTAAGACCATTCGTGATCTCAGTTTGCCTTGTGAACATCTCTGAAATTTTCTCTTCATGCTTCACCTTGAAGAGCTCATAATCTCGGACTAGAAGGTTGGCCTTAGTCTCCTTGACCTCGGACGTCCCCTCATACATGAGCCGCAGTTTGTCCCACATTTCTTTAGCCGAGCTACACATAGAAACACGAGAGAATTTGTTAGGGTGTATCGCATATTGCATAATATTCATAGCATTGAAATTAATAGTGCATTTCTTAATTTCCTCGGGTGTCCATTTTTCTTCATCATCCCCGAGTTTGTAAGGACCCTTGTCTATAACTCTCTAAACTTCATACTCTTGAGCCCGTCGAAAAACATGCATTCTCTTTTTCCAGTACGAGTAGTTTGAGCCATCAAAGAAAGGAGGACGGTTAATGGAGTGACCCTCGGGCATCATACCCTTGTTTGCCATTGATCCGGATCTCACTCTAGATCGTTAGATCTGTGAAAGATAGAGCCTTAGCTCTGATACCAATTGAAGTCCCGTGATCAATGACACCCAAGAGGGGAGGTGAATTGGGTGATGACAGATTTTAAATCCTTTTTAAAAATTTAAAAGATATTTGAAGAACAAACAACATACAGGAATAGATCAGAAGAAATATAAGGTGAAACTGGCTAAAACAACCCCTATAGCCGTTCCTTGGTACTAGGCGGAGTCCGGGAATCCGAAGATCCTCTCACACAAAGTATTTTCCTCCCGACAGGATTGACTGTGTCGATCAGAAGCTACCTTTTGATATACCAAGGATCTCCCATAAAAGTGTGAAACTAGAAAGTGATGCGGACAAGCAAACAAGCTAGATCAGAACTAGAGGTAGGAGATAGGGAGTAAACCACACTGAACACCATAATTTTTAGTTGGTTCGGATGCAACAACCACAACCTACGTCCACCCCTCACCGACCGTGAGGATTCACACACTATCTTGTAGAAAGTTACAAGATCAAGACACACACACACACACACACACACACACACACACACACACACACACACACACACACACACACACACACACACACACACACACACATACACACACACACACACACACACACACACACACACACACGTGTGAGTTCAGAACTCCCACGAAGGTGCACACGCACCGAACCACAAAGAAGGATGAAGAATAAGAAAATCACTCACACACACACACGTATCTTCGTAGATCCACACACACACAGATGTTTGAATATTACAAGAACACAAAAATTAAAGCCCAACAATATTGGAATGGAAAACACAAAAGAAAACTTCAGATTCAAGCTCCCCTTAGTTGATGAAGATGGTTTTTGTAGCGACCCGGATTCCAGATACCCGGTGTACCCGGTAGGACTACCGAATACACGTGATACCGCTTGGAACCCGCGAGGCCTCCCAAGAGCCGGAAAGCTCCGAAGGGAAAAAGGCATGTGTAGAGTACATTGAAGCCACAGAGAAATAACAGAAGCAATTAAATTTCATTATATCGGTTTGCTAAAGTAGCAGAAATAAAATTACTTTTTAATTAACAGTTTCAATTTAACAATTATCCACCAGAGTCAAGTCCAAAGCTAAAGATAACAAGTCTAGTACAGTACAGTCGACAGAAAGGAAAGACGTACTGAGAAGTCGGGGGAGACCCGACGCAGGTACCAACTGGCCACAACGACACGCAACGCGTAAGCGCTCCAGGAACCAGCGGAAGCAGAACGAACGACGTCACCCCACCTGAAAAGCAAGGGTGAGCCTCATGTCACTGGCTCAGTAGGGGTCACGCGGATCCCCACTGAAAAACTCGCAGTAACACGGAACACAAAACAACAGGTGGAACAGCAGGTGTAGCAAAGCGGGAAAACTACACTACAAAGCTGTAAAGCTACTCTAGAAGCCGTAGAGAATAGACAGGGAGTAGAAGTAGGGAACAAGCAAGGAAGGGGAAGAACCCGCACCAGACAAGCGGTGGCCGAACTAACCTCGGCACCCCAAACTACTCCAAGCAGCGACAGAAGGGCGACTCTAATCTAACAAAGTCAGAAGTTATCGATCTGTCGACCCAACACCAGGTCTAAGACGAAGACCTGCAAGAACAGACAAAAGGCCTAGAAAAGACCCACACAGACGACCGACAGACTCGACAACACGCACGATCAGAACATCGTGCACACTGCCCCACGCATGACCAGAACATCGTGCACACTGCCCCACGCATGACCAGAACATCATGCATGTGACAGGACACTGACCTCGGCTGCAGCCACGGAAAGGCCAACCCGGAAAGGTCAGGACGCGCAAGAAACGCGAGGAGCAGTGGAGAGCCACGCGTCACAGACAGACGCACCTCCCCACCAGAGCAACGGCCAGCTGCGTCCACAGACGTCTTATGCAGCGCCACAGGTGTCTCGCCTACAATACCGCCGAAGCCACGGTAGAGTCACAGACACCCGCACAGAACCAAACAGTATCAAGTAACCAGTCAGGGTCACGCCCGTCGACGCATGTCCTCAGCCCCTGACCACGTGTGCACACACTGGCTCTAGCCTAAGCCAGGTACTCCAGCAAGTTTTCTCCCTCGGTAGGATGCTACCGTTGGTTGGGAGCCCACAGAACTAGCTTACAAACCGTGCCTCGGGAACATCCCTCCGCCATCACCAGGCGGGTCGGCACTCAAAGGCCTAGGGCAAAAACAATCGGAGGCGTACAAAACACAAAACTCCGAAACATAAGTGCTAGAGTACTGACAGGTGGACACGCTGTCACACTACTACAAAGCACCACTGGCAGTATGGCAACTACCAACAGACTCAGGACTAGGCAACTAGACCTACCACGTAACAATCCTGAGTCGAACGACTCAAGGGCAAGATCGTCACAGACAGCGGGACAAGCCGCCAATCGGTCTAATCTTAAGCCACGAGAAACAACGCTCCGCAGAAAATGACTCACGGAGACCTGAGGGGACACCAGAGACCCTCAGCACACCTGGACACACGGACCGAGGTAAGGCAACACCTCGAGGCATCCAGAACCAGTGTCTCGGACTCGACAGAACCGCCAAGACACCCATACAAGGTCACCTATCAACCACTGGGTCACCCCGGGTTGACCGGAACCAGACAAAGACGCACATAAGAGTACGATAGAGAATCCTACACCAAGCAAGAAGACTCCTGGCCACCTTACAACGTAGTCTTAGCCCTCATAGGACGTCAGGAGACATCCATGAGACAGCGGGCAGACCACAAGGACAACCCAAGATAAGCAGAAACCAAAACGACGGAAATCGGAGCAGAAGGACTGTAACGCACCTCCCCTAGACCGTTACGCGAACGTGACGGTCTGGCGCTGGCCGTTACATTCCAACCGTGACGGTCTAAAGTAGACACGTCACAACCACGTGACGGTCACAGGGGGAGCCATCACACACACCGCCCTAACCAATATCTAAAACGCACAAGCCACGTAACGGCAAACCTCAACTCAAAACGACACCTGAACCACGTAACGCGCTAGACCATACGCGTTACATAGCCTAACGCTGCAAGGCAGACGCGTCAGGGCCAACAGGCTCAAGTCAAGAAAACCACTGGCCGACAGGCACGTAACGGTCCATCACGGACGCGTTACAGACATCTAACACATGGGGGAGTGGCCGTTACAACGCTGTGACGCACGGGGACACCGTCGTCAGGCGAACCGCCTCAAACGGTCAACGTTGGTCAAACAGAACGTAACGGCCAACTCCAGGCGCGTTACACACAGCTGACGCACTAGGGCAGGCGCGTCAGGGGAACCGACTTAACCAAACTACTAAACTACAAAACAGGCGTAACGCGTCACACCGGACGCGTCAGGAGGCTGTGACGCGCCACCCCTGGGCCATCACACTCCCAAAATCACGAAAAGCTTAAAAATGCCCAGACGCTGTGACGGTCTGTCGTGGGGCCGTCAGGGACTGTGACGGTCCCTGGAACGACCGCCACACCAGTCACGGCGGGAAAACAGAGGGTTGGCCAAATCGGCCCGTTCCAGGCCCCATTCACGCCGAAGCGCAGGGGAAACAACCCTCGACGATGAAAAATTACATTAGAAGGCTAAAAAGCCCACATGCAAGCATTAAAACGATAGATCGGGGCGATTCCAACGAATCGACCCTAAACGAGCCACCGAGGTTCCCGGACTCCTACCGGCCTCGAATGACCACCGATCAACACGAAACTAGCATGGATGGGATCCAGACATCCCAGCGGTCAGTTACACACTAACCACACCGCGAATGGTTGCCGTTTTCCGGCGAACCCTGAAAACCCCAAAAATCACGGTTTTCACAAAACCGGCCCGATCTTCCCCGATCGAGCACCAAATCAGGCACGGAAACAGAGGAAATGTGCGGAACAAGGTGGCGGTCCATCTCCCTACCTCCACTGAAAAAACCATGCCCCGAAGGGACTAAACCGCGCCGAAAACCACGCCGCGAGCTCAAACACCGGCTTTGAATCCACCGTTCGGGATCGCGCCAGAACCACTCCATCCTCGCCCTATCGCACACCCAGTCAGCTCCACAGCATCCCCAACACTCGCTCCTAGGTCCTCCGTCTGCAGCCGGAGCCGAGGAAGCTCGAGAGGAGAGAAAATGGGAGAGAGAGACGGTGGCGGCGAAATGAGAAGGGAGGAGAGAGGAAGGAAAAGAAAAAGGGAAAGAAATTAGGAATTTTCCTAATTTTCGAAAAATCCGATTGCTGGTCCTATCTCCGAAAAATACGCAAAAATAGTCGAAACGACCGGCTCGGAGAGTACGTCGTCGTTGCAGCATTCACGAGTTGAGGAATTGACAAGTAAACTCACCGTAGGGTTCTGTAACTAGTACGAGAGAAAAAACCACACGGATCGTAAAACTCAACTCGGAAGCCACAAAAGCGAACCGAAACTCACCGGAACAACCCCGAAAGATCCAATAAAGATCTACCAAGGATCCAGGGCATTACATTCCCCCCTCCTTTAAGAAATTTCATCCTCAAAATTTAAGGGCTAGCAAAGGAGAAGCAGGGAAGAACAACCCAACAACACAAACACGGAAACGACACAAATCTCGAAAAATGAAGTTTAGAGGAACATTGTCATATCACAATTACAGGTACACACTCAAGCTTCAAGGACAGCAAGTCCACAGCACGAGCATAGTATCCCCGTAAACACACATCTGACACCTCCGAAACAAGGCAACGTCGCTCACGTCTCACAGGGAAAGAGACACGACTGCCACAACCACATCACGGCAAGCAGCAGCTTAAACAAGGAGACACAGTCCTCACAACTGACCGCTCAACCACATCATCGGCTCCAGTGCCAAAGGCAATAGGGAACACCTGGCAAACAGGACACCAACGACAACACTGGACCACAGGCACAACCAAGTTAGTACTCACTCAGATATTACATCTGATCGAGTCGCAAGCTAACTCTAAGGAAAAGGAGTATAGCAAGGCTAACCGACAAGACCTGGTCCATACAGAGACACAAAATCATAGAGAAACAGCACCAAAACACCAACAACCTCGGGGAACGCTACTCAAGGACTACGAACACGCCTCGAGAGCACAACACCCAAGAGAAGAAAATGCAGAGTAGAGGATACTCAATCAGCAGGAATGCCGACAAATTCCCCAACACTCACAAATGCCAATGCTAACCACAGAAAAATTACCAGCACAGCACGGCAACAACAACGTCAAGGCACAAGAAGCCAAGATGAAGTCACATCGAGAAAGAACAAATCTCTCGACCAGTGGGTGATCAGCCCACACGCTTCAGCTGCACTCTCAACAATGCACACAGGCGTCAGAACAACCTCGGTAGTCGCATCTCAGCACACACCAGACGCCTTCGCAATCATGGAAGATCGCAAATAACACGCCACGAGTACCGATCTCGCGAGCAACCGATCACCAGGAGCCTAAGTGCAATAGGAGAAGAGTACCAGCTTCAGCACAAAGCACAAGGAAAAGCGTTAATCTCAGCTTACCTTCACGTCCTGAAAACGGTAAATGAGCCTTCACAATACATCGGCCGCTGGACATGGCACGACAAATACGGTACACAACAGCTCTTAACACCCTTATGGAGTCCAAAGCCAAGCAACTGTATAGCAAAGAGCAGATCCGGCTCAAAATAAAGCTGTACACACTTAATCAGACACAGGAAAAAGGCATCACTAAGATAGCAATTCCAAGGCGAATCTCGAGAAAGATTCAGCCAGAAGGGACGAGAAGCAATTAGCTCAACCACGAAAGCTCACCAGGAAGGGAAAACCCTAGTTTGCCTGAGCAACTTCTCAACCACGAAATCAAATCGAGCACTTCAACAGGAGCGAGACACATCAGGAGCTGAACAGACTCAAGCCAGGATGACCAAAACAACGTGAGAACATGTACGGTCATCAGACCAAGGCTAAAGGTCAACAGTAACCTGAACAACGTACGGAGAAAAACCTCGAACAATGTACTGTAGATTCAAGCCTTCTGGCGAACACTGCCAAGTACAACTTGATCGAAACAAGCACAACGACGAAAAAGAAACACCTCGTCACATCCTGACGAGAGCAGGACCATCTCATACTGTGCTAGAGTAGCACGCACAAGACAACATACGAAGAAAACAACGCGATAAATCATCACAAAACCCAAGCCAGCTGAAGACTGTACTGGACTCTCACGACTCTGGATACCGTATATCTCGAAGTCCCATGTACCTCACACAACAATGCTCTGACAGCTCAGAGAAGAACTCCGAACATCTCAGAACACTGCTCTGATACCATTCTGTAGCGACCCAGATTCCGGATACCCGGTGTACCCGGTAGGACTACTGATTACACGTGATACCGCTTGGAACCCGCGAGGCCTCCCAAGAGCGGGAAAGCTCCGAAGGGAAAAAGGCATGTGTAGAGTACATTAAAGCCACAAAGATATAACAGAAGCAATTAAATTTCATTAGATCGGTTTGCTAAAGTAGCAGAAATAAAATTACTTTTTAATTAACAATTTCAATTTAACAATTATTCACCAGAGTTAAGTCCAAAGCAAAAGACAACAAGTCTAGTACAGTACAGTCGATAGAAAAGAAAGACGTACTGAGAAGTCGGGGGAGACCCGACGCAGGTACCAGCTGGCCACAATAACACGCAACGACCAAGCGCTCCAGGAACCACGCGGAAGCAGAACGAACGACGTCACCCCACCTGAAAAGTAGGGGTGAGCCTCGTGTCACTGGCTCAGTAGGGGTCACGCGGATCCCCACTGAAAAACTCGCAGTAACACGGAACACAAAACAATAGGTGGAACAGCAGGTGTAGCAAAGCGGGAAAACTACACTACAAAGCTGTAAAGCTACTCTAGAAGCCGTAGAGAACAGACGGGGAGTAGGAGTAGGGAACAAGCAAGGAAGGGGAAGAACCTACGCCAGACAAGCGGCAGCCGAACTAACCTCGACACCCCAAACTACTCCAAGCAGCGACAGAAGGGCGACTCTGATCTAACAAAGTCAGAAGTTACCGATCTGCCGACCCAACACCAGGTCTAAGACGAAGACCTGCAAGAACAGACAAAAGGTCTAGAAAAGACCCACACAGACGACCGATAGACTCGACAACACGCACGATCAGAACATCATGCACACTGCCCCACGCACGACCAGAACATCGTGCATAGTGCCCCACGCACGACCAGAACATCATGCATGTGACAGGACACTGACCTCGGGTGTAGCCACGGAAAGGCCAACCCGAAAAGGTCACGACGCGTAAGAAATGCGAAGAGCAGTGGAGAGCCACGTGTCACAGACGGACTCACCTCCCCACCAGAGCAACGGCCCGCTGTAGCCACAGACGTCTTATGCTGCGCAAGAGGTGTCTCGCCTACAATACCGCCGAAGCCACGGTAGAGTCGCAGACACCCGCACAGAACCAAACAGCATCAAGTAACCAGTCAGGGTCACACCCGTCGACGCATGTCCTCAGCCCCTGACCACGTGTGCACACATTGGCTCTAGCCTAAGCCTGGTACTCCAGCTAGTTTTCTCCCTCGGTAGGACGCTACCGTTGGCTGGGAGCCCACGGAACTAGCTTACAAACCGTGCCTCGGGAACATCCCTCCGCCATCACCAGGCGGGTCGGCACTCAAAGGCCTAGGGCAAAAACAATCGGAGGCGTACAAAACACAAAACTCCGAAACACAAGTGCTAGAGTACTGACAGGCGGACACGCTGTCACACGTACTACAAAGCACCACTGGCAGTACGGCAACTGCCAACAGACTCAGGACTAGGCAACTAGACCTACCATGTAACGATCCTGAGTCGAACGACTCAAGGGCAAGATCGTCACAGACAGCGGGACAAGCCGCCAATCGGTCTAATCCTAAGCCATGAGAAACAACGCTCCGCAGAAAATGACTCACAGAGACCTGAGGGGACACCGGAGACCCTCAGCACACCTGGACACATGGACCGAGGTAAGGCAACACCTCGAGGCATCCAGAACCAGTGTCTCAGACTGGACAGAACCGCCAAGACACCCACACAAGGTCACCTATCAACCACTGGGTCACCCCGGGTTGACCGGAACCAGACAAAGATGCACACAAGAGTGGGATAGAGAATCCTACCCCAAGCAAGAAGACTCCTGGCCACCTTACAACGTAGTCTTAGCCCTCATAGGACGTCAAGAGACATCCACGGGACAGCGGGCAGACGACAAGGACAAGCCAAGACAAGCAGAAACAAAAATGACAGAAATCGGAGCAGAAGGACTATAATGCACCTCCCCTAGACCGTTACGCGAACGTGACGGTCTGGTGCTGGCCATTACATTCCAACCGTGACGGTCTAAAGTAGACGCGTCACAACCACGTGACGGTCACAGGGGGAGCCGTCACACACACCGCCCTAACCAATATCTAAAACGCACAAGGCACGTAACGGCCTACACCAGGCGCGTTACACCGCTCTGACGCGCCCGACCCGGGCCGTCAGGGCCAACAAACCTCAACTCAAAACGACACCTGAACCATGTAATGCGCTAGACCAGGCGCGTTACACAGCCTAACGCCACAAGGCAGACGCGTCAGGGCCAACAGGCTCAAGTCAAGAAAACCACTGGCCGATAGGCACGTAACGGTCCATCACGGACGCGTTACAGACACCTAACGCATGGGGGCGTGGCCGTTAGAGCCAACGGCACAACCACCCAACTCAGTCAGAACAGCACGTAACGGCCTGGGGCAGGCGTGTTAGAACGCTGTGACGCACGGGGACACCGCCGTCAGGCGAGCCGCCTCAAACGGTCAACGTTGGTCAAACAGAATGTAACGGCCAACTGCAGGCGCGTTACACACACCTGACGCACTAGGGCAGGCGCGTCAGGGGAACCGACTTAACCAAACTACTAAATGACAAAACAGGCGTAACGCATCACACCGGACGCGTCAGGAGGCTCTGACGCACCACCCCTGGCCGTCACACTCCCAAAATCATGAAAAGCTTAACAACGCCCAGACGCTGTGACGGTCTGTCGTGGGGCCGTCAGGGACTGTGACGGTCCCTGGAACGACCGCCACACCAGTCACGGCGGGAAAACAGAGGGTTGGCCAAATCGGCCCGTTCCACGCCCCATTCACGCCGAAGCGCAGGGGAAACAACCCTCGACGATGAAAAACTACATTAGAAGGCTAAAAAGCCCACATGCAAGCATTAAAACGAGAGATCGGGGCGATTCCAACGAATCGACCCTAAACGAGCCACCGAGGTTCCCGAACTCCTACCGGCCTCGAATGACCACCGATCAACACGAAACTTACATGGATGGGATCCAGACATCCCAGCGGTCAGTTAGACACTAACCACACCGCGAATGGTTGCCATTTTCCGGTGAACCCTGAAAACCCCAAAAACCATGGTTTTCACAAAATCGGCCCAATCTTCCCCGATCGAGCACCAAATCATGCACGGAAACAGAGGAAACGTGCGGAACTAGGTTGCCGTCCATCTCCCTACCTCCACCGAAGAAACCGTGCCCCGAAGGGACTAAACCGCGCCGAAAACCACGCCGCGAGCTCAAACACCGGCTTTGAATCCACCATTCGGGATCGCGCCAGAACCACTCCATCCTCGCCCTATCGCGCACCTAGTCAGCTCCACAGCATCCCCAACACTCGCTCCTAGGTCCTCCGTCTGCAGACGGAGCCGAGGAAGCTCGAGAGGAGAGAAAACGGGAGAGAGAGACGGCGGCGGCGAAATGAGAAGGGAGGAGAGAGGAAGGAAAAGAAAAAGGAAAAGAAATTAGGAATTTTCCTAATTTCTGGAAAATCTGATTTCTGGTCCTATCTCTGAAAAATACACAAAAATAGTCGAAACGACCGGCTCGGAGAGTACGTCGTCGCTGCAGCATTCACGAGTCGACGAACTGACAAGTAAACTCACCGTAGGGTTCCGTAACTAGTACGAGAGAAAAACCCACACGGATCGTAAAACTCAACTCGGAAGCCACAAAAGCAAACCGAAACTCACCGGAACAACCCCGAAAGATCCAATAAAGATCTACCAAGGATCCAGGGCATTACAGTTTTGGATGCAGCTTGATCTCCTCTTGGCTTGGGGTTGATCTGCTCCAGATGTTGCTTGAAGATGGAAGAAGATGGATGCAGATGGATGAAGATGGATGAAGCTCTTTCTTCTCGGAGCACTATTCACGGCTATAGTACCAGATCTTGAATCTCCCCTTGATAGCCTCCCTTGGCCTCCTTTGATTGATTAGGGTTACAAGCCTCAATGTGATATTTTTATAACTCTTGAATGGTCAAGAGACAAGCCAGGAACCAGATCCACAAATCATGGAAAGTTTGGTGACTTTGGGATTAAACAAATCCTTGAAGAGAGACTTCCCACGTTGAGAATAAAAGGTCAACAATATGGGCTTTTCGAGGCTGGCGGTCGACCTGTGCACAAGGGCGGTCGACCAGAATTTTTACAGGAAATGTCCATTCGTTGCTGGGAAAACCGGTCGACCGCTATAGGCTGGCGGTTGACCGCTGGCTTGATTTTCTGCTAAAAAATAAAGGTCAGCCAATGCAATATAATACATGAACGAATCAGGTTATGGCTGCTTGGTTTCAGTTAAGCTGAGTGGGTTTATGCTTAGCCTGGGTGGTTTAGAAACCAAAACATAGATTCTTGCATTTGGACGGGTTTAAACACTTAAGCTTGCTTGTTACATGGTGAAGTAGGCTTTGAAAGGTGTTGAATTCGAACTTGATAGTTGAAATATGGCACGTGATAAAACATATAACCCTGAGTTTGTTATCATCAAAATCACTTGGATATACTCACCATTTTTCATATTCAGATACCAACATGTTTGATTTGGTAGCACGTACCTGTTGCGTCCCTTCATATATTACCTCAAGGCGGTCCCATATTTCTTTTGCAGTAGCACAAGTTGACACCCTTGAGTACTCTGTTGGATGAAGGGAGCACTGCATGATGTGCTTGGCACCCCAGTTCAGCGTTGATGTCCTGATCTGTTCCTTAGTCCATGTATCCTCGTCCGGATGTAGCTTAAATGGTCCCTTGCTGATCACTCGCCAGACTTCATGATCCTGGGCTCTAATGAAGACTTGCATGCGGTTTTTCCAGTAAGGATAATTTGTCCCAATGAAAAAGGGAGGTCTATTTATGGAATGCCCTTTAGCCATAGGACTCTTAGTAGCCATATCACCAGTTCTCTGAAGGTCGTTAGACCACATATAGAGAGACTAGCTCTGATACCACGTGTGGAGTGGTGATAGGCAGATCTAGAGGGGAGGGGTGAATAGATTAGCCCCTTTTTGCCCTTCTTTGCGGAAATAAAAATCAGATCTAACATAAATGTTAATAAGGCAGGAATTAGTTAATAGCTAAGAAGCTGGACACACAAATGATATCCAAGAACGGTCCTACCAAGCTTCTACCGTTAGAACATAAAGGAAAGCAACCCACAAGACACAATCTTTAAGGTGGTTCAGTCTCAATCCAGAGACCTACGTCCACCCCTCACACAACACGGTGAGGCTTCACTGGTGCAAAAGCGCAACCACTGATTCACAACTTCTATCAGAGAGATACACTCGCACAACTCCACTACCAAACAGCTTGAGGGATCACAACCCAAAACACACAGTCTGTCTTCCTACTCGCAGGCAGGGAACAAATATGAGAGAATGTGTTTTGAAGAAAAGCAAACTGAAAAGGAAACAGCCAGACGGAGTATCGTTATGAAACATTATGAGAAGGAAATCTCCTTTCTGGGAAAGAGCTTGAGGACTTCTTGGCTCTCTCTCTTCTCGTTCTTCCTGGTTAGTCACCATG
Organism: Amorphophallus konjac; assembly: GCA_022559845.1. Lineage (NCBI taxonomy): Eukaryota > Viridiplantae > Streptophyta > Magnoliopsida > Alismatales > Araceae > Amorphophallus > Amorphophallus konjac. The sequence continues at coordinate 270,461,325 of CM040118.1, read as the reverse complement.
ACCTTATGAGGGAAGGATGATCATTCTTCAGCTCTCAAGGGTACTTGATGGAGCTTCACAAATTCTTTCTGCCATGCTAAGAGGTCTCTTTGAGTGAGGAAGAGGAGCGTCTTCTGTGTTGCATTCACTCCAGCAGCACCAGGAAGGAGATGGCTTCGTCAGCATGCCTTCTGCATTTCTTTTTCTCCCTTGCTTGCCTTGGTGTCGAACTGGAGCTCATGCTCCTGATATATTGGTGACTTGCGATGACACCAACATTGTCCACTTTCCAAGCTAAACCCCGAATGTCACATCCAAATTATTTGATTTGCTTCCATTTGCATAGTTGACCCTTTTCTGTCAAGCCTGCAGATATGTGGGTAGGTAGGAGACAATATCAGCAAAAGTACAGTCCTTTCAAGGGATTTCTCTGCCAGACCATAGTCCTCTAACAAAGTAGACTCTTTGACGGCTTTTTCCAGAGTGAACGGATCCTCCACGACAAGTTCCGGATCTTGAAGACAGCTTCTATTGGTTTCAGATCCGTTCTGGTCGATCACGAATGTGTCGACACTTTACATACAGTGTGTCGAGACATCCCATTAAAATCTTGAAGACCCGTGGCTGTTGTGTGGAGACGTCACAATGCTGTGTCGGGACATATGTGCTCGGTTCCGAGATGTCACCATGACTGTGTCGAGACATCACCGAACGGTGTCGAGACATATGCGCCATGTGTAGAGTTGTCACACGAAGGTGTCGAGACATATCTGCTAGAGAGAAGTGAGGCTTGCTTCGTGGAACCGAGGTGTCGACACTTTTCACTCAGTGTGTCGAGACATCGGTCAATCCAGAGGCCAGACATAACGGCTTCAGTTTGATTTCTTCTAGAGGTGTTGAGACATTAGTCAGATGTGTCGACACATGCTTTAAGCCGGAGCTCAACCATTCGTGGTTCGACAAGATCTCTTCTAGATGTGTCGAGACATCACTAAACGGTGTCGAGACATCACTTAGAGTATTTCTCCTGTGCTTGATTAGTCTATACATTAAACCAAAACATGTTAAATATTTCCCAAATATCTACTAATGATTTATGATTTGTTATCATTAAAACCAGGGGACACAACACGCTATCATGAATTTGGCGGTCAGGTTTGGACTGTTTCTATATAGAGTCGACACATGAAGAAAGAAGGATCGACGTAGTGGTGAAAATGTAGACTAACATGGTCACATGATGACCGCTACTTGGTAGTAGCGGTCGCCTGAGGGCCGCTACAATCCAGGGCACAAAAACTCCGGTCTTATGAGTACTTTCCAGACAATTGGGTTTTGAGGGTACAACCAGCTCGGCGTCCTAGTGGGAATCCCAGGCTCGCGGAGACTTACAGAGGCCTTAAAATAAGATCACCTAGTCCGGTGGAAGGAATATGCAACGGAGAGGGTCACAAGTCAAAGATTGTGTGTCTATGAGTGTAAAGTGTAACTAATGACATCATATCGAAATACGTGCCATGTACTTAAGAAAAGACTATAGATGAGACGGGATCGGGGTAAAATAGCAATCAAATCATCACTAAACAAGTCCATGAATCACATGAAAATATGATCCTTAATACAAGAGTATATGTTTTGGCATGAAAGTAGCATAAGCTAAAAATATGTTTAAAACACATTAAGTACATGAAATCTATCATGATTCATGAACAATATAACTATGTTCATAAAGGTAATGTCATAACTAGGAATAGAACCTCATTAACTAGGCTTAACATATATACAATAGGGTCAATCTGTAATATGTTTGGAGTTAACAAGTGCAGAACACTGAAACATAAAGGCGGTCTTAGGAGGACCGTTTCTGACAGTAGCGATCTTGCCAGAACCGCTTCTATGCATACACAGTTAGTCGGGGACCGCTAAAAGACATTTAGTTGTTTTGGGGAGACCGTTTTAGCCTGCCAGCCAGAAGGGTAAAAATAGAGCAACTAAAGCCTATTCTAAGGTAATAAACCTCATGAAAACCTGCTAGACAGTGAGACAAAATAGGATAGCTCTTAGAGATGCATGGGTTACATGAATTAAACCAACATCTTTAACTTTTCTTATTAAGGACATGGTTCATGTATGCAAAAATAAGTTAACTACGCAGTGTAAATAAAACATGAAATTCGTCACATACAGAGCATGAAATCACATGAAACTAGAGCACTTTTATTCCTAACTTGTTAATTTAGTCTTTTAAAGAGATAACCTACCTTTGATTCGATCCCCAGACTTCAAATTTCTAATTGGAGTCGACCCTAGTTTCTGCACATCCTATGCTAAACCAGTAATTTCTCGTCCCTCTATCTACTCATCCTCTTGACCTAAATCCATGAAATTTGGAGGGTAGGTAGAAGATATAATGAGGAACAAAAAGTTATAAAGACTCAATTTGAACTAACCTCGTTTAGAGTTTCTAATCTCCTGATCTTCACTAGACCGACGTAATATTTCCTATGCAGCCTATAGCGAACCAGAGACTTGCAGATGCTCTAGCTCTCCAATGGTTGGGTCTTCTTGCACGAAAATTGGAGGTCAGCTAGATAAAACTAAGGAGAACATAAAGTTCTAAAGAACCAACTTGAGATGAGGTCTCCTTACTGTCGAACTACGCGCTCCAAAATAAAGGTTCACGTTGGCCAAACTTGAGATCTATTTATAGGGTTTGCTAGGGTTTGAAGTATTAGATCGATCTAGGAGTCCTAAATTGGAGTAGGATCGATCCCCAAGAGTCATAGGCTATGTTTCTGTGCCAGGTAGTTTCGAACCATAGGGATTGGGATGGGAAATTTTTGATTTTTCCACGCGTCTAACACCTCCATTCACGGCACCTAGTAGCGATCGCCTCGAGACCTCTATTGTATGAAGGAGTTCTCGCGATAGCCGCGTTTAGGCGGTTATTCCGAAAATTTCAAATTTTTGGTTTTATCAACTATTTATCCCCTAATTGGTTTATTTATCCCATTTAAATCCTAATTACGTCTCTAGAAGTGGGCTTGGGCCTATAGGTCTTAGAATTGGGTCTCTGGGCCTATTTGAGTTGGGCTTAGCCCTTTGTTTAATATAGGGCCTTTAAATTGATTTAAGTATCCCATAATTCTCTTAATAGCCTATTAAGCCTTTTTAATTTGCTTAATAATTATATTTTAATCCTAAAAAATTCCTGAATAATTTTTAGAAAAATTAGGGGTGTTACACCCTCCCCCACTTAAAAAGAATTTGGTCCCCAAATTCAATGCATGAGTTTTATGAAGTGTGTATTTAATTACTCAGATTGATAATTAAGGCAATGATAATTTACAAATAAGTCAAGATAGTACCTTCAATCGCCTTACCTTCCTTGTCCAAGATGGCATTGAGTCGGCCTCGTCGCCTACAGCCATTGTTATCCCTTGAAGATTCTTCCTTTATGAGAGGACACATGGGAAAGCGATGTTCCCGACTTTCACGTTTGAGGCAAGCATTGAGACGCTTCCAACATTCTTCTGCCGTGTGCCCGAACTTCTCACAGAATGAGCAAGTCACCATGACTTGCTTTTCTTCTTCTTCCTTAACACTTTTACTTTTTCCATTGCCATTGCCATTGCCATTTCTTATTCCATTACTATTTCTTTTACCATTACCATTCCCGTTGCGGGACCTCTTGTTGTGATGGGGTTCGTCATCCTCCGTGATACTAAACCTTTCTTCTTTTTCCTCTCGCCTATCATGTTTTCGGCTCGAATTTTCTTCTTTCCCCCAAAACTTCTCCACCTTCTCCTGGGTCCGTTCACATAAATGTACTTGTTAGACCATCTCTGCATATGTACGATATTTTGAAGCCCAAGTTGTTGAATAAAGCCGGGCCTTACACCATCCATAAATCGATTAGCTTTTAGGAGATCTGTGCTAACCAAGTGAGAAGCATATGGTGCCAGCCGAGAGAATTGAAGTTCATATTCTACCACGGACATCATGCCTTGGCGAAGAGAGGCGAATTCGGCGGCCTTTCTTTCTTTGACGTGCTCGGAGAAGTACTTTGCACGGAAGAGTGTAAAAAATTCCTCCTAGGTAAGTCGATCATTTTGAGGTTGTGCCTTCCACCAAGTACAGGCGTCTTTATTCAATTGGAATGTGACGAGACGGACCTTCTCTTGGTCGGTGCATTGCATGACCTTGAATATACTGTTCATCTCATCAATCCAATTTTCTGCTTCATCGGGGTTAGAGGATCCAGAGAATCAGGGAGGATTTAAACTCCGGAAGTTCCCGTGTAAATTTCCCGTGCCTACCCGAGCACCAGCTTGGGCCACGGTTTGGAGAGCTTGGGTGAGACCCGCAACAGTTCGTTGCATCTCATCCCAGTTGACATGGTGAGCCATTTTGGGATTGTACCTGAGAAGAACAACAATTTGTTAATTCCTATAGAATCGATAGAAATTAACCTAGAGGTAATTTCTAATTAACTATCTCATCCCAGGCTCTACCCAATTCTCACGTGGGTTTGAAAATTCCTTTCCTTAGTTCATAGGTGTGGATCCTTAATTCCTTGGACTTAGCCTATGACATGACATTTTCCTTGGACATACTTATGCCAAGGCTCTGATACCACTTTAACTGTCACGCCCCGAGATTATGCAGCAGAAACTAATCGGGAACGTGAACAGCCGGCAAGAGAAGTCTCAAGCGATAATAACAATATGAGCACTAATCATTCACACATAAAAGTGAATACAAGAGAGTATATTCCAAAACCCTTGACCTTTATTGAATCATAAATGAAATGTTTACAAAGACTCTTTGACTAACAAGACTCAATAAAGAGAAAATTACATAATTGACTCTTGACTAGACTAACTACAGCTTCTCTCGAACCATCAATCGCTCTCGGATCCATCACTTGAATAATTTGAATCCGACCCGCTAGAATGTCCTGAAAGATTAGAAAAGAAGTAGGGAATGAGCACACTTACCCAGTAGGTATCTTCATATCAACATGGAGGTAGCATTTAAGTAATTAACATTTTAGCTCTAGGAAATAAGATAAAGAAAATACGGTAAAATATACGGATAAAATCAAAATAACACAAGTAACAAGATATGACCAAGACAAGATATGAGAGTTCATGTAGATTGGGAATATGATCAAGCAAGAATATAGCATGAATTTAAATATGGCTTTTCACGAACAAGAATGTAAGGAGAATGCACTTTTCATAACCATAAAGGCTATGCACTAGAAAGTCACTTAACACGTAAGAATGTAATTTCTCTAGATTGTCTTGTGATTTTCACTCGTCTATAAAAACAAGTACTCCCAGCGCAATGCGACTCCAGTATCATCGTACCCCATAGTTTTCAACACGTTTCCGACAATCAACCGAGGGGGATAGCATGGAGCCCTTTGACACAATCAGTGCCCGATCTGCATCTTCATGTTATAAATCAAGCTACTTCCACGAGAAATATCAATAAATTAGGCCGATAATGTACAATTCAACAATAGTTTCATGAGAATGTAACCAAGGTAACGAACGCACCAATATAAGATTATGAGAAGTCAAAGATGAATTAAGACAAGGTCATACCATAGAAGAATCCGACAGCATAACGATAAATTCCTTAACTTCCATAATTCATTAATAACTTATTTAACAAGGTTTTAGGTTGTAGATAATCAATAGACCATCTAGGAACATAGAAAAATCAACCCTTGGGTCAAACCTTGGGTGAGACAGGAACTGGGTAGAAGCGGTTGTTACTTGACCATTTCTGTATCGGTCAAGGTAGGACCGCTATCATGAATTTGGCGGTCAGGTCCAGACCGTTTCTATATAGAGTCGACGCATGAAGAAAGAAGGGTCAACGTAGTGGTGAAAATCTGGACTAACGCGGTCACGGGATGACCGCTACTTAACAGTAGCGGTCGCCTAAGGCCGCTACAATCCAAGACACAGAAAAACCCCGATCTTATGAGTACTTTCTAGACAATTGGGTTTTGAGGGTACAACTAGCTCGGCGTGCTAGTAGGAATCCCAGGCTCGCGGAGACTTACTGAGGTCTTGAAACAAGATCACCTAGTTCGGTGGAAGGAATACCCAACGAAGAGGGTCATAAGTCCAAGATTGTATGTCTATGAGTGTAAAGTGTAACTAATGACATCGTACCAGAATACGTGTCGTGTACTTAAGAAAATACTATAGATGAGAAGGGATCATGGTAAAACAGCGATCAAGTCATCACTAAACAAGTCCATGAATCGCATGAAAACTTGATCCTTAATACAAGAGTATATGTTTTGGCATGAAAGTAGCATAAGCTAAAAATAGGTTTAAAACACATTAAGGACATGAAATGTATCATGATGGATGAATAATATAACAAAGTTCATAAAGGTAAAGTTATAACTAGGAATAAAACCACATTAACTAGGCTTAACATACATACAATAGGGTCAATCTACAATCTATTTGGAGTTAACAAGTGCATAACACTGAAACATAAAGGTAGTCTTAGGAGGACCGTTTCTGACAGTAGCGGTCTTGCCAAAACTGCTTCTATGCATACGCGATTAGTCAAGGACCATTAAAAGACATTTGGCGGTCTTGGGGAGACCGTTTTAGCCTGCCAGCTAGAAGGGTAAAAATAGAGCAACTAAAGCCTTTTCTAAGGCAATAAACCTCATGAAAACCTGCTAGACAGTGAGACAAAACAGGATAGCTCATGGAGATGCATGGGTTACATGAATTAAACCAACATCATTAACTTTTCTTATTAAGGACATGGTTCATGTATGCAAAAATAAGTTAACTGCGCAGTGTAAATAAAACATGAAATTCATCACATATAGAGCATGAAATCACATGAAACTAGAGGGCATTTATTCCTAACTTGTTAATTTAGCATTTTCATGTGATAACCTACCTTTGATTCGATCCCTAGACTTCAAATTTATGACTGGAAGTCGACCTTAGTTTCTGCACGTCCTCCGCTAAACCAGTAACTTCTCGTCCCTCTATCTACTGATCCTCTTGACCTAAATCTATGAAATTTGGAGGGTAGGTAGTAGATATAAAGGGGAATAAAAAGTTCTAAAGACTCAACTTGAACTAACCTCGTTTAGAGTTTCTAATCTCCTGATCTTCACTGGACAAGCGTAATGTTTCCTGTGCAACCTGCAGTGAACTAGAGACTTGCAGATGCTCTAGCTCTCTAATGGCTGGGTCTTCTAACATGAAAATTAGAGCTGAGTTAGATAAAACTAATGAGAACATAAAGTTATAAAGAACCAACCTAAGATGAGGTCTCCTTACCGTCGAAGTCACGCCCCGAGCCTTTATTACAGCGGAAGACTCGCTCGAGGAATGCGAACAGCCGGCATGGTAAGCCTCTTGTAAGCAAGAATGATCAGAGCGCAAGGTAATCACACATAAGAATGCAATCGCACAATAATTACTCAAACTCTAACTTTATTTCATTAATAATCAAGTATTCAAGTACAATAACATTTTCATCCTTTTTCCATTCCACTAGACTCAAGAAACAAGAAATTACATAAACTCAATCAAAACATTATAGACTTCCTAAGTCTTCACTCTCAATTTGATATGACTTTCATTCGCTCTCGGACCCGCTACTTGTATAACTCGAATCTGAATTCATATCACTTCCATCTCCTGAAAAAGATTGGAAATAGGTAATGAGCACACTTGCCCAGTAGGTATCTTCGCATCAACTTGATTAGCAATATTTAAGTAATTAATATTTTAGCTCTAAAGAATAAGGTAAAATCATGCGAAATGCGATCAATCATGTGAATAACCAAAGTAACAAAGATAATAGAATGAGCAAGTAAGAACTAGCACGAATGTCACAAGAACATGATATGGCCTTTCATGAACAAGAACGTAACGAGAATGTACTAGCAAGCCACATAATCATCACTCAGCATCTTTTACTTATGAGTAAATACTTCATGAATTTCTATGGAATATCAAGCAATAGTCATGTACAAGTATTTTCATGATGCCGTGGATTTTCACTTATTTATAAAGAAAGTACTCCCAGCGCAATGCGACGCTAGTAGCATCATACCCCATGGTTTATAATAGTATGTTTCTGACAATCAGCCGAGGGGACTAGTATAGAGCCCTTGAACACAATCCCCATCTTCAAGTATAAATCAAGCTATTTCCACGCATGTAACAATAAAGTATGGTCAAGAATGTAATAAGTTCAATAAGCTCATGATAAGAATAATCAATGAATGAACACTTCAATTTAGAATATGAGAGATCAAGAATGACTTATATTATGTTATGCTCATGGAAATAATTCGGCAGCATAACGATACATTTCTTAACTTTCATAATTTTAAATTAAGTTCTTGGGACAATATGACAAGTCTAGATTATCAATAGTCTATCTAGGAATTTTAGAATATCAACCCTTTAGTCAAACCTTAGGTTAATGTACTCAAGAACTGTGACGGTCTTATACTGGACCGTTACATAACGTGACGCTCCAGTATTGGGCCGTTACAATGGTCAGAATCCCGAAACAAGAAATTGGACTCAGTACAATGTGATGGTCGTTTATTGGGCCGTTAGACGAGCCTGACAGTCCAACATTGATCCGTTGCATCTCCAAAATCAGAAACTATCGTTAGTGTTTTTTAATGATTGGGCTTTCATGGTACAACCAACTCGGCGTCCTAGTGGGAATCCCAGGCTCGCGGAGAATTACAGAGGCTATGAAACAAGATTTCTTAGTCCATTGGAAGGAATATCCAATAGAGAGGTCCTCATGTTCAAGATAATGTTCCTATAGTGCAAAGTGTGAACTAATGGCCTCATACCGGAATATATGCCATGCACTTAAAGAAAATGACTCTATAGATAGAAAAGACTGGAAAACGATGTGAAACCATAATAAAACTCCGTCAATACATCATTTGAAATCATAAATTAAATACAAACTATAAAGTTTTAGCCAATGAAATTAACATAACTCAAAATAACTTAAAATGCTTGTAATCATGCAATTCCTATCATGAATCAATAAATAAACTCAAAGTCATGATATCAGGTCAAAACTTAGATAACTAGGCTTATCTATAAGTAGACTTGACTAATTTCCATTCCGTCTCGAGTTGACAGAAAATAGTGTTCTAATGGTCTAGCATAGGAGCGTTACAGTCCGTGTGACGGTTTGTCGAGGGGCCATTACATCATTGTAACGCTCCTGCTATGGTGCGTCAGAGACAACAGATCAATTTAAATACCACAGAGAGTGTGGCGGCTTATCGTAGGGCCGTTACAATCATGTGACGGTCCTACCCTCATCCGTTAGAGCTTCTGCTGACAGTAAAGATAAGGAACTATGTCCATACAAGAAGAATCATAATCACTAGCTAGTCTAGTCATGATAAACGAAGTAAAGGCCAGGTATATGCATAGGTCGCAGTGAATAAACAAGATGATATCTTTTATCTTTGGTTAGGCTAAAGGTATGCATGTATGCATGAACTTACTAAAACATGAAATTCACAATCTATAATGCATGAAATCAAGTCAAATCAGAGGGCTTTTATCCCTAATGAGATTATTTTACTGTTCATGAGATGACCTTCTTTTTCCCTGGGCTTTACACTTTCAATTTGGGTCTTCAAGACACGCCCTAGTTCTCCTCTTCCTGTAATTTTTCAGCAACTTCACGTTGCCCTAACTCTCCAATCCCTTGACCTAAAGAGGTGAAATTTGTAGGGTAAGAAGATTAATCTATGGGGAACAAAAAGTTCTAAAACACCGAACTCTAATTACCTCGTTTAGGTGTCCTAATTCCTTGATCTTCAGTGGTCCTTTGCTTTGAATCCTGGGTTGCTATGACAGAATCAACGACTTTAGAAGTCCTTATCTCCTTGGTTACTTGATCTCCTAACATGAAATTTTGAGAGTTGTTAGACCTTAGTATTATAAACAAAAAGTTCCAAATGACTTACCCGAAATTCTATCTCCTTATCTTGATTCTTCACGAGCCAAAAGTAAGGGTCGCTCAGTTCAGAACTTGGTCCTATTTATAGAGATTTGGCTAGGGTTCAAAGATTAGATCGATTCTAGAGTCCTTAGTTGGACAAAACCTGATCCCCAAGAGTCCCTAGTAACCTTACATGTTCTTCTAATTAGGTCTCTTGCAGATAGGATCCCAAAGATCCAATCTTTTTGTAAGTTCTTCAACTTACGGAATCAGCAGGGTGTAACGGTCGTGTCTAGGTGCGTTACACCACTGTAGCAGTCTCCCAATAGACCATTACGTCCAACGGGTGCAGAGTTTCAATTTAATAAAACTCTTTTATTCGCTTTATCTATATAATTATCTATAGCAATAGTATTTATTCTTTAAAATTCATGAATAGGCTAAATAACCTTCTAGAATATGGGCCAAACTTAATGGGCTTGGTCCTTAACCTTTTGAGTCTTAATTGAATAGGCTAGGCTAATTATTTAACACCATTGGGCCTTATAATCCATTTATTAGTTCAATAATCCATTTATTAGTCTATTTAGCCCTTATAAATTCCTAATAAATTCTAGAAAATTCCATTTATAATCTAAAAATTATTTATATAAATTCTGGGATACTACACCCTCCCCCACTTAAAAGAATTTGGTCCCCAAATTTAATACATGCATTGTGGAGAGTGTACTTACAGTTGAATAATTCTAGAAATCTTTTCCGCATAGCTTCTTCGGTTTCCCATGTTACTTCATATGGCCATGTTTTCTTCCATTGTATCTTGACCATAGGAATAACTTTATTCCTTAGTTGACGCACTTCTCGTTCCAAAATCTTTATTGGTGTTTGCTCGTACGTCATGTCCTCTTGAATCTCCAAATTATCATAAGTGATAACATGGTCAGGATCATATACATACTTTTTCAGCATAGAGACGTGAAATACGTCATGAACACCTGCTAATTGTGGAGGTAAAGTCAGTCTATAAGCCACTTCACCGACTCTTTCGAGAATTTCAAATGGGCCAATGAACCTGAGAGTTAGCTTGCCTTTGATGCCAAGTTTTCGAATACCACGACCCGGAGAAACCTTTAGATACACATGATCTCCAACTTGAAACTCCAAGTCGCGCCTTCGATTATCAGCATAAGACTTTTGCCTATCTTGCGCCATCTTCATTCTTTCTTGAATGAGCTTGATCTTCTCTGAAGAATCCCTTATAAGATCGGGGCCTAAGAATTGCTTTTCCCCTATTTCATTCCAACATATAGGTGATCTACAGCTTTTTTCATATGAAGCTTCAAATGGTGCCATATGTATGCTGGCCTAATAACTGTTGTTGTATGCAAACTCTACTAGAGGCAAGTGATCATGCTAACTTCCTCCGAAATCAATGGCACAGGCCTTGAGCATATCTTCTACCACTTGATTTATTCTTTCAGTCTGACCATCAGTTTGTGGGTGAAATGTTGTACTAAAATTCAATCTAGTCCCTAGTGAGTATTGTAGACCCTTCCAGAATTGCGATGTGAATCGAGGATCTCTATCAGATATAATAGTGATAGGGACACCATGTAATTTGATAATTTTTTTTATGTATAATGTTGCTAGAATATCCATAGACCATCGTCTTTTAATGGGTAGAAAATGTGCAGACTTTGTCAATCGGTCTATGATTACCCATATACCATCGTGTCCTCCTCTGGTCTTAGGTAAACCCATAATGAAATCCATCCCTATGCTCTCCCATTTCCACTCAGGAATATTTAAGGGATGCAATTTACCTGCGGGTCTAAAATGCTTTGTCTTTACTTGTTGGCAGGTGAGACAACGGGACACGAAATCAACTATTTCTCTCTTCATATTGGGCCACCAGAAATTTCTTTTAAGATCTTGATACATCTTTGTACCACTTGGGTGAATGGTGTACTTGGAATTATATGCTTCTTCTAGGATCAATTTCTTTGTATCCTCATGATCTGGTACACACACTCGATCCTTAAATAACAATCTTCCGTCATTGGAAACAGAGAAATCCGGCCTTTGTTCTATATTGGCTTTAATCTCCAGTAACGCGGGATCATCATTTTGCAACTTGACCAGATCCTCTATTAATGTTAGTTGAGCTCGGATATTAGCTATGAAACAATCTTCTCCCTTCATGTCAATATCTAAGTTTAACTGAGCAACTTGAGGAATAAGGTTAGTCATACTAATCATAAGACTTGATAGCATTCCCTTTGGTTTCCTGCTGAGTGCATCTGCTATAGTATTCGCCTTGCCGGGATGATATTGAATAGCAAAATCAAAGTCTTTAAGATATTTTAACTATCTTCTCTGCCTCATATTAAGCTCTTTTTGAGAAAATAAATATTTCAAGCTCTTGTGGTCTGAATAGACCATGAACTTCTCTCCATAGAGATAATGACGCCAAATTTTCAAGGCGAAGATAACAGCTGCTAGTTCTAAATCATGCACGGGATAATTTTCCTCGTGATGTTTCAATTGTCTTGAGGAATAATAGATTACCTTTCCATCTTGCATGAGAACGCATCCCAAGCCAATGCCAGATGCATCCGTATATACTTCGAATCCACCACCTTCGATAGGTAGTGATAGAATAGGAGCTGTAGTAAGGTGATTTTTAAGCGTTTGAAAACTCTTTTCACATTCCTCTGACCAGACAAAATGATTTTCTTCTCTTGTGAGTCTAGTTAAAGGGACTACAATCTTTGAGAAGTCCTTAATGAACTATCTATAGTAACCAGCTAGACCTAGAAAGCTTCTTACTTCTGATACAATCGTTGGCCGGCTCCAATTTCTGACAGCTTCCACTTTCGAAGGATCCACAGCGATACCTTCCTTGGAAATAATGTGGCCTAGGAATGAAACTTCTTTGAGCCAGAATTCACATTTGTTAAGCTTGGCATAAAGTTTATGTTCCCTAAGTGTTTGCAAAGCTATCCTCAGATGTTTTTCATGTTCCTCTTTTGTCTTGAAATATATCAAGATGTCATCGATGAAGACGACGATTAATTGATCCAGATATGGTTGAAAAACACTGTTCATAAGTTGCATAAATGCTGCTGGGGCATTAGTTCACCCGAACGGCATTACCACGAATTCATAGTGGCCATAACGACTTCGAAAAGCCGATTTATAGATGTCTTCTTCTTTAATTCTAAGCTGATGATAACCTGATCTAAGGTCTATCTTGAAAAAATACTCTGCTCCCGAAAGTTGATCGAAGAGCTCATCAATACGCGGCAACAGATACTTATTTTTGATTGTAAGTTGATTTAGTCGCCGGTAGTCGATGCATAGCCTGAGAGAGCCATCCTTCTTCTTGACAAAAAGAGCTGGCGCACCCCAAGGGGATGTGATGGGTCAAACAAAACCCTTGTCTAGTAGCTCCTGAAACTGCCTCTTTAGTTCTTTGAGTTCTATGGGGGACATCATGTAAGGGGCTATAGAAACAGGTGCTGCTCCTAGAATGAGTTCAATAGTAAAGTTCACTTCTCTTTCGAGTGGTAAACTGGGTAATTCGGATGGAAACACGTCTGGGAACTCATTTACAATGGGAATGTCCGCTAGGATAATGTCCTTGGATTCTGTAACAATGATAGAAGTAAGAAAAGCTTCACATCCTTGCGAGATGAGTTTGCAAGCGTGAAGAGAAGATACGATAGTGGGGTGTTTATTGTATTTGATGCCAAGGAAAGAGAATCTTGGAAGACCTGATTTTTGGAAGGATATAATCCTATTTTTATAATTGATATAAGCATCATGATTTACAAGCCAATCTACCCCTAAAATGGCATCATAATCTTTCATGTCAAGACATACTAAGTTTGCGGGGAGATTATGACCTTCTACTATCACTTCACTATCAGGATAATAGTCGATAAGCTTTGTTACAGAATCTAAGGGTGTGGTAATAGCAAGATCTAAAGGTAGAGGAACTGATGCAATTGGTAATATTTTTGCAAAAGTAGTGGAGATAAAAGAATGAGAGGCACCAGTATCAAATAGCACAAATGCAAGACGGGAACAAATTTGAAGAGTACCTTCCATAAGCCCACCATCCCTGGGCGCTTTCTCTTCTTCTAAAACGACATTGAGGCGAGCCTGCCTCCTGCGTCCACCACCAGATGGCTGGTCTTTCATAAGGGGGCAATCCAGCATGCAATGCTCCCTACTTCCACAGCGTAAACAAGCGCCAAGACGCTTCCAGCACTCTTCAGCCGAGTGGCCGAACTTTTCACAAAAAGTGCAAGCTGTGGCGACTTGTTCCTCCTCCTTAATCTTCTTGTTCTTCTGGGAACTTCCACCGTTCCCACTCCTGGATCTTTTCTTACTATCACGACTTTTGTAAGGTTCTGTGATGCTGAACTTTTCCTTCTTATAGCGCCATTCAGGTCGTCGGCTGGACTCTTCTCCTTTTCCTTTCAATTTCTTGACCTTCTCCAAGGTCCTTTCACATAAATATGCCCGCTGAACCATCTCCGCATAGGTACGGATGTTTTGGGTTCCGAGCTGCTGAATAAATCCAGGTCATAACCCGTCCATAAACCGATTTGCTTTCAATAGATCGGTGCTGATTAGATGCGGTGCATAAGGTGCTAGCCTTGAGAATTGCAATTCATATTCTGCCACTGTCATCATTCCTTGTTGAAGAGAGGCGAACTCCATAGCCTTTCTTTCTTTCACGTGCTCAGAAAAGTACTTAGCACGGAACAAGGTGAGAAATCCATCCCATGTATGAGGTGCATCAGTCGGAGGTGCTGGAACCGACTTTCACCATGTACGGGCATCCTTGTTGAGTTGGAAAGTTGCAAGACGTACCTTCTCTTGATCGGTGCATTGGATGATGTCAAATATACGGTTCATCTCGTCAATCCAGTTCTCTGCTTCATCCGGATTAGAAGAACCATAGAAACGTGGAGGGTTTAAACTTCGAAAACTATAATGTAAATCCCTAGCTCTTGCCCCTACGCCAGCTTGCGCCATGGTTTGTAATGCCTGAGTAAGGTCGGCAACCATTTGTTGCATGCCATTCCAATCTACGCGATGAGCCATGGTAATAATAAGGTACCTGAGAGAAATATGACAACTTGTTATTTCTCGTGAAATTGGAAGAAAATTAATCTTAAAGCTAATTAACTATCTTTATCCCGGGCTCTACCCAGTTCTAGCATGGGTATGGAAATTTCTTCCATAGTTCATAGGTAGGGGTCCTTAAGCCTTGGACTTATCCTATGACATGATTCTTCTTCCTAAGTCCTGAGACATGGGCTCTAATACCAACTTAATTGTCACGTCCCGAGCCTTTATTACAGTGGAAGACTCGCTCGAGGAACGTAAGCAGCCGGCATGGTAAGCCTCTTGCAAGCAAGAAAGATCAGAGCGCAAGATAATCACACATAAGAATGTAATCGCACAATAATTACTCAAACTCCAACTTTATTTCATTAATAATCAAGTATTCAAGTACAATAACATTTTCATCCTTTTTCCATTCCACTAGACTCAAGAAACAAGAAATTACATAAACTTAATCTAAACATTGTAGACTTCCTAAGTCTTCACTCTCAATTTGATATGACTTTCATTCGCTCTCGGACCCTCTACTTGTATAACTCGAATACGAATTCGTATCACTTCCATCTCCTAAAAAAGATTGGAAATAGGTAATGAGCACACTTGCCCAGTAGGTATCTTCGCATCAACATGATTAGCAATGTTTAAGTAATTAGTATTTTAGCTCTAAAGAATAAGGTAAAATCATGCGAAATGCGATCAATCATGTGAATAACCAAAGTAACAAAGATAATAGAATGAGCAAGTAAGAACTAGCACGAATGTCACAAGAACATGATATGGCCTTTCATGAACAAGAACGTAACGAGAATGTACTAGCAAGCCACATAATCATCACTCAGCATCTTTTGCTTATGAGCAAATACTTCATGAATTTCTGTGGAATATCAAGCAATAGTCATGTACAAGTATTTTCATGATGCCGTCGATTTTCACTTATTTATAAAGAAAGTACTCCCAGCGCAATGCGACGCCAGTAGCATCATACCCCATGGTTTATAATAGTATGTTTCCGACAATCAGCCGAGGGGACTAGTATAGAGCCCTTGAACACAATCAGTACTCGATCGCATCTTCAAGTATAAATCAGGCTATTTCCACGCATGTAACAATAAAGTATGGTCAAGAATGTAATAAGTTCAATAAGCTCATGATAAGAATAATCAATGAATGAACGCTTCAATTTAGAATATGAGAGATCAAGAATGACTTATATTATGTTATGCTCATGGAAATAATTCGGCAACATAATGATACATTTCTTAACATTCATAATTTTAAATTATGTTTCTTTGGACAATATGACAAGTCCTAGATCATCAATAGTCTATCTAGGAACTTTAGAATATCAACCCTTTGGTCAAACCTTGGGTTAGTGTACTCAAGAACTATGACGGTCTTATACTGGGCCGTTACATAACGTGACGCTCCAGTATTGGGCCGTTACAATGGTCAGAATCCCGAAACAAGAAATTGGACTCAGTACAATGTGATGGTCATTTATTGGGCCGTTAGACGAGCCTGACGGTCCAACATTGATCCGTTACATCTCCAAAATTAGAAACCATCGTTAGTGTTTTTTAATGATTGGGCTTTCATGGTACAACCAACTCGGCGTCCTAGTGGGAATCCAAGGCTCGCGGAGCTATGGTGCGTCAGAGACAACAGATCAATTTAAATACCACAAAGAGTGTGATGGCTTATCGTAGGGCCGTTACAATCATGTGACGGTCCTACCCTCATCTGTCAGAGCTTCTGCTTATAGTAAAGATAAGTAACTATGTCCATGAAAGAAGAATCATAATCACTAGCTAGTCTAGTCATGATAAACGAAGTAAAGGCCAGGTATATGCATAGGTCGCAGTGAATAAACAAGATGATATGTTTTATCTTTGGTTAGGCTAAAGGTATACATGTATGCTTGAACTTACTAAAACATAAAATTCACAATCTATAATGCATGAAATCAAGTCAAATCAGAGGGCTTTTATCCCTAACGAGATCTTTTTGCTGTTCATGAGATGACCTACTTTTTCCCTGGGCGTTACACTTTCAATTTGGGTCTTCAAGACACGCCCTAGTTCTCCTCTTCCTGTAATTTTTCAGCAACTTCACGTTGCCCTAACTCTCTAATCCCTTGACCTAAAGAGGTACAATTTGGAGGGTAAGAAGATTAATCTAAGGGGAACAAAAAGTTCTAAAATACCGAACTCTAATTACCTCGTTTAGGCGTCCTAATTCCTTGATCTTCAGTGGTCCTTTGCTCTGAATCCTAGGTTGCTATGACAGAATCAATGACTTTAGAAGCCCTTATCTCCTTGGTTACTTGATCTCCTAACATGAAATTTTGAGAGTTGTTAGACCTTAGTATTATAAATAAAAAGTTCCAAAGGACTTACCTGAAATTCTATCTCCTTACCTTGATTCTTCACGAGCCAAAATTAAGGGTCGCTCAGTTCAGAACTGGGTCCTATTTATAGAGATTTGGCTAGGGTTCAAGGATTAGATCGATTCCAGAGTCCTTAGTTGGCCAAAACCTGATCCCTAAGAGTCCCTAGTAACCTTACATGTTCTTCTAATTAGGTCTCTTGCAGATAGGATCCCAAAGATCCAATCTTTTTGTAAGTTCTTCAACTTACGGAATCAGCAGGGTGTAACGGTCGTGTCTAGGTGCGTTACACCACTATAGCGGTCGCTCGATAGACCGTTTCGTCCAACGGTTGCAGAGTTTCAATTTAATAAAACTCTTTTACTCGTTTTATCTATATAATTATCTATAAAAATAGTATTTATCTTTTAAAATTCGTGAATAGGCTAAATAACTTTCTAGAATATGGGCCAAACTTAATGGACTTGGTCCTTAACCTTTTGAGTCTTAATTGAATAGGCTCGGCTAATTATTTAACACCATTGGGCCTTATAACCCATTTATTAGTTCAATAATCCATTTATTAATCTATTTAGCCCTTATAAATTCCTAATAAATTCCAGAAAATTCCATTTATAATCCAAAAACTATTTATATAAATTCTGGGATACTATAGTCGAACTACGCGCTCCAAAACAAAAGTTCACGTAGGTCGAACCTGAGATCTATTTATAGGGTTTGGTAGTGTTTGAAGGATTAGATTGATCTAGGAGTCATAAATTGGAGTAGGATCGATCCCCAAGAGTCCTAGGCTAGGTTTCCGTGCCTGGTATCTTCGAACCATAGGGATTAGGATAGGAAAATTTAGATTTTTCCACGCTTCTAACACCTCCTTTCACGGAACCTAGTAGCAGTCGCCTTGAGACCGATATTATATGAAAGCGGTCTCGTGATAGACTACGTTTAGGCGGTTATTCTGAAAATTTTAGATTTTTGGTTTTATCAACTATTTATCCCCTAATTGGTTTATTTATCCCATTTAAATCCTAATTACGTCTCTAGAAGTAGGCTTGGGCCTATAGGTCTTGGAATTAGGTCTTTGGGCCTATTTGAGTTGGGCTTAGCCCTTTGGATAATATAGGGCCTTTAAATTAATTTAATTATCTCATAATTCTCTTAATAGCCCATAAAGCCTTTTTAATTTGATTAATAATTATATTTTAATCCCAAAAAATTTCTAAATAATTTATAGAAAAATTAGGGATGTTACAATAACGGTAAGGGTTCTAAGATAAGCTCGATCTCTCCTTTCACTCTTGCCCATCCCCATCAGTTTGTGGTTCCGCTTGGGAACTATCTGAAACATTAATCAAAAACGCAGGGTGAACGAAAAGATTAGTAGGATTTATATCTCTATATCAGCCATCTTTAAGTGATTAACATATTTGATAAAGTAAGTGTACTATGACGAGAAACATAACTAAAGCATGGAACGTGAACTTGAGGGTGTAAAGGATTGCAAGTATATAGGATCACAAGTAGACAAGATATCAAGAGCAAGATTTCAAATAGAGAATGATCATGTAGCAAGTGTTATCATTGAATTGGCCATTTCACGCAAGCATATAGAAGTAAAGTGTTTCATGTATCTCAAGTACTTTCAAGTAATTCAAGCAAGTCTAATATTTCATGAATAAGTGGAATGTCATAAACGAATCTAGCACGCTCACATTTGGTACAATGCCACACCAGGTCAATAATACCTCCCATGGGTACAAGTACTTTCGGGTGCTCCTCCCAGGACCAAACAAGGCCCCATTAATGTCAGGCATTGTAGTTATGGATCATCGATCTCAAGTATTTATTTAGACATCTATATTATATGTATGGCCAATGAATTTCAAGCTAAAGCTCATGAAATAAAGTACAGATCTAGAAAAAAATTTCATTCAAGGAACAAGTAGTACAAGAAGCACAAGTAGTTGTAAGAGAAGTTCAAGATTAATTCAAGGCATCATGTTTAACGACATTAATAAGAAATGTTTCAAGGATGTGCTATGACAAAAGTTATTAAGGAGAAGTTCCTTTATTGGAACATGATCTGTTAGGGGTTTATGCTCAGAAATCCCAACCGAAATAGAACCATTTGCATTACGAAACTTATCGAAGCACTAGAATGAACGCGGTCTATAATAGGACCGCCTTCATCATAAACATGGTTTGTAATGTAGCCGTGGCATGACAGTAATGACACGAATGCATCCTGCCTAGGGGATGCATCTATAAGAATGCATTCTTCAAGGAAGTTGCGTTTAAAATAGCTTAAACAGACCCTAGGTGAGGTCTCGGGAGATACTGTCTTCTGTCGGCATAAAGCTAAACGGGGTCTGCAATGGAACCGCATTAAGAAACTAACAGATAGAACCATTTAGAACCCCATTTTGTGGTTCCAAAGGCCGGTACAATCAAAGCTTATGCCAATAAAACATGATTTTAACAGTTCTCAGGGTCTTTATGGTACAACTAGCTCGGCAGCCATGAGGGAATCCATGGCTCGCGGAGTCTTACGGAGGCTTTTGATGAAGAAGTTCCAATTCGACGTAAGGGAGATCCGACGGAGGGTTCTAACTCCACCAAGAGGGCTTTGCGTAAAACAAAACTAGAACAATCTACGCGTCAAAACGCCGGTCAAGAATATTCACTAACATAGCACCATCGAGGTCCATGAACCATAGGATGAACAAATCACAAGATTGATCGCTAGTTCTTTTAGCATGTTGATAAGATGGAATAAGCTCCAAGAATCAACTAATAGCATGAGTATAGAAAGAAGTTCATGAAGATCAAATGATAACAAGAATCGTAGAGAGGAAATGCAAACATGAACTTAGGGAATTTTATCTTCTTTCATGTATTTACCTAAGCATGTGGTTATTTAGGCGATCTACTAAAACAAAGACATGCCCTTGAATCTCCAATTCATAGATATGATGAGTAGAACATATGCGAACGAGGTGAAACTTAAGCACAACGCGGTCTATACAAAGGCCACCTACAAGAGACCACAATCGATTAGTGACATCGTGATCTTAACATGGTATTAGCCTTTAAAAATGCGTCTACGTGTGATGACACTTTAACAAACACGCGTCTGACGGTGGGGACATTTCTATAGCATAATATTCAGGCTTTTAGAAATGAAATAATGAACACGGCCGCCATGAAGGCCGCCTTAGTAAGAACGTGGTCTGATAGGACACCACGACCTTAAGAGGTTGTGGTCATGGACGTGTCTGGCTAGGTTGACGCGTTCATAAGGACGCATCCCCATGGAGTGACGCGTCTAAAATGAAAATTTTAAAATTTTAAATATAAATAAAAGAACGCGATCTGTCGGGATGGCGCATTCAGATCACGGCCACTATAGGCACCACGATCATGAACAGAACCCCGCTCTGGCGTAAAACATGATACCTTCTCAATAAAACTTGATTTTCATGCTATCAACTCAATGAAAATTGGGGAAAATGGTTCTTAAAGAAACTAGACATGCAGGGGAACAACTTTTATTTCATTCATATATGATTTAGCCTAAGGGAATACCTACCTTAGATCGGATCAAAGAGGAGGGACGAAGAACGCGAAGAATTGCCCAAGAACTCCCTTTCCTCCTCAGATCTCACCCTCAAAATGCTAGTAAATCCTTCCCCAGCATGCCAAAGGCCGAGAGGGAGGTGAGAGGGATCTATTTGTAGGAAAAACTTAGCCAAAATGGTCAAGATCCGACCCTAAAAATTCAAGATTCTCCACCTTTGAATTGAACATTCAAAACCCTAAAATTCAATAACTCCTCCACTAGCCTAGCCTCAATAGGGTTGGAAAAATGGGCAGGGGATGAAATTTCTGGTGGGCTATGGTGTTATGGTTTGAAATCTAACCCACCTTCTAGAATTTGGACTAATTTATCCATAGAAAATTAGGGTTTAGGGTTTACTTCGAATTTAAACCTATTTAGCCCATTAACTCCCAATCCAGCCCAATAAGGGTTATCTATTAGCCCAATATTTAATCATAATCAATTCTAGGGATTTCAATTAGGTCCCCTATAATTTTTCTAAAATTTAAAATGTTTAATTCCAATTTATTTCAAGGAAAAATAATTTATCAAATCTATTTTATATAATAACAATATAATTTCACCATTAAATTAATATTTTAATTATCTAACTTACTTTAAATATTTATTTATTTTTATCGGGTTACCATAACGGCGAAACTATACGATAAGACTCTACAATCATTGATCCACATCAACTCTAGATTCAAACTCACGGGGAATCCCTCCCATGCTGGCCACAAGACCAAGGCTCCCTTTCGATGACATCCCACCTGGGATCTCCACATCCAGGGATCATCCATGATAAAGTCTCATCAAATTCTACATCTCAACTATTCCAAGTGGACACCTACTAACCCCGACTCTGCTCTTACCACAGAGCCACAGGACATAACCTTAGCAATCCATGACACATATCTCCAAGACAGACAAGTGCCGTCTTTCTACCATAATAATCTGGTCGGTGATGCCACAACCAATCTACACGGATCTCTATGCATCACCTTGCCCCAACAGGTCCTTCTTGCATCATTCTGAAACTCTCGGACTCAACTGGGCCCCCTTCAGGTGTTATCACAGCCAACCACTCGGCTAGCCTCATCAACCGGTCACAGCTACCAACTTAGACCCACAAATCTTTTCTTTGTATTCAACTTTCCTGGATCCTAATTCTAACCCGAGGACACAGCTTCCAACACAACTCGAGCATCTAGCTTACCGATCTCAATAATCCCGTCCTCATCCTCTATCAGGCTATTTTCTTTGCAACCCCCATTTGGGTCCACTACCAATACATGACATCACTTCCATTGGATGAATAGGGTACTCATCCAGCACACTTGCCATCTGTGGGGACGGAATTTATTAATTATTATTTTGGGGTTAATTATATTTATTCATTGCGTAGGCGTGCCAGTCACTTTCGTGAAAAAGATTTATTGTGCACTCGTCTGACCAATCAGACAATAGTGGGTGATCGTGTCGGGACCAGAAGTCCGCCATACCATAAAGGCTATGGCGTTAATTACATTCTTCCGAAAGAAGGACAACCCTTGATTAATCGCCAAAGTAGAAGAGCCCTCGGGGCTGAAGAAAATGTGTGAACATAATGTTTGTTTTATGAAGTGGGAGCGGGATAAATCATGCATGCAAGCACACAGTATGGTTATATTCATTCTATTTAATCGGCTCTTGGTACAAGGCGGAGGACTGGTGTTCAAAACCCACCTCACGGTTAGTGATAGCTCCTAGTCGGGCGTAGCCTGACTATCTACAAATCACCATTTCATATACCATAGAATCGGGAAATGCAAGCACTCGTACTTATGTTTATGGAATTAGGTACGAGTGGATATACAGATGGGAATTGCTTCCCTTATTTGGAAACGAATGCCAAAGTTGGAATTAGTTGAATCAGGAATAGAAGCCGGCTTTAACTTAATGCTGGTTGTTTGAGATTATATTATTATTATTCTATTTAATTATTTGTTGATATGTTTCTTCGACATAATCTGAGGAGATTTCGGTAGCACCTCCCCTGTCTCGAAGAATATCGGGGAGGGTATAGGAGACTCGTCCACAAAGCGCCGAGATGAACTCCGGAAAGGCAGTCATGCCCAAACGACAATTTCGGACCCCATGATGAGTGGGGAACCCGAGGGCTAGCCCTCTAAGTAATCCATATCACTCACAGGGTCGTCGATCGATGCTTTCCATTTTATTTGTTGAACCATGTCACGCCCCGAGCGCGGAAGGAACCCAGAGACGCGTGACGAGTTTATATCGATCATGTCAATCAGAGCGTTAGTGTATTCGACACAAAGACAGAGCGCGCAAGAGTAAATATAACCCAATCCTTTATTTCATCAAAACCTTCAAAGTACTTCTGTTACAATCCTCTTAATGAAAGTGCTAAGACTCAATAAAATGAAAAAGTACAATGATTGACTCAAGAATATAGAAAAGTCAATACTAGACAACGCTTGGATAGTTGGAGTAGCTCTAATCTCATCACCCTTGACTTTCCCCATCCGTTTGGGTCTCGTCATCGGACTTACTTGAAAAATAGGGAAAAACACTAGATGAGCGAACGCTCAGTAGGAATTATATCTCAAGAGATAGCTTGCAATAAATAATTCCATGTTACATGAAATGCAATAAGCTATGCATGCTCACAAGAAATGACAATAAAGAGATTGTATTACAAGGGGCAATTGAGTGAACTAGCATGTCTTTCAAGAACTCATGTCAATATAGTAAGATAATCAAGCACGTATAGTTGTCATGTCATGTGATCATGTCATGTCAAGAATTGGCTATTATTTCAAGCAGATAAATAATACCCTTTTCGGGTCACGCAAGTCATGTCATGTCAAGTCAAGTAAGAGAACTGTGGAATGTCTAATCAAGCTAGTCATACACTTTGGTACAATGCCATACCGTGATCATTACAACTCCCATGGGCACTAGTACTTTCGGGTGCTCCTCCCAGGGCTAGATCGGGCCCTATATGCGCCGGCATTGATCATGTATTTTTGACATCCACTATAGTTATAGCCAATATAGAATTTCAAAGGAATACGCTTGTAGGAACTTCAAGGTAGAACTTGTGGAATGGAATCTCAAGGATTGAACATGATGTGTAATTACGTACTACGATAGTAACGGTATAACCATGATTCGTATTAAAACTAGGTGAAATTGGCTCCCTAACAGGGTGCCATGATATTTAAGAATAAGCGCTCATACAGAGATGGTCGCTCGCTCTTGGACATGATAAGCTAGATAGAATTGAGGTCCACAAGTATGGCACATAATTCATAGAACACTAATGGCATGGTTTCCCATTCCATTAAATCTTAAGGATATTCTCATGACATCATGATTGCTATATGGATGTCATGAGGGCCGGTTTACCATGTTTCTCTAGAGTGACATGGCAATCAACGGTGTCATGGGTCTTAATGGTACAACTTGCTCGGCTGTCTCGAGGGAATACAAGGCTAGCGGAGTCTTACGGAGGTCTCTATGATAAAGTCACCAGTCCAAAGGAACGGAATGTCCCATGGAGGGCTCATATATCACCGAGAAATAATGGGTAATTGATAAAACGACGTGAAACAGGGGACTATATTCACGGAAAAGAATATATTGCCTAAATATAACCAACTCACAGTGGGTTATAGAAATCCACAAAAAATAGGAAACAGGAAATTGACGCCTTAGGTCATGTCTTCAATTCATGAAATGGCGCCCTTGTCCGGGTCGTCAGTTCAATAATTAACGATTGTTCAGTCAGTCGTTACAATCAGATTACTGTTGATATTAAAATTTGTAAATATTTTCAATTTTCAGATATTATATAAATGGTGACTTATCCAAAGTCTTCAATTTAGTAAACAACGCCCTAGTCAGGGGCGTCATATATCAAAATGATGGCAGGGTCTATGTCGTTAATTCCAATATCCAGGAAAATATACATATCTCTATAATTCACATTTTATCACTAAATTGGCGCCCGTTTACAGGGGCGTTCATTCAATTGACGACCTAGATGGGGACGTTATTTATTTGTCATCCGATTTGCACCGGGTAGGTACAATCATAGACACATGGATTTTGGAGTATTACCACTCAGAAAACTAGGGACATGGATAGATAGAGAAAAATAGCATGAATTTTCTAGTATGGTCATGCATTAGTTTACATGTAAGGGTTCTCAGTTATTAAATTTTGAACATGGTGAAATTATTAATTATCTAATGAATTTGACGATTGTTTGCACGGCCGTTAAATCAAATAGCGCCCTAGCTTGGGTCGCTATTTTCTATAAATGCAGAATTCGTAAAGCTGATTCTGGTAAAGCTTCATGTTGACAATTATCAACCTATATGCATGCAGAGACCTATGGTTTTCCCAAGCACTTGAGAAAACCTACCTTGGTTGATGTTTTGTTTAACAGATGATGAAGAACTGATACTCTATTTTTAACAGAGGACTTGGTAGTAGAATAATAACAACAGCTTCACCACGGTAACAGCTTGCTTCCTCTAGCAGAAGAACAGCAACACAGTTCTCCTTAGAAGGAGAAATAGGGAAGCAGAAGCAGCACCGGCCTCCCCCTCCTTTCGGACCTTCGTGCAGCACGGGAGAAGACGATGACGAAGAACTCTCACGTTCTTCAGCAAGAGGAAGATGAAGACGCTGATGAAGAACTACTATGTTCTTCACGTAGCAGCATAACCAATCAGCAGGAAGAAGAGGACAACGCTGATCACCCTTCCCACGTAGCAGAAGGAAAAGGATGCACTTTAGGTTCCTCACGTATTCGAGTAGCGGTAGGATGTCTTTTGCAATTAGCGTTAACGTGGGTTCGATGGAAAGGGGGTTGGTATTTATAGGAGAAGGAATTCTATTGGGTTCTAGGAGTTTGATTAGAACTAGGATTTCCTATGTAGAATCCAGCTTAAACTGAGATACCCACGTATTGATCCCTTTCCTTAATCAAAACTTACCCAGATAACATCCTTGTTCGAACCAAATACCAACGGGTTAGTTTGGAAATGACGCCTAAGGTTAGGGCGTTATTTTAAAATGACACCTCTGTACACACAGTCTTCAATTTCTTTATATGACGTCTGTCAAGAGGGCGTCAATTATTAAATTAGTGCCATTTGAGCGGTCTTCATTTAAATAATGACCTGACAGGAGGCGTTATTCTCTTATGACCTATTTGTTATATGTTTTAAGTATATATATGTGTTGGGCTATTATTATTAGTTTAATCTTTTAATCCATTTAGGATTTTATACCTTTAATTTACCAGGGTTGCTATAAACCACCTTTATTATTGCAGCACATGCATATAGGTTTATGAAAACCAGCATGACTACGCTCCGACGATTTGGTATGTCATCATAACAATGCATGTCGGGAAATGGCACTTGTTCATTCATTTATTTTCTTTATAGAGTACCTTGCCCTCATAATTCAGCATGAGTAGCTGTGAGGCCGTTTCCCCCACAAGAGGTGAAAATCGA
The DNA here is from genome assembly GCA_022559845.1 of Amorphophallus konjac. Lineage (NCBI taxonomy): Eukaryota > Viridiplantae > Streptophyta > Magnoliopsida > Alismatales > Araceae > Amorphophallus > Amorphophallus konjac. Next base: position 270,434,681 of record CM040118.1, on the reverse strand, counting down.
GCGAAAAGCTGAAGAAAACCTGATGCGAGTAGGGAATAAAACTCGGGTTTCCAAGATAATTTTGGTAGTATCTCCCCCTTTCCCAGAATATGTTGGGGGAGATGTATAGGAAATCCGTCCATAGTGGCTGAGACAGACTCTGAAAAGACGGGCATGTCGAAATGACGGCCCGGATCTAATAGCGGGTAGAAAACTCTTTTGCCGATTAGTTTTGACCTGTTTTGGTACCACGGGGTGTACACAAAGGCTTCAAGGAAAGCCGGCACAACTATGGACTGAAGGGCCTTAAAGGATCGGGGCATTGTTCGCCTTTAAGGTAATCAATGTTCTATTTCCTTGGCGGGGTCATCGGAGCTCACGCTATAATGTGAAATGAAGCCCCGTGATTTAGTGGGATGATTGAAACACCCGTGAAGGCATGGGATAACACAGTCTCCCCGTTTAATTCCGGCAGCATCTCCCCTTGTCTCAGGACATGGCAAAAGACATATAGGATACCCATCCACGGAGAGTCGAGACGGGGTCCATAATCTATGGGCATATCGAAGCCCGAGGGCCACAATTAAGGGCGAGAGCAATGGGACACTATCCGCTATTAAAGCGATTTATTCATTATTTCTAAGATGAAGCCATCGAAGAACACGCCATAAGAACTGACGGACCTCCGTGACCCAAAGGGGTAGCTGAAAACTATGATACGATATTATAAAATAACCCCTTGAATTAATTTCAACATCTTCCCTTATCTCAGGATGCGCCAAGGGACGTATAGGAAGCCTGTCCACGGAGAGCCGAGACGAGATATCGTAATAAATGGGCGTGTCAAAACCCGAGAGCCAAAAGGCCCGATGTCACGCCCCGAGCCTTTATGACATCGAAAGACTCGCACGAGAAACGTGAACAGCCGGCATGGTAAGCCTCTTGTAAGTAAGAATAATAAGAGCGCAAGACAATCACACATAAATGCAATTGCACAATACTCAAATCAAAACTCCAACTTATTTCATTGATAATCAATATTCAAATACAATCACTTTCTTTCAATCTATCAGACTCAAAAATAGGAAAATTACATAGACTCAATCTAAACAATGTAGACTCCCTACGTCTTCACTCTCAACTTGATATGACTTTCATTCGCTCTCGGACCCGCTACTTGTATAACCCGAATCTGAATTCGAATCACTTTCATTTCTTGAAAAAGATTGGAAATAGGTAATGAGCACACTTGTCCAGTAGGTATCTTCGCATCAACATGAAGGCATGATTAAAGTAACTAACATTTTAGCTCTAGAAAAATAAGGTAAAATCATGCAAATGCGATCAATCACGCGGTTAAACCAAAGTAACAAGATGATCATGTAAGATAGAATGAGAGCAAGAATGAGCTAGCAAAAATGTAACAAGAACATGTTATTGGCCTTTCATGAATAAGAATGTAACGAGAATATACTAGCAAGCCACATAATCATCACTCCAGTATCTTTTGCTTATGAGCAAGTACTTCGTGAATTTCTGTAGAATATCAAGAAAGTCATGTACAAGTATCAATCATGCTGTATCGTGAATTTTCACTTATTTATAGAGAAAGTATTCCCAGCGCAATGGGACGCCAGTAACATCATACCCCATGATTTATAATAGTATGTTTCCGACAATCAGCCGAGGGGACTAGCATAGAGCCCTTGAACACAATCAGTGCTCGATCGCATCTTCAAGTATAAATCAAGCTATTTCCACGCATGTAACAATAAAATATGGCCAAGAATGTAATAAGTTCATGATAACACTATTCAATGAATGAACGCTTCAATTTTAAGAATGCGAGAGTCAAGAATGACTTAAACAAGGTTATGCTTATGGAAATAAATCGACATCATAACGATCCATTTCATAACTTCCATTAATTATATTAAGTTTCTTGATCAATATGATAAGTCTTAGACCATTATTAAGCCATCTAGAACCTTGAAAAATTAACCCTTGGGTCAAACCTTGGGTTAACATACTTAAACTTTGTGACGGTCTTGTACTGGGCCGTTACATAACGTGACGCTCCAGTGTTGGGCCGTTACATTAGTCTGAATCCAGAAACAGTAAAATAGACTCAATGAAATGTGACGGTCGTATATTGGGCCGTTAGATGCTCCTGACGGTCCAATATAGATCCGTTACACTGCTAGAACCAGAAAACATCGATAGTGCTTTCTAATCAATTGGGTTTTAATGGTACAACCAACTCGGCGTCCTAGTGGGAATCTCAGGCTCGCGGAGAATTACGGAGGCCTTGAAACAAGATTTCCTAGTCCATTGGAAGAAATATCTAATAGAGAGGTCCTCATGTCCAAGAATAATGTTCCTATAGTGCAAAAGAGTGAACTAATAGACAACATACCGGAATATGTGCCATGTACTTAAAGAAAATGACTCTATAGATAGAGAAAGAATGTGTGACGATGTGAAACCATGATAAAACTCCGTCAATACATCTTTGGAAAATCATGATTTAGATACAAAACTATAGAATTTTTGGCACATGAAATTAACATATCTTAAAATAACTTAAGATACCTAAATTATGCAATTTCTATCATGAATCAGTAAATAATCTTATAGACATGAAATCATGTCAAAACTTAGATAACTAGGCTTATTTATAAGTTAAATTAACTAGTTTCCCATTCTGTCTACAGTTACCCTGACGGTCTAGAATGGGTGCGTCACAGTGACTGTGACGGTTTATCGTGAGGCCGTTACAGTAATGTAACGCTCCATCTATGGTGCGTCAGAGACAACAGAGAACTTCAAACACCACAGAAGGTGTGATGGTTTATCGTAAGGCCGTTATATCATTGTGACGGTCTTACCTTGATGCGTCAGATCGTTTGCTGGCAGAAAAGATATAAAAATCTAAGGTCTCAACTTACATCATGTCTGGAAATCATATAAAAACTTTCACATGATAGAATGAAGGCTAAGCTACCAGTATGCATAGATTTTCAGTGAATTTGACAAGAAAGTTCCTTTTCAACTTAGTTATGGTTAAGGATATTCATGAATGCATGACCTACTAAAACATGAAATTCATGATCTATGATGTATGAAATCAATCAAAACCAGAGGGCTTTTATCCCTAATAAGATGTTTTTACCAATCATGAGATGACCTACCTTTTAACTAGGCTTTAAGCTTCTAATTTGAGTCTGAAAATTGAGCCATAATTCTCCTTTTTCAGCGATTTTTCAGCAACTTCCAGCTGCTCTATTTCTCCAACCTTTTATCTTAAAGATGTGAAATTTTGAGGGTAAGAAGATGAAACTAAGGTGATCAAAAAGTTCTAAAGGATTGAGCTATAATTACCTCGTTTAGACGTCCTAATCTCTTGATCTTCAGTGGTCTTGTGTTAAGTTTCCTGGGTAATTATGATCGAACCAGCAACTTTGGAAGCTTCAATCTCCTTGGTTGCTTGATCTCCTAACATGAAATTTGGAGAACTATTAGTCTAAAGTATACTAAACAAAATCTTCTAAAGAACTTACCTAAAATTATGACTCCTTACCTTGATTCTTCACGAGCCAAAATTAAGGGTCGCTCAGTTCAGAATTGGGTTCTATTTATAGGGTTTTGACTAGGGTTTGAAGATTAGATCGATTCTAGAGTCTTTAATTTGCCAGAACATTATCCCTAAGAGTTCTTAGTAATGTTATAAGTTCTCCTAAGTCGATCTCCTGTAGATAAGATCTCAAAGATCTAATCTTTTTGCTCGTTCTTTCATTCACGGAATTGACAGAGTGTAACGCATCAAGACTGGTGCGTTTCATGACTGTGGCGGTCGCACGATAGACCGCTACATCCAATGTGCACGGAATTCAACATAAATCAAACTCTTTTGTTAATTATCTATATTATTATCCATAAAAATAGTTTTTATCCTTAAAATACGTAAATAGGCTGAATAACCTTCTAGAATATGGGCCAAACTTAATGGGTTAGGTCCTTAAACCTTTTGGGTCTTAATTAAATGGGTTAGACTAATTGTTTAACACTATTGGGCCTTATAATGTCTTATAAATTCAACAATCCTTTTATTAATCTTATTTAGCCCTTATAAATTCTTAATAAATTCTAGAAAATTATTAAACAATTCAAGAATTACTTATATAAATTTTGGGACACTACACCCGAGAAGGAGTGGGACATTGTTCGCCATTAAGATGGTTTATTCACTTTTTCCCTAATGAAGTCATCAAAAAGCACGTCATAATAGACGGCGGATCCCTGTGACTCACTGGGGCAATCGGAAAACCCATAAAATAACTCAATATGTAGGGGTATAAACCACATTAATATAGCACCCGCGAGCATCTCAGGAACCAGATCCGACTCCCAGCAGTCATAGGGATAGTGGAGAGCATGGTGTGATTGACCAAAGGGTGATACGATGGCTTAAAGATGAGACATATGGTGGCTGGCTGGGGATTGGGGGGGCATACGGCGGCCAACAGGGTTTTTATCCGGCGGCCAGTGGTTCATACGGCGGCTGGGGTGGGGTATGGTTTTTTATGCATCTGATGGCTTGCTTATGCATGCATATATTATATTTATATATATACATGTATCGGTTGGGTAGGTTTCATGCACGCATGGGTTTATTCACCTACAGGATGTCAAATGGGTTGGCAGATGAGTGGGTCACAAGCAGCCATGCATACTCATTCAAATGGGTGGTGGGGGCCATGCATATATTTCATATCATTCACACACAAATGTCTGAACAAGCTGGCAGGGTATATTTGGATCATACGGCAGCCACATATATACCCCATATATGTCTCTCCAAATATAAATATACATAGGGTGAATGGGCTGGTGTTCAATTAATGCACGTGTATGTATATGCATGCTCGTATGTGGGTGCAACCTAGCGGGTGTGCATGCATGGCTTATTCACATGCACAATAAAATGGGTGGGCCACGTCTGGTTATGCTAAGTTGTTGGGACGTGTTGCGTATGTGTACAGCGGGGTGAACGGCGGCCAAATGCCGATGCATGCATGGGTACAGATACAAACGTGTTATATACAACAGCAATGGGTGACGTCTCAAGCCGCGGCTGGGCACATTAACACGGCGGCAGTAGGGCTGTCAATGGGCCGGGCTTAGGTCGGTCTGGTCCGGGCCCGACTTATCAAGAGTAAGGCTCGAGCCCGGCTCGGGCCCGACTTATGTCGGGCCGGGCCGGGTCGAGCCCGACATTATGTAAAAAATTCAAAGCCCGATTAAGACCCGGCCCGGCCCGACTATTTAAATAAAATAATAAAAATAATAAAAAATAATAGATTTAATACTATAAAACTTATAATCTCACTAAATAAATTAAAATTTTGATATTAATTACATAATTTGTGTGAAAAGAGAATTTTAAAATTTCTAATTAAGTAAAATAACATAAGTTTGACTAAATAATTTTTAAAATTTGAAGTGAGAATAAAAAAAGGGATCGGGCCGGGCCGGCCCGCGGGCCGAACTCAAAGCCCGAGCCCGGCCCGCGAGTCTAGTCAGGCCGGGCTTTTAGGCCCGACTAAAAACCCGCGGGCCAAAAAACACCTTGCGGCCCGGCCCGAAATTGGGCTAAGCCCGCGAGCCTGTCGGGCCGGCCAGGCCCATTGACAGCCCTAGGCGGCAGATGGGCTTTGGTTACAAAAGCACGCGGCGGCACACCAAAAAGTCGGCCAGAGGATTGAGACGGTGGCTGGGGCATAAAATGGCCGAATGGGAGTAAAATGAGAGAGCGCTTCGGCGTCCAGAGGGCTTCATATGGTAGCAAAGTGGTTGACACGGCGGCACAAACATACGGTGTGACGGATCAAGCTGTTACAGGAATGCTCTGACCTCTATTTCGCGGTCTAAGTGGATTTTCGCCAAGAACAGAGTATCGTTTTCTTTCGAGATGAGCTCGATTATCCTCAGAAGTTAGAACATAAGAACAAGAAGGATGGAAGAGACATAGCAAATGAAATCATACTATGTAAGAACTGATCTAAGGTAAGAACGAGGGAGAAGATAAGCTAACAGGGATATCCTAAAAACTCTAAGAGCTAAGAAGGAACAAGCACAGGAGACTAGAGAGCAAGACAACTATTTAGGTTAAATCGGATGATGATCCCATTTGATCACACCATCTCTTTTATAATGCTCAAAGCCAAGGTCTGTTACAAACTATTGGTGGAGTATAACAAATTACAAAACTAACAGTAACAGATCAGCTATCCCAACTAACTATTGACCATCACACCTGTAGACCGTTGATTCGACCGCTTCTAGTTGCCGACTCGCTTTTATTTTGCTACTGCTGCACTGTTGACCCAGTGAGCTTCAAAGGTTACGTTACAATTCCTCCCCCTGTTCGAAAAGACCTTGTCCTCAAGGTCGAACAAAATGAAAGAAAACAAATATAACACTTGAAGCTTCCAATCACTTAGCAATAGGTGGTGGCTCAGGTGGTGGGTGACATTCGAAAACAAATTTAGAACTCATCAAATAGGCACCTATAACTTGCCAAAAAATCTCAGTTACTGCCACTTGATATTCAACACCATACTCCTTCGGATGCCAATTGATAGCCTCTTTTGTCCATGTGATGCAAATGTTTCCCAAGAATAGTGTACCAATATTCTCACTCGGTGCAATGCCACAGTTCATTCCATGTATAATCAGATTATGTAATTCCGATATTGCCCTACTGCCTTCCTTGTTGTCATTAAACTCCACAAATGCAGAGCCTTTGTTCTTATTAGTGGGGGAGAGTCCTTGTGACGCCGAACAACCAAAATAGATTCTACTCCTGATGACATTGAATGAACGCATAACTTTATCTTCCTCCTGATATAGTAAAGATAATGTCAATTTCCAAGTGGAACCTCCTCCAACGGGGTGGTCAATGCAGGATAGATGGTAACTTCTTTTGCAGCCTTTATTGTCACAGCATCTTTGAGAGTTAGTTGATCTCTTTATGCCCTTGTCTTCGAAGCTTTTAGTAGAATCATCTCTTCTAGAGCAGGCCATCATCATAGCTTTGCGACTTTCAGCGACAGTTTGTGGTACACAGCCACCTTTTGAAGAAAAAATGATCTTGCTATCATAGGAACAAAAATCATGGGCCTCTAAATCATCATTTGTCCTCTTCAGCCTACAACACACTGGACACAGCTTTGCGAATTGATCCTTGTTCCTAGAGAGAGAAGATGACATAGCGGCTGCAGTGACCATTAATGCAACAAAAATAGCAGAACGATGATCCAGGTTGATCTGCACACTCTGTAAAGAACCAATTGCATCATGATTTTCCATGTTAGTTGGTTTTCTCTCAAAAATGGGCTCGGCCAAGATTGGGGCCTACAAGAGACCCCTGGCAAGGTGACTTAGTCTGTTAGTGTCATTATCAATGCTTATGGTAGTTGCTCCACTTGGAGACGATTGAAGTGAACTATCAACACATTTGGCATTTTACCATCTGCCTTCATGTCTAGACCCAATGATCTCATTGGATTGAATTGTGTGCTTCCCTTCCAAGTAAGCTGATTCTCCTTCCATATGATTGTCCAATGTCATATGAGCAGGTTCTCTTGAATTTGGGCCAGATACTTCACTAGGTACTTTAACAAATTCACTAAGATCATCTTTCTGCCCACTGTAACCACCTTTGGGTCGACAAGCATTTGGGAAGGAACCGTCTGATCTGTAGTCGTCAAATGGATATCTCTCTTCAAAATTAATAGCCATGAGAGAAGACATTTGGACAGATTCAAAATTTATTACAAAAGCATTATCCTGAATCGTATCCCCACAAATCTTCTATCGGTAAACCCACCATCATAAATCTGTTTATCTAGGCTCCTAACCTGAGGTTGAATGTAGGCCTCTTCAACTGCAGCTTGATATGAAGAAGAACCAAAATCATGCACAGATTGTTGCTGCTTTGATGTAGTTTGTGAATCCCAGTAATGATCAATTCTAGGTAGTGCAGACTTTGCTTCTCTCGTATATTGCTGACCATACATCACTGCCCCACGATTAGGTTGAGCAACTGAGTGCTTCACATTATGATACATATCAGGACTAACAGAAACACTATTCTGTACAGACAAGTTTGTCACAGTTGGAGTAGAGCACGATGGGTAAGCTGGAATGGTTGGGGACACTTTCTGAGGTGCTTTACCACTCTGTACAGCCCCAAGACTTGGAATCTTGTGATGAGTAATGGTAGATCTAAAATAGGGATTGAATTCATCAACTAAGTCTAACCAAGTAATTGAAGGTCTTGGAGCAAGAAGGCTCCAAAACCAGTCCAAAGCTTTACCCCGAAGGTGAAAAGAAGCCGTATCTACCCTATGATCTACTGGGGTATGATGAAAAGAAAAATAAGCATTTGCTTCCTTCACCCACACAGAGGGATCATAACTACCATCATAGATTGGGAAGTTAAGTGAATCAGACGAACAAGGATGAAAAGAAGAACAATAATCATTCTTCGTAGAGTCCACTGGCACAACAGCATCCCCAGATTTGGCCATCCAAAGTTCTTGTTTACCCAGCATCACCACTTCTGGACTTGAAGTCATAAGCTGCTCCACATCTAAGACAACAATATCCACAGATTTAGGGGTCGATTGGACATCAACTAGAGGGTGAAGAAGAGGGACAGAAGCATCAATAAGAACATCAATGCCACTATGTGAATCAAGATGTGAAATAGTGTCAAATCGGATTTAAAGAGCATCCAAGAACTCGGGCCAGGTGATGTGAGGTTTATGATCAATATAGTTCCAGTACCATCGGAGAGCATCACCATACAAATAATAAGAAACCAAGGAAACTTTTTCGAATTCAAAAATTTCATTGGAGATAAAGAATTGATTTACTTTGTAAATCCAAAGTGTGGTATCAGAGGAACCATCGTAATAAGGAAACTCAGATGAATCGGTGTCTTTCTTGGTCTAATCCGTCATGGATCTGTGAATGTTGGATGAACCAAAAGAAAGAGAAGAACAAGAATTGTTCTTAGTAGAGCATGGAATATGGAAACCTGAGAGCTGATGGCCGATCCCTGCAAAATTGTGGTTCATCTCATCCAAGAACTCCAGTAGCATATGATGGATGGCTTTGAGATCTGCAGATGTCATGGAAGATGCTGACAGGGCGGTGCTCGGAGTGGGCTCATACACCGTTTGTGACAGATCAAGCTTCTACAGGAATGCTCCGAGCTCTATTCCGTCGTCAAGTGGATATCCGCCAAGAACAGAGTATCATTTTCCTCCGAGATGAACTCCGATTGTCCTCAGAAGTTAGAACATACGAAGAACAAAAAGAACAAGAAGGATGGAAGAGTGATGCTGGACGGACATGGGACTCGACTCCAAGTTGATATGTGATCTTTGGACTCTAGACAAGCTTGCGATCGTCCCTAATCGAGGGATGCGTGGGACCGTGCGCTATTGAGAAACCGGCAAGAGCTAGGGTGGTCGGCTCTCTCTCGTGCCCGGATCGGGTCACGGGACGGGTCTCGCTCTCTCGCTCGCAGCGGTGAATAACAATAAATAGTGAGCTAATTAACCTATGATGCTCTCTAGCAGCGGCATATACAAATCAATACGTGTAAAGCAAATGCCGAGCAAGAAGAGGACACGATACCCCCACGCTCTTGGCGTGGGGATGATGATCCCGACCAAGTGCGGTAACTCCCGGTAACTAAATATTTTAATAATTATAGCAGTGACTTATTGTCCACTCCACGCAGATGGGTAAAGGGCTACACAAGTGGGCCTAGGAGGACCGATCTTGGGTTGACGGGTAGCACTTTGATCACCCCGTCGGAGTGGTTTGGACGGCGCAAGCTGCTGGTTGTGGGGCCCAGGTGCTGGTCGGCGGGTCCGAGTGGGCCTGGAGTGGTACTGCTGTGACGGTGGCTCCCGGAGAGGCGCTCCCTGGGCCGGCGGAACGCTGGTTCGTCTTGTGGAAGGCGAGTCGGCTCCGATCTTCACTTGTTGGAGTTGCTGCCCACGGATCTAAAGTTCTATTTTTACAGCACGCGACCCGGCGAGATCAGCTGCTGCGATCACTCCCGACGTCGAATCGACGTGAAAGTGATACCGTTGGAAAGCTGACTTGAAGTACTTCGATCTATGGCCAGAGAAAGAATTTTAAATTTCTCAGAGCTAGCCTTGTTTGAATTTACCAGTTCCTGGTTCACAGAACCAGATCTGGCAGGATAGATTGAGAATTTCCTGAGAACAAGGGTTGACCGAAGAAAAAACTTTGGATCTGGAAGTTGACTCCTTGATGAAAGTTGTAGAGGAAGAAGTAAGGAAGACGGAGATATTTTTTGTGGAATTTCTAGTGGAGGTTTGGTTGGGGAAACAGATTTTATGACACTGGTGGGTCGGATCTGGACTGCACAGGATAGAACTGAAATTTGACTGAGTTTTAATTTTTTGGGAGGGGAAAAGAACTTCTAAATTCGAGCAAAAATTTGTGGAGACGTGTTTGGATGGTTAGAACACCCAGTCCAAATTTGGACTCAATCAAAAAAAGGAGAAGAGGGTCGAACAATGGAAACACAGGGTTGTTGTGACACAGGACAGAACAGAGACAGAACTGGAAGGCTGAAGAACATGAAATTGGAAAAATAGAAAATGAAGGCTAGAAAATAGGACACTTTTTTTGGGAGAGGGTATTGGCGTGGGAAACCTGCCCTCAAAATTTGGGCTCCATAAGATCTCGACGTTGGGAGCTAAAATTCAGACAATATGGTTCTGTCCTGATTTGGACAGAACTTCCGGCGATGGCGGTGGCGGTGCGATGGCGGCACGAACGGCGGTGGCGGCGGCGGAGCTGAGCGTCGCACTCAGAGAGGTGGTGGTGGAGATGCGTCACACATCTGAAGGAGAGCCTTCACAGCTCTAGAGAGGGGAGAGGGGCGCCTTAGGCCATTGAGCACAAATGAATATTTTCTTCCATTTTTTTTTTAACAAAAACCGGCCTATCTGGAGTTTAAACCTGATCGAGTGCACCCCCCCTCAGAAAGGGAGAGTGTTCCCACTCCCCCAGGTAGCTCCAGGGCCCTAGCTTTTATTATTTTTTGTTGCAAACGTTACATGGTCCTTGGGGGTATTCACCCCTAAAAATATCAAAAGGAAGCCATAACATAGGCCCTTATGTATCAAAAGGCAAAGCACAAAAATAGCTGAACAAAATATAGCCAAGAGAACCTAGAAGCGAAAGGCTGGCAATCTTGCCTTATCAACCCTGAAGGTACCCCTAACCAGCCATGGAAGATCTTTATCATGAATAAAAACCGAATTGCTAGAGGCATTACATGCATATGATGCTAATGAATCGGCCATTTGATTCCCCTCCCTGTAAATATGCTGGATCGGGCAACCAATCTCCTGCAACAGCAACATAATCCTCTTCCACCAAGGATGTGTCATCCAGCTAGGGAGAATACCCTTCCTAGCTGCCTCCACAAGAACCGCACAGTCAGAAAAAATAGCTGCTAGTTTAATTCCACATTGCTTTGCGGCTGCTAGACCATCATGTAGTGCTCTAGTCTCAGCCACAAAGGCTATACCCAATACCATAGTTGAAGGCAAAGGCAAGAAATAAGCTTCCTGTTGAGTCTCTTATGCAGCCACCTCCCCCACTCCTGCCGGGGTTGCCTTTCGAGGCTCCATCGAAATGTAAAGTATAACCTTGCACAGCAAATTTGCATGGAACAGAAACTGGCTTTTGGATAACTATCCGAGGAGTTAGATTAAAAGCAGCTATAGTTCTGGCATGATATGAAGACATAGGCCTATGAAAAGTTATCCTGTCAAGAGCCAAAGAGATTGAACATAAAATTTTCTTTTTAATAGCAGCACAGTGGACAGGCACACCTTCATATCTAGCAGCACATCTGGATTTCCATAATTCCCATATCATCATAATAATTGCAAGGAACCCAGTAAGGCTAAAAGCCGATTGCATATTTGTACCAGAGATAAGATTCCATAGCCGGATAGTAATTTGATCACTAACCCATACTCTGTTGTTAATCAGTGGATACAGCCATCTCCATAAGTCTGTAGCAAGTTCTCCAGTGATAAAGACATGATTAAGATCCTCTTGGCTAGGAAAAGAACAGCAGTTACACATGGATACCACATTAAATCCACAATCCATAACCCTGATGTCAACCGGGACTGCTCGATGGAGAAGCTTCCAGGTAAATAGAGCAGCTCTCGGGGGAATGGCAGAGTGCCATAACTTGGTCCAGGCAGGCCTCCTTACTCCTTTAGGCCTAATTATATTGTATATTGATTTAACAGTGAAGTTACCTTTAACAGATCCAGTCCATACACATGTATCACATTCATTAGTCAACTGAACTTGGGGGAGTTGAGAAAACCCATTGAAATTCCTGGCTTCATGTTCTGGGTTCAACAAGACCTCTCTTACAGAAACAAAAGGGTGACCTGTACCCTCATTTGTATTGCTGTCCGGGATAACACAATACAAAGGCCCATTCCCAGTCCAATTATCCCTAAGAAAGTCAATACCATCCCCACTACCAATGAAACATCTGCTGTGTTGTAGAATGATATCCCTGGCTTGCCTGAAAATTGCCATAGGCATGCCAGCAGGAAAAGGCTTCAAACAGCTAGCAAAATGCATTTTAATAAACCTACATCTGGCATAAACAGACCAAAGAGAAGACCCATGTATAATGTTCCACAGCATCTTAACAGCCAAGGCAATTTGAACTGCTGTCAGGTCCTTGATGCCCAAACCACCCTCTAGCCTAGGCTTCTGTATAATAGACCAGGCTACCCAATGTCTCCGAATTGTGTTTTGATTACCTTGCCAGAAAAAATTAGCACTCATGCTTTCAATAATATGTATTACCTTCCTGGGTATAAAACAAGCTGAAGCTAAGTATACAGGAATACTATGTAGAACAGAATCAATAAGCACTGCCCTTCCTGCTGCAGATAACAACTTAGACTGCCATCCTTCTAGCCTGAGTTGTACCTTGTCAATTAGAAATTGAAAATCAGCGCATAGATACCTGCCTTTCTTGACAGGAATACCCAAGTAATTCAATCCATCAGACTGCCATTTAAATCCAGTAAGAGACCGAATGGACTGTCTGAGTGAATCCGGAGCCTTTGAAGATAAGATAAAACTACTTTTTGTGGGGTTGACTTTTTGCCCTGAACTGTTTCCATAGCAGGTAATAAAATGGTTAAAAGCTTCAATATTACGCTTGCTAGCATTTAGGAAAACCAAGGTATCATCAGCATAGAGTAAGTGGGTAATCTACTTACAGTGCCTCGGCCCTTTATAACCTTTAAGCTGGCCTGATTGAAATAAAGCAGAGAGACCTCTACTAAAAACTTCTGAGGCTATAATGAATAGAAAAGGGGCAAGTGGATCTCCTTGTCTTATGCCTCTGCTAGACTTAAAATACCCAGTTACCATGCCATTGAAATTAACAGAGAACCAACTATTGTAAAGGATCATGCCAATGTAAGAAGTGAATCTGGAGTTAAAGCCCATTCTTTTTAGAACTGCTAAAATGAAGTCCCACTCCATTCTATCATAGGCCTTAGCCATATCCAATTTAAAAATAACATTATGGCCTCTCACTTTCCTGTTAAGATCCACCATAAGTTGTCGGGCTAAAGCTATGTTGTCCAGAATGTATCTTCCTTTCACAAAAGCTCCTTGCTCCAAGGAAATAAGATTTGGCAATAAAGGAGCCATCCTTTCAGAAATAATCCGAGTAATAATTTTGTATACAAAATTACATAAACTGATAGGTCTGAAATCATTAAAAGATTTGGGTTCATGGACCTTGGGGATTAAGGTAATAATAGAGGAGGAAATCCCTCTAGGAAGGGGGTATCCTTGAAAGAATGCACATACCGCTGCTAACACATCCTTCCCCACAATATCCCAAGCAGAGGTGAAGAAATCGCCAGTAAAACCATCCGGGCCAGGAGAGCTAGAGCCTTTAAGTGTCCAGACTGCATTGCGGATTTCACCAAAATCTGGCAGAGCACAAAGACATTTGTTTTGATCCTCAGTTATAATCTGAGGAATGCAGTTCAATAAGGAATGATCTATCATATGCTCTTCTGATGAGAGAATTTGTTGAAAATATGCTACTGCATGAGTTTGCAAAACAGCTTGCTCACTGCACCAATTAGCAGGGTTCCCGACCTTAAGTCTTGATATAAAATTCCTCCTTCTATTACACTGAGCAATAGCATGGTAGAATGAAGTATTCCTGTCACCACTTTCTATCCAGTCCATCCTTGATTTTTGATTCCAGAAAAGTTCCTCTCTGTACAAAGCTTGTAACAGTCTGGCATTAGCAGCAGAAAGACCCTCTTTATTAATGAGGGAAGGATCTGTGTCATATAGATTTTGTTTATAAGCAACCTCAGCTTCAGCTTGGCTTTTGTTCAGGGAGACATCCCCAAAGACTTCTTTATTCCATTTTCTAAGGGCTTCCTTGACTGCCTTCAGCTTATAGAATAACCTATCCATAGCATTTGGATGGTTGACCTGGGTCAGCTGCCATACAGTAGAAACCAATTGCTTAAAAGAGTCATGAGAGCTCCACATTTTCTGGAAAACAAACCGTCCAGGGCAAGTTGGCAAGATGTCCAGAGAAACCAGAAGAGGGGCATGATCAGAAGGACCTCTAGATAGATACTTGACAATTAAATGAGAAGCCATAGCAAGGTAGTTACTATTTACAAAAATTCTATCAAACCTGGCCCGGATATTAGCAGCACCAGATCTATTATTAGTCCAAGTCATACATGGACCTTGGAAACCAGCATCAATCAACCCAATAGAACAGAAAAAGGAGTTAAAATCCAGCATAGATGCAGGGGCTGGGGAGTCTCCACCCACCTTTTCAGATGATTTTGCTATACAGTTAAAGTCTCCTCCCACCAGCCATGGAACCGACACCGAGGCACTAAAACTAGCAAGCTCCGTGAAGAGTTCCTGTCTTATTCTAGGATTGCAGGAAGCATATACAAAAGTATAATATGTACAAAAAGAATTATCCATTTTATGCCCCAGTGTAATATACTGAGAGGAGGAAACAATTACTTCCAAGTTAATGCTATCATGCCAGAAGACCCAAATCTTGGAGTCATCTGAATTATTGCCAGCACAGCCCCTAAGATTGAGATATCTTCCCAATTGAGAGGCTCTACTAAAAGAAATCATAGGTTCAGAGATGGCCACCAGACTGGCTTTATTAGTCATCACAATCTGTTTTAAGCTTCTACGGGAACCAGAGTTCCCAACCCCCCGAATGTTCCAAAACAATATAGGTTGAATCATTGGAGATCCAAAATGATTTCCTCCATAGATCTAGCTCTAGATCTAGTTATGACCCCAGCATCAGGTGGCTTGTTGAAACACTCATTACCCTTTTTAACCAATTTGATTTGCAGAATCGCATTATCAAGCCGTGCTCTGTCAGCTACTGGATGTAATACAGTCTCAACCATAGTACTGAGATCCTCCATTTCACCAACAGCATTAGATGCCTTTGAGTCAAAAAGTGTCATCCCCTGTTCAGCATAATGTTGTTGATGTTCCACATTTATATCTTCTCCAGCTGAACTATTCAAGGAAGAGTGAGCAAAATCCCCTTCACTAACAGATAATACATTGGTCTCCATTGCCTGATGGTCATTAGATCCTTGTTCCAACTTAAACAGAGAGGCTGACTCCTTAATTGAAGATTTCAATATATTTGAATCTAAGATCTCCCCAATCTCCTATACCTGATCATGTGGTGAGCCAATAACAACATTATTACCAGAAGATAATGGTTGCAGTTCAGAGGATTCCTCAACCAGATGTAAAATTTCGAATTTATTTTCCGTAGTAACATTTTGTCGAACAGTCGGTGGATCAACTTGTCGAGGCCGAAAGGCCTGTCTAGAATTAAAAGGTGGATTCAGGAGACCTCCGGAGGCGGTGTGGCCCAAACGTTGTTTCCGAGATTCAGTTTTCCTCTATTTCTTCTTGCAGTCCCCTTCTTGATGTCCAGTTTTATGACAGAATGAGCACAATGTCGGCACTCTATGATAATTGATAGGTTGCCAAAAACCACCATTCCCTTTCCCAATCCATATACGAGTTTGTCTCTGTGCCTCAAGATTAATTTCAGCACAAACAAGAGCCTCTGAGGTATTAGACATAGCAACTGTAGCATCATGAATTCGTAATACCGGGCCAAGGTTACCTGCTATCGATCGAAGCATTTCCTCATGATAGAAATTGACAGGGAGAGAGGGGAACCCGATCCAAACTGGGGCAGTAGGAGGATCTGCTTCAAAATCTAAGTCATGTGTCCACCTAAAAAATCTGAATAAGAAGCCCTTGATATAGAGATTTTTTTGAAGAAGCACCCTAAGGAAATCTGCTTCACAACCCAACCGAATCAATATGTGCCTTGCATTCAATCTGCTGATGATGAATTCAGTTTTCAACTGGAGCCGTAGCGAGAGACAGGTCTTAATTTCAGGAATAGATGGCCGACCATATGAGCATTTAGCAATGATCGAATTTGAAAATGGCTTACAGGAAACCTGGATATCTTCTTGGGAGAAGAATACGGCAGGCTCACCCTGATCTGTGAACGCTGGAGACTTCACCTGAACTGGAAGACGCGGCCGGATGCTATCTTCCATGAGCATTTGAGCAAAAGTCTTCCGTGTAGCAGCAGATGTATTTCCAGCTACTATAGGTCCCGAGCCGCTGCTATCATTCTTTTCCGGAGGAATCCTGACCTCCCCAACCAAGCCTGCCATGGCCGGCAAGGAGGGGAGCTCACCAGGAAGAAAGGGAAGAACAGGCGGGAAGAAATCGGATGGGAGCTTCTCTCACTAGAAAAAACGTAGAGAGAGGTTTCTTGAATATTTTCTTCCATTAATGCTAAGTTAATTCATAAAATACAAGGTATTTACAAGAAATGTAAAAAGACTTAAACTAACCTCAGATCTAAATTAGAGGAGGGATAAATGGGGGAGTTCAATTTTATTTCTCCCATGTGGTTTGTAACCAAATAAAATAAAACAAAAACCTATTATAATATGTTAAATGGGGGGCGCCCCCTTGACTTCCAAGGTGGCATCTTGGACATTTTGTAACCTTTGTCTCCTTGAATTGTCCAACCATCTAGAAGCCCACCTTGGACCTTTGACTGGCCCCACGTGGGCCCTAAGGCTTAGGTGGACCAATAGGGAAGGAGATGGGGGCCCCTTGCTGGTCCTACTGGACTTTTACACAAAAACCCAAACATCCTTAAGGAATGACAAATTGGCTTATAAAGCCTTATAATTGTATACATGTTTTCCTAAGGATATAAATGCAAATAAAAGGACTCAAATGCAAAAATAAAAGTTAGTGCCCGGTGTTGATTCCCATCAATTCTCCCCGGGTGGAAAGAATGACCCCGTCGAGTAAGGGGTGAGGCTGCTCGAGTAGCTCTTGCGGATCCGTCACCGAACCTGGAAGCGCAGAGTATGCTCCACTCCAAGTAATAGACACCTGCTCATCCCGTATAGATTCGATATGCTCACGCTGTTGTGGGAGAGAGGCTAGAGGTGGACACTCCGGGGTAGGGTCACTCTCAAAAGAGGGAGGCGGCTCAAAGACTCACTAGGAATCACCGCTGGGTCCCTATATGTGACTAGATCCGAGATAGAGAATGGTCAAGCCGATCCCAAATGCCGGTAAGTCTATAACGTACGCATTTGATCTGGCTTGCCTTTCACTCGAAAGGGACTAACAGCGCGAGTTGACATGAGACGGACTCGACACGATGCATGCAAACTCACTATGCCCTCGACAAGAAAGAAAGACACTGACACACACATGACCCTAAACAAACCAACGGTTAGTCCGACTCATGCATATGCAATGGCGGATCAGGACACTCGAATGTGTGCCATGCATACACTAGATGTAACCGGTGGTTGGCAGAATGGAAAAGGCATCCTAAAGTGATCCATTCATGCACGGACGGCGTTTTAGATTTGGGAGGTTTGGGTGGGCCATCTTCTACATCATCCCGATATGTAGGTGTATCGTGAATGGGCTTGGTGGGTGCAGATGGACCGGCCCGTGGAGAAGGGGTGTGATAGTGGACTCCCTCGAGAAGGTGGAGTAAAGGTGGTGGGTCAAGGGGTCCACAAGAGAATGGGTCAAAGGGATCAAAGAAAGTATGACCCCTCGAACTGGGCTCCCACAATCACGGTCCCACATTTGGAAATCTTGAAGGTGTAGGTGGTCACCTTCATGCATGTGGGTATAGGGGACGGTGATCTCATATAGGAGGTATGGTTCCTCCTTCGGGCAAAAGGGTATGAAGGTTAGCTCGGCCGGCAAGGGTAGGAATAGGAGAATCTCTGGGGTGACACAACCCACGGTGCACACGGAGGTAATGGACCCGAAGGTCGGATGGGTGAAGCTACGACTAGTGGGTTGGTCGAAGCCTCGGGCCAATAAGTGCGTCAACTTCCATTGCGAGTCTAATCCCATAACAAGGTCATCCAATGTATCAACACGGTGATTAGACTGGAATATGGTATGAAATGAGTTGACCGGCCCTAATGGTAGGGTGGGGTCCATGGATGGGTAGGGAGGTGAGACCAAGCCATCCTTGAGCCAGCTAAGTAGTGGCTCGGTGATGAAAAGCGTTCCAGTTAGAAACACGGGTGGCTCGGGCTGAGGTGGCTCCAACTGAAATGGCTCCGGGTAAGGATCGAAAATGGGTGGCAAAGGAGCACTAAGGGAAGGGCTGTCCACTAGGAGGGGAAGAGGCCCTTGGGACCCTATAGGTGGGGCCGGGTTGGGACTACCGGCTATGACCTCCGTAGATTTGGTGGTGGCTACGTCCGGACTCGGAGGTGGGCAAGGGGAGACCAGCGACTCAAAATAAGCACATCTCTTATCCACCCGATCCGAAATCATTTGCACAAGTTTGGCAACGGTGCGGGTTGGAGTAGGGGTATCGCGGTGGACTCGCCCGTAATCAACCAGCCTAGGCTTGGGTACCTGAGGGGCTTCTTGCCTTCGGATATGACCCACTTGGTTGGAAGTGAGTTGGTGGGGTCGGCTGGAGGTGTGACCCACGTGGTTGGAAGTAAATGGGTGGGACGGGTTGGAAGGGACTAGATGGGGAAGGTAGACCCTTCTAAGCTCTCTCTTCATGTCCCACCATGACTCGATGGGCCATTGCCTCCTAACCTCTCTCAAGTGCTCAATGTGGTCCCACTTTTCGGTTGCCTCGCGTAGAAGCCTCTCCTTGGCGAAATAGAATTGCCCAGCTTCGGACATGGTATAACAATCAAAGTATGTGTCCATGGTGGCCTCCCACTTGAGGTAGTCGCCCGGGTCATTGGAGCCATAAAAATCCGAGGCTTCGGGCCTACGGAAGTGGAGAGGATGGTTGCCAAGCCCAAGGGTGGGCCAACGGTCATATCGCCTGGGCGACCGGGAGTCCATTGGAAACTGGGAACTACAAGTCGGACATGCCGACACATGGACAAGACACTAGATATGACTATGCAAGGTTGGAATGCACTAACTAATGCACACTAAGGACCCTAGACTTAAACCAAGATCCGGTACGTTGGCGGAGTTACGGGATCCGAAGATCCTCTCGCGCAAGTGTGCGGTCTTCCCGATAGGCGTATCGTAACATTCGGATAACACCTTTTAATATACCGAATAAAGGTATGCGATGCAACCTTGGACCGACTTAAGCTTAGACTCGACTTAAATGACTCTTTTTTTGTGTTTGTTAAGTAAAGACTACCCTAGACTCAACTGGCTCTGATACCAAATTGATGCATAACGGACACGGGACTCGACTCCAAGTTGATATGCGATCCTTGGACTCTAGACAAGCTCATGATCGTCCCTAATCGAGGGATGCGTGGAACCGTGCGTGATTGAGAAATCGACAAGAGCTAGGGTGGTCGGCTCTCTCTCGTGCAAGGATCGGGTCACGGGACGGGTCTCGCTCTCTCACTCGTAACGGTGAATAATAATAAATAGCGAGCTAATTAACCTATCATGCTCTCTCAGCGGCATATACAAATCAATACGCATAAAGCAAATGCCGAGTAAGAAGAGGACACGATACCTCCACGCTCCGGGCATGGGGAAGACGATCCCGGCCAAGTGCGGTAACTCCCGGTCACTAAATATTACAATAATTACAGTAGTGAATTATCGCCCACTCCACGCAGGGAGGTAAAGGGGTATACAAGTGGGCCCGGGAGGACCGATCTTGGGTTGACGGGCAGCACTTTGATCACCCCGTCGGCGCGGTTTGGATGGTGCAAGCTGCTGGTTGTGGGGCCCACGTGTTGGTCGGCGGGTCTGAGTGGGCCCGGAGTGGTACCGCAATGACAGTGGCTCCTGGAGAGGCGCTCCCTGGGACGACGGCACGCTGGGTAGCCTTGTGGAAGGCGAGTCGGCTCCGATCTTCACTTGTTGGAGTTGCTGCCCACGGATCTAAAGTTCGGTTTTTATAACGTGCGACCCGGCGAGATCAGCTACTGCGATCACTCCCGACGTCGGATCGACGCGAAAGTGGTACTGTTGGAAAGCTGACTTGAAGTACTTCGATCTATGGCAAGAGAAAGAATTTTAAATTTCCCGAAGCTGGCCTTGTTCGAATTTACCAGTTGCTGGTTCACAGAACCAGATCTGGTAGGACAGATTGAAAATTTCCTAAGAACAAGGGTTGACCGAAGGAAAAACTTCAGATCTAGAAGTTGACTCCGTGATGAAAGTTGTAGAGGAAGAAGTAAGGAAAACTGAAATATTTTTTGTGGAATTTCTAGTGGAGGTTTGGTTTGGGAAACAGATTTTATGACACTGTTGGGTCGGATCTAGACTGCACAGGACAAAACTGAAATTTGACTGAGTTTTAATTTTTTGGCAGGGGAAAAGAACTTCTAAATTTGAGCAAAAATTTGTTGAGACGTGTTTGGATGGGTAGAACACCCTGTCCAAATTTAGACTCAATAAAAAAAAGGGGAAGAGGGTCGAACAATGGAAACATAGGGTTGCTATGACACAGGACAAAACTAAGATAGAACTGGAAGGCTGAAGAACACAAATTTGGAAAAATAGAAAATGAAGGCTAGAAAATAGGACAATTTTTTTGGTAGAGGGTATTGGCGTGGGGAACCTACCCTCAAAATTTGGACTCCATAAGATCTCGGAGTTGGGAGCTGAAATTCAGACAAGATGGTTCTGTCCTGATTTGGATAGAACATCCGGCGATGGCGGTGTCATGGCGCCACGAATGGCGGCGACGACGGCGGAGCTGAGCATCGCACTCAGAGAAGTGGTGGTGGAGATGCGTCACTCATCTGAAGGAGAGCCTTCACAGATCTAGAGAGGAGAGAGGGGCGCCCTTAGGCCATTGAGCACAAATGAATATTTTCTTCCATTAATGCTAAGTTAATTCATAAAATATAAGGTATTTACAAGAAATGTAAAAAGACATAAACTAACCTCAGATCTAAATTAGAGGAGAGGTAAATGGGAGAGTTCAATTTTATTTCTCCCATGTGGTTTGGAACTAAATAAAATAAAAGAAAAACCTATTGTAATATGTTAAATGGGGGGCGCCCCCTTGACTTCCAAGGTGGCATCTTGGACATTTTGTAACCTGTGTCCTTGAATTGTCCAACAATCTAGAAGCCCACCTTGGACCTTTGACTGGCCCCACATGGGCCCTAAGACTTAGGTGGACCAATAGGGAATGAGATGGGAGCCCCTTGCTGGTCCTACTGGACTTTTACGTAAAAACCCAAACATCCATAAGGAATGATAATTGGCTTATAAAGTCTTACAATTTCATACATATTTTTCTAAGGATATAAATGTAAATAAAAGGACTAAAATGTAAAAATAAAAGTTAGTGCCCAATGTTGATTCCCATCAAAGAGACATAGCAAAGGAAATCATACTCTGTAAGAAGTAATTTAAGCTAAGAACGAGGGAGAAGATAAGCTAACAAAGATATCCTAAGAACTCTAAGAGCTGAGAAGGAACAAACACATGAGACTAGAGAGCAAGACAACTATTTGGGTTAATTCGGATGATGATCCCATTTGATCACACCATCCCTTTTATAATGCTCAAAGCCAAGGTCTGTTACAAACTATTGGTGGATTATAACAAATCACAAAACTAACAATAATAGATCAGCTATCCCAACTAACTATTGACCATCACACCGGTAGACCGTCGATTCGATCGCTTCTAGCTGCTGACTCGTTTTTATTTTGCTACTGCTACGCTGTTGACCCAGTGAGCTTCAAAGGTTACGTTACATACGGTGACCAGCACCTTTGTGAGGGGGAATGGGTTTGAGACGGCGGCATGGGCATATGGCGGCCAGCACCTTTGTGAGGGGGGATGGGGTTGACACGGCAGCTGGCCCGGCGTGGCCATCGGGTCGGATACAGAGCTACCGGATTGAAGGTTGTTGAGCGAAAGAAGGGCAAATAAGGGCCGATTAGGGAAATCTAAAGGTCGGGGATGCGAATTATTCACTCGAAGAAGTCTCTAAATGGATTAGGAAATTCTAGGAGCGGAGAAGCAGGCAAGAACTTGAGTCAAAGTCAAGAATACAGCTCCGAACGGCGGCCAAAGCAGGGGAAGTTGCAGAGGATTACAGGGTGTCGTAAAGTGGAGAAACGAGGGGTTTACTATACCTCACTCACCACGGGAAGAACCGGAGGCCATATCATAGAGTGATAGGTCTCCGGCCTTGCTTTTGAGGCAACGATTAATCATCAAATCTTCCGAGAACGAATCGGGATGATACCGGCAGCGGTGTGGAATCAGACGGAAGATAAGCTCCGGGCTGACAAATACCCCCCCACCCACGAGAGGATGAATCCCAGGTAGCCAAGAATGGAGGTTTGAAAGGAGCTCCAGAGAGAAACGTAAGGCGAACCCATTATAATACCATGGCGAATACAATACTCACCACAATAGAAAGCATTACGACTGTTGCCTCATGGGGCAGTTTATGCAGAGCCAGAGTTGCTCAGTTTATTACCACGTGAGAGAGGGAAAACAGACATAAGATAACTAATTGGCAGAATGAAAACTCAGATTTATTTCTTGACGGAGCGTTACAGACGATGATACAATGGAGAGATAGAAATTATAGAGGAAATAAGATACCAAGGGAGGGGAACTATGGCTAAGCAAGTTTACGTGTTAGATGGCTAAGCATTAAATCGGTTGTTTAAATAATGTCTAAACAGTGAATACTCTTTGACAGGTTTGATGCTGATTGGTTTAAGATATTTTATCAGTGAGTACTATACAAATGTTGACAAATTTGATGTTGATACGTTTAAGACTCGGCTGCATAGTAGACGTGGTTCAAAATTGACTTTTAAAACACATAAATTTAGTGTGTCTAAGATGTTATTTAAAATATTATATTATAACGATAAGTTAGAGTCTTCGTGGAAAGATGTTGTTTGATTCACTTTTAATGTTATTTTAATATACTTCTAAAACACGTCTATGTATCATACGTTAGTTAAGATCATGGTGTGCTTCTTCTGTTATTACAAATAACAGTGTCTATGTTTTAAGAATGCATCCAGCTACTGCATCACTATTTAGTGTTTTTTTTCTAAATCTAATTTCAACAATATAATAAATAATAGATCTCTTAGAATGATAGAATTATATTGCTAAAATTAACAAAAACAACAATAAATAATTAGAAATAACTAAGTTTAGAAAAGGTCTGTCGGGTCGAAGCGCGTAGTCGCTCGAACTAAGAGATCTATTGCCACCCAACATGCGGGTCTCGCGGCAATGACCTCCTAGAGATACGATGACCCTCGGGTAGGCGATCTCCTCTCTCCCGTCAGCACGTCATCGGAGAGAGCTTTATGAATCTCGGTCTAGCATTCAAGAACTCAACGGAAACAAAATAAAAGGGAAGAAGAGAGAAGAAAGAATTGTGAGAAATAAGAGCTCTCTCTTAGAGTTTAACACCCTTCTGCAGGAACCCTCAGTAACCTCAAATGATCACCCATGGTGATCAATTTATAAGGTTCAAGGGAGCATTCAAAGGAGGAGTGTCAATAAATGACGCTCCTCAAATGTCCCTTTCCATAGCAGACAACTAAGTCATTAGGTGTAAGACCCCAGAATTTTTATAAATTATTTTTGGTATATTTAATTATTTTCTGAGAATTTTAAAGACCCAAAATAGATTAATAAATAAATGTTGAATTTATAAGTCATTATAAGGCCCAATTGTGTTAAATATATAACCTAGCCTATTTAAATAAAATCTAAAAGGGTTAAGGACCAAGCCCATTAAGTTTGGCCCATATTCTAGAATGTTATTTAGGTTATTTACGTATTTTTAGGATAAATACCATTTTTATGGATAATGATATGGATAATTAACAAAAGAGTTTGATTTATGTTGAAACTCTGTACACGTTTGGTGTAACGGTCTATCGGGTGACCGCTACAGACATGTAACGCATCAGTCCTGATGCGTTACACTCTGTAAATTCCGTGAAATGAAGAACAAGCCAAAAGATTGGATTTTTGCAAGCTTATCTCTTAGGGATCGAGATGGGAAGACTAATAGAGGTGTTAAAGACTCTTAAAAGTTGATCTAAGCTTTAATAAGGACTCTAGAATCGATCTAATCTTCAAACCCTAACCAAAACCCTATAAATAGGACCTAGTTCTGAACTGAGCAACCCTTACTTTTGGCTCGTGAAGAAACAAGGTAAGGAGTCACTATTTCAAGTAACGTTCTTTAGAAGATTTTGTTTATAATACATTAGACTAATAGCTCTCCAAATTTCGTGCTAGGAGATCAACCAACCAAGGAGATTGAAGCTTCCAAAGTTGCTGGTTCGACCATATAACCCAGGAATCTGAACGCAAGTCCCCTGAAGATCAAGAGATTAGAACGTCTAAACAAGGTAATTAGAGTTCGGTTATTTAGAACTTTTTGTTCACCTTAGTTTCATCTTCTTACCCCCAAAATTTCACATCCTTAGGTCAAGAGGCTGAGGAGCTAGAGTAGCGTGAAGTTGCTGGAAACTCACTGGAAAGGGAGAACTAGGGCACGTCTTTCAGACTCAAATTAGAAGTTTAAAGTCTAGTTAAGCGGTAGGTTATCTCATGATTGGTAAAAACATCTTGTTAGGGATAAAAGCCCTCTGGTTTTGATTGATTTCATACATCATAGATCATGAATTTTATGTTTTAGTAAGTCATGCATACATGAATACCCTTAACACTAACAAAGTTCACAAGGAACTCTCTTGTCAAATTCACTGAAAGTCTATGCATACTAGTAGCTTAGCCTTCATTCTATCATGTGGAAGTTTATATATGATTTCCAGACATGATGTAAGTTGAGACCTTAGATTTTTATATTTTTTTTGCCAGCAGATGATCTGACGTATCAAGGTAAGACCGTCACAATTATATAACGGCCTTACGATAAGCTGTCACACCTTCTTTGGTGTTTGAAGTTCTCTGTTGTCTCTGACGCACCATCGATGGAGCGTTACATTACTGTAACGGCCTCACGATAAACTGTCACAGTCACTGTGATGCACCCATTCTCGACTGTCAGGGTAACTGTAGACAGAATGGGAAACTAGTTAATTTAACTTATAAATAAGCCTAGTTATCTAAGTTTTGACTTGATTTCATGTCTTTAAGATTATTTACTGATTCATGATAGAAATTGCATAATTTAGGTATCTTAAGTTATTTTAAGTTATGTTAATTTCATGTGCCAAATCTCTATAGTTTTGTATCTAAATCATGATTTTTCAAAGATGTATTGACGGAGTTTTATCATGATTTCCTATTGTTACACATCCTCTCTATCAATAGAGTCATTTTTTAAGTACACGGCGCATATTCCGGTATGTTGTCCATTAGTTCACACTTTGCACTATATGAACATTATTCTTGGACTTGAGGACCTCTCTATTGGATATTCCTTCCAATGGACTAGGAAATCTTGTTTCAAGGCCTCCGTAATTCTCTGCGAGCCTGGGATTCCGACTAGGAGGCCGAGTTGGTTGTACCATTAAAACCCAATTGATTAGAAAGCACTATCGATGTTTTCTGGTTCTAGCAATGTAACGGATCTATATTGGACCGTCAGGCCCATGTAACGGCCCAATATACAACCGTCACATTGAACTGAGTCTACTTTCTTTGTTCGGGATTCAGACTATTGTAACGGCGCAATACTGGAGCCTCACATGAATGTAACGGCCTAGTCCTTGACCGTCACAATGCTTGACCTAGTTAACCTGAGGTTTGACCCAAGGGTTGATATTCTAAAGTTCCTAGATGGCTTGATATTCTAGGACTTATCATATTGATCAAGAAACTTAATATAATGAATGGAAGTTAAAGAAATATACCGTTATGCTGCCAATTTATTTCCATACGCATAACATTGTCTCAAATCATTCTTGATCTCTCATATTCTTAATAGAAGCATTCGTTCTTTGATAATTGTTATCATGAGCTTATTGATTGAACTTGTTATATTCTTGGCCATGCTTTATTGTTACACTCATGGAAGTAGCTTGATTTATACGTGAAGATGCAGTTCGGGCGCTGATTGTGTCCAAGGGCTCTATGCTAGTCCCCTCGGCTGATTGCCGGAAATATACTATTATAAATAAGTGAAATCCATGGGGTATGATGCTACTGGCATCGCATTGCACTGGGAGTACTTTCTTTAGAAATAAGTGAAATCCATGAGCACTCATGAAAATCTAGTGAATTGCTACATGATTGACGTTCTCGTGTGTAACCTTTATGGTTATGAAAGTGAAAAGTGAAAGTGCATTCTCGTTACATTCTTGTTCATGAAAGGCCATGCTACATTCTTGATCATACTTGTTACATTCTTGCTAGTTCATACTCGTTCATCCTATCTTACATGATCGTTTTGTTACTTGGGTTTAATCGCATGATTGATCGCATTCGCATGATTTTACCTTATTTCTTTAGGGCTAAAATGTTAATCACTTTAATAGTGCTAATCATGTTGATGCGAAGATACCTACTGGGTAAGTGTGCTCATTACCTATTTCTAATCCTTTTCAGGAGATGGAAGTGATACGAATTCGGATTCAGGTTATACAAGTTGCGGGTCCGAGAGCGAATGAAAGTCATATCAAATTGACAGTGAAGACTTAGGAAGTCAATCTTGTCTAGATTGAGTCTATGTAATTTTCCTATTTCTTAAGTCTGATGGATTGGAAGAAGATGAGAGTCATTGTATTTGAATATTTGATTATCAATGAAATAAAGTTAGAGTTTGACTAAATTATTGTGCAATTACATTTATGTGTGTGATTATCTTACGCTCTGATTATTCTTACTTGCAAGAGACTTACCATGCCGACTGTTCACGTTCCTCGAGCGAGTCTTCCGCTGTCATAAAGGCTCGGGGTGTGACAGTTAAGTTGGTATCAGAGCCTAAGTCTCAGGACTTAGGGAAAGGAGTTGTGTCGTAGGACAAGTCCAAGGTATAAGGACCCCTACCTATGAACTAAAGAAGAAGTTTTCTTACCCACATGAGGATTGGGTAGTGCCCAGGATGAGATAACTATATAGAAATTATCTTAGGATAAATCTTCCCGACTCTAAATAACTAAAATGTCCATGATTCTCAGGTACCTTGATTCTCGATGGCTCATCGTATAAACTGGGACGAGATGTAGCAAACTGTTGCGGGACTTACTCAAGCCCTACAAACAGTGGCCCAAGCCGATGGAAGGGCTGGCGCAGGTAACTTGCACGGTAATTTCCGAAGTTTAAATCCTCCACGATTCTCTGGATCTTCTAACCCGGATGAAGTGAAAAATTGGATCGACAAAATGAATCGAATATTCGATGTCATGCAATGCACCGACCAGGAGAAAGTTTGACTTGCCACGTTCCAACACAACAAGGATGCTCGTACATGGTGGAAATCCATTCCAACACCACCTGCGGATGCACCTCATACATGGGAGGGTTTTCTTACACTTTTTCGAGCCAAGTACTTCTCCGAGCATGTAAAAGAGAGGAAGGCTATGGAATTTGCCTCCTTAAAACAAGGCACGATGTCCGTAGCAGAATATGAATTATAATTCTCTCGACTAGCACCTTATGCTCCTCACTTGGTAAGCACAGATTTATTGAAAGCCAACCGATTTATGGATGGTTTAAGACCCGATTTATCCAACAACTTGGAACGCAGAATATCCGCACCTATACTGAGATGGTTCAAAGAACGCACCTATGTGAAAGAACTATGGAGAAGATGGAAAGGCTTCGAGGAGAAAGGTCAAGCAGAAAACATGATAGGCAAGAAGAACAAGAAGTGGATGAGGGTGAAAATCGTCACATTAAGAGGTCCCGTAATGGGAACGGTAATGGAAAAATAAATGGAAATAGAAATGGAAAGAATGAGAAAGTTAAAGAAGAGAAGGAGCAAGCTGTGGCACCTTGCTCATTTTGTGAAAAGTGTGGGCACTCGGCAGAACAATGTTGGAAGCGTCTCAGCGCTTGTCTCAAATGTGGAAGCCGGGAACATCGCTTGCCCCTATGTCCTTTCATCAACGGACAATCAGCAAGGGATAACAACGGACGCGGGAAGCAAGGTCGATTAAATGCCATTCTAGACGAGGGAGGTGAGATGATAAAAGGTACTCTCTTAATCCATTCACTTTACGTTAATTCTTATAACATTAAAATACGTACACTCTTCATAAAAACTCATATATTGAATTTGGGGACAAATTCTCTTAAGTGGGGGAGGGTGTATGACCCCAGAATTTTTATAAATTATTTTTGGTATATTTAATTTTTTTCTGGGAATTTTAAAGACCCAAAATGGATTAATAAATAAATGTTAAATTTATAAGTCATTATAAGGCCCAATTGTGTTAAATAATTAACCTAGCCTATTTAAATAAAATTCAAAAGGGTTAAGGACCAAGCCCATTAAGTTTGGCCCATATTCTAGAAGGTTATTTAGTATATTTACGTATTTTAAGGATAAATACCATTTTTATGGATAATGATATCGATAAATAACAAAAGAGTTTGATTTATGTTGAAACTCTGTACACGTTTGGTGTAACGGTCTATCGGGCGACCGCTATAGACATGTAACGCACCCGTCCTAATGCGTTACACTCTGTAAATTCCGTGAAGTGAAGAACAAGCCAAAAGATTAGATTTTTGCAAGCTTATCTCTTAGGGATCGAGATGGGAAGACTAATAGAGGTGTTAAAGACTCTTAAAAGTTGATCTAAGCTTTAATAAGGACTCTAGAATCGATCTAATCTTCAAACCCTAGCCAAAACCCTATAAATAGGACCTAGTTCTGAACTGAGCAACCCTTACTTTTGGCTCGTGAAGAAATAAGGTAAGGAGTCACTATTTCAAGTAACGTTCTTTAGAAGATTTTGTTTATAATACATTAGACTAATAGCTCTCCAAATTTCGTGCTAGGAGATCAACCAACCAAGGAGATTGAAGCTTCCAAAGTTGCTGGTTCGACCATAGTAACCCAGGAATCTGAACGCAAGTCTCCTGAAGATCAAGAGATTAGGACATCTAAACAAGGTAATTAGAGTTCGGTTATTTAGAACTTTTTGTTCACCTTAGTTTCATCTTCTTACCCTCAAAATTTCACATCCTTAGGTCAAGAGGCTGAGGAGCTAGAGCAGCGTGAAGTTGCTGGAAACTCACTGGAAAGGGAGAACTAGGGCACCTCTTTCAGACTCAAATTAGAAGTTTAAAGCCTAGTTAAGCGGTAGGTTATCTCATGAGTGGCAAAAACATCTTGTTAGGGATAAAAGTCCTCTAGTTTTTATTGATTTCATACATCATAGATCCTGAATTTCATGTTTTAGTAGGTCATGCATACATGAATACCCTTAACCCTAACTAAGTTGAAAAGGAACTCTCTTATAAAATTCACTGAAAGTCTATGCATACTAGTAGCTTAGCCTTCATTCTATCATGTGGACGTTTATATATGATTTCCAGACATGATGTAAGTTGAGACCTTAGATTTTTATATCTTTTCTGCCAGCAGACGATCTGATGCATCAAGGTAAGACCGTCACAATTATATAACGGCCTTACGATATGCCGTCACAGCTTCTTTGGTGTTTGAAGTTCTATGTTGTCTCTGACGCACCATCGATGGAGCGTTACATTACTATAACGGCCTCACGATAAATTGTCACAGTCACTGTGACGTACCCATTCTCGACCGTCAGGGTAACTGTAGACAGAATGGGAAACTAGTTAATTTAACTTATAAATAAGCCTAGTTATCTAAGTTTTGACTTGATTTCATATCTTTAAGATTATTTACTGATTCATGATAGAAATTGCATAATTTAGGTATCTTAAGTTATTTTAAGTTATGTTAATTTCATGTGCCAAAATTCTATAGTTTTGTATCTAAATCATGATTTTCCAAAGATGTATTGACGGAGTTTTATCCTGATTTCCTATTATTACATATCCTCTCTATCAATGGAGTCATTTCTTTAAGTACATGGCGCATATTTCGGTATGTTATCTATTAGTTCACACTTTACACTATAGGAACATTATTCTTGGACTTGAGGACATCTCTATTGGATATTCCTTCTAATGGACTAGGAAATCTTGTTTCAAGGCCTCCGTAATTCTCTGCGAGCCTAGGATTCCCACTAGGACGCTGAGTTTGTTGTACCATTAAAACCCAATTGATTAGAAAGTACTATCGATGTTTTCTGGTTCAAGCAATGTAACGGATCTATATTGGACCGTCAGGCCCATGTAACGGCCCAATATACAACCGTCACATTGAACTGAGTCTACTTTCTTTGTTCGGGATTCAGACTAATGTAACGGCCCAATACTAAAGTGTCACATGAATGTAACGGCCCAGTCCCTGACCGTCACAATGCTTGAGCTAGTTAACCCGAGATTTGACCCAAGGGTTGATATTCTAAAGTTCCTAGATGGCTTGATAATGGTCTAGGACTTATCATATTGATCAGGAAACTTAATATAATGAATGGAAGTTAAAGAAATGTACCGTTATGCTGCCGATTTATTTCCATAAGCATAACATTGTCTCAAATCATTTTTGATCTCTCATATTCTTAATAAAAGCATTCGTTCTTTGATAATTGTTATCATGAGCTTATTGATTGAACTTATTACATTCTTGGCCATGCTTTATTGTTACACTCATGGAAGTAGCTTGATTTATACGTGAAGATGCAGTTCGGGCACTGATTGTGTCCAAGGGCTCTATGCTAGTCCCCTCGGCTGATTGTCGAAAACATACTATTATAAACCATGGGGTATGATGCTACTGGCGTCGCATTACGCTGGGAGTACTTTCTTTATAAATAAGTGAAATCCATGAGCACTCGTGAAAATCTAGTGAATTGCTACATGATTGACGTTCTCGTGCGTAACCTTTATGGTTATGAAAGTGAAAAGTGAAAGTGTATTTCCGTTACATTCTTGTTCATGAAAGGCCATGCTACATTCTTGATCATACTTGTTACATTCTTGCTAGTTCATACTCGTTCATCCTATCTTACATGATCGTTTTGTTACTTGGGTTTAATCGCATGATTGATCGCATTCACATGATTTTACCTTATTTTTTTAGAGCTAAAATGTTAATCACTTTAATAGTGCTAATCATGTTGATGCGAAGATACCTATTGGGCCAGTGTGCTCATTACCTATTTTCAATCTTTTTCAGAAGATGGAAGTGATACAAATCGGATTCGGATTATACAAGTAGCGGGTCTGAGAGCGAATGAAAGTCATATCAAATTGAGAGTGAAGACTTAAGAAGTCAATCTTGTCTAGATTGAGTCTATGTAATTTTTCTATTTCTTAAGTCTGATGGATTGGAAGAGGATGAGAGTCATTGTATTTGAATATTTGATTATCAATGAAATAAAGTTGGAGTTTGATTAAATTATTGTGCAATTGCATTTATGTGTGTGATTATCTTGCGCTCTGATTATTCTTGCTTGCAAGAGGCTTACCATGCCGACTATTCACGTTCCTCGAGCGAGTCTTCCGCTGTCATAAAGGCTTAGGGCGTGACATTAGGGAATGCTATTATCAATAAAACGGTGCCTAATATGTAGGAAAGTCATTAGGGGATGCAATTGTCAACAAAATGGTGCTTAATGTGTAGCAAAGTCATTATCATACAGTAAATTAATAGTGAGTGATAGTGAAGGTTTTTAAAACACATGACAAAAAAGTCTAACAATCCCCCACATGGTTTAAAAACCTTCAAATCTTTTAAAGTAAAATGATTAATAAACCGAAGTTTGCTAAATCGAGATTATCTGTGCAATGGGTGAAAATACCTTTCGGTTTGAATTTTCACTTAGTGACGTTTGAGGTTATCTGTGAGAACACTTGGTGGACTATGCCTTGAATCAGGTCCCATAGTTCAGACTTTCCTAAATTCACACACAGTATAGCCAAATCGAGATTCTAGGCGGGTTGCGCTATTAATGGCCTTGCACAGGTATCTCATGTGTGTTTTAGAAGATAGCCTACATCTCTTAGCCGCGACCTCACAACTCCACACATGTCGGTGAATCCTTCAAATGGTGTGAGCAAGGCAACACCCTACCTCTTGGGTCTTGGATTCATTAAGAGTATATACTCATCCTTACCTCTTGCTTCTTAAATGAGCACTTACGCCATAGGGATGAGAATAAAATACTACAGTGCTCCACATAGTTACCTATCAAGTTTATTTCTACCCATTGAACCTCCGTGAGGTTGGGTTGCCACCGTGATAACTTATTTATTTTATGGGCTCAATCCCATCCCCCTCGACGCTTCTAGAACTACCGTTCTAGTTTAACCTTTTGTGAATACATCTGCAAGATTGCTTTCTGATTTCACAAAATTTATGACTATCAATTGTTACTTTATTTTTTATCTTATCGACTTGTGTCGCACTTTCAAATGTCTATTCATTTTTACATCAGCATTTGCCTGTAAACATTTATCAATAGCTGATTTATAATTACATAAAATAGATATAGAAGATAAAGGGCATGCCATCAATGGAATATCAATCAAAAGATCTCTCAACCATTCAGCTTCTGTGCAGGTAGTGTCTAGTGTAATCATTTCATATTCCATTGTGCTTCTAGCTAACACGGTTTGTTGGTAGATTTTCATGACACTGCACCTCCTCCTAAGAGGAAGACAAAGCTTGATACGGATTTGACATCTAGAGAATCACTAATCTAGTTTGCATCACTATATCCTTCTAAAACATAAGGATAACAAGTGTAGTGTAATCCATAAGTCATAGTGCCTTTTAAGTATCTAAGTACTATTTCTAAGGCATTCCAATAAATCATTAGGGTTTATGGTATATCTACTAAGCCTATTAACTGCATAGGCAATATCAGGCTTGGTGTAGTTTATTAGGAATCCAAGTGATCCTATGATTTGTGCGTATTCACTCTGTAGCACTGGATGTCCAAAGTTTTTGTTAAGGTGAATGCTAGAGTCATAGGGGGTGGAAATTGGTTGACAATCAATGTAATAAAACTTCCTAAGGATTTTCTCTACATAGTGAGATTATGATAATGCTATTCCACTCGAATTTCTTACGATCCTCGTATTTAAGATTAGATCAGCTTCACCCAAATCCTTTATGTCAAAGTTGTAAGACATAAAGTCTTTTACTTCTTTTACAACTTGGATATTAGATCCAAAAATTAAAATGTCATCTATGTACAGGCACAACATGACAATATAATCCCCAAATCTTTTATGGTAGACACATGTGCATGTTTGGTTGATTTTAAAACCATAGGAAAGAATGATTTGATCAATTTTTTCATGCCATTGTTTGGGTGCTTGTTTTAAACCATAAAATGATCTAATTAATTTACACACTTTCTTTTCTTGACCAGGAGCAATAAAGCCCTCAGGCTGATCAATATAAATTTCTTCTTCCAATTCACCATTTAAGAAAGTTATTTTTACATCCATTTGGTGTATTGCTAGTTTGTGTATGGATAAGAGTTTGTTCCCCTTCTCTCTCTAGATTTTTAGTGTGAGAAGCTCTGGTTTTCTTTTCTTCTCGCCTCGTCCTCTCTGTTTCTTCGGTGCATCCCCCTCCTTGCCGGCCATAGCTGGTGTGGCGGGGGATGTCCAGCTCCCTCCTAAGATCAACAAAGCTGGATGCTCAGATGTTGCTGGAGCAGCTCCTCAGAAATCTTATGCACAAACTCTCATGGAAGCACAGCATCCGCTGCGCCTCTCCTTTCAGGTGAAGGCCCCTGCATTTACAGATCAAGGAGAACCTGCAGTCTTTTTCTCTCAGGAAGAGATCCAGAATTCTTGTGTGCATCTTCAGAATGCTATTATAGCTAAATGCTCTTACGGTCGTCCATCCATTCCAGAAATTAAAGCTTGTCTTTCGCAGCATCTGCATCTAAGTTTAGAATTTATTATTAGCCAGATGAATGCCAGACATATCTTAATTCGGCTAGGATGTGAAGCTAATTTTCTCAAAAATCTCCTTCAAAAGAACTTATACATCAAGGGATTTCTCTTCAGATTTTTCAGATGGACGCATGATTTCGATTTTGATTCTGATCCTTCGGTTGTTCCTATATGGATTGGATTTGCGTCGTTACCCGTCAATTTTTATCATGAGGATATGCTTCGTTCTATAGCAGGAAATGTAGGATCTGTATTGCAGATTCATGATGCAACATCTGCTATGACTGAAACTTCAGAGGCACTGGTGTGTATTGAGTTAGATATTGCTGCGTAGAGGAAAAATCGGTTATGGATTGGAATGGGAGGTGGTGGTTTCTGGCAGCCGATTAGTTATCACGGGGTGCCGCATTTATGTTCTCATTGTCACAAAATTAGGCATATGGAAGAGGAATGTAAGAAGAAACAAAATAAGTACATGATTCGTAAACTGCCTTGGACAATGCTGCTTTACTTGGAGTTCAGAAAGATATCCGTCAGGAATACAGGCATCGACCGCCCAAGATTTCTAGTCCTAAAAAGATAATTAATGATGCCAACAGGTTTTCTGATCTGGTCCAATTATCTAATGATTTAGTCTCTGAGGGGGAACCTATGTATGAGAGGAGTGATACAGGGAATGTTAACAGTATCTCAGCAGATTCCAGAATTTGTGACCAGGCTATTCTTGATCCTACACCATTAGATGAAGCAACCGATACATGCCTTTCACATGTTTGCAATAATGTCTTAAGAGAACATAATATTTCATCCATAACGCACTATGAGGATGTTGCATCTAATTTTTCACTTCCTGAGAAGCTTCCTTCAACCCAAAACACAAGCATGTCTGGGATGAAAGAGAAGCCTGAGTTGTTAGTCAATTCTCAAAACTTGGGTATCAAAGATATCCAAATCATTATTTCAAATGAAGTATCTGAATTAGCAATTTCAAAAAATTCTCGGATGATTAGCCAAGGTAACAAAAACATATCTAATGATTCTCAAGCCAAAGTAGCAAATGAAGTCTCTGCTATTCTTAGAGATCTTATTAGTGATGCTCGTCTGACTAGAGCTAAAGCCAAGGTATTGGCTGCCAATCCCACTTCCTCCTATGCCCATGATTAACTCAGCCCTTGTATGGAATGTTAGGGGTATGGGTAATAAGGCTACTATTAGAAGCCTTGCGCAGATTATAAAAGTACACAATATTTGCATTGCAGCTATATCAGAACCTCGTATTGATTTCAGTAGTGCTAGTAATGTGGCTCGCCGCATTAATCTTCATTATGTTCTCGGAAATAATGGTGCAACTTCAAAAATATGGCTATTTCATAACACTGACATTTGCCTTGATGTAATTGAGCAGCACCCTCAATATATTACTGTTGCTCTTAAGGAAGACAATTCTATCTATATGTATTTTACTGCCATCTATGCATCTTGCAGTTCTAGCACTCGCAGGGACATGTTTGATTCTTTAATGGAATTCAGTCAAGAGGTGACCATCCCTTGGGTAATCGGTGGTGATTTTAATTGCATTATTTCTCCTGAAGAAAAGCTTGGTCGTATCATGTCTTCTGTAGCTGCAATGACAGACTTTCAAGGCTTTATTATAGCCACTGGTTTTATTGATGCGGGTTATTCTGGGTCTCCTTTCACTTGGTCTAACAATCAAACTGGGACCTCCCATATTCGAGCCCGATTGGACAGGGTTTTATATAATGCAAATTAGTTAAATTCCTTTTCTAATTTGTCTGTCAAACATTTGGTTAGAGGTCCTTCTGATCATGCTCCATTACTTATGACCATGCATCCAATGCAACCTGTTCCTAGGAGATTCATATATCAACATATGTGGCATACACATTCTGAATTTCTGGACTTTGTCAAACAACAATGGAGCAAGCATGAGCAAATCTGTCACCCTTTTTACTCATTGCAAGAAAAGCTTAAATATTTGAAGGCTGTTTTGAAAAGCTGGAACAAAGAGGTATTTGGTAACATTCACCATGCCAAATAAATTGCTGAGGTTCACTTACAACAGGCTCAAGAAATTTTCGATGACAACCCTTCTATGGAAAATCGAATGAATTTTCATAAAGCTAATGCTGAGGTGAGGCTTGCTCTTCATCGAGAAGAAATATTTTGGTTCCAAAAGTCCAGGCTTCAGTGGATCACTTTTGGAGATCGTAATACACAATTTTTACATCACTACACCAAAATCAGAAGACAGATAAATTATGTTCATAAGTTGAAAATAGATGGCAATTGGGTGGAAGATCAGGTTGCTTTATTAAATGGTGCGATGGATTTCTTTAAGACTCTTCTAACTTCTGAAGAACATAATATTGATGATCACCTCCTATCAGTTATTCTTAATTTGATTACTAAAGAGCAGAACATGGCCTTATGTGCCACTCCTTCGCCAAAAGAAATTAAAAACACTGTCTTCTCACTTCCTAGTAATAGTTCTCCTGGTCCAGATGGGTACACTGGTAGTTTCTTTACTTACTGCTGGGACATAGTGGGAAATGATGTTACATGTGCCGTCCAGAGTTTTTTCCAAGGATGGGGACTTCCGAAGGGAGTTACCTCCACCATTCTATGCCTGATACCTAAGGTAAAGAATCCCATTTCTTTTGCGGATTTCAGACCTATCAGCTTATGCAACTTCATATACAAAATTGTGTCCAAAATTATTTGCGACCGGTTGCGCCATATTCTCCCAACTATTATATCTGACCAACAAAGTGGTTTTATTAGTGGCAGAATCATCACTGATAATTTCATGCTTGCCAAAGAACTCTTCATGGAAATTGATAGACCAGTCAGAGGCCACAATATTCTAATCAAGCTTGATATGGCTAAAGCTTATGATTGCATTGAGTGGGATTTTATCTTTAGTGTTATGAAAAGATTTGGATTTTCTAATAGATTTGTTTCTCGCATTGCTTAGCTTCTAATGAACTGCTGGTTCACAATTGCTTTCAATGGCCAATTTCATGGATTCTTCAAATCCACTCGGGGAGTGAGACAGGGTGACCCTTTAGCCCCTGCTCTCTTTATTTTAGCTGAGGAAGCATTGAGTCGGGGCCTTAGTCAATTATTCTATTGGACAGTGTCGGCATTACCATCTTCCCCGACATGTTATGCCCATCTCTCATATTCTTTATGCAGATGATTCTATCATTTTCATTAATGACAGCTTATCCTCCATCAAATATCTGCTTAATTTTTTGGGAAAGTATGAAGACTCTTCAGGTCAGCAGATCAATACTCATAAAAGCTCTTTTATGGTGTCTAAGCATATGCCAAATCATGCTATAGACCGGATCCGACAGATAACTGGATATCAACACAAAATTGGGAGCATCAGCTACTTAGGGATTCCTCTTTTCAAAGGGAGAAGCAAAATTCCTCACTTTAAATACTTACTTGATAAAGTCAATGCCAAGTTAGATGGTTGGCAAAGTAAATTCCTTTCTCAGGCAGGCAGAATTACATTAATCAAATCGGTTATGTCCTCTATTCCCATATATACAGCCAGTGCTACTACTATTCCATACACGATACACAAGCAAATTAAGAAAATCTGTGCCAATTTTTTATGGCAAGGGCTTGAAACAGTTCATAGAAAGCACTAGGTCTCTTGGGACAAGGTTTGCCGATCTTCCTCTGAAGGTGGGCTGGGCATTCGCAGACTGTGGGATATTCAAATGTGCTTCTATGTCAAACAACTATGGATTTCCTTATACAGCAATTCTCTCTGGGCAAATTTTGTCAGAAGCAAATATATTCAAGGCCAACACATCTCATACTGTAAAACCTCTTTCCCAACTGGCATTAAAGCTCAGGATTTTGATAAAGCTCGGTCAATTCTAATGGCAGGTATGCGTAAGATAGTGCATAATGGTGCAACCACCAATTTTCTTAAAGACATTTGGTACAAGGATAAACCCCTACTAGAACATATTTCCCACCAAACTAGCTCCCTGCTTGAAGATTGTTCGGTTCAAACTGCATTGGCTGATCATCAACACCCGGTTTGGCAAGGTGTTGAATACGTGTGCACTATGATTACTGTTATGGTTTTGATGATAGCAACTACTATAAGTCACACTATGCTTGCATATGATGTCATTGTGTATCTGTTTAACCAGTTAGTCATTTCATCGAACAGGTTGTGTGCATGAGCAATGCATCAGTGCATACCACTGTTCATATCTTGCATTGGTTCATTCATATAGTCGATGCATCTCTTATGCTGCTACACAACAAGTCTATACATTGGTTGCAGGCACATCAAAGTCTGTACATCCTTCAGCAGCAAGTCTATACATCAGCAAGTCTATACAGCCAGCAAGTCTATACATCAGCAAGTCTATACAGCCAGCAAGTCTATACATCCTGCAACAAGAAGTCTGTACGTTGGCTGATTGCATAGACTCCAAGTCTGTACGTTGGCTGCTAGCTCAAATTAAAAGTCTATACACTCTTCAAACTCCACACATTCTTCAAAGTCTATACACTCTTCAAACTCCATTCATTCTTCAAAGTCTATACACTCTTCAAAGTCTATCCATTCCTTCATTTCAATCGGACCTCTCAACCCCAGTGCAAGGGTCGACCCCTGGGGTCGACCCCCGTGGGTCTTTCATCTCCATCTGAAAGGGTCGACCCAACTTTCAACCCATTGGGTCGACCCCAAGGGTCAACCCCTGGTGATTATTTTTCAGGACCCGGCGGGCTCCTTCACTAGACCTGCAAGGGTCGACCCCAAGGGTCGACCCATTCACTCGAGGGTCGACCCCTGTTGGCAGATTTTGTAAACCCGCACTGGTTCCTGGAAGGGTCAACCCCAAGGGTCGACCCATGCTGTCTGGCCCATCTGGCCCCTCACGAGGGTCGACCCCAAGGGTCGACCCTTTCTGGTCTGGGCGGCGCCGTGATTGTGGACTCTTGGCATTTCGACCAAATGGTCCAACCACACTTGTGTGGCTGTCCTTAATCCACTCCATAACAAGTGGATCTTGTCCCATGGCTGTCCCTTGACCACCCTTGGCCTATATAACATCTTGTAGAGGATGAAAACCCTAAGAGAAATTCGTATGTCCTTATTTTGGGTTTCTTCCTAACATTTGTGTGTGCAGGTCGCAGCAGCCACCTCCAGCCCTTGTTCCACCTTGGTGTGTGCGTGAATGTGAAGGGAAGAAGGAGGAATCAAAGTTCCAATCAAACCTCTGCTGCTGTCTGCGAGCGAAATCGAGATTCAGCCACATCCGAGCCAAGATCGTCAAGAACGGTCATCGTGCTGCACAAGTGTTTGATAAAATTCGCAGAAGAGAAAGGGAGTTCTATTTTGTGTGTGCAGGTTCAGAGTTGCAGCCTTCAAGCCCTATTCCACCTTGCTCTGAAGCTGAAATCCAAAGGAAGGAGCTTGAATAAAAGCCCAAGATCATATACATCGAAGAGTTGCATCGGACATCAAGCTTCAACATCCATTCGTGCTAGAATCCTTCATCATCCTTCAAGATCGATCTAAGGGGAGTCAAGAGAGATCCAAGGGAGATCAAGAGGGTGCTTTCCAAGGAAAGGAAGAGCCAAGTAAGCCCGGATTAAAGCTTTGATCAAGTGGAGATTGAAGCCACATTCAAGATCAACAACCTACATTCAAAGGGGAGCCAAATCAGGAGTTTTTCTAAACTGAGTCTTATTGTGTTTTAAAGTTCAGATTTGTATCTCTTAAACTGCATACTTGTGTGTGTGTGGATCGTTGTTAGATCCGTGGTTATGTGTGTGTGTCGTATTTGATTCATATGTGTGCGTAGGTCTTCCTAGATCTACGTGTGTGTGAGGTTTGCTGCACTTGTCGCAGCGTGTGTGCGTTTTGTTGATCCGCTTGTTGGATCGTGTTGGAGACATCATCTCCGTGTGTGTGTGTTTACTGGGGCTCATCCCCGTGTGTGTGTGCAGGCGTCGTCCTGCGTGTGTGGTTGGAGCGTCATCTCCGGTTGGGGATTTATCCCCGAGTGAAGCCTCACCTAGTTTGGTGAGGGGTGGACGTAGGGAGCCCATCGAGGTCCCGAACCACCTTAAAATCCTTGTGCATTGTGGTTTGCTTTGTGCGTTGGCTTGGTTTGATTGTTGAATCCTGTTATATGATCGTGTGGAATGGTGAGATTGAGAGAATCTGTTTATTGGCATAATCAACTTCCTTAATCTTGTTGTAAGGAGTTTACTCCACCACGCAACATTCGTCTTATGGTCTAGTGTGGGGGTTAGTGTAGGTTGTAATCTTACTTGCATGTTCATCATATTTGATGTTTTAATTGTTGTTTCATTACACTTGTTAAAAAGGGTAGAGTTTCCTTAAAATTTGTAATCACCCAATTCACCCCCCTCTTGGGTGTCATTGATCGTGGGACCCAACAATTGGTATCAGAGGTAAGGCTCTAATTTCATAGATCTAACGATCTAGAGTGATCTGGATCAATGACCACCATGATGTACACCTTGAACTCACCACCCATGTTTGATGGCTGTAATTTTGATTTGTGGTTAGGTAGAATGTTTAGTCTAGTCAATTCATATGAACCTAAGCTGTGGAAGCTTATTTCACATGGTCCTCATGAATTGCCTAAAGATAAAAATGTCTGGACTGAAAATCAAAAGCACAAAGATGATCAAAATTGCTTGGTTTTGAAGTTGCTTATTGCTTCAGTTGATTCTAACTATTTCCCCTTTGTCTCCCAGTGTAGATGCGCGAAGGAAATACTGGATGGATTGGCAGACATCAAGGAAGAGCATAAAGACAGATGTCTTATAGCGGGCACGAGTGATCAAGGGAGTGATCAACAAAGTGGATCAAGCTCAAGGGTAAATTCTGACTCCGATTTTGAAGATGAATTTAGCTATGAAGAACTGTTGAATGCATATGATGAGCTTACTGAAAAACACAAAAAGTTAAAATTAGAAAACAAAAAATTAAAAAAGAATGCTGGTCAAAATAAATGTGATTCTCTTTGTAAAGAATGCTCACACTTGAAGGAATTGATTGATGATCATGTGTTCGACATTGAAATTCACAAAGATCAAATCTCTTCTTTGAGAAATGAAAACAAAGAGCTGAGAGAGAGAGTTAGTCTTATGAACAATGGTCAAAATGAGGCTGCTCATGATAAAAATCTTGAAATGGAAAATGAGAAACTGAAGGAATTGAACAATACCATTTCTGAAAGATTGCTTATTTTTGAAAAAGGAAAAAGTTTTTTTGTTGATCAATGTGAAGAAATGCATGTGATGAAACAAGAAATGGAAACCTACAAAATCATCAACACCTAATTACATGAACAAGTCAAGACTTGTGAAAATAAGATGGTTTCCTATGAATTGCACATTTCATCACTTGAAAAAGAAATTTCTGATTTGAATGCTTCTTTATCTAGATTTGTCAATGGTCAAGAAAACTTGGATAAACTGTTGGGAATGAAAGTAAACTTTCAAAGAGAAGGGCCGGGGTTCAATCCTGTGAACAAAAAGAAATTTGAAAGTAAAATATATACTTCATTTGTTCATGACAATTGTGCACCTACCACCTCCACATCTTACTCCCAGCAACCCACTGTATCAAGAACCCAATCAAATCAGAAAAATAATGTGAATGTCCAAAAGCTTCAAAAAAAAACAAAAATCAGAAAATCAACATACATCAAAAATCTAAAAATGTTGCTAGCATCTCCATGCATGTTGAACATACTTCTTCCACACACACACAACCACCTAGAAAGAAATTCTCATATTTTTATTGTGGAAAATATGGACATGCCATGCATGATTGTTTTATGAGAAAGAATGATGATTTAGAAGCATGTAGAAAAAGAATGAAACCTTTTACAAATGGGAAACAAGAGTGGAACAAAAAATCACATGCTTCAAAGAATCCTCGTGCTTCTAAGAACTCAAAGTCATGTTGCAACTACTGTGGTAAATTTGGACATATGGTGCATGATTGTTTTCTGAAGAAAATTGATGATTTGAATGTTGTTATGAAGTGGAAGCCACGTGCCAAAGATGCTGCTAACCCACAAGGACCCAAGATGGTTTGGGTACCTAAGAATGCCAAATGAGGAATTTGTTTTGCAGGTGTGCCTTGGGAATGTAAAGTATGAAATCTATTTTTATCACGAAGGTAAGGCATACAAGTGGGATAAATCAGGTTAAAAGAAAAATCCAAACTGAAATTTGGAAATTCAGGTGATATCCCTCTCGCTCTCTTCAGTAATTATGTCATTGTTTGATTCATATTGTGCTGAATTATCTTGTGTTAATGCACATGTTTGTTCATGCATTCCATCCATAGATAGTTGCATACACTTGTGCATATCATCCTCATATAGCATCTTGTTGAAGTGGTGCTTTAAAATCATCAATAAAATTCACTACATTTGTTGAGCTTGCATACACCCGCATGTTTGTATACACCCTTTCACACTCTGTCATGCTATAGTTGAACATTGTGAATTCATGTCATAATACACATCAATCCTCCTACCTTCATCATCCATGACTACATAGTATATCAAATGGTGACATGTGGAAGGGCAGGTCAAGCATGTCTGAAAACTATCACTAAGCGTGAGGTGATCTTTGGATCTAAGTTCTCTGCCTGGTACTCTGAGTCGTTTACTTAAAAGGCTGCATATGACATTGGATTGTTACTGAACATCTTGCATTCTTGCACACACTAAGGGGGAGCAACCACATTCACCATATGAGTTCAATGATTAGGTTCACACATGAGTCATGCACTGCATCTTGAGCTATCTAGAGGATTTTGGTTGTTAAAATAATTTATGATGCCAAAGTTAATAAATTTGAATCAAAATTGACAAATCAATTCTTGTTGTTCTTGGATGCAGATTACACTCCCAAAATCCAAATGCTGATGGGCTGGCCGTGACCAAGTTTGAATCAAATGAGGAATACCTTGCAAGGATGAAAATGATAAAAATTTTCTTAATTCACCACTGGGAGATAGGAAGTGATCTTGATAGTAACCAAGATATGGTATGAAAAGTGTGCGTCTCTATTAATGAAGGATGGGTTCAATAGGTGAAAGACTTGGAAGAAAAAGGATTCTCAAGGCAAAGGTAAGAAAGTAAAATCTGAAATATCAACCTCCGTGAGGTTGGCAATCTTAGT
Organism: Amorphophallus konjac; assembly: GCA_022559845.1. Classification (NCBI taxonomy): domain Eukaryota; kingdom Viridiplantae; phylum Streptophyta; class Magnoliopsida; order Alismatales; family Araceae; genus Amorphophallus; species Amorphophallus konjac. Next base: position 270,390,779 of record CM040118.1, on the reverse strand, counting down.
GATTGAAGGCTTCCAATCTTGTCTCCTGAACCAAGGTAATTCAACCTTGTTAAATCATGAAATGGTCTTTTGTCACTCGGTGATACCTTTAGATGACAAGTGTTGATTCTAAAAACTTGAGTTGTCATTTACTAGCATGTTGTGACAAATTGGTTGAATCTAGTTTGATGTGATGAACATACTCAATTGATTTAACAAAATGAAAACCCTGAGAGATGTGCATGAAGTGGTTGGTTACTGAATGTCACTTGAATTGAATTGCATGTCTGGTATATCAAATGACGTTTGTGAAAGAGTGGATTATATCCACTTGGAAGCATTCCCTATGCGTTGAGTTGGGTCTTAGGACTAAAATCTCCGCCTCGTACCAGATCTGGATTTGCTTGTGATTGATTAATTGTTGAATGAATCCCTGAGATGAGTTATGTGAATTGAAAATATGTTTTTGATTAAATGATCCATACATTTGACTTTTGGATGAACTCTCATTTCAAAACTTGTGAAAGACCTTTGAAAATCTGTTTTTGAACAATTCTGAAATTTGGGTTGCATTGCTTACTTTTGATCATTTATGCACCCTTATTCATAAAGGTCTTGTCATAAACAATGTTTGCTGATTCATGGATTGAATGAGGATGAACTCAATAAGATTTCTGTCACACTGGCTTGGAAATCGAAGCTCTCATCTTATTTTTGCATCATGTCTTTCATTCTCATACAACTATAGGTTGTATACATCGGAATCCAATGCATTAGGTGCATTTAGTTCACTCAAATGAAAAACCAAAAACACACACTTTGCACCCATGTTAATTTCTGCATTGCATTAGAACTTATGCATTAGTCGCACTTAGTTCATTCTTTTGGCATCCTTTCAATTGGTATCAAATTGACATCACATTGCTCGCATGCATGTCATAGTGCATTTGCATAAACTCTCAATGTGTACTTGTGTGTTAGTATATGCTATTCACCCCCATCTTTGAAATTTCTATGACCTTATGCTTTCTTGATAAATAATGTTGCATTTGAAGTCATTATTGGTGTACTTCATGTTATACACTTTGGGGAGAGTAAAAGTACATCTATTTAGGGGGAGTTTTATTGTTATGTATTCATGATATTTTCGGTATACATGCTGAATCAAATTCGCACATTTCATGCACAAAATATGAAAATGAGTGTTAAAGATAAGGATATATGAATTTCTTTTCAACACTCTTGAGATGTTAAACTTGCTGCATGTATGTTGAAGAGACAGTTCAGGAAAAAGCTCCTACCTATCTTTGTTGAAAAATCTGAAATAAAAATGAACGGCAGAGCAATGCTTGGTCTCACTGAGTAAACTGGGCACATGTCACTTGAGACGTGATGTGGTTCATATCTGAAAAGTGTTGACTAGTACCTCTGTTCAAAATGAGGTGAGATGGTTCAGTATTCTAAGTAACCGGGGATTCTGGCATGAGCTCCATACGTCTACTCGCGTAAAAAGGGATCATTTTGAACCTGATCACTCTTGAAAAATTCTGACTATCATGTGATACTGGTTGAGATGAAAAAATATTGGTGAAAACTCAATTGTGATAGAGCGTAGCCTTTAATACGCTGTTCTCGAAATTGAAGTGCAGTCTGTAAAATATCTCCCTGTGTTGATATGAAAATCTAAATATCCATATTGAAATCATCATTTTTCATGTTACTCACTTACACATCTGAGAATTTGATTTAATATGTATTCAGAAAGTTAATTGACTGCATTAGTAATTACATTAATCTCCTATATGATTAGAAAATCTCCCATGTGCTACACATGTATATTCCGATTATCATGACTCTCTTGCATCTTTCCTATACCCATCCCCTCTTAAATAAGTACGGGGGAGCTGTGTTGCATGTATATATATATATATATATATATATATATATATATATATATATATATATATATATATATATATCTATTTGTTTGCTTGTGTATGCATCTTACATGCCATCCTTTGCATAAGTTGCATCTCATACATTTCAAACAACAAATCAAAAATTAAAAATCTGGAAACTATTGAAAACCAAAAATTGAGTGGACTTCCCATGCTATTTACATGCTCAATAAATTCTTGTGTTTGCTTGGCAAATGGGGAGAAAAATTGGGCACATCCAAGTAATCAACATTTGGTATCCTCTCTAGCCAACAATTGGTGTTTCCCATACATTCCATGAACCCACTTATTTATAACTTCCTCCTGCTTCATCAGAATTTCAAATGTCGGTTACTATTCCTTGCACATTTATCATGCTACAATGTGCCTCTCCTCTATTTCATCTTCATGGGGGAGTATGATTGGCATTACCCCGCTTTTTGATAATGTCAAAGGGGGAGAAATATTTCATGTGATTCATGTTTGCTGGTTTCATGATTGGGGGAGAACAACATGCTGGATGGATTCATGTTTAGGGATTCATGATTGGGAGAGAACCTTCTTTTATGATGAGGGTTTATGCATAGCATTCATACACTTTACTTCTCCATACATACATATCTGCATTCACATGCTTCACTATCATGGATCTTGAGTTGCACATGTTACATATGTCATAAACTTTACCTTCTTGGCTATTTCTGTCATATAATGACTCACAATGTTGCCATCATCAAAAAGGGGGAGATTGTTGAATACGTGTGCACCATGATTACTGTTATGGTTTTGATGATAGCAACTACTATAAGTCACACTGTGCTTGCATATGATGTCATTGTGTATCTGTTTAAGCAGTTAGTCATTTCATCGAATAGGTTGTGTGCATGAGCAATGCATCAGTGCATACCACTGTTCATATCTTGCATTGGTTCATTCATATAGTCGATGCATCTCTTATGCTGCTACACAACAAGTCTATACATTGGTTGCAGGCACATCAAAGTCTGTACATCCTTCAGCAGCAAGTCTATACATCAGCAAGTCTATACAGCCAGTAAGTCTATACGTTAGCAAATCTATACATCCTGCAACAAGAAGTCTGTACGTTGGCTGATTGCACAGACTCAAAGTCTGTACGTTGGCTGCTAGCTCAAATTCAAAGTCTATACACTCTTCAAACTCCACACATTCTTCAAAGTCTATACACTCTTCAAACTCCATTCATTCTTCAAAGTCTATACACTCTTCAAAGTCTATTCATTCCTTCATTTCAATCGGACCTCTCAACCCCAGTGCGAGGGTCGACCCCCGTGGGTCTTTCATCTCCAGCTGAAAGGGTCGACCCATTGGGTCGACCCCCAGCTGCAAGGGTCGACCCCAAGGGTCAACCCCTGGTGATTATTTTTCAGGACCCAGCGGGCTCCTTCACCAGACCTGCAAGGGTCGACCCCAAGGGTCGACCCATTCACTCGAGGGTCGACCCCTATTGGCAGATTTTGTAAACCCGCACTGGTTCCTGGAAGGGTCGACTCATGCTGTCTGGCCCATCTGGCCCCTCACGAGGGTCAACCCCAAGGGTCGACCCTTTCTGGTCTGGGCGGCGCCGTGATTGTGGACTCTTGGCATTTCGACCAAATGGTCCAACCACACTTGTGTGGCTGTCCTTAATCCACTCCATAACAAGTGGATCTTGTCCCATGGCTGTCCCTTGACCACCCTTGGCCTATATAACATCTTGTAGAGGATGAAAACCCTAAGAGAAATTCGTATGTCCTGATTTTGGGTTTCTTCCTAACATTTGTGTGTGCAGGTCGCAACAGCCACCTCCAGCCCTTATTCCACCTTGGTGTGTGCATGAATGTGAAGGGAAGAAGGAGGAATCAAAGTTCCAATCAAGCCTCTGCTGCTGGCTGCGAGCGAAATTGAGATTCAGCCACATCCGAGCCAAGATCGTCAAGAACGGTCATCGTGCTGCACAAGTGTTTGATAAAATTCGCAGAAGAGAAAGGGAGTTCTATTTTGTGTGTGCAGGTTCGGAGTTGCAGCCTTCAAGCCCTATTCCACCTTGCTCTGAAGCTGAAATCCAAAGGAAGGAGCTTGAATAAAAGTCCAAGATCATATACATCGAAGAGCTGCATCGGACATCAAGCTTCAACATCCATTCGTGCTAGAATCCTTCATCATCCTTCAAGATCGATCTAAGGGGAGTCAAGAGAGATCCAAGGGAGATCAAGAGGGTGTTGTCCAAGGAAAGGAAGAGCCAAGTAAGCCCGGATTAAAGCTTTGATCAAGTGGAGATTGAAGCCACATTCAAGATCAACAACCTACATTCAAAGGGGAGCCAAATCAGGATTTTTTCTAAACTGAGTCTTATTGTGTTTTAAAGTTCAGATTTGTATCTCTTAAACTGCATACTTTTGTGTTTGTGGATCGTTGTTAGATCCGTGGTTATGTGTGTGTGTGTGTCGTAATTGATTCATGTGTGTGCGTAGGTCTTCCTAGATCTACGTGTGTGTGAGGTTTGCTGCACTTGTCGCAGCGTGTGTGCGTTTTGTTGATCCGCTTGTTGGATCGTGTTGGAGACATTGTCTCCGTGTGTGTGTGCAGGCGTCGTCCTGGGTGTGTGGTTGGAGCGTCGTCTCCGGTTGGGGATTTATCCCCGAGTGAAGCCTCACCTAGTTTGGTGAGGGGTGGACGTAGGGAGCCCATCGAGGTCCCGAACCACCTTAAAATCATTGTGCATTGTGATTTACTTTGTGCGTTGGCTTGGTTTGATTATTTAATCCTCTTATATGATCGTGTGGGAACGGTGAGATTGAGAGAATCTATTTATTGGCATAATCAACTTCCTTAATCTTGTTGTAAGGAGTTTACTCCACCACGCAGCATTCGTCTTGTCGTCTAGTGTGGGGGTTAGTGTAGGTTGTAATCTTACTTGCATGTTCATCATATTTGATGTTTTAATTGTTGTTTCATTACACTTGTTAAAAAGGGAAGAGTTTCCTTAAAATTTGTAATCATCCAATTCACCCCCCCTCTTGGGTGTCATTGATCGTAGGACCCAACACAAGGGATAGAAGATAATAACCTGCAGACTGATCTCTACATATTTACTATTCAAGATGGGAATGATATACCCATATGGTCTTTTACCAATTCTGGTAATTTTAATATCAAGTCTACTTATTGTTACATCAAAGGGCAACTGGTTGGTGCACCTGCTACAAAGCTATGGTATCGAAGATTCCCCCCCCCCCCCCCGTGCTTCCTTATTCTACTGAAAAATTCTAAACCATGATGTGCCAGTTGACATCCGGATCCAAAATAGTGGAATTCACATTGCAACTCGCTGTGATTGTTGTTCATTCTCTCATGCTATTGAAAACATTGATCATCTCTTTATTACTAGTGAAGTGGCTACTTATCTGTGGAATAAATTTGGCCTTCTAATTGATAATCCTCATTTGGAAATTAATACCATTTACAGTCGCCTTCATAACATTCTCAATGAGGCAACTATTCACAGTCCGCAAGGATTTATAACTCTGCTAGTGGCTATGATGATTGTTTGGGAAATATGGAAATATAGATGTCGTAACAGATTTGAAGGACTCAGAACTAATTTCTCTCGGATAGCTGATCAGATTCAAGATGATATTGCCCAGATTATGAGGCAGATTACTTTCAAATATGGTGTTGGTAATTCCTTGCGTTACACTCTCCAGTCATTGGGCATTACTGTCAATCATAAGGCTTTATCTTGCATTACTGTTCGATGGCTTGCACCCAAATCAGATTTTTCACTCAATGTTGATGGCACTAGCAAAGGTAATCCCGGTCGCTCCGAGGGGGTGGATGTTTCATAGATTACCATGGAAAAATGCTGTTGGGTTTCTCTTAGTATTATGGTCATGGCTCCAACATGGTTGCAGAAGGAAGGGCTCTTCTTGATGGCCTAAGATTAGCCCAGCTGCACAATATCCCTATTTCTGTTATTTTCACTGATTCTCTTGCCTTGGTTGAACTGTTAAAACATAATAGAAGCCCTCCTTGGTCACTCCTTCCATGGTGGAGAAAGCTACAGGACATTTTCAGCTTGCTTCAATGTCCCATAGTTCATACTTATAGGGAAGCAAATCAACTTGCGGATGCTTTGGCGAACTATGCTGTCTTCATAGGCCGCAACATTGTTTTCTCATCTACAAGGGAGCTGCCTCTTATGGCTAGAGGATATGTCACGGCTGATGCTTCTGGCATCCCTAATATTCGCACCCGGCGTGTATAGTTACATTTTTTTTTCTCATTCTACACCCGGCATGTACAGTTATAGTTTTTTTACTTCTCCTTTTTGTATTCCAGGGGCATGGCCCCCATGAACTCTTATTCATTCTTCAATGCAATAAAAATCACATCTAGTGGAGTGAGGGTGGAGTGAGAACATTCCTTTCCTCTGGAAAGGGGTGCACTCTCCCTTCGTTCCATTAGATGATTTGAGGAAAAAAAAAGTTTGTGTATGGATAGTAAGGCAATTAAGACTCTAATTATAGTAATCCTTGTCACAGTAGAGTATACATCAAAGTAATCTACATTAACTTTTTGTGTAAATCCTTTAGCTACCAATCGGGCTTTATATTTATCTATAGTTCCATCTGGTTTTAGTTTTCTTTTAAATATTCATTTACATCCAAAAGGTTTACATCCGGGAGGTAAGTCAGTCAATACTCATGTGTTATTTTGGATTATTGAATCCATTTCATTACCTATGGCTTCCTTCCAGAAAGGTGAATTAATAGAGTTTATGACCTCAGAGTATGTTGTTGGAGAATCCTCTATTAGTAATGCATAAAAGTCTTCAAAGACTATTTCTGTTCTCACTCTTTTACTTCTTCTTGGTTCGATAGAAGTTTCTACTTCTTCTCTACAGTCAGTGTGATTAGAACTAGAGCTAGGTTCATTATTTCCTATATTAGTTTCAATTCTAGTTTTAAAGGGAAATACATTTTCATAATAAACAGCATCTCTAGCCTCAATTATGGTATTATTAGATATGTCACTTATTTTAGAATTAATTACTAAGAATCGATTCGTGTTACTTAAAAATATATCTGCATTATTATTTGTGGTGTAGCCTATGAAGATAGCATCTATGGTTTTAGGTCCAATTTTCTTCCTTTTATTTTCAAGTACTTTTACTTTTGCGAAGCACCCCCACACTTTTAGAAAATTTAAGTTAGGTCCTCTCCTCTTTCAAATTTCATAAGACATAGAGTCGTTTTGTTTAAATGGAATTCTGTTAAGAATATAACATGTAGTTAAAAGGGTCTCCCCCCATAAGTTCTCGGGTGCGCCTGATCAACTAATTAGTATTGAGTTAACCATGTCCATTAATGTTCTATTTTTCCTTTCAGCTACACTGTTTGACTGAGAAGAGTAGGGGGCAATTACCTCATGGATTATTCCACATTCTTGATAGAACTGAGTGAGTGAGAGAGAGATGTACTCTCCTCCTCTATCAGACTGAAGCATTTTAATTTTCTTTCATTGTTGGTTTTCTACTTTAGCCTTATAGGTTTAAAATTTGGTTAATACTTCATCTTTTTTTTTAATTAGATATAGGTAGCAGAATTTTGATCAGTCATCAATAAAGGTCACAAAATATTTGTTGCCACCTCTAGATAATCGTTCAGAGTCACATACATCACTATGTATTAACTCTAAGATATCACAGTCTCTATCCACTATTTTAAATGGTTGTTTGGATAATTTCGCTTCGACACAGATTTCACATTTTTCTTGATTTTTGATATCCATTTTAGGAATCAAGTTTAAACACATTATTCTTTTAATCGAGTTATAGTTAACATGTCCCAATCTTGAATACCATGTAGAAGATGATTCGACATTCGACACAATTGATTGTTCATTGAAAGAAGATGTACATACATTCAATTTGAAAAGACCATTACACAGAAATCCCTTGCCAATAAAGGACAACCCTTTAGTTATTACAACTTTATTTGACTCAAACACTAATTTATATCCTTGCTGCACTAGAAGGGACCCACTAATGAGGTTCCGCCTGATGTCGGGAACATGGTGAACGCTGTGATGGGTCAATATTCTACCTGAAGTCAACTTCTGATCTACTCTCCCAATCCCTAACACATGCGCTTCCGCATTATTCCCCATCATCATAGCTCTGACACCTGAGTCCTGATAAGTGGAAAACCAAGAGCGATCAACACATACATGAATGTTAGCTCCGGTGTCAATCCACCAATCAATAGTCAAATGGGTCGAGTTCACCTCACGGTTTAAGAGAACTGACCTTAGTGTGGGCTCATATACTCCAGCATCTGCAGTCACAATGTTGACTTGAGGATCAGTTGGAGGACAATCATTTTTCTTCCTCTTTCGAGACGACTTCTTTTGGAAATAGCATTGATATGCTAGATGGTTCGACCACCCACACACGTAGCAGCAATGATCCCCATTGTTCTCATTTAGCTTTTTATTTTGAGGATTTAGATTTTGAGATTTTTTGTTGTGGAATGGGCGGTGATTTTTCTTTAAATGGTTGCGCTTTGGAGGAAAGGGTTTCTTATGAGTTTTAAATGATTTATTTTCAACCATGTTGGCTTTAGGTAATTTGTAGTTATGTGTGGAGATCTCTCTAAGTCTATGTTGCTCCTCTACTCTAATGTAATCAAACACTTGAGATAGAGTGAGATTACCTTGAGTATGACTTAGTGTTTTGGTGAAATCAGACCAAGAAGGGGGTAATTTATCCAATAGGCAGGCGACTTGGAATGATTCATCTAGTTGTGATCCTATGGCTCTTAGTTCATGGATAATGCCCTCAAATTGGTGTATTTGGCTATTCATTGGTTTATTATCTACAAACTTACATTTGTTAAAATCTGATGCCTTAAACCTCTTGATGCCAGCATCATCAAGCCCATATTTAGCCTCTAAGGCATCCCACAGTTCACTAGCACTTTTGGAGTTATAATAAAGGTCATAAAGGCTGTCGGATAGTATACCTAAGATTCTGTGGAGGCAATGGTAATCAACTTCTTTGGGGTTTATGGAGGTAGATGACTCGGGTTCAGCTTGTGCACGGGATGCACGAGTGTGAACACGTCGGGTGGTGGTTTGAGAGGAACCCGACTCACGACTCTCAGTGGCGCTCTCACTAATGACTGAAATTAAACCGAGCGTGGGTAACCAAAATATCATTTGATTTTGTCATCTTCTAAAGTTTCCTCCATCAAATCTCTCCAATTTGGCACTAAGGTTTTCCTTGGTCATTAGATTCGCTATTTGAGAATAATGTGGAGAAAACACAATCTGTAAATAAAGTATTTTAAGTTTTTTTCAACACATTTGAATTTATAAAATTAGCAAATAATTAGTTCTCACAAAATGGCCAATGAGTTAAAACTTAATGATAGCTCAACAATAAGTTAATTACAATAAGGAATAATATTTTTTTTCTAGCAAGTAGTATTTTTTTGAATTTTTTTCAGCAAATAAGAATAACTAGTTTATTAAACTAATAAAAAATACCACTTTCAGAATTTTATTTTCAGAGACGGAACTAAATATTTTTCTGTAAACAGAAATGATTTTTCAAGATTTAATTTTCTCAAAATAGAATTAATTTACATAAACCGAAGAAATATTAAGAATTTTTTGATTTTCTGAAAACAGAAATAATACCTCCAAACAATAAGAAATACATAAAATTTTTAACAGTAATATTTTTTTTTCTATGAACAGCGTAAAATTTTTTTTCCAGAAATTAATTTATTGTAAACAAAATTTATTTCACACAGAAATGATTTTCAGAAATGTAGTTTCTGAAAAATAGAAATAATTATTTTCTAGAAATAGAGTCGACACATACATTTTCTGTAAATAAATTAATTCTCTATGAACAATAGTAAGTTTTTAGATATTAATATACTATAAAAAGAAATTATTTCATACAAAAATAATTTTCAGAATTAGATTTTCTGATTATAGTAAAAGGCCGATAACTATTTACAGTGAATTTAACATTAATGTATTTCACACACTTACTGTTCTAATAACAATTAAACAAAGATTTAGTTAAATTTGCTGTTAATTTTAAACTATGTATGTGCAGTTGAGGTTGTACTGATTTGTTTTGTTTTAATATTATTATTATTTTATCTGTGCTCAGAAAATATCGTCAACACTATTTGACTTTGTTTAGTATTATATAAGATGATATTTTAAGACTAACTTAAAATATTTTAATATGATGCTCTGTAAATAACATGGCTAAGCAAGTTTACGTGTTAGATGGCTAAGAATTAAATCGATTGTTTAAATAATATCTAAACAATTAATAATCTTTGACAGGTTTCACGTTGACAGGTTTAAGATATTTAATCAGTTAGTACTATACAAATGTTGACAGATTTGATATTGATAAGTTTAAGACTAGTCTGCATAGTAGACGTGGTTCAAAATTGACTTTTAAAGCACATAAATTTAGTGCGTCTAAGATGTTATTTAAAATGTTATATTATAACGATAAGTTAGAGTCTTTGTGGAAAGATGTTATTTGATTCACTTTTAATGTTATTTTAATATACTTTTAAAACACGTCTATGTATCATATGTTAGTTAAGATTAGGGTGTGCTTCTTCTGCTATTACAAATAAAAGTGTCTATGCTTTAAGAATGTGTCTAACTACTGCATCACTATTTAGTGTTTTTTTTTCTAAATCTAATTTCAACAATATAATAAACAATAGAGCTCTTCGAATGATAGAATTATATTGTTGAAATTAACAAAAACAACAATAAATAATTAGAAATAACTAAGTTTAGAATAGGCTTATCGGGTCGAAGCGCGTAGTCGCTTGAACTAAGAGATCTATTGCCACCCAACATGCGGGTCTCGCGGCAACGGCCTCTTAGAGATACGACGACCCTCGGGTAGGCGATTCCCTCTCTCCCGCCAGCACGTCCTCGGAGAGAGATTTACGAATCTCGGTCTAGCATTCAAGAACTCAGCAGAAACAAAATAAAAGGGAAGAAGAGAGAAGAAAGAATTGTGAGAAATACGAGCTCTCTCTTATAGTTTAACACCCTTCTGCAGGAACCCTTTGGAACCTCAAATGATCACCCATGGTCATCAATTTATAAGGTTCAAGGGAGCATTCGAAGGAGGAGCGCCAATAAATGACGCTCCTCAAATGTCCCTTTCCCTAGGGGACAACTAAGTCATTAGGGAATGCTATTGTCAATAAAACGGTGCCTAATATACAGGAAAGTCATTAGGGGATGCAATTATCAACAACACGGTTCCTAATGTGCAGCAAAGTCATTATCATACAGTAAATGAATAGTGAGTGATTGTGAAGGTTTTTAAAACACATGACAAAAAAGTCTAACAGCCCAGACAAGGGCATTTATAGACGGAGACCCTCGTTCGTCTTCTTCTCTCTTTACTCCCCTTGGCTCTCTATTCCCCTTCTATCGATGCTGCTCTCTCATTCCTTTTTTTTTTGCTGCTCATGCGCTCTTTTTTTTCTTCCGCTCCAAGCTTCTTCTCATCCCTCTTCGCATCTCCGAACTGGGCCCCTTTTATAAGTAGGGAGACCGGCACCCACTCGGCGGCTGGAGACAGGTGGTGTGATACGGCGGTTGGGAGCGCGGGGCGCGCCTTTCTTGCCGCCGGATTAGGCTTGCCCACCGGGTGGCGCCTGGCCGCCGAATACTCGCGTGTGTGATGGCCCATCTCAACCCATTTGATCATTTCTTGAATAATTTCATCATTCTTTGGCCTATTTAGCTTATTTAGGCCCATTTAAGCCCTTTTCAGTTCTTTTACGCTTCTTTGTCCTCTTCTTTATTCCTAGAAAATAAGAAACAACATAATTAAGATATTTCAGCAGAAATGAAATGTATCAACATTATTATTCTTATATAGCCTTTGTTTATTATTGTTGTTGTTATTTTTCGCGTGTCAACACCATCATATTTCCCCAACTCTATTCCACCGGTGACATAGATCACAATGTCTCGAGTAATGGCACGGCAATCGACATGACTTACATAGCCAAAAATAATCTCACGTCGGGGAGACAACCTTCTCTATTGGTCAGAATCCTCCAATACTCTACCAATTCTCTAAAATCCTTCCATTTCCTACCATGACTATGATCCTGGACTTGTGGGTTATGGGCCCACGCTGTTTCCACTGTGCACTATGCACAAAACGCGCAATCATCACAAATAACTCGACATCTGCATTCCAAACATTTCTCAACACAGCTGGATAACTTCCAAAAAATAGGGTGAGGAAAGCTCAAATATGTAGAACCTCGAGCACAGGCTCTGTCTCCTGGTCAGGCAATCCTCCTGTAATTCCGCAGGCGCCGATCCACAACGCAACGAAAATCACAATACCAGTCACAAATTCTCTCACACATAGCCCAGTTGGCACTCATCACTTCAAAATAACGCCAACACTCCCTTACTCATCTAGGGGAGGGCATAAATTCTTGCAGGCCACCACACCGCCAATAAGTAGGGTACTTCTCACACAGACTCCTTGGCATACTCATGGAGGTCAACCAATCCGAACACGCAATGAAAGATGGTAGAATTCAACCAAAACACAATCCTCTCCTACCAAAGAGACACCAATATACCTCCTACGAGGTGGGAGATCTCCATGCTTCCCCTGACCTCGAATCTCATCCACGCTGGTAACTTCACCTTCCAACACCAGGAAAAGCCATCACCACCATCAGGTTAGCTTATCTGACAACACTCACCAAGTGTTCCTCTAGACCACACTAGTAGCATTTCCCGGCACACCATCATAACTTGCCAAACAACGACTCACCGCGCCTCGAATACTAACTCAGCTGATCGCCAACCGCACTCTGCCACAGCTGTTGAGTTGGCTGCTACTGCACGCTCCCTTCCTATACCTATCTCTGATCTCGGAATCATTAACCTGTCAAAAAGCTTACCGAGGAGCGAAGAAATCACTAAAGAGGCCAGGCTCGAAGGCTACTACACTTACACCTCTCACCTCTGGACATTATTCCATTGGATCTGTCCTTGCTAAAACCGTCCCACTTTTAACTCCCGTGTCCTCAAAAATATCTAACTCCAGGGCTGCTATTGCTCGGACCACCACGCCCGGAACCACAACACGAATCATGATTAGCACCTGCCAAAGCTAATTCTCGAGCCTGAATTCATCGTTGGGCCTTCACGCTTCATCTGCCACCTCGCGCGCTGCATCTAGTGCTGTGCATAATGGCCCCAATTCCACAATTCGGGCCCAGAACTAAGCCACCGTCATACTATCCTGAATTAGATCCAGAACTGACACCGCCACTCATGCATAGATGAGTAGGACTTAAAACTCACTTGGACATCTCTGCCCATTCCTACCTCGAAATCTACCGAAATGATCAGGACTGGAAAGTCAACTCTAAGACAATAGAGCATGACTAGAATGTCGGGATCGAAAGTCACTAGCTTACCAGGAAAATTCTTTACTCATCCGAGCACTCTCTCGATCAAGGGATCCACTCCACCACCTCAAACCACGACCTTAACACTTTCGGGCTGGCTAAACCTTAAACTAGGGTGGCCAAAATGGCACTAACACATTCGGAGCACACTTATGGCCACCTACCCACGAACTATCGTCGCCAACTGCCGGTCTCGTCACTGGTATCTCTGATACTTCACCAAAACTCATACCTACCTATGAAAACTCTGCCTAACTTAGCACATTTGGGGCCACCAACACTGGGGAAGGTAACCCTCTATCTTACTCCTCAGGCCCTCACGGGCACTCCAATAATAGCCGGATTCGCCTTCACAGTGCCATCATCGCACACTCTAGCTTTCGCGCGAGACATAGTGCGGTAAACAAACACAATCTTATGCCAACTATCGACTGTACTAGACACTCTGGACTCCAGGAAACTACAATTATCTCAAATTTCTATGTACATCCACAACCTTGCTCTGATACCATCTGTAACAACCCAAGATCCGGATACCAGGAATTACCCGATATCATTCGAATCCTGGCCCGCCACCCATGAGCCGGAAGGGTCAGAAGGGTTTCTTGGGTGTTGTGGAGGTACATTGAAATTTGAAATAATGTAAAAAATAATAACATGATTAACAATTTAAATAACATGAAATAAATTACATTTTCAATTAATAAATTAACTACATAGTCTAGACCATGAAGTACAATCTACATGGAAGAAAACATACTGAATCGTCGGGTATGCCCCCGGCTCTGGTAGGCTGGCAACTACTAACCCCCGCGCTGCACCTCCAAACCTTGCGGAGAAATCACAACACTTAAAAAGAAAGGGGTGAGTCGCATCTCATTGGCTTAGTAGGGGTCCCGCGGATCCCCACCATGAAACAACGATGGTAAACAACAGCGATAACGGCAATAATAACAACAACAGTAGCGATCGTAACAACAATAGTAACAGAAAAAGGTGGCGGAAATATAGCTCTCTAAGCTACTTCTGTCAGCAACGGAAAGTAAATCCCGATCTCACAGTCGGGACCGCCGAACCATTGGTGAAATCAAGTGGTGCGGACACCCGAGCAGTTGAGCGGCGCGACACGCCGAGCCACCGGTACCGCACACGGAGCACGACTCGAGCCACCTCAGCGTCCATCTGGCTCGGAGACAGCCTGGAGACTCCGCCTTGAGCCTCCCCATTTTTCATATTTAATTAGACTTTATTTGTGTGTAATTTGTGTTTATTTCGTTGTATTCGGTTTGCTATTTTGATTGTAAGAGGGGCTTATGTACAATTTGGACCCCGTGGGCCCCATCCCATTGAGCCACCTCAGCCAAGGGCCCCATGTGGGGTCAGTCAACATGTCAAATGGAGGCTTCTAGATAGGTGGGCCAAGTGGGGGACAAGTGGCTTGGAAAGTCCACATTTTGGCCACCCACCCCACCTACCAAGTCAAGCCACTCTCCTTGGTCCAAGGGCCGCCCCTCCCCTTGTATTTTTTAATTATTTTTGTGTGTGTGTGTCTCATGCCATCCCAGCCCTTCATCTCCCACTCCTAGATCCTACGGTTGTGGATGGATGTGAGATGTAACATATTTAAGCTTGTATTTTCTATTTTGATGAATTAATGCCATTTGAATCAAAGTATTTCCAAGAGCAAGGGCTGGTGCGCCCCCCTCCTCTCTCCTCCCTCTCCCCCTTGAAGCTGTGAAGGCTTCCATTCTGAGGTGTGACGCCTCGTGTATCGGTTCCGACGATCGCCGCCGCCGCCACGAGCCGCCACCGCACCGCCTTCGCCATCAACGGAGTTCTGCCCGCGCAGTACCACAGGAGCTTCCATGAATTTTCTGTCTCAGCCCCGAGCTCAGATAGATCTGGAGATTTTATTGGGTGTTTCAGAGGTGTCAAGGACATCCCACAAATTTTGGTTTGCCATTCAGATCTCGTTTCATATTTTTTGATTTTCTTCCACTCTTCCATTTCGGTTCTGCTAGAGTTCTATCTAGATTCATCCCCGCCCTGAGTTTCATGTCTTAGGTCCACTTTTTGATTTATTTTGGTTCACCCAATTTTACTGGAGGTTCCACCCATCTACCCCTTCATCCACAATTTTTCTCAATTTTTGGTTCGTCCATTTCATATTTTCTAAAAATCGTTCTAAGTCCCAGCTACAGTTCTGTCCCCTGTTCCCAGATCCGACCACCAGTCACCCCAAAAATCACAGTAAATCACCACCACCTCCAAATCAAATCCTAAAAATAGTCCCAGTTCCGTGGTTTGATCCCATACAACTTGGAAGAAGAGCTCAAGAGCTGAATCGGAGGTTTACTAGGCGGTCAACAGTGGTTCTCATACAAGTATCATGCAAATCTGAGGTTTCGGTTACTGTACAACAGGGGATTGTAAATTCATTAAAGTTCTGATCCGACCAGATCCAGCAGATCTCTCTGGGGCTAGATTGAAGCATTTGAAGAAAGATTTCCAACGATAGCTCATGCGTCCCGATCCGACATCGGGATTGATCGCAGTGGCCGTTTTCGCCGGAGCGTGCGCCTGAAAACAGCAACTAAAAATCCGTGGGCAGCAACTTCAAAGCTTGGGAATCGGGACCGATCGACCCCCGATCGGTGTTCCCGCCGACCGCCGTCCGTGGAGGCGTGCCACCAGGGGTCCCCATCATAGTGGGTCCCACCCCCGCAGATCCGGAGGACAGCGCCATCCGTGGGCCCCGCGGGCCTGCAGAACCCGCCGTTCGGAAAGCACGAAAACGCGGAGTTCGGCACCGCCGGGCGACATCAAGATGTTGCCCGTCAACCCGAGTTGCGTGATTCCAGGGCTCCACATGTGACCTTTTACCTCCCTGCGTGGAGTGGGTCAAATCTTTGTATTGCTGTGATATTGTTTAACCGGGAGTCCGTAATTCGGCCGGGGTTGTCTTCGCCACGCCGGGTGCGTGGAGGTAATGGTCCGAACCTCTTGGCGTTCATTTGCTTAGCTAGTATACGGTCTTTTGCCGCTGTCGAGAGCGTAGGTACTAGCCCGTGTGTCCATGTCACCGCTGTGAGAGTGAGTGTGACCCGTCCCGTGACTCGATCCGAGTCCGGAAGTTGAGTCGGACTACCCTTGACCTCCGCCGGTTCCTTAACCGCGCACGGTCCGCGCTTTCCCTCGCTTGGGACGACGAGTGAGCTTCCACTTCTGTTAGCGACGTTTTGCCACTAGGAGCTCGTAGTGTCGGGCTTAGTGTCTCCCTGGTGTGTGCTGCTGGTCGCGTCTTCATCTAGAGTCCGAGGGTGGCACCTAATAGTGTCGTCTCCCGTGTCCGTCCCGCATCATCAAGGCTACGCTACTGAAGGAAAAATCATGGAATCCCTATCGTGAAGGCTTGTCCTCATGGACAGAGGCCCAACCAAGACCATGTGGTCTAAGGGTACCACTATAAGAAAATGGGAAATATCGACGTAATTTTCCGACGAAAATATATCCGTCGAAAAGACGTCGGAACTATTATAACTTTCCAACGTAAAATATTCTATCGCAAATCCGTCGGTAAATACGGACTGATTTCTGACCCACTATTTTGGGCGAAAATCTATCTCTAAAAAGAGACAAATTGCAGATAATTTAAATTTCATCGGAATTACGTTGGTAAACACCAACTGATTTTTAACAATAAAATTCTGTCACTAATATTTACATATATTTATGTATTAATTAAAAAAATAAAAAAAATATGTTTGTAAATTTTGACTTATTTCCGACTGAATAAGATTCCGTCCGAAACATCTGGAATAGCTTATGTTTAACCGTAATACGTATATGTAATAAATAACAAAAATGAATATAAATATATCAATAGTTTAGCTGGATAATATTCGAATTCGAATCCGTATTAATTAGCGGATAATATTCTAAATCATATTTATTTTTTCGGATACAAATAATATTCAAATTTGAATCGGAGCGGATATAGATATTATAATATTCGTTTCATAAAATATCCCTTCGTAATATTATATATAATATAATATATATATATATATGTAAATAATATATTATAAAATATACAATATAAAATATAAAATATAAAAAATATGATAAGATGGAAGATTGTTACGCTTTCCGAAACTATAATAACTACCCCATTTTAACTATTTGACTTCTAAAATTAAAATCAGCCGTAGTGAGACCCTTCGTCTTTAAAAACCTCAACTCATGAGTAGTTCGTATAAGTTGGGAGAGACCCTTCGTCTTCCACCGACTTTAGGTCTTCCACCAACTTTAGTAAACAAATACAGATACTTTAGCAGCAGCAGGAGTGCAGGACTACATGAGGGAGAGACGTGTGCTAGGAGCCACTATTTTTTCTGTTTGTTAATGCCCCTCTCTCTCTCTCTCTCTCTCTCTCTCTCTCTCTCTCGCTTTCATTTGTCACCACTACAAGCTATTTTTCACGTCCAGACACCCATTTGTTACCCTTAGAAGTTATTTATCATCCTTAGGACCTATTTGTTACCCTTAGAAGTATTTGTCACCCTTACGACCTATTTGTCACCCTTACGACGTATTTCTTACCCTTAGAAGCCATTTATTTTTCCTGCATCCCTTGCTTTTCCCCCCTCGCCGCAGACCATCGCCACCTTGTCCACGTGTCCCCATTGGTGCCCTGCACACCCTCCCCCTCCTCTGTGAACCAGCACCGCCGTGAGTGTCGGCCAGCACACCGTCACACTCCCCCTTGCAGCCACTCCGGATGAGCACCGCTGCCCCTCCGGTGCCGTGCCGTGGCAGCTGACCGTTGTTCCAGCCGGACCCGCCCACCCGCTGTCGTCTAGCACCGTTGCAGCCGCCGTCCTCGGCCGCCCATCGCCATTCCGCCACCGCCGCCCGCGCAGGGCCTCTATAACATCACATCCAAGGTGTGACTGCCATGGTTTAATCCCTCATGTCATGATTCCTAATTTCATCTCTCAGTTCACATATTGGATGTATTTTTATTTTGTTTAATATAATTTTTCAAGATATACAAAAGTGGAAAATAGTCAATTTTTAAGAGAGATGCTGTCGAAATTTTTTAGAATACTCACTCCATTCAAATCACAATTTTGAAATAAGCTCTTTTCTGAAGCAGGTATTATGATCTCTCTCTTTCGGAGAATCAGCAGCGACCAGCCTGTATGTGTAAACCTTCTTGGTCTGTCTTGGTCAAGAAGCAGGACCAATAGCTTGGCGAGATACCAAAGCTATTATTCGTGCTTTTAGAACAGGACAGACCAGGAAGGTTTACACATACAGGCTGGTCGATGCTGATTCTCCAGAAGAGAGAGATCATGATACTGGCGTCAGAAAAGAGCTTCTTTCAAAATTGTGGTTTGAATGGAGTGAGTATTCTAAAAAATTGGTGTCTCAGAGGATTCTAGTGCCGAAACTTTTCAATCACACGAGGGTGACACTGCAGAGTTGGTTGCTTCTAATCTTCGTTTGATCGAATCTGTCGAGTCACTTCGGTTGTGTACAGAGGACAAAGTGGAAGAAGTCGATCCAACTGAGCTAAATGAAGCAATTGTTGGGCAGGAGGAGTCGTCTGAGATAGGGGATTCTTCTGCAACTGGTGATGGTGGAGGATGATCAAACGGATATCTGTTGATTTGTAATTGTAATTGTAAAAAATGACACATTTGAATTAATGTAATTATAATTTCTTTTATTTATTGAGTTATATATTGTGTGGATTTTATCAGGAGATGTGTGTTTTATGTTGAGTTGTGTAGGTTGAGTGTATAATTGTAGTTTTAAAGGGTGATAAATAGATAACAGAAGTAAAATATATGTTTTGAAGCGAAACAAAGGCGACGGCTGGCGAGCGATAAGGGTGACAAATAGATGTTGTGAGTGACAAATAGCCGTTAGCAGTCATAAATAACTCTGTAACGGTGACAAATATCTCATGGCAGTGAAACTTGAAGAAACTCAAGTTCATTTGAAGGGTTTAACTGTGTATGAATTTCCTAACTCTACCAACACGAATCTGAAGCTTTCTTAGTCATCAAACGATACTGATTAAATGAAGCGAAACGTTCATATTATTTTTCTATAATTTTTCACAATTAGGTGATTTTATATTATTGTTATAATGGTATATTTATTAATTATCAATTTTATATTTTTTGTCAAATTTATAATTATTTTATTATTATACTGGTACAATTATTATGATGGGGACATCCTCGACCATTCCATATTTTTTTGAGGATCCCGTTGCTCGCCGACAATGCTCCAGGATGTCGTCACATTTTTGTGAGTCAAGTCATGTAATTTTTTTATTTTATTTGAGTCATAAACTATGTAATTTTCCTTTTATTTGAGTCAAGTACCTAAGTTAATGAGTCATCTACCTAACTTAAGTTTCATATAGTTGATTAGTTTGGTTAATGGGCCCAATTAAGTGAGCTAGGCCTAGGGGCGCCCCCCCTTTCCCCTTGGTTTCTTGTTATTAGTCCAAAAGTCAGGGACTTATTGTAAATTGTCGGATGGCTATAAATAGGACCCCGTTTTCTCCATTTGAGGTTAATGAGATATTGAGAAGAAAATTTGGATTCCCTTAGTTATTTCCTTGGATTGAGAAGCTCCCCCCTTCTCTCTCTCTAGGGGGCGACACCCATTCTCTCTCCTCCCCCTCCCTCTCTCTCCCTTGGGTGCACCTACCCTTTCACCTTCCCCACTGTCCACCTCAGCTGCCACATCATCCCTCTCTCCTCCCCCTCATCCATTCCCCTCTTGCCACCTCACCCACCCTTTCACCTCCCTAGATGCATTAACCCCCCCATTAAAGCATCCTCAACCCCAAGAGCCACTCTCCCCCTCCCAAGGGAGAATCCCATCTCCCCAAGCACCCCTTCCCTTCCCCAACACACCCTTTCCCCTCCTCAAGACACAGAAGTAATTTCCCCATTAACTATCCATTCAAACCAAGGGAGAACCCTCCCTCTAAGCCAACCTGCGCCCCACCCTCTCTCCCCTCCAGCTTCTGGCCGCAGCCCTCCCTCCCCCACCCCTTGGAGACCACTCACACACCCCCTCCCAGCCTCCAAACCCTCCTCTGGTTGCACCACACTCCCCCGCCCCATCCTAGGGACGTCCAGCCCCTTTTCCCACACTCCTACTCTCACAATCCATCACCCTGCTTTGCACCAGTTCGCAGACAGTAGTTAGAGGATGATTTGCAGAGCCAGCCACGTCATCATCGTGCATCTCCTGAAGGTGTATCTTATATTTATGGAAAGCTCTTATAAGCAGCTTCGCAGGCGAGGTGGTCTTGCATCCATCTGTCAACTGTGCTGCCCGGGGAAGCCATTCTCCATCGACTGCGCAAAGCTGCTCCGGCAGGGAACCAGAGCCTAAGAGCAAAATCGACCACGGCCGCCCCTATTTGAGTTTGGTCGTGAGTTTTGGTTGAGGCATTCTCCTCCAAGTCCTCTGCTAGCACTCACAAGAAGGGTACCGTTTGGACCCCGGAGCACAGAGTTCCTAATTTTCTCCCCGGAGTGCGCAAGAAAGTCTCTCTTGAGACAGATCCGGCCCCATCCCACTATTCTGATTCTTGCACTCTGCTCCGACCTCCTCCGGTGATCTCGTTGGTCTTTGATCGAAGAAGACTTGTCCACGATCACAACAGCTCTGGTCCCCCTCTCATCGGATCCCGGGAGCGCTCGTGACGTCCACTCCTTCCAGCAGCAGCGGTTCTGGGATAGCCAGAACCAGGTCCGACCGGCCCTGGTCCCGACTCTGCCTCGGCCACCGTCAACATCGAAACGATCTCCAAAATTTTGGGCATCTTCATGAGCCAACCTAGGATGTTTTCGCGCTGGTCCCATCATCACCAGTAGTCGGAGGACTTCGTGGCGGTGACAACACCAACCTCCTATCCTACTGTTCTAGAGCGGACAGAATCGGCGCGGCTCGGCAATTTGGTTTTAGTTTAGTTCTCCCCACCCTTGCCTTGCCGGCTTAAAGCCCCTCCCTGCGGGAGGTAGTGTTTGCATGTAATATAATTTTTCCCACCCCTAGTTCAACCCCTCTGCGAGGGTGTAGTGATTGTACTAGCAGGTAGCCATTCGAAGCTACATCGACGTAGCGTGCGGGTAAGCCCACGCTTCCTCTCTCGCCCTCGTCTCCGGCCGGGGTTGGCGTCTTCACGCCGACCAGGTGAGATTTGGGCCTCATCCTCTACTGGTTTCACTTCCTTTTCTTGAATATTATTGTCTCTAAATGCCCGTCGATCGGTGAGTGAGTGCCCGATCTCAAATTGCCATCATATGAGTGACTACCGCGGGTGAGTTGTGAGAGAGAAATTACACCCCACGCCTTCGGCGTGCTGGCCGCCCGTGCGATTGGGCATCCTAGGACCCGTTGGGGTTCAACCACAAGCTAGCCATCCTCCAGAGCGTCAAGGTCCCACCCCGGACCCTCTCCATCATCGCTGAGTTGCCCACGGGCACATGTGTGCATTACGCGTGTGAGTCCGCTAGAGTGGGTTCGCCGCTCAAAGTTGATTGCTTACGAGTATAGGTCCAAGGTGCATCGATCTAGTGGCTGCCATCCCAAGGTGGTGTCACATCAAATTGGTATCAGAGCAAGTTCTCAACTTGTCTCTACAAGTTGTTCCTAGGGTATTTTGCATTTAGAGTCTCCCGGTGCATGACCCTTGTCCACCATCATTACCACCTCATACTTGGCATATTCGTCTGCCTTAGACCCATTAGAGGCCTTTGTGTTTGATGGATCCCGCCCTAGTATATATCTAGAGTGGGAGAGCTCCATAGATCGACACTTTGCGAGGTTCACCCTATCAGGGCCTATGCAAGTCAACTATGCCAAGAGTTTGCTCTGGCGCCAAGCTAGGAATGAATGGCAAAACATTGTAGGTTTGAGAGAAGTTAGGAGGCAAGAGCCCATCGACTCTTGGGTTGAGATGAGGAACGAACTTAGGAAGCTTTATGCTCCCTGACCCTCCCCTTCCTACTCGGAGAACCCTAGCCCGAGAAGCACTCCTCCAACCCCACCCGGCCAACTTAAAATCACTCAACCAACCTATGTTCCCCTCCCAACCCCAATCCTACCCCAACCTAGGCCTCCACTACTTCCCCTACCTACACCAATCCAAGCCCACCCTTGCTCACCACCCCGGGTGCACCAAGCACTGGCTATCACCAACCCACCCACCAAGGACCCTCCTTCCCCATTGGAGGTTGAAGTCGTGGCCCACACACTTGACCACGTGAGGACAAATGCCCATCTGGACCCCTCTTATCACCATAGAAGAAGCCCAAGCTCCCACCAATAAGGAAGAAGAGCCTCAATCTTCTCCCACCTCTCATGGCCTGGATCCTCAAGAGCCACACACCATCACACATGGCACCCTCACCATTGTTGAGTCCATACTCCAATGGCTCAAGCAAAGTCCCACCCTTCCTAGCTCACCACCATACCTCTTACCCTTGGGATATCAATCCCAAATTGTTCCCACCTTGCCTCCCCATGTCACTTTCCAAACCTTCTACTTCGCGGAAGACTTGGGAGACCTAGTGGCTTGCCTACATTGGCAAGTCCACTTGACCAGCTTGATAGCCATGGCACCATCGGAGCCTAGCACCATTAACTTTGCCCACCTTGCCATCGGCTCCATCACCTTCATTTGCACTAGTGGGCATTGCACTAGTGAGATCCTCCTATTTCTCCCCTTGGGGGAAGAACCCATCCCAGTCTACTCCTCACCCATTGAGATCCCAAATGCCTTGAGCGGTCAACCCACTAGAGATCTTGGACCAATTACTTTGGAGGAGGATGACTCACCGCCTGTTGAGGATCTTGAGGACATGGAGTTCCTATCTCTTGGTAGCCCTTACCATGATCCCTTCAACCCCTTCCTCTACCCATGTGACCCAACTTCCTTACCCACCATCCACCTTTCCCTACTCCAACCCACCATGATTGACCTAACCCACCAATTCCTTGACTCGGGTCACACCATGGGAACCATAACCTTGGACCACATATCCCTAGGTAATGAGTTAGCGTCCCACTCCATGCAATTCACCTTCCTAGACCCCTTCGACCCATATGAATGGAAGCTCCAAAGCCAAACCATATCCCAACATATGGAAGTCATTTCCGGGTTAGGAAAGCATTTGGTTGGACACACCACATCATTCGGCATAGTTAGAAGGTTAGGCCATCCCACACATATCACTTTAGGTAGGAGGCATGGCTGGTCTACCTTCGGATGTGCCGGTCCTCCCCCGTCTATCATCATCAGTAAAATGGGTTTTGTGCATGAAGGATACACGTTTGGTTGCCCTGGGCCCCCAACATTTGCCATATTCACACATGATAGTTTCACCTACGGATGTCTCGGTCCTCCTAGGTCCATCAAGGTTTACATAGCCACATTGAATGATAGGTCCACTTATGGTTGCCCGGGTCCACCTTTGCATACCACACACTTCACACCTACACCGCTTCATATTGCATGGCATATGCATTCAAGCAAGCATCCATCAACGAGCGTTGGGTTTCACAACAAACGGGCAAAAACTCGCGAGCGCCACTTGGGATTACAAGTAGGCAACCTTGCGATGGTGGCATTGGAATGGCTCTACCGTAGGGTCACCTCCAAATCGAGGGCACGAGGACTTAGACCTTCTGTCATGCCCCGACGCGGAATATCGAGGGCGCGACGAGTCATAAACACGCGTGTCGATCAGAGCATATATAATTTTGTTTCTAAAGTCAAAAATGAACGAGAAAATAATACTTTTATTCCATCAAAATGAAGTTTACATCACTAATTCATAAGCCATAAAGGCAATTACAAACTTCCAATCCCAAAGTACATCATTCTTGTAAAAACACTAATGATTTATATAAGCCTAGGTAAAAAGGAAAATCACTCTCTCACTCTTGTCCATTCCCTTGTTCATTTTCATTTCCTGCAACAATTAACCAAAACGTAGGGTGAGCTAAAAGCTCAGTAGGATTTTATATCTCTATGAACCAGGCAATCTTTAAGTGTTAATAATTTAAACAATTTTCTAACTTGTATCGGGAAGTGTATAAACATGAATGGAATTTCCAAGCAATTGAGATAATATGATATCAAGATGAATTTCCAAGTAATGACTTTGAACAAGTAAAGAATTTCATGTAATTGGCCAATTTCACGTAAGTCAAGTAATTCATGTAATTTTCAAGTAACAAGTAAACAAGTACGAATAGTGGAATGCCGTATCAAGTAAATCTATCATGCACTTCGGTGCAATGCCACACCGTTGGTCAATCAACTCCCATGGGCACAAGTACTTTCGGGCACTCCCCCCAGGACCAGACCGGGCCCCATTTAATGCCAGACATTGAGTCATATGGATCTGAAGATCCCAAGTACGTTTAGACATCCACTTTAATGTATATGGCCAATAATTTTTAAAAATATGCTGTTTGTAATAAGCACAGATTTGACAAAATTTCAGAAGTTGCAAGAAAAGTAGATAACCATTTAGGCATCATGTTTAACGACATTAAGTCGTGGAGTTCAAAAATGAACGATCAGTAGGAAGAAAAATTTAAGATAGTCATTTTATTAGACTTATTTTAATGCCTTAGAATGATTTTAGAATTCAAAAAGACATCAAGTTTTAGTAAAGGACCCTTCATTAGTAAAGAAACGTATATATTCAAGGATTAAAATAATGAGTTTAGATATTAATATTTATTCATACATTAATATATCACATGATAAAAAAATAGATGTAGCATGCTGAAAATAATTTAATATGATAGAATATAGTACTGTCTGTTTTACTGTGTGTGGCGGTTGCGGTGAATGCGCTAAATGAGGTTCAATGTGTTGACGCAGTGGAGTGCTGCGTTGACGCTGTGGTTTAAAAAGAACAAAAGTTGCTCACAAATCTCATATCACTGCATCGGTGCAGTCCACTACAAGTCAGTACACTACTGGATGGGGCGATGTATGTTCTTACAAGCTTGCACCTAACGTCGGTACAAAACACTGTGGGGTTCGTGTAGTGGGTCCATTATGTTTGCACGAGTCTGTTCAAAACACTATAGAAGTCAGTGCAAAACACTGTTTGAGTCAGTGCACTGCACTATTTAAGTCTGTACAATGCACGAAGTCTGTACAATGCACGAAGTCTATACAATGCATCACTAAGTCTATACAATGCTAACATTAAGTCTATACATTGTACACTAAGTCTGTACAAGGCATGAAGTCTATACAATGCAACACTAATGCTATACAATGCTAACATTAAGTCTATACATTGTACACTAAGTCTGTACAATGCTTGAAGTCTATACAATGCAACACTAATGCTGTACAATGCTAACATTAAGTCTATACATTGTACACTAAGTCTGTACAAGGCATGAAGTCTATAAAATGCATCACTAAGTCTACACAATGCTAACATTAAGTCTATACATTGTGCACTAAGTCTGTACAAGGCATAAAGTCTATACAATGCATCACTAAGTCTATACAATGCTAACATTAAGTCTATACATTGCAACACTAATGCTATACAATGCTAACATTAAGTCTATACATTGTACACTAAGTCTGTACAATGCTTGAAGTCTATACAATGCAACACTAATGCTGTACAATGCTAACATTAAGTCTATACATTATACACTAAGTCTGTACAAGGGATGAAGTCTATACAATGCATCACTAATGCTGTACAATGCTAACATTAAGTCTATACATTGTACACTAAGTCTGTACAAGGCATGAAGTCTATACAATGCATTACTAAGTCTATACAATGCTAACATTAAGTCTATACATTGTGCACTAAGTCTGTACAAGGCATGAAGTCTATACATTGTGTCTCAATTGGTCATTTAAGACCGTTTCTGCGTCTTAGTTTGCGTGTTTATACAAATCAGCGTCTTAGTTATTTATATAATTCAAAGCCAACGTCTTAATTAATCTTATCTTCTGTTAAGGGATAAGAACGTGCTGCAGAAGTCAGTTCGTTCTAGATAAAAAGATCGTGAACACCCCAAATCAATCGAACGTTCATAACTTGCTTATTTCATGATGGAATTTAGCAAATGAACTATCAATAGAAAGAGGACAGAGAAACGATCATGCTGGCATGAATTAATTAGAGTATAGCCTGAGAGATACCTACCTTTTTGCAGTTCTATGGAAAAGCCCCAAATATGAGAAGAACCCTTGATCTTCTAAATCTGCCTTCAATTCGCCACCACCTTCATAGCAGCGTATATCTGATCTACATGGATGGTTTGAGGGTCATAAGTGGTGCTATTTATAGCCAATCCCTTGCCCAAATCGTCAGGTTTTTTTTTTCCAGCTAATCTCACCAACGCGTTGAGTACGTGTTTAGAAGAAAAGTGTAAACACAGCTTCCAGCCTATCTTTGGGTGTGAAAGCGGCCGGTCCAAGGGTGGCTTAGGGTCAAAGTCCACCTTCCCAATTATGCACATGTTACGCTTCTCATATGAAGCACATGTACGAAATTAGGCCTTTCCATCCTTTAATATATCCTGCAATTTTATTTATTCCACCCATCATAAATTGTCAAATGGCCATTCGCTCCCAGTCCATTACATGAACTCTTATTGGGCTTCCTAGGATTTATCCAAGGTTCAAAGCTTTTAACAACTATTCAATAAACTAGCGTTTTTCATATAGAAAAATGTAATTTACTTATTTCATGAAAATTTTAATTACATAATACAACAAAAAAATATTTTTTTTTTCATTTGTAATTATCGGGTTTCTACATCCTCCCCCACTTAAAAGAATTTGGTCCTCCAAATTCACATTCTATTTTCTTAAAATTCAAGATTCGAGTAGGAAGGTCAAATTTCTAACCTGAGATGAGATCCGGGTATTTCTTCTTGATGGATTCTTCCAATTCCCAGGTTGCTTCCTCGAATCCACGCTTGCTCCATTGGACTTTCACCATTGGTATAGCCCGATTTCTCAGTTGGTGTAATTTCCGATCCAGTATCTTGACCGGTCTTTCTTCATAAGATAAGTCCTTTTGGAGTTTCAATTCTTCAAATTGGATCACATGTGAAGGATCATAGACGTATTTCCTTAGCATGGATACATGGAATACGTCGTGTACACCGGCCAGTTGAGGAGGTAAAGCCAGCTTGTATGCTACCTCACCGATTCTCTCCAGAATCTCGAAAGGGCCGATAAATCTCGGACTTAGCTTTCCTTTGATGCTGAATCTTCTAATTCCCCGTGTGGGTGAGATCTTTAAGAAGACATGCTCCCCCACTTGGAAATCAAGGTCCCTCCTCCGATTGTCGGTGTAGCTCTTTTGCCTTGATTGGGCGACCTTTAGTCTTTCATGTATTAACTGGATTTTGTTGGTTGTGTCTTGTACAATGTCGGGACCCAGCAATCCCTTGTCGCCAACCTCACTCCAGCATAGAGGCGATCTACAGCTTCGGCCATAAAGAGCTTCGAATGGTGCCATTTGAATACTTGACTGATAGCTATTGTTATAAGCGAACTCAGTCAACGGTAAGTGTTCATGCCAACTACCACCGAAATCAATCATGCAGGCTCTCAACAGATCTTCAATAATTTGATTCACCCTCTCGGTTTGTCCGTCCGTCTGAGGGTGAAAAGCCGTACTAAACCTTAGTCTAGTACCCATAGCTGATTGTAAACCCTTCCAGAAATGAGAGGTGAATCTCGGATCTTGGTCCGAAATAATAGAGCTTGGAATACCGTGCAGCCTTACGATCTCCTTGATATATAAGGCGGCTAGAACATCCATGGTCCATTTAATCTTGATAGGTAAGAAGTGAGCAGACTTGGTTAACCGGTCCACAATTACCCATATAGCATCGAAACCACTTCGGGTCTTCGGTAATCCAACAATGAAGTCCATACCGATACTATCCCATTTCCATTCCGGTATTTCGAGAGGCTTGAGTTTACCAGCCGGTTTGAGGTGCTCGGCTTTAACTTGTTGACATACCAAGCATCGACTTACGAACTCGGCTACCTCTCTCTTCATATTCGGCCACCAGAATGTTCTCTTGAGGTCTTGGTACATTTTTGTAGCACCGGGGTGAATAGTGTACCTTGACCGATGTGCTTCCTCTAGGATTTTACCCTTGATAGTAGAACAATAGGGTATACAAGTTCTTCCTTTGAATAATAGCATTCCATCATTAGCTAAAAGGAAATCCGGTCGTTGATCTAATTTGTCTTTAATTTCCATGATCAACGGATCATCAACTTGCTGTTCCTTGATTTCCGAGAGTAACTCGGGTTGGAGTCGAATATTTGCAATAAAGACTCCGTCTTCCTTCTCCTCCATATTGAGGTTTAAGTTGGCCATTTCTTCAAGTAGATGCCATTTTTTAACCATCATGCTCGATAATAAAGCCATCGGCTTCCTGCTAAGTGCATCAGCTACGACATTGCCTTTTTCGGGATGATATTGTATAGAGAAATCAAAATCCTTTAAATATTCCAACCACCGTCTTTGTCTCATATTGAGCTCCTTTTGAGAGAATAAATATTTGAGACTCTTGTGATCAGAATACACCGTAAAGGCTTCGCCATAGAGGTAATGTCGCCAGATCTTCAAAGCAAAGACCACAGCTGCCAGTTCTAGGTCATGTACGGGATAATTTTCCTCGTGCTTCTTCAATTGCCGTGAGGAATAAGCTATGACCTTGCCATGTTGCATTAATACGCAACCTAGGCCAATTCCAGATGCATCAACATATACTTCAAATCCTCCTCCTTCCGTAGGTAATGTGAGAATAGGAGCAGTCGTCAGACAATCCTTTAAAGTTTGAAAGTTTTTCTCGCATTCCTCGGACCAGATAAAAGGATTCTCCTTCCTTGTCAATCTTGTTAAAGATACTGCGATCTTTGAGAAATCATTGATAAATCTTCGATAATATCCAGCCAATCCCAAAAAGCTTCGGATTTCCGTCACACTAGTAGGTCTTTCCCAGTTCTTTACGGCCTCGACCTTTGAAGGATCGACGGCGATACCGTTCCGAGAAATTATGTGACCGAGAAAAGAAACTTCCTCCAACCAGAAATCACACTTGCTTAATTTGGCATAAAGCTTGTGATCTCTTAATAATTGAAGGACCTTCTTAAGATGTTCCGCATGTTCTTCCTTTGACTTGGAGTAGATCAAAATGTCGTCAATGAAGACAACCACAAATTGATCGAGGTACGACCTGAATACGATGATCATCATTTGCATAAATGCGGTAGGCACATTTGTTAAGCCAAAAAGCATAACGGTGAACTCGTAATGTCCATACCTACTCCGGAATGCCGTCTTGTGAATATCACTTTCCTTGATCTTCAATTAATGATAACCAGATCGAAGATCGATCTTTGAGAAATATTGAGCTCCAGAAATCTGGTCGAATAATTCATCAATTCTCGGCAATGGATATTTATTCTTGATGGTGAGTTGATTCAATTGCCGATAATCAACACATAGTCTCATCGAACCATCTTTCTTCTTGACAAATAAGACTGGGGCTCCCCAAGGTGAAGTACTTGGTCGGATAAACCCCTTCTCCAGTAATTCTAATAATTGATCCTTTAATTCTTTCATTTCCACAGCAGACATCCGATATGGAGCTTTAGAAACTGGTGCCGCTCCCGGAATTAAATCAATAGAGAAAATCACTTCTCTCTTGGGTGGAATACCAGGCAACTCATCCGGAAATACATCAGAATAATCCCGAACGATAGGAATGTCCTTTAGAATGGGTTCTGTGTGCTCGGTCATAGTGATAGAAACTAAGAAACCGACACAACCCTTCCTTAATAATTTCTCGGCTTTGAGGGCCGAAATGAGGGATATGTGTCTAGAATGCCTGATGCCAGAAAATAGAAGGTCGGGGTAACCCATAAAAGTTACCGTACCCAACTTGTAATTGACACTAGCTCCATGTGTAGATAGTCAGTCGGCACCCAAAATAACATCATATCCTTCCATCTCCATGCATACCAAATCAGCGGGTAAGTTATAACCACTAATTAGAATTTCACTATCAGGATAGAAGTGTTTAATCTCCGTTCCCGTTCCAATAGGGGTAGTAATAGTGAGTTTAGAATCTAATGGAATATGCTTCATAGGTAAAAGACCAGCAAATCTTCTAGATATAAATGAATGCGTAGCTCCAGTGTCAAATAAGACAGAGGCAGGCTTGGCGTATATGAAAAGAGTACCTTCCACGATGCCTCCTTCCTCGGTAGGTTCCGTACCTATAAGGGCTTGAAGTCTTCCTGGCTTCTTGGCAATAATAGGAAGTTTTGCCGGTGATAGAGCTTGCTCATTGAGAAGAGGGCAATTCGGGATCCTATGCTCCCGGCTCCCACATCGAAGACATGCACCGAGCTTTCTCCAACATTCCTCGGCTTTATGTCCGGGCTTCTCCCAGTATTTGCATAATTCCTTTGATGTTGCCAATATAGGGACAATTGCTTGTCGAATATCCTCGGCTTCTTGTCCCCTTGAAAATTACGTCCACCTTTGTTGAAATTACGCCCGTCCTTGATGAAGTTACGCCCGTCATTGGGCCTTTTCTTTCCGAAGGAAGGTTTGAAACTTCCGGACCCAGTAACTTGCTCTCTCTTGGCTTCTCTTCCTCGGATGCGATCCGATAACTCCGTTGCATCTTCTAGGAGTTGTGCTCTCCGTACCATATCAGAATATGATTGAATATCCATCGGGGCGAGTTGAGTAATATATTGTGGCTTAAGGCCATTAAGAAATCTCCGTGCCTTCATTTTGTCAGTACCCACGAGATGTGGAGCGTACCGAGATAACCTCAAAAATTGTGCTTCATATTCCGCAACTGATAAACCCCTTTGCTTTAAGGCGGAAAATTCAGCGGCCTTCCTTTCTTGTACTCGATCGGAGAAGTATTTGCTATTGAAGTGTTCCACGAACTCTTCCCGTAGAATTTGGTCGTGCGGTAAAGTAGCTTCGACCGATTCCCACCAGGCACGTGCATCCCTTTCTAGTTGGAAAGTAGCAAGTAGGACCTTTTCCTCGTCAGTGCATTGCATGACTCGAAATATCCTCTCGATCTCCTTAATCTAGTGTTCGGCTTCATCCGGATCCGTAGATCCAGCGAACTTGGGAGGGTTCATGCTCCGGAAATTTCTATGCAAGTCTCCGGCTCCTCGGTTTGCTCCTCCTTGAGCAACCTGTTTGAGGGCTTGTGTTAAGCCTTGAACCGTGCGCTGCATCTCGCGCCATTGAGCTCTCTCGACGGCCATTTGCGAGAATTAGCCTGAAACCATAATTCCAAGGTTTATTATTTTTGTTTTGGTATTTATTTCCCGATAATTCCCTTTTTCTTAAAACTTAACCCGTGTTTCTACCCGAATCTTACCGGGAAAGTTCAAGATCTATCAAATTTACAGATATTGATCTAGAACCTATGTTTGAGGGAAAACTATGTTTTAAGAATGAACCTATAATTGTGAAACCTAGGATTTTATGTAACCTAGGCTCTGATACCTCAAAGACTGTCATGCCCCGACGCGGAATATCGAGGGCGCGACGAGTCATAAACACGTGTGTCGATCAGAGCATGTACAATTTTGTTTCTAAAGTCAGAAATGAACGGGAAAATAATACTTTTATTCCATCAAAATGAAGTTTACATCACTAATTCATAAGCCATAAAGGCAATTACAAACTTCCAATCCCAAAGTACATCATTCTTGTAAAAACACTAATGATCTACATAAACCTAGGTAAAAAGGAAAATCACTCTCTCACTCTTGTCCATTCTCTTATTCATTTTCATTTCCTGCAACAATTAACCAAAACGTAGGGTGAGCTAAAAGCTCAGTAGGATTTTATATCTCTATGAACCAGGCAATCTTTAAGTGTTAACAATTTAAACAATTTTCTAACTTGTATCGGGAAGTGTATAAACATGAATGGAATTTCCAAGCAATTGAGATAATATGATATCAAGATGAATTTCCAAGTAATGACTTTGAACAAGTAAAGAATTTCATGTAATTGGCCAATTTCACGCAAGTCAAGTAATTCATGTAATTTTCAAGTAACAAGTAAATAAGTACGAATAGTGGAATGCTGTATCAAGTAAATTTATCATGCACTTCGGTGCAATGCCACACCGTTGGTCAATCAACTCCCATGGGCACAAGTACTTTTGGGCACTCCCCCCAGGACCAGACCGGGCCCCATTTAATGCCAGACATTGAGTCATATGGATCTGAAGATCCCAAGTACGTTTAGACATCCACTTTAATGTATATGGCCAATAATTTTCAAGAATATGCTGTTTGTAATAAGCACAGATTTGACAAAATTTTAGAAGTTGCAAGAAAAGTAGATAACCATTTAGGCATCATGTTTAACGACATTACGTCGTGGAGTTCAAAAATGAACGATCAGTAGGAAGAAAAATTTAAGATAGTCATTTTATTAGACTTATTTTAATGCCTTAGAATGATTTTAGAATTCAAAAAGACATCAGGTTTTAGTAAAGGACCCTTCATTAGTAAAGAAACGTATATATTCAAGGATTAAAACAATGAGTTTAGATATTAATATTTATTCATACATTAATATATCACATGATAAAAAAATAGATGTAGCATGTTGAAAATAATTTAATATGATAGAATATAGTACTGTCTGTTTTACTGTGTGTGGCGGTTGCGGTGAATGCGCTAAATGAGGTTCAATGCGGTGACGCAGTGGAGTGCTTCGTTGACGCTGTGGTTTAAAAAGAACAAAAGTTGCTCACAAATCTCATATCACTGCATCGGTGCAGTCCACTACAAGTCAGTACACTACTGGATGGGGCGATGCATGTTCTTACAAGCTTGCACCTAACGTCGGTACAAAACACTGTGGGGTTCGTGCAGTGGGTCCATTATGTTTGCACGAGTCTGTGCAAAACACTATAGAAGTCAGTGTAAAACACTGTTTGAGTTAGTGCACTGCACTATTTAAGTCTGTACAATGCACGAAGTCTATACAATGCATCACTAAGTCTATACAATGCTAACATTAAGTCTATACATTGTACACTAAGTCTGTACAAGGCATGAAGTCTATACAATGCAACACTAATGCTATACAATGCTAACATTAAGTCTATACATTGTACACTAAGTCTGTACAATGCTTGAAGTCTATACAATGCAACACTAATGCTATACAATGCTAACATTAAGTCTATACATTGTACACTAAGTCTGTACAAGACATGAAGTCTATACAATGCATCACTAAGTCTACACAATGCTAACATTAAGTCTATACATTGTGCACTAAGTCTGTACAAGGCATAAAGTCTATACAATGCATCACTAAGTCTATACAATGCTAACATTAAGTCTATACATTGCAACACTAATGCTATACAATGCTAACATTAAGTCTATACATTGTACACTAAGTCTGTACAATGCTTGAAGTCTATACAATGCAACACTAATGCTGTACAATGCTAACATTAAGTCTTTACATTGTACACTAAGTCTGTACAAGGGATGAAGTCTATACAATGCATCACTAATGCTGTACAATGCTAACATTAAGTCTATACATTGTACACTAAGTCTGTACAAGGCATGAAGTCTATACAATGCATTACTAAGTCTATACAATGCTAACATTAAGTCTATACATTGTGCACTAAGTCTGTATAAGGCATGAAGTCTATACATTGTGTCTCAATTGGTCATTTAAGACCGTTTCTGCATCTTAGTTTGCGTGTTTATACAAATCAGCGTCTTAGTTATTTATATAATTCAAAGCCAACGTCTTAATTAATCTTATCTTCTGTTAAGGGATAAGAACGTGCTGCAGAAGTCAGTTCGTTCTGGATAAAAAGATCGTGAACACCCCAAATCAATCGAACGTTCATAACTTGCTTATTTCATGATGGAATTTAGCAAATGAACTATCAATAGAAAGAGGACAGAGAAACGATCATGCTGGCATGCATTAATTAGAGTATAGCCTGAGAGATACCTACCTTTTTGCAGTTCTATGGAAAAGCCCCAAATATGAGAAGAACCCTTGATCTTCTAAATCTGCCTTCAATTCGCCACCACCTTCACAGCAGCGTATATCTGATCTACATGGATGGTTTGAGGGTCATAAGTGGTGCTATTTATAGCCAATCCCTTGCCCAAATCGTCAGGTTTTTTTTTCCAGCTAATCTCACCAACGCGTTGAGTACGTGTTTAGAAGAAAAGTGTAAACGCAGCTTCCAGCCTATCTTTGGGTGTAAAAGCGGCCGGTCCAAGGGTGGCTTAGGGTCAAAGTCCACCTTCCCAATTATGCACATGTTACGCTTCTCATATGAAGCACATGTACGAAATTAGGCCTTTCCATCCTTTAATATATCCTGCAATTTTATTTATTCCACCCATCATAAATTGTCAAATGGCCATTCGCTCCCAGTCCATTACATGAACTCTTATTGGGCTTCCTAGGATTTATCCAAGGTTCAAAGCTTTTAACAACTATTCAATAAACTAGCGTTTTTCATATATAAAAATGTAATTTACTTATTTCATGAAAATTTTAATTACATAATACAACAAAAAAATATATATTTTTTTCATTTGTAATTATCGGGTTTCTACACCTTCCATGTTCCAAGTGGCTTTGGCAACCCGGCTTACAGGTTAGACTTATCGATGGGATTTTGGGATATACCGCACTTCCCACGTTTCGGATCCGGCACCCGCTAAGGGCACCGCGGTGGATCCTAGAGAGGACCTCAAGCCTATACCCTCCCTTGAGAGAGACACCTTCAGAGAGCCTCTACATATCAGCCTGAGAGCCCGACGTGTGCACACGAAGGTAATACTAGCCAAACAGAGTACCAACATCGGCAAGAGGGTGTTCCTGAGCCACCTTGAAAGGGTGAGGAGTCGTCCCCCAGCAAAGGACGGGGAGTTGAGTTTGAAGGTCGTGGCTCACCCGTAGCTGCATTGGAGGATCACTTTCCCGGTGGACCCATACTCGACGGAGTCGAGTTCTCCGCACCCCGGGGGTATGATGGCGACATCCTCGACCATTCCATATTTTTTTCGAGGATCCCGTTGCTCGGCGATAGTGCTCCATGATGTCGTCACATTTTTGTCAGTCAAGTCATGTAATTTTTATATTTTATTTGAGTCATAAACTGTGTAATTTTCCTTTTATTTGAGTCAAGTTGCTAGGTTAATGAGTCATCCACCTAAGTTAAGTGTTATAGGGTTGATTCGTTTGGTTAATGGGCCCAATTAAGTGGGCTAGGCCCAGGGGCACCCCCCCTTCCCCCTTAGTTTCTTGTCATTAGTCCAAAAGTCAGGGACTTATTGTAAATTATGGGATGCCTATAAATAGGACCCCATTTTCTCCATTTGAGGTTAATGAGATATTGAGAAGAAAATTTGGATTCTCTTAGTTATTTCCTTGGAGTGAGAAGCTCCACTCTTTCTCTCTCTAGGGGGTGACCCCATTCTCTCTCCTCCCCCTCCCTATCTCTCTCTTGGGCGCACCTGTAATGCCCTGGATTTTTCGGGTATTTTTTTCAGTTATTTTAGTGGGTCTCGGAGTGTATTTTGTGTTTTACACGTATTTTTTGCCTGATTCGCCTTCGGAACTCTGTGCAGGGCAAACCGTGGCGTTCTCCAACTCTGGGACTGTA
Source organism: Amorphophallus konjac (assembly GCA_022559845.1). Classification (NCBI taxonomy): domain Eukaryota; kingdom Viridiplantae; phylum Streptophyta; class Magnoliopsida; order Alismatales; family Araceae; genus Amorphophallus; species Amorphophallus konjac. The sequence continues at coordinate 270,354,538 of CM040118.1, read as the reverse complement.
TCGGTGCGTTGTGCTCCTCCCGAGGATCGCGGAGGTAATTTTTCATAATTTTCATAATTTCTAGAATTTTGGGGTTTTTCTATATATATTAACCCTTTCTCTCTCTCCCCTCTCATTTCTCTCTTCCCTCCCACTCTCTTCACTCACGCTCTCTTTCTCCCCTCTCTTCTCCGGCGGCTGAGGGAGTGAGGCGGGGGAGAGGTGGAGGCGGCGCGGGCAAGGACGGGCGAGGATCTAGGCGGTGGAGGCGTGGCGCAGCTCGGGGGCGCGTTCGTGAGCCAGCGAGGGTTTCACGGCGATTTCTTCATGGATCGGCATCCACAGCACGTCGTTTCTTCGGTGGAGGTAGGGAGATGGACCCCCAGCTCGTGAGCTTACTTTCCCGCAAGTTTTGTAGGCCGCGGTGAGCCGAGCCGGTGTATTTGGGGATTTTTAGGAAAATTCCATGTTTTAGGGCTCGTGAGTCGATCCGCCAATCCATCATGTTTTTGGCTGATCCGAGGCCTTAGATGCATGCTAGGGGCTATTTGGGGGCTTCCCCCTTGTTTCCCCCCTCTCCCGTGGAGTTATGGGGGCGTGGAACGATTTTTGGGTCGTTTCCCGCCGTCCCGCTCTCGGGACGGTGTGACGATCCTTCCAGTGACCGTCACAAGCTGTGACGCCCTAGGGTGGGTGTGTTACATGCCGTGAAGCCCCAAGAGGGGTGCGTCACAGAGGTTGTGGTGTCGGCAGGGCGTCAGTCGCTCTGGCAGTCTTACAATAAACCGGCAGAGGGTGTGACGCGCCTGGGTTCGACCGTTACATCTGTTATCGTGGTTGTGACCGATCGGGGTCACGAGACTCTGACGCACTAGGGGTGGACCGTTAGAGCCTCGTGACGCCCATTCTTGGGTGCGTCAGAGTGGATGTATCCCTCCTTCTAATGCACCTGGGTAGGTCCGTTAGGGGTTGTGACGCCTCGAGGGGTGTGCGTCACAACCTATTTTGTTTTGTCTTCTAACGCACCAGGCTTGGTCCGTTAGAGGCTGTGACACCTCACGATGGGTGCGCCACAGCCAGTGTTGCCCGGTTCATGTAACGCTACCGTGTTGGACCGTTACAGTGCTGTGGCGGCCTAGCTTTGGACCGTTACAGTTGTGACGGACCAAAGGTGGACCGCCAGGCACTGTGTTGTGCCGAAGTGGTTCTTCGTGCTTGCCGCGATTGTTTCGCATGGTGTGGATCCCTGGTCGACCCAGTTGCGACCCAGTGGCGACTTGCGGTCTCTTGGATGTCCCAGACATCCCGAGGGTTTCGTGTCCGTGTTTTGAGGGTGTCGGGAGGACCGTGCTACCTTGTTTAGCATGCCCCTGGGTTTGAGAGTCCGGGTGACTCCTCGTGTTCCGGGCTTTTGTGTTACGCTTGACCAAGTCACCGTGCGTCGGTGTGAGTGCGACGAGGGTTCCCCGCACGTCGTGAGTTTCTGCGGGAAGAGGTTTCCGAGTGGGCCTTGAGTAAGGCCTTGGATTGCGAGTCCAGTTGCCCAGCCTGGGGTTGGAGGGTTCCCGCTTTTCCCTGAGAATGGGATTCAGTTTGGCGGCCCGTGAGCTACCTTGGGAACCATGCTTCTGTGTTTCCGCGTGGCCGAGTGAGTGGCTCGTGGACTGTGAGTCTCGTTTCTTCTCCGACCGTGGTCACCGTGCGACGGTGCTGGTACGTTGGACGGTCCCCGTACTTCGTCGGATTCGGACATTGTTTTCCGTTGACTTGAGAGTCTACTCCTTCAGTGACCCTCCACTAGTCGTTGCCTGCTTACATGTTTAGCGGTCCCACCAGGGAGTGGTCGAGAGGCTACCCTGACGACGGTTTTTAGACTGGTTTTCATCGGGCCCCACGTCTTGCAGCCAGAGTCCGGCTGAGGGGAAAGCCAGTTAGAGGCCAGACCTGGGATGCATGGTTTGTGTGTGCACATGTGGTTGGGAGCAGTTGGACACACGCTGACGAGCGTGACCCCAGCTAGTCACTTGCTTTGTGGTTACTTGTACGGTGTCCTTGCATCCGCCGGGGGCTATCGTGCCAGGCGGACACCTACGGTGCGGTGTAAGATGTCAGGGGACGCTACCGACTGTGCTTCTAGTGGGAGGTACTGCTGTCAAGTCGGGAGTGACAGACTGTCAGTCTCTGTGACTTCGACCTATGGGTTTTTGGTCGTGTTGACCGTTGAGTCCATGTTGTTTCACCGTGACGTGTGTGTCAGTTTTCGTGTCGTGAGACTGGTGCTAGTAGCTTTACCGAGGTTGCGTCTTGTTGGTGCGGTGTCCGCGATCGGGTGGTCGGGGTTGCACCTTGGACAACGTGTCCAGGTTGGCCGTGTCCTGAGAGACAGGCCTCTATGGCGGGGTTGTCGTGGGTTTTTACTTCGGTAAGTGGTACTAGTGTGGTTCGGTAGCCCCCGACCGTGAGATCGGGGTGTGTTTTCTGGTACATTAGAAGTAGCTGTAGTGCCGAGTTTGACCGGCCACCGGTTCGATGTTCTTGCTGTCATTGTAGCTTTCCTTTCCGCTACCGCCGTTGTTTCCGGTTCGGGCTCCGCGGGATCCCTGCTAAGTCTCTGTTTTAGAGACTCATCCCTACTTTTCAGGTGTGGCGGTTCTTCCTCGAGGTTCGAGGGTGCTGTTCGGAGGTTCTCAGTTGCCAGCTCACTGGGCCGAGTGTTCACTCGGCATGTGGTACGTTTTACTGCTTTAGATTGTACTTTCGGTTGGACAGGACTCTGTTGTTGTTGTTGTAGTTGTTTATTTATTTCTATTAATTGTTGAATTATCCTACTTTATTTCATATTTCTGTTAATTGTTGTTTCCGGTTGGGGCTCCGCGGGATCCCTGCTAAGTCTCTATTTTAGAGACTCATCCCTGCTTTTCAGGTGTGGCGGTTCTTCCTCGAGGTTCGAGGGTGCTGTTCGGAGGTTCTCAGTTGCCAGCTCACTGGGCCGAGTGTTCACTCGGCATGTGGTACATTTTAATACTTTAGATTGTACTTTCGGTTGGACAGGACTCTATTATTGTTGTAGTTGTTTATTTATTTCTGTTAATTGTTGAATTATCCTACTTTATTTCCTATTTCTTTGTGCCTCCACACTCCTTTTAGCCCTTCCGAGCCCTCCCGACTCGTGGGCGGCGTGTTAGGATTCGAATGGTATCGGGCCTTCCTGATATCCAGATCTTGGGTCATTACAGCACCTGCCCTTTCACCTTCCCCACTGTCCACGTCAGCTGCCACATCATCCCTCTCTCCTCCATCTCATCCATTCCCCTCTTGCCACCTCACCAACCCTTTCACTTCCCTAGATGCATTAACCCCCCCATTAAATCCTCCTCAACCCCAAGAGCTACTCTCCCCCTCCCAAGGGAGAATCCCATCTCCTCAAGCACCCTTTCCCTTCCCAAACACACCCTTTCCCTACCCCGAGACACAGAAGTAATTTCCCCATTAACTATCCATTCAAACCAAGGGAGAACCCTCCCTCCAAACCAACCTGCGCCCCACCCTCTCTCCCCTCCAGCTTCTGGCCGCAGCCCACCCTCCCCTACCCCTTGGAGACCACTCACACACCCCCTCCCAGGCTCCACTCCCTCCTCTGGTCGCACCACACCCCCCTCCCCATCCTAGGGACGTCCAGCCCCTTTCCCCCACTCCTACTATCACAATCCATCACCCTGCATTGCACCAGTTCGCAGACAGCAGTCATAGGATGATTTGCAGAGCCAGCCACGTCGTCATCGCACATCTCCTGGATGTATATATCTTATATTTTTGGAAAGCTCTTCGAAGCAGCTTCGCAGGCGAGGTGGTCTTGCATCCATCCGACGATTGTGCTACCCGAGAGAGCCATTCTCCGTCGACTGCGCAAAGCTGCCCCGGTAGGGAACCAGAGCCAAAGAGCAAAAGCGACCACGGCCTCTCCTATTCGAGTTTGGTCATGATTTTTGGCTGAGGCATTCTCCTCCAATCCCTCTGCCAGCACCCACAAGAAGGATACCATTTGGACCCTGGAGCAGAGAGTTCCTAATTTTCTCCTCGGAGTGTGCATGTCAGTCTCTCCTGAGACAGATCCGACCCCATCCCACTATTTTGGTTCTCGGGCTCTACTCTGACCTATTCCGGTGACCTCGTTGGTCTCTGATCAAAGAAGACTTGTCCACGATCACAACGGCTGTGGTCCCCCTCTCATTGGATCTCCAGCAGTAGCGGTTCTAGGATAGCCAGAACCATGTTTGACCGGCCCTAGTCTCGACTCCGCCTCGGCCACCGTCAACATCGGAACGATCTACAAAAATTTGGGCGTCTTCATGGGACAACCCAGGATGTTTTGGCGCTGGTCCCATCATCACCAGCAGTCTGAGGACTTCGTGGCGGTGACAACACCGACCTCATGTCCTACTGTTCCAGAGCGGAAAGAACCGGCGCGGCTCGGCAATTTGGTTTTAGTTTAGTTCTCCCCACCCCCGCCTGGCTGGCTTAAAGCCCATCCCTGCGGGAGGTAGTGTTTGCATGTAATATAATGTTTCCCACCCCTAGTTCAACCCCTCTGCGAGGGTGTAGTGATTGTACTAGTAGGTTGCCATCCAAAGCTACATCGGCGCGGCGTGCGGGTAAGCCCACGCTTCCTCGCTCGCCCTCGTCTATGGCCGGGGTTGACGTCTTCACGCCGACCAGGTGAGATTCGGGCCTCATCCTCTGCTGGTTTCACTTCCTTTGCTTGAATATTATTGTCTCTAAATGCGCGTCGGTCGGTGAGTGAGTGCCCGATCTCAAATTGCCATCATATGAGTGACTACCGCGGGTGAGTTGTGAGAGAGACATTACACCCCACGCCTTTGACGTCTTGGCCGCCCCCAAAATTGGGCATCCCATGACCCGTAGGGGTTCAACCACAAGCTAGCCATCCCCCGGAGCGTCAAGGTCTCGCCCCGAACCCTCTCCATCATCACCGAGTTGCCCACGGGCACATGTGTGCATTACGCGGGTGAGTCCGCTAGAGTGGGTTCGCCGCTCAAAGTTGATTGCTTGCGATTATAGGTCCAAGGTGCATCGGTCTAGTGGCTGCCACCCCAAGGTGGTGTCACATCATATTAATTACAATTTTTTATGATTTTTGTTATTTTCATAATTATTTTACTATTATTATGCAGTTACATTTATTAATTATCATGTTATATTTTTTGTCATTTTCAGTTATTTACATTTATTAATTATCATTTTTATTTTTTTTTAATTTTTGTCATTTTTATAAATATTTAACTATTATTATGATGTTACATTTATTACTTATCATTTTATATGGTTTTTATCTTTTCATGTTTATTTTATCATTAGTCTATTATATTTATAAATTTTCAATTTGTATAGTTTAATGCCATTATTTATTTATTTTATTATAATTATAATATTATATTTTTTAATTATCACTGTTAGACAGAAAGAAGAACAAGTTTTGAAGTTTTGGAGCCGATAAGTTAGATAAGCCAAAATCAAGCACGACGACTAACATCGCATAGTGGTGACAAATAGTCATCAGTGGTGAGAAATAAGTTTTAGGGCTGACAAATGTCTCCTAAGGGTGATGAATGGATAACAAAAGTAAAAGATATGTTTTGAAGCGAAACAAATGAGACAGTTGGCGAGCGATAAGGGTGACAAATAGATGTTATGAGTGACAAATAGCCGTTAGTAGTGACAAATAACTCTGTAAAGGTGACAAATAGCTCAGAAAAATGGGAAATACCGACGGTATTATCTGACTAAAAAGTTTTCGTCGGAAATACGTCGAAATGATTCGACTTTCATGGTTTGTTTGTTATTTTCTTGCCTATGTGACAAATTATTTTATTTATTGATTATCATTTTTTTGGATTATTATTATATTTATTTTCTCTTTCGGGTTCACCTTCCGTATGTGAGAGCAGCAGAGTAAAATGAATGATAAAGGTGATGAATGCATATTATTGGTGACAAATAAGTTGACAGAGGCAACAAATGCACATTAGTGGTGACAAATAGGTTGACAGTGGCGACAAATGTGCATGACGGATGACAAAAGGCTCTTGACGATGAAAATTGAACAAAGGCGATGGCTCCCAGGGGCAAAGGCGACGGCTCCTGCATGCTAAGAGTGAAAGATGCCTATTAGTGGTGACAAATAGATCAACAGGGGGGACAAATGTGCATGAAGGGTGACAAATGGATCCTAACGATGAATTATGAGCATGAAGAAAAGCCCTACTAATATTAAAACTATCGACAAACCCTGCTACTTATAGGGGAAGAACTCCCATTCGTAAAGGTAACCCCTACCTGCGATGGATGGTATCCTTTATTTGACGGCAACCACATCACACAAAGATCAAGCATCCATCATGCAAAGAAAGGTTGCAGAGAAAGAAATTATATTGATAGGGGAAGAGGGTACAAGCGGTTACTCGTCCTCTTTGGGATGGAACCTGTCTGGTTGGAGGTTCAACACCCCCTTGTTACAAACATGCGGTCCACCTTCGCCAAGGCGTCCTGCCACCCTTGCAGGTACCCCTGCTTCTATTCCTCCGAAAAGTCACCGCCGCTGCTTTCCCCTGATAGTTGGTCCGGCACCAGTAGGGCTTCCTTTCGGAAGCACAGTCGTTTGGCGGGAACCTGCTCTGACGAAGAATTAGACTTCTCAGACGACGACATCTTCACGAGAGTGTCTTTGACTGCCAAAGGAACTCAGGATGTCCTTAGGGTTCCCCACAGAGTCTCTATTTATAGGAAAGAGACGAAACCCCTAGAGGGCAAAATAGTCTTCGTGCCTCCCCAATTTTATGGAAATCGAAGCGACGGGACCGCGCAGATCGTTCCATCTCCCCCAACTTTTCTGACTCTCGGTCCTTCCTTTTTGTCGGTCATGAGATCGCTTGGACCGATGTTCCTTTTATCTGGATACATCAGCCGCATAGTAGACGAGAGGCCGGAGAGAGATACTGTAATGGCTAACACCGCATAGTGGTGACAAATAGTCATCAGTGGTGATAAAAAGGCTTCAAGGCTGACAAATGTCTCGTAAGGGTGATAAATCGATAAAAAAAGTCACAATATGTGATGAAGCGAAACAAAGGAGACGCCTAGCGAGCAATAAGGGTGACAAATAGCTTATTATGAGTGACAAATAGCCATTAGAAGTGACAAATAGCTCTGTAACGGTGACAAATAGCTCATGTCAGTGAAACTTGAAGAAACTCAAGTTCGTTTGAAGGATTTAACCGTGTCCAAGCGATCTTAACTCTACCAACACGAATCTGAAGCTTTCCTAATCATCAAACGACACTGATTAAACTTGACCTGTCTTTCTAACTCAACCTGCCTTTCATATGTTCAGACCTAAAATTACACATATGCTCAGACCTTAAAATTGCACATATGCTCAGACCTTATTGTGCAACAGTGACAATGTGCACCGACCTTTGCATGCAGCATTTTGTTCATGTGCACTGACCTGAAATGCAATATTGAACATGTGCACCGACCTTATGTGCTTACATGCAGACATGCACTGACCTCCATATGCGACATGCATGAACATGCACCAACCTGCATATGCAATACTATGAGCATGCACCGACCTTCATATGCAACATGTATGAACATGCACCGACCTTCAAATGCAGCATGTATGAACATGCACCGACCATAGTGAGAAACACATACACACTAGCATGAGAGGCTATAAGATACTAACAGTGTTGCCATAATGAAAAGTAGATTCATAATATCACAATTTGCAAATATCCAAAAGCTGAAGACAAAATGTTTTGTTGCCAATCATCAAAACTTAATTAGAAATTAAATTCAGAGAATCAAGTTAAAGGAGACACAACATGAGACACACATTATCCCACACAATCTCCCCACAACATCCGTCTCCGGATAGGTGGTGCCATCTCCTCATCTTCCAGTTTGTCTAAAATAGCCTCCTCAATGTCGTTGAACATTTCATCGTCCTCCATTACAAATTCCATTACAATACGATCAAAGTCTACACATCACACAAAGCACGTCCATCACCAAGACATCAAAGATGAAATAACCAAGTCATTGACAATGTGTAAAATGTCAAGTACATTATTTTCCTATGTAGACCAAGCGTAGTACACTTCCTTACCTACAACAACAGTAATAACAAAGCAACTAATATGAAGAGGAGCAACACTACTAGAGTACATAATAGAACAACAAGAATACAAGGCACATTTGACATTTGTGTAGTCTGTTGGCGTAGTGCCTGGTTCGTTGAATCATGGTCACGCTCGGGACTTGCATGATATGTAGGCATGGGCCTTTCCTGTACTTGGGGATGATCAACATACGTATGCCTGCTATTGCCAACCCCATTCATAGCAGCATGTGCTTCCTCTACCGAGTGAAAACCCTTATAACGAGCTCCAGGGTGTCCATTCACTTGGACAAAGCATTCGGGCCAAGTATAATATACACCGGGTTCGCGACCAACCCGCACTACATAGCATTTATACCTTCCCATTTTCTGAACCTCAATTCTCTACATGTAAGGTGTTATAAAAGACAATAGGTATGACAGACATAATAATTATAGCAAATTTATATGAAGTCCAATCCATAAGAGCAAGTTTATAGATCAGAAAGCATGTAGGTTTTAGGTTACACTGCATGAAGCATGATATAGTGGGGTAGGGGATTTAAGTCTGCTAGTTCAAGTGCATGAACAAGGTTTATGACATGTGAATTAACACCCAATCAACCCTAAGCAATAGTATGCCTTAATGTGGTGGAATAAAATTTGAACATATTTACATGCTTTCCTGGCAAGTAATAACAATATGGAAGTCCATTTCCATGGGCTCTTATCAAAGCAAGGTAGATGTTAGGCCCAATACAGTATACAGAGCATACACAAAGTATGGTAGAGGTCCAACGAAAAATAATACTTGTGCAGAGGTTAAGAACAAAACAACCACTGCATCTGTTTAATATGAAACTACCCAGAGCATATCATATACGAACATATGAAAGGCCTGTAAAATACATAATCATGGAAGAGGATTAAAAAAAAGGAAGAGGGCATCTGAAGTACGAACCAGTGATGCCAACGGACCGAGGAGGATGCAGAGGAGATAGGCTCTTCTGCTGGGGAAGCCACTGCTACACGCACTGATGAAGGGGATGACATTGAGGAGGAGCCTTAAGAGCTTAAAATAGAAGAGTGGGTGTCAATATAGGGTCACGAGCGGGATCGGTGTGTCGATTTAACACATCGCTACAATGGAGGTGGTAACACAGCCCCTCAGGAGCAGCAAAAAGGGGAACGTCGGGAACCCTAGCCGAACGATCGTCTCTCGATCGGAGCATATTGCAGAGGTGATTGGACAAGAGAGGGTGTAGGCAAATACACTGGATAAGGGTGAAAAATACCTATCAGTGGTGACAACTAGATCTGCAGAGTAGACAAATACATTGATAAGGGTGGAAAATAGATCCTAGAGCTAACCAATAAAAAGTAGAAGGAGCTGAAAGGAGGAGTCAAGTTCACAAGAGGACAAAAATATGAACAGTGTATCAAGAGTTTATAGAGCAATCAGAAGAAGAACGAAGGGACTTGGTCAATGCCAAGACAGTCAATGTTGACTCATCAAGATCAACGCCAGTCAAAGAGGACTCTAGAAAGCTCAACTTTTTCTTGACTATAGTCATGAGGTCCCAGTCAAAGTCAAAGGTTAATGAATAGATTAGTTAGCTATAGTGATTCAGGTCAAAGACAAGCAGCTAATGGAGAGAAAAGAAGGTAACGGCTGGTCATGTGGTAAGATAAGAGTGATAAATATGTAGTAAGGGTGACAAATACCCCGTATGACTGACAAATGGACGATAAGCGTGTAAATTAGCCAGTAAGGCTGACAAATGGGCTGAAAGGGTGAATCACAGGCTCGGTGTGTCTGGCACACGATCAACTCGAAGGCCAAGGGCCCATGCTTTGCACGTGATCCGAGGCTACCCTGTCAAAGGTATATTCTCTCTCATGGGACAAGGATATTTCCATATTTCAACCTGATCATCTATTATTCACCCTTTGTCGCCTCTTTTACACCAGTAAGGCCTATTTTTCATCACTAGCCACCTATTTGTCACCCATAAAGAGTAGCCAAAGCCCTTTTCATCCAGCGGGTGACTTGGGTTTTTCTCTTCAGTAGTCTGAACTAAAGTCGGCTCCACGGTCGTCTCTAGTCGACACTTGTGCAAGTAAAGCCTTCATCTTTTCACACTTCAGCATAGTTCCTTAACCAAACTTGAATCTGTCTTCAGAAAACTCATTGATATTCATGAATTAACATTATCAAGCACACACATTAACAACATTAAAATATATAAAACTTTGAAGATCAAAATGTATGACAAAAGAAATATCAATGAAGACAGGTATGCCACATTCTGAGGTTTGAGACATGAAATATTTGAGATCTTGTATTTCCAAAGGTAATGAGGTCGGCCCCAAACCGGGCTCTAAACATGTACAATTACCCTCATTAAATGTCCATGATGTCTCCCTCTTCCTTGACAATTCATCAACATATTTCAGTACGTAAATGGCATAGTTGAAGTTTCCATCTGCCTGTTGGGGACATTCGTTATCGAATACAAGATCCAATTTCTCAACTCCCTCGAATGTCCCCGCTTTAGAGACCCCCGTACAACTGCAGCCTGCAAATGAAATATTTAAAATTATTAAGGAATAATTTAAAGACATTATAAATATCTATGATTTCGGGTACGTGGATAAGAAAAAGTACCTAATTTCTTGTAGTGGCATTATGGATGGCCATGCCTCTCATGGAATTGTATGAGACAAAGCGGCGATTCTCCGTGTCAACAATAACTAGATGCCAGTGACCTCCAGGGTGTAACATGAAGAGTAAATATTTATTCTTCTACAGTTCTGATAATTCAACATTCTCGTAGGCGCACTCCAACAATTCATTAGATTTTTCGTAGTTGGCTGTTGTCCTGTCATTTATGTGATTCACTAAAATGGTGGGAAAATATACCCACTGATGAAAGGTGGTAGATTCATTACATCGTGAGTGGAGGAGGTACATCATGACATCGATCACCTGCAAATTAACAATCACGATTCTATTAGCAATAGAAACACAAGTTCAGGGTAGGGCGAGGCGTAAAATTTCACAATTAATGAAAGAAAGTACCGTATCATCTATCATCTGGCTGTATAATAGATCAATGACATGATGACATTTCAAAATAATCCCGTTCTGTAATTGAAATATGGGGCCACTATATTGGACAAAAATTTTCATGGTAGTCAGAGTAAGGCGAATCAGGTAATTACAAAAACTATAAGAGGATAACTTACTCGATATCCCCCGAGACACAAGCATCAATGAATTCATTCACAATCGTGTTATCTGTCGGCTTCAGCCGGCCTTTGCAGATCCAATCAGTACTCTGTATGAGCTTTCTATAAGGGCCAGCTTCATCTCCCTTCTACATTTATGTCAATATACCAATCTTAGATTCTATACTATAAGAAGTAGGAACAACGCAGACTCACCTTCTTCTTCCCCCATCCTGCAGTTTTCTTTGCAGGTGCCCGCCATTTCCTCACGGGCTTCTCGTCCCATTGATGAAGAGACTGAGAAAAGACACCTTGACGATGGTCACCATGCCCATTGGTCACCTCCATCTGAGCTTGGATATCGCCTTGCACATCCTCTTCAGGGGCTGCCTTAGATGGCACAGTATCATCCGTACTTTGTTGAGGGGGCCTTGGAGGTGGGACATCGGCAACAATGTCCATTTCAGAGGTTTGACATATACTTTGCTCAACATTTTCATCCCCTTACACTTCCTTGACAGGGACTGTCGGAGATGGCATGACATCATCCGTCACCTGTTCAACGGGCCTAGGAGGTGCTGCGTCAGCGGCAATGTGAGCCCCTTGCACCCTAGTCAGAAAGAAGGCCCTTATTTCCTCAAGTAGCCGCTGTTGGATCTTCAATGTAGCGGCAATATCCTATAGCACAGACATGCATAGAGTTGATGAGGACATCTCCTGCGCACTGGGTTGGGTCATCATCTGACCACCGTACACCGTGCCCCTTTCACTTGGCTAAACAACGAGCCCTTCGATCACCTGCATTTCAAACCACATCACTTTGGTTATTCATTAATGTTGAATAACAAAGAAGAAGTTTTTAGTACTCATAATGCATGTTGGCCTCGCAGGGATTCAATGAAGAATTTTAATTTCCTATCTAGAAATGGCACCCACCTAAATAGTCGGGGGAATGCCCCCTGCCTTAGTGGCTGCCGCTCCCGCGTGTGCTCAAAAAACCAGACCTGTAATATGAAATATATCAAGTTATTTTATAATGCAATAGAATTAATGATTGACACATTAATTATTACATAATAAAAATAAAAAAACTTGTAGCAAGTGCGGCAGAACAACCAAATATAAATGTATGGGCCTGGGATGCATCCCCGGCTCTTCTCCTAGCACGGTCAATTGTACCTGACCGTCGTTTCTAGATCGCCAACACTAAATGCTCAAACTTGTGCATCGTTACCTATTTCACGGCGGCTGCCCAATTGTAATCTGAAACTCTATCAATGTCATCTAAGCATGACAGCATCTATTGTGGAAAAGAATGTGTCGACCGTGGGCAAAGGAAAGTGGACAGTAAGAGTACAATCCATAGCCGGACAGTGTCGGCCACATCCTGCTCTTCATCGGACCCAACAATTTTCTAGATGAGAGAGGACACTTTCTTCCGGTCAAATGTTGCTGCAAATCCAAATCGATGTTGCAACTTCGACTTCTGTTTCACGGATCCATAATGTTGAACTGGCTAACCGGAGCAAGGTAATCCTAAAATTATGCCCACATCTTCCACACTTAATGTGACCTCCTTACTACCCATACGGAAGTAATTTCCTCCACTATGGGCACAAATAATCTCCTCCAATAGTGTCATGGTGAAGGTGATGGGAGAAGTATTGTCAACATATGGACCAAAGGGTGTGGTCCTCATCAATGACTTGTGGCAGTCCCGAAATGCCATATGATCCATGTCCTTCATGTAAATGTCCATAGAACACCGGGCGGAGATGACCTTTGTGTTCACTAGATTCAAAAAAATGTGTAAACAAGAAATTCAGTTAATTGACTGATCAAGAAATATAAAAAATATTAAGAGTAAGACGGGTGACAAATGTATAGGCAAGGGAGCTTAGGTGTGGCAAATAGGTGCTTAAGGGTGGTGACAAATGTATGAAATTCGAAGATAGGTAGGTCTAAATCTGACACAAATAGGTAGATATAAGCGTGACAAATAAATAGGCCGATAAGGGGGGCAAATAGCTATGTAAGGGAGATAAGGAACCACACTACCTTTAACTTGTCGTCCTTAAGTGGAGGCCTTAGAAACCCTAGGTATGTGAAACGTTTCTTCTTCGGCCGTAGGAACCGGTACAATTTCCTGAGATGTAGGTGGGACATCAAGTTTACGGTGGACAGAGCATTGCATGGGTGTCTCCTTCGGCTCCGTGGTTGTCAGTGATGAAAGAGAGCTCGCAATTCAGGAGTGCTCGAATAGCAAATGACGGAGTGGTCACAAATGGCACCGCGAGGAAGACGAGACGCTGAGCACGATAGAGAGACGAACCGGCTTCTGGTAGGTTGCGTAAGAGCCAAGACATGGCGGGAAGGGTAAATAAGTAATTGGGGATTTTTAATTTCGAGAATCTAGTTCGGCGTCATCAATTCTGTTGATGTGGCCTGCGGCGTTGGATCGGTGGCAATACGCGAACAACACCCATGTGTGGCCGACGTGTCCCGTTTTCCACATGGACCAATTAGAGCTTAAGGGAGACAAATGTGTCTACACGGGTGACAAATGCGTTAGCAAGGGTGAAAAATACCCTACTAACGGTGACAAATAGGGCTCAATAGAGACAAGGCTGACGTGCGGCTTTCAAGGTAGTGTAAGAGTAAGGGCGACGTCTTGTGGACTTTAGTGGTGACATTTAGGTGAGTGTGGGTGACAAATGCTCAACTAGAGTAACAAATAACTTCCTTTAGTGTATCGCTATTAATCGTGAGGTGCCGGGTTCGAAACAAAGTTCTGCCATATCTTCATTTACATTTTTAAATAAGTTATATTAAAAAAAACTTAAGGAAGTCTTAAGCTGAAGCTAAGATTCGAACCCAGAGAAACCCGTTCAAACGGCAGAACAATAAACCAAATGATACAACATGTCATTTCAATTTGTTTATTCCATTATGTATATATATATTATAGTTTTTCGTATCGATACGCAATGTCCAATCCCGTCTCGAGCCGTGGTCAGGACGACCGGTTCGGCAGGGACGGCCACACCTGCCCCGAATGATGTGCACGTGACTCAAAGGTGACGTTGGCACAAGATCCGAGTGCTTCCACGTGGCATTCCCCGCGAGGAGCCCTAGCTCTCGAAAATTCATTATAGACATGACGGTGAATTCAAAACACATGAGTTTGACGGGGGCACGGAACAATAAGGAAATGGTCAACATGTGACCGATACGCCTCTGAGTAACTTTTCACACCCCGATGTGGGCCTTTCAAGGTAGCTAGGCTTTTCAACATGCTGTCTCTTCCTTTTATAGGAATCGACTTATCAGCCATGCAGCCCCATTGCTTGGTGATTAATCAAACGTTGTTCCCTCTTATCGCCATGATCAACCTTTATGGCACGGCGGGTCGCCAGTCCCGACCCGATGCCCACCATTGTCTTCTTAGTGATCAGAAGGAGCGCGCCTTCAGTTAGTCCAGACCATCCCAGTCTTGGAACCTGAACACATTATCACACACGTGATTGGCACGCCCTATCGTGAGTAAAACTGATAAAAGATACAATAATATTTGATTATTATCCTGAGTGCTTCCATGTGGCATTCCCCGCTAGGAGCCCTAGCTCCCGAAAATTCATTATAGACGTGACGGTAAATCCAAAACACATGAGTTTGGCGGGGGCACGGAACAATAAGCAAATGGTCAACATGTGACGGATACGCCTTTGAGTACCTTTTCGCACCCCGATGTGGGCCTTTCAAGGTAGCTAGACTTTTCAACACGTTGTCTCTTCTTTTTATAGGAATCAAATTATCGACCATGCAGCCCCATTGCTTGGTGATTAATCAAACGTTTTCCCCTCTTATCGACGTGATCAACCTTTATGGCACGGCGGGTCGCCAGTCCCGACCCGATGCCCACCATCATCTGCTTAGTGATCAGAAGGAGCGCACCTTCGGTTAGTCCAGACCATCCTAGTCTTGGAACCTGAACACATTGTCACACACGTGATTGGCACGCCCTATCGTGAGTAAAACTGATAAAAGATACAATGATATTTGATTATTATCCTAAGTGCTTCCACGTGCCATTCCCCGCGAGGAGCCCTAGCTCCCGAAAATTCATTATAGACACGACGGTAAATTCAAAACACATGAGTTTGGCGGGGGCACAGAACAATAAGGAAATGGTCAACATGTGACCGATACGCCTCTGAGTACCTTTTCGCACCCCGATGTGGGCCTTTCAAGGTAGCTAGGCTTTTCAACACGCTGTCTCTTCCTTTTATAGGAATCGACTTATCGGTCAAACAGGGTTTGACGTCCCGCTCCGAGATGCCTCGACCCGCACGTCCAGACCCGACCCAAGTGGTGGACGGGACGCCTGGGTCGTGACCGGGATGCTTCATTATTTTAATATTTTATTATATATATATATATTATATATAAAGAGTCTTTTTTTATTTTATTGTATTATTATATATTATATTATATATATATATAGAGTCTTTTTTTATTTTAACATTTTACGAGATGGACCGACACGGAGCGAATATACACCGACCTGTCTCGCGCCGTGACCGGGACGGGCGGGTCGGTCGAGACGACAAACCCTGCTTTCAAGGTAGCTAGGCTTTTTAACACGCTCTCTTCTTTTTATAGGAACTAACTTATCGGCCACAAAAAAAGTTAAAAATTTCTAAATTACATATCTCAAAATATTAAATAATAATTTTGTTAGATGTAATGATATTTTTTACTGAGGGAGATTTTATCCTATTAGAAGAAATGAATGAATGACAAAAAATCACGAATGAATGAATGAAAACATGGCGCCAAATGAAAATATGGCGCCAAATAAAAAGGGATAAGAACAAGCAGACGACCCCTCTCTTGTCCTCCTTAGTCCTTCCCCCTTCCTCCTCCTTCAACCACTGCATCTCTTTCCTCTCTCACGATGGCACCCCCCTCTCAATCTCTCACCGACGGGCAGCGGAGTGGCGAGGGCGAGCGGAGGTGAACTCCGACAGCGGCGGCAGTCAAATTCTTTCCGGCGGACACCCCCCACTGCAGGTATTCCCCTCTCTCCCTCTCCCATTGGCCCCCCTCTTGAGTACATATTACCCCCCAAGTAATATGTACTCAAGAGTTACATAGAGATTACTTTTAAGAAAATCAACTACTCCTTTGAGAATTTTAACCTTCATGCCTTATCTACAAGACAAACCTTTTGTAATACCCCGATTTATTAACCAATAAAAATTTCTAGAAAATTTATAAGAATTAATTAGAAAATTCTTAATAAATAGAATAAGTTAAATTTTGACCATTTTTATAAAAATCTGAAAAATTTAGAATCTTGTAGAGGATAAAACGTTTAACAATAGTGTCTTCTATGACCGGCCCAAATAAAATTTGTAACTAGGCCGAATTAACTGGTTAAGGCCCAAATATACACTTAATCTAATTGGACCTTAAAACGCGAAATTTGAGCCCAATACCCGATCATCTAGCCTGAGACTGGATCCAAATGGAAGGCTAGGATGAGAGGATCGTTTTCCCTCTTAGTTCTCCCCGAAACCCTAACCCTAGAGAGTGAATTTTGGTTAGAAGGCAACGGCCAACCCTATCCGCGTGGTTTGCGCACGTCCAACTTGATTGGACTCTATCTCCACGAATAGAAGACTCTAGACCTCGTATGACCTATAAAAATGACCCTTGTCAACCCTAGTTTCGTTTGGGTGCTGTGGCGGCCGACGAGGATTGTGGACGAAGGAGAATTTTGATAATCACCGGTGGGTGTTCTTAGTGCGTCGTCATCCCTTCTTCTTCCTTCTTCCTCCGTTTAAGGTAGGTTATAACAAGCCAACCCTTAAGTATCATATATGGTTAGAACCAACATCGAGTGCTCTTTCTATTAAATGCAAAAGCCCTAAAAGTTGCTTAGTATCCTGCGAGAATTTTAGGGTTTACTAGAAGCATGTCACATCTAGGGTTATACTTGTTTCATCTCATTTTAAGTAGGGAATTAATGCTAAAGGTTAAATTGAGCATGCTATATTGTAAAACTTTTCATGCTCTTTCTTTTGAATCCAAAAGCCCTAATTATTATACTCCATGTTGTGCGTATTTAGTAAATTATTATAACCCTAGCCAACTAGCCGGAGGCGGGCAGGGCGAAAGGGGGTTCGATTGTTTCTATTTCGCGCGGCCTCACGATAGTCCGCCCAACTTAGATCGGTGGCTTGGTATTGACCGTTCATTGCGTTTATGGATTGTGAATGTTTTGGGATGCGCGGCAGAACCTTGACCGTCCTTCTATTTAAGCGGCACATTACAGACCGCTCAACCCCAGCAGGCCGTCGGACCTAAAAGGGATGAACGGCCTGTCGTGCGACCGCCTAGGATTATAAGCGGCCCTGACAGAACCGCCCAACCCTTCAGAATTGTTTTGGCATGATTTATCTTAATAGATCGATGGTTAATTGATGAATTAGCAACCACATGATAACTGGAATATATCGAAGTAAATAATCTCGAATTTTACTAAAATTCTTGATCTTGTTTCATCATGGCTTTAGTTATTTCGCTGTTAAATTCAAACATGACATCTTAAATGCTATTAGGAATGTTTGACAGTCGTTCTACTCCGGTAGGATTGACTGACCGCCATACTGGTTTCTGATGTTTTATTAGCCCTATTTCCTTGTAATGTTTGGGACTCTCCGCCGGATATTCCTTCCGTCGGACTAGGACCTTCATTACGGGACCTCCGTAAGCCCCCGCGAGCCTAGGATTCCCACTAGGATGCCGGGTAGGTTGTACCACCAAGACTTGAACCTGTTAACGCGATCGGACCGCTTGAATTTATCGTGTTGTGAGCCACGGATCACTTTGGACCGACTGAGTCTTGCGCAACCGGAAATAGACCGTTCAACTCAGTGGGCGATCCAGTATAAACCGTTCATCCCTGGCCCAGTGCCCATTTCGTTGGTCGATTAACCTTGTTCTATCTTCGAGCAAAACTTGTTTTGATCAGCCCAATAAGCCCTGGGTTAACCAGTGGCGAGTGGGCTGGACCTTGGTTCAGTTCTGCCCCACCTATGACAGCCCGGAGCCCAAATTGGGTGGATTCTAGTTATTCAAGTCAAGTCCAGTTGAGCGGACTGGATTGGACCGTCCGTGATCTTGAGCGGACCCTATTGGACCGTTTGTCCATGAAGTGGCCCAATACTGCCCGTTTATCGTGTTCGTGAGCTTCATGTCTTTCTGGCCCTGTACGGCCCATCCTTGACCGTCCATTATACTTAAAAGGCCCATTTAGGACCGTTCTTCTTTGAGCGGCCCACAATGGTCCGTCTATTCCTTGAACTCATGGTGGCTGATTCTCAGCCTAGTTTCTCTGTGTGCGGCCCACATGTGACCGTACAATTGCTTGAGCGGCCCAGTGAGAACCGCGTATCATCCAGAACCAGTTTTTCCCGTGGTTTATGATATTGAATCCAAGAACCTATTGGTTCTGGGAAGCAAAAAGAAGGTTACCTGAGAGAGTATGGTGAGAGGAGAGAGAAGCTCTAGAGCTCCGCTCTTTGCTTCGGCTCTATAGGATCCAGGAGATGGCAAGGATCTTGTTCCTTCGTCTGGTCGACAGAGCTCCCTTCAATCCACTTTACATCGCCAGGTTTCTATAGCTGATGGCAAGGATCAGGGGAGACACTCATGCGATGGGGAGGAGATGCGGGTACTCTCTTCCAGGCCACAGAATAATGCATCTGCAAGTTCTTCAAGGCTCCGGTGTTGGATACCCATCCTGCTTCTAAGGCGGAAAGAGGTAGACCATCTACTGGAGGTGTCAGGGGTCACTCTAGATCACGATCAAAACCTCCTGTTTGGGTTTCATCACACCCCCAATCTTGGAGCAATCTCTTTAGAACTCCGGAGCAAACACAAGACCTCAAGCTGGAGTTCTTGAAACCAGCTTCAATAGATAACAAGACGGTAGCTGTTTGTGAGCCGGAGGATTCAGAAGAATTGAAAGAGGTATGGTCTAAAGCTCTAGTAGGCTATGTCATTGGTCTCTCTACTTCATTTATTCCATTGCAAGCCTTCATTAAGAGTCGATGGAATCCAAATGGATTCCAGTTAAACATGTTAGACAATGGATTCTTCATATGTAAATTCGATCTTGAGGAGGATATGCAGCGCATTCAAGAAGGGTTCTGGACTATTAGAGGACATCCGATGATTTTACATCGTTGGTCTCCTGAAATTAGCTTTGAGATAGACAGCTTGAAAAGCATTCCATTATGGATCACTCTTCATGATGTGCCTCTTCATCTCTGGACTAAAAACTTTTTTAGCCGGATTTGTAGTGTCATTGGAACTCCACTCCACTTAGACAAACTTATAGCATCAAGGCAGCGCCTGGCCTTTGCTAGAGCTTGTGTTTTAGTGTCAGCGAAGAATGAACTCCCAGATGAAGTTATCTTTAAGGATTTGGAAGGAAGGCAGCGTAAAATTGCTGTTACGTATCCCTGGAAACCAGTCCCGTGCTCTGTTTGTAAATCGTTTGGTCATATGGAAGGTCTATGCATCTCTGGCAGTGGCTCAATTCGCAATGTGCATCAGGTTATTCCAACATCAATTTTGAGGGAGAAGCCTGATAATAAGTTATTGACTAAGGAAAGTTTCAGCATTAATCCAGCAAATAATGGAACAGCTTTAGAATCTGTTACAGGACAGAAGGGAGGGTATAAGAATTCCGTCCATCTCAAGGAGCATCAGGTTATCTCCACTTCCAATCCGTTCAATTCTTTATCTAATCTTCCTGATCAGGTGGAGGAACAAGCACAAGTTTCTGAACTGTCCGAGAATCACTCGGGATATTTAAAAGTGTCAGCAGGTAACAAAGCATCTGAAAATGCTGCTGCAGATGGAAGGTGTTTGTTAAATAAAAATTCAAATTCAAATTTGAATGAAGAGTCTTGTTCGGGTAAAGAGATAACTGAAGTGGCTGAGAAGGAAGACGGTTCAGAATGGAATATCTATTCTCAGAAGGGTAAGGGCAAGGCAAGTTCAAAGCCCAGGCGCTCTTCTCGGATTCCCTCTTAATCTCTCTTCCAATTAATTATTTTCTTTATGAAGATTGTTAGCTAGAATGTTAGAGGGATCAATAAGTCAGGGAGGAGAGCACAATTAAAAACAATTCTTTAACAGTCTCAATGCGATATAGCTGTCCTGGTGGAGACTAAAATAAAGCCGAAGAAAGCAGACATTTTCAAACAGAGCATTTGGCCTGATGCTAGTTTTATACATTCAAATGACTATAGAGGCAGAATATGGATTCTTAGTGACTCAAAAAAATTTCATATTCAGAAGATTAATGAGTCTGATCAGTTCATCCATGTTACTGTCACTGATACAGCAACAGATTCAACTTTTTACCTCACTGCAGTCTATGCTTCGAATCTGATTTCTGAAAGGAAAATTCTTTGGTAGGATTTAATCCATTTATCAAGCAATGCCAATAATTATCCCTGGATGGTTCTAGGTGATTTTAATACTGTTTGATACCCTTCTAAGAAAATGGGAGGTAATCTTATACCAGTAGCTATCCTAGAAGACTTTAACAATATGATCACTTCTTCTAAGCTGCTGGATATCAAAACAATTGGGAATTTATTCTCTTGGAGTAACTGTTCCCTGCCTCCTAACAGGATTGTAGCCAGATTGGATAGATGCCTTATCAATGATTCTTGGTTAGCTAGCTTTCAGGACTCTTATGCAGAATACACTACTGAAGTTTTTTCAGACCACTCTCAATTAAGAATCTTTTCTGAAAATGAAACCAAGTCTGGGAAAAAGCCTTTCAGGTTCTTTAATATGTGGATTCAACATCCAACATTTACTTTAGTTGTTCAGCAGGTTTGGAATGAGGAAATTACTGGGACACCACAATTCATTCTCTGGGAGAAACTCCGAAGGCTGAAACAAGCTCTAAAATCATGGAATTCTAACTGTTTTGGTAATATTGAGGATAATTTGAAGAAGGCTAGCAGAGATCTGGAATTTGTTCAGCAAGAATTGAAGAAAGACCCAATGAACTGCAATCTAATTATGAAGGAAAAAGAATGCAAGGAAGCTTACTTCAAAGTCATGCAGGATGAAGAATCTTATGCTAAACAGAAATCAAGACAGCAATGGTTAGCATTGGGTAATTCGAACACCAAATTTTTCTATGCTGCTCTCAGAGGAAGAAGGTCCACCAATTGCATAAGGAAATGCAGACTTCAGGATGGAAGCTTCACAAATGATATGGAAGTGGTGAGCAGACATGCAGTTAACTTCTTCTTCAATCTTCTGAATCAGCACAATTCCACTGGAAATTGGAACTTTTGCCCTAGACAAAAACTGAATGAAACAAAAGCAAATTTCCTTGGTTCTCCTGTTTCGGATGAAGAAATTAAGCAATCAGTTTTTAATGCACCAAAGGATAAGAGCCCAGGGCCAGACGGTTTCCCAGCTGAGTTCTATCAGGCTACTTGGACTATTATTGGAGAAGATGTCCTGAAGGCAGTCAAAGATTTTTTTAATACTAAAAAAATCCTCAAACAGCTGAATTGTACCTTTATATCCCTTATACCAAAGCAAGAAGGTGCTGAATCATTTGAGCAGTACATGCCTATATCACTTTGCAACTTCTACTATAAAATCATTTCGAAGGTCCTTGCAAATAGAATTCAATTGATACTTCCTAAAATTATCAGTGACAACCAGTCAGCCTTCATTAAGGGAAGAAGCATACAACACAATATCCTGTCGGCTAATGACATTATCAGAAATCTGCACTCAAAAGCAAAGGGAAATTTTATATGTATGAAAGTTGACCTTAAGAAAGCATTTGATTCAGTTAACAGGAATTTTCTTTATTACTTGATGGAGAAGATGTGTTTTCCAGCCACTTGTATACAATGGATTGCAAACTGTTTAGACACTCCTGCTTTTTCAGTTCTGGTCAATGGGACTCCTCAAGGTTTTTTTAAGAGCAGGAATGGGATTAGACAAGGTGATCCATTATCTCCCTATCTTTTCACTATCATTATGGAAGGGTTCTCAAACTTGATAGAGGAGGAAGTAGCTAGAGGGAATATTAAATGTCCATCTGCAGGGGAATTAAAAATATCACATATAACATTTGCTGATGACCTGGTTTTATTCCTGAATGATGATCCAAGAACTCTATCTCATGTGGGACCATTGCTTAAGAACTTTGCCACTATGTCAGGCCTCTCCCTGAATTCTGAGAAAAGCAAAGTTTATATAGGAGGTAATATTCAGAATAAAGATCATGTAACCAGTCAGCTTGGAGTATCAGCTGGGGAACTACCAGTTCCATATCTTGGTCTGCCCCTTCTTTCTAAAGCTGTCAAAAAAGGAAATTGCCTTCCTATTATTGAAAAAATAAAGAGAAGGATAGATGCTTGGAAAAATAGGCTTCTCTCAAGATCAGGAAGATTGGAGCTTATCAGATCTGTCTTATCTTCATATTCAACTTATTGGGCAGCTGCTTTCTTGCTTCCAGCTAGTCTAATTGAGGAAATTGATAGCATTCTGAGGAACTTCTATTGGCATGGACACTCTTCAAATTCAGCTGTTCATATGATATCCTGGAAACAGATCTGCAAACCCAAGACTGAGGGAGGACTTGAAATAAAAAACTTGAAGGAATGGAACCAAGCTTGTATGTGCAAACTATTATGGGACATCCTACAGAAAAAATAGTCCATTTGGTACACTTGGGTTAAACAAAAGTATCTAGCCCATAAGAACATTTGGGATTTCAGAATCAAGCCTTACCACTCTGCTGCTTGGAAGGGAATTCTGTTGGCTAGGAATTGGATCAGAAGTCACATTAACTACAAAATAGCAAATGGCCTGGACATTAACTTGTGATCTGATCCATGGTTGAATGGAGACAGCATATTCTAACTGTATGGGGACCATATCAGACAAGACTTAGAGCTGGACAAGAACACAAAGGTTGCACTGTTTATTTCTGAAGGACACTAGAATCTCCCGACTGCTCTCTCTTCAGAAATGGCAGAACTATGGGATCTTGTCAACCAAGTCCAAATTCATAATGCTGAATCAAATTCTATTGAATGGAAGAACAATGTTCAAATCTTAAAGGCTGGCATCATTTGGCAAGAGATAAGACTAAAAGGGCAGGCTTTCTATTATCATGATTGGGTTTGGAAAAACCCAACTTCTCAAGCTGCATCACTTACCACCTGGCAAGCAGTTCTAAATAAATTGCCTACAGCCGACAACCTGCAGAAGAAGGGTCTAAATCTTCCAAGCATGTGCCCACTTTGTAAACAGGGAAGGGATGAGCTCAGTCATATCTTTTTTGAATGCTCTTATAGCAAATGGATTTAGAAAGAAATCCTTGACAGATTCGACTTGCATAGACAGTCGAACACTGATTTGCACCAAGAACTGAACCAATTGCAAGTCCAATTCCAGATTTCAGATCAACTCCTAAAATTTGTTCGAATTCTTCTTCGAATAGCAATATGGAAAATCTGGAAAGAAAGGTGTATGAGAATCTTTGAGGATTGCACTAGCTCTAAAACAAGTCTTCTCATCAAAATTATTGAAGATGCAAGAAGATGCATGGAAATGCAAAGGCAAAAGAGGCTAACAACAAGGGAAAAAAGAATTTTTAGTAGATTTCTACTTATTCCTCAATAAGCTTTGAGTCCACAACCTGTGTGGTCCTTAGCTTTTCCATCTGCATGGCAGAATTCTGATGTACAGTTCTATTGTCCTTTAATACAAATACCATATTACTTACCAAAAAAAGAACCTATTGGTTTCTGATAACTTGAACTTTTTGGGTAAAGTTTTGCTTCAACTTATCCTTAGGTCTTTCTGAGGAAAGTTCTATCTTGATTAATTGGCCATTTGACTTGATTAATGTCTAGACATAACTTTGGATCTTGGATCCTTTAAATCAATGCCAACGCATCATAAGGGCCCGGTCTGGTCCTTGGAGGAGCGCCCGAAAAGTACTTGTGCCCTGGGGAGTTTGAATGACATGGTGAGGCATTGCACCGAGTGCATGACTAGCGTGATGTCTATGACAATAATCTCTTACTTTGAATTATCTTGACTTGGATAGATCTTGCTTGTTGGCCAATTTCCAGTTTCATTATATTCCTGATCTTGTACATCGTCTACTTATGTCATTCGTTATATCGTTATTTCTTTTCGCACAATTAATGCAAATAATTGGTTAATTACTTAAACTTGCATGTTATTACCTACTGAGCGTTCGCTCACCTAGTTGTTTCCCCCTTTCAGGTAGCTCAGGTGAGGACTCGCAGTCCGATGGGAACGGGTAAGAGTGACGATCATGGAGCGATCACTACAAGAAAATGACCTTCAGGGGCATTTCAAAAATGCCCCAAAATATAGAGATAAATGCCCTAAAAACCTTTAGGGGCAATTTGATTAGTTTTAGGGGCAATTTAAAATGTGCCCCTATTGCCTCGGTCCCTAAAAATTTTTGGGGCACTTTTTGAAAAATGCCCCTAATGTTGTCATTAGAGGCACTAAAAAACCGCCCCTAGATATTCTGATACGGGCAATTTTGATGACCAAATGCCTCTAATGAACATGTTTTAAGGGCAATTTGTCATTCAAACTGCCCCAAATAACATAGTTTTAAGGATAGTCTTCTTAAAACCACCGTAAAATAATCACTTAAAATAATATGTTTTTGGGACATTTTATTCCCCAAAGTGCCCCAAACGACTAATGAGTAGAAGCTTCCGTTTCTAAATATTGCACCAAAATAACCATCCAAAATATAAAAATTAAAGTTGACATTGCTAACATGCAATCAATACATAGATCCTATTCTTTTTAATTCATTGGTATACACAAACACCCACTATTATACAACACACGTATATATCAATTGTCTGCCTTCTAACAAAAACATAAATAGGACATGATAACATAACTATATTGTAAAATAAAATCATGAAAATATCCCATACAAAAGACATAACATCCATGACTTTGAAATACAACTCAGACCATGGGGGCTCAATTTTTCACTCTATGACTAAAATATAAAAAGTAGTTTCCCCTTGGTGCTCTTTAGGTACAAATATTTTCTTGCTAGTAGACCAATAATAAGGGAATTCAATTGGCTGGACAGTTTGACATGCGACCATGGCACTTGCATTCTTCTCTACCAACGCATTGCAATCTACATTGTTGTTTGGATGCCACTGCAGAGCAAGCTTCTTGTAAGCACGTTTAATATCAACGATGGAGACAATACTTGAGATGCCCAATATCTTGTACAAATCCTTGCACTTACTTAATTTCAATGCTTTTTCAACCCTCATCAATGTTTCTCAAGCACTCATGTCCTGCAAATTTAAATATATCAAGAATTTATGAGGTTGTCATCCACGGTTGCTAATCTGAAAGTCAAAAGAATAAAAGAGAATACAGTGTTTTACTTTTTACAACCAAAAATAATGTTTCCTATCAAAAAAATCTTTGCATGCATTGCCACTCTGAAATGAAATGTGCCATGTATGTTCTTAACCCTGGCTTCATAAAAGGATGATCACTTCACAAGACTATCATGTATGTCGCAAACACCCAAGTAATGAGTCACTGGCATAAACACACATGTAAAAATTGGAAAGTTCCACTTTAATCTGGATTCAGGGACGTACAGCAATTTGGAAAGTTCCACTTTAATAGCATTATCCATCTGTTCATCAACATGATGCATAGTCTTTTAGGGGATCAAATAGGAAGACCCTGTGGTTTTCAAGATAGTTATTACTAGTAGAGGACCAAGCCAGTTTAGATCACATACAAATTCATGATCACATACAAATTTCATAATTAACCTGCTACTATAGATCTCATGAACACTTAAATTCCAACCTGGAAACAACATATATCATTGTCAACAACATTCAGGCATGAAAAATAGGTAACTATCATGGGTAGAAAGCAGTTTATGCCTACAATGCACACTTGTTCTGTGCTCATTCTTAGGTGTTGTAACCTATGAAGGCATCACTAGCATTGAGACCGTTAAACACTTGATCAGAGAATACTAAGGGATCCACGGGCAGGGTTAAGAAGTCTGCATTTCCATTCTCTTTGATGCTAAATCCGTTGTGTTTCATATACAGTGTCAGATAGTAAAGATCTCTATTGACTCATTACCAGAAGCTGATGCTAAAGCATGATGGCATCACTAGCATGACTTTAAAATGTCTGAACACCTAGTAATACTAGTGCTATTATATATTTTTAAATCATGGGCAGCTATTCATTTCTGTTGTTCCTTCATATGTATGATATGCATATGCTTATTCCTTAATTTGTTTCGGGAGTAACTCAGATATGAGCAGAGTCTGTTCTTAAATGACTAAATCTTTAATAATGCTGGGCCTTGGGGAATCAGATGCGGAGATGAAGGAAGCTATGGCTGATTTGAGAGCTATAGGTGTTGACATCTTAACACTGGGATAGTATTTGCAGGTTAGTTTCCTTGCAGATGTTTTATTAGTGTAAAGACTTGCTTAACAAGAAAGCAAGTCTTCCTTCAGTGTGCTGAAGAATTGTGGACTTTCAAAAAAACTTGCCTCTTGGTTTCCTACTGTGGACAAGGACATTAAACTGGTAGAGACAGGAAGCAAACACAGTAGAGACCAGCAATCATAATATTCTGACTGTCATTCACATAAATTGGTACTCGGTGGAGGTTCGAGTCCAAGGACTCTCCTCACGCAAAGTGTGCTACTGCACACCTTTTGATATACCATTGTTGAGCTTGTATCTTGTAGGAAGAGGCCTCATCTAAATGCTGAAGTAAATGCCTACTTGGTTATGTGTGGTTCCATGCATGATCAGAGTGAAAACAAATCTATGCCAAAATGCAACATATCAAGTAGCATATGGAACTATATATCATGACATGACTCATACATCTCCTTCATGTCGGACAGGATACTTCCACAAACCACGTGCCAGAGAGGAATGGACATCATAATGGCATTGAAGCCTTCTGCTATAGTCTTGCAAATATTATTGAACAAGAACTCCACACTTACTTCAGATCAGATTACTTTCCTTTATCAAGCAAAATCAAGCAACTTAAAAACCTCTAGTGCCATAGGATTTTGAAAAGAATAACTAGATGATAGTTTTTATGAAGAGATTCAGTGTCAGAAATGAGCAGTGCACAATAAACTTTCAGGCCATTGCCTCTTATTTGGAAAAATGTTTACCTGCACAGATTTGGCCAAGCTCTAAAGGAAGCAGACACCACAGCCTGTTCACATTTAAGTTGCCTTCTACCAGCTATCTGTTCCACCTTGCTCACATGAATAGCCTACAGATGGCTGGTCATGAGACTGAAGGACTTTCTTACAGAAATAAACCAAATATAGCAGTGAAAAAAGAATGCAGGGAAAGGTGCATTACTTTCAAATGCATAAAAGTTAGAGAAAGCGACAATTAAAGCTGAAAAAACTGCGGGGAAAGGTCCACAGAGTGACCTTTTTGCACATGTATCAAGTGGCACTTTTGCATAGAAATGGTTCCAGAAAATCATTGTGGTCTTTTGCACACTATATATATTGACATCTCTATATATATGTGCGCAAATAAGATGCCGAAGTGGTAAATATGCAACTGTTTTAACAATGTTGTATATGCAATAACCCTCTATTTCTATTTGCTTGTTTTTGAATTGGCTTTTGCAATAAGTGATAAATATGCAACTGTTTTAACAATGGTGCATATGCAAAAACTATCTATTTCTATTTGCTTGTTTGTGAATTGGCTGTTGTAGTTAAGGTGTTAACCAGAGGCACTCCTCACTCTAATCCAAAAGGGACTGCAAGTCCCAAAATCCGTGGAGAAAGAGTCTCAATGGTAGCCTGGAATACAAGAGTGGCTTGTTGGAGGGTTTTGCTTCGTAAACACACTACCCGACCCCGACGGACTAGTGATAATAAGGTTTCTCATAGAATTCATGTTTGTAAACTGAAGGAAGGATAGCCCGACCCTGACGGATGCTGCAAGATTCCACCAGATGGTAACATGAAGCCAACAGAATAATGTATTCCTGTTAAATAAGTGCTATACATACCTACAAGGCCAAAAAACACACAATACAATGCAGCAAAAATTGGAAACGGAATTGAAGCAAAGATAGCCCCAAATTTTCCTGTGAGAAAACAATAAAATCAGTAAGCATTAACCTCCCATAATTATGGTGTATAACTTAGACAAAAAGTTAAGAAGTTTAGACTACAAAGTGGATTTCATGTACACTAAAGGTTCTGCTCAGACTGTTTCAGAAAGGATCCTTGCAATATGGGTGAGTTGCCTTGAACTGCATTAGATGACTTTGAGCCATCTACCTTTACCTGAAAAGGAGGCATAAAAAATGCAGATAAACAATTCATGTCCTACATTGTTGCAACTATGATCAATGATGTACTTTTGATACCCACCTCATGCTTGCAAACTTCTTATGTGATAATGGCCAACCCATAATCACTCACTTTTGCTATATAATGCTCATCAAACAAGATATTATGTGTTTTCAGCCAATTGTTGAAGAATCCATGTATTATTCAGGTGTGCAGAAAGTGGATGGCTTTTGCAATACCTATCAGGATCGCCAAGCTATCTGACCATTTAAGAATTTTCTCCAAGTGGATCTCTGCAAAATTAGTGGCATGAGAAAAGCCCAAACCAGGTGCCAAAAGCTGAACATTTCTCAGATAAACATATCAGAAAGATGAGCCCGAAGAAAATCACGTCAACCCAAGGTTCTCAATAAATAATCATAGCAGAGCAATGCTTATTCAGCTAATCATGTGTTTGACTCAAGAACTATGTTGACCTCAATGAGATGGGTGAAGGTTGGAGAAAATTGATCAACATGATTATAGTTATTGTTTTGTGAAAAGTTGTAAAATATAATCATAAAACTTTGAAAACAAAATCTAAGCAAGGGTCTATAAGTCTAAAAAAACATCTACTCAGTAATATGGGGAATCAAAAGCATCATAGTTTCTAATTGCCAAGAGAAGAGATGTGCCTCTATGTGTCTGTATTACAGAGGCACCTACAATCATAGACTTAAAAGCCTCACAGGTCTGATCATATGTCATTACAAAGTACAGTAAAAGTCAAATATCAGTTTTCTTAAATAATAAAAGCTTACTAGGCTACCAAACATAGACATTTGACATTTTTCACCAGCAAACGACCTGGTACTAACCCCCATTGAGGCAAATAGGATAACCAAGCAGTAACCGGCACTTTATTACATAGAAAGCCACTATAGACAGATCATGTAGACAGCATCTCTAGCATGTTGCAATCCTCATGTTGAGGCGTATAGATACATAGTCAAGCCCACTTCTAAATATGAGTTTCTTTAGGAGAATTCATTCGTGAACTGCTTACTCTCATCGTCTCATATTCACTCCATATATATATCCTATTGGTCCCCTGTAATCCCCAGAGGATTTCATATCCAAACATAAGGAATCACAGTATGCATCACTTTATACGCCCTACATATAAAAGTTTTAGTGAACATTTTCTTCTGGGCATTTTCATTTTCGTGCATAGCCTCACAAGACCAAAGCCCCACCCCCCATGACCCCATCACTGGCTTAAGATCTTCATGTCTACAGCCTCTTCTCTTTTAGGCCTGGTCATAAGCTTAAAACTGTTAGGAATATGCTGAAGACATGTAATTATGAAGTATTTGGGAATTCACTAAAATTTCTAAAAGTAGAGAATCATGTTCTAAAAGTAGACCTATTAATTAATAACATTGAAGTAGGTTGAACCCTCTTGCTCTTATCTATTTTTGCAGAAGGAAGTGTTTTAGAGATATCCACAATCAAACACCTTTCTAATCAACAATTTATTTCTACACTTTCTCGTTAATCTGAACACAGAAACGATGGCAGTTGTCAAGGAACACCACAAAATATGTATCACTAGTAGAAGCATATCAAACAATTTCAACAACAAAAGAAACTGCATAAAAGGTTCTCTTTTTTTTATTTAAGGAATTCCATATTGATCTTAATAAACTCAAGAAACCTACAGTAAAAGGCCAAATTTCCAAGTAAAAAACAAGAAGCCAGATCATCAAATTAGAACCAAAAACACAATCTTAGTTAACAAGGGTCAGATTGACAGTTAAAAGCAATGACAAAAACAAGCAAACAGGAGATCAAGATGATGATAACTAAGATAATTGGAGGGTAGAAAATCCCGTCAATGTGGTTGAGGGTGCATGGAACAATAACATGCCATGGATGACGAGAGCCTTGGTCTTTGGGAAGTGTTATCGTGCATTGGTCCGGCTTAGGAGGATGGGTTTGCTGCTCATGGCCTTGATGAAGGAGTTGGCTTCCTCCATTGAACTTGTGCACTTCTGCTCATTTTAGAAGGAAAGAAAAGGCGGATGTGTAGATGGGAGAGAGAGAGGGAGAGGGGTGGAAGGGCGGTGAGAAGGAGGGATAAATAGTAAAATCATGGGAATAGGCCCTTCGAGAATCAAAAAGAAAAAAAAGCTATATATGGATCGCACCAGCCGAGCCGCTCTGGAATTGCCGCATGTCACTCTTGGAGATGGTCGGGCTCAGGCAGGCAGCTGGTCTGCCGTTGCCACTGCCACTGCTCTGCATCATCGTAACTGTGTGGTATGGTGGGGGAAAGAAATCACCTCGAACTCAGTTCGTCTCCTCAGCCAGCTTTCCAGAGAGCTCAAATGATGGTTTTTGCTGCATTTCACAAACAACTTTAACCTTTTGTGGCTACACAAAAACTAAATTTTAACTTGAACTTAATTCAAGTAACAACATATTGGCAAATATCACAATAAAAGCATGCATATGGGCATCTTGTTGACTAAAGCTCAAGATGAAACTAAAATTATGTACAGCAACCCTACGGCACCACATTTTGGTGCCACCTGATTTGCCACACTTTTCTTCCTGTTAGGTTTGGAAAAGAACGGCAGGAAAAGTGGAACTTAAGTTTGGTGCTCCAAAGCTCACGAGCATCGAACGTAAGTTCTAGCCTGACCTCATCTTAGGCATCTGATTTCATGATCATATGGTTAAGATGAAAGTGGCAAACCATGTGAAACAAAAGTGTGGCACCATAATATTGCTCAATTATGCATTGTTTTGGTAAACATGTAATATCAGTAGGCTTCATTCTAGCAAGAAAATCAAGTTGCAAAGAAAGCATGGTTGGGGTATAAACCTTCTGCTTATCTTCCAATCCTTCCTCAGCAACCTTCATTTTAGCAATGGAATCCTCATGAGTATCCCTGCCCAAGTCAATAGCTTCTCCATTAAGGCCTTTCGATGAGACTATTTTATGATCAAGTATGAATGGATCAATTCCATTAACAGCACAAGTAGCACACAACCAACTGGATAAAGTCAAAGACTAATGGCACAAAGAAAATCTAACTGGAGAACCAGACAGCAAGCCTTTCCCCTAAAATGCCCAGTGACCCGGAACCATGCCAGCACTGTGATGAGTGGAACTTGAACAAGGTCAAAACATAAAAGTAAAAAAAAATCATAAGAAAAGGAAAGGTTTTATGCCATTATACCCTTCAATTCTTCCATATCTCACAGTATAACCCAAGAATCAGTGTATTAGCCTGCATACCCCTGAAATCTATGCATCTTATCTTCGATGCTCTCACTGTCAATCTGTCTATTTAACTCAACTAAAGTTGGGTTAAGAGTTAACCTAATAAGACAAAGGCCAGTCTACCCTTACAATGAGGAGAAATTTAGAATCTTCACCTAATGTACATGCGTGTATAAACATATAAGAGCAAGATGATCATCATCAGCGAGGCTCCTCATGGACTTCAGGGAGCTCTGCCTACTCTTCCTTGTGGAGGTGGTGGATGAGTCCAGTGAAGTAGCAAGATCACCAGCTGTTTTGGATGCCATGGAAGGTGTACATGATATCCTTCTCTGGCAATTATTATCAGCCAAGCACCTTCTACAGCTCCTCTTGGCCTCATCAAACTCTAACAGTGGACGGAATCTGAATAACCAAATTGTGATAAATGAGACAAAGACGGAATGCCAGTATTTAGCCTACAACACTGCAAGGGGCAAAAGACCATATGCAAGAATTTGTCCACTTCTCTAGAAACCCAGAGCACATATTTTAACAGGAGAGAAC
Source organism: Amorphophallus konjac (assembly GCA_022559845.1). Lineage (NCBI taxonomy): Eukaryota > Viridiplantae > Streptophyta > Magnoliopsida > Alismatales > Araceae > Amorphophallus > Amorphophallus konjac. The sequence continues at coordinate 270,321,843 of CM040118.1, read as the reverse complement.
TATGGAGGCACAGAAAAATAAATTTGAAACTTCTGTTTAAATGAAGGAAAGTGATTTTAGATGGATGGACAAAAATCCATTTCAAGGAATCCAAGAATATTATGATGGATATGCCTCCCTTTAATGAATGTGCTTGGGGGAGACTGATCAGACTAGGAAGAACTTGCTGTAGTCCATTCACCAACACCTTGGATATATTTTTATATGAGAATTTTTTTAATGTGACAGTTTGATGACAGAACTTGAAATAATTCATTTCAGGACAGATCGATACAAATATAATGGTAGAGATACAAAATTATGTGACAACAAATAATGTCATAAAACAAAGATAAAGAGATCAATCAACAAATTTCAGCGAATTTCAACTATAAATGAAACAAAAATAAAATATAGCAGAAGTGAGTATCATCTGTAATATAATTGGGTTTCTCGTATTAACAGAAGCTTCAACATATCCTGAAACCACTTCAACATCAAAATGGACTAATAATTACTAAGAAATGCTACACTCCTTCGCTTTTATTATTTCATATCATTTTCAAAAAAGTAAATTTAATTAACATGCATTGAATCCCAAGACAAAATATCATCATAAATAGCAGGGCACATACACTCGTATCACAACCTCACAATATGTAAGTGGCTAAAGAACTCTCTAATGCATGTATGCCTTTCTCCCATCAGACATATAAATCAATCTCAGTTCAGAATGTATAGAGATATGGATTTAATAATAATAATAATAATATTTAACTTATTGTTCTAGCTTTGAGATCGTATTTGAGTCAGGAGGTAAATACCTTGTTTTCACGGCGAGTGTGAAAAAATGGCCTCGAGCTGGCGAGAGATGGGTTTGAACTGCGGCAAGTTGGGGCCACACAGTGGCCGTGGTAGCTGATTGCAACAGAGGGTATCACCTTGGGTTGTGGGGTCGGTGCTTTGTCTGCCGCCTCCAGCGGTGGGCATGGGAAACGGCTGGGGTCTGCGGCAGGCGCGGCGGGTAAAGGTTAGGGGAGACGGGGGATTGAAGGGACGGTGGTAAGAGAGACGCCAACGCGGTGGAAGTAGAACGATCAATGAAAGAAGCAGAAGAGAAGAGAAGAGAGGGGGCTCGGGGGGTTTTGGCATCTCACTGGCGGAGGGCACACGATGGTGATCCTGGGATGCCAAAGAGCAGGGCGATCTTGGGCGGCCAGAGGGCAGGGTGATCCCAGCCGAGAGTCATCGGAGCAATCTTGGATGGAGATTCCTGGCAGCGCGAGCTAGGTGGTGGAAGCAGTTGGCTTCTCTCAGGTGAGGATGCGCGCAGGGCTGAGGGATGAGGATGTGGAAGCTGCGGCGGCCGCACCGGACGCAGAGGGTGTGGGTCTTGTTCCTCCGCTTCCCGAAACTCCCCGTGCCCTTCCCCATCTCGCACCGACAGCCCCGACGGAAACCCTAGTTTCTGGTGGCCGGAGGAGAATACGTGAATAGTTGCGGATGAGAAGAGTCTACGGTAGGAAGAGCTGTTGGTGAGGGACTACAATATGTGAGCAGTTGTGCGCGGAGGAATCTAGAGGGGGCGAGGAGGCCGAGGGGCAGAGGAGATGGAGGAAGTATCCGTAGTAGGAAAGGAAATGGCAGAAGGGGCAGGGTTTGCTTATGGAGTGCAACTTGATCGAGATGAGGAGTCGGTTACGGCTGCGCGGGACATTGTAGCGCGGGAGTAAATTTTTTAGGGGCATCTCTAATAAATTTATACTCTCTCATATTAATGTTTTGAGGCATTTAAACCGCCCCTTTATAGGGTTTTAAAGAATGACTTAAATTTCAATAATTTAGGGGTAATATTAAATATAAAGTGCCTCTATTTATGATATTTTAGGGACAGTTTTAAGAAATGTCTCTAAATGAACTGTCCCTATATCTCTATTTTTTGTAGTGGATCCAGTTAGAAGCCGTGAAGTTAGTCTTAGTTGTGGAGTCTAATTGTGTTATAGAGTGTGTTTGGAAGAGTTGTAAAAATTTGATTTTTCAGCAAACGTAATTGTGTTAAGTGGATGTTGGCAAAGATGATTAGTGAGTTTTTGCATGGATTATTTAATTGTTAGTTAATGAATGGAATGATTTTCTGTTAATGGAGTTGTGTTGGCCGGTAAATCGACATATTATTTTTATTATTATCATTGCTTGTTTCTACTGCCAGTCCCGATATTCCGCATAGGGACGTGACACCTTTTCTCCTTATCACCTGGTGTACTCTTACAACATCAGATGAAACTTCAAGCCCCTATTTTTATTGTGTCATGCCCTGCGATTATGCAGCGAAAACAATCGGGAACGTGAACAGCCGGCATGGTAAACCTCTTGCAAGCAATATAATCAGAGCGCCAGACAATCACACAAAGTAATTGCACAAGTAATTCATTAAAACCTTCATCTTTATTACATATAAATAACCATCAAAATACATAAGATCTTTGACTCTCTTTACTAGACTCAATAAAATAAAGATTACATCATGACTCGTCTAGACACTTGATAACTAAGGCTTCTCTTGTTCATATATCCTTCAATCACTCTCAGACCCGTTACTTGTATAATCCAAATCCGATTCCCTTGTACTTCTTGAAACATTGAGGAAATAGGTAATGAGCACACTTGCCCAGTAGGTATCTTCGTATCAACATGAAGACGAATTTAAGTGATTATCATTTTAGCTCTAGAGAATAAGATAAATCATGCAAATACAGTAAACATGTGAATAAAACCAAAGTAACAAGATATGATCATGACGAGATACGAGAATATGATTGATCAAGTATATAACAAGGATGTAAATTTGGCCTTTCCATGAACAAAAGTGTAACAAGAATGTACGTTTCATAACTGTTGAGGCTATACACTACAAAGTCATGTAACAAGCAAGAAAGTACTTTTTGCTTAATAGCAAGTACTTCGTGAATTTACGTGGATCTTTATTCATGTCCGTGGATTTTCACTTATTTATAAAGAAAGTACTCCCAGCGTAATGCGACGCCAGTAGCATCATACCCCATGGTTAACATTATGTTTCCGACAATCAGCCGAGGGGACTAGCATAGAGCCCTTGAACACAATCAGTGCTCGAATTGCATCTTCAAGTATAAATCAAGATACTTGCACGATTATAATAATAATGTGGCCAATAATGTACAAGTTCAACAATGATTCCATAATAAGTTAACCAAGGTATAGAACGTACCAATAATCGATCATGAGAATTCAAGAAATGCATTAATAACTAGGTTATGCTATGGAGAAAATTCGGTAGCATAACGGTACATTCTTTATTTCCATAATTTATTTAGACATCATTAGAATAAGGTGACAAGTCTAGATAATCAATAGACTATCTGGAACATAGGAATACTCAACCCAAAGGTAAAACCATGGATTAAACATAATTAAATTTGATGAAAGAGAAGCTGGAACCATGTGGTCTAGGGTAGGGCCGCTAGGTGACATTGGTGGTCTATCAATAGGCCGCCAACTGACTCTGGCGGTCATATATTAGGCCGCTAAGGTCCAGAACTCATTAAAACACAGGTAAAGTGCTTTCTAGAAAAATGGGCTTTTATGGTAGAACAAGCTCGGCGTCCTAGTGGGAATCCAGGCTCACGGAGACTTATGGAGGCCTTGAAACAAGATTTCCTAGTCGGTTGGAAGGAATATCCAATGGAGAGGTTATCAAGTCTAAGATTATGTACTTAATGTGCAAAGGTGTAACTAATGAAAGATACCGAGATATGTGCCACCTACTTAAGAAAATGACTCTGAGATAAGAGAGATCATGATAAAACAGTGATCAAATAAGTCCATAAACCTTATGAAAACGTGCCTATAAATACAAGAGTATAAGTTTTTTGCCATAAAAATAACATAGGTTAAAAATAATCCCAAGTACACAAAGAACATGAAATCTTCTGGAGTACAACCAGTCATAAGAAAATAACACTTGAAACAGGAGTAAAACCTACTTAACTAGGCTTAACATACATTAATTTTGACCATTCTGCATTAAGTTTCGGGTTAACTTAAATACAGAATTCATAAATCAAAAATGGTCTAAAGAGAACCGTTTCTAGTGGCTAGCGGTCTATCGTAGGACCGCTCAAGTTTCTGGCGATCTACAGGAAGACCGTTTCTTCCTAGGTAACAGAAAACTCAATAATAATAAAATAAAATAATAATCTAGGGCATATTATACATGAAAATAAACATGAATATACTCTAAAACAAGATAGAACGAGTATAGGCCAACAATATGTATGGGTTTGTGTAATAAACAAGAAAAGTCTTCTTTTAACTTAATTAGGGCTAAGAATTATGCATGAGGAGTATACTAGATTCATAGTCCCAATAAATCATAAAATCCTCGGTGTACAATGCAAGAAATCGGCTGAAATCAGAGGACTTTTATCCTGGACTTCGAGTCTAAGACTTTCATGAGATAACCTAACTCTGTTTTGGGCTTTAAGCTTTGAATTTAGGGTTGGAAGTTAACCATAATTTTTGCACGTCCTGTGCTAAACCAGCGAATTCACGCCTTCCTAACTCCTGATTCTCTTGACTTAAAGACGTGAAATTTTGAGGGTAAGAAGAGGGTACTAAAAGGAACAACTTATTCTAAAGAACCTCTATCTAATTACCTCGTTTAGGGCTTCCAATTTGTAGATCTTTCTGGGTCGGTCGCACTACTTCCTGGGTTATTTGCACCAGACGAGCATCTTTGCAAGCTTCTATCTCCTTGTAGGCTTGATCTCCTAGAGCAAAATTTTGAAAAAAAAATAGATCTAACTAAAATGAACAAATTCCTAGAAGAAACTTACCTCTAATTCGACCTCTTTACCTTAGTTCCACACGAGCCAAAAGTAAGGGTCGCGCTGGTTGGTTATGGGGTCTATTTATAGGGTTTAACTAGGGTTTCATGGATTTGAAAGATTCTAGAGTCCTTATTAGGTATTAGATCGGTCTCTAAGAGTCCTAAGCATGCTTACAAGTCTACATACTTCGGTCTCTAGGAATTTAGACGCCAAAAATCTAATCTTTTTGCACTTTCTTCCACTCACGAAATCTACAGAGCTTAGCGGTCATTTGGGAGACCGTTTTTCAATGGCTGGCGGTCTCGCGATAGACCGTTTTCAGTTTCGGGTGTCGAATTTGAAACCAGTTCAAACTCTTGTATTATTATCCACATCTTTATCCTAAAATTTCCCTACTTATCTCCTTAATTCCGTAAATACATAAATTCCATGCTTCTAGACATGGGCCAAAGTTAAAAATTATAATTTGGGTCAATTGGATTTGTCAAAATGGGCCTAATCCTCTTGGATTAGTATAAGGCCTTAATCATTAGTTTTAATTAACCACAATTCAATCAATAGCCCATTTAAATGCTTAATACTTATATTTATAATCCTTAAAAATTCATAGAAAATCCTCGGGCATTACATATTGGGAGGGTGGGAAGAGGGATGTGGGTATAAATGTGTGTGCGTAAATGTGGATATGACCCTTTTTTCATTTTTGCCCGTTCAAGACTTTTGTTATGATATATGTGATTAGTATGTTTGGATGTGAATTAAATTGGTAGATAGGTGTGGATGCCGATATGTAAGAAAATGTGTATGTGAATGCGAGTATGTTAATGATTTTTTCTAGAAGATGATGTCAATGTCAACCACGGCGTGTGAATATGGAAGTGAAAGTGGATGTAGATATGGATGTATATGTGACCAAATATGATGTACAAGTGTGGAAATAGTCAATATTTAGGGGAGATGTACATGATATTTTCTTAGATGTAGTGATAAGACATATTGATATGAAATTTTGAATTTGTTAGGTAAATATGGCTAGAATTGATCGTTCATGGATGAATCGCAGAGTAGTTGACGGAGTGGTGTCAGAGGAGTTTAAGGATGGAGTTGATAGTTTTATTGAGCTTGTATTGGGGCATCCAACAGCAGTGGACCAGTGTGGTAACATCCGATGTCTTTGTTTACGTTGTAAAAACAACAGATTTCATTCGCTATGGGATGTGCAAGTTCATTTATGCAGGAAAGGGTTCACGAAAGGTTATATGAATTGGGTGTGTCATGGTGAGGACTTCTGGTCGTATGAGCCCGGCAATGTTGCAAGCACAAGTAGCTATGCAGACAAGGTAATTGATGCTACTGGCCCTAACTTTAATGTACAAGGGGAACACGTGTACAACGAAGAACCACCAAACAAGTCAACTGAAAGATTTTATCAGTTACTTCGGGATGCTGATGAGCCACTGTGAGATGGTTGTGAAAATCACACTCGGTTGTTTGCTGTCTCACAGTTGTTGAATTTGAAATCCGAATTTCACCTTAGTGAGAGTTATTTTGACCGTATGCTCCTCCTTATCAAGAGTATGCTGCCTCGAGATAAGAAGCTGCCTGAAAATTTTTACCGTGCAAAGAAGATGGTCAATGAGTTAGGGCTTGGATACCAAAAAATAGATGCATGCTCTAATCACTGTATGCTACATTATGAAGATAATGTAGATAAAAGATCATGTGATATTTTTCAGCATGATAGATTTAAACCTAAGAGAGGGGACAATTCAAAGCAGAAGGATGTGCCTTACAAGTCACTGTGATACTTCCCTCTCACGCCCAGATTGTAGTGGATGTATATGTCGTCAAAGATAGCTCGGCATATGATATGGCACACGGAAAGAGTAGGTCATGTAGATGATATAATCAGTCATCCTGCTGACAGTGAAGCCTGGGCTCATTTCAATCGTACATATATTGCTTTTGCTCACGAGCCACGCAATGTTAGGTTCGGTTTATATACAGACGGCTTCAACCCATTTGGAGGTTCAGTGGCGTCTTACTCATGTTGACCAGTGTTCATGACGCCGTACAACCTTCCGTCGGGCATGTGCATGAAGCGAGAGAACCTTTTCAAAACTTTGGTGATTCCACGTCCAAAAATTCCAGGAAATTTTTTTGATATATATCTCAGGCCACTGATTGATGAGTTGAAAAGATTATGGAATGATGGAGTTGTTACTTATGATGCATATAGAAAACAAAATTTCACTATGAAGGCTGCATTGATGTGGAAAATAAGTGGCTTCCCTGCATATGGAATGCTTTATGGCTGGAGCACACACGGGAGGTTGGCATGTCCTTACTGTATGGTTGATACCAAATCCTTTGTCCTGAAATATGGTAAGAAATCATGCTGGTTCGATTGTCATCGATGGTTTCTACCAATTGACCATCCTTTCCGAAGGGAAAAGGACTCATTCATTAAGAACACTGTTGAAATGGATGAAGCAGACTTGGAACAGATGTATGGTCGATAAATGGCAGCACAGGTGCAAAACTTACCAGATATAGTGCAATTGTCGGGTAGTACATGACATCTTCGTGGATTTGGAGAGGATCACAATTGGGTGAAGAAAAGTATCTTCTAGGAATTGCCTTACTGGTCAGCCCTTTTGATACGGCACAACCTGGATGTCATGCATGTTGAGAAGAATGTCTTTGATAGTGTGTTCAACACCATCATGAACGTGAAAGCTAAAACAAAGGATAATGCCAAGGCACGAGCGGGCTTGAAGATACTTTGCAAACGACTAGAGTTGGAATTGTGACCGGTACGGGGCAAAGTTGTGCAACTTAAAGTAACTTACGTGTTGAAAGACACACAGATCAATGAACTGTGCCAGTGGCTGAAGCAATTAAGATTCCCTGATGGATATGTGTCTAACATAGCTCATTGTGTGAATGTCAATGAAGGAAAAATATATTGATTGAAAAGTCATGGCTGCCATGTGTTCATGGAGTGACTTCTACCAATTGCATTCCGTGACATATTGTCAAAGCCTATATGGGGAGCATTGACTGAGTTGAGTCAGTTTTTCAAGATTTTATGTGCATCAGAACTCAAACTTGGGGACGTGCAAACTATGGAACAAAATATGGTCACGGCGGTATGCAAGTTGGAGAAGATATTTCCCCTTGCGTTCTTCGATTCCATGAAGCACCTGATTATCCATTTGCCATACGAGGCCAAAGTTGGAGGACCGGTACAATTTTGATGGATGTATCCATTTGAGAGGTAATCAATATGTATTTACTGATTATTTGACAGTAGTTACATGTGTTTGTCATTGTCACTGTATGTCATTGTCATATGAATTGTTGTCATAGGTGTATGCATGACCTGAAAATGAAGGTTCGCAACAAGGCTAAAGTAGAGGGTTTAATTACCGGGGCATATATTATTGAAAAAAATTTGAACTTCTATTCGATGTACTTCGAACCTGAAATTCAAACTCACTGCAATCGACCTCCACGTAATGATGATGGAGGAGAGGTGGGTCTGTCTGACCGGTTGTCCATATTTAAGTATCCAGGACGTGCATTCAGACGTTGTTCGAATCACATATTAGAGGACAGAGAGTTGTTGGCTGCAGAGATATATGTTCTCCTGAACTGTGCTGAGATTGAACCTTATGTTAAGTGAGTCATCAACTCCGCTGCTCCTGAAAATTTATAAGCATCTTGACGTTCTTCCTCCAATGTAGGGTGATGTTGCATTCATCATTGCAGGCAATTTGATTCAGAATTAATTACTCAATGTCCACACCTCAATGGCATGGAGGTTCAAAATGAACGAGAGAGATCTTTTGCTAGATGGCTTAAAGGTCAAGTAAGTGTCAATCTACCAATTCCATAAAGCTTGAGGTGTATGCAAGTTCAATTTAATGTAATGTGGTTTATATTCATAGGTTGAAGAAGGCTATATTACTGATGAAAGAGTCCGGGTGATAAGTTATGGACCTTCGAAGGTCGTGCATGCCTATCCAGAATTTTTTGTGAATGGTTATAGATTTCACACCAGAGATTATGGATGAAATAAGTCTACGATGAATACCGGTGTATGCGTGAAAGGTAGTACATACAATGAAAATGATCTTGATTACTATGGTATTCTTGAGGAGGTCATAGAATTACAGTATCTCGGACAAGACAAGCATATATTCCCGTTTAAGTGTCATTGGTTTGATCCTCATTTAATTCAAAACGACGGAATATATGGGATTGTCGATGTCAACCATAGATCAAAATTGAATACCTATGAGCCATTCATTTTGGCCGCACAAGCCCAGCAAGTGTATTATTCAAGTTATTCATCGTCCAAGAATAAAGATTGGTGGACAGTCTGTAGGGTAAAACTAAGACTTGTGCCTAATGATAAGTTAGATCTGATTGAAGCTGTCTCAGAGAATTCTAGTGCCGAATTTTTTCAATCAGATGAGAGTGACATTGCAGAGTTGGTTGCTTCTAATCTTCATCTGATCGAATCTGACGATCCACTTCGATTGTCTATAGAGGACGAAGTGGAAGAAGTAGATTCAACTAAGCTAAATGAAGCAATTGTTGGGTAGGAGGAGTGCTCTGAGGTGGAAGTGTATGAATCTAGTGAGAATGGGGAAGATGACGAAGATGACAATGCGTTTGATATATCTTCAGCGTCTGAAGATGAAATAGATACTGATTGAATATTTTGTAAGAAATTTAACATATATACACTTCTATCATTATTACTTACCACCTCTCCTCGTAATTAGTTGTGGACTAATATGCACTACTTTAATTGTTGTCAATAATTAGATGGTTCGAGGTCGTACCGGATCTTCACGGAGAGGTGGTTCCGGGAGGGGTTCTACCGGTATGTTTATTTAAATTCTTAGATAAATGAGTAGTGAATATATGCACTTTATTTTGGTAATGATATTTTATGTCTCTACACCAGGTACACAGAGTAACCCGTTCCCACCACGTGCTGCGGGTCTGTTTATTTAAATTCTTAGATAAATGAGTAGTGAATATGCACTTTGTTTTGGTAATGATAGTTTATGTCTCTGCACCAGGTACACAGATTACACTGTCCCCACCACCTGCTGTGGGTCTATTTATTTAAATTCTTAGATAAATGAGTAGTGAATATGCACTTTGTTTTGGTAATGATAGTTTATGTCTCTGCACCAGGTACATAGATTACACCGCCCCCACCACCTGCTACTGGTATGTTTATTTAAATTCTTAGATAAATGAGTAGTGAAGATGCACTTCATTTTTGTAATGATAGTTTATGTCTCTGCACCAGGTACACATAGTACATTGACCCCACCACGTGTTGCGCGTATGTTTATTTAAGATCGTTCATGAATGAGTAGTGACTTAGAACTTTATTTTGCTCATGATATTTTATGTCTCTGCCTTAGGTACATAGAGTGCACCGCCCCCACCAACTGTTGCGGGTATGTTTATTTAAATCCTTAGTGTTTCTGCTCCATGTTTTGATGCTATCAAAATTTAGATTCATGTATACTCTTCATGTGGATAGTCAATGTGTTTTGTTGATGTAGAATCATCCATAGAGCTATAATGATTTTGTGTGTAGTTTACTTCTAAATTGCACAAAGAACAGGTTGACAGTTGCACATAGAACAGGCTGAAAGCCAATTATTTTCTGAAGAAACGAAGAAAAGTCAACGTGGTAACGTAGTCAACGCACAGTCAATGGAGCTAAGATAGTGGTCAACCCAAGTCTGTGCAGCCAAAGTCTTAATTCTTTAGAAATGATGAACAAATCTATTAAGATTCATACAGGGGAAGGTAGGAAGATAAGGTAGACAAATGACTCATTAGTGGTGACAAACAGGGAGGTAAGGCTGACAAATAGCTCTCTACGAGTGAAAAATAGGTTGTAGCACTGAATATGTGTGAAGTGTTGAAGCTGCATGAAGGGGAAGGCCACTTGTGTTTACCCGCCAGCAGAAGAAGCTAAGGACGACAAATGCACACATAAGGCTAACAAATAGACTACTATGGGTGACATATACCCTCTTAAGGGTGAAAAATATGTATCAACGGACACATTAGCTTAAGTGCTTAAGTGTTCGATGTATGTTCTATGCAAACTCTTGTTAACATATTGTTCATTCTGTTTTAAAATTAGGTAGTGCCAGATTTTTTATTTCAATTTGGGCATAGTTTTTAATCGGGGGATATATTCACCACCCCTCTATATCCTATCCTTCCACACATCACTTAGATAAAAGAGTAGTGAATATGCACTTTATTTTGCTCACGATATTTTATGTCACCGCACCAGGTACACAGAGTGCACCGCCTACGCCAGCAACTACGGGTATGTTTATTTAAATTCTTAGATAAATGAGTAGTGAATATGCACTTTGATTTGCTCACGATATTGTATGTTTACAAGTTTGAGTGCCTCTACATCAGGTCTACAGAGTACACCGCTTCCATCACATTCTACTGCTATGTTTATTTAAATTCTTATTTAAATGATAAGAATTCTATATGTTTACTTGTTGATTTTTTTTTTAATAATGAGCTAAATTTTGATTAAATACTTCTATTTTACTTGTAACTATTAGGATGACAATGGTGCAACAAGGATTCAGAGGGGGGGTGAATGAATCCCCTTCTAAAAACTTGATCAATTTAAAACATAAACTAAAGACTTTAAACTTGGGCGGAATTAAAAGCAATTAGGCTCTACTGAATATGAAAACTAATGATGAACTTAATTGAACAGATGAACTACAAAAGGTAGACTCCCAAGCAAGTCTATACTGTTGACAAAACCAAATCAAGCATGCGTGTACATTAATCCTTTCAGTCAGAACCGTAGATAGAAACGAGCCTAGCATACATCTAACGGTTGACGAAGTAGCAAGCAAACCATAGTACACAAGATCTTTTTAGGTGGTTTAGTCCTCATGACCTACATCCACCCCACACTCCAACCAAAGTGTGGATTCTGCTATCAAACAGCTTGAATGGCTGGGCCTCACAGCTTGCCAACATCAGCTGAGATTCACAGCTTGCTTAACTGCTGACTAACAGCTTGACTGCTGGGCAATACAGCTTCGCCACCGCTGCCTAATAGCCTGATCCGCTGGGCCTTACAGCTTAGCCACCGCTGCCTAATAGCTTGATCTGCTGGGCCTTACAGCTTAGCCACCGCTGCCTAACAGCTTGATCCGCTGGGCCTTATAGCTTAGCCTCTACCGATACACAACTTAGAAGAAGTATGAAAAATAAAAATAGGAAACCAAAAACTTCAGCATCGGAAAGCTGATAGTGAAGGTAAATCAAAATGCTCACGCAGGAGCGCTGTGCCTTGGATCTGATCCAAGAGCCAGTAGAACAAGTCTTCAGATCTTCTTCTTCTTCTCTCTAACTTTCACTGAAGCTACGGTACTCTGCTTTCTTTTCCAAGCACTCTTCTTCTCACAACAACACACACTCTCTCTCAGATTCCCTCTTTTCTCTCTCAGAAATACAATACTCTGCTTCTTCTCAGAATAGGCTCTCACCCTTCTTCCTCTCTTTTATTCTTCAAAATTCCATCATCATGGAAAGCGCGACCGGGTCTTCTATATAAAGCTCGTGAAAAAGGGATGCGTGGCAATCAAGTTTCCCGCCCAGAGACTCCAACTGGAGCATGCTTCTCGGAAACCACGTGTTAGATCTGGTTGGTAAGAGAAGGACACATGGCTAAGAGCAAGAGCCCTCAGATCACGTGCTTCAATCATAGAGACTTAGAACACGTGCCTCAATTCAAGTTCTGCTTAGCTCAGAGACCTGATAATTTCATTAATCCTACCGATTAGAATAAAAGGCAATTAATCAAACAGTTGGTAGTTCAGAATTCACGCTTAGGTAAAACTAAGAACAACCTGATCTATCATGTGCACTAACTTAAAAACATGCACTTACTTAAGTGCTGTCGAGCAAAGGCATGCACCGACCTATATGTGCTATATGCAAAGCGTGTACTGACCTATGTGTGTTCTATGCAAAACATGCACTGACCTAAATGTGTTTTTTGCAAAAACATGCACTGACCTATATGTGCTAAATGTGAAACATGCACTGACCTCATATTGCGCAAGGCAAGGATGCACCGACTTGTTATATGCACAATGCAGATGTGCACAGACTTGCCATAATGTATGCACCGACCTTGTTCTGCCTAATGAAGAATATGCACTGACTTTGTTCTGCCTAATGAAGGATATGCACCGACCTTTATATGCATGAGGCAAAACCTGCACCAACATTATGTACACAAGATCAAAACATGCACCAACCTTGTGTGCATTCACACAGGATGTGCACCGACTATATGTGCGGAAAAACAAAAAATGCACCGACCTTATTAGGACACTACATGAACGTGCACCTACCTTGTTCTTCTATATGCATGCATATGCACTGACCTTACGTGCCCTAGCTAAAAAGGTGCATCAACCTTGATGCACTACGCTAAATGTGCACTGACATTATATGCTAAATGAGCACACATGCACCGACCTATATGTATGCATAAACAGAAACGTGCACTGACCTAACAGTGATATGTGCATAGTCCTTTGTTATACATATGCGCAGACCATATCACAAGACATGCATCGACCTAATATGCGTTGAACTCATATGTGCACCGACTTCATATGGCATGAAGCAAAATGTGCTTTCACCTCATTGTGCACAAAACAAAGAGTGCATCGACCTTAGTGTAGACTTACAAGTTCTACAACGACTTGTATATGCACGATGCAAAAAGTGCATCGACCTTAGATGCTATCTGACATAAAAGTGCACCGACCATAATATGCTCTTGATTGAATATGCAATAACCTGTGATCTGATACTGAGACACACAACAAATTTGATTGAATTGTTTATTCAATCTAGTCTTAACATGATTCATAGAATGTCATTATCAAAACCAGGGTTCCAACAATCTCCCCCTTTTTGATGATGACAATTGTTAGTCATGTATGATTAAAAAGATAATGAATTAACCAATCATGTTTCACACACTCATTCAATTCTAAGCACTCAATCAAGTGTGATCACAAGTTGTTGATGACATTCACAGAATTCATTAACTGACATGCATGGCAAGAGCAACATTCAAAACAAAGATACAGTATGTAGTATTGACATTTCTGTGTACAGTAAGAAAAGGCAAACTGATGTTTGAGTGAGTATCTCATTACACAAAAATTTCTCATTCAGAGCATTTTTACATCAGAAACACCAATTTATTAAGAACATTTTTACATCCGAAGCACCAATATCTAAACACTAGAAACATGTCATCACATCTCTCCCCCACCCCAGTCCATGAACTGTCATACATGACCATAAAAAATTCTCCCCCTTTGTCATTATCAAAAAATAGGAGGACTCTTTAGGTATCGACAGGACTTGTTCGACTGGAACTGGTACCTCTTGAGCTTCCCCTTCCTCTAGGTGGTGTGCTACTAGAGGTACCTCGCAGAGGTATTGCCCGTGGAAATGGTATTCTGTCTACTTTAGTTCCGAGGGCTGCAAATTTGGCCATCACTTTCTGGTCATTTTGATTAACTAGGGCATTAAGCTCTTTGACATTAGATGTCATGTCGACAAACCAGTTCTGCATCATGCTGCACATGTTTTCTATTTGGGAGGTCTGCTGGTTGTGAATATCAGCCATAAATGTGGAAGAACTGGTGGCATGTTTGATGACAACATTTTTGAAACTTTTAACTAACATCTAAACTTGTGCAAGAACTACATTCAGTTGCTCATGGGTGTTTCCAAGTTGTATAACACTTCCATGTACTTCACCAGATATAACAATAATTCTGTTAGTCAGAGCCTCCTATTCTTGTCTGAGCAGAGTCACCTGAAGTTTCACATGTTCTAATTCTATCTTGATATCATACGAATGGACAAGAGTCTGAGTAAGTTTTACATAAGATGTAGTCTGAGTGCTTTGCAGTTTACCCAAAATTTCTCCTGCCTTCTGACATACTACCAGTAAGGAGTCCAAAAGACCATGCAATTTCATATCTGACTTATGCTTATCATACACAAACTTTATCCACTAACTGTCTATAGTCTGTTCCACATGTAGCATTCTGGCATCAAGTCACTGAATAGCTGAATGTAGGTGCATGAAATGTGCATTCATTGTTCTTCCTTGATTCATGATGAGGTTTACCAATGTGGCAAACATTTCTGTAATTTGTGGTCTTGAGTCATGTCCACCTGAACTAGAAGGTTGAAATTCTGGTGGGATGAATGGTTCTTCAGGAGACAAGGGAGGTTGTATTCCAAAAGTAGTAATTAGCCCATGATAAGGTCCATAGACAGGAGCAGGACCTAGAAATTATTCTTGTTGAGCTACTATCTTAGCTTCTTGGGCTTCCTGGAATTGCTCTTCCTGAACTTCTTCCATCCTTTGTTCTTCCTGAAGGTCTCCTTCTCTTTGCTACTCCTCTCTCTGTTCAGACTGATCTACTGCTACTTGGTGTTGAGACTGCTGTCCAAAATGATTAAAGAGCTCATCAATGTGCTGATCTAATTGTTGCATTATTTGCTCATCAGTCAAGTTCAGCTCATGAACTTCTTGCTCTAACTGTAAATCTCTGATTTGCAGCTCTGCAGAAACTTGATTTATATCTTCTTGTTTCTCGACAATCTATTCAGTAATGACATCGTGCACATCTATGGGCTGTTATTCATGTTGTATTGACTCTTCCATCTCAATAGCAGGTGGATGTTGCTCCTGCTCAGCTTGTTTAACTTGCTGCTGCTGATGTTGTTCTGTCTCATGTTCAGCTTGAAGCTGATCCTTTTGCACTGATGGAACCTCCTTTTCTACTTGTTCCTTTAGTTGACTGGCCGAAGATGGCTTCAACTTCATGTATTTAGATATAAAGTCCATATTATAGACATTCACTTTGGGGATCTCCTTAGAGGTCTCACTTTCTAGAGAAATATGGACTTTCTTAAACACAACAGTCAAATGGGCTGCATAAGGTAAGCTTCTCCTAGACTCTCTGCATGTGCCCATAATCTAAATCATTATGTCTGGCAAACATACCTTGATCTTTTTCAACAGACAAAACAGTATAAATCTCTAAGACTCAGTTACCCTTCCTCTTCCTCCAATTTGAGGGGTTGTCATTGTTATGAGAATGTGGTGAAATAACCTCTTTAATGGAGCGAACTTGTTTACATTAAACTGAGTCAGTTTTGCCTGATTTTTATCTTTGGGATTACTAGGCAACTCTATGATAAGGGAGTAGGCCTCATGTTGATTGTATTCAAAAATTCCTTCTACTTCCCCATCTTCTGGAATTCTAAAGGTTTTATGAAGAAAATGCCTAGATATTTCAATCTTTGTCCCCTTGACAGTAGTCCAAATCTTGGACTGTACTGAATCAAAATTCAGATTATTGTAGAACTCTACAACTAGTCTAGGGTAATAAACCCTATGTTTACTCAGGCATTTTCTCCATTTTTGAAAGCTAAACAGCTCCAACAGTTCAGAAAATTTTGAAAGCATAGATTGGTCATCAAAGTCCACAAACCGTGGAAACATAATCTTGCCCGCTTCCAAAATTATCTTAGCTTGCATTGAAGACCTAGCGGGAATACCTTTTTCTTCAGATTCTTCATGAGTGGTTTCTGCAGCAAGTGTCCGGTGTCGCTTGGAGGACGTCCCCTCTACCTTTTCTTTTCCTTTTCTTTTCTCCTCTTGTGGGACCTCTGCACCTCTTACTGACACAGTTTCCTCTGGCTGCGGCTCCTCCATTGCCTTCCTCTTCCCTTTGCTCTCGGCGACAGGAGACGACATGGTAGAGGTGGTGAAGAGTGGAAAATGGAGAGTGGTAGAGCAAATAAGTGAGGGAAAAGAATGGAGAGGCCAAGCTTGCGGTCTGGAATGGAATCTCTCTGGAACGAGATAGCCCGAGCGAAGGAACCGTGAATGCGGGAAAGTGCTTCGACTTGAAGGAGGGTATGTTAGACAAAGAAACTAGGGTTGAGTATTTTATATGAGATAATGCCGCCTTTACCAATTTCAACAGTTAATACCCAGAATACCCTTCACTTTAAAGAAAATGCCTTTCTACGCATTTATGTGATTTCCGGCATATGGGATTATATCTTATATTATGAATCTTCACATATTATTCCTATGAACTAAAATCAATGGAAATAAAAAAGTTTTATCCACGACACTACCCAATCAGAGAAATTATTAATCTTACTAGCCATTTTCATTAGCCAAAACTGATTAAAAATCTATTTTATATTGAACTTAAAACAGTTTTAGTTTACTGAAAAGACCTCAGACTCAACCATATTTTCCATTGATCTTTTATAATTTTTGATTGAGCATTCCAGTCTTACCACACCTTTTTACTCAAGGAGACATGTTGATCAAACACCAGAATCCCTGGTTACTCAGTGCAGTTTACCTTTATGCTTCATATTTTGAACAGAGATAGCATTTATTATCATGACTTGACCTCTGAATTTCTTTGAAACAGATGGTCAGTTTCTCAAATGATATACCATTGCTCTACCTTTTTCATTTTTCATTTAATGGTGTATTCCCTGGTCTTTTAACAGAATTTTCTTAAAACTTAGCTTAAGGACCATATAAACACCATATTTTCTACCAAATTGACTTATTACTAATGGCTTTCAGATTTTTAGACAATCTTTTGAGCAGTTCCAATTTAGACTGTTTTAAGACCATTGAAGACTCATTCAAGGATAATTGTGAGTATTTTAAGATAAGATTTAATCTTCATAAACAAAAAATCACACTTCAATTAAGATCAGTAATTTTATTCTTAGTTCAGAGTGATCTTAGTAGCTAATTGTTGAAGGTTAGTAAAGGTGATAGATTTCAGATTTTACACCCCCTGACTACCACAGTCTATGAACTTATTATGAAGAATAGATGAGAGCATGGATGTGGATAGATTAAAGAGAAGATGAGTAAGAAGCTATGAATGAAGGCCACACAAGAGCAAGGTTCAGACTTAGGGCCAATTTACAAATACCCAAAGACTTAGCCTTAAAGGTCTAGCTTTAAACTAACAGCCTTCTATATAATCCAGCAGCTCTCAACCTTCAGCTTGTAGAAAAGTCAGTGTATCCAAAAGAGCATTTCCCCAACTCCTGATTTGTTATCTTAGACATGACTTGAACTGATTCCAAAGAGGATATCTCAGCAGCAACACTTTACTACTCATATGGCAAATTTAGCCCACTATCCAAGCAGTAATTCAGCAATAACCAATAGCTCAAATACAGACAGTCCAGCTCCGAAACATTATACATACAATCTCAAATGAACTCAGCTCCCCCTCAAAATGTGCAAAGATTTCAACCAAACATCACTTATTTTTCTTAAAGTACACAGAGGTGCAGGAACTAAATGCACATTACAGATTTGAACTACATGCAATGACAAGACCCTTGGTACTAGGTGAAGGTCTAGCCTCTACACATGGCGTGAGTGTCTAGATAGAAGAAATCTGCCCTTCTCCCAACTTCCATTTGATATACCAAGGAGTCATGCAGACCTATGCATCTACTCATGAACATGAACAACTAACTATAGCATGAAAAATTCTTATGTGAGTTATGCATGTGACAGATGATCAAGAATCAATCATTTCAATGCAACATCAATCAGAAGCATTTATTGATGAGATAACATTCATCAACTATAGAAGAATCATTCTGACCAATCATTCAAAAACTCAGAGAAGAATTACTCATGCCATAAAATAAACAAAACAAGAAAGGGTAAGAATGGGGTCTAACTGACCTTTATGTGCCTTGAGTTTTTATTCAACCCCTTTTATTTCGTCCATCAAGGCACACCTGCAAGACAAGATTACCTTGCATATCTAGGAACCCAAGAACTCTTGGGTCCTGTCAGATGAGTAACACTTCTAGCAGGTGTACTCCAAGTATTTAGATAATCAAATTTCATGATTGAACAATTATTCATTACATGCCCCACATTCCCACAATAATGACATGACATAAATGAATTCATGTTCTTCTTAAATGCATAAATGAAATGATTTTGTTGGATGGCATTAACTCTGCCATTTCTATCATGGAACATGAAATTTCCTCTCATATGCCAACAGTTCTGAACTATATGGCCCATTCTTTTGCAATTGTTACAATAAGGCCTTTTATTTGAAGTCAAATTTGGCCTTCTTTGTTCATTAAAGCTTCTCTAGGTTTTTAATCCAACATTATTGAGATACCAGCAGTCATGCATCCTATGCCCAATTCTATTACAATGAAAACATTGAATTTTCTTTTTCTGCACAGCATGATTGTTGCCCTTTTTATATTCATTCAATTTCTTGGATGCATTCATGTCATCTGCTATCATTACATGGCAATCATCCATAACATGACACGCCCTGCCACAATAATGACATGAAGCTTTCTTTTTGTATGCATGTGAATGAATGGGAAAGTTTTTTATCACATGCACTGGATTATCAGACTTCTCAGAAGTAGAGACACTCACAGCATGAACATCATTCATGGAACTAGTAGGAGCAACTTTTGCAATATTTAGATTTAAGTTCCTTTTCTGTTTGCCCATCTTTTTTAGATTTTTATTTTGTTTTTCAATTATTTGAGCAGTAAATTGGAACACAGGTAAAATAGAACTAGAAACAAAAGAGGTTTGAGTTTTATTAGCAAAGTTTTTCATATTTCCAGGGTTATAGCCCAACCTTTCCTTTTGAAAATTTATTTTAGCTCCAAGAATCTTGTCGAGATTGTCCTTTCCTTTAACAAATTTAGACATTGAGTTCTTACGGTCTTGAATTTCTGAATTCAGGGAAGCCACATTCAACTCATATCCAGCAATTTTAGTTTCGCAGGCAATAACATGCTGATGCAGAGCATCATTCAAACTGTTTAAAGTAGCAATTTCCTGTTTAAGCTTTTGTTCCTTATTAACCTCTTCCTCTTTCAACACACATTTCCCTTTTTCGATAGTCAACCATTTTTCTGACAAAATAGTATTTAAAACCATCAGCTTTTTATTTTGTTCTTTCAGATTGATATTTTCTTTCAGCAATTTATCCTCAGATTCATCAACATCCTTTTTCTTTTCAAGCAGCATCTCATTTTCCTCTTTTATAGACTCGATCAAACTTTTCTGCATATCATCATCAGAATTAAGATCATCAATTAATTCCTTTAGAAATGCACATTCATTGCATGAGTTTTCAGTTTCAAGGAGTTTGTTTCTAAGGCTATCATTCTCAGATTTCAATCTATTTAATTCAGATTTCTCATTGTTAAATTCCTATAATTTCATTTTAAGATTGTCAATTTCAACTTTCAATGTTTTATCTTCAGCATTATCAAATTCAGTATGGTTAACACATTTCTATTTCTTTTTCAATGATTTGTTTTCCTTTTTTATTTTCTCATACATCACAAACAAATCAGTGTAAGCTTCCTCTCATTGATCTATTGTGTAATTTTTGAAAAGAGAGCTTACCTCTTCATCAGTAGTTTCAGCACTTGCCACAAAGCATTTGTGGTCTTCCTTCTATTTCTGGACTGGATTGATCTTCTCCCAGATTTCCTTAGCAATCCTACACACATTCACACTTGGAAACAAGTTAACGTCTATCGCCCTTTTTACCATTTCCAAGGCTTTCAAGTTTTCCGCATTCTTAAGTCTTTCAACAATAGTCCATATGGATGGATCATGTGGAACATTGTATGGACTGTGTGCAATCAAAATCCATAAGTTTGAATCTACAGAGATTACATAATCTCTGAACTTTCCTAGCCAACTATAAAAACCAGAACCGTCAAATCTCGGCGGTTCGGCCATGAAAATAGATTTAAAACAAAGACAGGAGCACAAAGGATGCGCCAAAGATGCAAGATCTGATCTGTAGATCGTTAGATCTTGGGACACAGAAACCCGCTCTGATACCAATTGCTAGGATGACAATGGTGCAACAAGTGTTCAGAGGGGGGGCTGAAGGAATCCCCTTCTAAAAACTTGATCAATTTAAAACTTAAACTAAAGACTTTAAACTTATGCGGAATTAAAGCAATTAAGCTCTGTTGAATATGAAAACCAATAATGCACTTAATCGAACAGATGAACTGCAAAAGGTAGACTCCCAAGCAAGTCTATATTGTTGACGAAACCAAGTCAAGCATGTGTGTACACAAAATCCTTTTAGTCAGAACCGTAGATAGAAACAAGCCTAGCATACATCTAACGGTTGACGAATTAGCAAGCAAACCACAGTACACAAGATCTTTTTAGGTGGTTCAGTCCTCAGGTCCAATATCCACCCACACTCCAACTAGAGTGTGGATTTCGCTGTCAAACAGCTTGAATAGCTGGGCCTCACAGCTTGCCAACATCAGCTGAGCTTCACAGCTTTCTTAACTGCTGACTAACGGCTTGACTGCTGGGCAATACAGCTTTGCCACCGCTGCCTAACAACTTGATCCGCTGGGCCTTACAGCTTAGCCACCACTGCTTAACAGCTTGATCCGCTGGGCCTTACAGCTTAGCCACCGCTGCCTAACAGCTTGATCCGCTGGGCCTTACAGCTTAGCCTCTACTGATACACAACTTAGAAGAAGTATGAAAAATGAAAACAGGAAACCAAAAAGTTCAGCATTAGAAAGCTGATAGTGAAGGTAAATCAAAATGCTCACGTAGGAGCGCTATGCCTTGGATCTGATCCAAGAGCCAGTACAACAAGTCTTCAGATCTTCTTCTTCTCCTCCTTAACTTTCACTAAAGCTATGGTACTCTGCTTTCTTTTCCAAGCACTCTTCTTCTCACAGCAACGCTCTCTCTCTCTCACATTCCCCTTTTTCTCTCTCAGAAATATGATACTCTGCTTCTTCTCAGAATAGGCTCTCACCCTTCTTCCTCTCTTTTCTTCTTCAAAATTCCATCATCATCGAATGCGCGACCGGGTCTTCTATATAAAGCTCGCGAAAAAGGGACGCATGGCAATCAAGTTTCCCGCCCAGAGACTCCAACTGGAGCATGCTTCTTGAAAACCACATGTTAGATCTGGTTTATGAGAGAAGGACACATGGCTAAGCGCAAGAGCCCTCAGATCACGTGCTTCAATCATAGAGACTTGGAACACGTGCCTCACTTGAAGTTTTGCTTATCTCAAAGACCTGATAATTTCATTAATCCTGCCAATTAGAATAAAAGGCAATTAATCAAACAGTTGGCAGATCAGAATTCACACTTAGGTAAAACTAAGAACAACCTGATCTATCATGTGCACTAACTTGAAAACATGCACTGACTTAAGTGCTGTCGAGCAAAGGTATGCACAGACCTATATGTGCTATATTCAAAGCCTGGACTGACCTATTTGTGTTCTATGCAAAACATGCACTGACCTATTTGTGTTTTATGTAAAAACATGCTATGACCTATATGTGCTAAATGTGAAACATGCACTGACCTCATATTGCGCAAGGCAAGGATGCACCGACTTGTTATATGCACAATGCAGATGTGCACAAACTTGCCATAATGTATGCACCGACCTTGTTCTGCCTAATGAAGAATATGCACTGACTTTATTCTGCCTAATGAAGGATATGCACCGACCTTTACATGCACGAGGCAAAACCTGCACCGACCTTATGTATACAAGATCAAAATATGCACCGACCTTGTGTGCATTCACACATGATGTGCACCGACTATATGTGCAGAAAAACAAAGAATGCACCGACCTTATTAGGACACTACAGGAACATGCACCGACCTTGTTCTTCTATATGCATGCATATGCACTGACCTTACGTGCGCTAGCTAAAAAGGTGCATCAACCTTGATGCACTACGCTAAATGTGCACCAACGTCATATGCTAAATGAGCACTCATGCACCGACCTATATGTATGCATAAACAGAAACGTGCATTGACCTAACAGTCATATGTGCATAGACCTTTGTTATACATATGCTCAGACCATATCACAAGACATGCACCGACCTAATATGCGTTGAACTCATATGTGCACCAACTTTATATGGCATGAAGCAAAATGTGCTTTGACCTCATTGTGCACAAAACAGAGTGTGAATCGACCTTAGTGTTGACTTACAAGTTGTGCAACGACTTGTATATGCACGATGCAAAAAGTGCATCGACCTTAGATGTTGTCTGACATAAAATTGCATCGACCATAATATGCTCATGACTGAATATGCAATAACCTGTGATTTGATACTGAGACACGCAATAGATTTGATTGACGTGTTTATTCATTCCAGTCTTAACATGATTCATAGAATGTCATTATCAAAACCAGGGTTCCAACAGTAACCTGTACGTCCGACACACCACCTGCGATAGTTGGCTCGTCCGCCCACCCGGGCACACAACAGGCAGACGATGCTGTTAGCCATCACGAGGGCGAGCAGGTGGTGTTGCAAGAGGGACGCAAGCCATATTGATCTCTGGGTAAATATTTAAACTCATGAATTATGTTTGTTTTCTATCCATCAACCATATATATAATTGTTGGTTATCATTTTAACATTTGTAATTGCAGGGATAGAGTAGAGCATAGTGACGCTTCTCGTTTTATTACCAACATTATTCAGCGACATGTGACCAGCCCATATAAGTCATTTCGAAAGTTTCCTAAGGATATCCGTGATCGATTGTATGACGAGTTCCTGGTATACGATTTAATCTTTTAAATTACATATTTCCCAACTCCGCAATTTCAATCAACTAACTTATAAAATTTGAATTCTTGACAGCAAGGATATCAATTTGTGAGGCGAGCTGATGCCGGACGAGCTCGACGTGCATGGGAGGCCATAGTAAATTATAAGCATCAATTACACAGTTGTCGGGACCGTGCCAAGGCTCTAGCCGGTGGGAGCGAGGACCATGGAATTTGGAAGGCACACGACCCCGCATGGATGAGGAGGGAGCACTGGGAGGACCTCTGTGATAGATGGGCCGAGCCTAATTGGATAGCCAAATCCACAAAAGCCAAAGCCGCATGTGCGTTACATCCAGACGTGCATCTCCATACTTCTGGATCCGTTTCCTTCGCGACCCAGAAGGAGAGATTGGTAAGTAATCATCTTAATTTTATTATATTTTATATCTTATATGTCCCTATTTATTCTCTATAACATGTATAACAGGAAAAGAAGAGTGGTGGTATGGTCTTGTACTGCGATTTATTTGCTACAGTTCACCAAAAAAAGGGGACGGATCAATATGTGAGCGAGAGAGCTCGCTCGGTAGTGGTAAGATTATATACATACACATTTCTTTTCTATTTCTATTTTTAAATATGATTGATTAATTTGTCATTTACAATATTTTTTATTCAATTTGCAAGAGTCATATGACAGGCATATGACTGAAAAGTATGGGGACGAGGAGATGCAGCGGCCACAACTAGATCATGAGGCATGGGTAGTAGCAGCCGGCCCACCGAAGAAAGGACGAGTATATGGTTATGGGCAGAGCTTGGACACCAGTATGATTCTAGCATCTTGTCTGGGCTCAGCTTCGTCCTACCCCGGTAGCAGTTCCTTCTCTACTCCTCCATCGGCACTTCTACGAGCCAGATTATATCCATCGTCGAACATGCGGTAGACCGCATCGAGGAATGCATGGAGGCACGCTTTACTCGGGTGGTCGCTACCCTCCTAGCCTAGGCGGGGATTTTGACTCAGGGAGCACCCTCGAGCACACCACAGCCCTCTCATGAGAGTATTTAATTTCGTAGACTTTAGAGTTATAATAAAGGAGTATCTGTGATACCAATGTTGTGTGCTCTATAGGCAACGTCGGAAGCAAGTATATGAATATGTGTGCGCAGCAGGATCTAGAGGGGGGGTGAATAGATCCTATAAAAAATTTAACCTCAATTTTTAAGCCTAAGACAATTTAACACTCAGCTATCAAACTACGAGCTCAGATGATATCTGTGAGAACAATATAAATGAAAGTGACAATAATGCACTAACTAAGAGAATGCTATCTCACATATTCCACTCAGATCAGACAGATCTAACAGACTGCAATAAAACCACTTAGCGTATAGGGAAGATCTATTCATACGCAAACCTGTGAATGGAGGAAAATGATAAGGGCCAATCACACTAATGCAAATCATGGCACACAGAATTTTTAGATGATTCGATCTGCCATGCAGATCTACGTCCACCCAACACTCAAACCTGAGTGTGGCTTCCCCTTGTAACAGTAATAACCGCAGACTTAGTCTACAAACAAACGCTGACTCACAGCTTGACCTAGAAGAACACTCTCCTCTCTTCTTCTGATCACATTAGAAGGAACCGTGAGTAACACCCAGTTACCCACAACCAGAGGACTAGTCCTCTCTTTCTCTGAAGCATAGAGGGAACCCCGTGACCAACACCAAGTTACCCACAACCTGGAGATCAAGATCTCCCTTCCTCCTTCCTCTTATACCACAGAGGGGATGATGGAGGAAACACCTCCACACACTCTGGTTACCCAAAGCAACACACTGATAGTACCTGTGAGCAAACACCTTGAGTGCGCTGGGCACTGCAAGGCAACGAACACAAACCAAACTAAAACGAGAAAGAACAAAACAAAAGGTAAAATGTCGAGCACAATCGACACAGTGGTCATAGATCTGTATGGAAGCCATGGCTCCATAAGTCATCCAAACAGCCATAGCAGAATGCTGTATGATTGGAGTGCAGCTTCAACTAAACCCAACAAGAACACGATGCCATGTTCAATGATTTCACCGTTGAAGGCCAGGAGAACTGAAGTCCAAGTTAGTTTCTTGACTTTAAACATGGATCGTCAGGGTCGTTTGATGCTCAATGATTCTCTAGAATCATCATGGGGAAGCTGGGAACCTCATGGGCAATCATTCTCTTCAACCAGTTAGATCATTCTTCAAATGTCATAGCCATGAGTCACTTTACACCACTGAACAGCCATTTGACACTGCTATACAGCCATTTTTCTGCTTTGTCCACCCATTTTCACCCTTAATCCGCAACTAAAAAGTCTTCTTTCATTCTGTGAATTCTTCTATCAGAAGTCGACTTGTAAGCCCTTCCGAGTCGGCTTGAGGTTCTTGGTTTTCAGCTGTTTCACACCTGCTGCCTATTATTCACCTTTGCACTACTATTTGTCACCATTGTTGCCTATTATTCACCTAGTCCATCTATTTGTTACCCTTAAGGTAGTATCTGTCACCCGTAATGCACATTTGTCAGCCTTAAGGGATACCCTTATTCTTCAGTGGATACAAAGTCTATCTTAAGGTGATATATCAGCTTGTTTCTTCAGCTATTGGAGGCTTCTTCTGCAGAGTTGCTTCTAGGACTGTTGTGACACTACCATACTTATGCTTACCTGAATTCTTCAGATATTACAGTTCTTCAAACAGACATTCTTCAAGCATATAGACATAACAGTTCAAGCATTCATAGCATTGACATTACAACTCTTCAAGCCTTCATATGAAAATGTTGTTCAAGGCATTAGAAAACATATAGACATTAGCCAGCACACATCAAATTCATGATATAAAAAACCATGATCATAATATGATTCATAGTGTTAGACATCATCAAAACCACAGGGCACAACAATAACATTATTACTTAGTTCAAAGAATTCAGCTTTAAGAGTGAAAGAAATCATCTTCATGTTATCTACTTTCGAATTTAAAAAATTAAAAAGATATTTAACTAGATTTATTAATAATTATATTTATTTAAATCTATTTATTATTAATTTTTTGTGATGTAGGATCCTCCTACATCCGGTGATGGTGAAGATGCTACGAATGACGAATGAGGATGATGTAGCGGATATCTCTTGATTTTTTTAATGATATTGTGAAAAAATGATACATTTCAATTAATGTAAATGTAACTTTTTTTATTCAAAGATTTATGTGTTGTGGATGTTCTTTATTGTAATTTACAATAGGATCTTATCCTATTGTGTATTGTATATGTTGTTTATTGCGTGTTTTATGTTGAGTTGTGTCGATTGTGGGGTATAATTATAGCTTTAAACAAGTTTTTAAAATTTCAAAATATATAAAAAAATGTGGAGAAAGTTTTTGACGGAATTTCGACAAACTAACGATTCGTCGGAACCAATTTCACGAACTTATTTCCTGATGTATTTATTTTCCAGTGCAAATAGGTCGAAAGGTTCAGATGTATTTTCGACCAACTAAAAGTTCATCAGATCTAATTTGAGCCACATGAGTTCCGACGTATTAACTATCCGTCTCAAATACGTCGAACATTAACGACGTATTTTCGACCCAAGGTAGGTTCGTCGGAACTAATTTGATCCACATTAGTTCCGACGTATTAATTATCTGTCTCAAATACGTCCAAATTTAACGACATATTTTCGATACATTAACAATTCGTCGGAACTAATTTGACCCACAGGTTTCCAACATATTACTTATCCGATTGAAATACGTCAATAAACTGTCTTTATTTATCTGCTTTTTTATTCAGGGGTATGCCCCAATGGAATCATATACATTTCTCGTTCATTTTCAAAAAAATTAGGGCCAAGGTACTATTGGCGGTGCTAGCACGTATTGTGCTTCCCTCCAAGTGTATCATGTGGTCTCATTGTTAAAAAAAAAGATTGAAATACGTCAAAATATAACGACGTATTTTTGACCAAAATAACTTTCGTCGGAACTAATTTAACCCAAAGGTTTGCGATGACATAATGTTTCTGCCACAAATACGTCGGTAATTTTCGGCTCGTCGAAAATATTATGGCCCATTATTTTTTGACAGAATGAGTTTTAGTCAGAAATACGTCTAAAATTTTAGACGTATTTTCAACTAAATTATGTTTCGTCGCAATGATTAATTAATTTCTATATTATTAATTACCAACATTAATAGCCACCATAACTTCGATGATATAGTTTCGTCGATAATTTTGGATGAATTGGCGACGCTATTGTAATACGTCATAAATTTTCGACTTAAGCTTTCCGATGTCCATATTCTATCGCAAATACGTCAAAAATACGACAAAAATTCACTTTACGATGTATTTCTGACGTATTTGCGACGGCAAATGGACATCGGAATAATCTATTTTCCTTGTAATGTACAATCATGACCTCGCCGTCGTGAACCCTACACTGTCTATGGGTGAGACCTCGATGACTTTATCGGGAACCCTAAACCCTAACGTCGGGAAAAGTACATAGAAGCCACTCAAAGAACCACGTCCTCACTGAGGGGAAATCAAACCTTGAGTCAAGAGAGTCACGTGTCGCATGACGGGAGAACCTACCCATTAGAAGTAAGGCCAGATGGGTCCAGTGATGACTTAGTCCATGCCTCGGGTGTATCCCTACTCGCCAGGGAGAAAACTGAGACACCGTACAAAGTAACATAGGACAAGAGTATAGTCAGGGTCATGCTCATCAGCACGGGTCTGTAGTCCCCAACCACGTGTGTACACACTCACTGACTGCGCTAAGTCAAGCTCTCTAGCTGGTTTTCCTGCCAGCCCAGACTCAAGCCGTCACAGTGGGAGTCCCTACAGAAACCTGCCCTAAACTGTCTCTCCCGGGTTTAGCTCTCCACCACTCCCAGGTGGGTCGACACACGCGTGCCTAGGCAAGTTACGACTAGTGGGGAAAAGTTACTGAACGTGGGAACTCTCATTAGAGACGAAACACTGAAGTACTAATGGGCTATGCATGCACCCATTGTAAGTATCCCGTAACACAGGGTGGCACAGTGCCACCTGACTCAGGACAACTAGCTAGACCTACTATTCCAATGGCCATTGAGTCACACGACTTAGTCTAAGACCGTTATACAATACGGCTCCATGCTATCAAATTACCCTTGTCCGAGAGTTAGAAACCACGGTTGAAAGGATTATTGAGGCGGCTCACAACCTTCGGACTCATTCCCTCTCCAAGGGAGACAAAGAAGCCCCCATTACCCTAGCTTGGTCATGAAACTCACGATCATTGGTCGTAGTCATGGCCCACGTGGAAACTAATTTTTGAAGGAACTAACACTGCGTGGGGACAACCCTCTGCACGTACTAGGGTGTACGGTGACTCAAACTAGCATAACGAAGAAGCCCAAAATACATAGGGTCACCCGAACCATACGGGCACATTAATCAGGGCATTATGACTTATTCGGACACCCAAAAACATGAAGTTAGTCTAATGGGGTGTCCGGGACATTTATGGGGAAAAAGGTTGACCAATGGGTCTCAACTGCGTCGACTGGTGGCCCAAACAGGTGAAAAGACTGCATTTCGGGTGACCAACCCATTGGGTTGATAGACCAACACGATGGGCAGTCGACCAGCCCAATGGGTTGGTGGACCAGTTCACAGATAGGTGACCCACTGGCCTAGGTCAGTCGACCAAACTGGCTGGGTCGGTTGACTGAACCTGGGCAGATAGCCCCATCGTGGAGAATGCCAACCAGCCGATCGACCTACCCATTCGGTCGACCGATTCTGGTGACACACCCACAAAACCCCATCCGAGGGGCCCTAATCCACGTCCCAATCACCCTGGGTGATGGGGAAAACATGGTGGAACCATTCCCAGACCTCTAAACTACTAGAAGGCCACATTTAAACCACAAAAATGCAGTCGAATGGACGAATCCGTCGCTCACCCCAAAAACATGCATTTTGCACCCCAGCGTGAAAGAAATCCACTCTCGGCCTCACCTCAGCCTACAAACGATGGGAAAATGAAATGCACGGGCTATGGATCCATCCCCCTACCTCTCACGACAATTTTCCACGCCGAGGATGCCGATTCCACGTGAAAATGGCACTTGAACCACCGCCAGCTTCTAAAATCCGCGAGCGAACCTTCGCCGTGGCACTATCTCGTTCCTCGCTCTATCCTCAACCGCACACTGCCCACGTCACCCCCACCTCGTCCATGCCATCCTCTGTTGGCCGTCGAGAGAAGGGGTGGAGAGGAGAGAAATGAGAGAAAAGAGAGGGAGAGAATGAGAGAATGAGGGGAGAGGGGGATTATGGGATTTAAATAGGAAATATTTTGGGATTCAAAAATCCAGAAAATAGAAAAATGGGAAAATTCATCCCCACGATCCTCAGAAAATGCACAACATGCCTGCAACGTTCCGGAGCCTGAAAACACAAAGTTTCACCACGTACAAGGATCTGAAGGCTGAATAGTCAAAATTTTGATTTAATTACAAAACGTGATCCGGGACCCACAAAAATGCTATGAAACCCACGGATTCCTAATCCAAAATTTCTAGGTCATTACACTATATATTTTCTTATCTATTGTTTTACCTATTTCATCCATATTTAATCTTGTTGATGTGCTCATTAGAGTGGACTTGGATTTGGCATTGTCGAGTGCAAATTTCTTTAAGATCTCTTTGCAATACTTAGTCTGGCCGATGTGTATTTCTTCCTCTAGTTGTTTGATCTGCAGACCTAGGAAGTAGCCGAGTTCACCCATCATGCTCATTTCAAACACCCCATGTATTAACTTTTCAAAATTCTTGCACATCTTTTCATTAGTAGCTCAAATATAATATCATCAACATATATATGAACAATCAAGATTCCTAGGTGATTATTTAGGATAAATAGTGCGTTGTCTACTTTACCTCTCTTGAACTCGTGACCTACCAAAAATGTGCTTAGTCACTCATACCATGCTCGAGGAGGTTGCTTTAATCCATAGAGAGCCTTGTGGAGCTTGTAGACATGATCTACTTTTTCTAAGTCTTCAAAGTCAGGTGGCTGCTCAACATATACTTCTTCCTTGATGTATCCATTTATAAACACACTCTTGACATCCATCTGGTATAATTTGAGTTCATGTGTAGCTGCATAGGCTAGAAAAAATCGTATTGTCTCAAGACTGACCACAAGGGCAAATGTTCATCATAGTCAATTCCTTCTTCTTGAGAGTATTCCTATGCCACTACTTTGGCTTTATTCTTTGTGATTACCCCTGACTTATTCAATTTGTTCCTAAACACCCACTTAGTTCCAATTACATGGTGATCCTTTGGTCTTTCTACTAGACTCTATACTTGATTTCTGGTAAACTGGTTTTATTCATTCTTAATTGCATAGCGAGAACCCAAGCTTCATCCACATTTTTGGGTTCTACCTATGAGATAAACATCAAATAATCACAAGTAAACAAATTTCTTCTATTTCTTATCCCAGCTTGTGGATCTCCAATGATATTTTCCAATGGGTGACTTTTGGCGTATCTCCATTCCATTGGTAGCCCCTGATCCATTTCTTCCTCTTCTTGTTGAAGTTCCTCTAGTGGTGGATCGTGTTGGTCTTGCTTTTGAAGTGAGAGATCCTCCACTAGTTTTGTTAATTCATCTACATCATCATCATCACAAATAGATCTTTCCTTCCCTTTGGCAAGGGGGTTAGTTTCGTCAAATTTGACGTGTACAGTTTGTTCAACAAGAAGTGTTAATTTATTAAAGACTCTAAATGAGTTAGGTTGAGAGATATACTCAAGAAAAATACCTTCGTCACCGTTTGAGTCCAACATCCCAATATTGTCTTTGACATTATTGAGTATATAGCATTTGCATCTAAATGTCTTTAAGTGATTTGACATGGGATGAATCTTGAGTCGAAACTAGATTCTGGGAGGCAAGCAAGCACACTCGAGCAATGCGGTCTAGACGGCGCGACAAACACACACGCGTGGTGATTCCTAGGGTGGCCAAGAGATGGCCGAGAGGGTCGAGACCCGTGGGATGACCATGAGGAGGGTGGTGGAGACCAACCCGAGGGTGAAGGGAAGGCCACCCAAGTTAAACCTAGCAAACCGATGTCGAGGACTCGGTTCAAATGTGCACTCATCTTACTCGACAGCAAGGACTCACGTGACAGTGGAATTTTGGGACGGGCCCTCTCTCACAATGGCACTACGGGGAACAATAATGGGAAAAGTAGTAAATGAGGATGGTGGCGACTGCACGTACCTAGCCGGACCTGAAGGGTCAGCTCCGATCGGAGACGAGGGCGAGCCGGAAACCGTGCACAACCGACAGTCACGTTGCGTCGATGAAGCTTGGGGGCCCGGGAGTATAGCCTTATGGCACAACTCACTCCATGTAGAGAGGGGATCGTGCGGACAGGGATGGACAGTACAGAACTACCCTCACACAGGAGGGGAGGACACGGGGAAGGGGAGAGGGCCTTGCAGTCCGACCATCTGTCCTGCACGACAGAACGTCGATGCTCCCGCTGTTACGTCCAAACTGGTGGTCCGATGATGATTCCGTCAGTGCCCAGGTGCAGTAGGGAACATGTAGGCACACTCCAGAAGGCGGGAGGGGAAGCCAACACTGTTGGAAGCCATGACAGATCCGATGGTGCTCGGGTGCAGATTCTATTCTAGACTGTGTAGAGTTGTGTGGTCATGGAGGAGAGGGCGGGACGGCAAGCTCCGGTGGCCGATTCATGATTCGCTTTCGATGGATGGCATACGACTCATCGACGCTACCCCCAGATGAGGTGCAAACCTGTCAGAGTAGAGAGATGAAGATGGTGGAGGAAGTAGCGGGGATGCCGACAGTCGCACAGAACAGAACAACTAATCCTAACCTGTAACAAATGAGGTGGACGGGGGTCGTCGCGTTGTTGGATGGTGCTGTAACTCGTTGTAGGTGGCCGGGGGCGTCCTGAGAGCACTCCTGTCGAATGGGATGGCCTGAAGATGGCCGGGGTACCGGTGGTGTCACCTGAATCCCATACCGATCTCAGGTGACCCTACAAGGGCTGAGCACCGCATGCTCTGATCTCGTCATGGTACGGTTAGTCAGGGAAGCTTATGGTCCCGTCCTTCGGCGGGGATGGCGCGTAAGCCGTCCTCTCTAACCCAGAGAAGTGTTGCTGTCGTCTTGAGCCGTCGGAGGGGTGGAAGAAGTGCTCGTTCCCTGCTGATCGCAGGTAGCAGGTAGAGGATCCTGCAGATCACTTCTCAGAGATGTAGCGAGACGAGGCGATGCCAGAACGTTGTGGGGGTTGTTGTGGTAGGGGAGAGGGCTATTGTGGAAGGGCAGCAGGGGAGGAAGAGCTATGGAGGGGGAGGAGGGCGCTGTATTGAGAAGAGTGGGCTGGGAGGGTAGAGAGGAGGGCGGCCAAGGGAGAAGGGCAAGATAGGGGAGGGTGGCAAGGGTTATGGAGAAAGAGGGAGGGGGAGCCCTAATCCAAGGGCTGGGGAGGGTTGATGGGGATCTAGGAAAGATGGAGGGTGGGGATTTTTTGTGAGAAGGAAAATATAATTAGGAATTTAGTGTGGGGAGGGAAAGGGAATAAGAAGAAAAGGGAAGAAGATTTCCTAGTCCAACTAGGAAAGGAAAGGGAAGGTTGGTTTGGGAAGGGATAGGAAAGGGAAGAGAATATGTTATGGAAAGAAGAGTTGGAGAGGGAAAGGGGGAAGGGGAGATGGGGGGGCACCCCACTAGGAGGAGGGAGAAGAGGGAGTTGGCGCAAGAGAGAGAGGGAGAGGAGGAGCCAAGAGAGGAAAATGCACTCTTTAATTTTATTCTTCAAAAATTATATACACAAGTGATCCATTGGCCCCTATTTATAGGGAGAGCCAGGGGTACAAATGACCATGATTGCCCTTGAAAATCAAATAATCACCCCGCTATTCGAGGTGGTAAACATAAGCTATCTTTGACTCAGAACTAGACTAGACTCAAAAATGGCCCTTTGGACCTTATTTAATGGGCCCATTAAGGCATACACGACTCAAAGTGGACTCAATTGACTCTAATAAAAGCTAATAAATATATTGATATCATATATGCTAAATGTTGCTGTGGTGCCGTACCGGATCCTCCGTAGTCATGTGTCGAGCCTCGGTGTCCCCACCACTTCCCCCGGGGTGGGGAGAACTCGACTCCGTCGAGTGGAGCGCTATTTGTCTTGCCCGGGCTTGCAATCCTCCCGGCTTGATCCTTGTAGCTACTGCTTGGACCTTGTTCTCGGGACAGACTAGGCATGAATGGTGTCGTCTCCTTGAGCTGTGCTCTCCCCGTATTGGTCCCTTGCGTTTGCGCCGTGCTCTCGGCCCTCGTGGACTCTCCATGTGTGGGTCTTTCTCCAAGGAAGGGTCAGGCTCGAAGTTCTCTCGAGATCTTGCTATTGCTTCCTTATATAGCATCAGATCTGCCTAGTTGAACACGGGGCCCAACATGTACCCTTTGGGGATCTCCACATGATAGGCTTTAAGGCCTAGTTTTCTCATGACTCGGAACGGTCCAATCCCACAAATGTCCGACTGTGGGGGTGTAGCACCCCAATAAAATGTAGAAGGAAAACCCATAATTAAAAATAGTAATATGTGGTTTATAGTCCTAATCTTAAAAGCTAGTGGGCCTTAAAACCACTACAAATGAATTTTAAACAAAACCCAACCCACTTAAGACTATTAGGCTAAAGGATCACCGTGAAGCCTAAAAAAAATTTCTTTAAAGGCCTTAAAAATAGCAAATGGGCTTTTTACGCCAAACCGATGTTATTTGATTCTATTCGAAGGTTTGTTCGAACAATAGGGTGTATGTGTGCTTTAGGGTTTATGTATCAAATAAGGGTTGCGGCTGAGGTTTCAGAAAGGATAGGATCGATCTTGGAAATTTGAAATGAACTAGGATTCTAATTCGACGTAGGACTCTGGGAAGCCAAAGTCCTATAAAGAAAACCCTTGCATGCGCATCAAATGTTTACTATTGTTGCTACTGTATTCAAAGGAAGAAGAGTTCATGAGGTCATATTCCTCTTGTGCGCCGACGCATCGTCTGCCTCCTTGGTCTTCTTCATGTTCGTGGGGTTCTGTTCCTGCGTAGCAGTCTTCTTCATTCGTCCTTTCTTCCACAGTCAGGTAGGTTATCTCTCAGGCATAACACCAAAGTAAACCATGTGTAATAAAACATGCATGTAGTTAAGTTATTCCTCGCATCAATCTCCATGTTTCATACTAGTTCCATGATGTTTTGCTAAGTTTTA
Source organism: Amorphophallus konjac (assembly GCA_022559845.1). Classification (NCBI taxonomy): domain Eukaryota; kingdom Viridiplantae; phylum Streptophyta; class Magnoliopsida; order Alismatales; family Araceae; genus Amorphophallus; species Amorphophallus konjac. The sequence continues at coordinate 270,286,809 of CM040118.1, read as the reverse complement.
AAGCTTTTGATTATTTCTATTTTTGTAAAGAATTTGCGATAAGAACAGTCGACGCTAATTATTTTGCATCTGTGAAGTAGACGCTAACTCTTGAAGTTGCGTCAGGCCAATAGATGCAAATTAACTTACGTCAAATAACCTGACGTGAATTCCTGAAGTAATTTAATAAAATCAACAACGTTAAAAATTGATTATCTATGAAATCATGATTCATAAAATTATGATGTACATATTTTTAGAATCCTTTCTCTTATTTATCATGTTTTTAGTTTCTTGAAAAAACCTTATAGATTAAAAGTACCATTGTTCATCCTTTGCTAAAGAAATGAACAATGATCGCATTAATTGCTGAAATTCACCTCAGCTTGATAGATGCCAATATCTTATTTGTTATTTAATAAATTGAAATTAAATGAAATTAGTGTCCAGAGGCCAGACGCGTATTAAAGATTCTGCGCCTCTTTATAGAGACCCTAATTCTTTATGAGTATCTGTTCTCTGGCGTTTGAAGGAACTTACGTCTGGCACTTGGACGCCAATTAAATTTACGCCTTTTTAAGTTGATGCAAATTCTTTAAATTTTATAAAATCTGAAATTAATTAAAATTGGCGTCCAGATGACGGACGCATATTCAAGATTTTGCGCGTCTTTATAGAGACGCCAATTCTTTACGCCTGTCTGTCTTTTGACGTATGAACGAATTAACGTCCAGTTCCTGGATGCAAATTAAAGAAGTTACACCCTTGTAAACTGACGCAAATTCTTAACATTCTGGCTCTTAAAAGAATTGATGTTTGTGCGCCAGACACTATCCAAGTGTTTGCGCATCTCCACAGAGACGTGTAATAATTGGCGTCTGACCTATTGACGTTAATTTATTTCCTGTTTATTTTAAATTAGTTTTGAAAAGAATTAATGTCCTAAAAGTGTACACTAATTACATAAATTAGCGCCAACTGCCCCTGATGCATATTCTTCCAGTGTAGTTTCTTCGTGGTTTTGATCCTAGACCGTGGATCTTTTGACAATATTTTCTCAAGATCGAGTCATGGTCCTTGTTTTCATGGATTCCTACAATATACACCTTGTGTCTTGAGGATAGAAGGACCCTCCATCGGGAATTCCTCTCGTCGGATCAGAAATTCTTTCTCTAAGGCATCCGTAAGTCCCCGACATCTAAGGATTCCCTCTTCGATCACTGGGCTGGTTGTACCCTAAAACCCGTAAACTCGTTTGGTCATATCCCTATGAAGAAACATGACATCTAGCCATCAGAGAGCGCCAAGATTGGGCGTTCTGTGAGAGTTTAGGCACTACCCAAAATTAGCGTCTGGTGCAGTTGTCGTCAATTCTTGAAGTAGCGTCTGGACAGTTGACGCTAATTCAATCGTGCCTTACTGTTCACAAGATTTGACATCTGATGTAGTTGACATAAATTTTTGAATTCAAGGCATCCTGAGTGGATGCCAATTTTCCCAAATTTTTATGTTTGTCATTTTAATAAGTTTGAAATGTGGTTATTCTCCCTTATACAAGACTCTATCCTTGAATTTCCATTATCCTATTTGGATCTTCCTAAATTATTCCTATAATGCGCATTCCTTGGAATTCTATTGGCTATTAAATTAATGTGGATGTCTAGATATTTACACGGGTTCATTGATCCATAACTTTAATGCCTGGAATTAATGGGGTCCGGTCTGGTCCTGGGAGGAGCACCTGAAAGTACTTGTGCACATGGGAGCTATTATTGCCCATGGTGTAACATTACGCTGAACTGCTTGGCTTGCTAGATTGATCTATGACATTTCACTCTCTCGACTTGATAATAGTGATGACTTGACATGAATCATGATTGGCCTGGAAAGGGTATTTACTTGTACATGAATAGCCAATTTCTTGTTACATGTGAACTTGATAGACTCGTTATATTCTTGCTTACCATGATGATTCCTTGTTATATTCTATCTTGAGCATTGTCACGCATAGACATAATTGCATCTCATGTAATATGTTAATTACTTTAAGCAAGCCTGGTTCATAGAGATGTAATTTGTACTGAGCATTCGCTCACCTAGTGTTTTCCCCTATTTTTCACATAATTCTAATGAGGACTCTCAATCCGATGGGGATGGCCAAGAGTTACGGGAGTAGAGCCGTACCCGGACATCTTATGTTCCCTTGAGTCTTAATTTTCCTTGTTTATGTCAACATTGTAATTTTCCCTTCTCTTGAGTCATAGTAGAGTCATTGGATTGAATATTGTAATTGAAATCTTGGATTATGGAATAAAGGATTTGGTTATTCTTTTAAGCGTACTCCGTCTTATGTGATGAATGCCTCGAGTTCTGATTGACATGATTGATATAAACTCGTTGTGCCGCTGGGTTCCTTCCACGCTCGAGGCATGAGAGTTTTTGTGGTATCAGAGCCTAGGCTTTCTGAATTACCTAGGTTATCATGTCCAAGGATAGGTTTCAAACCTTTCACCCGATGAGAATTGGTAGAGCCATTGGTTAAGTCGATATAGGGCAATGAACCCAATAGTTAATCGCACATATTAATTATTTTAAATTCTTCGTAGGATCATGGCCTCTAAAAGAGCTCAGTGGAGGGATATGTAAACGACCGTTCAAGGTCTTACGCAAGCGCTCCAATAAGTGGCACAAGGAGGGATGAACCATGGAGCGCGAGATCTCCTTAGGAGTTTCCGCAACATGAACCCACCGAAGTTTATTGGCTCATCCGATCTCGATGACGCCGAGAACTGGATAAAGGAAATAGAGCGGATATTTCGTGTAATGGAATGCACGGACGAAGAGAAGGTCCTTCTAGCTACATTCCAGTTGAAACGTGATGCCAGGTCGTGGTGGGAGTCGGTATAAGTTACCATGCCACATGAACGTATAACATGGCGAGAGTTTGTTGAACACTTCAATAATAAATATTTCTCAGATTGAGTTCAGGAAAAGAAGGCTACGGAATTTACTACATTAAAACAAATGAGCCTATCAGTCGTTGACTACGAAGCTCAATTTTCAAGACTATCCCATTATGCACCACACTTGGTATGTACTAAAAAGATGAAAAATGGATTGAAGCCCCAATATATAACTCAACTAGCACCCATGGATGTGCAAGTATTCCGAGATGGTTAGGCGGGCACAACTGCTAGAAGACGCCACAGAGTTGTCCGACAGGATCTGTAGGAGAGATAAGAAGGAACACGTCACGAGTTCCGGTTCTTTCAAGGCTTCATTCACAAAGAAGAGGTCAAATGGTGGAGGAGATTCATCTAAGGACAAGAAGTTTAAAAAGAATGACAAATAATTCGCCCTTACCACTATGCTATCCAAGGAGAATTGCGAACACTACGACAAGGCAAGGCATAAAGCCGAGGAGTGCTGGAGAAGACTAGGAGCATGTCTCCGCTGCGGGAGTCATGACCATCGGATCCCCGATTGTCTGCTACTTAACGAGCAAGCCAGTAATAAAAAGTGTCCTAGCGGTGTAAAGAAACAAGGCCATCTCCAAGCACTACAGGAAGTAGAGCAAAGTGGAGGCGGCAATGCGGAAGGTACACTAGATGTTTGTTCCAAGTCCACTTTCGTTCTATTTGACACCAAAGCAACTCATTCCTTTATCTCTCGAAGTTTTGCTGCTTCATTATCTATGGAACCTATTTTGTTAAAATCAGGACTAGTTATTTCCACTCCTATTGGAATGGGATCCGAGATTAAATACCATTACCCAGATAGTGAAGTCTTAGTTAGAGGACATGATTTGGTTGTCGATCTAGTGTGCATGTATATGGAAGGGTATGATGTCATTCTAGGCGCAGATTGGTTATCTAAACATAAGGCTATCGTAGATTGCAGGAAGAGTCTAGTAACCTATAGGAACATCCTAAGCTTGTCTACTCTGGTCTCCGAAGTAGAGATAAATTACCTTTGATTTCAACCCTTCGAGCTAACAAGCTTATAAGGAGAGGCTGTGAGGCTTTCCTAGCATTTGTCACGGCAGTGGAACCTAAAGGATCAAAACTGGAAGAGATCTGTGTGGTAAAGGACTTTCTCGATGTGTTTTCGGAAGAATTACCAGGTTTACCCCCGGAAAGAGAAGTAACATTCACTATTGAACTGGTTCCCAGTGCTGGCCTAGGTTCTTAAGGCCCCTTATTGAATGTCTCCCACTAAACTGAAGGAGTTGAAGGAACAACTAATGAGCTATTAAAGAAGGGATTCATTAGACCAAGTACTTCCCCGTGGGGAGCACATGTTCTATATGTGAAGAAGAAGGATGGTTCTATGAGATTATCCATAGACTATCGGCAGCTTAATCATGTCACGCCCCGTACTCTATATCGTCGAGGTATTGTCCGCTTTGGCCTACCAGCCTCATGGTTTTGTCCTTTTCTAAGGGTAAAGACGTCTCCGTGATATATAGTACAATTGAGCTATATTTGAGGGTGTTACAAATCAGCTCACCATCAAGAACAAATATCCGCTGTCGAGGATCGACGAATTATTTGACCAGATCTCAGGAGCCTGATATTTTTCGAAGATAGATCTCAGGTCTGGCTATCATCATATAAGGATCAATGAGGAAGATATTTTCAAAACGGTTTTTCAAAGTAGGTATGGGCATTATGAATTTATCATTATGCCTTTCGGACTAACAAATGCCCCTGCAACATTTATGCAGTTAATGAATAGTGTATTCACGCCATATCTGGACCAATTTATTGTGGTATTCATTGATGACATCTTGGTATATTCTAAGACTGAAGAAGAACATGAGGAGCATTTGAGGAAAGCACTGCAATTATTAAGAGATAATCAATTATATGCAAAGTTTAGCAAATGTGACTTCTGGCTTGAGGAGGTCTCATTTTTGGGACATGTAATCTCGAAGAAAGGGATTTCTGTTGATCCTTCTAAAGTTGAAGCAGTGAGGAATTGGGAGAGACCCGTCAACACTACAGAAATTCGTAATTTTCTGGGTCTGACTGGCTACTATAGGCGATTTATCAAAGATTTCTCTAAAATCACTATTCCATTGACAAGGTTGACAAGGAAGGAGAATCCATATGTATGGACCAAGGAATGTGAAGAGAGTTTTCAAACTTTTAAGGACCGTTTGACTACTGCACCTGTATTAGCTTTAGCAATTGAAGGAGAGAAATTTGAAGTTTACACCGATGGATCTAGCGTAGGACTCGGATGTTTGTTAATGCAGCAAGGAAAAGTAATTGCCTATTCTTCATGGCAATTAAAGAAGCATGAAGAAAATTACCTGGTGCATGATCTAGAATTAGTCACCGGGATTTTTACCTTAAAAATCTGGAGACACTATCTTTATAGAGATCAATTTATTGTGTACTCCGACCATAAAAGTTTAAAATACTTATTCTCTCAAATGGAGCTTAACATAAGACAAAGGCACTGGCTAGAGTATCTCAAGGATTTTTATTTTTCTATTCAATATCATCCGAGAAAGGGCAACCCAGTAGCCGACACTCCTAGTCCAAAGCCGAGAGCATTATTGGCCAGTTGCATGATCCAAGAATGGCGATTGCTAGAACAATTCTCCAAGATGAATTTAAATGTGGACAAGGAGAAAGGATTTGTTATTCTATCTCTCATAAGCTTAAATCCTAATTTATTTTTTGAGATCAAGGAATTACAAGATGATGACCCGGTGCTGGTGGAAATTGAAAGCAAGTTGGATCAACGCCCTGATTTTAAATTAACAACCGATGGAAGACTATTATTCCATGAGAGGACTTACAAGTCAGATCATCCCGAGATCAAGAACAACATTATGGAAGAAGCTTTGATCAATGTACACTATTCACCCTAGTGCTATCAAGATGTATCAATGTTGGGATCGGTGCGATGGATTCAGAGGGGGGTGAATGAATCTCCCCTTAAAAAAATACTCCCAATTAAAAACTATAACAGAACAATGATGCGGAATTAACACAAATAGGTGCCTTGTATGACACAGGTGCTCTCTTTGAATGAAGTGGAAAGATCAGATAGACTGAACTACTGATCTACTCACTATGAGCTGGTGAGTAGACCCAACTTCAATCTATATGCGATGTTCGAATAAACCACTCACTATATGAAAGGACACAATAAGCCTAATCATGCATCTAGCAAAACACACTAGACAATCAAACCACTGCACAAAAGATTTTTAAGGTGGTTCGGTCCCCCAGACCTACGTCCACCCCACACTCCAACTAGAGTGTGGATTCTGCTGATATACAGCTTAAACCGCTGGGCCTCATAGCTTGCCTACAACCGCTGACTAACAGCTTGACCGCTGGGCATTACAGCTTTGGCAACCGCTGGGGACTACAGCTTAACCCGTCCAGAGGATCCTCCTCTGCCCGCTGAGCAACACAGCTTGCTGTCCGAGGTATCCACCTCGCCTGCTGAGCAACACAGCTTGCTGACCAGAGGAATCCTCATCCGCAACCGCTGAGCAATACAGCTTAGCTCTGCTGACTAACAGCTTGAAACAAAGGTAAAAAAGAAAAACAACATATGGAAGGAACACAGCAGCAGAAAGCTGTAGACGATAGAACACAAAGTGGCTCTCAAAGAGCTGATTGGCCTGGATTTGATCCACGGTCCAGTAGGGACAGATCTTCAGACGAAGCTTCTCTTCTTCTCCCCTAATTCTCTATCTCTCTCTCTATCTTTCTTCTTCTTCTTCGTTTCTTTTGTTCTCTGCTACTCTCTCTTCTTCTCTTTTTCTCTTCTTCTGGATCGTACAGGCTCTCTCTCTCTCTGCTTCTGCTCTTTCAGATGGGCTCCCTTACTTCGATCACTCTTTTCACGATCACCCTGCTCCTCTGGAACAAGCTTCTTATTTATAGAGTAGTGAACAGATAGGGCGTGTGCTCTCCACGATTCCCGCCCAAGAGCCTAGACCAAGTGGCAGCATTTCAGCTCACTGTATTACATGTGTCACGATCCTGAGCCATCTCCATTCTTGGATCACGTGCCCTTATTAAGCTCCTCGAGCAGCAGTCCTGTCAGATTAGGCTTGTTATCAGTGTGAATTAATCTGAAAAGGAAAGAAAGGATGCATCGAGTAAGTTTGATATTTGAACTGAGCATGTACAGACTTTATAGCGTGTAATGCAGTATGCATATAATAAAGTATGCACATTGATGATGAATGCACGGGCATGCCATCAACGAGTGTACAGACTTTGTGTGCAATGTACAACCAATGTGCAGACTTGCTATGCCTAGAGTTTAAGCATGAATGCATAATGCACAAACTATGCGTGTGCATGTGTGGACTTTGAGTGCATGACACTGCCTTACGTATGTATGCAACAGAATGTATAGACTTTGAATGTCGGGTGAAGAGTGTATAGACTTTGTTTTGAAAGATTGCACAAATGCAGATAGGAAAGTAGGCACATTGAAAATGGATGCCCGGACATGCCATCAACGAGTGTACTGACTCTACGTGCATGCGACAAGACGATGTACAGACTTGTTAAAGTGATGCACGGACATATCAGCAGAGAATGTGCAGACTATGTGTATGCATGAAATAACCGAATGCACTGACTATGTTCATGAATGTATAGACTTGATAGCATGCGGCGATGTATAGACTTGATAGCATGCGGTGATGTATAGACTTGTGAAATGATGCACGAACTATGCATATGCATGAAGAGCACTTGGCTGTATTGACTAATCGAATGAAACAACGGAGGTTGTACAGACTAGCCACCAAGTAATGTACAGACTTGAGTTGATGTAGTCTAGGCAAAACTCTGTACAGACTTTATCCCTTGAACATGCATGAGTCTAGGCATTCACTGACTTATAGCCACCAAAAAACACAGTTATGAGATGCACAGGCCTAGACGGTTAACCCTGCACTGACTATGTATGCATAATGAACACGCATCGACTTCGAATTAAAGCAACTGATGAATGCACCGATGCAGTGTATGCATATGGCAGATATTGAACCGATGCAATGTATGCAGGAGAACTAACAATGCAGTCTATATACCAGATCATGCATCGACTATATGACGTGCAACAACAGTTAATGTACCGATGCAAACTACACTTGTTATGTAGGAACTAGAGTTGCACCAATGCAGAGACAGACAATACAATGAGATGAATGTGCCCACTCTCAAATCAATCAATCAATCATACTCATAGTGCTTGCTGACATCAAAACCATTCATACTCATAGTGCTTGCTGACATCAAAACCATAGGGGCACAACAGTCTCCCCCTTTTAGATGATGGCAACACTATGAGTCACTATGAGACACACAGATCCAAACTATTCTCCCCCTTTGACTTCATCAAAAAGGGAAAAGTTTGAGAGAGAAAAAGTTGACTACATGAAGGCACATTAGAGCTATTCTCCCCCAAAGTGAAATATGCAAGATGAGCGCTTGAAGAATATAATATAAGAACTCCCCCTATCAATATGAACGTTTGACTACTCTCCCCTTAAATGCAGATGACCCAGAACTCCCCCTGAAGTGCAGGAACGAACTCTGGTTATCCAATGAAGCAATCTGAAATCTTCCATCACAAAGAATCCAAAGTAATAATGATTGTGGCACCTCACATATGCATGGCCAGAATAAAACAGGTGGAAAGTCCACAGAACCAGAACTGGTTACAGAAACAAGATGGAAGATTCCAACAGTGTGGACAAGAGTAGGGGTGAGAAACAGTCAAAGCACAGTACATCTCAAGGAGCAATCAATCAACCGATAAGAGAGAATTGTCAACAAAGTTCATGTTGATTGAGTTGTCAGGGGTGAATCAGACCATGAGGGATTGTAAGGCATGCACCACTACAATAAGTCTTAACATGAATAGACTCTCCTATCATAGAGGGTTATGAATTGGAAACTTGACCAACCTGATTTAATTATGATGTATACCAAATTTATCAATTAAACTCAATACTTATATCTGAATTCAAGTTTTAATAAAGGTGAACCAAATAATCAGATAACACACATGATCAATCATCTTTGTCTTACACGCATGATCTCAATGACTCCTTTGAGAGTTACACAGATTAGTATTGAGATTAAACACTTTTACAAGGGCATGAGTTGACAGAGTTTGCAAGATATTTTCATTTAAAGCATATCATACTTTTCCTGAGCAATTTAAGTTGATCAACATCTTTTTACGTGAGGAACAACACGTCTCAGGTGAAGTGACCTAGTTACTCAGTGTGATAACTGTCATTGCCTCTCAACATTGAGACCAGAGTTAGCAATAGAAATGTCTTTTTACGTGAGGAGACACCTTGATTAGAGGCCAGACTCCCTAGTTACTCAAAACACACATGTCATTGCTCTGTTAGGTTCTCAATGATTTTTGCTTTAAGCGACTATGACACTTCATGACTTGGGTTTACTCCATTACTTTGATGGAGGACCCAGTTTCTCAGTGAGCAAAGTCATTACATTACTAACTGATTTTCCTTTTAGTCAGACTCTTCAAAGTTAATGTTTAAGAACAATACCCACTCTATGTATCTCAACCAAGGTAGCCTTGATTTCAAATTTTCAGATTTCAGATGAGTGAGTCTAAGGTTTTCATGACACATATGGTTAAAGTTTATTAAAGCTTATCATTCGGATATTTTCAAGTCATTTAAATGCAAATCTGAGAATATATAAACCTTATATCAGTCTGATTTAGTGGTCATTCATAAACCTACATGATAGGAATTTCTACATGATTCTCAGACTGAATTACATGGCCTGCAGCTTGTGTTCCTCAGATCAGATCAAAAATATAGCTGACCAACTAATCAACAATAGAAACAAATCAGTCACACCAGCTAAGAAGTATGTGAAGGATGAGTGTAAGCTGGTGGAAGAAACAACAATAGGAAAGAAGATCATCAGAAGAGAGTATATCAATAAGTCGTAGCTGAGTTTAGAATATAGACATATCAGCTATTTCAGTGAAGGCAACCGAGAATTCAATTGAAACAAATTGAGAGCATTAGAAGATCCAATAAACTAGACAGGAGGATTTCAGGTGAAAGTGAATAAGATGATCAAAAAGCTCCATCTGTCTAGATTCATTATGTAAATGGCAAGGCATGAGCAGCAGTATGGTTAATCAAGACTAGTTGAACTCCCCTTGACTAAGTGCATGAAATGTAATGAAAGCACAGCACATGATTTCAATTTAGCACCAACAGGGCAGCATGATATACAGTCATTTCAAATTAACAATTTCAGATGATAGAATTTAAATAGAGTTTTCAGAACTAACCTGAAGTGTAGGACCTTGGGGGTTACATTCTGGAGTGCCTTGGATTATTAACCCCTTTATTCATCAGCTTCCAAGGCACACCTGCAGCAAGACAATTATTTCGATCTTGCAGGAACCCAAGCCGCCTTGGGTCCTGTATTAGCCCTAACAGGTGTTCTAAACAATCTTTTAGTAACATTGTCATCAATGTCCATCAAATGACAATTAGTCATGGAATGTCCAATTCTACCACAATATCTGCATAAGACAGGATGTTTTCTGGTCCTATAATGCACATCAGCTTGAGACTTATGATTTTGAGCATGAAGTTTCCTGCTATTCGCAGGGACATTTTGTTCCCTATTGTCTGACAACCAACATTCAGCATACTTGTGACCTGACTTGCCACAGTTAAAACATGAAAAGTTCACAGGTCTTTTGGCAGAGAATTTAAAAAAATTGTCATTACCATGGCTTCCTTGGGCATGCCAACAGTCTTTGACTGTATGGCCATGCTTCCCACACTCGAAGCACCTTAGGTGCTTGCCTCTTGAGTCATTGTTTCCCCATGAAGACCCAAACCAACACTCAACAGCTTTATGACCCCGTATGTTACAGTTATAACAGATGATGGGTTGGTTTGAAGCAAACCCGTTTCTTTTGGGGTTATGATGATGATTTATAAAAAATGTATTATGTATCATATCATCATTTTTCATTTCACTACAGTCATCCATGTAATGACCATGCCTACCACAGTAATGACATGACACCTGTGATTTCATGGCGGCATGGTTACTAACAGATTGACTGGATGCATGTGAATGAGAAAAATGGGCATGAGCAGTGTGCATTGACCCACCAGATTCAACCGAGCTAGAAGATTTTAGGGCATGAACAAGAACAGTCTTTACCTCCTTTGTTTGACTTTTCTTCTTCACTTTCTGATTATTCTTAACAATTTTTGTTTGTTTTTCATTCTTCCCAACCTTGAACTGAAATTCAGATGATGAAGGTGATTTCTGACCTTTACTTTGTTTTGGGGATTGATTTGAGGTACTAGCTAGATCAGAGCTTCGCACAAAAGTTGTGTGTAGTTGGTTTCTAGTAATTTCCTTAACATCAGAACTACAACTTATCCCCCTTCTTGAATTATCATTCTCTCCTTTCATGATAACTTTCATTTTCCTTTATTTTTAGCTGACTCGGATGCTGAGTTTTCCAGATCATGAATTTTATCTTCCAAAGAAGCAATGTGAAGTTCATAACTGGCTATCTCCTGTTCACTGCAATTAACACATTCGCTTAGAACTTTGTTTGCAGTTTTATACTTCATAATTTCTTGTTCCAGATTATTCAAAATTTGTGATTCTTCATCACGGACAGTTTTTCCTTTTTCTATGGTGAGAAGTTTTTCAGACAAACCAGTGTTTAACCACTTTAATTTTTCAACTTCAGCTTTCAGTTTAGTGTTTTCTTTGGTCTGCTTCTTAACTTCTTCATCACATTTTTCATTACTAGACATCAACTCCAGTTTCTCAATTTGTTCCTCTTTTCTTTCTTCTACTTTAATTTTCTCAACAAGCAAATTTTTGTGATCCTCTTTAAATGAGACAATTTGTTTATTCAACCATTCATTTTCACTGTAGAGTTCCTCATTACGTTCTCGTAGAACCAAACATTTGTTGCAGCTTGACTCTACAGAGGAAATATGTACAGCTTTCTTTTGAAAATTTGTTTTAACACCGAGGATCTTGTTTAGGTTATCTTTTCCTTGAACAAATTTGGTCAGTGAATTTTTAAGATCCTGAATTTCAGAGTTCAAGGAGGTAATACTCAATTCATAGCTTGAATTTCAATTTCACAGGAAATGATCTGTTGATGCAGTGCATCATTTAGGCTCTTCAGAGTTTCAATTTCCTGTACAAGTTTTTGTTCCTTATCAGCATCAACTTCCTTTATAGCACATTTCCCTTTTTCAATAGATATCCATTTTTTCTGATATGATAGTGTTCAGAACCATTAGTCTTTTATTTTGATCTTTCAATTTGCAATTTTCTTCAATCAAACTATCTTGATTCATAGCTTTCAGATTTTCATTCAATTGTTGTTCATGAAACTCAAGTTCTGAATTTCTGTTCCTCAGATCTTCTATCTCTCCTTTAAGAGACACAACTTGTTGCTCTTGCAGCCTAAGTTCAGATAGGAGATCATTATTTAATGTTTTAACAGAATCACATTTATTGCATGAATTTTCACTTATTTTTAGACTTCCTTTTAGGTTGGCGTTTTCACATTTCAACTCTCTAATTTCATGCAACATGGCCTTTTTCATCTCTTTCATTTCACGTTTATAAGATTCATAATTGTCAAGCAAGTTATCATGCATCTCAAGCAGTTCATCCAATGAATTTTGTTCTGATTCGGAGTTTACCTTTGATGAAGAGTCATCAGACTGATCACTTCTTTGATCCTTTGTCATAAGGCACTTATGGTTCTCTTCACCATACCTGAGGATCAGCTCATCCATCAACTCCTTTGCATTCCTGCACTTAATCACACATGAAAGTACATTAGCCCTTATAGCCCCTTTCAACATTTTCAGGGCTTTTCTATTTTCAGTATTCATCAACTCATGACCAATATTCCAGTCTGACTTATTCACTGGTATATCATAAGGTCCATGTTCAATCAAAATCAGCAGATTTGAATCTACGAAATTCATGTAATCCCTAAACTCTCTATGCCAGTCAGAGAAACACAATCCATCGAACATTGGAACTTCAGGCACAGAATCCATGACAATTAAACGAGATGCTAGACAATCTACACAATCAATCAAGGCACCGGAAATAGCAGGATCCACTGCAGATCGTTGGATCTGATGAATCAGTGACCCGCTCTGATACCAATTGTTGGGATCGGTGCGATGGATTCAGAGGGGGGTGAATAAATCTCCCCTTAAAAAATTACTCCCAATTAAAAACTATAACAGAACAATGATGCGGAATTAACACAAATAAGTGCCTTGTATGACACAGGTGCTCTCTTTGAACGAAGTGGAAAGATCAGATAGACTGAACTACTGATCTACTCACTATGAGCTGGTGAGCAGACCCAACTTCAATCAATATGCGATGTTCGAATAAACCACTCACTAGATGAAAGGACACAACAAGCCTAATCATGCATCTAGCGAAACACACTAGACAATCAAACCACTGCACAAAAGATTTTTAAGGTGGTTCGGTCCTCCAGACCTACGTCCACCCCACACTCCAACCAGAGTGTGGATTCCGCTGATACACAGTTTAAACCGATGGGCCTCACAGCTTGCCTAACACCGTGGACTAACAGCTTGACCGCTGGGCATTACGGCTTTGCCAACCGCTGGGGACTACAGCTTAACCCGTCCAGAGGAATCCTCTTCTACCCGCTGAGCAACACCGCTTGCTGTCCGAGGTATCCACCTCGCCCGCTGAGCAACACATCTTGCTGACCAGAGGAATCCTCCTCCGCAACCGCTGAGCAATACAGCTTAGCTCTGCTGACTAACAGCTTGAAACAAAGGTAAAAAAGAAAAACAACATATGGAAGGAACACAGCAACAGAAAGCTGTAGACGATAGAACACAAAGTGGCTCTCAAAGAGCTGACTGGCCTGGATTTGATCCACGGTCCAGTAAGGATAGATCTTCAGATGAAGCTTCTCTTCTTCTCCCCTAATTCTCTATCTCTCTCTCTATCTTTCTTCTTCTTCTTCGTTTCTTTTCTTCTCTGCTACTCTCTCTTCTTCTCTTTTTCTCTTCTTCTGGATCGTGCATGCTCTCCCTCTCTCTGCTTCTGCTCTTTCAGATGGGCTCCCCTACTTCGATCACTCATTTCACGATCGCCCTGCTCCTCTGGAAGAAGCTTCTTATTTATAGAGCAGTGAATAGATAGGGCGTGTGCTCTCCACGATTCCCGCCCAAGAGCCTAGACCACGTGGCAGCATTTCAGCTCACTGCATTACACGTGTCACGATCCTTAGCCATCTCCATTCTTGGATCACGTGCCCTTATTAAGCTCCTCGAGCAGCAGTCCTGTCAGATTAGGCTTGTTATCAGTGTGAATTAATCTGAAAAGGAAAGAAAGGATGCATCGAGTAAGTTTGATATTTGAACTGAGCATGTACAGACTTTATAGCGTGTAATGCAGTATGCATATAATAAAGTATGCACATTGATGATGAATGCACGGGCATGCCATCAACGAGTGTACAGACTTTGTGTGCAATGTACAACCAATGTGCAGACTTGCTATGCCTAGAGTTTAAGCATGAATGCATAATGCTCAAACTATGCGTGTGCATGTGTGGACTTTGAGTGCATGACACTGCCTTACGTATGTATGCAACAGAATGTATAGACTTTGAATGCCGGGTGAAGAGTGTATAGACTTTGTTTTGAAAGATTGCACAAATGCAGATAGGGAAGTAGGCACATTGAAAATGGATGCTCGGACATGCCATCAACGAGTGTACAGACTCTACGTGCATGCGACAAGACGATGTACAGACTTGTTAAAGTGATGCACGAACATATCAGCAGAGAATGTGCATACTTTGTGTATGCATGAAACAACCGAATGCACTGACTATGCTCATAAATGTATAGACTTGATAGCATGCGGTGATGTATAGACTTGATAGCATGCGGCGATGTATAGACTTGTGAAATGATGCACGAACTATGCATATGCATGAAGAGCACTTGGCTGTATTGACTAATCGAATGAAACAACGGAGGTTGTACAGACTAGCCACCAAGTAATGTACAGACTTGAGTTGATGTAGTCTAGTCAAAACTCTGTACAGACTTTATCCCTTGAACATGCATGAGTCTAGGCATTCACTGACTTATAGCCACCAAAAAACATAGTTATGAAATGCACAGGCCTAGACGGTTAACCCTGCACTGACTATGTATGCATAATGAACACGCATCGACTTCGAATTAAAGCAACTGATGAATGCACCGATGTAGTGAATGCATATGGCAGATATTGAACCGATGCAATGTATGCAGAAGAACTAACAATGCAGTCTATATACCAGATCATGCATCGACTATATGACGTGCAACAACAGTTAATGTACCGATGCAAACTACACTTGTTATGTAGGAACTAGAGTTGCACCAATGCAGAGACAGACAATGCAATGAGATGAATGTGCCCACTCTCAAATCAATCAATCAATCATACACATAGTGCTTGCTGACATCAAAACCATTCATACTCATAGTGCTTGTTGACATCAAAACCATAGGGGCACAAAAATCAAGACTTAAAGAGAAATTTCTGGTGGCTCAACATGAAGAGGGAAGTGGTGGATTTTGTTTCTCGCTGTTTAACTTGCTAACAGGTTAAGGCGGAACACCAAAAGCCCGCCAAAAACTTACATCCCTTGAAAATCCTAAGTGGAAGTGGGAAGATATAGGGATGGACTTCGTCATGGGTTTACAAAAAATAAAGGGCAGACATGATAAAATATGGGTGATCATTGATCGATTGACCAAGTCTGCACATTTTTTGCCCATGAAGAGTCGATGGTCCGTGGATGTATTAGCAGCTTTATATATCAAGGAGGTTGTCAGATTGCACGGAGTCCCTGTCTCAATAGTGTCTGACCGAGACCCGCATTTCACGTTACACTTCTAGAAGGGTCTACAACATTGTATGGGGACGAGATTAAATTTCAGCACTGCATTTCATTCCCAGACGGATGGTCAGACGGGAAGAATGAACCAAGTAGTGGAAGACATGCTCAGGGTTTGTGTCATAGATTTTGGTGGAAGTTGGCATGATCACCTGTCTCTGGTTGAATTTGCCTACAACAATAGCTACCAAGCTAGCATTCAAATGGCACCATTCGAGGCACTGTATGGAAGGAGTTGCCGCTCACTAATATGCTGGGATGAAGTTGGGGAAAAGTAACTTCTAAGCCCGGAGCTAGTAAGAGACACAATGGAAAAGGTACAAATTATCAGGGAAAGACTTCAGATGGCACAATCAAGAAAAAAGAAATATGCTAACACTAGAAGAAGAGATATGGAAATCTGATTTGGAGACCACGTGTTCCTTAAGGTTTCCTCAGGTGGTGGGATTCGAAGATTCGGTGTCAAAGGTAAGCTTACACTGAGATATATCGGCCCTTTTGAAATTCTAGAAAGGGTTAGCGAAGTCACCTACCAGATTACCTTGCCACCTCAACTATCTGAAGTTCATAATGTGTTCCATGTCTCCATGCTAAAGAGATACGTCCATGACCCGTATCATATTATAAGTCATGACGATCTCGTAATACGAAAAGACCTGACATACGAACAAAAGCCATGAAGAATACTTGATCGTGAGGTACGTGAGCTAAGAAACAAGACTATTCCCATGGTGAAGGTCCAATGGAATAAATGCTTGGAACAAGAAGCCACATGGGAAACGGAAGAATCAATGCGCAGGAGATTTCTGAAATTATTCTAATTGAAGTAAGTCAACCCTCTCCATGATCATATGCAATGAATTTGGGGACCAAATTCTTTTAAGTGGGAGAGGGTGTAGCACCCCAATAAAATGTAGAAGGAAAACCCATAAATAAAAATAGTAATATGTGGTTTATTGTCGTAATCTTAAAAGCTAGTGGGCTTTAAAACCACCACAAATGAATTTTAAACAAAACCCAACCCACTTAAGAGTATTAGGCTAAAGGATCGCAGTGGAGCCTAAAAAAAAATTCTTTAAAGGCCTTAAAAATAGCAAATGGTCTTTTTACGCCAAACCCATGTTAGTTGATTCTGTTCGAAGGTTTGTTCGAACAATAGGTTGTATGTGTGCTTTAGGGTTTATGCATCAAATAAGAGTTGCAGCTGAGGTTTTAGAATCGATAGGATCGATCATGGAAATTTGAAATCAACTAGGATTCTTATTTGATGTAGGACTATGGGAAGCCAAAGTCCTATAAATAAAACCGTTGCATGCACAACAGATGTTTACTGTTACTGCTACTGCGTTCAAAGGAAGAAGAGTTCGTGAGGTCATCTTCCTCCTGTGCATCGACGCATCGTCTGCCTCCTTGGTCTTCTTCTTGTTCGTGGGGTTCTGTTCTTGCGTAGCAATCTTCTTCTGTCGTCTTTTCTTCCACAGTCAGGTAGGTTATCTCTCCGGCATAACACCAAAGTAAACCATGTGTAATAAAACATGCATGTAGTTACGTTATTCCTCACATCAATCTCCATGTTTCATACTAGTTCCATGATGTTATGCTAAGTTTTAAAGTTTTGATCATTTCTATTTTTGTGAAGAATTTGCGATAAGAACAGTAGACGCTAATTATTTTGTGTCTGTGAAGCAGACGCTAACTCTTGAAGTTGCGTCAGGCTAATAGATGAAATTAATTTACGTCAACTAACCTGACGCGAATTCCTTAAGTAATTTAAGAAAATTAGCAACGTTAAAAATTGATTATCTATGAAACCATGATTCATAAAATTATGATGTACAGATTTTTAGAATCCTTACATTTTTCTCTTATTTATCCTGTTTTTAGTTTCCTTAAAAAACCTTATAGATAAAAACTAGCACTATTCATCCTTTGCTAAAGAAATGAATAGTGATCGCATTAATTGCTAAAATTTGCGTCAAGTTGATAGATGCCCATTTCTTATTTGTTATTTAATAAATTGAAATTAAATGAAATTAGTGTCCAGAGGCCAGACGCATATTAAAGATTCTACGCCTCTTTACAGAGACACTAATTCTTTATGAGTATATGTTCTCTGGCGTTTAAAGGAACTTACGTCCGGTACTTGGACGCAAAATAAATTTACACCCTTTTAAGTTGACGTTAATTCTTTAAATTTTATTAAAATCTGAAATTAATTAAAATTGGCTTCCAGATGACGGACACAAATTCAAGATTTTGTGCCTCTCTATATGGATGCCAATTCTTTATGCCTGTTTGTCTTTTGACGTATAAACGAATTAACGTCCCGTTCCTGGACGCTAATTAAAGAAGTTACGCCCTTGTAAATTGACGCAAATTCTTAACGTTCTAGCACTTCAAAGAATTGACGTCTGTGTGCCAGACGCTATCCAAGTGTTTGCGCCTCTCCATAGAGACGCGTAATAATTGGCGTCTGACCTATTGACGTTAATTTATTTCATGTATATTTTAAATTGGTTTTGAAAAGAATTAATGTCCTGAAAGTGGATGCTAATTACATAAATTAGCACCAACTGTCCCTGACGCATATTCTTCCAGTGCAGTTTCTTCGTGGTTTTGATCCTAGACTGTGGATCTTTTGGCACCATTGTCTCAAGACCGAGTCATGCTTCGTCTTCTCATGGATTGCTACAATATACACCGTATTTCTTGGAGATAGAAGGACCCTCCATCAGGAATTCTTCTCACTGAATCGGAAATTCTTTCTCTGAAACCTCTGTAAGTCCATGACATCGAAGGTTTCCCTCTTTTATCACTGGGTTGGTTGCACCCTAAAACTCGTAAACCCGTTTGGTCATATCCCTCTGAAGAAACATGACATCCAACCACTATAGAGCGCCAAGATTGGGTGTTCTGTGAGAGTTTAGACACTACCCAGAATTGACATCTGGTGCAATTGTGGCCAATTCTTGAAGTACCGTCCGGATAGTTCACGCAAATTCAATTGTGCCTTGATGTTCACAAGATTTGGCGTCTAATGCAGTGGATGCAAATTTTTGAATTCAACGCATCCTGAGTGGACGCCAATTTTCCCAGATTCTTATGTTCATCATTTTAATAAGTTTCAATCGTGGTTATTCCCCCTTATACAAGACTCTATCATTGAATTTCCATTATCCGATTTGGATCTTCCTAAATTATTCCAACAATGTGCATTCCTTGGAATTCTATTGGCTTTTAAATTAATGTGGTTGTCTAGATATTTACACAGGATTGTTGATCCATAACTTTAATGCCTGGCGTTAATGGGGCCCGGTCTGGTCCTGGGAGGAGCACCCGAAAGTACTTGTGCGCATGGGAGCTATTATTGACCACAGTGTGGCATTGCACCGAAGTGCTTGACTTGCTAAATTAATCTATGGCATTCCACTCTCTCGACTTGATAATATTGATGACTTGACATGAATCATGATTGGCCCTGAAAGGGTATTTACTTGTACGTGAATAGCCAATTCCTTATTACATGTGAACTTGATAGACTCGTTATATTCTTGCTTACCATGATGATTCCTTGTTATATTCTATCTTGAGCATTGTCACGCATAGACATAATTGCATCTCATGTAATATGTTAATTACTTTAAGCAAGATTGGTTCATAGAGATATAATTCCTACTTAGCGTTTGCTCACCTAGTGTTTTCCCCTATTTTTCAGGTAATTCCAATGAGGGCTCTCAATCCGACGGGGATGGCCAAGAGTGAAGAGAGTAGAGCCGTACCCGGACATCTTATGTTCTCTTAAGTCTTATTTTCCTTGTTTATGTCAACATTGTAATTTTCCCTTCTCTCGAGTCATAGTAGAGTCATTGGATTGCATATTGTAATTGAAATCTTGGATTATGGAATAAAGGATTTGGCTATTCTTTTAAGCGCCCTCTGTCTTATGTGATAAATGTCTCGAGTTCTGATTGACATGATTGATATAAACTCATCACACCCCTGGGTTCCTTCTGCGGTTGGGGCGTGACATAGGAGATCCGTGATGGAAGCCTCTCCACCCGAATGATCACTCGGGCCCCTATTTGAAATTTTCGTGTTCCCTTCCACCACCTAGATCCTTGCTTGTTCTCATGTGATTGCTTTGGGATGAGATTCTCAAGGTGAGGTAGAGTTGGGGAGCTGACAATGGACTAGGGACAATGGCTAGGAATGCGGGGACTCGGGACCAAAGTGTTGAAGTGGGGATTGGTAGGCAGGGGACGAGCCAAGATAGCCTCTTCTCTGATGATAGAAACTACAGGGGGTGGCAAAGCTTGAATGATGATAGTTCCCCCCTATACATGAAAGTGCATTAGATTGGCACGACCAAAATATCGAATGTCAACATCATACATTCATGGTCGACCGAGGAGAATGCCACTAAAGTCCATAGGGAGAACATCACACCAGATAATTTCTCGATAGCTACTAAAGTGCAAGGGAACATGACAAATCAGATCAATCGATCGAGAAGTGTCATCGACCCAACCCACCGCATAAGGCCGAGGATGGGGAAGGATGGGTAGGCCTAAGCGGGAAACGCAGTCGGTAGACACAAGATTGACAGCACTACTGGAATGAAGGAGAACTGAGCAGAATTGACCACCAACCATGGTGACTGTATTGCAAAAGGCATTGCGGTGCCAATCGGCTTTAATGATGGGAGGGGGAGGAAGAATCTCCCAGGTTGTCATATCATGAATGACCCCAACAAAGGCCGGAGGGTGAGGGGGAGCTCCCTCGATGGTATCAGACTCCTCAAATTGGTCAATCAAAGATTGATCCGGCATATATTCAACGACTTCTTCCCCAGTGACTTCCTAGGGTGAGAACTCCTCCTTTTCTTCAATGATGAGGCTCGAGAGACCTCGACTAGGGCAGCTACCTGCGAAGTGCCCGAACCCGCCACACTTGTAGCATGAATTTTTGGCAGATTAGGACGGCGAGGTGGAATCAGTGGAAACTCCTTTGCCCTTATCGTCCCTCCTAAAAGATTGGCCTCTAGGAGAAGGTTGATGAGATGGAGCACCTGTTGGGTAGGGAATGGGTGGCCGAGTAGTGGTTGGCGATGGGGTGGTAGGAGTAGGGATAGTAGGAATGGGGGTCGGTCTCATGGTAGGGGTGGGGGTACCTCCCAGATGGGTGATGGTAGAACGAGACTCCGGTGGGCGCAGAGGGTGAGCTCGAGGAGATTGATAAAATCTCTCCGTATCATGCGCCACTTGGTACGCATGTTCGAGGGTTATGTCTTCACTCAAATGGAGCTCTCACCTAATATACGTGGATAGCCATTTTCAAAACCGAGATAAAGTAACAACGGTGTCCTCTTGGACCCCACACGTAGAAGATAACTATCAAAGGCCTCAATATATTCGGCCACAGACTTTCCCTCTTGGGTAAGGTTGTGCCACTCATCTAGGAGATCTTGGTAATAGGTTGGAGGAAGATATTAGTTTTTGCCTAAGGGTGACCTTCATTTGGTTCCAGGTGGAGATAGGCGTCTCCCTTCAAAGATTCCTAAGACTTTCTACATTGAGCCAATATGTTTTGGCCAAGCCTTGAAGTTTGTATTTAGCATGCCAGACCTTCTTTTCCTCTGGCATCGGATACCACTCGAAGTATTGATCGAGAGATGACTCCGAATCATGGTAGTCTTGGGGTTTGTGTGACCCCTCAAAGGTGGGAGCATCCAGCTTGATAAGCCGGTGGAGTGGGTCCTCAAGGGGCTCTCTCAGTCGCCTCCCATGGGGAGTTGTACTCTTGGAGCATGATGGGGAAAGACCTTCATACCATCATCCTCGAGGTATTGATCATGAGGTGGATACCCCTCAAGTTGCTTTATCTCAATTCGGGCTAGACAGGTGTCATGGCGATCTAGCTTTTCAGAGATAGTATCCATCCATCCGTTGAGATGACGAAATTACTCAAGAAGAGTGTCGAGCAAGGAAGAATCTCTCTCATTATTGGGAGGAATAGATCAGGGTTGATGCCCCAAGATGGTCTCATTTGGAGGGTGGGAGGGTTGGCCTTGATTGGCCATGGGGGATTGCCCCGAGGGTTGATAAGGAGTGCCACTATGGGTGGCGGATGATTGGAGAGTGAAGGGAATGGGGAGACGGACAAAAGAAGAAGACCACTAGAGGTGGAAGCCAACCTAGGACTCGACAAGCAAGGGCAAGTCAAAAAACTTGCTCTGATACCAAATTTGACGTAGGATGAATCCCGAGTCAGAATTAGATTCTGGGAGGCAAGAAAGCACACTAGAGCAATGCGATCTAGTCGAGGTGACAAACACACACGCGTGGTGATTCATAGGGTGACCAAGAGATGGCCGAGCGGGTCGAGACCCATAGGATGTCGGACACAGTCCGAACCACGAGGAGGAGGGTGGAGACTGACCCGAGGGTGAAGGGAAGAGCACCCGGGTTAAACCTGGCAAACCGATGTCGGGGGCTTGGTTCAAATGTGCACTCGTCTCACCCGGTAGCAAGGACTCATGTGATAGTGGAATTTTAGGATGAGCCCTCTCTCACAATGGCGCTATGCAGAACAAATATGGGAAAAGCAGTAAATGAGGACAGTCATGACCGCACGTACCTAGCCGGACCCGAAGGGTCAGCTCCGGTCGGAGACAAGGGCGAGCTGGAAAGCGTGCACACTTGGCAGTCACGCTGTGTCGATGAAAGTTTGGGGCCCGGGAGTACAGCCTTATGGCACAAGTCACTCCACGCGGGGAGGGGATTGTGGGGATGGACAGTACAGAACTACCCTCACGCAGGAGGGGGGGGACACGGGGAAGGGGAGAGGGCATTACTGTCTGACAATCTGTCCTGGAGGACAGAACCTCGATGTTCCCACTGGTACGTCCAAACCGGTGGTCTGATGATGATTCCATCAACGCCCAGGTGCAGTAGGGAACATGTAAGCATGCTCCAGAAGGCGGGAGGGGAAGCCAACGTTGCTGGAAGCCATGACGGGTCCGACGGTGCTCGGATGCAGGTTCTATTCGAGACTCTGCAGAGCTGCGCGGTCCTGGAGGAGAGGGCGGGACGGTGAGCTCTGATGGCCAATTGATGATTCGCTTTGGGGTGATGGCATAGGACTTGCCGACGTTACCCCCAGATGAGGTGCAGACCCGTTAGAGAAGAGGGATGAATATGGCGAAGAAAGTAGCGGGGACACCAACAGTCGCGCAGAACAGAATAGTGAATCATGACCTGTAACAAACGAGGTGGACGGGGGTCACAGCGTAGTCGGATGGTGCTGTAACTAGGTGGAGGTGGCCAAGGGCATCCTGAGAGCACGCCCGTCTAAGGGGATGGCTTGAAGATGGCCAGGGTGCGGGTGGTGTCACCGGAATCTTAGACCGGTATCAGGTGACCCTGCAAGGGCTAAGCACCGCACACTCTGATCTTTGGCATGGTACGGTTAGTCGAGGAAGCTTCTTGTCGCGTCCTTCGGTGGGGATGGTGGGGAAGGGGTCCTCTCCGATCGAGAGAAGTGATTCTATCATCGGGAGCCATCGGAGGGGTGGAATAAGTGCTCGTTCCCTGTTGATTGTAGGTAGTAGGCAGAGGATCTTGTAGATCGCTTCTCGGAGACGTGGCGAGACGAGGCGATGTCGGAACGTGGTGGGGGTTGTTGTGGTAGGGGAGAGGGATCTTGTGGAAGGGCAGAGGGGGAGGAAGAGCTATGGAGGGGGAGGAGGGTGCTGGATTGAGAAGATGGGGGTGGGAGGGTAGAGAGGAGGGCGGCCAAGGGAGAGTGGGAAGATGGGGGAGGGCAGCTACGGTTATGGAGAAAGAGGGAGGGAGCGCCCTAATCCAAGGGCTGGGGAGGGTTGATGGGGATATAGGGAAGATGGAGGGTGCGGATTATTTGTGAGAAGGAAAATATAATTAGGAATTTAGTGTGGGGAGGGAAAGGGAATAAGAAGAAAATGGAAGAAGATTTCCTAGTCCAACTAGGAATGGAAAGGGAAGGTTGGTTTGGGATGGGATGGGAAAGGGAAGGGAGGAGATTTTGGAAAGAAGAGTTGGAGAGGGAAAGGGGGGAGAGGAGATGGGGGCGCACCCCACTAGGAGGAGAGAGAAGATGGAGTTGACGAAATAGAGAGAGGGAGGGGAGGAGCCAAGAGGGGAAAATGCACTCTTTAATTTTATTCTTCAAAATTCTCTACACAAGTGATCCCTTGGCCCCTATTTATAGGGAGAGATAGAAGAACAAATGACCATGATTTCCCTTGGAAATCAAATAATCACCCCGCTATCCGAGGTGGTGAACATAAGCAATCTTTGACCCAGAACGAGACTAGACTAAAAAATGACCCTTTGGACCTTATTTAATGGGCCCATTAATGCATACAAGACTCAAAATGGACTCAAGTGACTCTAATAAAAGCTAATAAAATATATTGATATCAAATATGTTGAATGCTACTGTGGTGCCGTGCCAGATCCTCCGTAGTCGTGTGTCGAGCCTCGGTGTCCCCACCATGATTCATGTTGGGTTTATTTCTCTTATATAGCTCATATGGTGTCCTTTTGAGAATTGGTCTGATCATAGCTCTATTTCTTACATAGCATGCAGTGTGAAGACGTACAAATTTGAGGTGTCTCCTTTGAGGTATTGTCCCCGCTACGCCCGTGGGCGGCTAGGATTTTGTTCTTTTTTGCTGGTGAAAGGGCCCTCAAAGGAGAAGACTTGGGTCTTGCTTATAAGGACATGCCCATCTTTGTAGTTTCCAATATGGGATCTTTTGAGGCCCCTTCTTAGGCCTCTACACTAGCCCCCCCCCCCCCAGAGTAAAGGTGGGCTTTTGTGCTTATTGGGCCGGGGTTCCCACAGACGCCAATGAAGACATACAAATTTGGGATGTCTCCTTTGAGGTATTGTCCTCGCTACGCTCGGGAGCGGCTAGGGTTTTGTCCCTTTTTGCTGGTAAAAGGGCCCTCAAAGGAAAAGACTTGGGTCTTGCTTATAAGCACATGCCCATCTTTGTAGTTTCTAATATGGGATCTTTTGAGCCCCCTTCTTAGGCCTCTACACTAGAACTGTGTAGATGGAAGATAAACCTTTGGTGCCCCCAAGAGGTATTGTCCCCAGAGCAGAGGTGGGGTTTTGTCCTTGTAAAAGGGCCCTCTTGGGTAAAGAGGTGAAGACCTTCTTTATAAACACTTGGTTGCTTTCTCAACATCTGAGGTGGGATTAATCTTGACCCTAGGTCCCACTACACTAGCCCCCCCTAGAGAAGGCAAGCGAGTGCGAGCTCAGGGTTCCCACAGACGGTGCCAGATGAAGATGGGTGATCTCGCACTGTGTCCTGAGCCACACGACCCTGGATAAACATGTATCGTTGTTACCACGATTGAGGATCGACAAAGCAGGAAATGGGTCTGAGGAGCCCAGGGTTGAGACCCCGGGGAAAATCCTCCGATGCTTAAGTTAGTGAAGTGATAGAGCGCAGGTGGAAAGGGAGTAGGAGAAAGAGTGAAAGGCACGAGATTGCTCTCCACCAGTGGGTGTGGTGTTGAGTACTCAAGATCACCTTCTTACCTTATCGGAGGGTTTCCCTTGGTTTATATAGTGTTTTCCGCCATAGGGAGCTCAGAGAAGCTGAAGAGTAGAGGTGGGGTTTTATCCTGGTTGTTGTGCCCCTATGGTATTGGTTTAATTCTCTAAATATGTTTTAATGATGCTTGAACTATGTGTCATACATATGGTTGATAATACTATTTCTAATGGCATTTCTAATGTGTTGATTGGCCCATGAAGAAGTGAAAATATTCCTTAAAAAGTCAATGCTGGTCAATGCTAGTCAATGAAGGTTAACACTACTGATCAAACTGGAAGTCAGCTCATTGATAGATTTGGTCAATGCATATCTTAGTTTGAGGCACTAAGGTCGATGCTACCTTAGTCAGAGATGAAGTAAGGTCGATGCTACTTTGGCCTTCCAGCAACTGAGGTCGATGCTACTTCGACCTTCCAGCAACTGAGGTCGATGTTACTTTGGCAGCACAGCAACTGAGGTCGATGTTACTTCGGCAGCACAACAACCGAAGTCGATACTACTTATGCTAGCACGAAGGCAAAAGTCTAAGCATGTTATTGTTCAGAAGAAGCCAAAGTCTGAGCATGTAACTGTTGCATGCATATAAGGTCGGTGCACATCAGTCAGAGTCGATGCACTTTGCTGGAACTAAACTAAGGTCGATGTTAGTTGAAACAAGGTCAATGCTAGTTCTTGCATAAGGTCGATGCTAGTATAGCATGTTTTGCATATAAAGTCTGTGCTAGTTGAATTAAGGTCTGTGCTAGTTGCATTCATGCATAATCATGCATCAACGCTAGCACAGCATGTCTTGCATAGCAAGTCGGTGCTAGTTGAGTTGCATGAGCATTTGGTCTGTGTTAGTCTGCATAATATTACGCATTAGGTCTGTGCTAGCAAGGATTGTTAGGTACTAAGATCCATGCTAGCCATGCATCAAGTTCTGTGCATGTTTTGGTTTCAACTCTGTAGGGTCCGTGCACATTCAAGACTAGCGCAAGACAAGGTCGGTGCATACTCTACCCTCAATACATCAAGGTCAGTGCACCTTTTGGCTTTTGGCAAACAAGGTCGGTGCACATTCTCTTATACTGCAAACAAGGTCAGTGCACCTTTTGGCTTTTGGCAACCAAGGTCGGTGCAACTTCTGGCTAGCACGCACCAAGGTCGGTGCACATTTGCACCTAAGCTAGACAAAGTCTATGCACGTTTCAGTGCAAGAAGCAAGGTCTGTGCACATTGCTGTACAAGGTTTGTGCACATCACTGTACAAGGTCTGAGCACATATGAAGACCAAGGTCTGTGCACACTTGGTTCGAGGTTCCAAGGTCGGTGCATGTTTTCTTTCAACACCGTCAGGTCGGTGCACATCTTACCAACGCAGAAGCCTAGTCGGTGCACATATGGATTTCTTCCTACAAAGTTTGAGCACTTTTAAGGTATGAGCAACTTTCAAGGTCTGAGCATGTTACAAGGTCTGAGCATATTCAAGGATAAGGTCTGTGCACTCAGAAATAGGCATTTCATCAAACAGATGTCGCCTCCTTTGAAAGTACAAATTCTGGAAGATCTACTGGTAGAAAAGATTCCTACTTTCCAGGTTGACCAATGGCAGTCACATATAAAGGGTCTCCATCCGAAAAGGGGTCAAACCTTGAGGAGAAAATCTTGTACTTGATGAAGATATGTTCGGCCAAGCAAATGGAAATTACAGAGTACTGTATGATCCAGTCTGGCCAGCCAATGAGAACTCACTGCACCTTATCACTTCTGAACCAATCAGAGGTCACCATGGTCTGGTATCTGGTTCTCTCTAATGAAGATAGATGGCCCAGATTTCATCTTACCAAATCAGGAGCTATCGACCTCGTACGTTGTAGACAATAAGAAAAGAATGTCTAACCCAAAGGCATATCAGCTGGGAGACATACTTAGCAAAAGAAGACCGTGCATCACGTTCAAAGAAAAAGGTGGACTTGTCCAAAGATGCTAAGAAAAGCTTGGGAGAACGCTGGGCACCAAGTGCACCAGAGAATGAGGCTGAGCTTATATAAGAGGAGCATGGAGCAGAAAGTTAGAAGCAAGCTCGTGGAAAGTCTGCAGCAGGAAGAAGAAGCCTTGTGGAATCAAGCTACCTGTGGAGGCCCTTGCTACAACCGAGGAGCACCTGAAGACAAACATCTTCATCTCCTTTCTTCACCCTGCAAGAAGAAGAGGAAGAAGCTTCAACTTCCTATGAAGGAAGACTTGCCCTTCTAGGAAGTACATCATCTGGAAGAAGCGAGGATCGCCATCTAGATTCTAGACAGAGCCATCTGCTTCTATACGCAGTGTCTCACACCCTGTCTAGGTTTTTATTTTGGATTATCTTTCCGTTACTTGAACACCTATCTTAATACTTTGTTTGGTCCCTACAGGGAGCTGTAGGAAGACAGACAGAAGGTGTTTCTGTTCTATGGGTTGGCTGTGTGAGCCTGTAAGCTGTGTGTCAGCATTGGCTGTGTTAGCCTGTAAGCTGTGTGTCAGCTTGGATATGTTAGCCCGCAAGCTGCGTGTCAGCATTTGTTTAGTGCAGTTGCACTAGTGAAGCCTCACTTAGTTGAGTGAGGGGTGGAAGTAGGACTCTGGGATTGAGTCCGAACCACCTTAAAACTCCTTGTCTAGTGTGGTTGTCTGTGAGCTTGTTTTGCGATAGATGCTTGTATTGGCCGTCTTCCTTTCTCTCTTTGACTCCTATCTTGTGGATCTTCCTGGGCGTTAGCTTACCTTTCATTCCGCTGTGCTTTAATTTTTAAAAAGGGGGCTGATCTTTTCATTCCTCCCCTCTGGATCCGCCACCACCATACAACAGGTGGTATCAGAGCCAATCTCTCATGCAAGGGTCCAACAACCTTGAGAGAAACGATGGAATAGCATCAAGGGGTCAAATGTCTGAGGGTCATTCTGTTAACAGGCCACCCTTCTTCACTGGTACTGATTACCCGTATTGGAAAAGCTGCATGCAGGTGTTCATTCGGGCACAAGACTATGATATGTGGAAGGTAGTGAGCAAAGGTCCGTACGAGCTACCTCCCGATGAAGAGCAATGGACTGAGGAACACATAAAAAAAGCTACACTCAACTGGGGTGCAAGGCATTTGATGCAGTGCTCTCTTCACCCAGCGGAGTTCTCAAGGGTGTCTACATGTACCTCTGCCAAAGAGATGTGGGACAGATTAGAGGTAATCTATGAAGGCACTGCTCAGGTACGTGAAACAAAGGCCAACCTACTCATTACAGAATATGAGAAGTTTAGGATGAGGCCTGAAGAATCTATTTCAGACATGTACACTCGTCTGTCTCTGCTCACTAACAGTCTGACTGGTTTAGGAAAGACATATACAGAACATGAGATTATAAGAAAAAATTTAAGGTCATTGACTCCAGCCTGGCACACGAAGGTAACTATTGTAGAAGAGTCAAAATACCTTTCAAAAACCAAGGTGGATGAACTCATAGGTTCCCTGATGACCTATGAGATAAACTTGAAGAGTAAGGAAGTCAAGGTAAGTAAGAAAAAGCCTCTCGCTCTGAAAGCTGGACCAAGCACTCAAGCCACTTCCAAGGAAGGTGAGACCTCTTGCAGTGAGCAAGATGGGGATCAAGTGGCTATGTTCACTCACAGGTTCAGAAATTTTTTGAGAAATGAAGGTAAATGCTTTAGAAAATGGAAGCCTCAGGTAAAGAAATCGTACAAATCTAAACCTGAAAACTTAAACAAATCTGACAGAGTTAGTTGTTATTCTTGCAACAAACTAGGGCATATCCGAACTGAATGTCCTGAAAAAGTGAAGAAAGCCTTCAGGAAGGAGAAAGGCAAGAAGAAGAAAAACAAAGCCATGGTATGCACATGGACTGATGAGGAAGAGGAGGAAGGTGGAACAAGCTCCTCAAAAGATGAAACAGAAGACATCTGCCTCATTGCAAATGGGGATGAACAATCTAAGGTACATTCCCCTGTTGAGCATTTTACAATCACTGACTGGGAAGAAGCTTATATTGAGCTTATGGAAAAATATGACATGTATAAAAAGGAAAACAAGGCCTTAAAAAAGAAAATCAATTCAAGTGTGCATGATCAAAGCTTAGATGATAAAACTGCTTCACTAGAATCTGAAATCGAAGATTTGAAGAAAATTATAGAAGACATGGAACAAGGGAGAAATGAAATGAGAGATCTAAAAGTTGAAAACAAAAATATGAGGGATGAAATTGATAA
This sequence comes from Amorphophallus konjac, assembly GCA_022559845.1. Lineage (NCBI taxonomy): Eukaryota > Viridiplantae > Streptophyta > Magnoliopsida > Alismatales > Araceae > Amorphophallus > Amorphophallus konjac. Next base: position 270,256,963 of record CM040118.1, on the reverse strand, counting down.
TCTGAAAAGAAAAATAGAAAGTTATGAAAAAGATAAAAATTTGAGCAATGAAAAATATGAAGCTATAAAACAAGTCAACTCTAAGCTACTTGAAGATGCAGAAAAACTTCAAAAAGAGTTGAAAGATAAACAAAATTATTTGGAGAAGTTTGTAGATGGAAGAGATAACCTAGATACTTTGCTAGGTACTAAAATGAACTTCAACAAAGAAGGGTTGGGTTTTAATCCCACAAATAAAAAGAAAATTGCATTGAAAATTGTCACTTTTGTATCTTCTGCAGGTGCCTCAAGTTCAAACACCAAACTTGCTCAAAATAAAGGAAAAGAAAAGGTGGGAGAACCCATAAAGAAAAATCTTGAAAAACCCAAAAATTCTCCTCAGAAATCCCAGCCGAACCACCAGAAATCAAAGGTCAAGCCAGTTTACACCAAGGTTAGAGGTGGTCAAAGGGGGAATGCTGGTCTATATCATCCTCAGCAAGGGTCAAGGCATCCCTGGTATTCCAATAGTCAGGAAGATAGAAACCCCTTCATGCATCAACGCACACACTCCTATAGGTCAATGCAGTCAAATAATTGGCCCATTCATAGGTCCAGGCAGTCATATGGTTGGCCCTATTATAGGTCGGTGCCGTCATACACATACAGACTTGATCCAACCTATTACCCTATGAACCACCATACCCTCTATAAGCCATGGAAAAATTATAGGAACCAGAATCAGCCCTTTCCAAACTTCTACCAAAAGTCAAAGGGTAACAAGGTTCCTGAACAGGGTAGAAAATGAAAAACTGAAAACAGAAACTCTTCATCAAGCAAGAAAAATGATAAGAAATTTTGGATTTCTAAATCTATTTTATCTTACTTTGCTGAAATTAAAGGCTTACTGGGACCCAATTGTCCTTGGGTTCCAAACATTGTTACTTTATTTACTATGTAGGAGTGTCTTGCAGCCATGCACAATAAATGGTATCTTGATAGTGGCTGTTCAAGACACATGACTGGTGACAGAACAAAGTTTTGTCTCTTGGTGGAAAAAGAAGGTGGGCATGTAACCTTTGGAGGGAACAATAAAGGGAAAATCATCAGTTCAGGTAAAGTTGGCAAAAATCCCTCTAATTACATTGAAAATGTCTTGTTGGTTGAAGGGTTGGAATATAATCTTTTGAGTATAAGTCAATTGTGTGATAAAGGACATATAGTAGTGTTTGACTCTTCTGAATGTAAAATTTTGAAACCAAACTCCAAAGAAAAAAGGTTTTCTAGAAAAAGAGTCAACAATGTGTACATAATTGACTTAGATGATCCAGCCTATTTGAATCTTTGTCTTGCTGCACCTCAATCTGAACTTGCATGTCTGTGGCATCGTAGACTAGGACATGCTAGTTATAATGTTCTACACAAACTCTTGAAATATTATATGGTGAAAGGACTGCCTGAACTCAAATTCAAACAAAATGACAAAATCTATGAGGCATGCACCCTAGGAAAATAAACTAGAAAATCTTTCTCCAGCAGAACTGTAAGCCTATCATCCAAACCGCTTGAACTAATCCATATGGACTTGTTCGGTCCAACATGAACAGCTAGCTTAAGTGGAAGGAGATATGGGTATGTTTTAGTAGATGATTTCTCTAGGTTCACTTGGGTGTTTCCTCTTGTGCATAAAAATGATGCTTTTGATGAGTTTCAGGCGCTCTACATGAAGGTGAAGTAAGATGGTAAGTTTAAAATTTCTAACATACTTTCAGATCATGGTGGTGAGTTTGAAAATGCTGATTTTGATAATCTTTGCAGGACTGAAGGGATAATTCATAGGTTCTCATCACCAAGAACCCTTGAACAAAATGGGGTGGTTGAGAGAAGAAATATAACTCTCATAGAAATGGCCAGGACCATGCTTGCTGAAAAGCAACTATCAAAGAGGTTTTGGGCAGAAGCAGTGAACACTGCATGCTATATTATCAACTGATCAATGGTAAGGCCATTCACTAAGATGACACCTTATGAGCTGTTCAAAGGTAAGAAGTCATCTCTCTCACACATGAAAGTATTTGATTCAAAATGTTTTGTTCATAACAATGACAAAAGATATTTAGACAAATTTGAGCCCAAGAGTGAAGAAGGTATATTTCTTGGATATTCTGATAGGTCCAGGGCTTATAGGGTCTATAATCTCAAAAGTCTAACTGTGGAAGAGTCACCTCATGTTACATTTGATGAAACTTATGATGATAAATGTAACATGAAAAATGATGATGATGAGGAGTTCATAGACACAAAAGAAAAGAATGACCCTTCACAGGAGGAGACAAAAAGAAATGATGATGTGGCAGATCCAAGCAATACAACGGTCATGGGTACAAGTGCAGGTAACAATCATATCGATATTAGAGTGCTTAAAGATCATCCGCTAGAAAATATCATAGAAAGCTTACAAGATCCACCTAGAACTAGGACACATTTCAAAATTGTTGATGAACTAGAACAACTTGCTCTTGTCTCCCAAATTGAACCAAAGAACATTGAAGAAGCTTTGAAAGATGAGAAATGGATAAATTACATGCAAAAAGAATTGAACCAGTTTCAAAGAAATAATGTATGGCATCTAGTTCCTAGACCCTCATCACAAATTATCATAGGTACTAAATGGGTTTTTAGAAACAAGCTTAGTGAAGATGGAACCATACTTAGGAATAAAGCTAGATTAGTGGCTCAAGGGTATGCTCAAAAATTTGGAATTAATTTTGAAGAGTCTTTTGCCCCTGTAGCCAGATTAGAAGCAATTAGGATTTTGCTTGCTTTTGCTTGTGCTCATAAAATAAAACTGCAACAAATGGATGTAAAGAGTGCCTTTCTAAATGGCTTGATAAAAGAAGAGGTTTTTGTTGAACAACCCCCCCGGTTTTGAATGTTCTTATCATGAAGATTATGTATTCAAGCTGGACAGGGCTCTCTATGGTCTGAAGTAAGCATCCGGAGCTTGGTATGATAGACTAAGCTCATTACTCACTGAAAAAGGCTACATTAGAGGTAATGTGGACCAAACCCTCTTCACAAAAAGACAAGGTAAAGATATCTTGTTAGTTCAAATCTATGTTGATGATATTGTGTTTGGTTCTACAAAGCCCAAAATGTGTGAGGATTTTGCTGACCTTATGACCAGTGAGTTTGAGATGAGCCTAATGGGTGAGCTTGAATTTTTTCTTGGCTTGCAGATCTATCAGAGAGATGAAGGATGCTTTATAAATCAAGCCAAGTATGTGAAGGAGTTGCTGAAAAGGTTTGATATGACAAATTGTATATCTATCTCAACTCCTATGGGAACAACTACATCACTAGATGCAGATGAAAAAGGACAGTTGGTGGATGCAAAGAACTATAGAGGTATGATTGGGTCATTACTCTATTTAACCGCATCTAGACCAGACATCCAGTTTAGTGTTTGCCTTTGTGCTAGATTCCAAGCTAGTCCTAGAGAATCTCACTTGACTGTTGTCAAACGTATCTTCAGATACCTTGCTAGCACTGAAGACTTGGGATTGTGGTATCCAGCATCTTGTGAATTTTCTCTCATTACTTATTCAGATGCTGACTATGCAGGATGCAAACTGGACTGCAAGAGCACTAGTGACTATTACCAATTCTTGGGTGGATGTTTAGTCTCTTGGGCTTCCAAGAAATAACACTCGGTTGCACTCTCTACTGCAGAGGCAGAATATGTAGCTGCAGGGAGTTGTGGCACCCAAGTGTTGTGGATTAAACATCAACTCCAAGATTTCTTAGTGGATCTTGGATGTGTCCCTATCGTATGTGATAACACTAGTGCTATAAGTCTTGCTAAAAATCCAGTCCTGCACTCTAGGACCAAGCACATAGATATCAGACATCACTTTATTAGAGATGAAGTTTTCAAGAAAAACTTTGAGCTACATTTTGTCAATCAGAAAATCAGGTTGCAGATATCTTCACCAAGCCATTATGCACAGATAGGTTTTCTACTCTAAGAAGGGAGTTGGGTCTATGTAGACCTCAATCAAAACAGGTTTGAATCGGTTGATTAACTCTCTAATTGTGTTCCTAGCATAATGACTATAAGTACCTATTTTTTGAAATTATCTGCTGAACTGGCATAAGGGGAGTTTAACTATCTTTGGACATCAATAAACAAAAATCACATGCATATCTGACTTTATCTTGTTGATACCAGTTTACACTCTCATGAATAATCAAAGTGATTATGTTCATATTGCATTTTACTGTAACTAGTCAACTGCATGTTCATAAAGCATTGTATGGTGATGGGTTGCTTTGCAAGTCTTTGTTTGAGCATGATATATAAAATACTGAGTTGTGGAAAGGCAGGTTATGCTTGCCTGAAAGCACTCACTATGCGTGAGGTGGTCTTAGGACCTATCTTCTCCGCCAGGTACCAAGGGTCAAGGTATCATGTAGAAGAGTCTAGACATTTCTATGGATACCTCATTTGAATCCCTGCATATATGCTTCATTCAGAGTTCTCATACATTGCATGCATATAGGGGGGGACATTCTGAGTGCACATCATATCACTCTTTTTGAAAATTCCAAAAAAATCTATTGTCATGCATACTCTCAGAGGGAGCATCTGTCAAATTTTGGGAATTACATTTGTGATAGTCCATCAGTTTTATATTTTTTTTACAAGTCAACCAAAAACTCTCTGCTCATTGCAAATTTCCTCTCTTTGAACTACCCCTGATTCAGAATATTGTCAATCTACTCATTTATTCATTACAATTGAGCAAATCATTTATAGGAATCTTCTTGCAAGAAGGCTCTCTGATTGACCTCGAATAACTCTAATGGTTTAGGTCAGCTACATTTCAAGAGTTTGGGAGATAAACTCCTCAGGTTTAATAGACCTCAACCATCTTCTACAAAATGATGTGTCCCTGTGCAATCTCTAGGAATCAGAAAACTTGAGATCACTAGCAACTGTGGTTGAGCAACCTTGCTGAAGTATTATCCTTAAACATTGCATAGTCTGAAATTTTTTAAAGGACAGCACACGTCAAAAATTTTATCAATGCTCATGATAGATCAAATGGCTATATGCACAAAGAAACTAGGTCCTTCATCAAAGAAATGAGGATCAACCTATGTCATGAAGTGCTATTGCTATCTCTATTCAAAATGAGACAGAATAGTTAGTCTCACTGAGTAACTAGGGGTGGAGGCGTCTAATCAATGTCCATCCTTATGAAAAAAGGTGTAGACTAAACTTGACTGTTCAAACAAAAGTATGATGAGCCAAAACAAAGTGTGAACTTGACCAAAGGTTAGACATATTGTTGTATTCCTGAAGTAAGCTCATCTATGTTCATCTTGTTTATTTTTAATACCCCTCAATGGTCACTCCTCGGTGAGTTACTGATTTTAATTGAGTAAGTTTCAAGGAGCTAAACTTGGATATGACTTTGTAAACTTGGTTTATTTCTATTACATCTGCCTGGAAATTAATTCGAACTCTACTTGTATTTCTCTTAAACCATGCAGATAATAGCGATTGATTATGGGAGTTCTTAGTGAAGAAGAATCTGAAAACTACTAGCTTGGTTAATGAATGTTGTTTTAGATTGACTTTTCTGCAACCCTCTCTTTACCAACCATTCATTTGCCCTCTAGCTACAAGCTTCCATCCCATTGCTTTTTGATGTTGTCAAAGGGGGAGAGTAAGCATGTGTGTGTGAGCTAGTAACATGTGCATGATCATGTGTATGAGGTCTTCATGCCAATGAATGCCATTTGTCGATTATTTATGACTCATAGGAATTGCCATCATCAAAAAGGGGGAGAATGGTGTGCCCCTATGGCTATGGTTTAATTCTCTAAATATGTTTTAATGATGGTTGAACTATGAGTCATACATATGGTTGATAATATTGTTGCTAATGGAATTTCTAATGTGTTGATTGGCCCATGAAGAAGTGTAAATATTCCTTGAAAAGTCAACGCTGGTCAACGCTAGTCAATGAAGGTTAACGCTACTGATCAAACTGGAAGTCAGCTCGTTGACAGATTTGGTCAATGCATATCTCACTTTGAGGCACTAAGGTCAATGCTACCTTAGTCAGAGATGAAGTAAGGTCGATGCTACTTCGGCCTTCCAGCAACCGAGGTCGATGCTACTTCGGCGTTCCAGCAACTGAGGTCAATGTTACTTCGACAGCACAACAAATGAGGTCGATGTTACTTCACCAGCACAGCAACTGAAGTCGATGCTACTCTTGCTAGCATGAAGGCAAAAGTCTAAGCATATTACTGTTCAGAAGAAGCCAAAGTCTGAGCATGTAACTATTTCATGCATACAAGGTCGGTGCACATCAGTCAGAGTTGGTGGACATTTTTGCTGGAACTAAACTAAGGTCGATGTTTGTTGAAACAAGGTCGATGCTAGTTCTTGCATAAGGTCGATGCCAGCTCGATGAGGTCGATGCTAGTATAGCATGTTTTGTATATAAAGTATGTGCTAGTTGAATTAAGGTCGGTGCTAGTTGCATTCATGCATAATCATGCATCAACGCTAGCACATCATGTCTTGCATAACAAGTCACTGCTAGTTGAGTTGCATGCACATCTGGTCAGTGTTAGTCTGCATAATCTTGTGCATTAGGCCTGTGCTAGCAGGGATTGTTAGGTACTAAGGTCCATTCTAGCCATGCATCAAGGTATGTGCATGTTTTGGTTTCAACTCTGTAAGGTCCATGCACATTCAATTCTAGCACAAGACAAGGTCGGTGCATACTCTGTCCTCAACACAGCAAGGTCAGTGCACCTTTTGGCTTTTGGCAAACAAGGTCGGTGCACATTCTCTTATATTGCAAACAAGGTCAGTGCACCCTTTGGCTTTTGGCAAACAAGGTCGGTGCACATTCTCTTATACTGTAAAGAAGGTCAGTGCACCTTTTGGCTTTTGGCAACCAAGGTCGGTGCAACTTCTGGCTAGCACGCACCATGGTCGGTGCACATTTCTTCTACTAGGCAAGTAAGGTCGGTGCACATTTGCACCTAAGTTAGACAAGGTCTGTGCACGTTTCAGTGCAAGAAGCAAGGTCTGTGCACGTTGCTATACAAGGTCTGTGCACGTCACTGTACAAGGTCTGAGCACATATGAAGACCAAGGTCTGTGCACACTTGGTTTTGAGGTTCCAAGGTCGGTGCATGTTTTCTTTCAACACAGTCAGGTCGGTGCACATCTTTCCAATGCAGAAGCCTAGTCGAAGCACATATGGATTTCTACCTGCAAAGTCCAAGCACTTTTAAGGTCTGAGCAACTTTCAAGGTCCGAGCATGTTACAAGGTCTGAGCATATTCAAGGATAAGGTCTGTGCACTTAGAAATAGGCATTTCATCAAACAGATGTCGCCTCCTTTGAAAGTACAAATTCTGGAAGATCTACTGGCAGAAAAGATTCCTACTTTCCAGGTGGACCAATGGCAGTCACCTAGAAAGGGTCTCCATCCGAAAAGGTGTCAAACCTTGAGGAGAAAATCTTGTACTTGATGAAGATATGTTTGGCCAAGCAAATGGAAATTATAGAGTACCGTATGATCCAGCCTGGACAGCCAATGACAACTCACTGCACCTTATCACTTCTGAACCAATCAGAGGTCACCATGGTGTGGCAACTGGTTCTCCCTGATGAAGATAGATGGCCCAGATTTCATCTTACCAGATCAAGAGCTACCAACCGCATACGTTGCAGACATAAAGAAAAGAATGTATACCCCAAAGGCATATTAGCTAGGAGACATACTCAGCAAAAGAAGACCGTGCATCAAGTTCAAAGAAAAAGGTGGACTTGTCCAAAGATGGTAAGAAAAGCTTGGGAGAACACTGGGCACAAAGTGCACCAGAGAATGCGGCTAAGCTTATATAAGAGGAGCATGGAGCAGAAAGCTAGATGCAAGCTCGTGGAAAGTCTGTAGTAGGGAGAAGAAGTCTTATGGAATCAAGCTAGCTGCGGAGGCCCTTGCTGCAACCGAGGAGCACATGAAGACAGACATCTTCATTTCCTTTCTTCACCTTGCAAGAAGAAGAGGAAGAAGCTTCAACTTCCTATGAAGGAAGACCTGCCCTTCTAGGAAGTACATCATCTGGAAGAAGTGAGGATCGCCATCCAGATTCCAAACAGAGCCATCTGCTTCTATACTCAGTGTCTCACACCCTGTCTAGGTTTTTATTTCGGATTATCTTTCTGTTACTTGAACACTTATCTTAATACTTTGTTCGGTCCCTACAGGGAGCTGTAGGAAGATTGAGAGAAGGTGTTTCTGTTCTGTGGGTTGGCTGTGTGAGCCCTTAAGCCGTGTGTCAGCATTGGCTGTGTGAGCCCGTAAGCTGTGTGTCAGCTTGGCTATGTGAGCCCGCAAGCTGTGTGTCAGCATTTGTTTTGTGAAGTTGCACTAGTGAAGCCTTACTTGGTTGAGTGAGGGGTGGACGCAGGACTCTGGGATTGAGTCCGAACCACCTTAAAACTCCTTATCTAGTGTGGTTGTCTATGAGCTTGTTTTGCGGTAGATGCTTGCATAGGCCTTCTTCCTTTCTCTCTTTGACTCCTATCTTGTGGATCTTCTTGGGCGTTAGCTTACCTTTCATTCTGCTGTGCTTTAATTTTTAAAAAGGGGGGCTGATCTATTCACCCATCCCCTCTAGATCCGCCACCACCACACAACACTTGTAAAAAGGCCCTCTTGGGTAAAGAGGTTAAGACCTTCTTTTTAAACACTCGGTTGCTTTCTCAACATCCGATGTGGGATTAATCCTGTGACCCTAGGTCCCACTACACTAGCCCCCGTTTGAAAAGACAAGCGAGTGCGAGCTTAGGGTTCTCACAGACGGTGCCACTGTGTAGATGGGAGATAAACCGTCAGTGCCCCCAAGAGGTATTGTCCCCAGAGCGGAGGTGGGGTTTTATCCTTGTAAAAAGGTACTCTTGGGTAAAGAGGTGAAGACCTTCTTTATAAACACTCGGTTGCATTCTCAACATCCGATGTGGGATTAATCCTGTGACCCTAGGTCCCACTACACAATGTTTATTACTTCATCACAGAAGTATCTTGGAAGCTTATACTCAGTTAACATTGTCCTAGCCATATCCAGTAGAGTTCGATTCTTTCTTTTAGCTATTATGTTTTACCGAGGTGGTCTTAGAGCTAAGAAATTATGTTCTATTCCATTCTGCTCATAGTATGTCTGGAAATTAGCATTTTGAAATTCTCCTCCATGGTCACTTCTTAATGTTATAATGATGTTCTCTGAATTTTCTTACTAAACCTGATGAAGGTTTCAAATGTATCAGCTTTATATTCCAGAAATGACACCCACGTAAATCTTGAATAGTCATCAACTATGACTAGCCCATAATTCTTTCCTCCAAGACTGGTGGTCCTCATTGGTCCAAATAAATTCATATGGAGTAGTTCAAGAGGCTTGTTGGTAGTTACTATATTCTTGCTCTGGAAAGAGATTCTGACTTACTTTCCTTTCATATAGGACTTTCACATACATAGTTCTTTCATTTTTCTTAAGGGTAGTCCTTCAACCAAATCATACTTAACCAATTTTCTTATTATGCCTTGACTTGCATGGTCTAGCCTTCTGTGCCATAATACTGCATGTTCTTCTTCCTTCACTGCAAGGTACACTTGCTACTCTTTTAGCTTGTGCAATTATACCACATACATATTCTTCTTTCTGCATGCCTTGAAGGTAATCTTGTCACTATTAGGCCTCAATAATTATGCAATGCTCAGCTTCAAATTTTACTCGATGCCATTTATCACATAGTTGGTTGATGCTCAATAGGTTGTGCTTCAGCCCTTCTATATATAGCACTTTTTCGATGCATTAGGCGGTCTTAAATCCAACTGTCCCTATACTTTTGACCTACCATCTTCCATTATCTCTATAGGTCACGATTCCTCCAATCTTGTCTTTAATTTGTGTGAACAATGACCTATCTCTTGTCATATGCCTTGAACAACCACTATCAAGATACCATCTTATATTATTGGCTTCAACGCAGACCTACAAGACAAAGGTTTACTTTTGAGTTTTAGGTACCCAATTCTGTTTGGGTCCTTTGAGGTTAGTTGATATATGTGAAGAAGCTTTGGGTACCCATTTCAGATTCTTAACATTTTTAGCTTGTTTTGTGGTTGAGTGTTTGTTAGATGGAGTTATTGGGCAAGTTTTTGGTTTTCTTGCTTTCACAAATTTTGGCAGTGGATATTTTTTATATGGGTTTGGTAGAGGTTCATTTTTAGATTTCTTGTATCCAATACTTTCTTTCTTGAAATTCTTTGTTTGATACTTTAACACTTTTTAAAATCATTTTTCACCTTTAGTGAATAGTTATACCGTCTTCTTGAGATAGGCTTCACTTTCTTTAAGTTTGATAATTTTTAATTCTTTTACTAGTAGTTCATCATTTTTATTTTTGATGAGATCTCTTTTTTTAGATATTGCAGTGGTACTAGCTATTAATTCTTCTTGACACTCTTTTAGTTCTTCTTCCATCTTTTTCTTTTCCTTAATTTATATATCAATTTGACTTGCTGAAGAATTACAGTGAGTACATTTTTCATCTTTTAGTCGCTAATGCTCTTTTTTAAGAAGTTTAAGTTCTTTTTTTACTACTTAGAATTTTTCATATAATTCTTCTAAAGCTTCTTATAATGAATATTTTGAATCTGATTTTGAGCTAGAGTTATAGCTATATACATGTTCCTCGTCGTTGTTGGCCATCAAGGCTGTCACGTCCCGAGCGCGGAAGGAACCCAGTACGTGTGACAAGTTTATATCATTCATGTCAATCAGAGCATAAGGAATTCAACCTTACAGACAGAGTGCACAAAAGTAAAGATAATAAACCAAATCCTTTATTCCATTAATAACTTCAACTAGTTCTATACATAATCCTTCCAAGTAAATGACAAACTAGACTCAATAAAGAGGAAAATACAATGATACACTCAAGAAAGATGAAAAGACACGACTGGATAACATCTCCAATAGTTGGAACGGCTCTACGCTCTTCACTCGTGTCCATTCCCATCCGAGTGATCTTTATCATCGGAATTACCTGAAAAATAGGGGAAAAACTAGGGTGAGCGAACGCTCAGTAGGAATTATATCTCAAGATCAAGTTTGCTTTAAGTAAATTACATGTTACATGAACTATGCAAATATAATGATGTATGTACGCAAGATAAAGATGAGAATAGAGTATCGAGAATTAATAGAGATGAATTAGCAAGATTTCAAGATAATCATGTGAAATATATCAAGATTGTCAAGCGTGTAAATATCAAATCATGTCATGTGAATTGGCTATTATAATTTCAAGCAAGTAAATACCTATTTCGGGCCACGCAAGCCATGTCAAGTCAAGTCAAGTCAAGCACGAGTCGTGGAATGTCAAAATCTAGAAAGTCATGCACTTCGGTGCAATGCCACACCGTGATCAATCAACTCCCATGGGGACAAGTACTTTCGGGTGCTCTTCCCAAGACCAGATTGGGTCCTATATGCGCAAGCATTGAGTCATGTATATATTTAGACATCCACTATAGTTTATAGCCAATAGAGTTCCAAGGGAATAAGCCATTGTAGGATGAGAAGGTAGATTTCACGGAATTATGAGTTCAAGGACAGAACTTGAACAAGTATGACATACCGATAAATCGCATGAAAAACCAAGACATATCATGAAACTGGGTAATTGGCGTCCACTCAGTTGCCATCAATTACAGAGTTAGCGTCCACTGTATGGTCGCTCATTCCTGTGAATAGTACAGACATGCGGAATTAGTGTGCAGAGTTCGGTAGCTAAATCAGTAATCTGCGCCCACTGACTGGCCGCCAATTCCTTTTGGCATCAAAGTCATGGTTGTAGTTTTCAGATAGAAACAGATTGCTCAAAAGAGGCCAGAAACAGCACTCTATGAGGGCTAAGCATCACGTTTCTTCAGAGTGACATGATAAGTAAGGGTTCCAAGGTTTTTAGGGTACAACCTGCTTGGCTGCCTTGAGGGAATCCAAGACTAGTGTTGACTTACGGAGGTCTCAATGAAGAAAGTACCATTCCGAAGGAAGGAATATCCCGCGGAGGGTCCAATCCTCACCAAGAATTGAGTTTGTAATCGATAGAAATAAAATAGAGACCCCATCTACGGATGTGAGATGAGAGTGCCAAGTAAACCCGTGATATGGGCTAAAAAATCAATAAAATATGAGAGACAAGAATCCGCGTCCAATCAGACAAGCGCTCATTCATAAATGTGCGTCCGTGTGAAGTGTCGCTTAATCACATTTTAATAGAATTTTAAGGAAATACTAAGAATTAGCGACTCTATGAACGGGTGCTAGTTCTAGTAAATTCCAAAAATCAATATAATTTAATCAGAATTGGTGGCCGTATGAAACGTCGCCCAAACTTGAAATAGCATCTATGATTATGTCACAGAATCATGATTTCCCTATATTTTCTATTTTTCTAAATGTTTACAAACCAGCGCCACCTTACATGGGCGCTTATTCATCAATGTGCGACTGCTTGAACTGTCGTCCATTCTATTTTCTATTTTTACTAAATCTTTACAAACATAATGCCTCCTTACAGAGGCGCTTATTCATGAATTGGCGGCTATGAGACAATTGTTTATTCCTTTAAGTCTGCAACGCATCAGGCAGGTACGTTCTTAGACACATAACATTGTTCATTTCTTTTGAGTTTACATAATCAGGAAAGTGACGACATGAATAAGTAGAGAGAAATCTGAGGAATCCATAAGTATGCATAACATGTTTTTAAGACATAGGGTTACATAGTTATTAAATTTTAAAACATGTGTTATTTATTAATTGCACTAAAAGAATTAGCGACAGAAGTGTTGGTCACACATTAATTAGCGCCTAACGGACTGTCGCAAACTCTAGAATCGACGCCTGCCCATTCGGTCGCACATTAATCTGCGACTGCTGCTCTGGTCGCACATTCTTATACAAACCTAAAAAGTCAAGATCAGGAACATTGATGCAAGATGTAAATATGCTAATATGATCGCATGAACATGTAATATTCTGCTTACTATCCTCTTGGGCTTAGAACTTGAGAAAACCTACCTCTTTTGGGGTCTGACTGGGAACGGCGAACGTGAGAGAATAAGAACAACAACAACTACAACTGTAGTAGCAGGAATATGAAGGAGAATAATAAGAGCAACATCTGTGGCATTAACACCACAGCAGCAACTGCAACTCGAGTGACGAAACAACTGCAGCAGCAATAGCAGATGAACAAGAAAAAGCAACAGCATGCTTCTATTCTCTCGGCAGTAGTAGATAAGCAACAGCAGCCGCAGGAATATGAGGGAAGAAGAGAGGAAGAAGCAGGTGCTTCTTTAAACCAATAGGAGGAAGGGATGCAAGGTTCCTCCTTATCCTCACGTACTAACGGCTGTAGCAATAGAGCAACCGCAATAGGAAGACGACGTCGATGCAAGGGCTTCTTCGAACGCAGCAGCAACACTAGCCGGAGCTCGTTCGAGAGGGGGTCATATATATAGGATTTGAGCTTTAAGCTTCCTATTGGGATCTAAAATCCCACATAAGAAATCCTAGTTGTTTTAAAACTTTCCTTGTGCTAATCCCTTTCTATCTAAATTTACAGTCGCTTTCCCAAAGGAACTAGCAAACCCTAAAGTCCAAGTAGGCTTTAAACGTGAGTTTTGAGTTTTTTAAAATAACCCACATAATATACATATATGTGTATATACTCTATACTCCCTAGACGTAGGGAAAGGTTATGGGCTTTTGTTATTTAAGGCCAATACAAAGGTTAAGCCCTTTTTACGTGCATGGTGGAGACCCAACCGTGATGGTTGTGGGTTTGTTGATTTGGGCTCTTGTCTTATTTTATTGGAGGATTTATTTTGTATTTAATCCATTTAGGAAATTCTATTCCTTATTATTATATCTGGGGTGCTACGCCCTCCCCCACTTAAAAGAATTTGGTCCCCAAATTTAATTCTATAGAGACATGGAGGGTGCAGAGTACTTACAATTTTGAAATAAGTCCGGGAATCTGTTCTTCATAGATCCTTCGGTCTCCCATGTGGCTTCACGTTCGAGCTTCTTGTTCCATTGAATCTTCACCATAGGGATCATCTTATTCCTTAGTACGCGAACCTCGTGATCAAGGATCTTCAAAGGCTTTTGTTCATATGTGAGATCCTTTTGTATCACCAGGTCACCATGATCTATGATGTGGAATGGATCATGAGCATACTTCTTGAGCATAGAAATATGAAATACATTGTGTACTTCGGATAGTTGCGGTGGCAAGGTGATCCGATAGGCAACCTCGCAAACTCTTTCGAGCACTTTGAAGGGACCGATATACCTTGGTGTAAGCTTTCCCATAACACCAAATCTTCCAATGCCTCATCCTGGGGAAACCTTAAGAATGACATGGTCTCTGACTTGGAATTCAAGGTCTCTCCTTCTAGTATCGGCGTAAGTCTTTTGTCTAGACTGAGCCATCTGAAGTCTTTCTCTAATCATTTGAATCTTCTCTGTAGTATCCCTTACCATGTCCGGGCCTAGTAGTTACTTTTCCCCAACTTCGTCCCAGCATATTGGCGATCGACAACTCCTTCCGTATAATGCCTCGAAGGGTGCCATTTGAATACTTGCCTGCTAACTGTTGTTATATGCAAACTCGACCAGAGGCAAGTGATCATGCGAGTTTCCACCAAAATCAATAATGTAGGCTCTTAGTATGTCTTCCATGACTTGGTTGGTTCTCTCGGTCTGACCATCCATTTGAGGATGATAGGCTGTACTAAAGTTGAGCCTTGTCCTCAATGAATGTTGTAGACCCTTCCAAAAATGAGAAGTGAAGCACGAGTCTCGGTCAGACACGATTGAAATGGGAACTCCATGTAGTCTAACAACCTCTTTGATGTATAAGGCAGCTAGAACATCGATCGACCATCGGCTCTTTATAAGCAAAAAGTGTGCCGACTTGGTCAATCGATCAATGATAACACATATTTCGTCATGTCCGCCTTTAGATTTAGAGAAACCCATGATGAAATTCATGCCAATATCTTCCCACTTCCACTTGGGAATGTCTAGAGGATGTAGCTTACCGACGGGCTTTTGGTGTTCCGCCTTGACTTGTTGGCATGTAAGACAGTGAGAAACAAAGTTTGCTACCTCCCTTTTCATGTTGGGCCACCATAAGGTCCGTTTCAAGTCCTAGTACATCTTGGTAGATCCGGGATGAATTGTGTACCTTGATCGGTGAGCTTTGTCTAAGATTTTCTTCTTCAAGTTCGGATAATCCGGTACAAGATGTCCTTTCTCATAATAATAATCTACTATCTGATGCTAGCTTGAAATCAGGTTCTTCTTCCAGCTTGCCCCTTGTTTCTACTAACACAGGGTCATTGTCTTGAAGCTCCTTGATCTCAGAGAGTAAATTCGGTTGTATCCTCATGTGTGATAGAGTAATACACATTTTCTCCTCGTTTGTGCTTATATCAAGCTTGGAAAATTGTTCCAGCATCTTCCACTCTTGGATCATACAGTTGGCCAATAACACTCTCGGCCTTCGACTGAGGGCATCAGCTACAGGATTACCCTTTCTAGGATAGTATTGTATAGTGAAGTTGAAGTCCTTGAGTTACTCTAGCCAATGCCTTTGTCTCATATTTAATTAGTTTTGTGAGAATAAGTACTTGAGACTCTTGTGATCGGAGTACACTGTGAATTCTTCTCCATAGAGATAGTGTCTCCAGATCTTTAAAGCAAATACTACCGTTACCAGCTCAAAGCCGTGCATTGGGTAGTTCTGCTCATGCTTTTTTAATTGTCGGGAAGAGTAAGCATTGACTCTCCCTTGTTGCATTAAGACACATCGGAAGCCAATACCAGATGCATCGGTATATACCTCGAACTTCTCTCCTTCAGTTGGTAATGCCAAGAAGTGGGGTAGCTGTTAGATGATCCTTCAAGGCTTGAAAGCTTTTCTCACAGTCTTCGTTCCACTTATAAGAAATCTCCTTGCGGGTCAACCTAGTAAGAGGAACAACGATCTTGGAGAAGTCCTTGATGAATCACCTGTAATAGCCAGCTAGACCTAAGAAGCTTCGAATTTCAGTTGCATTTGTAGGTCTTTCCCAATTCTTCACAGCCTTGACTTTTGACGGATCAACAGAAATCCCATCCTTTGAGATCACATGTCCTAAGAAAGATATTTCCTCGAGCCAAAAATAACATTTGCTAAGCTTGGCATAGAGTTGGTTCTCCCTTAGTATTTACAATGAAATCCTCAAATGCTCATCATGTTCTTCTTTGGTCTTTGAATATATCAATATATCATTAATAAAGACCACTATGAATTAATCTAGGTGAGGTCTGAATATATTGTTCATCAACTGCATAAAGGCTGTAGGGGCATTCGTTAGTCCAAAAGGCATAACAGTAAATTCGCAATGTCCATACCTGCTCCGAAATGCCGTCTTGTGAATATCCTCATCCTTGATCCTTAATTGGTGATATCCCGACCTGAGGTCGATCTTCGAGAAATATTTGGCTCCAGATATTTGATCAAATAATTCATCGATCCTCGGCAGTGGATACTTGTTCTTCATGCTAAGGTGGTTCAACTACCGAGAATCGATGCAGAGTCTCATCGATCCATCCTTCTTCTTTACAAAAAGTACGGGCGCTCCCCATGGGGAAGTGCTCGGTCTGATGAATTCTTTCTTCAAAAGTTTTATGAATTATTCTTTCAATTCTTTGAGCTCACCAAGGGACATTCTATATGGTGCCTTAGAAACTGGGCCAGCACCAGGGACAAGGTCGATGGTGAAGGCCACTTCTCTTTATAGGGGTAATCTGGGCAAATCTTCCGGTAAGACATCGGGAAACTCCTGAACCACTCGGATGTCTTCTATATTAGACTCCTTAACATCTGTGGCGGTCACAAAAGCTATGAAATCCACACACCGCTTTCTTAAGAGCTTACTAGCTCGGAGGGCCGAAATAAGGGGTGACCTGTTTCGACTCCGAGGACTAGTGTAGACAAGTTCTGGGAATTCCTTAAAAGTTACCATGCCGTTTCGGTAATCTATTACTGTCTTGTGTGTGGACAACCAATCGGCTCCTAGTATGACATCATACCCGTCCATATCTAGGCATATCAGGTCGGCAAGTAGATTTTTCCCTTTTACCATAACTTCACAATTTTGATAATGGTGTGAGATCTCATATTCGTTTTCGAGAGGAGTGGAAATAACTAGATCTATCCATTCAGGTTCCATCGGTAGTGGATAAGCAAATCATTTGGAAACAAAAGAAACAAGACACGAGTAGACTTAGAACAAATCTTTAATGTACCTTCCACAAGTCCACCTTCACTATTGTCCGCCTCTTGGAGAGCTTGGAGACGGGCTTGCTTCTTGACCGGGCGCTTCTCGTCTGATCATTAAGTACAGGGCAGTCGGGAATCGGATGATCACGGCTCCCGCAACGGAGGCATGATCCCAATTGTCTCCAGCATTCCTCGGCCTTATGGCCGGCCTTATCGCAGTGCTTGCACACCTCTTTGGAAGGTGTGGTAGTAATAGAGAAGGGCTTGTTATTCTTCTTAAATTTCTTCTCTTAGGAGGAATCTACTCTAGTGCTTAACCTCTTCTTGTTGAAAGCAAGTTTGAAAGTACCAGAGCTTGTAACGTGCTCCTTCTTATCCTTCCCATGGATCCGGTCGGACAGTTCAGTGACATCTTCCAATAATTGGGCTCGCCTTATCATCTTTGAATAGACTTGAATGTCCATCGGCGCCAGTTGAGTAATGTATTGCAGCCAAAGCCCATTAAGAAACCTCATGGCCTTCATCTTCTCGGTATAGACTAGATGTGGTGCATACCTTGATATACTGGAGAATTGGGCCTCGTACTCGGCCACTGATAAGGTCCTTTGCTTAAGTGCAGCAAACTTCGCGGCCTTCTTCTCTTGTATCCCATCAGAAAAATACTTGCTGTTGAAGTATTCAACAAACTCACCCCATGTGATGTGATCATGTGGCATAGTAGCTTCAACCGACTCCCACCAAAATCGGGCATCCTGTTCTAGTTGGAAAGTCACTAATAATACTTTCTCCTCATCCGTGAGTTGCATGACACGGAATATTCTTTCTATCTCCTTGACCCAGTGTTCGGCATCGTCGGGATCGGACGAGCCGGTGAACTTTGGTGGATTCATGTTGCGTAAGCTTCGGTGGAGATCTGCCGCTCCACGGTTTGCTCCGCCCTACGCCACATGTTGTAGCGCCTGGGTAAGTGATGCGGGACAAGACGCAAACCTGGGACTCTAGCTCGCGGACGTCCCTAAGCGAGGGAAACGTGCGGACGTGCGCGGTTGAGAAACAGGCAATGAGTCTCGGGTACTCGGCTTTTCCGCGTGTACTCGGATTGACTCACGGGACGCATCACACACTCCCTCTCACAGCGGTGATTGCAATAATATAACGAGCTAATTAATCTATCACTCATGCAGCGGCATATAAATGTATATACGAGTAAAGCAAATGCCAAAGAGGGGAGCGGAAATGATACCTCCACGCTCCGGGCGTGGGGAGATGACCTCGGACGAAACTCGTACTCCCGGTGTATAGTAAATAAATAATTACAGTAGTGAATTTAATTGCCCACTCCACGCAGGGAGTTAAAGGGCTACAATGGCGACCCGGGAGTAGCGACTCGGGTTGACGGCAGCAAGCCGGAAGAGCTTTCGGGCCGGAGACGGGCTGCTGGTCCGACTCGATACTATTCCAACTCAGTTCAGTAACTCAGTTCTGCCCGCTGGATAGCAAGCGAACTCAGTTGCTGTGGCGGTGGCTTCCGGTCACCTTCTGGCCGCGACAGTTGGCTGGGACGCTGCTGGGGGGTTGCAGATCGATCTCTGGGAGCGGCGGTCGCCGAAGCTATCACGGCGTATTTTTTGCTGGAATTACCCGGTGACTGCTTTGCTGGCCTGTTCTCGGATCAAAAATGCGTGCCTCCACGAAAAGAATTTTTGCGCCCAGATCCGGTGTTGGATCATGGCAAAAGTGGTACCGTTGGATAGAGGACTTAAAGGGCTAGAACATATAATTATTTCAGATCCATCCAGTAGACGGATTAGAAATGAAAATGATTGTTCCCAAGATTTTTTTTACTGACTCAGATTACCGACCGTCAGGACAGAATAGGACCAGCCTGAGACTGAATTTTTACCGACCTAAAAATGATGGATCTTGACTCTGAAAATTATGGGTGGAAGAGGGGGATATTAGGAACACATATGCTTTTTTTGGGAATTTTTAGAGAAGACTAAGTAGGCGTGAAAAATACAACAACAACACACTATCCCGTAGATCTGCTGATTGACAGGCTGTTGGAGGGGAAAACTTAATTACAGGAAAAATACTAAACGAAGTTGAAATGACACGAAATTTGAACTGGGGATGGGGGATGACTGGAAGAACAAACCCTCAAATTTTGAGGTTGAAAAGATCTCCTGATTGGGAGATAAAAATCTGGTTTCAAGCTTCTATCCAGGGATGGACAGAACTACGACGAGGCGGCAGTGGTGGTGCGATGGCGGCGGCGGTGGCGGTGCTGAGCTTCTCACTCAGAGAGGGGGGAATTGAGAGGCTTCACACCTTTGAAATTCGGAGCTTTCACAGCTCCAAGGGGGAGAGAGGGGAGAGAGAGGGGGCGGCCTTAGCCTTGGAGCAACAAATGGAATTTTCTCTTCATTAATTGCTAAGGAATTCACAAAATATATGGGTTATATAGAAATGGAAAAAAGACATAAACTACCCTCAGATCTAGGGTTAGGGAGGGATAAATAAGGGATATCATTTTCTTCCCCCATGTGGTCAAAAGAAAGAAAAACAAAAAATTTACAAGAGAGGACAAAAGAGGGGGCACCCCCTTGACTAAGGGGTAGCCAATTTTGAATTTTTTTCCATCTTGTCACCCCCTTGGTCTAAGTCCAATCTTGGACTTTGAACTAGCCCCACATGGGCCCTAGATCCTAGGTGGACCAATGGGAAAGAGGGTGGGAGCCCTGCTGGACCTACTTACATTTTACATAGAAACCCAAAGGCCTTTTTCCAAAGAAACCCAAAGATTTCTAATGACTAACCCTTTGGCTTATAATGCCTTACAATTGCAAACCCAATTAGCCAAGGATATAAATGCAAACAAAAGAACACAAATGCAAAAACAAAACGTTAGTGCTCGGTGTTGATTCCCATCAATTCTCCTCGGGTGGGAAGAACTCGACCCCGTTGAGTAAGGGGTGCGGTTGCTCGTGTGGCTCCTGCGGATCTATCACCGACCAGGTAGCGTGGAGTACGCTCCACTCCAAGTAACCGTCACCTGCTCATCCCGTATATATTTGATATGCACATGCTGATGTTGGAATGAGGCTAGTGGTGGACACTCCGGGGTGGGGTCACTCTGAAATGAAGGAGACGTCTCAATGACTCACTAGTGATCACCGCGGAGTCCCTAAATGTGACTAGATCTGAGACATTGAAGTAGGGCCGATCTCAAATTCTGTTAAGTCTACAACGTACGCATTAGACCCGACTTGCCTCACACTTGAAAGGGACTGACATCGCGAGCTGACATGAGACCGACTATGCGACTCCTAATATGCTCAACACATGCATGTACGGACTCTAAGCAAATAAAGAAAAAAATAGACTCACACAAGACCCTAAACAAACCTACTGTTAGACCGACCCATACATATGCAATGGTGGACCAGGACATCCGAATGTGTGCCATGCATACATAAGATGCAACCAAATGTTGGTGGCATCATGGAATCCTAGACATCCCACTATGCAACACTCATGCACTGACGGTATTTTGGATTTGGGAGGTTTGGGAGGTTTGGGTGACTTGGGTGGGCCAAGAGAATTAAATTCACCTCCTTCATTACCCCAATGAACGGGCTCCTTGTGGAGTGTAAGTGAACTGCCCCGTGCGAAGGGGTGTGATAGTGAACTCCCCTAAAGAAGTGGAGTAGATAAGGTGGGTCCAGGGGTTCACTAGGGTAGGGGTCGAAGGGATCAAAGAATGTGTGACCCCTCGAGCTGGGTTCCCACACGTCACAGTCCCATGTTTGAAATTGAAGGTGTAAATGGTCACCTTCATGCACGAGGGTATATGGGACGGTGGTCTTATGTACAAGCTATGGTTCCTCCCTCGGGAAAAAGGGAATGAAGTTTGGCTCGGCCGACATGGGGAGGAATAAGAGAATCTCCGTGGTGACATGACCCACGATGCACACGGAGGTAATGGACCCTAAGGCGGGGTTGGTGAAGCTACGACTTGTGGGTTGGTTGAAGCCTCGGGCCAACATGTACGTCAACTTCATTTGTGAGTCTAATCACATAATCAGGTCATCCAATGTATCAACATGGTGACTAGACTAGAATGTGGTATGGAATGAGTTGACCGACACTAATGGTAGTGTAGGGTCCATTGATGGATAGCAGGGCCGTCTAGGGACCAAGCCTATCTTGAGCCAACTAAGTAGTGGCTCGGCGATGAATAGATTTCTCGTTAGAAACACGGGTGGCTCCAAATGAGGTGGCTCTGGATAACGATCGGAAGGTGAGGGTGATGGCAATGGAGCTCTCATGGGTGGGGAAGAAATGTCCTCCCTGAGGGGAAGAGGTCCTTGGGGTGGCACCGGGTTGGGAGGCTCGGGTAGGAATCCGTCAATTTGAGTTCACATCCTATCCAACCGATCTGACATGATTTTGAAGAGTTCGGCAATGGTGGGGGTTGGAGTAGGGGCATCATGGTGGACTCGTTTATGGTCTCTCGGCCTAGTCGTGGGTTTAGGCTCATCGACATGCGGGGCTATTTGCCTCCGACTATGACCCACTTGGTTGGAGGTGATTGGGTGGGGTCGGTTGGAGGTGACTAGGTCGGGTAGGTAGACCCTTCTAAGCTCGCCCTTCATCTCACGCCTTGACTCTATAGGCCATTGTCTCCTAATTTCCCTCAAGTATTCTATGTCCCTCCATGTTTCGGCGGCTTCGTAAAAAAGTCACCTTGTCGCAAAGTCGACTTGCATGGCATCGGACATAATGTAACACTCAAAGTATTTGTCCATAGCGGCTTCCCACTCTAGGTAGTCGCTCTGGACTTTGAAGCCACAGAAGTCTGGGGCTTCGGGCCTAAGGAGGTGGTGGGGTTGGATTCCCCATCCTTGGGTGTGTCACCACCATTCATATGACGTGGGATTTTGGGGATCCATGGGACACGGGGAGCTATAGGATGGCCATGCTGACACTTGGTGAAAAGACACAAGACACGACTCTAAACAACAATGCAAAGTTGGAATGCAGACTCAGCTACAAACTTAGACTCAACTAGTATCCGGTACGTGGCGGAGGTATGATCCAAAGACTGAACTCACGCAAGTGTGCTACCTTCCCGATAGTCGTAACCTATCATTTCGGGAACACCTTTTGATATACCGGGTATAGGAATACAATGCAATCTTTGGACCGACTAACCAACTACCCTAGAATCAACATAGCTCTGATACCAATTTGATGCGGGACGGGACACGAACCTGGGATAGCAGCTCACGGACGTCCCTAAGTGAGAGAAACGTGGGGACGTGCGTGGTTGAGAAATCGGCAATGAGTCTCGGGTACTCAGCTTTTCCACATGTACTCGGATTGAGACACGGGACGAGTCACACTCACTCTCTCGCAGCGGTGATTGAAATAATATAACTGTTGTGCCCCTGTGGTTTTGATGATGGTTTTGATGATTGATTTTTGATGTGAGTTAATCACTGTGAGTCATCTTACTGTGTGAGTCATCATGCTGTTATTCAGTTGTTTTCTGTTCATAATGCAGTCTTTTTCAAATGTTCAGTCAAGCATTGCATATTCTGATGTTCAGTCTGATTATCAAAGCATTGTATTGCTGTTCAGTTTCTTTAACAGATTTAAAGCATTGCATGTTTTATGTTAGTCATTTTATCTGCTGCATAAAGCATGTTCAGTTATGCTGTCTATTTGTGCATCAGTTATGCTGTCTGTTTGTGCAAGTCTACACATCCTATTTGGTCGCTCTCCAAGTCTATACACTGCCAGCACACACGTACAAAATCTCTTCATGTGAAGTCTTCACATCGACTGTTCATGCAAAGTCTAGACATTCGATCAAGTTTGTACACTGGTCTTGGGATATGGATTCATAAAGTACATACACTCTTCGGTTGACTTCAACTGAAGTATGTACATCGGCATGCATTGCATCAAGTGTATACATTGGGTCATGCATTCACTGTAGAGTCTACACATTGCTGGGTCTTATTCAATGTCTTCATGCATTCATCAAGTCTATACAGCGTCAACTCATTGGGCTGCAGCGTCAACTCAGCAAGTCTATACATCCTCAGTTGAACGTAAAGTATATACGTTGTAGCGTCAACTCATTGGGCTGCAGCGTCAACTCAGAAAGTATGCACATCGCCTCATTTCTTCAAAGTCTATACACTGGATCGTCTTTCTAAGCGTCTCATTCAAAGTCTGTACACTGCGCACCACTGTACAAGTCCATACAATGGCTGTTGAACTGTGAAGTCTATACATTGTCTGATCATTCATCTTTGAAGTCTATACAACGTTGCCTTGTCTCTTCAAATCTATACAACGTTGCCTTGTTTCTTCAAGTCTATACAATGTGCACAGTTTCTTCATGTCTATACATTACATCGTGGTCTTCAGCTAAAGTCTATACATCGGACTGTTTGAGCAAGTCTATACAGCGTTTCATTCACTGGAAGTCTATACATTAGACTGTGGCAAAGTCTATTCATTCGTTTCCAGAAGTTCAAGTCCATACATTGATCGTTTGGGTAACAAAGTATGTACATCGCCTTCAAGGCATCAAGTCTATACAGTGGACTGTGCTTCAAGCATTGGCCAAGTCTGTACATCGACCTATTCACTCGTATGAGCAAGTCTATACATTGGTCGGTGGCAAGTCTATACATTGCTTTGCTTTACCTACGTTCAAGACCATCAAGTCTGTACATTGGGTAAAGTCTACACATCACCTTGGTCACTTGCTTCAAACTCTATACACTGTGAACATTCAAGTCTGTACAGACTTCACTTCAATCAAGTATGTACATCGTTAAGCTGCCTTTGTGCCGAAGTAATTCTATACAGTGGTCTTCATTTTGTCAAGTCTGTATATTGGTTTCAACTCTCCAAGTCTGTACATCGCTTGCAACTTCAATGTCCATACAACCATAGCAAGTCTGTACATTGACACCTTACCTTCATTCAGAACCTCAAGTCTATACACTCGTTTCTAAGGCAAAGTCTATACAATCGTCTTCATAGGTTTCAAGTCTGTACAGCATGCCTTGCTATTCACAGCCTTTAAAGTCTGTACATTGGCCTCGCATCGGCAAGTCTGTACATTGGCTTCATATGCTCCTAAGTCTATACATCGGTCCTCAAGCGTTACAAGACTGTACATTGGTTCAGACTCTTCAAAGTCTGTACATTGGGCCTTCAAGCTTTTGAAGTCTATACACTGGCTTACTCTTCAAGTCTGTACAGCCTGCCTTGATTCAGAGTCTATTCATCACTATTGAGTTAAAGTCTGTACAGCCGTTCCTTTGGCTAAACTCTACACATCGTGTAGTCTATACACTCGACTGCCCTGCTTTGCTTCAAGTCTGTACAGTCTCTCCCTCAGCAAGCCTATACAGTAGAGTCGTCAGCTGCAAGGACAGCATGTCTATACATTGGTTCTCATGCATGTTAAGACCAAGTCTATACACTGCATTCGTGCATTGTTCTTCACAGGAAAGTCTGTACACTGTGTTCTCTCGCACGCAAACAAAGTGTGAACAGCATGTGCTTGCATTAGTAAGTCTACACACTCGATTCATTCATACATTTCACAGAAGTCTATACACTCCTTCCTATTATGATAATGCATTCTTCAGCAAGTATATTCACTGAGCTCGCATGAAGACGTCTAAGTCTATACACTCCCTCACAGTGTACACACTTGCTGTATTGATATCTATAAGTCTATACATTGCTGAACTATGTACAGCCTGTGTTAATTTTGTCCATCGACTGAACTCCTCAGTTACTCTTGCAGGTGTTCTGGCACGTGAACCAAAGAAATGTCTGGCACGTGATCCAAGGAGCTGAGATGCTGACACGTGGCCAAATACTTGGGCGGGAAATGTGGAGGCCACACGCGCCCAGTGCTGCCCCTGCTCGAGCTGCTATAAAGGGTAGTCTCCGTTGTCTGAAGGAGGTTGATCGAAGCCTTGAGAGCAATAGCAGAAAAGCAGAAGTGCTGAGAGTTTGATCCAGCAGAAGAGAAGCAGAGAGCAGAAGAAGAAGAAATAGAAGAAGAGTGAGCCGGCAGAAGAAAAAGAGTTGCAGAGAAGAAGGAGAGAACAGCGTGAGAGAAAAGGAGAGCAGAGGAGAAAGAAAGAAAGATAGAGAGAGAGAGAGTTCGTTGAAAAGAATGAAGAAGCTATTGAAGATCTATCATCTGGCGTTTGGATTAAATCCAAGCCAGATCTACTCCTTTGAGAGCTACATTCTTGTTCTTCATTTACAGCCTTCCGATCGCTGTGTATTTTCCATTCCTTATTTTTTCCTTTTCATCTGGTTATCCTTGTTCTTCCGATCCTCTGGTCTGAGGTCGGGTTCCTCCTGTGGACTCAAGAGAAGGGAGACTTGTCTCCGGTTCTGGGCTTGTGGGTTGCAAGTCCAGGGGTCCCTCCGGTTGGAGGAAGAGAGGTCTTTGACCTCTGGTTGCTGGTGACGGGGAGTCACTGGCGGGTTCCCTCCTGGACTGGAGGAAGAGAGACTTCGGTCTCTGGTTTCCAAGTGGCTGGGAGTCACTTGGGGTGTCCCTCCGGTTGGGAGGAAGAGAGGAGGTTGTTCCCATGGTCAAGCTGTGTGGCAGCACCTTGTTCGCAGACTGAGTCTACTTGGTTCTAGCTTTTGCTAGTGAAGCCTCACTCCGGTTTGAGTGAGGGGTGGATGTAGGTCTGGTGGACCGAACCACCTAAAATTCTATTGAGTAGTGGTTTGCTTTGTGTGTTTGTTTTCGCTAGATGCTTGGATAGGCGCGCTCCATGTGCTTGCTCATAAGTTTAATTGAATTAGTTTTATTCTGTGATTGCGTCTAGCATCTGAGTTTTTATTTGGGCATTATTCGTAGAAGGATACATTCACCCCCCTCTGTATCCGGGCCTAGCACCTTAACAATTGGTATCAGAGCGGTGTCTGCATACAAGGTCCAGCGACCTGTAGATCCGATCTTGCAGTCTTAGGTGCTAATTTACTTTTGGTGCATCAATATTCCTGTCGCATTATATCTGTTTGTCTCCATGGGTGAACCACCAGTTTTCAACGGTTCCAATTTTAGTGTATGGTTTGCTAGTCTGAAAAATTATGCTAAATCTGTTAATCCAGACCTGTGGAAAGTGATTTCACATGGTCCTCATGATCTACCAAAGAAAAAGTCCAAATGGACTGACAGTCAAAAATCACTGCATGAAGAAAATCAGATAGCAATAAATCTAATGAAGGCAGCTACTGATAGAGCTTTTCATTCATGTTTCTTTGATTGCATTTCTGCTAAAGATATTCTGGACATGCTAAAGCGAAATCAGAAGAGGAATGAGGACAGCTGCATGATGGCTGACAGAAGCAATCAAAGCAGTAGCCAAAATGAAAATGATGATGATGAGGTAAATCTCTTCGAGAATTTTTCTCTTGATGATTGGGAGAATGCATATGCTGAATTGTTAGAGTCACATGAGAGCTTAAGAAAACAGTATAAAAAGTTGAAGAAGGGTACTGGGATAGATAGTTCTAGCTCTCCATGTGAAAACTGTTCAAGTACGAAGCAATTTCATGATGCATGTCTGTCTGATAATCATATGTATAAAAATCAGAATGCAAAACTGAAGAAGGAACTTGAATGTGCTTACTCTGAACTAAACAAGCTAAAATCTGAAGATGACTCTCTCAGAAAACTCTCCAAAGAAGATGAAGAAAAATCAGAGAAACTTAAACAGGAGAACAAATTGCTGATTGAAAAACTTAATGTCATAAAGTCTGTAAACATAGAATTACAGAAAGATCTTGAAAAACAGCAAAAAGATATGAAGGAAATTGAAAATGGAAGAAAGTATGAAGTCAATTCAGAAGATCAGCTTCTAATAAATGAATTGGTTCAAAATGACAAACTTAAGAAAGAAAATGAGAAGTTAAGAAAGCTGAACTTCACCATGTCTGAGAGACTTCTAGCTTTAGAAAGAGGTAAAAGTGTTTGCGTTGAAGATTCTGATAAACTGAGCAATCTGGAACAGGAAGTTGAAAAATATAAAACTGCTAACAATGTGTTAACTAAATGTGTGAATTGCAGTGAGCAAGAGATTGTCAGTTACGAGTTGCATATTTCCTCTTTAGAAAATGAAATTCAAGACTTAAAAAACTCTTTGTCTAAATTTGTTAGTGGGCAAGATAATCTGAACAAATTGCTGGGAACAAAAGTCAATGTCAAAAAGGAAGGGTTGGGCTACAATGATCTAAATAAAAAGACTATGCAGAACAAAGTAACAACATCCTTTGTAAATGCTTCAAATGTAGCCACAACATCAAAAGACAAACAGGCCACTGATCAGAAAAAATTGGGAACAAAGATTAATTTTAAGTGAGGAAGGTTGATGGAGTCAACCTGAAAACTGTTTTTGTTAAATCTTCTGAACAAGATGAGCCTTATACTTCATCTCCAACTCAGTACAAGGCTAAGAAAACAGGATAAAAATCCGAAAAGGACTGTAAATCAGAAAATAAATGAAAAGGGTTCATCAGTGCATATTGATCACAGTCCTCACACACATTCACATGCATCCAAAAAGAAAATGATCTATAGTTACTGTCATAAATTTGGACATCTGATGCATGAGTGTAAGTTGATGGAGAAGGATGATAAGAATGCTAGGAGATCTCATGATAAAAATCCTTCACCTCAGAAAAGGAGTGTCACATGTTCTAATTGTGGTAAATTAGGACACTCAATTGCTCATTACTGGTTTGCTAGTGGTAAGAAAACCTTTTATTCATATCATGCTAAATTCCCTGCAAACCAACATGTTTTTAGTAAAAACAAATCTGTTTCAATGAACCAACACATCATCTGTTTTAACTGCAACATGATTGGTCACAAGACCTCTGAATGCTGGTCAGGTTCTTTTAAAAGAAATTCTTTCAAATGCTCTCACTGTGGAAAGCATGACCACAGGGCCATTGAATGCTGGCTGAATGCTGGTAGGAGAAACTCTATTTCATGCTTTGATTGTGGAAAGAGTGGCCACAGGGCAATTGAATGCTGGCATGCTCAGGGTAGAAATGAGAATTTTAAACATGCTAAAATCCCTGCAAATAAACATGCTTTTCATGAGAATTTTAAGAGAATGAATTCTTCTCATTGTTTTAACTGTGGGAAGCCAGGCCATAGAGCTGCTGAATGTCGGCTGGCCGGTTTTAGTAAATAGAATTTTAACTTTGTCAACAACAAAAAATTTCATGCATATGCACATGGATTTCATGCTAACAAGAATGTGCATAGATTAAATCTGAAATCTGGAGCATCTTACTATCATTATAGTAAACAGAACTCTCTCTCTGCCAATGAACTTCATGACAACAGTAAGGTGCATAAGAGGAATTTGAAATCTGCTAATTCATGCCATTGCTGTGGACAAATTGGTCATTCAATGAATAATTGCTACTTGATGAAATCTGATGACCATGCTGCTAGAAATGTGCTGAAAAAACCTTTTAGAAGTAATACTGTCATGTCAGGACCCAAGACTTCTTGGGTGCCTATTTGTGCAAAATAGTTTGCTAACCTACAGGTGTGCCTTGGAAGCTGAAGAATAAAAGGGGTTAATAAACCAAGGCACCCAAGTTGATAAACCCCATTCTCACACTGTTCAGGTAAATTCTCTGCATTTCCTGTTTTGAAACTCATTACATATCTTGGTTGATGTGTCCATGCACAATTGCTATTTTTTTTTTTTTGCATAGCATATTCACTCTTCGTCTGCATTATCTAAATTGAAGCCTCTGAACTCTCCTCAA
Organism: Amorphophallus konjac; assembly: GCA_022559845.1. Taxonomy (NCBI): domain Eukaryota; kingdom Viridiplantae; phylum Streptophyta; class Magnoliopsida; order Alismatales; family Araceae; genus Amorphophallus; species Amorphophallus konjac. The sequence goes on along the minus strand of CM040118.1, from coordinate 270,227,676 downwards.
CTGAAATTTATGCTTTGGACACTATGAGTATTCACATCTCTCAATGCTCATACTGTTTTGTCTGTTTAAATCTGAACTGCATATGAATGTTGTTGAAATCTGTCTGTTGCATAGTTCATTAAAAATCTGAATTGCATATAGGACTGCATATTGAATTATCATGATTGACCTCAATGGTATATAAATGGTAAGCTACCAAAAGGTAGGAAAATCTATCTGGAGGCTCTTACTATGTGTGAGGTGGTCTTTTAGACCAAGTGCTCCGCCTAGTACCATGGGTCACTTTGCTGATAGGACAGTCTGATTGTGCACAAGTCACAATATCATTTGGAATCATATGTTCAATTTTCAGTGCAAACATTGCATGTTTTCAGGGGGAGTTAGTTGCATATCCTTGCATAGCATTCAATGTTGAGTCTTTGCATGCCCTTGCATACATATAGTGCATTGCATTTCCTTATATTGAAAATGCCAAAAAGAGAGTTTGAATGCATATTGTGAGGGGGAGTCAATGCATTGCATACAGGTTTTCAAATGCATACATTTGTCAGAATTCATTGTATATCCTTTCTTATTGATTTTGTTGACAAACCTTGATCATATTCTAAAAACTTTGAGCTTCACAATCTCTCTTAACAATTGGTATTTCTCCTATCAATTGGTATCATTTGGGTTCAAAATTCTATCAGTCCTTCATGAAGATTTCAATGGGCTATCTCGATCATAAATCTGAAAACTTTTGAACTAGAAATCTTCTATTATACGTTTTTATGAATATATGAAATAACTCAGGTGGTTTAAGTTTAATGTACTCAAGGGTTGACTTTAAAATCTCTTAAAAATATCTGAAGCATGTTTAATAAACCTTAACCATCTGTTTCATGTTGTGTCTTGTGAAAACTTCTGAAATCTGCACTTTTGAATACATGACTTCAACTGATTAAGTACATGAAATTATTATTGACTTGAAGCAAATGAATTTTTCTGAAAAGTCTAAAGGGTAATATCTGTCAGAGCAATGACCTTGGTCACTGAGAAACACATGTCCAAAGGACTGTGTCATGAGGTACCATAGTTAACTCTGATTAAGAATTCATTGAAATTCAGGCAGAGCAATGACATCCACACTGAGAAATACAACTCACTCATCAAGAAATGATTTGGAGTGTGTCATGATGTGTAAATGCTATCTCTGTTCATATATAGCATGACAGTTAGTCACACTAAGTGCTTAGGGATATTGGCCTCTGATCAAGGTATATCCTCTAGTTACAAGGTGTGCACTGAATTAGACTGCTCGTAAAGTTTGTAGCATGAAAAGTTGTTGAACATATCTCAATATCTGAATATTGATGCTAAAATCAAATTGCTACAACCCTAGACAAAATAATATGACTTCATAATTGCTTAATCTCAATACTAGTGCATGTAATTCTGAAAGAAGTCAATAAATTTGATTGTGTAAGACAAAGGGAGGATAATCAAGATAAATATGAGGGCTTGGTTCATTTTTATTAAACCATGGTTTTAGATATCAATACAGAATTTTATTGATAAACTCTGCATACATCATGTTTAAACCATGCTGTTCAATAAAGCTCATTCATAAGCCCTTATAATGGAAGACTTTGAAAACTTATGTTTTGGATTTATGAGATTGATATCTCTTTGAAAATCTGGCTGAATTTCTTGTGTTTGGAGCATCCTTGGAAAATCTGTTAATTGAAACTCTTCTGCTCATGTCCTTGGTTCATTGACCTGAACTTCTCCTTGTTTGCCCCTGTGGTCTCCTTCTCATCTATCTCATAAGATTCCACTTATTGAGGGGGAGCTTTCATGTCATATGCATCATGCTGCATAGAAACTCTTAAAGGGGAAGATCTTGCATTCTGGTATCGGCATCTGCATTCACCCCTTCCCATGGTTCATCCTGACTATACCAAAGGGGGAGATTGTTTGCCAAAGGGGGAGAATTATGTACTTGCAAGGAGGAGAAATTGACTGAATTTTTATACATGCTTTAATTTCTCAAACTATTTTCTTTTTGATGAAGTCAAAGGGGGAGAATAATTTGAGTCATCAGAATGCCTCACATCATCAGAATGACTCAATGTGTTGAAAGTGTTGCCATCATCAAAAAGGGGGAGATTGTTGTGCCCCTGTGGTTTTGATGATCGTTTTGATGATTGGTTTTTGATGTGAGTTAATCACTGTGAGTCATCTTGCTGTGTGAGTCATCATGCTGTTATTCAGTTGTTTTTTGTTCATAATGCAGTCTTTTTCAAATGTTCAGTCAAGCATTGCATATTCTGATGTTCAGTCTGATTATCAAAGCACTGTATTGCTGTTCAGTTTGTTTAACAGATTTAAAGCATTGCATGTTTTATGTTAGTCATTTTATCTGCTGCATAAAGCATGTTCAGTTATGCTGTCTGTTTGTGCATCAGTTATGCTGTCTGTTTGTGCAAGTCTACACATCCTATTTGATCGCTCTCCAAGTCTATACACTGCCAGCACACACGTACAAAATCTCTTCATGTGAAGTCTTCACATCGACTGTTCATGCAAAGTCTAGACATTCGATCAAGTTTGTACACTAGTCTTGGGATATGGATTCATAAAGTACATACACTCTTCGGTTGACTTCAACTGAAGTATGTACATCGGCATGCATTGCATCAAGTGTATACATTGGGTCATGCATTCACTGTAGAGTCTACATATTGCTGGGTCTTATTCAATGTCTTCATGCATTCATCAAGTCTATACAGCGTCAACTCATTGGGCTGCAGCGTCAACTCAGCAAGTCAATATATCCTCAGTTGAACGTAAAGTATATACGTTGCAGCGTCAACTCATTGGGCTGCAGCGTCAACTCAGCAAGTATGCACATCGCCTCATTTCTTCAAAGTCTATACGCTGGATCGTCTTTCTAAGCGTCTCATTCAAAGTCTGTACACTGCGCACCACTGTACAAGTCCATACAATGGCTGTAGAACTGTGAAGTCTATACATTGTCTGATCATTCATCTTTGAAGTCTATACAACGTTGCCTTGTCTCTTCAAATCTATACAACGTTGCCTTGTTTCTTCAAGTCTATACAATGTGCACAGTTTCTTCATGTCTATACATTACATCGTGATCTTCAGCTAAAGTCTATACATCGGACTGTTTGAGCAAGTCTATACAGCATTTCATTCACTGGAAGTCTATACATTAGACTGTGGCAAAGTCTATTCATTCGTTTCCAGAAGTTCAAGTCCATACATTGATCGTTTGGGTAACAAAGTCTGTACATCGCTTTCAAGGCATCAAGTCTATACAATGGACTGTGCTTCAAGCATTGGCCAAGTCTGTACATCGACCTGTTCACTCGTATGAGCAAGTCTATACATTGGTCGGTGGCAAGTCTATACATTGCTTTGCTTTACCTACGTTCAAGACCATCAAGTCTGTACATTGGGTAAAGTCTACACATCGCCTTGGTCACTTGCTTCAAACTCTATACACTGTGAACATTCAAGTCTGTACAGACTTCACTTCAATCAAGTCTGTACATCGTTAAGCTGCCTTTGTGCCGAAGGAAGTCTATACAGTGGTCTTCATTTCGTCAAGTCTGTACATTGGTTTCAACTCTCCAAGTCTGTACATCGCTTGCAGCTTCAATGTCCATACAACCATAGCAAGTCTGTACATTGACACCTTACCTTCATTCAGAACCTCAAGTCTATACACTCGTTTCTAAGGCAAAGTCTATACAATCGTCTTCATAGGTTTCAAGTCTGTACAGCATGCCTTGCTATTCACAGCCTTTAAAGTCTGTACATTGGCCTCGCATCGGTAAGTCTGTACATTGGCTTCATATGCTCCTAAGTCTATACATCGGTCCTCAAGCGTTACAAGTCTGTACATTGGTTCAGACTCTTCAAAGTCTGTACATTGGGCCTTCAAGCTTTTGAAGTCTATACACTGGCTTACTCTTCAAGTCTGTACAACCTGCCTTGATTCAGAGTCTATTCATCACTGTTGAGTTAAAGTCTGTACATCCATTCCTTTGGCTAAAGTCTACACATCGTGTAGTCTATACACTCGACTGCCCTGCTTTGCTTCAAGTCTGTACAGTCTCTCCCTCAGCAAGCCTATACACTGGAGTCGTCAGCTGCAAGGACAGCATGTCTGTACACTGCATTCATGCATTGTTCTTCACAGGAAAGTCTGTACACTGTGTTCTCTCGCACGCAAACAAAGTGTGTACAGCATGTGCTTGCATTAGTAAGTCTACACACTCGATTCATTCATGCATTTCACAGAAGTCTATACACGCCTTCCTATTATGATAATGCATTCTTCAGCAAGTATATACACTGAGCTCGCATGAAGACTTCTAAGTCTATACACTCCCTCACACTGTACACACTTGCTGTATTGATATCTATAAGTCTATACATTGCTGAACTATGTACAGCCTGTGTTAATTTTGTCCATCGACTGAACTCCTCAGTTACTCTTGCAGGTGTTCTGGCACGTGAACCAAAGAAATGTCTGGCACGTGATCCAAGGAGCTGAGATGCTGACACGTGGCCAAATACTTGGGCGGGAAATGTGGAGGCCACACGCGCCCAGTGCTGCCCCTGCTCGAGTTGCTATAAAGGGTAGTCTCCGTTGTCTGAAGGAGGTTGATCGAAGCCTTGAGAGCAATAGCAGAAAAGCAGAAGTGCTGAGAGTTCGATCCAGCAGAAGAGAAGCAGAGAGCAGAAGAAGAAGAAATAGAAGAAGAGTGAGCCGACAGAAGAAAAAGAGTTGCAGAGAAGAAGGAGAGAACACCGTGAGAGAAAAGGAGAGCAGAGGAGAAAGAAAGAGAGATAGAGAGAGAGAGAGTTCGTGGAAAAGAAGGAAGAAGCTATTGAAGATCTATCATCTGGCGTTTGGATTAAAGCCAAGCCAGATCTGCTCCTTTGAGAGTTACATTCTTGTTCTTCATTTACAGCCTTCCGATCGCTATGTATTTTCCATTCCTTATTTTTTCCTTTTCATCTGGTTATCCTTGTTCTTCCGATCCTCTGGTCTGAGGTCGGGTTCCTTCTGTGGACTCAGGAGAAGGGAGACTTATCTCCGGTTCTGGGCTTGTGGGTTGCAAGTCCAGGGGTCCCTCCGGTTGGAGGAAGAGAGGTCTTCGACCTCTGGTTGCTGGTGACGGGGAGTCACTGGCGGGTTCCCTCCTGGACTGGAGGAAGAGAGACTTCAGTCTCTGGTTTCTAAGTGGCTGGGAGTCACTTGGGGTGTCCCTCCGGTTGGGAGGAAGAGGGGAGGTTGTTCCCCTGGTCAAGCTGTGTGGCAGCACCTTGTTCACAGACTAAGTCTGCTTGGTTCTAGCTTTTGCTAGTGAAGCCTCACTCCGGTTGGGAGTGAGGGGTGGATGTAGGTCTGGAGGACCGAACCACCTAAAATTCTATTGAGCAGTGGTTTGCTTTGTGTGTTTGTTTTCGCTAGATGCTTGGATAGGCGCGCTCCATGTGCTTGCTCATAAGTTTAATTGAATTAGTTTTATTCTGTGATTGCGTCTAGCATCTGAGTTTTTATTTGGGCATTATTCGTAGAAGGATACATTCACCCCCCTCTATATCCGGGCCTAGCACCTTAACAATAACGAGCTAATTAACCTATCACTCATGCAACGACATATAAAAGTATATATGAGTAAAGCAAATGCCAAAGAGGGGAGCGGAAACGAGACCTCCGCTCTCCGAGCATGGGGAAGCAACCCCGGCCGAAACTCGTACTCTCGGTGTACAATAAATAAATAATTACAGCAGTGAATTTAATAGTCCACTCCACGCAGGGAGGTAAAGGGCTACAATGGCGACTCGGGTTGATGGGCAGCATGCCGGAAGGGCTTTCGGGCGGGAGACGGGCTGCTGGTCCGACTCGGTACTATTCCAACTCGGTTCAGCAACTCAGTTCAGCCCGCTGGACAGCAAGCGAACTCGGCTGCTGTGACAGCTGCTTCAGGTCACCTTCTGGCCGCTGCGGTTGGCTGGGACGCTGCTGGGGGGTTGCCGATCGATCTCCGGGAGCGGCGGTCACCGAAGCTATCCCGACGTATTTTTTACTTGAATTACCCGGTGACTACTTTGCTGGCCTGTTCTCGGATCAGAAATGTGCGCCTCCACGAAAAGAATTTTGCGCCCAGATCCGAGGTCAGATCGAGGCAAAATTGGTACCGTTGGATAGAGGACTCAAAGGGCTACAACATATAATTATTTCAGATCCATCTAGTATACGGATTAGAAATGAAAACGACTGTTCCCAATGTTTTTTTACTGACTCGGATTACAGACTCTTGTCGAACATGACTTGCCTGAGACTGAATTTTTACTGACCTAAAAATGATGGATCTAGACTCTGGGAAAATTATGGGTGGAAGAGGGGGATGTGAGGAACATGTATGCGTTTTTTGGGAATTTGTAGAGAAGACTAAGTGGGCGGGAAAAGTACAACAACAACACACTATCCCGCAGATCTGCTGATTGGCAGGCTGCTGGAGGGGAAAATTTAATTACGGGAAAAATACTAAACGAAGGCGAAATGACACAAAATTTGAACTGGGAATGGGGGATGACTGGAAGAACAAACCCTCAAATTTTGAGGTCGAACAGATCTCCTGATTGGCAGATAAAAATCCGGATTCAAGCTTTTATCCAGGGATGGACAGAACTCCGACGAGGCGGCGGTGGTGGTGCGATGGCGGCTCGATGGCGACGGCGGTGCTGAGCTTCTCACTCAGAGAGGGAATTGAGAGGCTTCAAACCTCTGAAATTCAGAGCTTTCACAGCTCCAAGGGAGAGAGAGGGGGTGGCCTTAGCCTTGGAGCAACAAATGGAATTTTCTCTTCATTAATTGCTAAGGAATTCACAAAATACATGTGTTATATAGAAATAGAAAAAAGACATAAAATACCCTCAGATCTAGGGTTAGTGAGGGGTAAATAAGGGATAGAATTTTCTTCCCCCATGTGGTCAAAAGAAAGAAAAATAAAAAATTTACAAGAGAGGACAAAAGAGGGGGCGCCCCCTTGACTAAGGGGTAGCCAATTTTGAAATTTTTTCCATCTTGTCCCCCCTTGGTCAAAGTCCAATCTTGGACTTTGAACTAGCCCCACATGGGCCCTAGATCCTAGGTGGACCAATGGGAAAGAGGGTGGGGGCCCTGCTGGACCTACTGACATTTTACATAGAAATCCAAAGGCCTTTTTGCAAAGAAACCCAAAGATTTCTAATGATTAACTATTTGGTTTATAATGCCTTACAATTACAAACCCATTTAGCCAAGGATATAAATGTAAACAAAAGAACTCAAATGCAAAAATAAAATGTTACTGTTCGGTGTTGATTCCCATCAGTAAGGCCTTGAACGGTCCATTGCATGTCGCGCCATTGAGCACGTTCGGCGGTCATGATCCTACAAAATTTAAGTAACTATATTAAATAGTATTTTCCAAGGGTCTAAATCCCTAAGTTGACTTAACCCATGGCTCTACCCAATCTCACAGGGTAAAAAGGTATAAACCTATCCTTGGACTTGGTTTCCTAAGAATTGAATATCCTAGGCTCTAATATCACAAAAACTATCACGCCCCGAGCGCGGAAGGAACCCGGTACGCGTGACGAGTTTATATCATTCATGTCAATCAGAGCATAAGGAATTCGGCCTTATAGAAAGAGTGTGCAAAAGTAAAGATAATAAACCAAATCCTTTATTCCATTAATAACTTCAACTAGTTCCTTACATAATCCTTCAAAGTAAATGACAAACTAGACTCAATAAAGCGGAAAATACAATGATAGACTTAAGAAAGATGAAAAGACACGACTGGATAACATCTCCAATAGTTGGAACGGCTCTACGATCTTCACTCATGTCCATTCTCATCCGAGTGATATTCATCATCGAAATTACCTGAAAAATAGGGGAAAAACTAGGGTGAGCGAACGCTCAATAGGAATTATATCTCAAGATCAATCTTGCTTTAAGTAAATTACAAGTTTGCATGAAATATGCAAGTATAATGATGTATGTATGCAAGATAAAGATGAGAATAGAGTATCGAGAATTAATAGAGATGAACTAGCAAGATTTCAAGATAATCATGTGAAATATATCAAGATTGTCAAGCATGTAAACATCAAGTCATGTCATGTGAATTGACTATTATAATTTCAAGCAAGTAAATACCCATTCCGGGCCAAGTAAGTCATGTCAAGTCAAGTCAAGCACGAGTCGTGGAATGTCAAAATCAAAAAAGTCATGCACTTCGGTGCAATGCCACACCGTGATCAATCAACTCCCATGGGCACAAGTACTTTCGGGTGCTCCTCCTAGGACTATATCGGGCCTTATATGTGCAAGCATTGAGTCATGTATATATTTAGACATCCACTATTGTTTATAGCCAATAGAGTTCCAATGGAATAAGCCATTGTAGGATGATAAGGTAGATTTCACGGAATTATGAGTTCAAGGACAAAACTTGAAAAAGTATGACATACCGATAAATCGCATGAAAAACCAAGACATATCAGGAAACTGGGTAATTGGCGTCCACTAAGTCGCCATCAATTACAGGGTTAGCGTCCACTATATGGTCGCTCATTCTTGTGAACAGTACAAGCATGAGGAATTAGCGTCAAGAGTCTAGTCGCTAAATCAGTAATCTGCGCCCATTGACTGGCCACCAATTTCTTTTGGCATCCAAGTCATGGTCGCAGTTTCTAGATAGAAACAAACTGCTCAAAAGAGGCCAGAAACAGCGCTCTATGATGGCTAAGCATCACGTTTCTTCAGAGTGACGTGACAAGTACGGGTTCCAAGATTTTGAGGATATAACCTACTCAGCTACCTTGAGGGAATCCAAGGCTAGCGTAGACTTACGGAGGTCTCAATCAAGAAAGTACTAGTTTGAAGGAAGGAATATCCCGCGGAGGGTCCAATCATCACCAAGAATCGAGTGTGTAATCTATAGAAACAAAACAGAGACTCCATCTACGGATGTGAGATGAGAGTGCCAAGTAAACCCGCGATATGGGCTAGAAAATCGATAAAATCTGAGAGACAAGAATCTACGTCCAATCAGACAGGCGCTCATTCATAAATGTGCGTCCGTGTGAAGTGTAGCTTAATCACATTTTAACAGAATTTCAAGGAAATACTAAGAATTATCGACTCGGTGAATGGGCGCTTATTCTAGTAAATTCCAAAAATCAATATAATTTAATCAAAATTGGCGACCATATGAAACGACGCCGAAACTTTAAATTACGTCTATGATTATGTCGCAGAATCATGATTTCCATATAGTTTCTATTTTTCTAAATGTTTACAAACCAGCGCCTCCTTATAGGGGCACTTATTCATCAATGTGCGACTGCTTGAACGGTCGTCCATTCTATTTTCTATTTTTACTAAATCTTTACAAAAACAACGCCTCCTTGCAGAGGCGCTTATTCATGAATTGGCGACTGTGAGATAGTCGTTCATTCCTTTAAGTCTACAACGCATCGGGCAGGTACATTCTTAGAAACATAACACTATTCATTTCTTTTGAGTTTACATAATCAGGAAAGTGAAGACATGAACAAGTAGAGAAAAATCTGGTGAATCCAGAAGTATGAATAACATGTTTTTCAGACATAGGGTTCCATAGTTATTAAAATTTTAAACATGTGTTATTTATTAATTGCACTAAAATAATTAGCGACAGAAGTGTTGGTCGCACATTATTTTACGTCTAAGGGACTGTCGCAAATTCTAGAATCTGCGCCTGCCCATTCGGTCGCACATTAATCTGCGACTACTACTCTGGTCGCACATTCTTATACAAACTTAAAACTAAAACTAAATAAAACTCAAGACCAGGAACACAGATGCAAGATGTAAATATGCTAATATGATCGCATGAACATGCAATATTCTGCTTACTATCCTCTTGGGCTTAGAACTTGAGAAAACCTACCTCTTTTGGGGTCTGACTGGGAACGGCGAACGTGAGAGACTAAGAACAACAACAACTACAACCGCAGTAGCAGGAATATGAAGGAGAATAATAAGAGCAACATTTGTGGCATTAACACCACAGCAGCAACTGCAGCTCGAGCGACGAAACAACTGCAGCAACAATAGCAGATGAACAAGAAGAAGCAACAACATGCTTCTATTCTCTCGGCAGTAGTAGATAAGCAACAACAGCCGCAGGAATATGAGGGAAGAAGAGAGAAAGAAGCAGGTGTGAGCGACGTCACGCGGTTCGGGGAGCGAAGAAGACGCGGAGCGCGCGGGCTCCTCTTTTTTTGCTGCAACACAGAAATAAGAGAAGAGAGAAGGGGCCACCACGGGAGATTGCTCCGGCGGGGCGAGCGGGACAAATGTAATATAGCAAGATATGGGGGTTAAATGGCCATAGCGGGAAGTGACTCACCGCGGCCTCGGGGGGACGGGAATGGTACAGAAATTAAGTAGCCAGAATTTAAACGGCCATTGGGGAAGTGACTCGCCGCGGCCTCGAGAATATGAGCAGATAAGAATATAACAGAATATAAGGAGAATATAAAGAGCGGGAATTTAAACGGCCATTGGGGAAGTGACTCGCCGCGGCCTCGAGAATATGAATAGATAAGAATATAATATATAAGAACGGGAATTTAAACGGCCATTGGGGAAGTGACTCGCCGCGGCCTCGAGAATATGAATAGATAAGAATATAACATATAAGAACGGGAATTTAAATGGCCATTGGGGAAGTGACTCGCCGCGGTCTCGAGAATATGAGCAGAATATAACAGAATATAAAGAAAATGTAAGAACGGGAATTTAAACGGCCATTGGGGAAGTGACTCGCCGCGGCCTCGAAAATAAGATGTGATCGCCAGGAGCCAAAAGACCCCAAAATAAAGAAAGTGATTGCGCCTACCTCAAGAGCGGGAGATGGCGGGTTGCTTCTTCCTCCCCCTTCGGCCGGTCGACGGAGAGGGCTTTCCTTGGGTACCCTTGTAAAACAACGACAAACAAGTAACGAGTGGATTAGAAAGATGAAGGTGTAGTATTCAAATCCTTGCGATAAAAATAATGAAATGATGGCAAGACACACACCTGGTTGGTGTTATCTTTTAAACCCCTCTCGGACTCGAGTAGGAGGAAAATGAGATGATGGATGCAAGAAGTATGTAAGAAGAGGCGCCCTTATGAAGGGGGATAGATGATGCAAGATGATGAATGCAAAAGAACTACGAAGAAAAGGAAAGGATTGGCTTATTGGATGTGCCGATGGTGAAATCCGGTGGAGCTCCGGTAGCGTAGGGATGGCGTGGAAGCGCGGTGGATGAAGACGGCCTTCCTCTCGCGAGCGTGGGCACCCGAGAAGCCGGCGGAACCTCCACCTACAAAAGACCTCACGGGTTAGAAATGACTCCGATAGCCTCTGGGCTCCGACAGCTTATCGGATCTCTTAGAAGCTCCCCCAGAACTGAGGGGGTGGGCCTCTATTTATAGGGCTCCGGAGGGTGGAGGCGTCCAGGACCCTAGACACCTCCATCAGGGCCGAACTAATATTTTAATCTATTTTTATTCATTTTTTTGAATATTTTCTTGGGGGCGTCCAGGCTCCCGGACGCCTCTATAACATCCACTGAACTCCACCGAAAGACACACGCGGTTTGGCACAACGCGTGGTTTTGGAGCGGCGACCCGTGATTCAGAAATGGGCGCGTCCAGCTGGATGGACGTCTCCATAATTTGGATTTTTTCACACACGACAAACCGTCGTTCGGTGGGCGGCGCCCGTGAGGGAGTTGATGGAGGCGTCCAGGACCGAACGACACCCGTGAGGGAGTTGATGGAGGCGTCCAGGGTCCTGGACGCCTCCAATAAAATATATTTTTGTTTTTGTTTTGTTTTTCTATGCCAAAGTTGGCATTTTATGTTTTTTTTATTTTTGTTTTTATGGAGGCGTCCAGGGGCCTGGACGCCTCCATTAATATATTATTTTTATTTGTCTTTTGGTTTATTTGAAAATAAATTAAAAGAATGGGGGCGTCCAGGGGCCTGGACGCCCCCAAAAAGACCCACCCGGATCCTCGGACAAGGTGTTGGCGGCTGCCCGGCAGACACCCTTCTTGGTTCCGGAACCTCCTGATGCGTCTGACTGGTGTTGATGCCGTCCGAATGCCGTGACGAGACGATTCCGGATGCTGAAAAGGGCGGAAGAAGACTCAAGAAAAGGAAGCACTCAAGTGATTCAAAACGCGTAAGCCGTCGCGGGGCGTTGTATAGTGATATGAGACTTTCTCAGGAGACGTCAGGAATAGCGTGTCTACAGCTGCCCCGCCTTGGCGTCTACTTTGCAAGGGAGTGACGCGTAATGCAATGGAGCGGGACTGGACTGATAAGTTGATGCCAATGTGTGATGAGACGCGCTTTTGACGTACTGTTTGGAATTTTTCCTATAGTTTCAGTGAGGTGGCCTTGAGGAAGGTCTTTCAAATTTTGACGGTTGCTCGGACAGGGATCAAATAAGGGCGGGTGAGATGTGCACTCAGGCACGAAAATAAAGGCGACCAACTTCTCGGTGTGGAAGTGCCTGGGTCGTAAACCCGCAGGTTTCACCTTTGGTGAGAGGTTACCAGCCGATGTGGAAGTGCTGCGGCCAAGGTGGGTCAAACAAGGTAAAAAGTAAAGAAATATCTGAGAGTCTGTCCAAACAAGGGTCTCCTTTAGAAGAGCAACGTAGGGCCGTTTCAAGAAAACTCAGTATTTCATTCGGAGTGGAATATCTCATATTTGTAAGAATTGAAGCACAGCGGCTTTCGCAATCGAATCACTTGAATGATCTTCCGCAATAAATCAAAGTCCTATATGAATGCATGCTGGGCTTAAAGAAAAATTTCAAACAAACTAAAATAGAAAATAGCCAAGGATAATATTGTCAACTTGTTAAGAATGGGTCAGGATACCGATCCGGTGAGCCGACGCTGGGCTGGGGCCCGTTTATCCGCGCACCAACTCATTGAATGGAACCGTCGTCCCTATGCTACCACAAGTTAACGGCCTATCCGTACAACCCAAATTCTTCCGGGATCATCACTGTTTTTGTTGAAGGGGAACTCAAATCCCAGATTTGTTCGGGCCGCAAGGTCCTTGACATGTTCTAGTAGCGTAGGTATCATATACTACGATGCATGACATGGTGGGACCAACCATTGAATGGTGGGATAGGAGATAGGACAAAGACGTCCGTTAGTAAAACCTGCACAGGCCAGCATGGATTAATAACATCAGAAAGTAACAAAATTGCACCAAAATGGAAAGGAGATCTAGCCAAAATCCTGACATTGACCGCTGATGTGACATGTTCCGTTCTGTAGCGCCCTACCCTACCTATAAGAACTCCCCTTAGGCTAGTTCATTCAAAAGCATCAAGGTGGGTTTTGGAAGCTCAGGAGAGGAAAGAGAGGAGAATCTAGAGATTTCAGGATGGAAGGAGAGTCTTCCCGCGTTATGAAGAGGAGCAGGCCTAGCAGCGAGATCAGGCGACTCTCCGACCTCGAGGGTCATCTGAGTGGGATGATCATGTCGCATATGGTAAGCTGATTCTTTTCAAATTTCTCTATGTGAACCTTCTTCTTACTTCCTTCATTTATTATTCTTTCTTTTCTCTTCCAGCCATATCCACTCTTCCCAGGCCCGAGTAAGTTTTCCAAACTGCCATGGCTTTCAAAGCTAACTTCCAACATCTCCATCGGCATGAGGGCCATACTCTCGAAGTGGCATCTACAGGGGCTCCTTATTCACGCCAAACACTACGAGAAGATTCGTATGGACTGGGTGGCTATAGGTGCACTAGTGGAGATCTGGCATCCCCAGACCCACACTTTTATCTTCCCGACCTTCGAGGCGACCATCCTCCGCGAGGAGGTGGAACTTCTGCTCGGATTGAAAAAATTCAAGAGTGACGGGAAGGTGAAGGCTATGCGGATGCTGACACGGGGGACTTTCGAAAGCGTCCTTGGAAGCTTCATGCTGCCTGACGCGGCCAGGAAGGTGTGTAATCAAAAGGGGATTGATTTGCAAAAGCTCGCGGAGTGGGTCATGGACGCCCTGAGGGGGGCACCAGATGATGACTACTTAGAAGGAATCATGAAGGAGTTCACTATCTGTCTGGCGGGTGCTCTCTTGTTTCCTCATACCGACAATATAGTGGAGGAGGATCAACTAAGTGCCATTCGCGGAATCTGGAGTGGAAAGAGGGTGGGACCCGCCGTCCTTGCCTATCTTTACAGCGGCCTTACTGCCTCGAGCATGGGTAAGCCTCCTTTTGGTTGCACACTTGTCTTGAATTGCTGGCTTAATTTGCACTTCAAATTCGACCACCGCGAGGGAATGCCAACTGCTTTGAAGCTCTTCCAACAAAGCCCTCTTCATCACATAGCCGACGTGTTAGGCTTCGGTGGTACTTTAGTGAACCGCGTTCCGTGGCTGAAGAAACGTGAAGACTGGCGGTCTCACTTCCGCACCGTGACACAAGGCTTCTTTACTTGCGCACCGGCATGTTTGCTTTCGCTTGATCTCTTCATGAGGCCTTCCCCCGAAGTTGATCTTCGACTGATCGGCGCGACCGAGTTCGTCCTTTATAATGCGCATCCGTGCTGCCTCCAGATCGGCATCCCACGCCATTCGTTCCCACTACCGACTGGTATCGTCCCTTTGAAGAAGAGGGAGTTGGGCACGGAGGCGGATGCGAGGGAAGCGAAAGCCATCAAAGCTCCCTGGAAGACAAGTGTTACGGGAAAGGCCTTAGCGCACGTGGTGGAAGAGTGCGAGCTGTGGAGGGCTTATGTAACCGAACTAGGGAAGTTAAGGCCTAAGGCGCCTAAACCCCTGATGTAGCTCGTTCTGCTTTCTGATGGAATAAAATCTGGCATTTTGATGTTTTGGATCAGTTCCCTTTGTTATGATTTTTATTTTTCCATTTTTCTATTTTTGTGTTTTCTTTCTTTTTATGTACCTATTTATTCACAATATGATCATATGTAAATATATATTAAAATATATATTTTTAATGGGGGCGTCCAGGGGCCTGGACGCCTCCAATTTTTTTATTTTTTTTTATTTTTTTTTATTTTGGGGGCGTCCAGGCGCTTGGACGCCCCTATATTTTTTGAATTTTGAAAAAAAAAACGTGGGGGCGTCCAGGCGCTTGGACGCCCCAAAGAAGGTGGATTCTATATATATGGGGGGGGCCTCCCCCCCTTGCTCATTTACTGTTCATTCAGACGACCCAGTCAAACCAGACGACCCATTCTTAGTCCCAATGGAGCAAGGAGGCCCTAGCCAAGGTGGAGAGAAGCGGAAACGACGGGCTCGTCGTCCGAGGAGGCTGAGGGATGATGCCGAGGAGGCTGCTGCGGCGGAGGAGATTATTGTGGAGGATGTGGCTCCTCCTTTGGGCGTAGAGGCTGCAGTAGACGCTGGCGACGCGGGAGAGGACGATCACGACCCGGTAAGCCCTTCGAAACTTCAATCTGTTGGTTTAATAGGCTGGATAAGTGGACGAGAGGCCGTGTGGTGAGGGCCGGTGAGTGAGGGAAGGAGGCGTCCAGGGGCCTGGACGCCTCCACATTTTCTTTTCTTTTTTTTTCTTTATTTATTTATTTATTTATGTAAATATTAAAAATAGAATTAAAAATAAGGAGGCGTCCAGGGTTTGGGACGCCTCCATGATAATATATATATATTTTTTATTTATTTTTGTTTTGGTTTTTGGGTTTTTCTAAAAATAAAATAAAGAAAATGTAAAGGAGGCGTCCAAGGTGTTGGACGCCTCCAAAAAAATATAAGTATTTTTTTAAAAATAAAAATAAAATAAAATAAATAAGTAGTATATACAGTGTTATTGTTTATTACTATTCATGATGCGGATGTGTTCTTTGTTGGTTTTGTGGTGTGCAGGGCGTGATGAAGGGCCGGATCAGCTGGTCCCTAGTGGTGGCAGCATACCGTGGGCTGCCAGACTTTCAGAGGGCGCGTGTGGACGCCATGGGCTTCGGAGCTTTCCTTAGGATCGAGCCCTTTCGGCTCGACCTTCCTCTTATCCAGGCATTGAGGGAGCGGTGGCACGCACCGAGCCGGGCGTTTCTGATGCCCTGGGGGCACATGGTGCCGACGCTTGAAGACGTAGCTCGGATCACCGGGCTACGAGTTGACGGAGAGGCGGTCAGCGGGGTCACCTACCCCGACTACCGAGAGAGTGCCCTGGACCTGCTGTGGTTAGAGACGAGCGTGACTGATAGAGACAGCAGGGTAGTCGGCCGAGTGGAGATCATGGAGGCGCTTGGATTCGTCGACCCGCGCCAGTGGGTTAGCGAGACTGGAGCGGAGTTTCTGGCACGACTGGAGGGAGGTTCCCGTGCAGCTTTCACCCAGGACCCGAGCGAGCGGGAGCTGGTTGATCTAGACCTTCGGAGGTTTCTTTACTTCTTCCTGGGCCGCCTTCTGCTGGGGATGAAGGGGGATGGCATCCACTGCCGCTTCCTCGGGATCCTGGCGGACCTTGACAGAGTGGGGCACTACGCGTGGGGAGCGGCTCTGCTTGCCCATTTGATTGCTGATCTCTCCCAGACTTCAGAGAGGGAGACGACAGTCAGTGGCTTCGCACCTTTTCTCCAGGTACACAATTTATTTATGCATTTTACCGTAGTTAAATATGCAATCACTCGTGCTAATGATGTATGATGGATGCATGTGTGGAGTTATTACTACTTCTCGATGGGGAGGGCCAGGCAGGGGAACAGGAGAGCCGTTCCTATAGCGCTACAGTGGAGGCCGGTCGTGGTAGCGGCACCACACAGCTGCCAGTTGGCGTCACTTCGTCGGGAGTTGAGCGAGTATCCCGAGGCCATGGTATGATGCGTATGATTTTTTTGTGTTTTTATGCATGTGACTGAATGGTAACTAAATGATGTATGTATGGTGATGTAAGTGGTGTGGAGACCCTACCTAGGCATGGGCGACGCTGGCCAGCCTTGGGTTGTAGCGGGTCTTCCTCGTTTCGGGCGGGACGTGTGGGTCCATTGCCTGAACGAGATCGAGCCGCTTCGGCTGAGGCTGGTTATGAGGACGTTGGGGCTGGCCCAGGAGTGGGTCGATGTAGATGAGCCGGTCCGCATTGGGCGGAAGACCAAGGGGAAGGTGAAGATCGTGGACTGGCGTACGCGCTTCCTGGCACAGTACCAGGACTGGCAGCAGGGCGGGGTCCCAGTGGTATCTCATGTACAGGACAATACTGATTACCTGAGACGGTACCGGGCTACGTACGGGGACCGCCTCTTCCTTGGTGGTATGGCAGGAGTAAGTGAAATAAAAATGCTTCACCCTTCTATATGTATATGCATGTGGCACTAACTTATGTGCAATGTAGGATGCTCGTGACAACATGATTGCTGACCTGCGGGCCCAGTTGGCAGACGCCAGGCGGCAGTTAGTGGCCATCCGACAGGAGTTGGAGATCCTGGTGAGTTTATGCGATGCATTTTTGTGACCTGGATTTTTGATACTTGGCCTCTAACTGTCGTTTGCTCTGTGTTTCAGCGGGCCCACCAGACAGCGGCAGCCGGGACGGCTGGTGGAGCGGGTTCCAGTTCGTGGGCCCCTCCTCCGGAGGTTTCGGCCCTTCAGGAGCAGCTGGCATATGCGGTGGCTCAGGCTGAGGAGGCTGAGCGTGACCGTGAGGCTCGAGTGAGTGTCTGCCTGACCTCGACTCTCCTTCTGGCTGCTCTCCTTCTATCACTGTTCTCTTACGGTGCATGCGTGCTTTGACAGGTGGCCGAGATTCGGGAGGCCCTGGCCAGTGCTGTTCGTGCTGAGCAGGAGCGCGATGCCTGGGTGGCAGAGCGTGACGCCCGGATTGCGGAGCTAGAGGAGGAGCGGCGACGGGAGGCTGAGGAGCTTCCTCACGACGTAGTGGATCTGCGGATCACCCTCGAGCTGTCGAGGAGAGAGGCGATGAGGGAGAGAGAAGAGAGGGATAGGGATAGGGAGAGCGTGGAGAGAGAGAGGGAGAGGGAGACCATAGAGAAAGAGAGGGAGTACAGGATGGCAGAGCGACATGGAGATTGGGACGAGAGGAGAGCTCTGGTGGCCCTGGTGTCGGAGCTCCGGCTGAGACTTGGTACTGCGGAGGGGAGACTTCGGGAGAGTGAGGAGCGGTATCAGAGGGCGAAGGAGCGCGGGGCACGACTTCTTCAGTCCGGTTCCTTTTCTGTGGGCAGCTTTCTAGTTTCTTTGACCGAGGAGCGTCGCCGCACCTTGGAGGCTGGCATGGTGCCACCTGGAGAGGTGAGCACGGCTTCTTAGGGTTCGCAGAGGTCGCAGAGGCCCCCTAGGGATTCCCGTTAGAGGAGAGAGGAGGGAGATGATCAGGAGGGTGGTGGCGAGAGTTAGAGGGTTGTTTGTACACCCCACCCTCCTCACTGTATGATGTACTTTTGACTATTTGTATGAAATGGATTTCGTGTGGTTCCTTTTGTCGTGTGCCCTTTTCCTTCTTGCACTTTCTTTCACACCACGTTGTTCACACTTCACGGGACTTTGCCCTAGACAGGAGGGAATTACTTTGCATGGAGGGATTTTGTTCCTTTTTTTTTCTTTTGGGCGCGTCCAAGCGCGAGGACGCGTGTTAACCTTTGAATTCAAATTTAAAGCGTCGGACGGCCTTTCTTCGTCCGTGCCTTACCCGCAAACGAGCCCGCCTTCCGCCGAAACTCGCTTGCCCCCTTTTCATCTTCCTCCTCTTTTGATCGATGGAGTTTGGTGGGCCGGACCATGGTGAAGGTGGAGAGGGACGTGGGACTCCTCGCCTGAGGAGGGACACGCAAGAGCACGGAACAACGTCCATGGAGGAGGAAGGGCCGCTTCGGGCGCCCGAGGGACCCGAGGGGCCCGATGTCACGGAGGGAGGTGAACACGGTTTGGTGAGTGCTTCGGTTTCCCCTTTTTGATCTATTTTGAGTTTTGAAGCGAGGTGTGCGAGGGGGGAAAGGGTTCAGCGAGTGTTGCACTCAAATGATGGACGCGTCCTAGACAGGGGACGCGTTCTTTGTCATGATGCGAGGCCCTTCTTTCTTGGTGCAGGACATGGCGAGGACCCTCGGCCTGGCCGATGAGTGGGCGAGTGCAGACGAGCCGAGCCGTGTCAGGAAGGAGAGTCACGGCAAGGCGAAGCTCGAGGATTGGCGCATACGTCTCCCTGGACAGCAAGGGAGCGTACTGGTGCAGGATAGTGCCGACTTCCTGCGGTGGCAGAGAGAGAGTTATGCAGGGCTTCCCCAAGCCGGGGATACGCGCGACGTCGACGGGTCGCGTGCCCAATTAGCCGAGGTCAGGCGGCAGCTGGCCGCCACTCAACAGGAACTGTCGCTCCTGGTAAGCTAAGTGCTGCATTTTTTGTTTTTAAATGTGTAGCTTAGCTGACTACTGTTGTTTGTTCGTTCCAGCGTGCCCAGCAGACAGCGATGGTGGGAGTGACTGGCGGCGCATCTTTCAGTTCCTCGGCCCCTTTTCTCGAGATTGCCTCCCTTTGGGAGTAACTTGCTGGTGCGGTGGCTCGGGCTGCCCGGGCGGAAGAGGAGCGTGATGCCTGGGTGGCGACTGTAGCAGAGCTGCAACATCGCGGTGAGGAGAGACCTTCTCCAGACATCCTGGAGTTAAGGGTTCTTCTGCAGATGATGAGGAGAGAGGCAGAGAGAGAGAAAGTCGAGAGAAGGTCCGAGCGACAGCGGGATCAGACCGAGAGGAGGGCCTTGGAGGCCCAAGTGAGGGAGCTCCAGCTGGGCCTTCAGGCCGTCGTGCAGAGGCTAGGAGGGATGGAGACGCGCTACGAGAGAGCGCGAGAGTTCGGGGAGCGACTGCGCCAGTCTGGTTGCTTTGCCGCTAGTGGCTTCTTTGCCACGCCAGGGGAGGAGCAACGAGTCATTGCTGTGGAGCCGGCGCCACGAGGCGAGGCGGGTGCTACTGCACGGGGATCCCGGAGGCTTCTGAGGGACCCTCACCTCAGGGGAGAGGAGAGGGACGCCTAGAGGGACGAGCATGAAGATAATGGCACGAGTTGGCGAGCCAGTGGACCCGCCTCATCTCTATGATTGTAGTGTTTATGACAGCTTATGTAGAATTATGAATGGAGTGATTTAATTTTCTGCTGCTTGTTTGTTCTCTTGTGCGTTCCTTCTTCCCTACACTTCTTCTCCTTTGCACTGTTCCCATGTGATGGGTCTGTCGAGACTCCACCCCGAGCGAAGAATCGCGTCTTGTTGTGACCATTTTCCACGGGAATCTACCGTCGAAGTCAATAATGACGGCCCTAGTCCCCTTTTCCCGGATGTTGTGTCAAATTTTGCGGACGTCCTCCAAAACATGATAGGGTATCCCTAGACAACATAGGGGGCTAGTCGTCATATTCTTCATCCAATCAATCACCCTGTGCGAGCGGCGAAGTGACACACGGGACCGCATGGTAGGTGCCTCATTACGAGGGCTATCATTAAAGGTGATGGAGGCAATCTTGGCCGGTACTCCTTCCATTTCTATAAATTCTTATCCCTTTTATCCTCCTAGGTATATCGAGAGCTAACTCGAGGAGCGCAAGTTCTCACGGGAGAGGAGGAGTTTAAAATTCCGAGAGTTGGATGGAGGGCGAATCTTCCCACTCCTCGAAGAGAAGCAGGTCCAGTGGTAGTAGTTCCCGGAGGCTTTCGGACCTCGAAGGGCACTTCAGCGAAAGGGCCCAATCACAACTCGTAAGCCAAGTTTTCCTGCCCTTTTTTCCATTCTTTTTTCTTCCTTTCTTTCTGACCAAACCTCCTCTCCATTCCCTGCATGCGTAGAGTGTGATGAAATCACAGATCTCATGGGAGTTGGTAGTGGCAGCATATCGAGGTCTCCCAGATTTTCAGAAGGCCAGGCTAGACGTGATGGGTTTTGGCACCTTTCTTCAGATCGAGCCGATCCAGCTCGACCTGGTCCTAATCCAAGCCTTGTGTGAGAGATGGGACCCAGTGAGTCGGGCATTCCTGATGCCCTGGGGGCACATGGTGCCCAGCTTGGATGATGTGGTCCGGATCACAAGCCTGAAGGTGGAGGGTGAGGCAGTGACCGGTTTCACTTATGCGGATTACCGAGAAGGTGCTCGGAAGCTACTGGGTTTGGACCTAGATGGTCGGAAAAATAGGTCGGTAGCTAGGGCGTCCCTCATGGATGCATTAGGGCTCACCGACACTCATCGATGGGACGATGAATTCTCAGAAGAGTTCATGGAAATGATGGAAATAGGATGTCGTGCCGTGTACTGCACAGATTTCGGCAATTGGGAAAGATGCAACATAGATTTGAGGAGATTTCCCCTCTTCCTTTTGGGGAGATTGGTACTGAGCTCGAAAGGGGACGGTATCCAATGTCGCTTCCTGGAGCTACTATCAGACCTTGAAAGAGTAGGGTACTACGCCTGGGGAGCTGCCATGCTGGCGCACTTGTTTGCAGGCCTGTTCCAAGAAGCGGATCGTGAGATGGCTGTGAGTGGTTTTACACCATTCATCCAGGTATTTTTGGTTTTGCTTGTTTTGTATTTTTTTTACGTTTTTACAAGGTACTGATGACCTTCGCCGAGTAGCTGTGGAGCTATTATTACCTCCCCATGGGGAGAGCTCGGCATTGGCGACCCGCGATGGTGCCGCTAGCCAGGCGGTGGGAACCCATCATGAGTGCGGCACCCCTAACCTAACAACTGATTATGCTAAGGCGGGAGCTACAGGAGTTCCCTACAGTGATGGTAAACTGAAGACCCTACTCAGACATGGTCGATGCCGACCAGCCGTGGATTCTAGCAAGTCGTGCCCGGTTCGGACGGAAATTATGGATGCACTGCCTGAATGAAATCGAGCCGCTTCGGCTACGATTGGTTATGAGGTCCTTGGGACTGGCTCAGGAATGGGTGGATACGGCTGCGCCACCTCGCGTTGGGAGAGAGACGCGAGGACCGGTGACCTGCATTGACTGGCGTGTGCGATTCCCCGAACAGTACGAAGACTGGCAACGGGGTGGCATAATCGTGGAATCGCGGGCACGGGATAGCGAGGATTACCTGCATCTATACAAGACAATGTACACAGAGCAGTTCCAACCCCGGGGACTTGCGGAGGTAGGTCTCCCCTTTTTCTCTTTTCTTCTTTCTCCCCCCTTTTTTGGGTTTTCTGGTGGAAATGCTGACTCGTATGGCTGCAGGATATCCGTGATACGATGATAGCAACTTTACGAACTCACTTGGCAGAGATGGAGCAACGGTTGGGCGATGCCCGCGGAGCTACGAGTGCCTTGGTAGGTGTACAGTGCGTTCCTAATTAAAATCGTAGATTCCAGATGTTGGCTGCTAATTCACACGGTCGTAGCATGCCTAGATTAGCGCGGCTTCCCCAGCGATGGGAGTAGGTGGTGCCTCTTCCAGCTTGTGAATTCTCACCTCAGAACTCGACTTGCTTCATGAGCAACTTGCTCACGCCACGCAGCGTGCTGCGGAGGCAGAAGGGATGCTCTGTATACAGGTAAAAGTTTCAGTGTTGAGTTCTCCTTGTTTACGCCTTATCGCGTATCTGAGATGGTACACTCGGCAGGAAAAGGAGACGGAAGAAGCGCTTGCCCAAGCTGCGCAGAGGGAGGCTAGGATAGCAGAACTGGAGAGGGAACTGCAGTGTCATCCTGATGACGACTCTTCCAGGGATGCTATGGAACTGAGGATCACTCTCCAGTTGGAGAGGGAAGACCGTGAGAGAAAACGGGCAGAGAGAGAAAGAGACGCAGAGAGAGAAAGAGCCAACATATTGACTGAAAGGGAGGAACGAAGGGCCATGGAGGCCCAGTTGTTCGAACTCCGAACCAGCCTTGGTCTTGCTGAACAATGGCTGAGAGATGGTGAGGAGCGCTACCGAAGAGCACGAGAGCGTGGCTTTCGTGTTGGTAGCTTCTCTGTTGCTTCTGTGGATCAATGCCGAGGTGTGGGAATAGGAAGGGGAGTATAGAGCGGTAGGAGTACTGCTTTTCGTAGTTGGGTAGCGCCTTTGAGAGCGTTTTGCCCGGAGAGTAGTGGGATGAGTAATGCAGAGAGAGAGGGCGGAACTTGATGTAATTTTTTTTGTTTTTGGAATAAAATACAAGGTTCGGTTTGTTTGGTTTTCACCTTTACTTTTGTCGCCTCGAATCCCTGCACACATCACTGAAACAAACAAATCAGAATTTCTGTTCTGACTTGGCCCCTTGCTCAATAAGCAAATGGTCACTCTGACCGTCCTTGATAACTGGTCAAGGGGCCAAGCCTTTATTTAACGAAGGCAAGGGAAAGATGCGGTGATGATAAATGCCACAGGCAAGCACACGAATGCAAGCGGTATTAAAAGTGAGATGCTGCACGCAAATGCAATCATGCAAAATTGATTTGTTTTCTTTTTTATATTTGGCATTTTTTTTGTTTTATCATAAAAAGATTCTTTTTGTTTGCAAATATGTACATTTTCTCTTTTCCATTTTTTTTGTTGCTTTTATCATTTCAATTTTTTGTTGCTAACGCCAGGCAAGCACCCAAATGGCACCTAACCTACGTGAGAACAGGGGTTTCTTACTAACCTCCCAGGTATCCTAAATGCACATCTAGGTTGATTTGGGCCTCTAGACCCCTCGAATGATGATCCCGCCGGCTAAGGCTTACCCTGATGACAATACCGTCATGCCATGCTTAGGCTCCCAATCGCTTCCGACCACAGGGATTCACCCAAAAGGTGTTTGAAGTAAGAGATTTGCCCGACCCGGGTCTATTTCCTCACAACTCTAGATGGTATATGATGGAACACCCTGGAACCCCAATGACCAACCGCGCGACACTGACCCGGAATCAGACGCCGTCGCACCCATAGGTGACGCGCTTGCATTGGCCTAAGCCCGAGGTTAAACAAGAAGACATCAAGGTGGTAAACATGAGTCTTGACCAGCCAGAAACACGGAGACTCCTTCACAGCGATAGCTTTTGCTTTTCAAAGTAGGCAACCAAATGTGTATATTAAAATAAGGTCGCAGACCCTGGGCAGTTTTCACCTTTCAGAAACTCCATCAAACCTTCATCTTTAGAGGAAGAAGGAAGAGCGTGGGGGGATAAACCTCCTGAGAGGATCGGCAAAACCGTTAACCCGGCGAGCGAATAAGGGCCCATTAAATCTTTCCTTTCGGATAACTTCGGACCAAATCTCGAGCATTTACATTCCACGGCCCTTTTTGTGGATTTAGACTTTTGCTTTGAGGGGTTCCGTTTATCGCAATAGGCACGGTCACGACCAAGCTTTTCTCTTGATTTTGACTTTGTATTTCTTTTTGCGAGGGAGATATAGTCGTTTGATGTTTGTGGGCTCCCTTTTCGTATGCCTGCGGGGACACTGCCCTCTTCTCGTGCTCTGATCGATGCTTGAAGAAATGGATCCTACTCTTACCTTTGGGGTTTGAGTTTCAGTTTCTCATGCTCAGCGTTTTAAGGGCGCCGACTGTCTCATTTGGTCGAAGAGAAAAGAATAAAGATTACAGCTTTCGGAGATCTTCTGGGTGGGGCCCCACCGTAGGTGATGCTACCGACTTTTTTGAATAAAATACATAAGTGAGCACATGTTAGCTTCCTTCGAGCGAGCATAGGCCGACGTGGCCGGACAGGGATCTCCACGGTTCTAGCAAACCAAGACCCGGTGCCTACCAAGCCTTAATGGGCCCTATCCTAACATGAAGGTTAGATGCAGGGACTTATCTACATGGTGACTGCCAGGCATCGGCATTTTAAATTTTCCATATTTTTAGTGGTTTTTGGTATTTCTTTGTTTTTGATGTTTTTTATCTTTTCATAATTTTTTTTGTTTTGTGCTAAGAGTAGTATTTCTTAAGATAAAGCCCATTCCAAGGGTGGGATAACTTGGTCCCTTCGGCGTTGACTAGCTTGTAGGCGTTGCCAGAGTACACGGCTTGAATTACAAATGGTCCTTCCCAATTGGGTTGGAGCTTAGAACGCGGCCCTCCATGTTTGACAAAAATTCTTTTTACGACCATCTCACCGAATTTGAATTTTCTCTCAACGACTTTCTTTTGGTAAAAGCGAGCGAGTCTATTTTGATACACACGCGCGTGTTCGGCAGCGGCCAGCCGCTTCTCATCCAAGAGTTCCAACTGGGCGAGGAGTGAATTACGACGATCGTCGAGGGGAAATTCCTCGTCCAATTGTACCCTGAGAGAAGGGATCAGAGTCTCGTATGGGACTACCGCTTCCATACCATAAGTAAGGGCAAATGGAGTCTGCCCGGTGGGGGTACGGATTGAAGTGCGATAGGCCCATAGGGCTTCGATAAGTTTCTCTGGCTAGTCTGAAAACTTACTAGACTCGCAGGTTTTTTTGATGATTTTAAGCAATGTTTTATTGGTGGCCTCTGCTTGGCCGTTACCTTGTGGGTAATAAGGCGATGAATGATGCAATGCAATTGCGTACCTTTTGCAGAGGTCCTGTAGGTCCTGAGAAATGAACTGTGGCCCATTGTCCGTGACGATTGTGCTTGGGACGCCGAATCTGGCGTGGATGTTCTTCATGATGAACTTGCAGACTGTTGACGCCTTGATTTCCGCATAAGCTTCGGCTTCGGCCCATTTGGTGAAGTATTCCGTCGCAGTAAGGATGAAAGATTTCTGCTTGGTGAGGGAATTGAGATCACCTAGGGGACCAATGATGTCGAATGCCCACATGGAGAAAGGCCACGGGGAGGATATTGGATGAAGTGAGGAAGATGGTGAATGGATTTTATCGGCGTGAAGTTGACACTTGACACACCTACGGACATAGACAGCACAATCCTTTTCCATAGTGGGCCAGTAAAAGCCTTGCCGAATGATCTTTTTGGCGAGCATCTGACTATTCACGTGGCCACCGCACACACCCGAGTGCGTCTCCTCTACACATTTCCAAACCTCATCGTCACCAAGACATCTTAACAGAATACCAGTAAGGCTCCTCCTATAGAGTAGACCTCCAACCAATGTATATTTCTGAGCCACCCTTCTTATGGCTTTCTTGTCCTCTGTGGTGGCCCCTTCAGGATAAGACTGATCTTGGCAGTATTTGACGATTTCATAGAACCATGGTTTCTCTTCATCAGCCAGTTCTTCTTCAACCTCTGCCAACATGATCTCCCTCTTCTCAAGGATATCTTCCTGCAGGATCTTCCTTGCTATCCTGTCTTTGATATTTACGTAGGAAGCATCATCGATTGCAGGGGCGTGAAGTTTGTAGATGGAAATGGACTCAAACCATCTTCCTAGAGGGAACCTTATGGATGATGCCAACGAGGCGAGGGCATCGGCGAGAATATTCTCATGACGAGGGACATGAACAAAGATCAGTTTTGTGAACAGTTTGGCAAAGGCAGCAGTGAGTTCTTGCTATGGTTTGAGTTTGAGATCGCGAGTGCGATATTTAGTGAGCACCTGGCGAATGATGAGTTGACTATCACCTTTGACTCGTAACTCAGTGATACGAAAAGAATGGGCGAGTTCTAGGCCAGCTAGAAGAGCTTCATATTCGGCTATATTGTTGGTAACTGGAAATTTGAGCTGGTATGCCAATGAGAATGTGAGGCCTTCAGGCGACAGGAGGGCGACGTCGATTCCTCTCCCTTGAGAATTCAGAGCTCCATCAAAATATAGCGTCCACATTGGCTCATCTGATTGGTTGACGGACATTAGTTCCTCATCTGGAAACTCTGATTGGACGGGATCGAACTTGGGAAGAGGATGGTGCGCGAGATGCTCGGCTATGGCATAGCCTTTAATCACCTTTTGCTGGATGTAGGTGATGTCGAACTGAGAGAGAAAACTTTGCCAGCGTGCTAGCCTATCCGTAAGGACGGATTTCTCCAGAAGGAATTTTATAGGATTCATTCGAGCAATCAAGTGGACCTCATGAGCCAAGAAGTAGTGCTTCAATTTCTGCACTACCCAAACGAGGGCAGCATAGGTTTTCTCCATGACGGTGTACTTCTGCTCACAGGGATTGAGAAGTTTGGACAAGTAATAGGTGGCCCGTTCCTTACCTTCTTCATCAGCTTGTGCGAGGACGGCTCCCACGGAGTCATCCAAGACTGAGACGTAAAGGATCAGAGGTTTTTCTGGTTTAGGTGGAATGAGAACGGGTGGACTAGCTAGATATTCCTTCAATCCTTCAAAAGCTTTCTGACATTTAGAATTCCAGTCGAATTCTACTCCTGGCTTGGTCAACTCATAGAGAGGTCTACACCTTTGTGAATGTTGGGACACAAACCGACGAATAAACTGCAACCTCCCGATTAAACCTCGGACTTCCCTCAAATTCTTGGGAGGCGGCATATCTCTGATAACCTTGGCTTTGTCGGGATCTATCTCGATCCCTCTTTTACTCACAATGAAACCCAGCAATTTACCCGATGACACACCAAACACACTTTTTCGGGTTCATTTTCAATTGGAACTCCCTTGACCTTTGCAAAACCTTAGCCAAAACTTCTGGATGTTCCATCCTGGTCCTTGATTTCACCAATAAGTCATCTACATACACTTCCAGATATATGTGCATCATGTCATGAAATATGGCCATCATCGCTCTTTGGTAAGTAGCTCCAGCATTCTTTAATCCGAACGGCATGACCACGTAACAATATGTTCCCCAAGGGGTAGTGAATGACGTCTTTTCCTGATCCTCTTCTGCCAAACGAATTTGATTGTATCCTGAAAATCCATCCATGAATGAGAGGGTTTCGTAGCCTGCCGTGTTATCAATCAACACATCAATGTGAGGTAAGGGAAAATCATCTTTTGGACACGCGCGGTTAAGGTCCCGGAAGTCGATGCAAATCCTGACCTTCCCATCTTTCTTCATGACCGGGACAATGTTCGCCACCCATTGGGGATAAAGAACGACTCTAATGAACCTGGCTTTGTGGAGCTTATCGACCTCTTCTTTCATTTTCAAAGCCATTTGAGGGTGGAAACGCCTTAACCTTTGTTTTACCGAGACGGACCCTAGTTTTAGGGTTAAACGGTGTTCGACCAAGGTTGAATCTAGACCCGGCATATCCTCATAGCTCCATGCAAACGTGTCCTTATATTCCTTGAGAACCTCAATTAATGCCTCTTCTTCAGTGGGTGGTAGGTTGTCACTTATGAGGATGATCCTAGGGTCTTCCTCAGTTCCCAAGTTGACTTCTTTGGTGGATTCTTCTACGACGGTTGACGGCTCATCGAATCTCCTCATTCCACTAGCATATGCGTCAGCCGCGTCCTCATATTCCTCACCCTCATCTTTGGTAGGGTATTCTTCATCCGTGATCTCGTAGACTCCATACCCTTCATCAAATGCACCGTCGCCCTCACATTCTATTTCCGGTAGCCGGATGGGATTTTCTAACAATTGGGGGATGGCAAGGAGGGCCTGACACCTGGCGGCTAAATTCAGGAGGAATCGATGAGGGATCTGCCTACCCTTGGATTTCTTCCTAGGTACTACCCTTGGCCTATCATTCCTAGATTGACTGACAATATTTACAGAAGAAGAGGAAGACGAAGGGGATGGTGTAGAATGTACAGGAGAAGACCTCTCAGAGGAGGGGTAGAAAAGGTCGCTCATCGGACCTTGGACGGGTGGTCCACAGGGCGGTATGCACCCGTGGGAGATGTAGGAGGTTTCCTCAACGAAGATGTGTTGTTGGGGAGTTTGAAAATTGACATTTTTTTTTCGTTTTCATTTTTAATGACAAAGCAGTGAAAAGAGATTGGAGGAGAGAGAAAAGTGGTTATGGCTAGAGAATTGTGAGGCTCATAGAGCAGATCATGGTTGAAGACCTGGCGCGGGTTGAGAAGCCCGCGTAGGTATGTAAACAGAGAAGGGGATCTGGGAAGATCATCAGACAATTGTCTGGCCCAAGAAGATAATATCAGTAAAGGCTGAGATGAGTGGATGGAGAAGATGGCGGCTAATGAGCCGTCGACGGCAATGTTGAGGACGGATGAAGATCCGTCGATGATAGGGTCCTTCTGGCGAGGACGAGGATAGTTTGGAACCTTGGCAAGAGTGGTAATATTCTCTGGTATTTCGAAGATCAATGGTGGTCCTTCAAGCTGCGGAGACGAGAACATCCTTTCCAGTGCAACGGAAATGTCCCGTATGTCGAACCATTTGTTCCACTCGCATTCCGGATCTTTGATCTTGCCTCTTTTGGTGATCTTCGGACATTTTTCAGCCAAATATACAGCATGTGATCCCCCATATGCTTCTCATTGGTAATCTCCCATATGAACAACGGGCCCTCTGTTGAAGTGGTTTGATAGAGTCCACGTGAGGGGCTTCCAATCCGCCTTGAACGGTCCTTTGAAGCCTAGGCCAAACCTTTGGTTCGGCCTAATTTCCTTTGGCGGTTTGAGCCTACCCTGTAACTATGCGCCCAGACCTTTACCCTGTTGGTAGCCGATGTTCCTCATAATCTCCCACCCTTTGGAGTGAAAAGGGAGATATGATGTTGCGGTTGTCCTGACCGGCTCCTTTGGTGCTAGTGGAACGTGAGATGAATCACGTACGTCCAGTAGTGATAATATGGGCCGATGAGACGGCCAAACAGAGGGCAGAGAGGTGTTGATAGAATCCACTGTGTGAAGGACAGGTGTACTGACCACTTTAATAATCCTCCCATTGTAAGGAAACTTCAGGCACTGATGGTTGGTGGAAGGCACAGCGTCCATGGCTTCGATGTAAGGGCGACCCAGTATAGCCTTGAATGTGGGGTCCATGTCGAGGACATGGAATTCCGTGGGAATTGACATGGGGCCTAGTTCTGCCTTCAGAATAATCATCCCCTGCGGTGGCCTTTTGCTATTCTCATAAGCCGTGACCGTGATCGAGGAAGGTCTTATTTGTTCCTCGTTGACCCCACACAACTGAAGGGTGTCCATGGAGATCACATTTATGGACGCACCTGTGTCCACAAGACACGGGTTTATGGATACCCCATTAATTTTTATGGAAATACACAATGCATATTTCTGAGCTTCCTTGGGAGCGAGCTCGTAGTTGTGGAACATGATGGCCGGTTGTGTGTCTGTTGGGGTCAGGACGGTCGAAATCTTCTCCATGGGGAGGTCTTCATTAACTATGACTTTTTGAAGATATTCCATCAAGGCCGCCTGGTGGGGTGTGGATTTTTGAAGTAGCTCCAGGATGGAGATCCGAGCAGGTTTCTTGTCCAAGTGTTTTAATAGATCATACTGTGTTCCAGGGATAGCTCTTTCTGGTTGTTCTCCATCATCCTTCTCCGGCTGAGATTGCTCAGGATTCTAACTGTTGCGGGGGAAAACCCTGTGGAAAATCCTTCCACTCCGGATCACCATTGCCTGCGGCTTTTGTACCTCTGTGAGGGTAGCAGTGGGTTTTAACAGAGGTTTGAGGTGTAGTGGTGGAGAAATGGTCGATGAAGCAGGGGTGATGACGGGAGCAGGGATTCTGATGAGGGGTTTGTTAGGTGGAGGCATGGTGGAGGTAGAGGGGATATCACATGGATTACGAAGGATAAGGGGTCTGGAAGGTGGAGGTGGAGACGAAGTAGAAGTTGGTAGGGCTTGAAGTGGGCAATGATTTTGAGGTGGGTGATGGGTAATGAGTGGTTTTGAAGGCATTAGTGATGATATGGTGGAGAAAGACGGGGTTATGTATGGTTGACGGATGATAAGGGGTTTAGAAGGCGTAGGGGTAAATGTGGTAGAGGTGGATGGTAAAGTGGGGGAGTGGGAGAAGATGAGAGGGTGTGAAGGCGTAGTGGAGAGTGTCGGTTGATAGGGGATCGGGGTACGGATGAGAGGGCGTAATGGTAGTGGAAATGGTGAAGGTAATACTGACGCGGGTTGATGAGAGAGAGGTGCTACCCGGGCAAGGTGAGGGGGTTGCATGACGATAGGGTTGGAGGAAGAAAGAATAGAGGTACTTTCCCACACCTGCTCTCTCCCGACTTCCGGGAAGGAGGAGATGGGGTTAACCTGATGATTGGGCTGTTGGTGCTCCGGTAATGGATTCTAGATTATGCCCATGTTGGGCTGTTGTTATGGGGCCTACTGAGGCTGTTGTTGTTGTTGTGGTTGCTGCTGCTGCTGTTGTAACTGCTGCTGTTGTAACTGCTGCTGTGGCCTATGAGGAGGTCTCCTAGCCTTGAGAGCGACGACGTATCGTCTCATTTCATCCTAATCTATTTGATGTTCATCATTCATATCATGGATGTAATCTTTGAAATGGAAGCAATAATCTACTATGTGTCCTGGCTGCCTGTGGTAGACGCAGTATTTGGAGGTATCAACATTCGGGGGCCACACGGGCCTTTCTCTGGGTAGGGTGAGTTGGTTTGATGCCATGAGGGCATTAAAAATGTCTGCTAAGGTTTCTGGCAATGGTGGATAGTAGGCTCTCTTGGGACCGACCGGCCTCCTTTGTTGCTGTTGGGGACCATAGTTCCCCGGGGGTGGAACTTGGTTGTACTGAAGTGGTGGTTGTTGTTGCTGAGGTTGTGGTTGTTGTTGCTGAGGTTGACGTAATGGAGGCATATTATCCTAGGGTGGATTATTTTGGGGTGGAGGACGAAGAGAGAAAGGACCTGGTTGGAGGGGAAGTCGGGGCATTTGTGGAGGCCTTGTGTTGACTGCATAGTTGGCATTGTTGACCGCACCCACTTGCTCATTTGTCACGACCCCTTCTGTGGCTCCGCCCGGGACACCAGCGCCTGTCTTTCTGACCACTTTGGGCTTCGGTGACTCAAACATGTTCATAATGGGGGAGTCTTTTAACTGGGTTTGGATGTACCGGGCCCTTTCATAGAGTTCCTCCATTGTAGTAAGTTTATTCATGGCCAGGACATGTCTGAACTGTGGGGTTGCATTAGACACAATCATCTTCACTTGTTCGGGCTCGGAGAGGGTATCCTTTATTCTTTCCGCTAGAGACCTCCATCTATCAGCATAGCGGACAAAATCTTCATCGGGCTTCATCTTTTCGGCCACTAGGTCGGTAATGGAGAGTGAGGGACCGACCCTATCCCTATATTTATGCAAGAACCTTCTCTGGACTATTTCAAAATTCTCGGCCTCGCGGGGCTCCAAGGAATAGAACCACTCAAGCGCGGGACCATCCAATGATCTCCGAAAGAGGTATGCCAGGGACCTCTGATCGTTTTGCCAATAGGAGGATTCATACATAAAATCCTTGAGGTGAATGAAGGGGTTGCCGGTACTATTGTATCTGTGGTACGTGGGCATTTCGGAGGGAGGAAGATGAATGACGGGAAGGATTGGCCAAGCAACCTCCCGGCTTTCACGTCCACCATTCTTCTCAGATTTTGAAACTGCTCGTCCATGCGATTGAACCTATTGAGGAGCGATTGGGCGAGCTCCTCTGGAGGTGAAGGTGGCACTTGCCACTGGGGGAGAAACTGTCTCCCGGAGACTTGAGGGGGGAACCCCGAATGAGAGGGAGCTGTCGGCCAGCCGACAGTTGGCCCCGGCTGAAGCGGTATGTGGGGAACAACGGGAGTTTGAGATTGTGACGGGAACTGGAATGAGGGTGGTTGTTGGCTCGCTTGCCCTTGAAGCGAGGGAGACTGGATGACTTGCGCCAATGAAGGAGATGGAATGGCCTGCACGGACTCTTGGAGAGGTGCGATGGCCGGAGTTGATTCCTGGGGCGTGGGGGAAATAGATTTCCCCTTCAGAATGGCCTGGAAGGCCTGGAGCTGTTCAGAGGTAAGCTCCGTGTTGGCGAGGACGCCCAGTAAGGAAGAGATATCCTGTGGTGGGGACGTGTCCCCGGCAATAACCTGCACCTCATGCGAGGGCTCATGAGAAGGACCCGAGTCCATAGCATAGACTCGCGGGTCGGCTGACAAACCACGACTAGGGTGGTTCTCCTCAAAAGACTCGTGAGCCATGCTCACAGTTTTCTCAGAACGCAAAAACATACACTAGCAAGCAGGTAGCAAAGATTATCAAACAAGTGGATGCCTTTACGCCCTTTTTTTGTGTTTTGATTTTGATGATTTTTTGTTTTTAGCGAGATCCAAAGTTCACACAAAATAGGGACCCTAGTTTATTTTTGTTTCACCGCCGTGTCAGCTAGCGTCTCTCGTCTTACCATGAATGGGATGACTAACTCCGGGGAACTTCAATGGTACAACCAGCCCAGTGAACGAAGAGGAGATTCTTCGATGTCGGGGACTTACGGAGGTCCCAATGGAGGAGATTCTAGTCCGTTGAGAGGAATTCTCAAACGGAGAGTCCTTCCTTCACCGGGAAAGGGTGATCCTTAGAAAAAATGAAAAAGGATATAAAAGAGGGATGGATGTATGCAATGGAATGCTGACAGATATATAGAGTAAGAAAACAACAGAAATAATAAACATATAATGAACACCCAACCAATCACAACTTACAGTGCTGCCGTGAGCACAACGGGGGCGCACGAGGGCGCCAAGGTGGAGAGGCACGGACGGTGCCGAACTTGCAAGGGTAGACAAAAGGAAGCAGTAGACGTCCCACCGTGATCGCCAATCTATGAGCAACGTCACGCGGTTCGGGGAGCGAAGAAGACGCGGAGCGCGCGGGCTCCTCTTTTTTTGCTGCAACACAGAAATAAAAGAAGAGAGAAGGGGCCACCACAGGAGATTGCTCCGGCGGGGCGAGCGGGACAAATGTAATATAGCAAGATATGGGGGTTAAACGGCCATAGCGGGAAGTGACTCGCCGCGGCCTCGGGGGGACGGGAATGGTACAGAAATTAAATAGCCAGAATTGAAACGGCCATTGGGGAAGTGACTCGCCGCGGCCTCGAGAATATGAGTAGATAAGAATATAACAGAATATAAGGAGAATATAAAGAGCGGGAATTTAAACGGCCATTGGGGAAGTGACTCGCCGCGGCCTCGAGAATATGAATAGATAAGAATATAATATATAAGAACGGGAATTTAAACGGCCATTGGGGAAGTGACTCGCCGCGGCCTCGAGAATATGAATAGATAAGAATATAACATATAAGAACGGGAATTTAAACGGCCATTGGGGAAGTGACTCGCCACGGCCTCGAGAATATGAGCAGAATATAACAGAATATAAAGAGAATGTAAGAACGGGAATTTAAACGGCCATTGGGGAAGTGACTCACCGCGGCCTCGAAAATAAGATGTGATCGCCAGGGGCCAAAAGACCCCAAAATAAAGAAAGTGATCGCGCCTACCTCAAGAGTGGGAGATGGCGGGTTGCTTCTTCCTCCCCCTTCGGCCGGCCGACGGAGAGGGCTTTCCTTGGGTACCCTTGCAAAACAACGACAAACAAGTAACGAGTGGATTAGAAAGATGAATGTGTAGTATTCAAATCATTGCGATAAAAATAATGAAATGATGGCAAGACACACACCTGGTTGGTGTTGTCTTTTAAACCCCTCTTGGACTCGAGTAGGAGGAAAATGAGATGATGGATGCAAGAAGTATGTAAGAAGAGGCGCCCTTATGAAGGGGGATAGATGATGTGAGATGATGAATGCAAAAGAACTACGAAGAAAAGGAAAGGATTGGCTTATTGGATGTGCCGATGGTGAAATCCGGCAGAGCTCCGGCAGCGTAGGGACGACGTGAAAGGGCGGTGGATGAAGACGACCTTCCTCTCGCGAGCATGGGCACCCGAGAAGCCGGCGGAACCTCCACCTACAAAAGACCCCACGGGTTAGAAATGACTCCGGTAGCCTCTGGGCTCCGGCAGCCTATCGGATCTCTTAGAAGCTCCCCCAGAACTGAGGGGGTGGGCCTCTATTTATAGGGCTCCGGAGGGTGGAGGCGTCCAGGACCCTGGACACCTCCATCAGGGCCAAACTAATATTTTAATCTATTTTTATTCATTTTTTTGAATATTTTCTTGGGGGCGTCTAGGGTCCCGGACGCCTCTATAACATCCACCGAACTCCACCGAAAGACGCACGCAGTTTGGCACAACGCGTGGTTTTGGAGCGGCGACCCGTGATTCAGAAATGGGCGCGTCCAGCTGGCTGGACGTCTCCATAATTTAGATTTTTTCACACACGACAAACCGTCGTTCGGTGGGCGGCGCCCGTGAGGGAGTTGATGGAGGCATCCAGGGTCCTAGACGCCTCCAATAAAATATATTTTTATTTTTGTTTTATTTTTCTATGCCAAAGTTGGCATTTTATGTTTTTTTTTTATATTTTTGTTTTTATGGAGGCGTCCAGGGGCCTGGACGCCTCCATTAATATATTATTTTTATTTGGCTTTTGGTTTATTTGAAAATAAATTAAAAGAATGGGGGCGTCCAGGGGCCTGGATGCCCCCAAAAAGACCCACCCGGATCCTCGGACAAGGTGTTGGCGGCTGCCCGGCAGACACCCTTCTTGGTTCCGGAACCTCCTGATGTGTCTGACTGGTGTTAATGCCGTCCGAATGCCGTGACGAGACGATTCCGGATGCCGAAAAGGGCGGAAGAAGACTCAAGAAAAGGAAGCACTCAAGTGATTCAAAACGCGTAAGCCGTCACGGGGCGTTGTATAGTGATATGAGACTTTCTCAGGAGACGTCAGGAATAGCGTGTCTACAGCAGGTGCTTCTTTACACCAATAGGAGAAAGGGATGCTGGGTTCCTCCTCGTCCTCACGTACTAACGACAATAGCAATAGAACAACTGCAATAGGAAGACGACGTCGACGCAAGGGCTTCTTCGAACGCAGTCGCAGTAGTAGCCGGAGCTCATTCGAGAGGGGGTCATATATAGAGGATTTGAGGTTTAAGCTTCCTAATGGGATCTAAAATCCCACGTAATAAATCCTAGTTGTTTTAAAACTTTCCCCATGCTAATCCCTTTCTATCTAAATCTACAGCTGCTTTCCCAAAGGAACTAGAAAACCCTAATGTCCATGCAGGCATTGAATGTGAGTTTTAGGTTTTTCAAAATAACCCACATAATATACATATATGTGTATATACTTTATACTCCCTAGACGTAGGGAAATGTTATGGGCTTTTTGTTATTTAAGGCCTATACAAAGGTTAAGCCCTTTTTGCGTGGATGGTTGAGGCCCAACCGTGATGGTTGTGGGTTTGTTGATTTGGTCTCTTATCTTATTTAATTGGAGGATTTATTTTGTGTTTAATCCATTTAGCAAATTCTATTCCTTATTATTATATCCGGGGTGCTACAAAGGCCAAGTTAGCTTTTTCGTCAGATTCTACTGAAAGTAGGATGTGGATTTTTCATCATCCTAGGTCACAGTCATGGCCTTCTTTTTGAAGTGCTTCTTATACTTCTTAGAGTTGTCTGGCATCTTCCACTCTTTAGCTTTCTCTATCTGTTTTCTGAGTTTTGGACAATCTGCTCTTAGATGTCCTGGTGTGCTGCATTCATAGCATAAGATTTCCTATTTCTTCTGAGCCTCAGCTTTGAAGTGTTTATTCCTCTTCTGGATTCTGGAGCTCTGGCCTTGCTTTTGCAGCTTCTTTCTTTTCATGACTCTTTATACTCTTCTAGATATCATAGCTGCCTCCTCGTTAGAGTTTGTAGGTGTTTCTTCATTTTCTTCTGATTCTGGTGCAAATTCCTCAACCTTGAGTTTATTACTTCTTCTGCTGGTTGAGATTTCTCCCAGTCTGTATATTTATTTCATGACATCTGAGTAAGGTCATTTGCCTCTTCAATGGCAGTTACTTTATGTGTCCAGCTACTTGGTAGTGATATGAGTTTTTCTTCACCATGTCGCTGGGGCTATATCCATTGCCCGTGCAGTCAGCTCATTTCTGATGTCTATAAATCTATAGTACATTTGAGAGATAGTTTAATTGGGTACTATTTTAAACTGCTCGTACTGAGATACCAATTTGTTTATTCTGGTTTCCTTTACTTTCTCGGTTGCTTCGTATGTCATCTTCAGTTTATCTCAAATTTCTTATGCAGTCTTGCAAGCAGAGATTCTATTGAATTTTGTCCTTGATAATCGACAGCATAGTTTGTACTTGTCCCCAGCATTTAAAGAAGTATTAGTTTTGCCAGTAGCCATCCATTCTTCCATGGATCTCGTGATGAGAAGGACACCTTCTTCAACGATCATCCACAGATCGTAGTTCTGACTCTTTAGAAAGAACTCCATTCATGTTTTCTAGTAAGAATTGTCTGAACCATCAAACACCAGAGGATGGTTGACAAATTGCCCTTCTGTCATCTCAGCCATATAGGATCTTTTGCTCTCAGATCGTTGGATCTTTTATACTATAGAGAGCCAGGGCTCTGATACAACTTGTTGCCCAGTATATGGCTTTAACCCACTTGTTGCCCACTTGTTGTCCAGTTTGTTGTATTCTGTGTTTTGATGATGTCAGAACAATATGGTTATTTTGTTAAATCAATAAACTCTAATTATATGTGTCAAAGTGGTGTGGTTCAAATTGACCAAAAGACTGTCTAATCAAATTGTAGGTATGATAGAGAAGTACATCAACACACTCAGATTCAAGTCAAAAGCAATAATGATCTCAAGCAGAAAAGTCAACACTTACTGAATCCAAGAAGCAGTGAAGCCATTGAAGAAAATGAAAGGTCAATGCACATTTGAATGTAGGTCAGTGCACAAACACATTTTGCATTAGTAGGTTAATGCACATCTGCATATAGGTCGATGCATATGAACATTCAAAGCTCCTAAGGTCGATGCACATTTGCATAAGGTCGGTGCATATACGTCATTGAGTCTAGAAAGTTGATGCACATTTACATGAAGGTCGATGCATATCTGCATGTAGGTCGATGCACATTTGCATGTAGGTCGATGCACGTTTTCATTGTATGTGCTATAAGGTCGATGCACATAACACTATTATGCACTCAGGGTCGATGCACATTTGCATGTAGGTTGATGCACATTTTCATTGTATGTGTTATAAGGTCGATGCACATGTCTCTATTATGCACTTAAGGTCGATGCACATATGTTGGGTGCTATCTTTTGGGTCGGTGCATCTTGTTCACTGGATAAGTTAATGATGGGGACATCTCCCGCCACTTCATCTTTTCCAGGCCCCGATGATCGTCGATGGCGTATGGTCTTGATTCGCCTCTTTATTTCGAGTCATATGATGCATTTTTTCCCCTTATGTGAGTCTTGTCATGTAATTTCCCTTTGTATTTGAGTCGTGTGCCTAGGTTAGCAAGTTATTTACCTATGTTTAGAGTCAAATGGGCCTCTAATCCATCAATTGGGCCCATTGAGCCACCCTTGGACATGCTTGGTCTTTGGTGTAAATGTCAAGGGTATTATGGTCATGTAGAATGTTGGGCTCCTATAAATAGGACCCCAACCCCATTGTGAAAACTAATGAATAGTTGAATGAAAATTTGAAATCTAGTTGAGTGTTCCTAGGGTGAGAAGCTCTTTCCCATTCCCCCCCTCTCTCTCTACCACTCCAAGAAGGGGGCGACCCTTTCTCTCTCTTCTCCCATCCCCAATTTCGAATTTCTCTCTCTCTCTACCCCATTGAATACTCATCAAAGCTCCTCTCCCCTCCCATACTCTATTCAATTGACCCATTACTTCCCCATCTACCAAAGCAACCTTTGGTATTCCTAGGTACCCCTTCACTCTCTCCAAGCCATCTTTCCCCTTCCCAAGCCACCCTTTCACCTCCCTAAGGCCCCAATTGAGTTCCCCACCCCTTGAGGGATGTGCCCCAGCCTCTCCCTCTCCCGCAACCTCCCCTGGTTGCACACCCCATCCTCCCCTTTGGTTTGGTCGACCAAGCCAGCCTTCCACCTCCCACCTTGGCCAGCTGCGCACCCTGCCCACCCTACTCAATCTCCACCTGCTCCAGCCCTCCTAGCTCCGCCCTCTTCACCTCCCAACCTCCTCCATCAACCCTCAAGCATCCCTCTCCACCTCACACAGACCTTAGACCCTTCCCCCTTGTTGAAACTTCGCCCATCCGCACCCCTTTCTACACCGTTTACCATTCAGCTCAGGCCAGTTCGCATGTAGTACATTGAAGGCTCTAGTTGCAGAGTCTGCCCCGCCAACACCTCGACGTTCCAGAAGGCACATGATATATTGATGGAAATCCCTTCAAGTCATCTTCGTAGGCGAGGTGATCCCGCCTCAATCCGAGTTTTGAGCTGTCCAGGAAGATCATTCTCGTTAGGCTGCGCGTCCGGCATCTGGGTGGAGACCAGAACCATAGTGAAAAAGCTCCTGCGGCCACATCCCTATTCCCCTTGGTGCGCCATTTGATAAGGATGAAATACTACCAGTCCTCTGTCCAACGCAGCAAGCGGAGCATCGTTCGGAGTTAGGAGCTTCCGGTTCCATTTAATCTCCCCCAGGTGCGCAGATCAGTCCAGTCAGGGCCTGATCGACACTCCTTCACTCTACGGGCCCTAGCTCTCTGCTCCGACCTCCTCTGACGTTATTTTTGTTTGCTTCTCGAAGAGCACTCTCCCACGGTTGTATCGATATAAGCTGCGTTACCTTCGGAGCTCGGAGTCACTCGGAGCAAGGACATCTTCTAGCGCCTTCGATTCTGGAACAGACAGAAGCTGAACCAAGGAGTCCAGTTCAAGAGCCTTCTTCAGCCTCCGGCGAGCACGCTAAATTCTCCAAAAATTCTGAAGGCTTCCTGGGCCAACCCAGAAAGTTTTGGTGCTGGTCTCGCCCACTTCTGACTTCGGACGGATCTATGGCGGATTCATAAGCGACCCCTTGTCCTGCTAAGACTGAGTGGACAGAACCGTGGGCTCTCTTCTACTTCGGCATTCCCCACCCCACCTGGCCGGCTTAAAGCCCCTCCCTGCGGAAGGTAGTGTTTGTTGTAATCAGTCAACTCCCCACCCCTTGTCCAACCCTCCTGCATGAGGAGTAGTGCATGTAATCAATTAAACAGGGAGAATCTTCATCGACGCAGTATGCGGGGAAACCACACTTCCCCGCTCGCCCACGTCTCCGACCGGGGTCGGTTTCTTCAAACCGGCCAGATAATCTCTCAACCCTTGCTCATATCATAGTGCTTTTTCAATTAATATCCTCCAACGCTTCGCTGGAGTGTAAGAGAGCGCCCGGTCCTAAAGCACCCTCACTTTCGAGTGACCACCGTGGAGGGAGAGAGTGATCCGAGTCCCTTGTGGCACTCGGTCAGCCCATTAATTCGGGCTTCCACATCTTTGGGGGTGAACACATTCATAACCTTGCTGGCCCTCTACCAGCAAGGGTCTAGTCCCACCACCCTTGACTCGGCATCATCGAGTCACCCATGGGTTGAGTGCCCGCACCGGTGAGCTGCCGTCAACGATAGTGTCTAAATTGTGAATTGTGCTTGTGATGGATAAGTTCGAGGGTTCTTTGTCTAGTTGCTACATTTCATAAGTCGTTTCATATCAATTGGTATCAGAGCAAGTTTTAGACTTATCTCTACTAAGTCTAGTCCTAGGGCCATTGCATTATCACCCGGTGCATCACCTTTGTCCACTAGAATAGCCACCTCATACCTGTCACATCCTTCTTCTTCGTCTTTCCTGAGGGATCCCAAACCCCATGGGATTCCCGCTGCCAACAAGGTTGACCGCATCAACTCCTTCATGAAGGCCATGCCCATCATTATTGGACGGCTTGATGACATCGATGCCCGACTTGGTCGACTTAGGAGAAATGGTCTTGCGCCAAGAGTTAATGGGAGTGCCCCTCTAGAACACGTGGATAGTCCTCTTTTAAAACTCTTAAAACTCAAAACCCCACCTTTGACGGATGCCACACTCCAAGCCATTATCTAGAGTGGGAAGCTTCGGTGGGCCAATTATTTCAATGGTACACCATGACCGAGGAGAAGAAAGTGAACCTATCCAAAATGCACCTTTCCAAGAGAGCCAGCGATCATTTGTAAACTATTGAATGTGTAAGGAGGCTCCGCAGGAAAGCCCCAATTGCCACTTGGGAAGAAATGAAGGCCAAACATAGAGAAGCCTACACTCCCCAACACTCCCCTTCCCACCCAGCTAACCAAAGCCCAAGGAGCACTACCACTCCTCCACACTCACCCTCTCCATTCCCACCCAGTCAACACAAGACCTCCCTTAGGGCCCAAATTCCACCACTCTCAATAATTCCAACCCCGATCACCACCACCAATTCTCCCCAAATCCAAGGATGACCCACTTCCATCCCTCCACAACCGGCCGATCCCAAGGGCAAGAGACCCTTAACCGACCCGGCTCCCCCCATGATGACCACCACTCCCCAACCCAAAGTCACTCACCCAACCCTCACCATTCAAACCCAAGTGGACCCCGTGTCTACTCCTCCACCTAGGCCCATGACGGACACCACCCCCAATCCACAATCCATCTCCAAACCCATACCCCACAAGCCTTCTTGGTCCCCACCAATGCCCCTCCATCATCCCCAAAAAGGGACGCACCCCCCAAATTCAATCAACCCAAACCTCCTCACCTAACCCACCTTCCTCTTCCAACCCCAATCCTACCCCAACCTAGGCCTCCACTACTTCCCCTAATCCCAAATCAAGTTTCCCTTTACCCTCCACCCCGGGTGCACCATACACCAACCTTCATCACCCCACCCCCAAAAGACCCTCACAACCCGCTTTAAAGAATAAACAAGGCCATGAGTGAACATGAGGAGACCACGGCCCACAAGACCGAATCCCCGGGAATGAACACCAACCCAAAGCCTTCCCCACCCTTTGAGGAAATCCATACTCATATCAATAAAGAAAAAGGACATCAACTCATCCCCGTCCCAATTAACCCATACCTCCCCAAGCCAATCAATTTCAACCAAAAGGTGGTGACCATAGGAGAACTCATCATCAAATGGCTCAAGCAAAATCCCATCCCTCCTGCCTTGAACTTACAAATCCCAACCTTGGAGCACCCTTTCCACTTAGTACCCATTAACTCCTCCCACACCACATTCCAATCCTCCTATGAGGTGAAGACTTTGGATGATCTTATCAAAGGTCTAGAATGGCAACTTGAGCTGAATAGCATGTTGGCTTTGGGAATCGACCGACCTAAGGGGCTTGACCTCACTCACCTATGTGTCGGGTCCATCACCTCAGTCTGCACTATGGGTTGCTACACTAGTGACCTCCCTTTTCTTCTCCCTACACCCGAGGAACCCGACCTTATTCACAAACTAGAATTTTTTGTCTCGGGTAGAAAGCCAAGCCCTCCCCTCATGGCCGACCCACCCACTAAGAACTTTGGCCCAATTATTTCTTTAGAGGAGGATGACCCACCACCATTTCAGGACCTTGAGGACATAGAATACCTCTTCCTTGGCAACCCATTCCATGACCCCTTTGACCCCTCCCAATGGAAGCCAAGGAACCCATGGGACCTAACCACCTTACCCACCACCCACCTTTTCCTACCCCAACCCACCATGTTGGACCCAATCCACCCCTTCCTAGACTCAGGTTACACCATGGGAGCTGTGACTCTAGGCAAAACACACATAGGGATTAAGGAGGAGCCTCTCTCCCAGATGTCCACCTTCCTGGATCCCTACGACCCTTTCGAGTGGAAGCTCAAAGGCCACCCCACCACCCCACACAAGGAAGTCATCTATGGGAAAGGAATTCCTATTGAAGAGGCGAGATCTCGCGCTGAGTCGTGAGCGGGCTATGGATCACCAGAAGATGAATCTGCAAGAGAGGGAAACGTATTAGAGGGCCCAGGGGATCTCCCTGGGGGAAAACCCTCCGATGGCTAAGTCAGTAGAGCTATGGTGGAAGCGATAATGGGGGGAGGAGAGAGCTGATGGGCGAGAATCCTCTCCACCAGAGGGTGAAGCGAATCGTGCTCAAGGGCTTAGGGTGTGTGAATGCCTTGTTTCTCTTACCTTTTTCCGGAGGGTATCCCTTGCTTAAATAGTGTGCCACCTTCAAGAGTCCTGCAAGCTGAGGGGTTCCCGGCGGGAGTTACGTCTTTAACGGGGCTTTCATGGCCTGATCGTGGGAACGTTATCCCCTCGGAGTCCGACGGCTCCCCTGACTCTCCCGCTGGCGGGGGACTCTGAACGGTTGCACATGTGGATAATCAACCGGCCTTACCGAGCCTCGGGGATGCTAGCTCTTGTCCGAGCGATAGGCATGGCCCGGCGAAGGTGGGGTCGGATAGGTCGGCTAGAGCCTATCTCTCTCGGACGGGGAGAGGGCTTTAGGTCGGACCTTCCTTGGGACCTGACCGTTGTCTCGGGCCCTCCGAGCCTAGAAGGCCGCCGAGGAGAGTTAGTTCCTCGAGTCTTATTTATTGGGCTTTTCTTCCCTAAGTGGGCCTTGTGGGCTATCACTCGGGTGGGCTCGCCTGGTTGGACCTTGTGGGTCTTGTTGGGCTGCCTTTGTGGTGGGCTGCGGAAATCCCCCTCTCCACTTGTCCCCCTCCTACTCCCGAGCCAAGGAGGCTCGGATGAGTAGTTTTTCGAGGCTTTGGACCGGCGTGGCTCAGGTGGGTGGAATTCCGTTGGCGTTATGGAGCCGCTTATAGCGATCGCAG
This sequence comes from Amorphophallus konjac, assembly GCA_022559845.1. NCBI lineage: Eukaryota > Viridiplantae > Streptophyta > Magnoliopsida > Alismatales > Araceae > Amorphophallus > Amorphophallus konjac. The sequence goes on along the minus strand of CM040118.1, from coordinate 270,183,968 downwards.
AGGCCCGTAATGATGATCCTGACGGATTCGAAACGAAGGGGCCCCCCTTTTTCTCGGAGCACGAAACGGCGTGCCGCCACCCTCAGGGGTTTTTAGGGGGCGCTGTTCATCGTTCTAGGCTTCCAGGGTTTTAGGCTTTCCTTGCTTCTTGATGCGCCGTGAGAGCACAGCGGAGACGCGGAGCCTTGCGGCGGCGTTCGTGGAGTTGGCGAGGATAACCGCAGAGGCGGTCCGGCAACTTCCTTCTCCCCCGGAGTCTTCGAGCTCGTACGAGGGATCTTCCCCCGACTCGATGGCGGATCAGAGTCTGGAGCTTGTGCCGGAGAGGCGGGAACCCGTCCCCAACTACAGTGAGTTGGGGGAAGCGGAGGTGCGGAGGCGGGAGCATCGTTTTCGCCTGCCTCTCAGATACAGCTTTGCTGCCGCCGCTCCGCACGAGACGAGTCTAGATGATCACGGGGAGCACATTTGCACCTTTCTTCTGGCTTGGAAGAGCGGATTTCGTCTCCCTTTTGATCCTTTCGTGCTGCAGCTTCTTAATTTTTTTCGGTTGGCGCCTATTTAGTTGGTGGCCAACTCATATCTTCTGCTCTCGGCCTTCCGGATTCTTTGTCGTCAGCACGACATTTTTCCTTCCTTGGACCTCTTCCATTTCTTCTTTGAGTTGAAAGCGCACCCGTCGGCGGGGAAAGGCTTCTACTTCATCCAGGCGCGGAGGAATGGGAGCTGCATCTCACTTGCGGCGAAGGACTCCTCGCACAAGGGGTGGAAGACCCACTTCTTCTGGGTGAAGGCGGTGGCGACGGACGAGATCTGGAGATGTCGGACCTCACCCAACTTTCATCCGAATCTGCCCCCTCGCTAGGAGGAATTCCCTCCCCACGTGGAGCAGCAGGCTGCCCGTCTACTGGAGGACCGTCGATCGACCGAGGAGCTGGTGACGCCGAAGAACATCGAACGGTGTCTTCTCTCGCGGTTGACGTCGACAGGTACAGCTCTTGAGGCTCTTTTTCTGGGGTGGTAGCTCCTTTCCTCCTCCTGACTGGGGCTTCTCCTTGATGCAGACGTGAGGCGGGAGCCTCTGGAGGAGGCGGCCGAGGTCATCGATCTGGGAGATGACTCAGCAGCCGATGAACCTGATGCCTCGGCGGGTCGCGCCCAGGCCCGAGACAAGGGCAAGGGGGTGGCCCCCGAGGGGTCTTCTCGATCGACCGGCCTGAAGCGCAAGGATCCCCTGGTGGGGAAACTGCGGGAGGCCGTGAAGGCCAGGAAAAGGGCCAAGAATGCTGGCCTTTGTACCACCGTCGGGGGCGATTCTGGCTCGGTGACGCTCCCCCCTCGGGGGCAGGATGGGGCCGACCCCTCCGGGCTGGCTCTCCCATCCGCCGGGCGAGAGGGGGCCGAGGAGACCAGGGGCCCCTCAGAGGGAGGTGATGGGTCGGCTCTCCCCTCTGCGGGGGCAGAGGGGGCCGATGCCGGTGTGGCCGGCGGTGGGACCGAGGGATCGGTCGGCGCGGATGGGGGTTCGCCCGCGGGGGCGTTGCAGCCCCACGTGCCGGAAGTTTCTGGTGCGGTCGATCCCGCGGCGCCGGTCGAGGGTGGGGGATCGCCCGGGGAGGCGTCGCAACCCCAACTGACCATGGCGCACGGGGCGGTCAGCTTCGCTGCCCGAACAGGGTCTTCTGGCGGGGTGCCCAGGGTGGAGCGGTCCCCTTTGCCGGAGCCTCTGGACAGGCTCGGTATCTCGGGTGACTTGTACCGGTTCTGCCGGTCGATCACCGAGAGGACGAGGGGGGGAGAAAGGCGCAACACTCCCGCCGGGGTCCTTGATGTCCTGATGGAGGGCGGCCTGGTCATAGCTCGGACAGCAGCCGTGATGGCCGAGGCGCACGCCCGGACCGAGGCGGAACGGTCGAGGCTTGCCTAGACCCTTGGTGGATGCGAGGGAAAACTAGCCCGGCTCGAGGGGGAGCATGAGGGGCTCCGGTGGGAGTTCCTCGCATTCAGGGAGTTGGCGTGGTCGAGCCGACGGGAAGCCGAGGCGCTGGCCGAGCAGCTAGCAAGGGCCCAAGAATCGCTCGAGAGGAAGAGCAAACGTCTAGAAGATGAGCGTCAGCGTCGCGTCGAGCTGGATGGCCTCTGGGAGCTTGAGCGCGGCGAGCTACAGGATCGGGCGGAGGACGCGGAGCGCCTTCATGCTGAGGCCGAGGCGGACCGAGCCCGGGCGGAGGGCCGGACGATCGAAGCCGAGCGGAGGATGACCGAGCTAGAGGAGCGTCTGGCGATGGCGGAAGAGCGTGCGGCCGAGGCGGAGCGGGCTCGGGTTGAGCTTGTCGGATGGGTAGGGCAGGTCGAGGCGGAGGCAATCGAGCGTTACAAAGGCTCGGAAGCTTACTCGGCTGACTTGATTAAAGCTGCCCTCCCCTACTACGAGGTAGCGCTCCGCCGGGGTGCTCGAAAGGGATTCAGGCAGGGCTATCGCCGGGCGATGAGCTATGCCAATGAGCACCTTACCGGGGGCAATTTTCCTTACGGCCAGAGTTATGACTCGGATGAGTCAGTTTCCAACTCCTCATCCTCGGCCGGGGAAGAACCGGAGGAGTCACCTCCAGCGGGGTCACCAACTCCGGAGGCTCCGGGAGGGCTCACGACCGGGACAGTTCTCGCACAGGCGAGGTCAGTGTCCGGGCCGGCCATCACCGAAGGTACCGGGGGTGACGCGTCCCCTACTGCTGTTCCTGAGCTTCAAAGTGGGCCCGAGGCCTGATGTATTTTACTTTATTTTGCCCCTTCCCCTTTTTGTCTATTTTTCCTTTTGTAAGAGGACTTCTTTATGGGAGGCAATAAAGAACTTACTTTGTTTGATCACTATCTTTGCCGTGAATTGGCTGGCGTATCGGGGGTAGTTGGAAAGTGCCGATATTCTTTACACCGTTTTCGCATGCCGATTCGGGAGACTTCTGGTGGGGCGTCCTTTCATTCCACCATGCTTTGAAAGTTGAGGCGCTTCGCGAATCCCGCTAGGGCGGGGACCGAGGAATTGGAGGTGACCTTCCAGGGGAGATCCTGTAGCGTGTTTTCGAGGGGGGAGTCATTTAAGGCGCGTGGCCTCCCTTGGCCTATAAAAAGGACCGAAGGGTGCTCCTTCCCTCTTAACACTTAGGACTCTCGCCGGCGGTCTGCTCTTATTCCCTCGTTTTCGCTCTGCGTTGCGCCGCCGCGATCGGAGCATGGAGGACCCTTTAGAAGGTGACGCCGCAGACGACGGGGAGCGGCCAGTTCCAGCTGTCCTGGAATATCGGTCGGATCCCACGGTCGCTGTGTGTGCATGAGATGGGTCCGACGGTCACCGCGCGGATCTGGAGAGGGCTTCGACGTGTGGGGGCACGCCATTTGCCTCTTCTTGGCTCCAGCGAGGCTTCCGGGCGAACGCCGAGATGGAGGGCGGATGGGGGAGTTAGGGATGTCGGCAGCCATTCCCCTCCGTGGGAGGGGAGGATGCGGCTCACCTCTGTCCGCAGCCTCTTTCTCTCTCTTTTGTTCTTCATTTCTTTCACTCTTCGGGGGCTGCTTGCTTTCTGTTCGCCTCCAAGAAGTTGGTGGATTGGCAGAGAGGAGACCTTCACGGCGCTTCTTTTTCCAGGTTGTTGCCAACTTGGAAGGTAGCCTTCCTCGCGTGAAAGGTGGCCTTCTCCTTGTCATCCCTCTGCCACCCTTGTCACGGTCCACCTGAGCCAACTGGGTCGACCATCTCTTGTCTGAGCCAGTTTCTACGCGAGGCAGAGTCAGTGGCTGGATGCGAGAAGGTCAAGACCGGGTCGGCCGGGCGATGGCTGTCTACCGTGGTGCTAGATGGATTTTTGCTTTTCACTATGTAATGTATTGGCAGTTGCCTTTCTGATGTACCAACAATTATCTTGAATGAATGCAAAAAGGGGGTTTTATTTTACCCGATTTGTTGATACAGTTTTCAGAAATAAAATCTGCGTAGTGTGGTTGCGTTCCGTGTCCGGGGAATGGGTTCCCCTTCCATTGTGGCCAACCTGTACGCACCTTTCCCGAGCATCTCGATCACTTGGTAGGGGCCTTCCCAGTTGGGGGATAGCTTGCCCGCCGCCTCCAGTGGTCGAGAGGCTTCGGTCTTCCTGAGGACGAAGTCCCCTGGTCAGAATTGTCTACCCCGGACCTTGGCGTTGTAGTACCGAGTGAGGCGGCGCTGGTATTCCGTAGCTCGGACGTTCGCGATCTCTCAGAGTTCGTCTGCCAGGTCGAGGTTCTCGAGCAACTTCTGCTCGTTTGCCTCGGGCGAAAAGCTGATCACTCGGAGAGACGGATTGGCGATCTCTAACGGAACGACGGCTTCGGTGCCATATACCAGCTGAAAAGGGGTCTCACCGGTTGCCGTCCTGGGGGTCGTTCGGTGCGACCATAGTACGTTAGGTAGTTCCTCGAGCCAGCTACCCTTAGCCTTGCCGAGTCTAGTTTTTATGCCCTTCAAGATGGTTTTGTTGGTATTTTCAACCAGCCCGTTGGCCTGAGGGTGGGCGACCGAAGTGAAGTGGTTGCGGATATTTAGGTTGGCGCATCTATCTCAGAAGTACCGAGAGTCGAATTGCCGCCCGTTATCGCTCACTATCACTCGGGGGATGCCAAAGCGACAGATGATCGATTTCCAAGCGAAGCCCCAGGTGACTGTCTCGGTGATCCTTGCTGTAGCTTCAGCCTCGATCCACTTGGTGAAGTAGTCGATGGCGACGATGATGAACTTCTTCTGGGATTGAGCCGTTGGGAATGGCCCAAGGATGTCGATCCCCCACCGAGCGAAAGGGTAGGGCTCGGTAAGGGTGATATGTTCCGTGGCCGGCTGATGGACCAAATGGTCGAACCGCTGGCAACGGTCGCACTGTTGTACGTAAGCCGTGCAGTCGCGCTGTAGGGTAGGCCACCAGTACCCCTGCCTTAGCAGGATTCTGGCCAGCGACTGACCTCCTGAATGTGCTCCACACAGGCCTTGATGAATCTCTTCAACAGCTTGGCTTGCTTCGTCGGGACCGAGACACTTCAGAAGGGGCCCGGAGAACGATCTTCGGTAGAGAACGTTGTCGAGGATGACGAAGCGACGAGCTTGGTACTTCATTCGGCGGGCTTCCCGAGGGTCGGAGGGCTCTTGGGAGTCCCGTAGCCAGGACAGGTAGGGGCTGCCAGTCACCGAGAGTGGCCGAGTCAATGGCGAGGAGCTCCGAGTGATAGTGAGCGATAATGGGACAGATGAAGAGGCGAGATCTCGCGCTGAGTCCTGAGCGGGCTATGGATCACCAGAAGATGAATCTGCAAGAGAGGGAAACGTATCAGAGGGCCCAGGGGATCTCCCTGGGGGAAAACCCTCCGATGGCTAAGTCAGTAGAGCTATGGTGGAAGCGATAATGGGGGGAGGAGAGAGCTGATGCGCGAGAATCCTCTCCACCAGAGGGTGAAGCGAATCGTGCTCAGGGGCTTAGGGTGTGTGAATGCCTTGTTTCTCTTACCTTCTTCCGGAGGGTATCCCTTGCTTAAATAGTGCATCGCCTTCAAGAGTCCTGCAAGCTGAGGGGTTCCCGGCGGGAGTTACGTCTTTAACGGGAGCTTTCATGGCCTGATCGTGGGAACGTTATCCCCTCGGAGTCCGGCGGCTCCCCTGACTCTCCCGCTGGCGGGGGACTCTGAACGGCTGCACATGCGGATAATCAACCGGCCTTACCGAGCCTCGAGGATGCTAGCTCTTGTCCGAGCGATAGGCATGGCCCGGCGAAGGTGGGGTCGGATAGGTCGGCTAGAGCCTATCTCTCTCGGACGGGGAGAGGGCTTTAGGTCGGACCTTCCTTGGGACCTGACCGTTGTCTCGGGCCCTCCGAGCCTAGAAGGCCACCGGGGAGAGTTAGTTCCTCGAGTCTTATTTATTGGGCTTTTCTTCCCTAAGTGGGCCCTGTGGGCTATCACTCGGGCGGGCTCGCCTGGTTGGACCTTGTGGGTCTTGTTGGGCTGCCTTTGTGGTGGGCTGCGGAAATCCCCCTCTCCACCTATGTATTGGCACATCACACCACTTGGCATGAATAGTAAGTCTGGTCCTTTCATTCATGACACCCACATATCAAGTCGGATGCATGATTGGTCTATATATGGGTGTAACGGTCGTCCCCCATTCATCATTGGTCACACACATGATAGGTCCGCATTCGGATGCCCTGGCCCCCCAATTTTCAAAACCCTTGATAGGGAGTCTAGACATGCTTGGTCTACTTTTGGTTGCCCAGGTCCACCCATCACCCCTAGGAGGTCAGCACTCACAAAATTGCATGAAAACCTTCGCAAGCACATCAGCAAAAACAATGAGACTTACAAAAGACAGGTAGACTCTCACCGATGCCACCAAGAATTCCATGTGGGTGATTTTGTGATGGTGAGGATTGAAAGGCTTTCCCCGGGAGCTATCTCAAAACTGAGGCCTCATGGGGCTAGTCCCTTCCAGGTTCTGAGGCGCATTGGCACGAATGCTTATGAATTAGACCTCCCCGAGGATTACAGAGTAAGTCCCACATTTAATGTGGCTGACCTGGGGCCATATAGGGGCCCCACGGTGGTACCGAGTGAGGATGTTGAGCCCATTCCCTTCTTTGAGAGAGCACCCACCCATGAGAGAAAGCCACCAACCAAGAGAGACTAGCGCGAGCAGGTTGAGCGGATATTGGATGAACATGTCACTACCACCAGGAGCAAGGCGTATGAGCTCTACCTTGTTAGGTGGAAGGGTCGGCCTCCATCGGCAGATTCGTGGGAGGCCCTACTATAGCACTCTTAGAGCAGGGAGGACTCTTACTCGACAGAGTTGAGTTCTCCGCACCCCGGGAGTATGATGGGCACATCTCCCGCCACTTCATCTTTTCCAGGCCCCAATAATCGTCGATGGCGTATGGTCTTGATTTGCCTCTTTATTTCGAGTCATATGATGTATTTTTTTCCCTTATGTGAGTCTTGTCATGTAATTTCCCTTTGTATTTGAGTCATGTGCCTAGGTTAGCATGTTATTTACCAATGTTTAGAGTCAAATGGGCCTCTAATCCATCAATTGGACCCATTGAGCCACCCTTGGACATGCTGGGTCTTTGGTGTAAATGTCAAGGGTATTATGGTCATGTAGAATGTTGGGCTCCTATAAATAGGACCCCAACCCCATTGTGAAAACTAATGAATAGTTGAATGAAAATTTGAAATCCAGTTGAGTGTTCCTAGAGTGAGAAGCTCTTTCCCATTCTCCCTCTCTCCCCTCTCTCTCTCTACCAATCCAAGAAGGGGGCGACCCTTTCTCTCTCTTCCCCCATCCCCAATTTTGAAGTTCTCTCTCTCTCTCTACGCCATTGAATACTCATCAAAGCTCCTCTCCCCTCCCCATACTCTATTCAATTCTCCCATTACTTCCCCATCTACCAAAGCAACCTTTGGTATTCCTAGGCACCCCTTCACTCTCTCCAAGCCATCTTTCCCCTTCCCAAGCCACCCTTTCACCTCCCCAAGGCCCCAATTGAGTTCCCCACCCCTTGAGGGTGGTTCCCGAGCCTCTCCCTCTCCCCCAACCTCCCCTGGTCGCACACCCCATCCACCCCTTTGGTTTGGTCGACCAAGCCAGCCTTCCACCTCCCACCTTGGCCAACTGCGCACCCTGCCCACCCTGCTCAATCTCCACCTGCTCCAGCCTCCTAGCTCCGCCCTCCTCACCTCCCAACCTCCTCCATAGACCCCCTAGCATCCCCCTCCACCTCCCATAGCCCTTAGACCCTTCCCCCTTGTTGAAACTTCACCCATCCCCACCCTTTTCTACACCATTTACCATTCAGCTCAGGCTAGTTCGCAGGCAGTATTGAATGCCCTTGTTGCAAAGTCTTCCCCGCCACCACCTCGACGTTCTAGAAGGCATACCATATATTTCTGGAAAGCCCTCCAAGTCATCTTCGTAGGCGAGGCAATCCGGCCTCAATCCGAGTTTGGAGCTGCCAGGAAGATCGTTCTCGTCAGGCTGTGTGTCTGGCATCCGGGTAGAGATCAGAACCACAGTGCAAAATCTCCTGCGGCCACATCCCTGTTCCCCTTGGTGCGCCATTTGAGCGGGACAAGTTACTACCAGTCCCCTGTCCAACGCAGCAAGCGGAGCATCGTTCAGAGTTTGGAGCTCCCCGTTCCATTTAATCTCCCCTAGGTGCGTAGATCAGTCCAGTCAGGGCCTGACCGACACTCCTTCACTCTACGGGCCCTAGCTCTCTGCTCCAACCTCCTCTAGCATTCTTTTTAGTTGCTTCTCGTAGAGGACCCTCCCACAGTTGTATCGATATAAGTTGCGTCACCTTCGGAGCTCGGAGTCACTTGGAGCGAGGACATCTTCCAGCGCCTTCGATTCTGGAACAGGCAGAAGCTGAACCAAGGAGTCCAGTTCAAGAGCCTTCTTCAGCCTCCGGCGACCACGCTAAATTATCCAAAAATTTTGAAGCCTTCCTGGGCCAACCCAAAAAGTTTTGGTGCTGGTCTCGCCCACTTCTGACTTTGGACGGGTCCGTGGCGGCTGCAACAGTAACCTCATGTCCTGCCAAGACTGAGCGGATAGAACCGCGGGCTCTCTTCTACTTCGGCATTCCACACCCCGCCTGGCCGGCTTAAAGCCCCTCCTGGCGGGAGGTAGTGTTTGTTGTAATCACTCAACTCTCCACCCCTTGTCCAACCCTCCTGCGTAAGGAGTAGTGCATGTAATCATTTAAACAGGGAGAAGCTTCATCGACGTAGTGTGCGGGGAAACCACACTTCCCCGCTCGCCCACATCTCCGACCGGGGTCGGTTTCTTCAAACCGGCCAGGTAATCTCTCAACCCTTGCTCATATCCTAGTGCTTGTTCAATTAATATCTGCCAATGCTCCACTGGAGTGTAACAGAGCGCTCGGTCCTAAAGCACCCTCGCTTTCGAGTGACCACCGTGGAGGGAGAGAGTGATCCGAGTCCCTTGTGGCACTCGGTCAGCCCATCAATTCGGGCTTCCACATCTTTGGAGGGGAACACATTCATAACCTTGATGGCCCTCTACCAGCAAGGGTCTAGGCCCACCACCATCAACTCGGCATCATCGAGTCACCCTTGGGTTGAGTGTGTGCACCGGTGAGCGGCCGCCAACGATAGTCTCTAAATTACGAATTGTGCTTGTGATGGATAAGTCCGAGGGTTCTTTGTCTAGTTGCTACATTCCATAAGTCGTTTCACATCAGTTAAGGTCTATGCATATCATACATGGTCGATGCTTGTCAATCAGGATAGCAACCTAAGGTCGATGCACCTCAGTTAGTTCAGGAGACAGGTCGGTGCAGCTGAGCAACTTATGCCAACAAGGTCGGTTCACTTTAAGCAAATCAAGAAGATGGTCGATGCAGACATTTAGGCGCTAACAGGTCTGAAGACCCAGTCCCTATTTCACAACTTAAAATCAGACCCGATTGGAAAACCAAAACTAGCAAGAGAATGGCACTTGATCCAAGAAAAGATGGGATGCCTTTTTAGAGGTTTCCAGAGGAAGAATATTCTTCTGCCAGGTGGACCAATGGGTTTTCACTAGGTTTTCTACCTCACCTTTTTCGGAGCCCCTGTTCTATTTAAAGACCCTCTCATTCTTCGAGGGAGATGCTGGAAAGCTGCAGAAAGCTGCGAGAGCTCCTGCTGTGTGAAGATCCCATTTGAAAAGAGAGCAGCGCTAGAAAGAAGAGAGAGAGTGAGAAAAGAAATATTGAGAGTAGCCAGCCATCTCGATTCAAAGTGCTTCTACGAAGCTACATCTTGTTTCTATTTTCAGTTTCTATTTTTCCATTTTCTTCACATCGTGGTTTATCGTTTTGATCCCTCCAAGTATCCTTGGAGGAAGGGAGATTGAGGTCTCCGATTGTGAGTGACGGGGTGTATCTCACGGGTTGCCTCTATGGATTCAGAGGAAAGGAGGTTTTCCTCCAGTTCTGGACTTGTGGGTAGCAAGCCCAAGTGCTAAGTTTCTATGGGTAGCAGAACTTGGGTTGAGGGATTTGTCTCCCTCTGATTTCAAGCTGTGAGCTAGCCTTTTGTCACAGACTGAGTCTGCTTGATGGTTTTTCTTTGTGCAAGGAATCCTCGCTCAGTGTGAATGAGGGGTGGACGTAGATTGCATTGTGCAATCGAACAACCAAAAAAATTACTATTGTGCAATCGAACAACCAAAAAAATTACTTTGGCATATTGTGTGGTTTGCATTGTTAGATTTTTCCTTGAGTGACTTCCCTGCAGCAAGTGGTATATCAAAAGGTCCAGTCGGAAGGATAGGCCTGGCCTGTCTAGAAAGCTGCCCTTGCGTGAGGAGACTTCCTAGCCCAACCTCCGCCTAGTATCACATTGGCTGTTTCGTAAATCTCTTTGTGGGTTTCACACTCATCTTGCTTGCTGACGTTGTTAAACGAGGATATTCATCTTATAGTTTTATTGCCCGTCACTTGTTTGATCTCATATCTGATTCATTTCTCTGAGTTATATATGCAACTATCTTATCTGCTTAATTGTCTTATTGAGTATTGGAGCTATTCACATATTCAATTTAGGCAATATGAATTCTCTGCTTGAACTGCTCCTGGTTTACCGCGAATTATGAGTGATCTATTCATCCCCCCTTCTAGATCACACTCTTCATGTCTGTCAATTGGTATCAGAGCAGGTTTTCCATCATGTGGTCCAACGACCAGGAAAGACCTGAAACAAGCAACCCAAGTTGCTACATAGCTGAAGGGCACTCAATAAACAGGCCTCCTTTCTTAAATGGTACTAACTACTTATATTGGAAGAACATGATGGAGGTATTTCTACCCGCTCAGAGCCATGAACTGTGGAGGGTCATCACCACCGGACCATTCGAGCTTCCTGAAGATGAAAGCACTTGGAGCAGGGAGAAAATCCATGTATCAGCTGTGAATTGGACAGCAATGAGCATCTTGCAGTGTGCTGTGCATCCATGGGAGTATTCTAGAATCTCAGCATGCAAAATAGCCAAGAAAATGTGGGATGAGCTTCAATTGCTTTATGAAGGTACATCACAAGTGCGAGTCACGAAGGTAAACATGCTTACCTCTGATTATGAATTGTTTAGAATGAAACCCGAAGAGACTATATCAGAGATGTATGCTAGGCTCTAACATATCTCCAATAGCTTGAAGTCTCTGGGTATGCAGATCTAGGAAAGTGACTTAGTTAGGATGGTTTAAAGGTCTTTGACCCCGATGTGGCACATAAAGGCCACTGTAATAGAAGAATCTAGGGACCTGTCCACTATGACAATCTCAGAATTGATAGGCTCCCTGATGGCCTACGAGATTAACCTTAAGAGGATCAATGAAGAAAACAAGAAAGGGAAAACCATAGCCCTTAAGGTTTCCAGAAGTTGTGGAGAAAGCAGTGAGGAGTATGAAAACCTCTCGGATCTTGATGATGAGCAGCAGGCCATGCTTACCCGGTAGTTTCAGAAACTCTTGAGGTCTAGAGGTAAAAACTTTAGGAGAAGGAGACCTCAACAAGCTGGTAAGAGTACCGATTTTAAATTCAATAAAAGTAAAAATGTTGAAGAGATTACTTGTTTTCACTGTAAGAAGCCAAGACATATGTAGAACGAATGTCCAGAGCTCATGAAGAACAATGAGAAATTACAGAGAAAGAAGCCTAAGGCTATGGTCTACACATGGAGTGACGAGGAGGAAGACCCTGAAAGTGGATCTTCAGAAGAGGAAGAGCAAGGGATATGCCTTATGGCCAACAATGACAAAGAGGTTACCAACATCTTTGAGAACTTTTCCATTGATGACTGGGAAGATGTGTATGGTGAACTTCTAGGTAAGTTTAACACATTATGTAAAGACCATAAGCTGTTAAAAAGGAAATTGAATACTGCAATTTAAGATCAAGTTCAGAATGCAAAAGAAAAACAAAAATTCAAGGAAAAATTAGATGAGTTGAATTCACTCAGGAAAGAAAACGAAGACCTGAAATCTTAAAACAAAAAGATTCAAAAACAACTCGATGAATTCACGCTAAAACTTCAAGAAATCCAAAGTGAAAACAAGTTGATCATTGAAAAAAATGAAGCTATTAAAAGCGTGAACTCTGAACTTCAAGAAAATTGTGAAAAAGTGCGAAGAGAATAGGAAGATAAACAAACCACTCTAGAGAAAATTGTTCAAGGAAAAACTAACCAGGATACCATGCTAGGTATGAGAGTTAACTTTAACAAAGAGGGTCTAGGCTATGATCCAACACAAAAAATCCTTTGAGTTTACAACCGTCACATTCTGTCCAGGAAAAGGGAAGGAGAAACTGGATACACCATCCAGCTCCAATAATAATCAGAATGTCCAGCAACCAAGGACAATGAAGTTCATAAAAGCTAATTCAACAAACCATGTCGGACAACAAACTAAAATTCAAAAGAACTCAGCTGGGCAAGCTGCCTTGCCTCGACACAACACTCCCATGCCCCAGAACAAAACTGTTAACAGGTCAAAGCATGTGACCCAAAACAGAAACCCATCAATTTACAAAAACATGGGCCAATATAGAAAATACTGGGCAAATTTTGTCCATCCACATAGATTTTTTAATGAGTATGCTCTTCCTAGACAGAATGGGTACAAAAGATACCCAAGAAATGAACAGTCCACAGACTGGAATAGATTCCATTTTAATAGGTCAAGTGGACAAAATTTTGCTCATAACTTCAACAAAATTGTTAACAAGAAGCAAAAAATAACCTTGAAACAATATTGGATTCCAAAAAACCTACTTAAAGATTTGAATAATGTCTTTGGACCCAATCTGCTTGATTTTTTTTCAGGTTAGTCTGGCAGCTCTAAATAGCAGATTGTACTTAGATAGTGGCTGCTCCAGACATATGACTGGAGATTAAAACAAATTCAGTAAGCTCCAGCTGAAGGAAGGAGGTCTTGTCAAATTTGGAGAGAAAAATAAAGGTAGAATAATCGGTTCAGGAACCATAGGTAAGCTCCCCTCCAACGTTGTTGAGAAAGTTCTCTTAGTAGAAGGCTTTGAACATAATTTGCTTAGCATTAGTCAGTTGTGTGAGAAAGGTCACCAAGTTGTTTTTGATAATCACTCTTGCAAAATTTTTGAAATAAATTCAGATAAAGTAAAATTTGTAGGACACAGAGTCAATAATGTCTACATTGTAGACTTGAATGAAAATTCTTAAATCCAATTTGTGTTTGTCTGCCAACTTAGAGAACAATGCTTTTAATTGGCATAAGAGGTTAGGCCATGCTAGTTATAGCACCCTCAATAAACTAGTCAAGCATGATCTAGTCAGAGGTATGCCCAAAATAAGATTCACTGAAAACTCAAAAATGTGTAATGCATGTGCTTTGGATAAACAGACCCGAGCTTCTTTCAAACTTAGCACAGAACCTCTGTCCTCTAGGCCATTAGAATTTTTGCTCATGGATCTTTTTGGTCCCTCTCGATCAATGAGTTTCAATGGTAAAAGATTTGGATTTGTTATTGTATATGACTTTACCTGTTTTGCATGGATTTATTTTCTAGCTCACAAAAATGATGCATTCAATAAGTTCAAACTATTTTTCAATAAAGTAAAGCAAGAGGGTAAGCATAAAATCTGCACAATCCAATCTGACCATGGGGGGGAATTTGAAAATTCCATGTTTTCTGATCTGTGTGATAATGAAGGACTGACTCATAGATTTTTTTCTCCTAGAACTCTAGAGCAGAATGGCATTATGGAGAGAAGAAACCGAACCATAGTTGAAATGGCCAGAACCATGCTAGTGGAGAGTCACCTACCTAGAAAATTTTGGGCTGAGACGACGAATACATCATGCTACACCATCAACATGGCCATGGTAAGACCCATCCACAAGAAAATCCCCTATGAGCTATTAAAAGGTAAGAAGCCAAATGTGGCTTACTTCAGAATCTTCGGTTCTAAGTGCTTCATTCATAATAATAGTAAAAAGGACCTTGATAGGTTTGAAGCAAAAAGTAGCCCAGGAATCTTTCTAGGATATTCTGAAACATCTAGGGCTTACAGGATTTTCAATATATCTGAACAAACTGTAGAAGAGTCTCCTCATGTTATTTTTAATGAAACCATGAATACTACTGACTTTGAAGATGATGATAGGAAATCAAAACATGAAGGAGAATTTCTAGAAAAAAACCTGAATGAAGAAGCAAAGGCACTTGAATCAACTGCACAAGATGGACCATTTCAGGGTGAGTCAGCTGAACAAGGTGAGTCTTTAACTAACCTCAGATTTTTGAAAGATCATCCTTGTCACACCCCGATGCGGAAAGTCGGTACGCATCAGTTATAATCATTCATGTCAATTAGAGCATTCATGCCACAAGATAACATAGGGTAAGATTCCAATAATAAATAAAAAACAACAACTTTACTTAATAATCAAAGGCACACTTATTACAACGAATCTTGTGGACTTTATTGTCTATTACATCGACTAAAAGAAAGGAAAATTACATGAATCCTGACTCATCATAACTAGGACATTGACTCAAACACACTAAAAGGCTCGCTCCACGGCTACTCCCTCCCGTTCCCATCGGTGTGCATATCCTCATCCATGCTACCTGAAAAGGATTGGAAACAAAAGGGGATGAGCGAAAGCTCAGTAGGAATTACACTCTATCATCAGGGAGAGTTTAAGTAATTAACCATTTTACATATTCATTGATATAAGAATTGAACATAACTGAACAAGTAAATGAACAAAATGATTTAGAGAATGAAATGTAGAGATAACATTCAAATTATTGGCCGACAAGCACGCAAGTACAACAAGTCAAGAGTTTTTCAAGCATGAAATATTTGAATGAATGTCATAGACCACGCATTTAACAAGCACTCGGTGCAATGCCACACCTAGTCATTACAAACTCCCCGGGACAAAAGTACTTTCGGGTGCTCCTCCGAGGACCAGATTGGGCCCTTTAATGATGCCTTGGCATTGGTTAAGTGGATCATCGATCCCGAGTAATTGTCTAGACATTCAAGTAATTCGGCCATGAAGTTTCAAGATTAAGCTCGGAAACCCATCTTCTAAGATAACGAATTTCCCAAATAAATTTGGAAGGAAGAACTAGAATAGGCTCACTGGCCCAATTTAATAGATGATAAGACAGAAAAATAGTCCCGGAGGACTACCGCAATCATTTACTCATCACAAGAATCACGAAGAAAGCACTAAATCAGGGACTGCTTACGGCCCAATAGGGAACCGCAAGGGGAAATAAACGGTCTAACACAAGACCGCCTCATTCCCGCCCACGCTTGCCTCAAAGGGTCAAGCTTGAACGCACAAATAGTCTATCGTTGGACCGCGTGCAGGTTGAAAATGGTCTCTGATGTGACCGCTAAGAAGCCAGACCACCGGAGATCAAAAATCGATTTGAAATAGGTCCCTACTTGACCAGAGGTATGACTTGACCAAGCCGGGGTATGGTCCTCGATCCCAGGGTCAAGTGAGAGGTCTCATTTAGCTAAAAAAAAATCGTGCTTAAAAGCATCTTAAAATTGTATCGGGTCGGACCAACTAACCAGCCCAAAGACAGATCAAACGGTCATAGATATGGCCGCTTGGGTTGGCTTGCGGTCCTAGGCACGACCGCATGCTGTCCCAGACAAGCAGGTCCAGCAACTTGGTCTGCCCATCATGAAATCCTTGGTAAAAGCTTTAATGGTACAACCTACCCGGCATCCTAGTGGGAATCCTAGGCTCGCGGGGACTTACGGAGGCCTTGAAACAAGAACACCTAGTCCAGCGGAAGGAGTATCCGACGGAGAGGCATTCATTACTCAAGATTTAGGCTAACAAAACAAGCGAAAAACGAACGCAATCGGTCCAGTCACTTCCACCGGAGTGGCATGACCTTAAAACAAATTCTAAATTTATTCATGACAGGTATAAGAATTAAACTAAACCATTAAAAAGACATTAATCTACTTCCTTCTTAAATATCACAAAATATATGAAAGATGGACATGAATGGAGCAATTATTAAGGAAAGAGCTACACTTAGTTCATGTATTCTATAAGCCCTAATTTTAGTGCATTTAACCTTGACCAATAAGTGTACTAACCAGATATAACATGCTAGTATATTTTAAAACATGCCACTGAAACATTGTATAAAATGGTCATAGAACAGGCTGCCAGAGGCTATAAGCGGTCAAGAGAAGGGCCACTTACGCACTGAACAACCCCTTTTCATTTTAAAATTCGCTGGCCAGAAATGGTCTATCGTTGGGCCGCTAGACCAGGGCAAACGGTCTATCGTACGACTGCTAGTGGCCTGGCGGTCCCTGGAACGACCGTTTCTTCCAACCTGAGGCCAGAACGTGAAAAACAAGACACCGGTCCAATAAAAGCATGATTAAAACATAGATATAACATGAAAATTAGGCTATTTACTATTAAAATGTAGGTAACTTAAAAATGTACATCATGGCATGGTCAATTTAAGGACTCCACTACAATTACTTGATGTAAACTAAATAGAAAGAATGTGAGTAAAAACCCTAACTGCACGCTCTACATAAAACTAGGAATACACCCAAATTACATAGCCAAAATTGGGCAAATTAGACTCAAAAGGAAGCTAAGGATGAGATCTATCGATCCATGTTATTTAATTAGATTGGGCCTTAGACAAATCTACCTTAATCAAAGAAGAAAAGAGGAGACGCGCTCGCCGGAACCCTAAAACACGCCGCCACCAAACTCCAAAATTCTCCTAGGTTCGTCCACGAAACCTCGCATCGCCAGTTGGATCGTGAAATAGGGTCGTAGGGTCCTAAAAGTCCTCTATTTAAAGTGGTTGAAGTGGGTTCTAGAGATCGAATTGGACTCAAGAGTCCAAGGAAATAAAAACGGTGAAATCTTCGACCCTTGATCGATTCCACGCCGCCGCCGTCCCTTAGAAAGGTCTAGAGTCTAGGGTTTCGAAGGCAAAATGGGCTACTAGGGTAAACCTATCAGTTAGGCCTGGTTTGGGCTCAAACGGTCGAGAATTAGGCATGAATTTGATCAATCTGGATTAATCCAATAAAAGTAACGAATTTTAGCTAAAATTCCTTCATTCGGCCTAATACCATTTTTATTAGAGTCTGGCCCAATTATCGTTATTGCTAAACACTTCGTTCTCTTTATGAAAATAAGTTTTCCATATTTTTATAAATTACCTCAAATTCGATCTAATCAAAAAATCAATAAAATAGTCATTATGCTATTTAATTAGTAAAGAAAATATTCCGGGTGTTACACCCTCCCCCACTTTAAAGAATTTGGTCTCCCAAATTCACCGAACCTTTCGTAGGGGTGAAGAAACATAGAAACCGACCTTGGATTAAATCAGGATATTGTCTCTTGATTGCTTCCTCAGATTCCCAAGTAGCTTCTTCCGCTCCACGTCGAGTCCAATGGACCTTGATCATCGGAATCGACCGATTCCTAAGTTGTTGTTGCTTCCGATCTAAGATTTGAACATGCTTCTCTTCATAAGATAAATCTTCTTTTAGCTCTAAGTCTACGTGCTGGATGACATGAGAGGGGTCGTACACATACTTCCTCAGCAAAGACACATGAAAGACATTATGAACACCTGCCAATTGAGGTGGTAAAGTCAGTCTATAAACAACCTCGCCCATTCTCTCTAAAATCTCGAACGATCCCACATATCTTGGGCTCAACTTTCCATGAATCCTGAACCTCCAAATTCCTCTTACAAGTGAGACTTTCAAGAATACATGTTCTCCTACCTGAAATTCCAAATCTCTTCTTCGAACATCAGTATAACTCTTCTGTCAGGATTGTGCTACATGCAAATGGTCTTTAATAATCTGAATGTTCTTAGAAGAATCTGAGACAAGATCTGCTCCCATCCATTGTTTTTGGCCAACTTCACTCCAGCACAGAGGTGAACGACAACTTCTTCCATAGAGAGCTTCTAATGGTGCCATCTGAATGCTAGATTGATAACTGTTATTGTAAGCAAATTCTATTAGGGCCAAATACTCATGCCAACTTTCGCCAAAGTCGATTATGCAAGCTCTTAACATGTCTTCGACAATCTGATTAGTTCTCTCAGTCTGCCCATCTGTCTGAGGATGAAATGCCGTGCTGAAGTTCAGACGAGTACCTAAGGATTCCTGCAGTCCTTTCCAGAAATGGGAAGTGAATCTAGGATCTCTATCTAACACAATGTTCACAGGTATACCATGTAGTCTCACAACCTATTTCATGTAAATGCGCAGACTTAGTCAATCTATCCACAATTACCCATATTACATCAAAACCTCCACGAGTTCTTGGTAAACCCATTATTAAATCCATGCCGATGCTTTCCCACTTCCATTGTGGTATATCAAGCAGTTTTAGCTTTCCGACAGGCCTGAAATGCTCAACCTTCACTTGTTGGCATATCAAACATTTACTTATGAACTTTGCCACTTCTCGCTTCATATTCGGCCACCAAAAGGTCCTCTTCAAGTCTCGGTACATCTTAGTGGCTCCAGGATGAATGGTATACTTGGATCTATGGGCTTCTTCTAGAATCTTATCTTTTATTTCAGCTATATCAGGGACGCACGTTCTTTCTCAAAACAACAATCTGCCATTATCGGCCAATCCAAAATCTGGTCTATTGCTCAGACTTTCCTTGATCTCGACTATCATAGGATCGTTATCTTGCAGGGTCTTAATTTCCACTAATAGCTCAGGGCGAAGCTGAACCTAAGCTATCATGACTCGATCCTTGCTAACATTAAGGCCTAGATTAGCTAACTGTTCCAACAGTCTCCATTCTTGCAACATAAGACTAGACAATCTTGCTATCAGCTTTCGACTTAAAACATCTGCCACCACATTGCCTTTACCAGGATGATACTCTATGGAGAATTCAAAATCCTTTAAATATTCGAGCCATCTTCTCTGCCTCATATTAAGCTCCTTATGAGAGAACAGATACTTAAGACTCTTATGATCAAAAAATACCGTAAAAGTTTCTCCATATAAGTAGTGCCTCCAAATCTTTAAAGCAAAAACCACAGCAGCGAGTTCTAGGTCATGGATAAGATAATTTTCTTCATGCTTCTTTAGCTGTCTAGAAGACTAAGCTATCACCTTACCATGCTGCATAAGCACACAACCTAGGCCAATGCCCGAGGCGTCAGTAAAAACTTCAAATCCTCCTCCAGAAGGCAAAGCTAAAATAGGGGCAGTGGTCAAACATTCCTTCAGAGTCTGAAAGCTTCGTTCACAGTCTTTTGACCACTTAAATCAATTCTCCTTCCGAGTTAATCGGGTCAGAGGTACCGCAATCTTGGAGAAATCCTTAATGAATCTCCGATAATAGCCTGCGAGACCTAGAAAACTTCTTACTTCGGTCACATTTGTAGGTCTATCCCAATTTCTTACTGCTTCCACTTTCGAAGGGTCTATCGAAATCCCATCTTTAGTGATAATGTGTCCTAGAAAAGACACTTCATGCAACCAGAATTCACACTTACTAAATTTGGCATATAACTGATGATCTCTCAATATATGCAATGCCATCCTCAAATGCTCTACATGCTCCTCCTTGCTCTTGGAGTATATTAAAATATCATCAATGAATACTATGACCCACTGATCTAAGTAGGGTCAGAACACACTGTTCATTAGCTGCATGAAAGCTGCCGGAGCATTTGTTAGTCCAAACTATATTACTACGAATTCAAAATGCACATACCTACTTCTGAATGCTGTTTTAAGAATATCTTCGCTCTTGATTCGTAATTGGTGATACCTTGATCGAAGATCAATCTTGAAAAAGTATTGTGCTCCTGCTATCTGGTCAAACAGCTCATCAATTCTTGGCAACGGATACTTATTTTTAACAGTAAGCTGATTCAGTTGACAATACTCAATGTACAATCTAAGCGATCCGTCCTTCTTCCTTACAAACAACACTGGGGCTCCCCACGGGGATGTACTCGGATGAATGAATCCTTTCTCAAGCAAGTCCAGTAATTGCACTTTTAATTCCCTTAACTCCGTACGAGACATACGATACAGAGCCTTAGAAACTGGGGATGCACCTGGTACTAGATCAATAGAGAAGACTACCTCCCTATCTGGTGGAAGTCTTGGCAAGTCTTCAGAAAACACATCGGGATAATCTTGGACAACGGGGATGTCCTTCAATTCCAACTCCTTCCCATCAGTCAAAGAGACCAAGGCCAAAAATGCCTGACATCATTTTCTTAATAACTTCTCAGCTCGATGTGCCGAAATAAGTGGCACAGAGCTAGAGTGTCTAACCCCAACAAAAGAAAGTCTGGGTTTACCAGAGAAAGTCACGGAGCCAGATTTGCAATGGACACTAGCCTCATATTTAGCTAACCAATTTGCTCCTAGAATCACATCATAATCCTTCATCTTTATACAGACTAAATCGACTGGCATATCGTAATCACCAACCAAAATCTGACTAGAGGGATAATAATGATTTATAGCAGAACCCGAACCAACAGGGGTTGATATTTCCAATTGAAAGTTCATCAACACAGGTTTCACAGATAAAGACTTACCAAAACTTTGAGAAATAAAAGAATGCGTTGCTCCTACATCAAACAGAACAAATGCTGGCCTATCGAAAACAACAAGTATACCTTCAACCAATCCACCCTCCTCGGTGGTTTCTGTCTCGGTCTCCTTAAGGGCTTGGAGCTTGCCCTGCCGCTTCTGGCTTCCAGGTTGCCTGTCTGGTGTAACTTAATCTGACAGAAGAGGACACTCGAGGATACAGTGGTCCTTACTCCCACAACGCAAACATGCACCTAGCTTGTGCCAGCACTCCTCCATCTTGTGACCCGGGCGATCATAATACTTGCAAAGAACCTTGGATGAAGCAACCGGACTAATCTTCTTGTCATAACTTCTTGGCTTCTTGTCCTTCCATGAACTAGACCCACCGTTGGGCCTCTTCTTGCCATTATTGGTTTTGAAATTTCCGGAACTAGTGGTATGCTCCTTCTTAGAGTTCCTACCTCGGATCTTTTCAGTCATTTCTATGGTATCTTCCAGAACTTGAGCCTTCATTACAATCTTGGTGTCACACCCCGAGCCTTTATTACAGCGGAAGACTAACTCGGGGAGCGTGAATAGCCGACATGGTAAGCCTATTGAAAGCAAGAACGATTAGAGTGTAATACAATCACACACATAAATGCAATTGCATAATAATTTAGTCAAACTCCAACTTCATTTCATAAACGATCAAAATATTCTTTTACAATAACCTTTTCATCATTTTCCATTCTACTAGACTCACGAAATAGGGAAAAATTACAAATACTCGATCTAAACAATATAGACTTCCTAAGTCTTCACTCTCATCTTGACAACACTTTCATTCGCTCTCGGACCTACTACTTGTATAACCCGAATCTGAATTCGAATCACTTCCATCTCCTGAAAAGATTAGAAATAGGTAATGAGCACACTTGCCCAGTAGGTATCTTCGCATCAACATGAAGGCACTATTAAAGTAATTAACGTCTTTGCTCTAGAAGAATAAGGTAAAATCATGCGAATGCGATCAATCATACGATTAAACCAAAGTAACAAGATAATTATGTAAGATAGAATGAGAGCAAGTATGAACTAGCAAGAATGAAACAAGAACATGATATTGGCCTTTCATGGACAAGAATGTATCGAGAATGTACTAGCACGCCACATAGTCATCACTCTAGTATCTTTTGCTGATGAGCAAGTACTTCATGAATTTATGTGGAATATCAAGCAAGAAAGTCATGTACAAGATGTCATGTCATGCTGTATTGTGTTGTAGATTTTTCACTTATTTATAAAGAAAGTACTCCCAGCGTAATGCGACGCCAGTAGCATCATACCCCATGGTTTATAATAGTATGTTTCCGACAATCAGCCGAGGGGACTAGCATAGAGCCCTTGAACACAATCAGTGCTCGATCGCATCTTCAAGTATAAACCAAGCTTTTTCCACGCATGTAACAATAAGGTATGGCCAAGAATGCAATAAGTTCAATAAACTCATGATAACAACAATCAATGAATGGATGCTTCAATTTAGAGTACAAGAGATCAAGAATTACTTATACTATGTTATGCCTATGGAAATAATCGGCAGGATAACGGTACGTTCTTTATCTTCCATTCATTATATTAAGTTTCTTGATCAATATGACAAGTTCTAGGTCATCAATAGTCCATCTAGAAACCTTGGAATGTCAACCCTTGGTCCACCTTGGGTTAAAAATACTCAAACAGTGTGACGGTTGTTTACTGGGCCGTTACATGATGTGACGGTCTAGTGTTAGGCCGTTACATTTTTCTGAATCTAGAATCAATAAAATAGACTCAGTGAAGTGTGACGGTCGTATAGTGGGCCGTTAGGTGCTCCTGACGGTCCAGTATAGGTCCGTTACATAGCTAGAACCAGAAAATATTGATAGTGTAATCTAATCAATGGGCTTTTAATGGTACAACCAACTTGGCGTCCTAGTGGGAATCCCAGGCTCGCAGAGAATTACAGAGGCCTTGAAACAAGATTTTCTAGTCCATTGGAAGGAATATCCAATAGAGAGGTCCTCATGTCCAAGAATAATGTTCCTATAGTGCAAAGTGAACTAATGGACAACATACCGGAATATGTGCCATGTACTTAAAGAAATGACTCTATAGATGGAAAAGAATGTGTAACCATGTGAAAGCATGAGAAAACTCCATCAATACAATCTTTGGAAAATCATGATTTAAGATACAAAACTATAGAGTTTTAGCCAATGAAATTAACATAACTTAAAATAACCTAAGACACATTAATCACGCAAGTTGATTATGAAACAGTAACTAAACTTAAAGTCATGATAACATGTCCAAACTTAGTTATCTAAGCTTATTTATAAGTAAACTCTAACTGATTATCATTCTACCTCGGGCTGACAGAACACAGTGCCTGACGGTCTAGGATAGGCGCGTTACAGTATTGTGATGGTTTATCGAGGGGCCGTTACAGTGGTGTAACGCTCCTGCTAGGGTGCGTCAGAGATAATAGAACAAATAAAAACACTACAGGATGTGACGGTCTATCGTAAGGCCGTTACATTCATGTGACGGTCTCACGTTGGTGCGTTAGAGAATCTGCTGACAGTAAACTAAAGTAAAGGTTTATGAAAACATAACATGCTTGGAAACAACATATTACTACTGTCCTAGTCATGATAATGATACATAGGCCAACTATATGCAAGGGTTTAGTGAAATAGACAAGATAATACCTTTTAATTTCTATTTAGGGCTAAGAGATGCATGAAAGTATAAAACTATGAAATCATGAAATTCTTAGTCTATAATGCATGAAATCAAGCACAATCAGAGGGCTTTTATCCCTAACAAGTTATTTTTTCCAATCATGAGATAACCTACCGCTTAATTGAGCTTTAGACTTCGAATTTGAGTCTGAAAACCGTGCCCTAATTCTTCCCTTCCTGAGGGTTTTCAGCAACTTCACGTTGCTCTATCTCTCCAATCTCTTGACCTAAGGACGTGAAATTTGGAGTTTAGGAAGTCAAAACTATTGGGAACAAAAAGTTCTAAAGCATCTAACTCTAATTACCTTGTTTAGGCTCTCTAATTTCCCGATCTTCTATACCCTGTGGCACAGTTTCCTAGACTGTCGTGATGAAACCAGCAACTTTGGAAGATCCTAGCTCCTTGGATACTCGATCTCCTAACATAAAATTTTGAGAATATTTAGCCTAAAGTATTATAAACAAAAGGTTCTAAAGAACTTACCTATAATTGTGACTCCTTACCTTGATCCCACGCGAGCAAAAGTAAGGGTCGCTCAGTTCAGAACTAAGTCCTATTTATAGGGTTTTAGCTAGGGTTTGAAGATTAGATCGATTCTAGAGTCCTTAATTGGTCAGAACTTAATCCCTAAGAGTCCTTAGCAATGTTATAAGCTATCCCAAATCGATCTCTTGTAGATAGGATTTATAAGTTCCAATCTTTTTACAATTTCCTCACCTTACGGAATCTGCAGAATGTAACGGTCGTGTCTAGGTGCGTTACATGTCTGTGGCGGTCGCCCGATAGACCGTTACATTCAACGTGTATATAATTTTAATTTAATCAAACTCTTTTATTCGTTTATCCACATGATTATCTTATATATTTAGTATTTATCTTTAAAATACGTGAATAAGCCAATTACCCTTCTAGAACATGGGCCAAACTTAATGGGCTTGGTCCATAAACCTTTTGGATAATTATTAGATAGGCTAGGTTAACTAATTAGCCTAATTTGAGCCTTATAATGACTTATTAATCCAATAACCCCTTCATTAAGTTATTTAAGCCTTTATAATTTTCAAAAAATAACTAAATATTCCAAAAATACTTTATAAAAATTCTGGGGTCTTACACTCGGCATAAGTTTGGACCCCAAAGGTGCCAACTGGTTAATATACTGAAGCTTCAAACCACTCAAAAATTGCTTAGCCTTCATTTTCTCAGTAGATACCAAATGTGTCGCATAGCGGGACAATCTAGCGAATTGTGCCTCATACTCGGCAACAGATAAACTCCTCTACTTTAGGGCAACGAACTCCGTCGCTTTCTTCTCTTGCACACGATCTGGAAAATACTTGTTATTAAAATGTTCCTTGAACTCTTCCCACGTCGCACGCCTATTGCCCAATGTAGCTTCCACGGCTTCCCACCAAGCACGTGCATCACGTTCCAGTTGGAAGATCGCTAAAAGAACTCGGTCTTGGTCTCCGCATTACATAACTCTAAAATCTCTCTCTATCTCTTTCAACCAATGCTCGGCCTCGTCTGGGTCTGTAGAACCACCAAATCGAGGGGGATTCAAACCTTGGAAATTCCGATGGAGATTGCCAGCTCCTTGATGCGCCGCTCCACCTTGTGCCACTTGCTGGAGGGCCTGAGTCAAACCCTGCACCGTGTATTGCATATCCCTCCATTGCGCGCGTTCAGCTGCCATAGAAATGAGTTCCTAGATGCAAGAAAATAAGTTAGAACCAATCTAGCGGGAATCTTTTGGAGTTCATTAATTAACTTAACCCAAATCTCTACCCGATCTCACCAGGTTTGACCTTAGACTTTAACAAGTTTATGGGTTCTATGACACCACTTAAATACCAAGGACTTAGAAAACCTAGACTCTGATACCACAAAAACTATCATGCCCCAATGCGAAAAGTCGGTACACGTCAGTTATAATCATTCATGTCAATCAGAGCATTCATGCCACAAGATAACACAGGCTAAGATTTCAATAATAAATAAAAAAACTACTTTACTTAATAATCAAAGTCACACTTATTACAACGACTCTTGTGGACTTTATTGTCTATTACATCGAATAAAAGAAAAAAATTACATCAATCCTGACTCATCATTACTAGGACATTGACTCAAACACACTAAAAGGCTCGCTCCATAGCTACTCGCTCTTGTTCCCATCGGTGTGCACATCCTCATCCGTGCTACCTGAAAAGGATTGAAAACAAAGGGGGGGTGAGCGAAAGCTCAGTAGGAATTACACTCTATCATCAGGCAGAGTTTAAGTAATTAACCATTTTACATATTCATTGATATAAGAATTGAACATAACTGAACAAGTAAATGAACAAAATGATTTAGAGAATGAAATGTAGAGATAACATTCAAATGATTGGCCGACAAGCACGCAAGTACAACAAGTCAAGAGTTTTCCAGGCAAGAAATATTTGAATGAATGTCATAGACCACACGTTTAACAGGCACTCGGTGCAATGCCACACCTAGTCATTACAAACTCCCCGGGGCACAAGTACTTTCGGGCGCTCCTCTCGGGACCAGACTGGGCCCTTTAATGATGCCTTGGCATTGGTTAAGTAGATCATCGATCCCGAGTAATTGTCTAGATATTCAAGTAATTCGGCCATGAAGTTCCAAGATTAAGCTTATGAAACCCATCTTCTAAGGTCATGAATTTCCCAAATAAATTTGGAAGGAAGAACTAGAACAGGCTCACTGGCCCAATTTAATAGATGATAGGATAGGAAAATAGTCCCCGAGGACTACCACAATCATTTACTCATCACAAGAATCATGAAGAAAGCACTAAATCAGGGACTGCTTACAGCCCAATAGGGAACCGCAAGGGGAAATAAACGGTCTAACACAGGACCGCCTC
The DNA here is from genome assembly GCA_022559845.1 of Amorphophallus konjac. Taxonomy (NCBI): domain Eukaryota; kingdom Viridiplantae; phylum Streptophyta; class Magnoliopsida; order Alismatales; family Araceae; genus Amorphophallus; species Amorphophallus konjac. The sequence continues at coordinate 270,157,622 of CM040118.1, read as the reverse complement.
ATTCCCGCCCACGCTTGCCTCAAAAGGTCAAGCTTGAACGCACAAACAGTCTATCGTTGGACCGCATGCAGGCTGAAAATGGTCTCCGATGTGACCGCTAAGAAGCCAGACCACCGGAGATCAAAAATCAATTTGAAATAGGTCCCGACTTGACCAGAGGTATGACTTGACCAAGTCGGGGTATGGTCCTCGATCCCAGGGTCAAGTGAGAGGTCTCATTTAGCTAAAAAAATCATGCTTAAAAGCGTCTTAAAATTGCATCGGGTTGGACCCACTAACCACCCAAAAGACATATTAAACGGTCATAGATATGGCCGCTTGGGTTGGCTTGCAGTCCTAGGCACGACTGCATGCTGTCCAAGACAAGCAGGTCCAGCAACTTGGTCTGCCCCTCATGAAATCCTTGGTACAGGCTTTAATGGTACAACCTGCCCGGCGTCCAAGTGGGAATCCCAAGCTCGCGGGGACTTATAGAGGCCTTGAAACAAGAACACCTAGTCCGGTGGAAGGAGTATCTGACGGAGAGGCATTCATTGCTCAAGATTTAGGCTAACAAATCAAGCGGAAAATGAACGCAATCGGTCCAGTCACTTCCACTGGAGTGGTATGACCTTAAAACAAATTCTAAATTTATTCATGACAGGTAACCATTAATAAGGCATTAATCTGCTTCCTTCTTAAATATCACAAAAGATATGAAAGATGGACATGAATGGAGCAATTATTAAGGAAAGAGTTTCACTTAGTTCATGTATTCCATAAGCCCTAATTTTAGTGCATTTAACCCTGACCAATAAATGTACTTACCAGATATAACATGCCGGTATATTTTAAAACATGCAACTGAAGTAGGGTAGAAAACGGTCATAGAACAGGCCGCCAGAGGCCATAAGCGGTCAAGAGAAGGGCTGCTTACGCACTGAAAAGCCCCTTTTCATTTAAAAATTCACTAGCCAGAAACGGTCTATCATTGCGCCGCTAGACCAGGGCAAACGGTCTATTGTACGACCGCTAGTGGCCTAGCGGTCCCTGGAACGACCGTTTCTTCCAACCTTAGCCCAAAACATGAAAAACAAGACACCGGTCCAATAAAAGCATGATTAAAACATAGATATAGCATGAAAATTATCTATTTACAATTAAAATGTAGGTAACTTAAAAACGTACATCATGGCATGGTCAATTTAAAGATTCCACTACGATTACTTGATGTAAACTAAATAGAAAGAACGTGAGTGAAAACCCTAACTGCACGCTCTACATAAAACTAGGAATACGCCCAAACTAGACAGCCAAAATTGGGCAAATTAGACTCAAAAGAAAGCTAAGGACGAGATCTATCTATCCATGTTATTTAATTAGATTGGGCCTGGGAGAAACCTACCTTAATTGAAGAAGAAAAGAGGAGACGCGCTCGTCGGAACCCTAAAACGCGCCGCTGCCAAACTACCAAATTCTCTTAGGTTCGTCCACGAAACCTCACGTCGCTGGTTGGATCGTCAAACAGGGTCGTAGGGTCCCAAACGCCCTCTATTTAAAGTGGTTGAAGGGGCTTCTAGAGATCGAATTGGACTCAAGAGTCCAAGGAAATAAAAATGGTGAAATCTTCAGCCCTTGACCGATTCCATGCCGCCGCCCCCCTAGAAAGGTCTAGAGTCTAGGGTTTTGAAGGCAAAACGGGCTACTAGGGTAAACCTATCGGTTGGGCCTGGTTTGGGCTCAAATGGTCGAGAATTGGGCAAGAATTTGATCAATCTAGATTAATCCAATAAAAGTGACAAATTTTAGCTAAAAATCATTAATTCGGCCTAATACCATTTTTATTAGAGTCTGGCCCAATTATCGTTATTGCTAAACACTTCGTTCTCTTTATGAAAATATTTTTTCCATATTTTTATAAATTACCACAAATTTGATCTAATCGAAAAATCAATAAAAATATTCATTATGCTATTTAATTAGTAAAGAAAATATTCTGGGTGTTACAATCATGCTCACAACATTCTAGGAAATCTGCAAGACCCCCCCCCCAAGAACTAGGTCTTATCATCAGACAGTAAATAATGAAGACCTAATAGTTTTAGTTTCCCAAATTGAACCCAAAACAGTAGACGAAGCTTTAAATGATGTATCTTGGGTAGATGCTATGAATTAAGAACTGGGTCAATTCGAAAGAAATAAAGTTTGAAATCTTGTTCTAATACCTGAAAACACTTCAGTCATAGGAACCAAGTTAGTCTTCAGAAACAAAATTAATGTGGATGGAATCATTTGTAGGAATAAGGCAAGGCTAGTAGCAAAAGGCTATTGTCAAGAGTTTGTTGTAGATTTTGATGAATCTTATGCCCCAGTAGCTAGGATGGAGGCAATTAGGATATTGCTAGCTTTTGCTTGTTCTAGAAACATGAAACTTCATCAAATGGATGTTAAAAGTACTTTCTTGAATGGATACATTAAGGAAGAGATTTTTGTAGAACAACCCCCAGAATTTCAGTTGTCTACACACCCTAACCATGTTTTCTGGTTGAACAAAGCCCTCTATGGACTAAAGCAGGCTCCTCGGGCCTGGTATGAAAGGCTGACAGAATTTCTGGTCAGCAAGGGTTATAAAGGAGGTAAGGTGGATCAGACATTATTCACAAAAGTTCTAAATAAAGATCTCATCATAGTTTAGGTATACGTAGACAATATCATTTTTGGTTCAACTTGTACTGAACTATGCAATGAATTTGCTGAGTTGATGTCTAATGAATTTGAAATGAGCTTAGTAGGTGAACTGAAATATTTTCTTGGATTGTAGGTGCAGCAGTTGGAGGATGGGTGCTTCATTAGTCAGACCAAATACACACTGGAAATTCTCAAAAGGTTTGGCATGGACAAGCTGAAGCACATCTCAACTACAATGGGTACCAATACATCTTTAGATGCAGATGAATCAGGTAAAGAAGTTGATGCAATGCTGTACCGAGGTATGATTGGATCTCTGTTATATTTAACTATCTTGAGATCTGATATTCAATTCAGTGTTGGTATGTGTGCTAGATTTCAATCTAGGCCTACTGAATTACATTTTGCATCTGTAAAAAGAATTTTAGATACATTTCTGCAACACATAACTTAGGTTTATGGTTCCCTACATCATGTACATTAGATTTAACTTCATACACTGATGCAGATTATCCTGGCTGCAAATTAGACAGGAACAACACAAGTGGTTTTTGTCAATCCTTAGGTGAGTGCTTAGTCTCTTGGGCTTCCAAGAAGCAGCACTCTGTGGCCCTCTCCACTGTTGAAGCTGAGTATGTAGTAGCATAGAGTTGTGGTACACAAGTTATTTGGATTAAGCACCAGCTCAAGGACTACAATGTATACCTTGGCTGCACACCCATTTATTGTGATAACACAAGTGCAATACATTTGTTTAAGAATCATGTCCTGCACTCACGCACCAAACACATAGAAATCAGACATCACTTTATAAGAGACGAGGTTTCAAAAGGAACTTTTGAATTAATCCATGTAGGCACAGCACAACAAATTGTAGATATTTTCACTAAGCCTTTGGATCATGAGAAATTCGCCACCTTGAGGAAAGAGTTGGGCATTTTCAAATCTTTTTGAGTATCTTCTTAATTCCCTTGCTAAGTTATGTATTTCCTTTTAACTCTGCCTGTTATTGTGAAGTTCGTTGTTTACTTCAATGTTCTATTATGTCATCAAGTCAGGGGGAGTTGAGTTTATCTCTCAATTTGATGTCATTATCTCTTCTTGTCTTGTCTATCTCCTTCTGGTTGCTAACCACACTTGGTATATCAAATGGATGCTGGGAGAAGGACAGATCTCTTATGTCTGAAACCCACACTATGCGTAGAGATTAAGTCTCCGCCAAGTACCAAAGGGCAGTAATGCAAATAGAAAGGGGGAGATATTCTTTTTCAGTCTCCCATTATTCTTTGATTTGTCGAAGTATGTCCAGCTCAATGAAAGTGTGTCTATCTTCCATGTCTATCTGAATCCCATGATGTTTTTTTTTTAATCTCATACAGTGCTTTCACAGATCTTGAATCTTAGAATTTCTCTTAAAAGCTTTTAAGTTTGATTAATTGAAATTTCTGTCAAGAAGTTTAAGTCTTATAATCCTGCTTATAGACTGAGATTAAGGTTCTGAAAAATATCTTCCTACATATCTCATGAGTAAAGAACAATGTTGACATATAAAGTCCTGAAATCTTCTAAAAGTTTAAACATTGAACATATGAAGACAACTCTAGCTGAAAATCTGTACACTCAGTATTGTCTTCAAACTTTTCAATTCATTGAAATAAATAAAAAAAGGGGGGCTAAAATTTTTAGAGTAATGATTTCGTTTCCTGAGAAACCTGCTGTCTCTTCACCATGAAGTGAAGTCAGTTGTGTCATGAAGGGCTAGATTAACTCTGTGAAGTGTAAATGAAATCATGGCAGAGTAATGGCATAGATTGTTGAGTAACTCGGTCACTTCACCTTAGACGTGTTGTGTCTCATGTAAAAAGATATTTCTATTGCTAACTCTGTTCTCTCTGAAGAGGTAATAAAGTTATCACACTAAGTAGCTGGGGACTCTTGCATCTAACCAATGTGTTTCCTCACGTAAAAAGGTGTTGATTCAACCACATTGCTCAAATGAAAAAGAAGGTTCCTAAGGAAAATTATGTACTTAGTATGAACCCCAAATGCAAAATTATGATGGTTTGTTTGTTTTCAATACTGCTGGAAAATTTTTGCATGACAAGTCTCTATGTTTAACTAATACAGCTTTCAGACAGCACCTTGAAGGCTTTCACATAAAACTTTGCTCACTCTCCTTATTTTTGTATGAAGACAATTTTCTCACTTATGTTTCTTGTCTGTCTGGCTTATCAGTCTTAAACATTTCAATAAACTTCAATTATCTAACTTAATCCATTAGGAGATGATAATGATATTTTTTAAATCTGTGACTTTACTGTATCTGCTTTCTCTTGCCTCTACCTCTTGTTCTCTCTATTTTTTGATGATGTCAAAGGGGGAGAGATTAATAAGTGAGAGTGTCTGAGTCTATCTGTCTATCTGGATGATTGGAGTCTGTCTGTCTGTCTGTCTTGATGCTTGGAGTCTATCTGTCTGTCTGGCTTGACAATCTTCATTGATTTTTCTAATCGGTGTGACTGGTGCTCTGAGTGTTTGATTGGTACCTGTAGTCATGTTTCTAAATCTTTATGAATCTTTCGGGTTCTTCTGAATCTTAAATTCCTTGTTTGCTCAAACATACTTCAAGAAAGATGAATTTTCTTTGACCATCAAACTCAAAGACTCATATTGTTGCCATCATCAAAATGGGAGAGAATGTTGTATTCTGTGTTTTGATGATGTCAGAACAATATGGTTATTTCATTAAATCAATAAACTGTAATTATATGTGTCAAAGTGGTGTGGTTCAAATTGACCAAAAGACTATCTAATCAAATTGTAGGTTTGATAGAGAAGTACATCAACACACTCAGATTCAAGTCAAAAGTAATAATGATCTTAAGCAGAAAAGTCAACACTTGCTCAATCCAAGAAGCAGTGAAGCCATTGAAGAAAATGAAAGGTCGATGCACATTTGAATCTAGGTCAGTGCACAAACACAATTTGCATTTGTAGGTTAATGCACATGTGCATATAGGTCGAAGCACATGAACATTCAAAGCTCCTAAGGTTGATGCACATTTGCATAAGGTCGGTGCATATACGTCATTGAGTCTAGAAAGTCAATGCACATTTACATGAAGGTCGATGCACATCTGCATGTAGGTCGATGCACGTTTTCATTGTATGTGCCATAAGGTCGATGCACATAACACTGTTATGCACTCAGGGTCGATGCACATTTGAATGTAGGTCGATGCACGTTTTCATTATATGTGTTATAAGGTCGATGCACATGTCTCTTTTATGCACTTAAGGTCGATGCACATATGTTGGGTGCTAACTTTTGGGTCAGTGCATCTTGTTCTCTACATATGTTAAGGTCTATGCATATCATAGGTGGTCGATGCTTGTAAATTAGGATAGCAACCTAAGGTCGATGCAGCTTAGTCAGTTTAGGAGACAGGTCGGTACAGCTAAACAACTTATGCCAACAAGGTCGATGCACTTTAAGCAAATCAAAAAGAAAGGTTGACACAGACATATAGTCGCTAACAAGTCTGAAGACCTAATCCCAGTTTCACAACTTAAAATCAGACCCAATTGGAAAACCAAAACTAGCAAGAGAATGGCACGTGATCCAAGAAAAGATGGGACGCCTTTTTAGAGGTTTCCAGAGGAAGAATATTCTTCTGCCAGGTGGACCAATGGGTTTTCACTAGATTTTCTGCCTCACCTTTTTTAGAGACCATGTTCTATTTAAAGACCCTCTCATCCTTCGAGTGAGATGTTGGAAAGCTGTAGAAAGCTGCGAGAGCTCCTGCTGTGTGAAGATCCCATTTGGAAAGAGAGTAGCGCCAGAAAGAAGAGAGAGAGTGAGAAAAGAAAATTTGAGAGCAGCCAGCCATCTCGATTCAAAGTGCTTCTACGAAGATACATCTTGTTTCTATTTTCAGTTTCTATTTTTCCATTTTCTTCACGTCGTGGTTTATCGTTTTGATCTGAGGTCTCCGGTTGTAAGTGACGGGGTGTCTCTCACGGGTTCCCTCTGAGGATTCAGAGGAAGGGAGGTTTTCCTCCGGTTCTAGAATTGTCGGTAGCAAGCCCAGGTGCTAAGTTTCTGTGGGTAGCAGAACTTGGGTTGAGGGATTTGTCTCCCTCTGATTTCAAGCTCTGAGCCAGCCTTTTGTCACAGACTGAGTCTGCTTGATGGTTTTGCTTTGTGCAAGGAATCCTCGCTCATTGTGAACGAGGGGTGGTCGTAGATTGCATTGTGCAATCGAACCACCTAAAAAATCGCTTTGTCATATTGTGTGGTTTGCATTGTTAGATTTTTGCTTGAGTGGCTTCCCTACAGCAGGTGGTATATCAAAAGGTCCAGTTGGAAGGATAGGCCTGGCCTGTCTAGAAAGCTGCCCTTGCGTGAGGAGACTTCCTAGCCCAACCTCCGCCTAGTATCACATTGGCTGTTTCGTAAATCTCTCTGTGGGTTTCACACTCATCTTGCTTGCTAACGTTGTTAAACGAGGATATTCATCTTACAGTTTTATTACTCGTCACTTGTTTGATCTCATATCTGATTCATTTCTCTGAGTTATATACGCAACTATCTTATTTGCTTAATTGTCTTATTGAGTATTGGAGCTATTCACATATTCAATTTAGCCAATATGAATTCTCTACTTGAACTACTCCTGGTTTACCGTGATTTGTGAGTGATCGATTCATCCCCCCCCTTCTAGATCACACTCTCTGTGTCTATCAGAGTCCTCAACAACTACTAAGATTAGCACTAAATTTTCTTACCGGGGAACACTTACACTATACTATTTTTGCTAAGGTGTTCAGCCACACCACATGCACTCTTTTTTCTTAAGAGTCCTAACTATTTTTGTTTAGGTGTTTAGCCACACCACGGGCACTCTTTCAACTAGAGTCTCAACTGATTTGCTAGTATCAGCTAAACTCACAAGAAACTAACCTCCTGTTGGTCTCTCTTGCGCTCGAGCAAGATACTCTCACATCAATGAGAAAAGTATCACTTTTCAAGTGAAGTTACATGATGATTGCCTCTAAAAATAGGCAGATTGTGTACAGTTAATACAAGTGATTCAAGATAATAAGATAAGAGTGGAAAAGAAATAATCTTGAACTACAAGTTCAAAGAGCCTTCTAAAGAGAAAGAATAAAGTATCGCAGAAGGCTTAATGAAGAAGCTGAGAGAGGTGTAGTAAATAGATTGCAGGAGCTTCTTCTTCTTCGTAAATGCTTTCAACGAGAGTGGAGTTGAGGACAAATTGAGTTTGTGTTTCTCTCAACTCTAGAATGTAGGTTTTTTGCTGGAAACTTGGATTTCTCAGATTATGCTCGCATTGAGTGTTTTGCATTATGCATCGAGTCCGCTTCTTATATACAACTTCCTTGAAAGATTCTGTTAGGCTCATTTTCATAGTTGTTAGGTTCAAATTTATGAACGTTAGACTCTTTCAGAAGCTCGTTAGACTTAAGCATGTATTTATCAGATAGAGCTTTCTTCTTCTTGCGTTCTTTGCCATCATGTTTTTCTTAATGAAATATTAAGCTCTTTCTTCGAGTAGGTACGGTAGCATATCTTCCTTTGACTTAGAGTCTTTTTAGCACTGTGAGAACATATGGTCCTTTTGGCACCTATTCTAAAGTACCATTTCAAGGTATTTTTCATTTTTGTTTAGCTGTCACTCTATAGGGAAGTATTTTTTAGTCTTATATAGATAGATAATAAGTTAAAAATACATCCTTCTTTCCTTCAGTTCTGATACATGTCCTGTACTGTTGTTTGGTCTGCTTCTTCCTAAAAATTGACTAAAAGAATTAACCTTTCTAGGCCTTTAGATAAGCCTATATATCATGAAAAGGGAAACTGAGCTTACGTGTTCTTTCTCAGCAATAAATGTCTGCATGCTTCACATTTAATGCATTTGAATTTTAAACTTTTGTTGAGATAGTCGATTAGAGATGAATTTTTATTATAAATTGATCGACTAAGTTATCTTAGCTATTGTGATAGCTGATAACTTAAATTATATGCAGATAGTCGATGGCGAGGTGAGATAGTTGTTGCTTTAGTCAGATACGTGATCTCTAGAGACTAAGTTGATAGATAGGTGTTGAAAACTTGAGATAGTTGATTGTCCAGCAACTATGTAAAGATAGGCACTATCACTATTCATGTGCCTATGTAGTTTACTTTTATGAGATAGTCGATTGTCCAACGACTATGTGAACATAAGCATAATTACTGTTCATATCCCTATATAGTTTATTTTCATGAGATAATCGATGGGTGCGCCTATGTAACTTTAAGTGTGCCTATGTAGTTTTGCATCTATGTGAGCTCAACTCTTTGTTCTAGCGACTATGATTAAAAAGATAGCTGCAAATATAATATTTTAAGTGACTATGTTAACATGGGAGCTAAGTGAATAAATTTCTTACTTTGCAATGCCTATGTGAGGATAGCTTCATGATCTTGCACCTATGTGACTGATTCAGCGCCTAAGTGAAACTTTTGCGCCTGAGGGATTTATTATGTGCCTAAGTGAAGCTTTTGAGTTTTTAGTGCCTATGTGAACTTTATCTTTATTTCTACCGCCTATGTTCATTATGCACCTAAGTCTTAAAATTTTTATTTTTCTTATAAACAATCAGAGTTTTGTCATAATTGATATAGTTTTGGTATCACCAAAACTAAGGGATTTAACATAGTATTTGAATCTAGCCCACATGTACTCAACAAGCGAAATTAGAGAGTATATTTTCTTTCATCCATACACAATTAAGAAACAGGCTGAAACATTGAGAGTTGGACCAATTGGTCTATGTTCATTACAACATGAGACTAAGGGTCAAACACTTGCAGATGGATGTAAAGAGAGGAGAAGGACACTGTGATCCCACAATGTTGCCTATACCTTCGAGATGATGATGACCTATAATATCATGGATTTCAAGAGCAACAATTGAACGAGATGAGTTAGAGCTTGATGAAGAGCCAGATGATCTAGGAGATCCACAATGTCCCAACACTCTCCTAGCATCAGTTGTTCATTAGGAAGTGAGTCATGGACATGACAAGGATCTGAGAGAGGTTGGATAAGCTCCAATATAGGTAGATGATCAAGAAGTCAACTTCGATGATGACGTTGTTATCGAGGACACTAAATATGTTGATGATGATGCAGTATGCGAGAGATTGATGCATCCTCTAGCAAAACCTCGACACTCTGTATCTATGGATCCTAGGAGGACTAATACTTCATCTCAGGAGCCATGACAATCAATATCTAAGAGGAGTACTTCATTTAGAGAGGTGAAATCATACCTAGTGACATACACCTTATGTACATCGTATATATATTCATTACCAATGTAATCTTTTCATAAGGAAATGATGTGGCACCCTGACAGTCATCTCAGATTGTTGCACCCCGACACTCAGTATCTAAGGGCCCTAGAGGGACCAGTCACTTATCTTAAATATATGCATACCTATTGACTTATGCATTACATAGAAACTTTATCATCTCTAAATTCTTATTGGAAATCACATTTTCATCTCAAACATATGTCGGTCCACAATGTACTAGAGATGAAGCTCCTGCTCTACCAAATAAATTAGGGTAGAAAGCACTATTCAAGTGTAAGACAAAAAAGGGCAAGTAACCACTAACAGATCCATTGGACATTGCAGATGTATAGACATTGGATCCCAATGTAGAAGGTGACAAAACTCCTTCCCCATCTACACAATCACGTACTAGGATTGAGAGAATGATTCTGTTGGGAGTACACAGGCACTTTCTTCTTCCTACTGTGGTGGCGGTTCTTGTGGTGGTTGATAGAACAAAAGCATATGTCATTAACACGCACTCTACCGAATTTCAAATATGACTCACAAATAATTAAAAATGATGGGCTAACACCTCATACTTAAGTTAAAACATTGATTGTTAAATTGAAATCCCGTTATTTACTTAATTATATTAAATTTGGTGATAACAAAAACTTTGGGTGAATGACGATGATAACAAAACAATGGAAAGAATGCCTAAAATTCTCTCTGTGTAAGACAGTTGTAAACCTATTCACTTAGGCGCATGATGGTTCCAAAATGTGCGTCGTTTAAACATAATGGTCGTCAATCTAAATTCCAAACTTGCAAAGAAATAAAACCGTAGTATCGTGGCAAGTCTTGGTCGAATCCATGGAGAGATTTAGATTTTAAGATTGAAAACTATGTCTTATGAAAAGAAAATTTTGGAATGATTTTTTTTGTTGGAATTTAAAATTGCATAGAAGTAAATCTACCTAAAGAAATTTAGAGGGTTTAGAAAGAGAAATATGGAGAGAGGAAAGAAGAAAATACGGGAGACAATGAGAATAACACTAAACTAATTTTGTTGCTCCAAAATCAAACGTTTACAAGATGACAAGAAAATAGAAAAATTACAACCTCGAGCAAATTCTAACTGAACCAAACATAAAGAGATGGGGTGAAGAAATGGATGTCGAGAACCGCCGTCACCCACGCCCTTGGACCTCGGAATGCAGCGCAACCTCGGAGAAGTCACCACCGTAGAAAGAGAGATTTTGAGAGAGCTAGAGGGAGAGATAAGAGAGAGTGAAGTAGAGAGAGGTGAGAGGGGGATTAAAATAAAAGAGAAAAAGAAAGAGAAAAAAAATAAAACTAAGTGAGTGTGTGCGTGAGTGTGAGTTAGAGGGAAGAAAAGATGGCAGTGTAGAGGGAGGGGTCGACCCGTGGAAGGAGGGGGTCGACCCTACGGTAGCGTGTGTGTGTGTGAAGAGGGAAAGAGGGAGAGAGAGGGAGGTGGTGAGAAGAAAGAGAGAGAGAATAAGAGATGGAGAGGAGGGTAACGGCTGTGAGGGTGTGTGCACCGGTGTGTGTGTGTGTGAGAGTTTAGAGAGAGAGAGCAAGCGGGAGCAAGAGGGCCACCGGTGGTGCAGTGTGAGTGAAGTATGTGTATAGAAGAAAGAGGAGGAGAAGCGGAGTGTATGTGCGCTGTGAGAAGGCCGCCTAGTGAAGTGCTGCGTCCGGCACGGTGGAGGGCGAGTTGCGGTGCTACAGCTGTGTGTAGGGTGTTGGTTAGTGCTGCAAATATCTCGGTCATTTACCGAGTCTTTAGGATAACTATTTTTTTCCAGTTTCTTAATCATCCCACGTTCAGCTGCGAACGTGCCCCATGTTTTCCCTTTGTTTCTGGGTTATGTTGTACGTGCTCTCAGCACGTTTGAATTTGTCATTTGCTCTCATGTTTTTGCTGCCTATTAAAAGGCTTTGATAGATCAACGAAGGTAGTCTGGTTTTTTATTATTCATTGGTACTTTCTCCCCTGTTTCGGTGTGTTGGGTGGTTGTCTTCTGTTTTTTGTTACAGGAAGAAGAGGTGCTCTCTGTAGAGGCAACCTCGTGGCCCTTTTCCTCCTTCAAAGTGGTATCAGAGCCAGTGTTATCCGAAGCTCGAATTGGCCATCAGCTGCACATAGCTTCCCTGCGGATCTGGTGAGTTGGTTCTACATTTTCTTTGAGGTTGAACAAGGTCCGCCCATCACCTGTTCGACAAAAGGTCTGTGAGCAACTTTCATTGATTTTTTCATGGCCAATCTTAGTCTGTCTACCTCAAATCAGTCCCTCATTCCTATATTTAATGGTGACTGTTTCGAGTTCTGGAGTATTAAGATGAGAACTCTATTTATTTCACATGATCTTTGGGAGCTTGTACATAGTGGCTATACAGAACCAGAGGAGGAGGATGTTCGACGTTTGACTGCAGCTCAAAAGACTGAATTGAAAGACAATAGGAAGAAGGATGCCAAGGCCTTGTTGATTCTCCAGCAAGCTGTCACTGATGCAATATTTCCTAGAATTTCTGTTGCAACCACATCACAAGAGGCATGGGACACCTTGAGAAAGGAATACCAAGGGTCAGATAAGGTAATATCTGTCAAACTCCAGACTCTTAGACGAGATTTTGAGACTTTAAGTATGAAAACTTCAGAATCTGTCCAAGATTTTTTCGGTAGAACTACAGTAGTAGTTAATCACATTAGATCCCTTGGTGAAGATATTTCTGACCAGAAAATTGTTGAAAAAGTATTGAGAAGTTTGCCAATGAAATTTGACCATATTGTTGCTGCTATTGAGGAATCCAAAGACTTGTCCAAATACTCACTTAATGAACTAATGGGTTCCTTATTAGCACATGAGCAAAGGTTAAATAGATCTGCAGAAAGTGGATTAGAACAAGCACTTGCCTCAAAGTTGGAAATCTCAAAGGAAGGTTCAGAAGCAAACAAATCAGTGACCTCTTCTCGAGGAAGAGGAGGCTACCGAGGAAGAGGAGGTTTCCGAGGAAGAGGAGGCTCACGAGGAAGAGGCAGAGGTAGAGGAAGATCTCATGAGGGAAGAGGAAATTCTGAAGGCCAGAAAAATTCTTACAGTGGTAGAGGTAACTATCACTATAACACTCAATGCCGTTTTTGCTTGAAGTATGGTCATATTGAGCGTAATTGCTGGGAGAAACAAAAAGAGCAGGCCAATGTTACTGAAAGAAAGGAAAATGAAGAATGTGCTAATCTTTTTCTTACTTGTCTTCATGTTAAAGAGAGCAAAAATGATGTATGGATGCTAGATAGTGGCTGTAGCAATCATATGACAGGTTTAAAAGATATTTTTAAAAGTCTTGATGAGTCTGTGAAGTTGCCTATTCAGATTGGAGATGGTAAAGCAGTTTATGCTAAAGGAAAAGGAGTAATTGTGGTGAAGCTCAAATCAGGCCTTGAAAAGCAAATTCATGATGTTCTCTACGTTCCTGGACTGGCTCATAATCTATTGAGTGTTGGTCAATTGATTGAAAAAGGATACAATGTTAACTTTCTCAAGAATTCTTGTGAAATTTGTGATTTGAAAAGTGGTCTGATTATGAAAGTGAATATGACTGCAAACAAAATGTTTCCGCTCAATTTTTCAAGCTTGAATGATTATGCATTATCAACATCTCTTAAGAATGAATCTTGGTTATGGCATATGCGGTATGGACATCTACATTTTAATGGCCTGAAATTGCTGAAACAGAAAGGTATGGTGATTGGTTTGCCTAGTATCAACAATATTGATGAAGTGTGTGAAGGATGCATGTATGGTAAACAACATAGAATTTCATTCCCAGCTGCAAGTTCATGGAGAGCACGTGAACCACTTCAACTTATTCATGCTGATATATGTGGTCCGATGCGCACTCCTACCTTGGGGGGAAGTAAGTATTTCCTTCTGTTTATTGATGATTACAGTCGGAAAAGTTGGATTTATTTTTTGAAGCACAAATCGGAAGCTTTCTCAAAGTTTCTTATATTCAAGTCCTATGTTGAGAAACAAAGTGATTTTAGTATCAAGACTTTAAGAACTGATCGGGGAGGAGAATTCCTTTCTAATGAGTTTATATCCTTCTGTGAAGAAAGTGGCATTCGCAGGGAATTGACAGCTAGTTATTCACCCCAGCAAAACGGTGTTGCCGAGCGAAAGAATCGCACAATTGTTGAGATGGCTAGGAGTATGTTGAAAGCAAAACACCTTCCAAATGATTTTTGGGCTGAAGCTGTGTGGACAGCAGTCTACATTCTCAATAGATCTCCAACAAAGGTTGTGCAGAACAGAACTCCGTTTGAGGCTTGGTGTGGCAGAAAACCCAATGTAAGTCACTTTAAAATCTTTGGATCACTTGCTTATGCTCATGTAAATGCTGAAAAGAGAGAGAAGCTTGATGAAAAGAGTGAGAAATGTATTTTTGTTGGGTACAGTTCTGAAACAAAAGGATATCGGTTATATAATCCTGTTACTGGCAAATTGATTATAAGTAGAGATGTTGTCTTTGATGAAAATGCTTGTTGGGAATGGAGAGATGATACACAGGTTAAGATGCTACCTGAAAATTCAGAACCCACTCATCCTGAGCTGGAAGAGAGGGAAGAGTTGATATCTTCTGGTGATACATCCCCAATAAATCAAAGTGCAGATTTTGAAAGTTCCCCACGGAAGGTAAAATCATTGAGAGAAATATATGAATCTTGTAGTTTTGCCTTGTTTTCTGCAGAGCCAATAAACTTTGAAGAAGCAATCAAGAAGGGAGAATGGAAACAAGCTATGAATGAGGAGATTGCATCAATTAAAAAAAATGACACATGGGAGTTAGTAAATCTACCACAAGGGAAGAATTTAATTGGCTTGAAGTGGATCTACAAGACAAAATACAATGTTGATGGAAGTGTTCAAAAGTATAAAGCAAGGTTAGTGGCAAAGGGATACTCTCAACAAGAAGGTATAGATTTCTATGAAACTTTCTCTCCAGTGGCAAGAGTAGAAACTGTTAGAATTGTGTTGGCTTTTGCTGCTCATATGAAATGGCAGGTTTATCAACTTGATGTTAAGTCTGCATTTTTAAATGGTATGTTAGATGAGGAAGTGTTTGTTGAGCAACCTCAAGGATATGAAGTTGCAGGTATGGAAGACAAAGTCTATAAGCTGAACAAAGCTTTATATGGGCTTAAACAAGCCCCTAGAGCATGGTACAGTAGGATTGACACATACTTTCACAAGCTGGGATTCATACGAAGTGCAAGTGAACCTACACTCTATACAAAGATGATGGGTAAAGATGTTCTCATTGTGAATTTGTATGTTGATGACATTGTGTATACAGGTTCATCCAATGTTTTAGTTGCTGAATTTAAAGAAAAGATGATGCATGAGTTTGAAATGACAGATTTAGGACTCTTGCATTATTTCTTGGGTCTAGAAGTTAAGCAGATTGATCATGGAATATTTCTGTCACAAGAAAAATATGCTCGTGATCTTCTAAAAAAATTTTGCATGGAAAATTCTAAGGCTTGCAGTACCCCCATGAATGCAAATGAGAAATTGAAGTTGATGGATGGAACAGAGAAGGTTGATGCAAGGTGTTTCAGGGAATTAGTTGGTGGTTTGATTTATTTAACTCACACTCGGCCAGATATAATGTTTGCAGTCAGCCTAGTTTCCAGATTCATGCATGATCCTACAAGGCATCACTTGGGAGCTGCAAAAAGAATTCTTCGTTATGTCCGTGGAACTCTTTCCTATGGGTTATGGTATGTTCCAATGACTGATTTCAAGCTTTATGGTTATTCTGACAGTGATTGGGCAGGTTCTTTGGATGATCGAAAGAGCACCACGGGTTATGTATTCACCTTGGGGTCTAGTACTGTCTCTTGGGCCTCAAAGAAGCAAGCAACAACAGCCTTATCATCAACCGAGGCGGAATATATTGCTGCTACAACAGCTGCATGCCAAGCTATGTGGATTCGACGCATTCTTGGTGATCTACAACAAGCTCAAGACGAAGCAACTGAAATAGTTTGTGACAACAAATCTACAATTTCAATGACGAAGAACCCTGTCTTCCATGGTCGCACTAAGCACATTGAGCTGCGTCATCACTTCATTCGTGAGGCTGTTTCAGAAGGCCTGATTAGCTTGAAGTATTGCAAGACTGAAGACCAGCCAGCTGATATCTTGACAAAGGCTTTGGGTTATGAAAAATTCTGTAAATTTAGAGAGATCCTTGGTGTAAATGATTTTGCATCAAGGGGGAATGTTGGTTAGTGCTGCAAATATCTCGGTCATTTACCGAGTCTTTAGGATAACTATTTTTTTCCAGTTTCTTAATCATCCCACGTTCAGCTGCGAACGTGCCCCATGTTTTCCCTTTGTTTCTGGGTTATGTTGTACGTGCTCTCAGCACGTTTGAATTTGTCATTTGCTCTCATGTTTTTGCTGCCTATTAAAAGGCTTTGATAGATCAACGAAGGTAGTCTGGTTTTTTATTATTCATTGGTACTTTCTCCCCTGTTTCGGTGTGTTGGGTGGTTGTCTTCTGTTTTTTGTTACAGGAAGAAGAGGTGCTCTCTGTAGAGGCAACCTCGTGGCCCTTTTCCTCCTTCATAGGGGGCCGGTGGTGCAGACGGGAGTGGCAGGGAGGGTGTGTGTGAGAGAGAAAGGGAGACCGTGTGGTTGCGGTATGCAGTGGGGTGGTGCAGAGGGGAGGAGCAGATGGTGCAACGTGTGTGTGTGGTGAAGGGGAAGAGAGGGAGTGCAGGAGGGGGGCGATCGAAAGGACCGGCACGGTGGTGTGTGAGGGTGTGCAGGAGAAGAGTGTGTGGAGAGGAGAGGGAGAGAGTGGGTAGCAGAGGAGGGAGCGGTGTGAGGTGTGTGTAATGGAGTGCAGGAGAAGAGTGTGTGAAGAGGAGAAAGAGAGGGAGAGCTATGTGGTGTGTGGTACGTGTGTGAGTTGGTGAGAAGATGAGAGGGAGCGGGAGAGAGGGAAACCCGAGGGAGAGGTGGAGACTGTGGTGGGTGTGAGTGTGTGTGGGAAGGGTTGTGTGTGTGTGTAGAGAGAAAAGGAGTGAGGGAGTGAGAAGGTGAGGAGCTAGGGGGTTGCAAAAGAGAGAGAGAGGGGAAGGGACGGAGGCACCGGCGGTGCCCCTATTCCAAACAGGGTACCGACCGCGCTGGTTTGAGAGGGAGAGAAAGAGAGATTGAGAAGAGATAGGAGAGGGGTCTAAGGAGAGACAGAAAGGGTGAGCCCGGGGGCGATGGGAGGGGGAAGTTGTAGGAATCAAAAAACTAAACTCCCAAGGGGAGAGGGGTACAGTGGTTTTATAGGGGCCAAGGGATGCCCACTCCCCATGCTATCTGCACCGTCTGGATTTGCATGCCAGGGTCCTGCCTGCGCGCCAACTCGCCATGCAAGTGTTCTGCCATCTACTGTGTGCCAGGACATGCCTGCAAATTAGATCTTGCCCTGCCATCGCCGGCTTCCCAGATGATCTATCATGAATGCTGTTGTTGTGCCTGCTACTTCGTCAGAGGATCTTGCCCTTCCATTGCCGTGATCTGCATTGTCTGGCTGCTGCTAGATCTCGCTGGCTCTCTATGCACGTGAGAGAGCCACCAGCGACGCCATCGAAGCCTTCAAAGCCTACTTAGCTAGCGTCTGCACCGTTCCTTTCTTTGCAACCTTGCTGTTGAGATTTCGCCGACTCCCCATGCATGATCTGCTGCGCCTATCTGCGGTTCTACTTCTTGCGGCTGCCTTGCATGCGATCCTGTGGAGAGCGGCAAGAATATTCGTTCACACATGAGGGGGACCCGCTGCCCCTGCTGCAATCACGCAAGAAGGGGTGTGAAATGGCTGTTCCCAAGGTTTTGAAGGCATGAAAAAAATTATGCCAAGGCCCCTCATGTATAATCAAGTTTATTCCAAGCCCCTTCTTCACTCAATAAATTTGAGCAATGACTATATGCTTTATCATTTATTATTCCATTCAAAAAAAATTATGTAGGAACCAAATAATTTAATTATGCAATAAAATGCCTCAAATCCCATTAATTGTAGAAAAATCTTCATTTTTGGTGAGATCGAGATTATCATATAAAAAATTCATTAAAGCCCAGAAAAAGACGTGTGTGACATGAATAAATATGGACAATTGAGCATTTATCACATCTTCCAACTTACTCATTGTTAGTCCCTTAGCAATACAAATAAGTTAAGATTAGGGACCAACAAGTGTTTAAAATTTTCATGCGTCACGCCCCGAACAGATAGTAGCGTAAGGCATACTCGGAACGTGACAGCGAAATAGTCATGTCAATCAGAATAGCAAAATCGACACATAAGAATAACACCAATAATACCAAGAGGCCATAATTTGTCAAAAATAATAATTTTATTGTTGTCTAGAATTTAATTTACAAATTTGATTTGATTTAGAATAATAGACTCAATAAAGAAAATAAAGAAAAAGAAAAAAAATGAACACGACTCACTACACTAACTAGACTCAAGAAAATAAGGAAGAGAAGACTCAAGTCTCTAAGCTCTAGGTCCACTCGGTCGCTCTGGCCCGTTCCCAATTGCAAGTGCTCCATCTACCGAATTACCTGAAAAGGTTGAAAGTATGGAGTGAGCAAGAAGCTCAATAGGATTTATACTCTATCGCTAAGTAGAATTTAAGTAATTAACAATTTCATGAATATGCATGAAAGATGCGTAAAACACAATTAAGGCAGACTAGGTAAACAATATTAACAGAAGATAATTGACAATTAAATGGAATCAAGATAGTGCAAGTCGAGATATCAAGAGCAAGCAACTAGAACTTTCATATGAATGGCCATTTATCAAGTCAAGTCAAGTCATGTCAAGCAAGTACTTTCATGCATGTATATGAAGTTTCACGAGGATGTGGAATGTCGTAGACTCACACGCTGGCTAGTACTTCGCGGCAATACCTCCCCATGTCATTTAAACTCCCATGGGCACTAGTATTTTTCGGACACTCTCCCCAGGACCAGATCGGGCCCCTATGGTGCATTGGCATTGAGGGTTGGATCAGAGATCCCATGAAATCTAGACATCTATAGTAATTAATGGCCAAGAGTTCCAAGGTCAAGCTATGTAACCATGGTAAGATACGCATGAGTATTGATTTCTTAATATTTTCAAACAATAAGCTTATTAATCGAGAGGATGAGTCATTTAAGAAAAATGACTTTAAGAAGGATATGGAATTGATAAAATTCACAAATAGACCTAATAAAAGGTCATAATCTCCAGGTACCATAGCCTAGAGAGGCTATATTGGTGTAACATACAAAAACTACAAAGATCGAAAATTTTGAAATATGGAATGCAAAAACGGTCAGGAACAGACCGCTACTAGGACTAGGCGGTCTCAGGAGAACCGCAACTAGGTGCGTCAGGCTAAAACCAGCTAGACCGAGTCGGGTCAAAGAAATAACACCTCAGGCATGGCTGACGTCTTTAAAAGAAGGCGTCTGCGACCCCTGACGCCTCTAAATCCAGTCACATAAGTTGATAATAATGCGGTCTTGGCAGGACCGCTAATGTCAATAGGCAGTCTAGACAGGGCCGCAATTAGGAAAAACTATAGAAACTTAACAGAACTCGGACAGAGCCTCGTTCCGCCAAAGGTCATTTTATCAATGGTTCAAGATTTGGTGGTACAACCTGCTCGGCGTCCTAGTGGGAATTCCAGGCTCACGGAGTCTTACAGAGGCCTCGTGATAGCGGTCCTAGTCCGACGGAAGGAATATCCGGCGGAGAGTCCCGACTATCACAAGAATTAAGAGTGTGAAACGCGAAAAAATGAGAGTGAACGATAAGTCACCACCACCGGAGTGGCGTGACTGTCAAACAATCCTAATGATAAAAATAAAATCCAGCAAGCCATGATTAATAGAAATGATTTCATGATCCATGTTAAATTCACACGTATATCTACTCATTTCCTGTTTCTTTTAATCACATGATCACTAATAAACAATAATCAAGAGGGTATAATCATGGAAAGTTAAAGTTCATATTACTATTTCAATATCCCTAGTCAACAGTGTGTTTCTGTGATATAATAATCTGAGAACATGCAACAGATAGTTGGGCAAATGAAGGAAATAATGTCGCAAAACACATAAATTTCTGTTGCAGGAAATCATAAAACGGTCTTGGGGAAGGCCACCTTCAAGAAGAGACGGTCAGGAAAGGACCATAATTTTAAAAAATACACACACACATATATATATATATATATATATTTGAAAACATTTATGAAGGCGTCTTAGAAATGGGACGCGCCTAAAAGGAGGCGTCCAGGTAACAGGACGGGTCAATAATTATCACCAAATAATATTAAAGTAAACTATTGTACGTTCAATTAAGGCGTCTATCTGGAAGGACGCATATAATATGACGCGTCGAGGCCCGTTGACGCTTTCAAAAATGCAAATTGAAATTTAAAACGCCCGCCATAAGGAGATCTATCGCGGGACCGCCGCTTCAAGAAGCAGTCACTGGTAGGACCATTTTCTGGTTCCGAGCCCAGAACGCCGGCCAGCCCTGATACAACCCCAATAGAAGCATGATTTTGATCTCTACACTACATAAAATTTGGGCAAAATAGTATCAAAAGAAAGAGGACTCGAAGACAAACAATTTGGCATGATTAATTTGAAATTTTAGTCTAGGGAAGCCTATCTTAAATAGACGTGAAGTGAAGACAACAAAACCTAGACATGCCATTAATGAAAATAACCAATTTGCTCGATATAGAGAACAGAAATTAGGCAAAATATAATCAAATGAAAGATAACGTCGATATCTATGACATGGCATGCTTTAATTTAAGTTAGGCATGAGAGAAACCTACCTTAGATTCTTTGAAAGGAAGACGATGCCGCAAAACCCTAATGCAAAATCCACACATTCCTCGCCGTCTCACGCTCTCAATTGCGCTCACCGGTGGCTGCTATGGCCAAATGGAATACTTGGGAGTGTTAGGCATCATTTTATAGAGTTAGGGTCGAAGGAAGAGGCATGTATAGGCTAGAGGATTGACGGGAAGAGTCCTCCGCGCGATATTCACGGTTGATAAATTCAGCGAGTTTATCTTCAAAATTCAACGGCTAGGGTTAGGGTTTTCGCAGGGAAACAGAGGAGAAATGGGCTTCTAATATGGGCCTATTGATTGGGTCCAGATTGGGCCTAATTGGTCTTGAATTGGGCTCGAATTGCGTCGAATTAGGTTGATCTACAAAAACTCCGAGTTTTACCCAAAAACTATTAATTCGGACATAATAAAATTTTCTTTGAGGGTCGCCCCAGTTATCAATGTTGTTAAGCATTCCATCCCCTAGAAGAATAAATTTTTTTCATATTTTTATAAATTAGTTGAAATTTGGCCTAAGGTGAAATTCAATTAATCTAGTTTATTATGTTAAATTCGGATCGTCATTAAAAATTATGATTGTACCTCAAAATATTAAAAAAAAAATTTATGACTGTACCTCAAAATATTAAAAAAGTTATGATCTTTATAGAAAATAATTATTTCTTCTTATTTATATAATTTTACTACTTTCAAAATAATTAATTATTATAGTGTCATTTAACCAAAGAAAAACATTGAAGTGATTAGATGTTAAGTTATTTAGGAATATAATTATTTTATCATTTATTAATTGACTGGGGTGTTACACCCTCCCCCACTTTAAGAAATTTGGTCCCCAAATTCACCGATATATATATATATATATATATATATATATATATATATAAAATCTACGAAAAGAAAAGAACGAACTATGGTGAAGAATGAGGGATACGATACCTCTTATAATTCCTTCGTCGATAACAGGTTGGGGCTCCTTCAAAATCGGTTCCGATTCACCTTTAATTTTAGCTTGCGGGGGTAGTTTAGGGCATCTAGCCATCCTATGGTCCTTACTTCCGCATCGAAGACACGCTCCACACTTCCTCTAACACTTCTCGGCCTGATGAGCTAATTTATGACAATAAAAACACATCTTTTGCGACATGTTATTCCTTCCCTTTTTATTACTTCAAAATTCTTTACGATGGACTCGCCATCCTTTAACAAAACTGAGCCTTAATTTACTCGCGAACCCTCTCGTTTTCATTTCGAAAGAAGCTTAGACACCTCCAAAATAATTATAAAGTTAGTAAGATTATTACCCTTATGCATCGTACTACCGTAGTCTTACACATATTTTATTACTTAACCTGAGACACTACCCATTCTCACCAGGTGATACGAAGGGATGACAAGGATTATCTTTACTCAGAGAATTGAACTTATCTAACAGTTCAACATAGGCATCTTCCCAATCATCAATAGAAAAGTTCTCGAAGATATTTGTTACCTCCTCTTCACTGTTTGCCATCAGGCAAATTCCTTCTTCGTCCTCCTCTGAGGAATTGGCTTCCGGATCTTCTTCCTCATCGCTCCACGTGCAGACCATTGCTTGTGGTTTCTTCTTCTGCACCTTCGAGCTCTTCTTCTAAAAGTTAGGACCCTTCTTCTGAAGATCAGGGCAGTCCCCTTTCATATGTCCAGGTTTCCTGCAATGAAAACATGTGATTTTCTTGGTGCTCCTATTCTTATCATTGCTGGAATCAAAATTCTTACCAGAAGGGTATGACCTCTTCCTTCTGAAGGTCTTTCCCTTAGTCCTTAAGAATTTCCTGAATTGTCGAGTGAGCATTTCTTGCTCCTCTTGGTCAAGGTCTGACAGTTCGTCAAACTCGCAACTACTACTCCCGCTGCTGCTACTTCCCTTGCTGCGGGACACCTTGAGGGCAATATTCTTGCCCTTCCTGTCGCTTCCTTCACCATTCCTTTTGAAGTTCATCTCGTACGTCATTAGGGATCCTATGAGTTCGGTGACGGTCATTGTCGATAGATCCCTAGACTCCTCTATCACGATGGCCTTAGTGTGCCATGTAGGGGTTAGAGATCTAAGTATCTTCATGACTATATCTCCCTCAGCTATCTCTTTCCAAAGCTCCTTAAGACAGTCTGGCGTACATATAAGTTATGGTCTCCTCTGGTTTCATCTTAAACATCTCATATTCCGAGGTGAGGAGATTTATCTTTTTTGCTTTCACTTGAGGTGTACCTTCGTAGATTAGATCCAACTCGTCCCACATTTTCTTAGCCGTCTTGCAAGCTGAGATGCGGGAATATTCTTCTGGGTGTACATCACATTGGATGATGTTCAGGGCCGTCCAGTTGAGTGACGAGATGATGAGAATCAAGCAAGCTGCAAGACCAAAGCTGATCGTGGAAGCTACTGGGCCGAAGATGAACGCGCTACCTTTGGGTAGCGTGACCTTGAAGAAGGCGCTAGGTGTCCCTAGCGCGATCTCAGCCAGAAACGCAGTTGCTGACGGTCCAACTTTTCGGCGCTTGGAACTCCAAAAGTCTTCAATGTGCACTGTTTTCCATGGTTGTAATCGATGTTTTAGCGTCGTTTTGTCTTCCCCTTCCCCTATATATGTATCCCATCTCGTTTGATTAGGAAATGAAGTAATGAATCTATGAAAGTTTTATGAGTGTAGCCATGGCTATCTCCCCCAATCTTTGGAAACTTCCTTCCACCTCCCCTCTTCGGGTGCGATGCCCATTCATCTTCTACAGATCCTCTCTCTTTTCCCCTTCAATGGAGGACGATCGAAGCCCCGGATGCACCGGCTCTGAGACGGGGTCGAGTGTGAGGCTCCATTCGGAGCTTCATTCTTCCTCCACCGACGTTCGCTGCCCTCCACCACCGCCAAAGATGCTGCTAAGGTTAGGATGGAGCTCGGTTGCACCGGTCCTGCGATAGGTCCGGGCGAGAGGCCCCAGTCAAGCTTCCTCACGGCCCTAACATCATCTACATCCACCTTCCTTCCCTCACCGCTCACCCCACATCCACCTTCACCAAGTTATCCTAGCTAGTATTAGGTTAGTTTAATCCCGGTTTAGGGTCCCCCATGTGTTTGTTTAGGACCCCTCGTGTATTACCCACCCTCCTATGTGTTATCCCCTTGTGATTCATTCCCCCGAAGACATCCACGGGCGCCCCAACGTCAAGGTTCGTTGTTCTGCCTGCTGTCTGAGAACGTGCTAGGACGATATAGCGCGTTCTTCAAGAAGGCGCTAGGAGGATATAGCGCGACTATGGGCAGAAAGAAGAAGACCCCCCACTTTCATTCCGCATCAAATGGTATCAGAGCTTAGGGAACCAGGCTGTTCTTACAGACTGGGATCTTGAGCTACAAGGTTCGAGGATGAACCTTCCAAAGTGGAGGGGTTTGATGGGAATCAAGCAAGCTGCCAGGCCAAAGCTGATCGTGGAAGCTGCTGGGCCGAAGATGAACGCGCTACCTTTGGGTAGCGCGACCTTGAAGAAGGCGCTAGGTGTCCCTAGCGCAATCTCATCCAGAAACGCAGTTGCTGACGGTCCAACTTTTAGGCGCTTGGAACTCCAAAAGTCTTCAATGTGCACTATTTTCCATGGTTGTAATCGATGTTTTAGCGTCATTTTGTCTTCCCCTTCCCCTATATATGTATCCCATCTCGTTTGATTAGGGAATGAAGCAATGAATCTATGAAAGTTTTATGAGTGTAGCCATGGCTATCTCCCCCAATCTTTGGAAACTTCCTTCCTCCTCCCCTCTTCGGGTGCGATGCCCATTCATCTTCTACTGATCCTCTCTCTTTTCAGCTTCAATGGAGGACGATCGAAGCCCCAGGATGCACCGGCTCTGAGACGGGGTCGAGTGTGAGGCTCCATTCGGAGCTTCGTTCTTCCTCCACCGACGTTCGCCGCCCTCCACCACCGCCAAAGATGCTGCTAAGGTCAAGATGGAGCTCGGTTGCACCGGTCCTGCGATGGGTCCAGGCGAGATGCCCCAATCAAGCTTCCTCACGGCCCTAACATCATCTACATCCACCTTCCTTTCCTCACCGCTCACCCCACATCCACCTTCACCAAGTTATCCTAGCTAGTATTAGGTTAGTTTAATCCCAGTTTAGAGTCCCCCATGTGTTTGTTTAGGAGCCCTCGTGTATTACCCACCCTCCTATGTGTTCTCCCCTTGTGATTCATTCCCCCGAAGACATCCACGGGCGCCCCAACGTCAAGGTTCGTCGTTCTACCTACTATCAAAGAACGTGCTAGGACGATATAGCGCGTTCTTCAAGAAGGCGCTAGGAGGATATAGCGTGACTATGGGCAGAAAGAAGAAGACCCCCCACTTTCGTTCCGCATCACGAGAGCTTGACTTGATCATCTGTCCACGCGTCCTCGTTCGGTGGTAGTTTGTATGGCCCTGTGGTGATCACCCTCCACAACTTGTGGCTCTGTGCCTTGATGAATACTTCCATCTTGTTTTTCCAGAAAAGATAATTGTTACCATCAAAGAATGGAGGGCGGCTGATAGACTGTCCTTCAACCATGAAGCTTCGAGGACCATTAGGATTACCCTGACCGTTGGCCCACATGATGAAAACCTGGCTCTGATACCAATTGATACGTGCAGCGGAAAGTGAGATAGAAGGGGGGGGGGTTGAATAGATCACTCCCAAATTCAAACAACTCAGACACGATTTCTCAACCCCTCAAGTTGCAGTGAAAAAGACTTCGGAGACAGGCAACAAAGATGACTAGTATGAGAAATGAGATCGAGAATGCCACCCATAATGAAGCAATGTGTCGAGTAGATGGAGAACATCACAACGTAAAAAAGTAAACCACAGAGGAGATTGGGAATTTTTAGGTGGTTCGATTGCTATCCACAATCTACGTCCACCCCTTACTCAAGAGAGTAAGGTTTCCTTGCAATATAGAGTCGCACACAGCAGAATCAGTCTGCAACAACCGCTGCCAAACAGCTTACCCTAAGGAACAGCCTCCTCAGTCTTCTGATCGACCAGAAGAAAACACTGGAGAACCAATCTCCCTTCTTTTGCACGCAGCAAAGGGAACCCTGTACAGTTACTCCCAAATAACTCACACAACTAGAGGATCGAGCCTCTCTTCCTCCAAGACAATGGAGGGAACTGGAGAACTTCTCCCTTCCTCCGAACAGTAGAGAGTAACAGAATGAAATAAAAGTAAGAGAAACTTGAAAACAAAACGATCGATGAATGACAATTTTCTCAGAAAAATAAAAGCAATGTAGCTTCGGTAGAAGCAGATCTTCGCATTCACAATCACTTCTCTCTCTCAGAAATTTTTCTCTTAGCTCTGGATGGAGTGGGTTGTCTCTGGTTTTCTCTCTTGAAGCACTGCTCCCACGCTGCTCTTCTTTCTCACTATTCCATCCCCTTTCGAACGCTTTTTTTTAGCATATATATATATCTGATCCCGAACCTTAGGCGTGTGGATACCACGTTTCCCGCCTGAAGATGTTGGGGTACGTGTGATAATGTTCTGGACGTCTATCTACCTCGGATCACGTGCCATCTAGGTGAATGCACAGATAAACTATTAGAGAAGAAATAAACATTTCGTCATACTCTTAGCATAATTCGTATTGGTGTATTGAGTAAGAAGGTAAAAGCTGCACTGAGTAGTAGTTTAATCGTCCAACAGATATGCACGGACAAGAATCAGCAAAACACAAAGTGCACTGACTTTATTTTGCTAGAGAGAAAAGTTTGCACCAAGTCAAAAGAGTAAGCATCGGCTAAGTCGGGCTATGACAAGCACCGACCTGAAATGAATCAGAAGATGCACCAATCTACGTTAGCTGTCTACAGGACTTTGCACCGAGTCTACTAAGACTTGAAACAGGAACAACACTGACTTCGTTGCTACAGAGACTTGTATAGGCTGGACTATGCACCGATCATGAGTTGTTTTAAGCAAGGCATGCACCGAGTCAGGATATGCAGTCCAAGCAGGAACTACACCGAGATGGCAATGAGAAGTATAAGACAAAGCTTGCACCGAGATGAAGGAACGACCAACCTAACCAATGCATTCTGGTCAGGAATTGCACCGACCTCAGAGAGGTGAGATGCAGAGACATGATATGCACCGACCTTAATGCTCACGACCTCGAGAAATGCACAAAGATAAAATTATGAACAACAAAACCTGTGTATGAACAAGGACTTGCACGGAGGCAAGTACTTTATGTGAAAGATGCAGAACTAGCACTGACTCAATATGCATTAAGTCAAAAGAACGAATAACCTGAAATGCACAGACCTAAATCATGTTATTAGCACAGATCCCCTTCATGCTTAGAAATAAGGAAATGCACCGTATAAGAGCAAATTGATCTAGAGATAAAAAGAAATTGATTTATAGTGTGAGACATCATCAAAACCGTAGGGATGCAACATCAATGTTGTTAAGCATTCCATCCTCTACGAGAATAATTTTTTTTCATATTTTTATAAATTAGTTGAAATTTGGCCTAAGGTGAAATTCAATTAATCTAGTTTATTATGTTAAATTCGGATCGTTATGAAAAAGTATGATTGTACCTAAAAATATTAAATTTCTTTTATGGTATTTATAGAAAATAATTATTGCTTTTTATTTATATAATTTGACTACTTTTAAAATAATTAATTATTATAGTATCATTTAACCAAAGAAAAACATTGAAGTGATTAGATGATAAGTTATTTAGGAATATAATTATTTTATCATTTATTAATTGACTAAGGTGTTACACATGCCTCAAGACAAGATCCTCCTTCACAGAATAAACTAAGGATTAAGACTTTGGAATTATTAAAGTGAACTATCAATAAGATTAGAATATGATGCTCATAATTCTCTTAGAATACTCCCAAGGTCTCATAGCACCTGTACTTGTGAAATCTAAATCTAAAGGTTGGACAATTGCATCCTCCAAATTACCATTTTAGCTAGGTGTCTTCAACTCTACCTCCCATATTAGAGCTTTAATCACAGAAGCCTTCACTCTTTTTTTTTCAACGCATGGTGTTGTACATCCCTTCACTGTTGACACGAACCTCAACTCTTGCCTTAGGAGAAGCAGGCTCGGTTACTAAGATCAGGGGCATTTTCCATGATTTTTTTTTCAACACATGGTGTTGTACATCCCTTCACCGTTTGACGCGAATCTCAACTCTTGCCTTAGGAGAGGTAGACCCAGTTACTATGATCATGGGTATTTTTCATGATTTTTTTTTTTGATTATTTGATCTAACTCTTCACTAGAGAGGGCAGAGTATCAGACACTAAACCAAATGATAGAAGGCTTGTCCTTCCTGTTTCATTAGTGTGGAAGTGATTTTTTTTAATGCTAAGAGACCTTTAGAGATTCTAAATTCGCTCCCATGACTAGACACAAAAAAATCATTCCATCATCCATCTCCACAGTCTTTTCCATTCCAGAGTTTCTTTTATTGATGCATGAATTATGAGAACTCAGTTGCGGCTTTTTTTTAACAAAATGAGGCAACATGTTGCATGAGATTTTTACAATGATTACCCTTACCCCCTAATTTGAATGACATCGTCTCTGATGACATGATCAAAATATGAACAGAATAATGTGTACATGAATGCTTGGGAAGGAAAGGTACAACCTGGGGTGCGCAGACGTGGCTATTTAACAGGCATCCTTGCAAATGACTTCTTCGTGCTCCTATATACACAAATGAAAATAACTCACTAGATTATTAAAGGAGAAATGGTTAGGTTGCCTCCCAACAAGCGCTAAGTTTAACGTCCTCAGCCAGATGACCTTCTTGCATTTATCATGGGTCACTTAGTGGGATTGATTCCTTTGATGAAAGTTGTGTGTTCTCCAAGTAAGGTTTGAGACGCTGACCATTGACAATGAAAATTTGACAATTTTTAGGATCTAGGATTTTGACAACACCATGATCAAAGACTTTGAGCACAACAAATGGTCCATCCCATCTACACTTCAATTTTCCAGGGAATAAGCGTAGCCTTGAATTAAAGAGCCAAACTTTTTAATATAGTTGAAAGGATTTTCTCACAATGTGTTTATCATGGAAAGCTTTGGTCTTGGCTTTGTAAACCTTAGAATTTTCATAGGCTTCATTCCTCAACTCCTCCAACTCATTCAATTGTAGGGCCCTATGAGACTCGGCTTGGGCCAAGTCAAAATAGAACTGCTTAATAGCCCAATAGGCCCTATGCTCAAGCTCAACGTATAGGTGACAAGCTTTTCCAAAGATTAACCTATATGGAGACATACCAATGGGAGTCTTGTATGCTGTCTGATAGGCTCAAAGAGCGTCATCCAACCTTTCAGACCAATCTTTTCTATCGGGCCTAACGGATTTTTACAGAATGTTTTTGATCTCCCGATTGGATATTTCTACTTGGCCACTTGTTTGGGGGTGGTAGGGGATGGCAATTTTGTAAGTGATCCCATATTTCCCAAGAAGAGCTCGGAATTAGGCATGAGTGAAATGAGAGCCCCCATCACTAATGATGGCCCTAGGACACCCAAAAATTGAAAATATATTCTTTTGGACAAACGTCATGACAACTTTGTGATCGTTGGTCTGGGTGGTAATGTCTTCAATCCACTTAGACACATAGTCGACCGCCACAAGATTATACTCATATCCGAATGATGGTGGAAAGGGCCCCATAAAATCAATTCCCCGAACATCGAAGATTTCAACCACTAAAATGGGGTTGAGTGGCATTATGTCTCGTTTGCTCATGTTTCCCACAGCTTGACACCTGAGACATGTTTGTCTAAATTCATAGGCATCCTTGAAGAGAGTGGGCCAAAGGAATCCAGTTTGCAACACTTTGGCAGCAGTTTTCTTTCCCGCAAAGTGTCCCCTACAAGCTAGAGTGTGACAAAAGTTCAGGACACTTTGTTGTTCCTCCTCTGGGACACACCTCCTAGTTATTTAATCCGGACCCACATGAAACAATTCAGGGTCCTCCCAAAAATAGTGCTTGATTTTGACAAAGAAGTGTTCCTTGTCATGTTTAGACCACCCATTAGGAATTTGTCCCACAGATAAATAGTTGACAATATTAGCAAACCATGGGAGTTGACTATGGGTGATGGACAAGAGGTGTTCATCAAGAAATGAATCTTGCAAGAGAGCATTATCAGTTATGAAAATCCGAGAAATATGATAAGTAACTTTATTCTCAGAACCTTTTTTGTCTCGGATCTCAAGATCAAATTCTTGGAGTAAGAGGATCCACCTAATGAGTCTAGGTTTGACATCCTTCTTGGAGAACAAATATTTGAGTGCTGAGTGATCAAAATACACAATGACTTTTGCCCCGAAAAGATATGACTGAAAATTTTCAAGGGTAAAGACGACAGCTAACAACTCCTTTTCCGTGGTGGTGTAGTTAAGTTGAGCATCGACGAGGGTGTGACTCGCGTAATAAATCACCACCAGACACTTATCAATCCTTTGGCCTAGAACTTCCCCTATAGCATAGTCGGAGGCATCACACATGATTTTAAAGGGCGGAGAACAATTGGGAGGTTGGATAATGGGTGCTTTGGTCAAGGCCTCTTTAAGGATATTGAAAGCCTCAAGGCAGGCAACATCTAAATGGAATGGAGTATCTTTGGTCAAGAGAAGAGTTAATGGGCGGGCAATCTTGGAAAAGTTACTAATGAACCGATAGTAAAAGCCGGCATGGCCAAAGAATGAACGAATTTACCTCATAGAGGTCAGAGGAGGGAGATTAGAAATGAGGTTAATCTTGGCCTTATCCACCTCTATACCCTGTTCGGACACCATATGGCCCAAAACTATGCCCTCTTGAACCATGAAGTGGCTCTTCTCTCAACTAAGAACAAGATTGGTTTCAATACATCTTGCAAGCACTTTCTTCAAATTTTGCAAGTAGTTTTTAAATGACTCCCCAAACACGGAAAAATCATCCATGAAGATTTCCAAGAACTCTCCCACCATATCGGAGAAAATGGCCATCATGCACCTTTAAAAAGTGGCTGGCGTGTTGCAAAGACCGAAAGGCATCCTCCTAAAGGCAAATGTGCCCTATGGGCATGTGAAGGTGGTCTTCTCTTGGTCTTCCGGGTAAATGGCCACTTGATTGTACCCGGAGTATCTGATGTGCAAGACAAATGTCGTTTAAAATATGCCATACCACACACAATTTTAAAATTATTAATTGCACTCACTCACTTAAAAAGATTAGAAAATCATGTAGAGCGGTGAGAACGGGTCGATCTCACGAGGAAGAAATATTTTCAATCAAGCTTAGTTGAAAAATTACTTGTATTTGAGAAAATCCGAGTTTGAGTGAGTTTAAACTAAAAGAAAATAAAAATGCATGGAGTTGAATAAAATCTAGCTAAAGAATGTAAGAGGGGTTAAGAAGATAAATTTGGAAGAGATGGAGAGATAAAAGAGACACAATTGCCAAAATGAATTTCATTACAATGACATTGAAGAGTACAATTCTATGAAAATCACAATCACAACTGGTAAATGAAACAAAAGAAAAGAGGAAGAAATGTAGCCGGGATTGGAAGAACGCCGCCGTCCACGCCGTGCCGAGCCTTTGAGTCCACCTCGCCTTGGAAGTGAATGCCGCCTTGAGGACACCGAGGGAGAATCTCCACCAAAGGGAGGTGTGGAGGAATGTAGATGGGAGGTGAAAAGAAGAGAGAGGAAAGGCTCTAAGGCATGTGATGCATGAATTTAAAATGGAGAAGAAAATAGGGTGAAAGAGGGGCCACGGTGGAGAAAATGGGGTGAAAGAGGCAAAAGAGAAAATGGAAAAATAGAGGGTGAGAGAAGTGAGAATAGCTTGAAATCGGAGGGAAATTGGGAGATGTGGTAGAAGACAAAGATGGAGAGCACAAAAGATAAAGAACTTCGATGAAGATAGTGGAGGTAGAAAATGCATCGAAGGGGGTGAAAATAGAAGAAGAATTCGACTGTGAAAAAGGTGAATGAACAGTAAAAAAGAAAATGAAGAATAGAGGGTTGGAGAATCAAGAATAGCTTAAAAACGGGTAAGACTTAGGAGAAGATGAAGAATAAGAAATTGAAGTGTGTTTGAAAATGAACAACTTTGATGAAGACTAAAAAGTAAAATGACGAACTGAAATGCATGAAAAAGCTAGCCTAAGTGACTGTAAAAATTAAAAAAAGTTGCAGAGAATGGCAGAGACAGAGAGACGGGAGCAACGGGGAATGGAGGGAGAAAGTTGACATGAGAGGGCCCTCGGTGCCTCTTTTATAGAGTTCGGAGGCCCATTAATGTAGAATCATCGCAGGAGTGCATCAAGGAGGTGTTATGGAGGCTTAACGGGCATCGGTTACGCATCTTAATTGACGACTGGTGCACTCGGCGTTTATTTGGAATAGGCGACCAAGCAGAAGGGTGCCACTTTCTTATTTCTATTTTTTATTTTCTGCCTCGATCCCTGTGCCAAGAAGGGGGCACCAGGGCATAGGGTGCCTTTTAAAGGGCACCTGGACCCATGGTCGCTTCTTCATTAGATTTTCCTGCCACTTTCTGCTTCTGTACGCACGACATCTAAAAACCATCTGAAGGGGACGCGCAAGTACTAGGGTGCCTTCTTCATTTTCTTCTTATTTTATTTTCCTTCTCTATTGGTCTGGAAGGGGGCGCCCAGGTACTAGGGCGGCTTCTTTAAGGGGGCGCCCAGGGTCCTGGGCGCCTCTTTATCTTCTTCCATCTTTTGTTCTTTTCAGGCATCAAATGGGCGCCCAGTCATTTGGGCCCCTTCTTCAATTGGTCCTGTAAAAATCAAATAGCCATTGTGCTTAATCCAAGAATAGTTATGTAACTTCTTGATTGTTTTTCACATTATCATTTTTGCTCAGAAATGATGATAAAATACATGCAGACTCAAATTATGTGTGAGAGTCAAATTATTTGTTCAAATTGCAAAACTTTATTCTTTTAATGCACAGAGATGATATATGTGATGCAAGTTATGATAAAAAATGTGATACTCTTCACACCCCCCATCTTACTCATTGTTAGTCCCTTAGCAATGCAAATAAATTAAAATTTAGGACCAACATAAGTCTACAAAATTCATACTTCTATCTCCAGCTCTTCTTTCACAGAATTAACCAAAGATTAAAATCTGGAAGCAATAATACGTGCTAGCCTTAGATTATGACTTAAGAATGCATCCTAAAGTTTAATATCACTTGTGCATGTGTAAGTCTAAATCCACAGTTAAGATAATTGTATCCCTCATTTGTTATTCCAAGCACGTGTCTTTCAATCCTGCACCTCCTAACTCAGAGCATTAAGTACGCAAGCTTTTTGTCTGCCTTATTTCATTATCCCCTTGGGATCTTATATATATATATATATAATTTTCTCACACATGATGTTGCACTATCCTTCACTGTTTAACACGAACCTCAACTCTTGCCTTAGGAGAAGCAGGCCCAGTTACAAAGATCAGGGTTCCCTTTTCCATTTTATGCGAACCTCAACACTTGTTAGGTGAAGCAAGCCCGGTTACTAAGATTAGGGGCATTTTTCATTGTGTTTTCATTCATTCATTTTTTTTCAATGTGCTTTTGCACTTGTTGATTGATAACTTGGTAGAAAGCTTGAAAATATCTCCTTTCTTGAGAAGTGCAGAGTATCAGACACAATACTCAAAAATATCAGAAGGCTTGTCCTATTTGCTTCATTAGCGTGCAGAGTGAATTTTTTTTTAAAGTGCACATGAACTTTAAGGCGCTTCTTTTATCAGTTTTCCTTAGCTAGATTGTCTAAATTTTCCTTCATCCTTTTCCCAGCCTTTTCCATTCCAGAATTGGTTTCAATAAAAGCATAAATCAAGAGAACTCAATTGGGGATTTCATCTTTTCTCTTTCATGTGCAAATGGTATGCATGACATTATACAAAAACTCCTATCAGGTTGTAAAAAATTTTCTCTCCCCCCAACTTGAATGGCATTATCTTCAATGACATATGAAAGTAATGAAAATATCATAGAAATGCGTCTGAGTAGGAGAGAAACAACCTGATGTACGGGGCGAGAAGCTCTTCAAAAATGATGGCGGCACCGTCTCCGTCCCGACCTGTCTACTGCAAAACACTAAATTAAAAGCATCAAATAATAAAAACCTTGGGTTGCCTCCCAGAAGCGCTAAGTTTAATATCTTCAGCCAAACGCATGAAAGCTCGCAAATATTTTATTTCAAATCACTTAAAGTAATTGATTCCTTTTGTAGCTGCTCATCTTCCAAATAGGGCTTCAATCGTTTACCGTTGACAGTGAAAATGTGACCATTATTAGGATTCAGAATTTTTAGAGCACCATGGTCAAAAGCCTTAATGACCACAAACGGTCCGTCCCATCTAGACTTCAACTTACCAGGGAACAAGCACAGCCTAGAATTAAAAAGCTAAACTTTTTAATTTGGTTGAAAAGTTTTCCTTTGAATATGTTTATCGTGAAAAGCTTTCATCTTGGCTTTGTAGATTTTAGAATTCTCATAGGCTTCATTGTGTAGTTCTTCCAATTCATTCAATTGTAGAGCTCTTTGGGACCCAGCTTGAGTGAGATTGAAGTTAACTTGCTTGATGGCCCAGTATGCTCTATGTTCCAGTTCTACGGGCAAGTGGCAGACTTTTCCAAAAATGAGGCGATAGGGAGACATGCCAATGGGAGTTTTAAATGTAGTTCTGTAGGCCCAGAGTGCATCATCTAGTCTCTCGGATCAGTCTTTCCTATCCGGTCGAACTGTTTTATGCAGGATGTTTTTGATCTCCCTGTTGGAAACTTCTACCTGGCCACTGGTTTGGGGATGATAAGGGGTTGCGAACTTGTAAGTGATTCCATATTTTCGGAGCAGAGCTTCGAACTGAGAATGGGTGAAGTGAGAACCCCCGTCACTGATAATAGCCTTCAGACACCCAAATCTAGAAAAGATATTTTTCTTAAAAAATTTCATCACAACCTTGTGGTCATTTGTCCTTGTGGCTATAGCTTTAATCCATTTTGACATGTAATCGACTGCCACCAAGATGTATTCATTTCTAAAAGATTATGGAAACAGTCCCATAAAGTCAATTCCCCAAACATCAAAGATTTCTACTATTAGAATGGGACTTAACGACATCATATCTTTCCTCGAAATGTTGCCCACGGCTTGACACCTCAGACAAGTTTTAGAGCATTCATAAGCACCCTTGAATAATGTGGGCCAATAAAATCCACTTTGTAAAACTTTTACCGTAGTCTTCTTTACTAAAAAATGTCACCCACAAGCAGAATTATGACAGAAATTCAACACAAATTGTTGTTCTTCCTCGGGGACACATCTTCTAATGATTTGATCAGGACCCATGTGAAACAGCTTCGGTTCCTCCCAAAAATAGTGCTTTACCTTTGAAAAGAATGGATACTTCTCCTGCTTAGATCACCCTCTTGGAATTTGACCTACTGCCAGGTAGTTGACTATGTCAGCGAACCAGGGGGTTGTTGTGTGAGAGATGGAAAGAATTTTCTCATCAGTAAAAGAATCAGATATTGGGGCACTTTTAGGTATGACAATTCTTGACAAGTGATCAGCGACAACATTCTCCAACCCCTTCTTGTCTCTAATCTCTAAATCAATCTCTTGCAATAGTAAAATCAACCGGATGAGACGGGGTTTGGCTTCCTTCATGGAAAGCAAAAATTTTAACGCCGAGTGATCGAAATAAACAATGACTTTTGCCCCTAACAGATATGATCGAAATTTCTCCAGGGCAAACACAACAGCTAACAGTTCTTTCTCCGTGGTGGTGTAATTCAACTGGGCATTGATGACGGTGCGGCTCGCATAGTAAATCACCACGGGCTTCTTATCAACTATCTGACCCAAGACAGCTCCAACAGCATAATCTGAGGCATCACACATTATCTCAAAGGGAAGCGACCCGTCAGGAGAATGAAGGATAGGAGCTTGAGTAAGGGCCACTTTCAAAGAATTGAACGCCTCAAGACAATAATCATTTAAATGGAAGGGAGTGTCCTTGGCTAGTAATTGTGTGAGAGAGAGAGAGCAATGGTGGAGAAGTTTTGGATGAATCTTCTGTAGAAACCTGCATGGCCAAGAAAAGATCGAATCTGTTTGATAGAAGAAGGGGGGGGGAGATTAGAAATCAAGTCAATCTTGCCTTTATTGACATCTATTCCCCTCTCTGAAACAACATGCCCTAAAACTATTCCTTCTCTCACCATAAAATGGCTCCTTTCCCAACTTAATACCAGATTTGAATCAATGCACCTCATCAGAACCTGAGTCAAACTTTTCAAACAATCCTCAAATGAAGAACCAAAAATCGAAAAATCATCCATAAAACTTCCAAACATTCCCCCACCATTTCTGAAAAGATTGACATCATACACCGTTGAAATGTGGCGGGGGCATTGCACAACCCAAAAGGTATTCTTCTGAAAGTTAATGTGACATAGGGGCACGTGAAAGTTATCTTTTCTTGATCCTCTGGGAAAATTGAAACTTGGTTATACCCAGAATAGCCATCCAAAAAGTAATAGTACTTCTGCCCAGCCAATCTTTCCAAAATCTGATCTATGAACGGGAGTGAGAAATGATCTTTCTTTGTGACTGAATTCAATTTTCTGTAATCAATACAAACCCTCCACCCCGTTTGCAATTGTGTGGGCACTTCCTCTCCTTTCTCATTTGTTACCACTGTCAGCCCTGACTTCTTGGGAACTACTTGGGTTGGGCTGACCCATTTGCTATCTAAGATGGGATAAATAATCCCAGCACCCAACCACTTGACAACTTCTTTCTTTACCACCTCCTTCATACTTGGATTCAACCGGCGTTGCATTTCTCTGCTCGGAATAGCATTGTCTTCCAAATAAATGTGATGCATGCACACGTCCGGACTTATTCCTTTCAAATCTGCCACTAATCAACCTATCGCTCCCTTGTGCTCCTTAAAGACTTCTAGAAGCTGTGATTCCGGAGTGAAGGTGAGATTGGAAGCAATGATTATAGGCAAAGTTTGGTCAAGACCTAGATAAGCATACTTCAAGGAATCTGGCAGAGGCTTTAATTCAAGCACAGGTGGCTGATCCAGAGATGGTAGAATATGTTTAGCTTGCAATGGAGGGATTGGCTCAATTCTAGAGTGGGGTGCACAAAAGATAGGTGAATCCTGGAGCATACTACCCTCTTCTTTCAAATCCTTGTTAACATCCGGTCTTTCATCAATCAGCTCCTCAAATATGTCAACAATATTACATTTTTCTTCATGGTCTAGGTATTGAGATGCCTTAAACACATTCAAAGACACCTTCTCGCCTCCAAAGGAAATATCCATCATTCCCATGGCACAATTTATATTGGCCTTTGCCATAGCTAGAAACGGACGTCCCAAAATAATTGGTGTGTGCTTTAATTCATGGGATGATGCCATATACAGAATAAAAAAATCCACCAAGAAATAACATTCATGAACTTTCACAATCACATCTTCGAACAGGCCCCTCGGAGTTTTAGCGGAACGATTTGCCAATTGAAGGATTATGGGCATGGGCTTCAACTCCCCCAGATCAAACTATTCATAAATAAAGGTGGGCAACAAATTCACACTGGCTCCAAGGTCCAGCAATGCTCTGTCAAATGTCATTTCACCTATATCACATGAAATTAGTGGGGCTCTGGGGTCCTTCAACTTCTTAGGCAAATGGTTTGTAACAACAGCACTAACATCTTCAGACAGGCGAATATTTTGGGTTGTCGCCTTGGGTTCCCTCTTTGGAGTGTATAGCTCTTTCAAAAAATTTGCATACGCCGGCACATGCTTGATCACATCCAATAGTGGAATATTGATATTTACCTATTTAAATAGTTCCGCAAATT
Source organism: Amorphophallus konjac (assembly GCA_022559845.1). Taxonomy (NCBI): domain Eukaryota; kingdom Viridiplantae; phylum Streptophyta; class Magnoliopsida; order Alismatales; family Araceae; genus Amorphophallus; species Amorphophallus konjac. The sequence continues at coordinate 270,119,654 of CM040118.1, read as the reverse complement.
CTTCTTGTTGGAACTGCTTTTTCTGGTGAGCTTCACTTTTAAAGCATCAGGAAAAGGGACTTTAGGTACGTAATCTCGGTGTCCTTCATCAACCTTTGCTTTCCCTTTATCTAGCTTGTTTTCCCCCTCCTCTAGCTTCTTCTTCTCTTGTACAATCACGGGCTCCTCATCCTTACTATCACTCTCCACGTTGGCTTCTTGGCCCGAGCTACAACCAACATCCTTAGCCTGATATGGGTCAACTAGAATCTTCCTGCTCCTAAGGGTAGAGATGACTTTAGCATTCTCGAATTGAGGACCTACAGGAGGGGGCAGCTGAGGTTTATTGGGTTGAGGAAGAATTGGAGCTCTTTGGGGGAAGCTTGGGGGTTGTTGATTTCGGGGGTTGGCCACTAGTTGGCTAGGAAGTTGGCCTACCTCTCTCCTCATGCTATTTGCTACTAGTTGCCCTATTTGGTTCTCCAACTTAGAAATGGATTGCGCCTGAGTAAGGATGAGTTGTTGGAGTTGTTCAAATTTGTCATCAACATTAGGTTGAGTGAGAGGTGGCTGATAATGTGGTTGATGGGAATGATGCGTAGGAAAATACTGAAACTGGCCATGAGTGAGTTGAGCTTGAGGGTATGGGGCCTGAGTTTGATGGAATGGAGGTTGCTGAAATGAGTGTTGGCAGAAAGGAGACTAATAAGAGAGATTATGCTTAGATTGACTTGGCATCGGAAAAGATTATTTCGGGACTGGATGGTGTGAAGGATTGGACTGGGTGGATGGACCTTTCTGAGTCTTCCTAGAAAAATTGGTGTGATTCCTCCAACTTGGATTGTAGGTATAAGAATTGGGATCATATGCAGATTTGGAGACACCTTGAGCTGCAAAGATCTGTTCTTAGATGAACGGGGGAAGTTGGGCTGCTGTAGGATAATCAATCACAGCGTGGCTAGGGCTGGAACACAAAGCACAAATTTCTTCATGAGTGAAAGTTAAGAATTGTTGAGATTCAGGAGCAAATAGTAAGGAAGGTTACTGCCTATTCATGGACCATAACTAGTGTAGCTTTTGGGCAACCAAATCAACCTTTTCCATCTTATGCGCCAACAAGTCCATTTTATTCAACCTTTGGGTTATGGCATTTATATCCATTTTGTTCTCACACTCTCCTTGATTCTTAACTTCATAGAGTCCGGCCCTCTTATTTGGCCCAATCATTCTTTCACATGAAGTTAGCAAGGCATGACAAATGTAATTTTCACTAAGCATTTCAAATAAATCGTACGCCTCATCCTCGCTTCTGCTCATAAATGCTCCCCTACATGAAGCATCCACCATCTGTCTATAGTTCTCAGTCAATCCCTCATAGAATGCCTGAACAATTTGCCATCATGACTGTTGGGTCTCACGATCAATGACACCCAAGAGGGGGGTGAATTGGGTGATTACAAATTTTAAGGAAACTCTTTCCCTTTTAACAAGTGCAATGAAACAACAATTAAAACATCAAATCTGTTGAACTTGCAAGTTAGATTACAACCTACACTAACCCCCACACTAGACGACAAGATGAATGCTGTGTGGTGGAGTAAACTACTTACAACAAGATTAAGGAAGTTAATTAAGCTAAGAAGTAGATTCTCTCAATCTCACCATTCCCACAAGATCATATAAAAGGATTCAACAATCAAACCAAGCCAACGTGCAAAGCAAACCACAATGCACAGGGATTTTAAGGTGGTTCGGGACCACGACGGGCTCCCTACGTCCACCCCTCACCAAACTAGGTGAGGCTTCACTCGGGGATAAATCCTCAAAAAGAGATGACACTCCAACCACACACGCAGGACGACACCTGCTCACACACACGAGGACGTGCCCCAAAGCACACACACACACACACATACACGGAGACGAAGTCTCCAACACGATCCAACAAGCGGATCAACAAAACGCACACATGCTGCAACAAGTGCAGCAAACCTTACACACACGTAGATCTAGGAAGACCTACGCATACACATGAATCAAATACGACACACACAAATGACCACGGATCCAACAACGATCCACACACACACAAGTATGCAGTTTATAAGAAACATAAATCGGAAACTTAAAACACAATAAGGCACAGTTGAGAAAAACTCCTGATTTGGCTCTCCTTTGAATGTATGTTGTTGATTTTGAATGTGACTTCAATCTCCACTTAATCGGAGCTTTAATCCGGGCTTGCTTGGCTCTTCTTTTCCTTGGACAGCACTCTCTTGATCTCCCTTGGATCTCTCTTGACTCCCCTTAGATCGTTCTTGAAGGATGATGAAAGATTCTTGCTCAATTGAAGTTGTAGCTTGATTCTCTATGCAACTTCCAGTTGGGGATCGATTGGAAACTAGTTTGCAGCTTGTTCCCTTCACATTCACGCTCAAAACATGGTGGAAGAAGCCCTGGAGCTGCTGCCTGCGACCTGCACACATAAGGATAGAGAGGAATTCGAAATTTCAGATCTAGCTTGGTCCCCTTAGGGTTTACAACCCAATAAGAAGTATTTATGCCTCTAGGACGGTCAAGAGACAGCCCTGGGACAAGATCCACATATCCTGGAGTGATTTGGGACTTTTGGACCGGATTGGGAGGACTTTTGGTGCACTTAAACGAAGGTCAAATTTGACGGCGCCGCCCCGTACCGGAAAGGGTCGACCCTTAGGGTCAACCCTCGGGAAAATAGAACCCCAACAGAACCATTTTCATGTTCTGTTTTACAGGGGTCGACCCTCGGGCTAAAAGAACCCAAACAGAACCAAGTTTTGGTTCTGGTTTACAGGGGTCGACCCTTCAATGGGTCGACCCCAGGGGTCGACCCTTTCAGGCAGGGTGCATAAAACTGGTTCTGTTTTGAACAGAACCTAAGAGGGTCGACCCCCTGGGTCGACCCCTTCTTGTTTGGGTCTGAAAAATAGCTAAAACCTCTATCAAATCAATGAGAAATAATTGATTAAATATTACCATAATCCCATGAAGATCAACCATGATTTTTCATCCTGAAAAATATGATAAAGCAAGAGGTTAGATCAAAATCAAAATATATGGATCATGCATTATCATATGAAGCTAGTTTTGAGACCGAGACCCAAATGACATGAAGTATGATTATGAAAGTATTAGCATGAGACGCATAGATGCTTTGAAAATATTTTCTTCTTAAGAACCTCCCCAAGAATATGCATAAGACACTTTGAAACCATTAAGTCTTTAACTATCCAATGAAGTCAATTGAGAGAACGACTAATGAATCACTCCCAATCTAGGCACATGGAAATTCATTTCCAACTCATGGATACTTACCATGGATTCAAGGGTAGCCAATACAAATCAATCAAACCTCATATGAGTTCCAACTTCAGTCCAGAGCAACATGTATCCAATCATCATTGAGTCATGATTTTGTATGAGTGAGAGGAAGATAATGGATCCTTTCAACAAAGACAAACAGTGAAGTGGAGATGATTTTACACAATGACAAGCAACCAATTCATATCAACAAATACTCAATGAATACTCAATGAATCTACATTAGTATGGGAAAAAAGAACAAGAACATTAGTCTTAACATTCCCACACTAAAACATGCACGAAGGCGCATGTATTCTAGCCCAATAGCAGTACCTGCAAAGCAAGATATCAACATGTGAGTTCGTTTGTCATGACGACGAGTTCATTTATGATGAAGACATTTTCCATAGATCACTCACACATCAAAACCATTATCATCACACATGAAGTTTAGTTATCATCAAAACCATAGCTCAACAATCTCCCCCTTTTTGATGATGGCAAACTTAGTGATGAATGATGACAACCTTAGTGATGCTGGAAAACTCCCCCATGATGGCAAACAAAATGATTTTTCTCCCCATGTCAGAGGCAATCATGAATCATGAATCACATGAAATCTTTCTTCCCCTTTGACATTAGCAAAAAGCGGGGTAAGGCCAATCATTCTCCCTCAAGAACATGATCAAAAGGAGGGGAAGAAACAAAGGAGGTGCAAATTGTAGCATGATAAATGAGCAAGGATCAATAACCCACATTTAAAATTCTGATGAAGCATGAGTAAAGTATAAATAAGTGGGTTCATGGAGTGTATGGGAGGGACCAAATCATATTTTTGTTGATTGATATGTTAGCAGAATTTTATTTATCTTGTGATACCAATGGTTGACATGAGAGGACACCAATTTTTGATTACTTAGATGTGCCAAGATGAGTAGAGCTGATTATGATATCGATCTTTCTCCCCATTTGTCAAGCAAAGTCTAAAGTTAATTGAGCAAGTGAATAGCAAGGGAAGTCCACTCAATTTTTGGTTTTCAGTATTTTCCAGATTTTTAATTTTTGATTTGTGGTTTGAAATGCATGAGATGCAACATATGCATGTGATGGCATGTAAGATGCATACACAAGTGAACAAATAGATATGTATAAATACATGTAACACAGTTCCCCCGTACTTATTTAAGAGGGGATGGGTATAGGAAAGATGCAAGAGAGTCATGACAATCGGAATGCACATGTGTAGCACATGGGAGATTGTGCAATCATATAGGATATTAATTCAATTGCTAATGCAGTCAATCAACTTTCTGAATACATATTAAATCAAATTCTCAAATGTGTAAGTGAGTAACATGAAAAACGATAGTTTCAATATGGATATTTAGATTTTCAGATCAACACAGGGAGACATTTTACAGACTGCACTTCAATTTTAAGAATAGCGTATTGGAGGCTTCGCTCTACCACAATGAGTTTTCACCATCATTTTTTCAACTCAACCAGTATCACATGATAGTCAGAATTTTTCAAGAGTGATCAGGTTCAAAATGATTCCTTTTTACGCGAGTAGACGCATGGAGCTTATGCCAGAATCCCAGGTTCTCAAAATACTGAACCATTTCACCTCATTTTGAATAGAGATACTAGTCCACACTTTTCAGATATGAACCACATCACGTCTCAGGTGACATGTGCCCAGTTTACTCAGTGAGACCGAGCATTACTCTGCCGTTCATTTTCATTTCAGATTTTTCAACAAGGATAGGTAGGCAGCTTTTTCCTCAATTGTCTCTTCAACATACATGCAACAAGTTTAACATCTCGAGAGTGTTGAAAAGAAATTCATATATCCTTATCTTTAACACTCATTTTCACATTTTGTGCATGAAGTGTACGAATTTGATCCAGCATGTATACCGAAAATATCATGAATACATAATAATACAACTCCCCCTAAATAGATGCACTTTTACTCCCCCAGAGTGTACAACATGAAGCACACCGATAATGACTCAAATGCAACATTATTTATTAAGAAGGCATAAGGTCATAGTAATTTCAAGGATGGGGGTGAATAACATATAATAACACACAAGCACACATTGGGAGTTTATGCAAATGCACTATGACATGCATGCGAGCAATGTTATGTCAATTTGATACCAATTGAATTGGATGCCAACAGAATGAACTAAGTGGGACTAATGCATGAGTTCTAATGCAATGTAGAAATTAACATGGGTACAAAGTGTGTATTTTTGATTTTTCATTTGAGTGAACTAAATACACCTAATGCATTGAATTATGGTGCCTGCAACCTATAACTATGTGAGAGTGGAATGTAAGTTATTCTGGCAAGATGAGAGCTTTATTTCCAATCCCGTGTGACAGAAATCTTATTGAGATCATCCACATTTTATTCAAGAATCAACAAATATTTTTATGACATGACCTTTATGAATAAGGGTGCATAAATGATCAAAATTAGGCAATGCAACCCAAATTTTAGAATTGTTCAAAAACACATTTTCAAAGGTCTTTCACAAGTTTTGAAATGAGAATTCATCCATTAGTCAGATGTATGTATCATTTAATCACAAACATATTTTCAATTTACAAAGCACAGCTTAAGGATTCATTCACAAATCAACCAATCACAAGCCAGTCAAGATCGGGTACGAGGCGGAGATTTTAGTCCAAAGACCCAACTCAACGCAAAGGAAATACTTCCAAGTGGATATAATACACTCTTTCACAAACGCCATTTGATATACCAGATATGCAATTCAATTCAAGTGTCATTCAATAACCAACCACTTCATGCACATCTCTCAAGGTTTTCATTTGGTTAAATCAATTAAGTATGCTCATCACATCAAACTAGATTCAACCAATTTGTCACAGCATGCTAGTAAATGACAACTCAAGTTTTTAGAATCAACACTTGTCATCTAAAGGTATCACCAAGTGACAAAAAGGTCATTGCATGAGTTGATAAGGATGAATTACCTTTGTTCAGGAGACAAGATTGGAAGCCTTCAATCACTAAGATCACCAACCTCACGGAGGTTGATATTTCAGATTTTACTTTCTTACCTTTGCCTTGAGAATCCATATTCTTCTAAGGCTTTCACCATGCCTTAGGTACTTTCTTTAGCACGTACAAGAACTTTTACCAACTTGTGCTTAAGTCGATTCTAGAGGTTGTTCAAGTTTTGGTATCCCATCTCCTTGTGGCAATTGAGAAGATTCTCATCATTTTTCATCCCTGCAAGGTGTTCCTTTAGTTGATGCAAGCTTGACTATGAATGGCCAGCATCACTTGGACTTGGGGAGTGTAATCTGCATCCAAAGATAAAAATAGATTTGATTTGTCAATTATGATTCAGATTTATTAACAATGGCATCACAAATTATTTTAACAATCAATATCCCCTAGATAGCTCAAGATGTAATGCATGACTCATGTATGAACCTAAACATTAAGCTCATATGGTGAGTGTGGTTGCTCCCCCTTAGTGTGTGCATGAATGTAAGATGTTCAGTAACAATCCAATGCCATATGCATCCTTTTAAGTAAACCACTCATAGTACCAAGCGAAGAACTTAGATCTAAAGATCACCTCACGCGTAGTGATAGTTTTCAGACAGGCTTAACCTGCCCTTCCATATGTCACCATTTGATATACTATGTAATCATGGATGATGAAGGTAGGAGGATTGCTATGTATTATGACATGAATTCATAATGTTCAACATTTGCATGATAGAGTACGAAAGTGTATGTAAACTCAATATGTGTAGTGAAATCATGCTTTGGTGAATCTTCAAGCTCTTCTTTACACAAAGATGCTATATGACAAGTGATATATGCACAAATATGCAAACAACCATGAATGAAGTGCATGTACGGACATATGCAAGATTACATGACTACATAGCACAAAGTCAGTTACAATATGCCACAATCACTACAGAAGGTAGGAGAGATATCACATGATCTTCAAGTTCAATTTTTGATTTTTCTTCCAACCTAACTTATGCCATGTGACCCGTGTGCCTTACCTTCTTGATGAAAACAGATTTCATGCTTTACATTCCCAAGGCACACCTGCAAAATAAATTTCTCATTTGGCCTTCTTAGGTACCCAAACCATCTTGGGTCCTTGTGGGTTAGCAGCAATATGTGCATGTGATTTCCAATTTTTGACAACATTCAAATCATCATCTTTCACAAGAAAGCAATCATACTTAACATTTCCAGATTTGCCAAAGTGATGGGGGGAAACATGTGACATTATAATTTTCTTTCTCATTGGCTCTACTGGTTTGTGTATGTGAGCATGACGTGTTGAGTGAAAACTCATTTTCTTCATGAGTAACCAGCATTGTGACTTTGTGTGACCTTTTTTACCACAATGATTACAATGCATGGAAGGTTTTATGGTGAATGCTTTCTTTCCATTTTTCAAACCAGCCTGATTTCTACATGCTCTCAAATCATCATTTTTCATAATGAAATAATTGTGCATCATGTGTCCAAGTTTTCCACAATAGAGACAAGTAGAATTTCTTTTCTTGGATGCATGGGGTTTCACATGAATGATTTTAGCATGAACATTTTGGACATCCACACTCTTTTTCAGATTTGGTTGAGTTCTAGACATGGTGCGTTACTAGGTGTGAGATGTGGAGGTACTAGGTATACATGTGATGTGGAAAAATGAGGTATGTAACTTATTTTCAAATTTCTTTTTCTTCACAGGATTATATCCCAGTCCTTCTTTTTGAAAATTCACTTTCATTCCCAACAATTTGTCCAAATTATCTTTGCCATCTACAAATTTAGATAGCGAATCATTCAAGTCAAGAATTTCAGATTCAAGAGATGCAACACGCAATTCATAGGAAGCCACCTTATTTTCACACGAATTGACTTGTTCATGTAAGGTAGCATTGATGGTTTTATGACTTTCTATTTCTTGTAACAAAGCATGCACTCTTTCAGATTCATCAATATTCACAAATTTTATTTTTTCAAAAGCAAGCAATCTTTCAGAAATGGTTCTATTTAATTCCTTCAGTTTCTTATTTTCCATTTCAAGATTTTTATCATGAGTAAACTCATTTTGACCATTATTCATAAGACTTACTCTCTCTCTCTCAGCTCTTTGTTTTCATTTCTCAAAGAGGAAATTTGATCTTTGTGAATTTCAATGTCGAACACATGACCATCAATCAATTCCTTCAAGTGTGAGCATTCTTTACATGGAGAATCACATTTATTTTGTCTAACAATCTTTTTCAATTTTTTATTTTCAGACTTAACCCTCTCATATTTATCAGCAAGCTCATCATATGCAATCAATAACTCCTCATAGCTAAATTCATCTTCATTATCAGAATCAGAATTTACCTTTGAGCTTGATTCAACTTGATGATCGCTCCCTTGTTCACTCGTGCCTTCCACAAGGCATCTGTCTTTATGCTTTTCCTTGATGTCTGTCAATCCATCTAGTATTTGCTTTGCGGATCTGCAATGGGAGACAAAGGGGAAATAATTAGAATCAACTGCAGCAATAAGCAACTTCAAAACCAAGCAATTTTGATCATGTTTGCGTTTTTGATTTTTAGTCCAGACATTTTTGTCTTTAGGTAATTCATGAGGACCATGTGAAATAAGCTTCCATAGCTTAGGGTCATATGAATTGACTAGACTAAACATTCTACCTAACCACAAATCAAGGTTATAGCCATCAAACACTGGTGGAGAAGTCAAAGTGTACATCATGGTACTCATTGATCCCCGATCACTTTAGATCGTTAGATCTATATTAATTAGAGCCTTAGCTCTGATACCAATTGTTGGGTCCCACGATCAATGACACCCAAGAGGGGGGTAAATTGGGTGATTACAAATTTTAAGGAAACTCTTTCCCTTTTAACAAGTGTAATAAAACAACAATTAAAACATCAAATCTGTTGAACTGGCAAGTTAGATTACAACCTACACTAACCCCCACACTAGACGACAAGACGAATGCTGCGTGGTGGAGTAAACTGCTTACAACAAGATTAAGGAAGTTAATTAAGCCAAGAAGTAGATTCTCTCAATCTCACCGTTCCCACACGATCATATAAAAGGATTCAACAATCAAACCAAGCCAACGCGCAAAGCAAACCACAATGCACAGGGATTTTAAGGTGGTTCGGGACCACGACGGCCTCCCTACGTCCACCCCTCACCAAACTAGGTGAGGCTTCACTCGGGGATAAATCCCCAAACGGAGACGATGCTCCAACCACACACGCAGGACGACGCCTGCGCACACACACGAGGACGTGCCCCAATGCACACACACACACACACGTACGGAGACGAAGTCTCTAACATGATCCAACAAGCGGATCAACAAAACGCACACACACTGCGACAAGTGCAGCAAACCTTACACACACGTAGATCTAGGAAGACCTACGCACATACATGAATCAAATACGACACACACAAATGACCACGGATCCAACAACGATCCACACACACACAAGTATGTAGTTTATAAGAAACACAAATCTGAAACTTAAAACATAATAAGGCACAGTTGAGAAAAACTCCTGATTTGGCTCTCCTTTGAATGTATGTTGTTGATTTTGAATGTGGTTTCAATCTCCACTTGATCGGAGCTTTAATCCGGGCTTGCTTGGCTCTTCTTTTCCTTGGACAGCATACTCAATGAATACTCAATGAATCTACATTAGTATGGGTAAAAAGAACAGGAACATTAGTGTTAACATTCCCACACTAAAACATGCATGAAGGCGCATGCATTCTAGCCCAATAGTAGTACCTGCAAAGCAAGATATCAACATGTGAGTTCGTTTGTCATGACGACGAGTTCATTTATGATGAAGACATTTTCCATAGATCACTCACACATCAAAACCATTATCATGACACATGAAGTTTAGTTATCATCAAAACCATAGCTTAACATTGACAATCCATGGTGGGGGCATTTCCTTAACAAATCTTTCAATCTATCCTACGCCACATGGATTTGTTCTCCAGAGTTTTGTGTAAACCTAGTTATAGCTCTTCTCATTGTATTGGTTCGCCCTATGCGATAGAATTTTTTTAAAAATTATGTTTGCATTTCGACCCATATGTTTTTGAGAGAGAATGGGAAGAGAGTTAGCTTAAGAGCAACGTCAGAGAGATTCTGAATTTTGACAGTGGAATAGATCTGAAGGAACTCATCAAGATGTTTGTATGGGTCTTCATTACGATTTCCATAGAAAGATGGCAGCATTTGGATGGTACTTGACTTGATTTCATATTGAACTATCTAGTTCTGAGGTGCTTGGACATAGAAGGATGGTTGGTATTGGTTTGGCATGAAATAGTCATTCATTTGTTTGGGAGCTTGGTTTTGGTTTTGGTCAACCATGAAGTTAGGTTGAGGATGATTTTCTAAAATGCACTAACCTCTCTATGCTTTCAACTGGTCCTATCAAATGTGGGTGTAGGGATTTCCTACCTTGCATGCAATGCAAAAAAAAGGGCCCCAAGAAAGATATTTTACTTTTTTATTTTTTATTTTAATTTCTTATGAAAATGAGTTTGGAAAATTAATCAATCACTATATGAATGCATTTTTTCCTTATTTATTTATTTAATTTTTTTTAAAAGAAGAATTGGTACTTACTACTAAATTGGTCAAACGGCTAAGTAAGAGGTGGAGTTGTGGGAGGCTCCCCCTACTTTCATAGGGTCCTAATTAAATAACCACAATCTCACTTAGGCGTTTACCTTTTAATCTCTATCCTTAGACACCAATTTTTCAAAATAGTAATAAATTCTAAAACTTTTTTTATGTGAAAGCTTCTAAGGGTAATCTACCTTCGGGGTACTTCGCGGTACAACCTGCCAGACTTCGATGAGTGAATCCACGGGTGCGGAGACTTATGGAGGTCTTGATAGTGAAATTTCCAATCTAAAGAGACGGAATGCTCAATGGAGGGTCCATCCAAATCTAAGAGGGGTGTAAAGGAACCTAACTTGCCCTTAAGAAGGGGAAATAGACAAGAAAAGAGAGTTTTTTTTCTCAAATTGATGCAAGTAAATGAGAGATTAACTAAAATGCAAAGTGCATGAAAATAATGCAAATAAGATGGAGACATGCTAGAATTGAATTCTTTTTTGATTTTCTATTTTTTGAATTTTTTTTTCAGAGATATTTTTTTCACAAAAAGATGAATAAAAGAAACTATTAACTAAAAATAATAAACAATTTGCCAATCTAATGAAAAATAAATCCAAAAGGCATATTTTTGATGTTTATGTTGTTTTTAATTTTTTTGAATTGTTTTCAGGAATTTTTCAGATTTTTCTGTAATTTTTCAGAACAAGACATTTTCCTACATTTACTTACCTTTAGCGACGCCTGATTTTCTTAGATTTTCTGATTTCTAGCTTTTCTGCTACAGTTCTGGCTCTTAGTGACGCTTTCTGTGACAGATTATTTTCTGTGAATTTCAGGCCCGAATTTTAGTGATTTTCCTAATTTTTTGGTTTTTTTATTTTTCCTACAAAATAAAAACAGAAAAATTAGTATCCACGTATATACATCAAACACAAGAATTTTCAACCATTAAAAATAATTTCTTCCCCGACAACGGTGCCAAAAATTTGATGTGTAAGACAAATGTGGTTTAAAATATGCCGTGCCACACACAATTTCAAAATTATTAACCGTACTCACCCACTTGAAAAGATTAGAAAATCAAGTAGAGCGGTAAGAATGAGTCGATTCCATAAGGAAGAAATATTTTCAATCAAGCTTAGTCGGAAAATTGCTTGTATTTGAGAAAATCCGAGTTTGAGTGAGTTTAAACTAAAAGAAAATAAAAATGCATGGAGTTGAATAAAATCTAGCTAAAGAATGTGAGAGGGGTTAAGAAGAGAAATTTGGAAGAGATGGAGAGAGAAAAGAGACACAATTGCAAAAATGAATTTCATTACTACGAGATTGAAGAGTATAATTCTATGAAAATCACAATCACAACTGGTAAATGAAATAAAAGAAAAGAGGAAGAAATGTAGCTGGGATTGGAAGAACGCCGCCGTCCACGCCGTGCCGAGCCTTTGAGTCCGTCCCGCCTTAGAAGTGAACGTTGCCTTGAGGACACCGAGGAAGAATCTCCGCCAAAGGGAAGTGTGGAGGAATGTAGATGGGAGGTGGAAAGAAGAGATAGGAAAGGCTCTAAGGCATATGATGCATGAATTTAAAATGGAGAAGAAAATGGGGTGAAAGAGGGGCCACGGCGGTGAAAATGGTGAAAAGAAGCAAAAGAAAAAAATGAAAAAATAGAAGGTGAGAGAAGTGAGAATAGCTTGAAATCGGAGGGGAATTAGGAGATGTGATAGAAGACAAAGTTGGAGAGCACGAAAAGATGAAGAACTTTGATGAAGACAGTGGATGTATAAAATGTATGAAAGGTGGTGAAAATAGGAGAAGAAGTCGACAGTGAAAAGTGAAAAAGGTGAACATTAAAAAAAGAAAACGAAGAATAGAGGGTTGGAAAATAGGGAATATATTAAAAATGGGGGAGAATTAAGAGAAGATGAAGAAGAAGAAATTGAAGAGCGTTTGAAAATGAACAACTTTAATGAAGACTAAAAATTAAAATGACTAACTGAAATGCATGAAAAAGCTAAGTGATTGTAAAAACTAAAAAAAGTTGCAGAGAATGGCAGAGAAAGAGAGACGGGAGAAAGGGAGAATGGAGGGAAAAAGTTGACATGAAAGGGCCCTCGGTGCCTCTTTTATAGTGTTCGAAGGCCCATTAATGTAGAATCATTGCAGGAGTGCATCAAGGAGGCGTTATGGAGGCTTCACGGGCGTCAGTTACGCATCTGAATTAACGACTGGCGCACTGTGCGTTTATTTGGAATAGGCGACCGAGTAGAAGGGTGCCACTTTCTTATTTCCATTTTTCATTTTGAACCTCGATCCCTGTGCCAGGAAGGGGGCGCCCAAGGCACATGGCACCTTTTAAAGGGTGCCTGGACCCATGGTCGCTTCTTCATTAGATTTTTTCGCCCCTTTATGCTTCCGTAGGCACGACATCTGACAGCCATCTGAAGGGGGCTCCCAAGTACTAGGGTGCCTTCTTCATTTTCTTCTTATTTTATTTTCCTTCTCTGTTGGTCTAGAAGGGGGCGCCCAGGTACTAGGGTGCCTTCTTCAAGGGGCGCCCAGGGTCCTGGGCGCCTCTTTATCTTCTATAATCTTTCGTTCATTTCGGGCATCAAATGGGCGCCCAGTCATTTGGGCGCCTTCTTCAATTGGTCCTGTAAAAATCAAATAGCCATTGTGCTTAATCCAAGAATAGTTATGCAACTTCCTGATTGTTTCTCACAATGTCATTTTTGCTCAGAAATGATGATAAAATGTATACAGACCCAAATTATGTGTGAGAGTCAAATTATGTGTTTAAATTGCACAACTTTGTTCTCTTAATGCATAGAGATGATATATGTGATGCAAGTTATGATATAAAATTTGATACTCATCAGTATCTATCTAGGAAACAAAAATATCTTTGCCTTGCCCATTTCTCTAGAATTTGGTCAATAAAGGGGAGTGGAAAATGATCCTTTTTGGTCATGGCATTGAGCTTCCTATAATTGATGCACACTCTCCATGCCGTTGTGGGTCTAGTGGGCACATCTTCTCCTTGTTCATTTTTGACCACGGTGAGTCCCAATTTCTTAGGAACCACTTGAGTTGGACTCACCCATTGACTATTCGAGATAGGATAAATAATTTCCGCTTCAAGCCATTTGACAACCTCCTTCTTCACTACCTCCTTCATATTTGGATTCAACCTCCTTTACAATTCCCAGCTTGGTTTGACATTGTCCTACATGTAAATGTAATGCATGCAAATGGACAGACTTATCCCCTTAAGATCGACCATCGTCCAACCTATGGCACCCTTATAAGTCCTATGGACTTCTAGCAGAAGGGTTTCTTGGGTAGGGGTAAGGTTGGAAGCCAAGATAAAAAAAAGATTTTGATCGGGGCCTATGAATGTATATTTGAGGGAGTCCGGAAGGGGCTTAAGCTCCAGTTTAGGAGGACTTTCAAGTGATGGTATGGCTGGTTAAGGACAGTCGACACGGCCCGTTCTCATGCGTTTCTCTCTCCTCTGGTTTCCCCCCCTCCCGTTCCCCTCCCGCCCGTCTCTTCCCCCCTGCGCTTTGGCTCTCCCTGTGGCTGCCTGAGTCCGGCGATGGCCGGCCGTGGGGGGGGAGGCTCTGTGCCTCCCCCTTCTCCCCCTGGCCACTCCTCGCCTCGGCTGGCCCCATCTGACGGTGGTCTTTGTGCTCCCGTTGCCAAGCTGTCACCTCCCGTGGCGGATGTTTGTCGCTCGGGCGTGGCAGCTTCCTCTCCGGCAAGGCTCGTGGGTGGACCTCCGGTCGTCTCCCCCGGCGCTGGCGTTCCCCCCTCCTTCCTCCCCCCTTCCATTGCTCTTTGCGGCGGTGCTCCCTGCGACTCCGTCGTGCCCCACCCGCAGCCAGGGCGTCCTGGAGCTTCCGTGCCCCCGTGCTCTCAGGTTGGAGTCGCTGCCGCCGTTGCGCCCTCATGTGCCCCCCTGGCCGAAGGCGCTCTCGAGCTGGCTCCCTCCACCCCGGATTTCTCTCCTGCCGGCCTGGATCTCATCCATGCCTGGGTGCCTTCCTCGCTGCCTGCCGCCGGCGCTGCCCTGCCTTCTCTGGAGGAGCCGGCCAGCTGCAGCGGTCGACACGTTGTTGCTCAACCCTGCACGCTACCTCTGACGGGAAGTTTGGCTTCCTCTCCCCGAGGCATTGACCCTCCATTTGCGTTGACCGCTCCTACCACCCTTCTCTCCACCACTACGCCTTTGCGTTCCACGTCCCCCCCTGCTGATGGGACGCCGGCGCCTTACGATAGTCTGTTTTTGCACCCTGTTGCTCCCTTCGACTCCCGGCCTCCGGTATCTAGCCTCCCGCCGTCGGCCTCCGCCACCTGTGGCGACCCTCCCTCTGCAACTGCTCCCTCCATCCTCGGCGCATCTCCTGCTACCGAGCTGCCTCCCCCGTATCGCCCTACTGTGCCCAGCCGCGTCCCAGCCCTTCGTTCTCAGCCCGTGCCTGTCTGCATCGGGGGTCCTCGGCAGGGGGCGCTTCCCGCCAAGTCCCCGTGGTCAGGCCCTGCCAGGCCGGGTGTGCTCGGCGGAGTTGCCGCTGGTTCCCCTGTGGTGGAGCTGTGGAGTCACCATCCAGCTGCTGCGACCGCCCCCTCCTTCGCACATGTGGTCCTCCAGAGCATTGCCCCTCCGACCCTCCCTTTGTCTGTCCATGCTCCGGCTTTCACCGATGGCGGGGAACCTGCAACCTTCTTCAACATGGACGAGATCCACATCTCCTGTTGGCCTTTGGAGTTTGCTGTCATTGCCAGGACTCCCAAGGGGCGCCCTCCTTTCCAGGAGATCCGTGCCCATCTGGCCCAACGGTTCCAGCTCAAGCAAGATTTCCTCCTTAGCTCTTTGGATCGGCGCCACCTTCTACTTTGCTTCAGCAACAAGGATGATTTCCTCCAAGTCCTCCTCAAAGACACCCTCTTTGTTAAGGGTAGACCATTGTTATTCTTCAAGTGGTCCATCAACTTCTCCACCGATGAAGACTCGCCACTGGTTCCTGTCTGGGTGGAGATGCCTGGGCTACAGGCCAATTTCTTCAATGAAGCCATGCTTTTTTCCATTGCCGGGGGCATTGGTCTTCCTCTCAAAGTGGATCGTAATACCCTTTGCCGCACTCGTTCGCATGCAACAAGGGTCTGTGTTCTGGTTGATCTCTCCAAAAAACCTCCTCCGTGAGCTTGGGTTGGGTATGGCGGGGGTGGCTTCTAGCAGCCCCTGCTCTACGTTGGCCTCCCCTCTTTTTGCGTCTTCTGCAAACGGCTTGGCCATGCTACGATCCACTGCAGTCAGCCTCCTGCTAGGCCACCCGCGGACGCTCCGCCCAAGTCGGCTCGGCGTCCTACTCTCGAGTCCCATGGGCCTCCCCTGCCGTCCCCGGTTACGGCTTCTGCTTCGCCGGTTGGTGCCTCGGTGCATGCGGGTGCCTCGGTGCATGCGGGTGCCTTGCCATCCTCTGTTACTGCCACTGCGTCACCGCTGGGTGCTTCGATCCTTACGGCTCCCTTGACGCATGAGGACGCATTGGGGCAGGCGGGTGTCATCGCAGCCTGTCAGCCTTGTTCTGGCATCCCTCCGCCTTCTGACTTGGCATGTGTGGTGGCTCCCGTGGACTTGCCTCTTGCTAGCATCCACGCCTCCCAGGTCTTACCAGGTGATGCTCCTCCAAGCTTGGCGGTTGTCTCCCTCCAGCCGGCCTTCTGTTCCCTACCCTCTGCTCCCATTCCGTTGGAGCCTACACCGCAGCTGGCTACGATTCGCTCGCCCTCTTCCCCCTCTCAGCTCTTGCATGGCGCTCAGCCGCCTAGCGCATTGGTCAGCGCACCTGCGGACTCACACCCCCTGGGAGTTGACCTTACTCCTGCTGGCCTTCATCCGAGCGTGCAGCCCTCTGCTCCCTTCTGCTCTGCCCGCGCGCTTGTTGTTGCTCCTCGCTCGGTGGCTGTTTCTGCTGCTATCCTCTCACCGGCCCGTGGAGTTGAGGGGCCTCCCGCCCCTGCCGAGGAGCGCCCTTTATCTCTGCACCCCACTATTCAAGTGCTCTCTGTGCCTGGATTGGAGCCCATGTCTCACTTTCCGGACTTGCCGGCAGCACATGCGAGATTTGTTGGCCTTGCCCCTCCTCCGGACCCATGTGCTCGTGGTGTTCTCCCCCCGCCGTCTGTGGGCATTGTGTCTCCGTGCTCAGATGTGCCTGTGCCTGTTCCTCCTGCTACCCGGGTGACCTCCTCCTTGGTCCCCGGCCTCCCGGCGCCGGATGCCCACCCCCTTGGCAGCCCTTCTTCGGAGCTTAATGCCGGTGCGGTTGCTTGGTCCCCTGGGGCGCAGCCCACTGCCCAGGCGGCCAACGTTGTAGGGCCCTTGGCCTCCTCCTCTTCTCCGACGGCCGCTCCTCGCCTCTCCTTCACCCAAGCTTTGAAGAAGAAGATCAATCGGGCCCCTCCCGGGCCTATCGACTTCACCGCCCCCCCTTCTGCTCAGGTGCACTCCGTGGGTGTTGTGCCCCCCCCCGGATATTGGCACACCTCTCCGGTTCCCTCTGCTCGTCCAGCCTCTCCACGTCCCCGGGCTTGAGCCTGCTTCGGGATTTCGTGACCTTACGGCGGCCCATTCGACCTTCGTGGGTACCTCAGGGTTGGTCCGCTCTCGGCCGCCCTTGAGGATGGAAGGCGGGGCTCCTCGGCGTTCCTTTCAGCGTTCCAACTCCACCTCTTCCTCGCGTGATCGGTAGTGCATGTTTGAGGACGCTGGTCTCCCTCTACGTCGTTCTCTCCGGCTCCAGTCTTCTTCGATGGTGCCCCCGCCGCCGGTCGACCCTCCCTACCCGGAGGTGCTTGATCCAGACGGTTCGGAGGTTGATCCACTAGACTGGCCTTGCTCTCCGGGTCGTCACCGTGGTGTCCGTTCTGTGTTCTCGTCTGATTCTGAAGGGGTCTTCGACGAAGACTCCTATTTGTAGGGACTTGGTTTCCTCTGTGGGTTCTCGGCGTTTTGTTGCTGCCCTCGCTTGGGTTGTTTGGCCTCGTTGTTGCTTCATTGGGCCTTGGGCCTTGTACGCTTCTTGGGCCTCTTTGGCCGTTTCCCCTCCCCCCCCTCTGTACCCCTTTCTCTTTTTTGCTTTCTTATATATGAAAATTACTTGCCTGGTGGTCGGGATAGTGGTTTCATCTTCTTCCGCAATGAAGAGATGAACCCCCTCCCCCGTCTCCCCCCCTTGCAAGTATCAACTTTAGTTAAAAATAAGTGATGGTATGGCTGGTTCATCTTGCAAAGCTGGAAGGAGTTCAACCTTAGGCCAAAAGGGTGCTATGATAAGGAGAATCTTGTAGAGCATTGGCCTCCCTTACTTGATTCATGCCCTGACCATTCTCAAGAAATTCATCGTAGATGTCTATGAAATGACATTCCTCGTCAAAGTCCAGATATTGGGAGGCTTTGAACACATTGAGAGAGACTTTTTGACCTCCAAATGAGATGTCCATAGTTCCCGTAGCACAATTGATGTTGGCTTTGGCAGTGGCAAGGAATGGACGGCCTAGGATGATGGGAGTGTGACTTAGCTCCGAGGAGGAGGCCATGTCAAGAATGAGGAAATCAACGGGGAAGTAGCAATCATGGACTTTGACAATCACATCCTCTATCAAACCTCGAGTGGTCTTAACTGAGTGTTCCGCCAATTAGAGAATGACATGGGTTGGCTTAAGTTCCCCTATGTCAAATTGCTCATAAAAAGAGGTGGGTAAAAGGTTGACACTAACTCCTAAGTCGAGGAGGGCATGGTCAAAGGTTACACCACCTATATCACATGAGATGAGGGGAGCACCGGGTTCCTTCAACTTTCTAGAGAGATTGTTCATCAAGACCGCACTAACATCCTCAGAGAACCAGATTTTCTTAGGGGCCGACTTGGGCCCTCTTCTTGGAGTGCAAAGCTCTTTAAGGAATTTGGCATTTGATGAAACATGTTTTATGGCCTCTAGGAGTGGAATATTGATGTGAACTTGTGAAAAGAGCTCCATTAATTCCTCATTTTGGGTCGGCCTAGTCTTAGTGGGCTTGGGTTCTAAGGCACTAGGGAAGGGAACCTTGGGTTGATAGGAATTTGGATGTTCATGGACCTTTCCTTTCCCATTAGGATCTCCCCCCAACTTATCTTGAGTGCATTCCTCCTTGTTTACGCCCTCATCGTCTTGCTCCTCTTTCATGGTATCTTGCAACACCTTCCATCCTTGTATGGGTCATCTAAAACCATCCCACTTCTCAAGGTTGAAATAGCTTTGACATTCTCAAAGTGTGGGCTTTTAGATTGGGCTTGAAGGACGAGTTGAGGTAGGAGGCCCGGTTGTAGAGGAAAACCTGGGGGTTGGTTTCTTGGGTTGGCCATGGGTTGACTTGGAAGTTGGCTCACTTCTCTTCTTATTGTAGCTTCCGCCAATTGTCCTATTTGATTTTCCAACTTGGAAATGGATTGTTATTGATTCAAGATGATTTGTTGGAGTTGATTGAATTTATCTTCAAAATTGGATTGAGGCAGAGGTTGGTAAGTGGGTTGGCCTTGATTGGATTGGAAATGTGAATAGCCCATAGGAAGGAATTGAGCTTGTGGATCTTTAACAAATGAGTTGAAGGTATTGGGTTGGGTTTGAATTTGGCTTTGCATGAGTAGCTTTTGGGCTTGTTGGATAGAGGGATTGGTTACTTGAGGTGGGACTTGTTGGCCCTTCCAAGAGAAGTTAGGATGATCTCTCCAGCCCGGATTATAAGAATTGGAAAATGGGTTGTAGTTGGGCTTGGAGAATCCTTGAGCAGCTTGAACTTGCTCTTGTATGAATGGTGGTAATTAGGCTGCCGTTGGGCATTCCGTGATGTGATGGGTCGGGCTTGTACATAGAGTGCATGCCTCCTGTGGAGTGAAGGATTGACCGGAGTATGAATGGGATGATGGTTGGCAAGAAGGGTCTTTCAAAGTCAAGAGTTGGTCTAACTTTTGGGTCAGACTCTCGACTTTATCCTACTTTTGAGTGATGAGACTTATGTCCAATCTTGGTTCAAAATCACCTTGGGCTTTAACCTCATATAATCCGGCCCGCTTGGAGGGCCCAATAGATCTCTCATAGGATGATAAACAGACATGATTGATGGAATTCTCACTAAGCATTTCAAACAAATCATACGTCTCATCCTCACTTTTGCTCATGAATGCTCCCCCACATGATGCATCTACCATTTATCTAAATTGGTCGGACAATCCTTCATAAAAAGCATGGACTATTTGCCATTTAGACAGCCCATGGTGAGGACACTTCCTAAGCGATTCCTTGAGTCTCTCCCACGACTCATGTATTTGCTCCCCCGGAGTTTGGGTAAAACTCATGATTGCCCTTCTCATGGTATTGGTGCGGCAGATAGGGTAGAACTTCTTCAAAAATTCTTTTTGAATCTCGGCCCAAGTTCTCATTGGCTTCCCTATAGTGCCCAACCAATATTTAGCCTTGTCCTTAAGAGAGAATGGAAAGAGGGTCAATTTAAAGGCATCATCCGAGAAATTTTGGATTTTTACCATGGAATAAATTTCTTGAAATTCATCAATGTACTTGTAGGGGTCCTCCTTAGTGTTTCCATAGAATGAGGGGAGCATTTGAATTGTGCTTGACTTGATCTCATATTGGATGGCTTGATTTTGAGGGATGCGGATGCAAGATGGAGGTTGATATTGGTTGGAAATGAAATAATCCTTCATTTACTTTGGAGGAGCAGGAATTCCAGCCATTAGATTTTGATGATGAGGTCCTTGATTTTCAGCCATGGGATGTTATTGGAGGTCGTTTCTTGGATACAAGACTCTCTCTATTTCTTGAATGGGTCCTAGTAGGTTTGGATGTTGAGATCTTCTACCTTGCATAAACTAGGACGAAGTGAGAGATGAGAGATATTTTTTTTGATGATTTTTTTTAACAAACACAAACAAGTTGTCACACAATTAACCAAGGACACCTATGTGTTCTGTAGACTTAAAAGTTGGATTTCACAAAGAGACTAGATATAATCTAAGTCCATTTTCTAATTTATCAATTGACTAGGTAAGAGGTGGGGTAGTGGGAGGCTCCCCTTGCTTTCGCAAGGTCCTAACTAAAAAACACTTGAACACTTATGGCGTTTGCCGTTGACCTCTAGCCTTAGACACCAATTTTTAAAAAGTGATTGTAGACTCAAGCCACACCTAATCGCAGCCTGATCATATGGCCAATGTCTACTGATTTTTATTAGGGTCTAGGCGGTGCAAAGATGAAGAAAATTATGGTTTATGGGTCAAGGAAGGGTGATCAAATCCCCACCTTATGTGATTATGGGTTTTGCCCTTAAGATATTTTAGAAATGATATGTAACAAACCAAGTTCAAACAAAGGGTTCTATGCAAGTATGCATGAGCATGTGATTAAAGAAAAGTTTAGAAAAATTCACCTTGGCAATCTTCAATAATGCAATTAACACAAATTAAACAACAAGGAAAAATAAATTCTATTCTAAATGATGCATGACCTAGAACATGAAAGTGTTGTTTCTACTCTTGGAATGAAGATTTTTGTTGAGTTCAAGTAAAGAATTTTTTTTGGTGAACCTATCTAACCATAATATGCAAGAAGATTAAAAAAATGACACAAAATGAGAGGAGTTTATGATACTTACTTCAAACGCAATCCCTCATTCTTTTTTTTTTTTGAAATGAATGATAAAAAGACTAAGGGAAATGGGGAGAACTTACCTCTGATTTTTTTTTGCTCTTTTTTGTCTTCTGATTTTCCGATTTTCAGACCTTCTACGACACTTCTCAAGCTTTCTGCTATGGATATTTTCTCAGGAATTTCAGAATTCTGCTCTTTGTACCTACGCTTCAGGTTTCTGCGACAGATTTCCTGACATATTTTTTTTATGATTTTCTAGTTTGATTTTTTTTATTTTCAATTCCTTCAAAAATAAGAAAAGATAAGAAAATAGATTAGCACAAATATACATAAAAGAAAAACAAAATTTTTAACTCAAAAATCACAAGCCACCCCGACAACGGTGCCAAAAATTGATGGTTCCAAAATGTGCGGTGTTTAAACATAATGGTCGTCAATCTAAATTCTGAACTCGCAAATAAATAAAACCGTAGTATCGTGGCAAGTCTAGGTCGAATCCACGGAGAGGTTTAGATTTTAAGATTGAAAACTTTGTATTATGAAAAGAAAATTTTGGAGTGATTTTTTTTGTTAGAATTTAAAATTACATAGAAGTAAATCTACCTAAAGAAATTTAGAGGGTTTAGAAATAGAAATATGGAGAGAGGAAAGAAGAAAATACGGGAGACAATGAGAATAACACTGAACTAATTTTATTGCTCCAAAATCAAACGTTTACAAGCAGATAAGAAAATAGAAGAATTACAACCCCGAGCAAATTCTAACTAAACCAAACACAAAGAGATAGGGTGAAGAAATGGCCGTCGAGAACCGCCGTCACCCACGCCCTTGGACCTTGGAACGCCGCCCAACCTCGGACAAGACCCTGCCGTAGAAAGAGAGATTTAGAGGGAGCTAGAGGGAGAGATAAGAGAGAGTGAAGTAGAGAGAGGTGAGAGGGGTATTAAAATAAACGAGAAAAAGAAAGAGAAAAAAAATAAAACTAAGCGAGTGTTTGCGTGAGTGTGAGTTAGAGGGAAAAAGAGATGGCAATGTATAGGGAGGGGTCGATTCATGGAAGGAGGGGGTCGACCCTACGGTAGATTGTGTGTGTGTGTGAAGAGGGAAAGAGGGAGAGTGGGAGGTGGTGAGAAGAATGAGAGAGAGAATAAGAGATGGGGAGGAGGGTAATGGCTGTGAGGGTGTGTGCACCGGTGTGTGTGTGTGTGTGTGTGAATTTAGAGAGAAATAGAGCAGGCGGGAGCAAGAGGGCCACCAGTGGTGCAGTGTGAGTGAAGTATATGTATAGGAGAAAGAGGAGAGGAAGCGGAGTGTATGTGCGCTGTGAGAAGGCCACCAGGAGAAGTGCTGCGTCCGGCACGGTGGAGGGTGAGTTGCGGTGCTGTGGCTTTGTGTAGGGCGCCGGTGGTGCAGACGGGAGTTGCAGGGAGAGTGTGTGTGAGAGAGGAAGGGAGACCATGTGGTTGCAGTATGCGGTGGGGTGGTGCAGAGGCGAGGAGCGGATGGTGCAACGTGTGTGTGTGGTGAAGGGGAAGAGAGGGAGTGCAGGAGGGGGGCGACCGAAGGGACCGGCACGGTGGTGTGTGAGGGTGTGCACGAGAAGAGTGTGTGGAGAGGAGACGGAGAGAGGGGGTAGCCGAGGAGGGAGCAGTGTGAGGTGTGTGTGAGGGAGTGCAAGAGAAGAGTGTGTGAAGAGGAGAAAGAGAGGGAGAGCTATGTGGTGTGTGGTACGTGTGTGAGTTGGTGAGAAGACGAGAGGGAGCGGGAGAGAGGGAAACTCGAGGGAGAGGTGGAGACCATGGCGGGTGTAATTATGTGTCAGAAGGGTTGTGTGTGTGCGTAGATAGAAAGGGAGTGAGGGAGTTAGAAGGTGAGGAGCTAGGGGGTTGCAAAAGAGAGTGAGAGGGGAAGGGACGGCGGCACCGGCGGTGCCCCTGTTCCAAATAGGGTACTGACCGCGCTGGTTTGAGAGGGAGAGAAAGAGAGATTGAGAGGAGATAGGAGAGGGGTCTAAGGAGAGACAGAAAGGGTGAGCTTGGGGGCGATGGGAAGGAGAAGTTGTAGGAATCAAAAAACTAAACTCCCAAGGGGAGAGGGGTGTGGCAGTTTTATAGGGGCCAAGGAATGCCCGCTCCCCATGCTTTCTGCACCATTTGGATTTACATGCCAGCGTCCTGCCTGCGCTCCAAGATCACCATGCATGTGTTCTGCCATCTACTGTGTGCCAGGACATGCCTGCAAACTAGATCTTGCCCTGCCATCGCCGGCTTCCCAAATGATCTGTCATGAATGCTGTTGTTGTGCCTGCTATTCCGCCAAAGCATCTTGCCCTTCCATCGCCGTGATCTACATTGTATGGCTACTGCTAGATCTCGCTGGCTCCCTATGCACATGAGAGAGCCACCAGCGACGCCATCGAAGTCTTCAAAGCCTACTTAGCTATCATCTGCACCGTTCCTTTCTTTACAACCCTACTGTTGAGATTTCGCCGACTCCCTATGCATGATCTGTTGCGCTTGTCTACGGTTCTACTGCTTGCGGCTGCCATGCATGCGATCTTGTTCCCTGTGCGATCCTGTGGAGAGCGGCAAGAAGATTCGTTCACACATGAGGGGGACCCGCTGCCCCTACTGCAATCACGCAAAAAGGGGTGTGAAATGGCTGTTCACAAGGTTTTGAAGGCATGAAAAAAATTATATCAAAGCCCCTCATGTATAATCAAGTTTATGCCAAGCCCCTTCTTCACTCAATAAATTTGAGCAATGAATATATGCTTTATCATTTGTTCTTCCATTCAAAATAAATTTTGTAGGAACCAAATAATTTAATTATGTAACAAAATGTCTCAAATCCCATTAATTATAGAAAAATCTTCATTTTTTGTGATATCGAGATTATCATATAAAAATGCATGATTAAATTCATTAAAGCCTAGAAAAAGACGTGTGTGGTATGAATAAATATAGATAATTGAGCATTTATCAGTGCATAAAACTCACATAGGCACTCACATAGGTGCAAAAAATCGCATAGATGCTTACATAGGCGCATAAATTCACTTAGGCACTCACATAGGCGTAGAAATTCACATAGGCACTTACATAGATGCACTAAAACTGAACATAATCGAAGTAGTTAAAAGCTAAGGTGACTTGGTGATTGGACTTAGCGACCTATCTTAACATAGCCGACTATCTTAAGTCTCATAGGCGCAGAAATTGAAGTAAGATAGTCAAAGTACTTAAAGCTAAGTTGACTTAGTCGCTTGACATAAGTCAACTACCTTAAACATAACTGACTATCTTTAATTAGTTACACAAGCACATTACCATCACCTAGCGTGACATCGCCTATCTGAAGGAAGCACTTAACATAGGCGCATCCCATCGCCTATCTTATATACATAGGCACATAGATAATCGACTATCTCATCCTTCATACGCCTATCTGATAACATAGTCACTAGGATGTCGACTATCTGAATGATAAAATAAGTTGAACTACCTATCTGAATATAGTCGAACTATAACAGCTCCCATCTCACTATTGCCTTCGACAATATATAAATATTTAACTAGAACTATCAACTATCTCAAAAGGCTATCGGCTATGTTAAACATAATATTTGTGATAGCTGACTATGTCAAAAGAGCTTAGTAGATCATTCAAATTGAAATTCACTTCTAATTGGCTATCGCAAATGTTCTGGGGACATCTCAATGAAATTTAAATTTCAAATGTATTTAATGTAGTAGTGCAGACATTTATTGCTATCCATGCAGTATGAGAAAGAGCACAAAAGCTATGTTTCCTTTTCCAGAATATATACTTGTCTAAAGACTTGGAAATGTCAGTCTTCTTTATGTATTTTCAAGAAGACAGGGACAAGAAGAGGCAATGACAGGAACAAGGGTACAAGTACGGATCAAGGCAAGTAAAAAGAAGTAATACTCTAAGCAACACTTCCTAACGTTATAATTTCATGAAGTTGACAAATGCCTTCTGCGAAGATGACAGGCCTATGAAGAAATGACATCCTAGGAAAGGATAGTTACTTCAAGGAAGATCTTCTTGTTTCTCACAAAACAAACAAAGTCAAAGGAGCTGCCATAGGAAAGATCTGGTTGTCTTTTTGCATAGAAAAAGAATCACATGTATCAAAGACAAAAAATTCTTCTCTGGCAGTAAGCTACTCGCTCAAGACAAATTTGAAGCTCTCTAACGTTTACAAAATTGAGTCTAAACGGATACCAAGCTAGGTCTAATGACTATCAAGATGAGTCTAATGCTCCCAAGCTGTATCTAAACAGAACCAGCACCGGAGAGATATATAGAGCTATGTATAGAATGAGAAGCAGACACACAAAGCATATACATGAGCTTAACCAAGTGAGAAATCAAATTTCCAGTACATGTCTTCATTTTCAAGAGTTGAGAAATCAAAAGCCGAATACTTCTCAACAAATCTTCTGCTACAAGCTAAAGTGAAGAAGAAGCAAATCATGTTGCATTCTCTGCTGCATTCTTCTTTGCTTCTTCAGAAAAAGCTTTGCCTGAAACTTTGATTTCTTTTCTTGAAAAGACTTTTTTGAGTAGTTTAAGATAGCTACATTTTTACTCTGACATTTTTCATCTTGAACAAATTATATTTCATTATACACAAGTCTGCCTATCAAGAGGCAATATCTGTGTAAACCCACTTGAACAGTGACTTGCTTCTCACTGAGAGGAGAAGTCCCTTACTTGCAAGTAAGAGTGCTTACAGGAGGCTTGAAATCTTTCTTTCCCTTGCTTGCGGGCAAGAGTGGCTACAGGAGACTTGAAATCTTGGGTTTAGTTGTACCGTGAAATCAGCTGGGGCTCCAATAAGTGAGTGTCCATGGTGTGGCTGAACACCTAATCAAAAACAGACAGTGTAACTATTCCTTACAGGGAGATAGTGAAAATCCTAGTGGTTACTGGGTACTGGACATAAGACTGAATGAGGGTTAGGGCTGAACCAGTCTAAAATGTTTGTACTTGTTCATCTATGTGATTGCTTTCTGTGCCTAATTTCTATTCTGCATCTATTTACGCACTGTCATACTTTGTTCTAAAACATTATTTTCTTAAGATTAAATTTTATTTACCCATTCACCCCCCTCTGAGTTAAACCTTCTATTGAGCAACAAGTGTTATCAGAGCCTAGACTCTCTATACTCTAAAGATCCAACGATCTGAGAGCAAAAGATATTATATGACTGAGATGGCAGAAAGTCAATCTATCAATCATCCTCCAATGTTTGATGGTACTAACTACTCTTATTGAAAAACCTGCATGGAGTTCTTCCTTAAGGGTCAAGATTATGATCTTTGGACGATAGTTGATAAAGGTGACCTTATTGTTACAAGACCTAGGTGTAGGCACCGAAAAGGGCGTGCCGTGCCTCTCTGAATATGCTGCTAGGCCTACAGTGCATCAATTAGATGAAATAAAGTGGGGTGATCGTCAGAGGCTTATACCTGAGCCTCACAGGAGTGATGATCGCAACTGCCTGTGGAATAGGAGAATGTGGACTCTTCCTGTCCTCGCTCTCGGGCGGCCAAGAACTGGGAGTTCTGCGAGTCAGTGATGAAGTTGCTGCAAGTTAACAAGCAAATAAAAGAAAATAGACCATAAGACTGAGGAAATGTAATAGATGCTCAAAGAAGTAAAGAAAACACAAATGGGGTCAATCGTACTGAGAAGGGGGTTGGGAAGGGGGATGGCCGAGACTTTCGATCATCCACCTTCCCTATGTTTTGGATTGAAAAACCTCTTTAAAATAGGGATCTAGGCAAATCTATTATGTATGAATGTAGTAGAACGAACTAGAATGCAACAAGATATGGGAACGAAGGAAGAAAGACGGGGTTTGCCCATAGACCAACGGAAGGCGGCCAACTTTGTGGCCATTCAAAGGTGGTAGGCAGCCATGTTGATGGCCGCCTCCTAGATATGGGACTCTCTCGCAGTGAAGCTCTTCGACTTCGGGTTCTACTTCTAGGGGAAGGTCGGGAGGGTTGCTATCATCCTCACAGCTCTCTCTGTGCTCCTTGAATTGCCAACCTCACCTACTCCCAATAATGTTTAACCCCCCGTGAGATTTCTCGGAATGAGGTTTTTGTATGGGGGGCTTTCCCTCCGTGAAAACCTTCAAAATAGAGTCAAAAATCATTTTTGACCAATTCAGAGGTGAGAACATGTGCGCCTTGACCTCTCGAGTGGGAACGGTTGCAGAGGACATGCCCAGAGTGGGCAGAATCGTGGAGTTAACATGCGGTTGTCAGGAGGCGGCTAGGTCGATGGCCGTTTCAAGGGAGCTGGGCGGCCAAGGTTGTGGCTGTAACGACCCAAGATCCGGATATCGGGAAGAATCCGATACCATTCAAATCCTGGCCCGCCGCCCATGAGCCGGAGGGCTCGGAAGGGTTAAAAGAAATGTGGAGGTACAAAGAAATAGGAAATAAAGCAGGACAATTCAACAATTAACAGAAATAAATAAATAACTACGATAGAGTCCAGTCCAACAAAGTACAGGCTAAGGCAAGTGAACGTACCTAACACCGAGTGAACACTCAGCTCGACGAGCTGGCAACTAAGAACCTCCTTGCGGCACCCTCAAACCTCGAGGAAGAACCACCACACCTGAAAAGCATGGGTGAGCCTTCTGTCACTGGCTTAGTAGGGGTCCCGTGGAACCCCAACTATAAACAACGGTGGTTACGAAAAGCAGTAACAACAGTAGGAAGGGCTAAACACCGTATGAGGGGAGTACGAGCAACATAACCTCGGCATGTTTAAGCTGTTTTGCAAGCGAACCGTGCATACCTCTAGCAAGCAGGTCCAGGTTGGTCCGCCTAAACCCTGCCCCCAGGGGGTTTAGGCGGGGCAAAGTGGAGGGGGAGAGGGGGGCGGTCCCCACTCTATAAAAAGCACATTTTCTTCTATTTTTGTCCTACTTTGACCTAGAGTAAAAGGACAAAAGGATACATGATACTAGAGGATACTGGAGTTGAATTGGTATTGCCTGCGCATGTGGACCGACATGTGACTTTGTGCTTCTGTTGTTGTAGCCGAATCCTTCAACGCACGGTATGTCAGTGAACCTTGCACAATCCTTGCATGAACTAAGAATGACTGGGACTGAGAGATGGCCATAGGGCCACTGGGCTGGGAGAAGGGTGCGCTCCCCAAGGAGGTTTGCCCTCCTCGGGGTGCAGCCACGCCCGAGGTGAACTCCCCTCGGGCGAGCCGCGGCCTCCAGGGATGGCCCTCTAGGGTCTCCTTTCATCATTTGATGGTGTCCTTTGAAGGACAAAGGGCTCCAGGATGATGGGATTAGCCCATGGGGGCTTATGGGTGTCGTGTTGTTGTTGTCGCTCGTAAGGTGATCGGGGAAATTCCCGACACACCTCGGGTTGCCTATTGCCTTGGGTGAGTGACTGGCGGGCCTTAGATTTGGCCTTGGGCTGAGGGCAGGGGATCATATGATCTGAGAGAGTGGCTCCCAGGTGCATGGGCCCGGCTTCCGTGATGTGTGCTACGTAACACGGCAAGTTAATGGGCAGTCCCGGGTTGGCCCAGGAACTGAATAGAAGTGGCCTGCCGCCGCATATCTGAGGGTCGGGGGTGGCCCCGACTTGCTGGAGGGTCATCATGGGACATGGCTGGAGTGCTGGAGCCGCGGGCTGGCCCTCGGCTTGTTGTAGAATGGCTGAGGTACGCGTGCCCACAAGGTGCTCGGAAAAATTCTCGACACACGTGTATGGGTCAAGTATGAGCGCCATGGGATTCTAAGGCCCATGGTTGACCATGATGGGTATCCATTTGACCTTCGAAGGCTAGATGGAGGCCTCTTGGGGGTAGTTCCTAGCCTCGTTGCTGGGTGCCATGTGTCGTGGCCTGTCGTCGGAGCGCCCCTGGGTTGGCCCGAGTGGCCGTGTAGAACGCTGGTAAGCCTGCAGATTGAGTGATCGGGGCTAACCCAAATTGATTAGTGATGTCACCGTGGGTCATGGATGGCTGGTCGAGACCCTTGGTTGGGCCTAGTGAGTCTTAGAAGGGGCTGGGTAGCCCTCGTGTAACGACCCGAGAATTTGATTACCGGGAGAGACCCGATAACCCGAGACTCGAACCGCCGCCCACGAGCCGGGAGGGCTCGGAAGGGCTAAAAGGAGTGTGGAGGAACAAAGAAATAGGAAATAAAGAACGATAATTCAATAATTAACATAAATAAATAAACAACTACAGCTACAATAGAGTCCAGTCCAATAGAAAGTATAGTCTAAAGTAGTAAAAACATACCACATGCCGAGTGAACACTCGGCCCGGCGAGCTGGCAACTGAGAACCTCCGCACCGCGCCCTCGAACCTCGAGGAAGAAGAACCGCCACACCTGAAAAGTAGGGAATGAGTCTCTAAAATAGAGACTCAGCAGGGATCCCGCGAAACCACAATCGGAAACAACGGCGGTAGCGGAAAGGAATGCTACAAGAGCAACCGTAATAGTAGGAACAGTAAACCCGGTGGCCGGTCGAAACCCGACACTACAACTACTCCTACTGTACCGGAAACACACCCCGAACTCACGGTCGGGGGCTACCGAACTACACTAGTACCGCTTACCGAAGTAAAAACCCACGGCAACCACGCCGTAGAGGCCTGTCTCCCAGAACACGGCCAACCTGGACACGCTGTCCAAAGTGCAACCTTGACATCTGGTCACGGGTACCGCACGACAAGACGCAACCTCGATAAAGCCACTAGCACTAGTCTCACGGCGCGAAAACCAACAGACGCGCCACGGCGAAACAACGGAAAACTCAACGGTTGACACGATCGAAAACTTGAAGGTCAAAGTCACGAAAACTGACAGTCTGTCGCTCCCAACTCGACAGGAGTACCTCCCATTAGAAGAATGACCGGAAGCATCCCCTGACGTCTTACATCGCGTCACAAGTGTCTAGCTATAACGCCCCGGGGGTGAGACTCAGACACGCAACAAGTACCACAACAAGGACTAGCTGGGGTCACGCTCGTCAGTGCGTGTCCTAAGCCCCCAACTACGTGTGCACACACAGACCATCTGCTCTAGGTCGGGTCCTCTAGCTGGTTTTCCCCCCCACCGGACTCTGGTGGCAAAGGCAAGGGGCCCTATGGTAACCAGCCTAAAAACTGCCTCTCACCGGGTCTCGCTCTCCACCACACCCAGGTGGGTCCGCACCCGCGTGCGCAGGAAGCTACGATTAGTGGACAGGTCACTGAGAGAGTGGACTCTCAAGACAATGGAAAATAACGTCTGAACCTGACGAAGTACGGGGACCGTCCCACGTACCAGCACTATCGCACGGTGACCACGGTCAGAGAAGAAACGGGTCTTATAGTCCACGGGCCGCACGCCCGGTGACACAGAAACGTGGAAACACGGTTCCCAAGGTAGCTCACAGGTCACCAAACCAAATCCCACTCTCAGGGAAAGGCGGGAACCCTCCAGCCTCAGGTTGGGCAATTGGACTCGCTGTCCAAGGCCATACGCGTGGCCTACGCGGAAAGCACTGAAGCATGATTCCCAGGGCAACGCACAAGCTGCCACGCTGATAACTAGACTCACAGTCCAAGGCCAAACACGTGGCCCACTCGGGAATCATCTTCCAGGAAAACTCACGGCATGCGGGGGAGACCCCACCGCACCCCCACTGACACACGGTGACTCGGTCTAGCATAACACGAAAACCCGACACGTGAGAAGCCACCCGGACTCTCAAACCCATGGGCACGCTAAATGAGGTAGCATGATCCTCCCGACACCCTTAAAACACGGACACAGAATCCCACGGGTGTCTGGGGCACTCGCAAGACCGCAAGTCGACCACTGGGTCACGACCGGGTCGACTAGGGACCGACACAACACGAAACAATCGCGAAGAACATGAAAACTCCTCGGCGCAACACAGAGCCTGCCGGTCTAACCTTGGGCTGTCACAGTCTATAACGGTCCAAGCCTCGATTGTCACAACCATTCTGACGCACCAACAAAGGGCCGTCAGACGCTCGGTGCAAGGTTGAGTGTGACGCGCCTATCCCGGTGCGTCACAGTCTCCGACGTGCCAGCCCTGGTGCGTTACAGCTTGTAACGCGTACGCCCTGATGCGTCACAAGATAAGATGAAACTAACTGTGACGCGTCCCGCTCGGTGTGTCACAGGCTGTAACGGGCCAACTCTGGTGCGTTACAAGGTGGGTACGCGTCCGCTCTGACGCACCCACACAGGGGCGTTACAAGGCTGTGACGCGCCAGCCTTGGTGCGTCACAAGCCTTGACCCCAAACGGTCAAAACCAACGAACGAAAGCCAACAGTCAGATCATCCCTGACG
Organism: Amorphophallus konjac; assembly: GCA_022559845.1. Lineage (NCBI taxonomy): Eukaryota > Viridiplantae > Streptophyta > Magnoliopsida > Alismatales > Araceae > Amorphophallus > Amorphophallus konjac. The sequence continues at coordinate 270,087,525 of CM040118.1, read as the reverse complement.
GTCCAACCCAGGCGCGTCACAGCGCCGTGGCAGTCTATCGTGGGACTGTCACACACACAAACCACCAAAAGGCTAAAGGGCCCTGTGACGCACCCACCCTGGGGCGTCACAGGCTGTGACGGTCACTGGAAGGACCGTCACACCCGTCCGAGCATGAAACGGCGGGAAACGACCCGAAAAATGTCCCACACCCCCATACCTCCACGGAAGAGGGGGAAAACAAGGGGGAAGCCCCCAAATAACCCCTAGCATGCATCTACGGCCTTGGATCGGTCAAAAACGCAATGAAACGGTAGATCGGCTCACAACCCCAAAACATGGAGTTTTTTCCCAAATCACCCCGATTAGCCCGCTCGACTCACCACGGCCTACGAAACTCGCGGGAAAGGAAGAGCACGAGCTGGGGGTCCATCTCCCTACCTCCACCAAAGATTTTGCACCCCGAGCTCGCCGATCCACGAAGAAAATGCCGTGAAACCCTCGCCGCTCCACGAACCCGCGGCCGAACTTCCACGCGCCACCGGCCCTCGATCCTCGACCCATTCCCCGTTCCTCGCCTCCCTCCATCGCCGTGTCGCCCTCCTCTGCCACCGTCGGCCGCCCGGGGAGAGGGGGAGAGAAAGAGATGAGAGAGAGTGAGAAAGAGAGAATGAGAGGGGGAGAGAGAAAAGGGTTAATATATATAGAAAAATCCAAAAATTCTGGAAATTTAGAAAATTACAAAAAATTACATCCGCGATCCTCGAGAGGAGTACAACGCAGTGGTACAGTCCCGGAGTCGGAGAATGTCACGGTTCGCCCTGCACAGAGTTCCGAAGGCACATCAGGGAAAAACACGTGTAAAGCACAAAATACACTCCGAGGCCCACTAAAATAATCCGAAAAAAAATCCGGGGCATTACACCGCGCCTTAAAGGTGTTTGAGGAAATTTCTGAACCCTTATTTATCAATATTTCACTGGGATCATATTTGTCATGCCCAACACAGATCATATTTGTCATTATTATAAATGAAGCATGTTGAGCCAAATGTTTTGAAATAGGCTAAATTAGGTTTCTTACCCTTTAGCAACTCATATGGAGTTTTCTTGTGGATATGTCTGACCAATGCTCTGTTCAGGATATAACATGCTGTGTTAACTGCCTCAGCCCAAAATTTTCTTGGTAGTTGACTCTCAATCAGAACGGTTCGGGCCATTTCTACCAGAGTTCAGTTCCTCCTTTCCACAATTCCATTTTGCTCTGGTGTCTGAGGTGAAGAAAACATGTGATTCACTCCTTGTTCCCAGCAGAATTCATCAACTGCAGAATTATCAAACTCTCCACCATGATCAGACATTAATGAATTAATCTTAAAATTATTTCCCTGTTTTATTTTTCTGAAGAAAAATTAGAATTCTTGAAAAGCACCATTCTTGTGTGCTAGTAAAAATACCCAAGTGAATTTAGAGAAATTGTAGCAACCCTAATAAATGAATAATTGAAATGAATTAAAACATATATATTACAGAAGTAATATATATAAAAGGAATAGGGTTAATAGGACGAAATAAAATAAATTAAAAATAACGCCTCTTATTAAGGCGTTAATTTATAAAGAAACGCCTCTATCCATGGCGTGAATAAAGAAAGGACGCCCACACCTTCGGTCGTCAACTCTCACTACCAAATAGGCAAGTAAAAGAAACGCCCATATATGGGGCGTGTTTCAAAAACAAGGAACGCCCTTATCCAAGACGTTTCTTAAGAAACGACCTGAACTAGGTCGTTAATTAAAGAATCGACGCCCTTACCTAAGGCGTTAATTCCATTCGGACCCGTTCGACCCAGAGCTTATCAGGGGAAGGATCAACCTGATCCAGTAAGTGTCTACTAGGGTAAGGACTCTATTAGGGAAGCATTACTTCCACACAATCACTAACCCTAATAGGATTTCCAAAATCTTATAAATAAGCCTTGATCGAACAACCCTAAACCTATTTGATACCTCCGACTGCAGAGGTACGTGAAGAACAAACCGTTCTTCTTAATTTCCCTTTTGTTCTCTGCTTCAGTTGCATGAAGAATTAACAATTCTTCATCTTCTTCTCTATACAGGTTAAGGGAGCTCGGTGGCCGTACGTTGAGAGCTGGTAAAGATCTTTTTTTTTTTCACTTTCACTTTTGACGTGATGATCAGATTTCAAAGAAACTGATACAGTTTCTTCTCTCATAGGAAAGATGTTGTAGAAGCCTCTTCATCAAAGCCATCATCTTCTGCTAGCCAAAAACCCCTCACGGTCATCTCCAAATCAACTCTTAAAGGTAGGATTTTCTCAAGTCACTGTAGCCCAAACTAAATTGATACAGTACAATAATTATCATGCATATACATGGTTTGGTTTACTATAGTTTCTGAACGACTTTCTGTTAATTTCTGGAAAGAAACGTCCTTAGCAAGGGCGTGACTATGAAATACACGCCCCAGACTAGGGCGCTACTTTACCAGTCACGACCCTGCCAAGGTCGTCAATTTTGGATTTGACGCCCTGCACACAGGCGTTAATTTCATTTAATCATTAATCACCCATGTTAAGAATTGAGTATCTATGAAATAATGATCCTACAATAATGCATGATCACATGTCTTCAAACCTGCTAATTTTATTGTCATGACCATACATTCGTTCTCCATGAATTCTATTATCCTGAAATTATTACTGCCCATGAAAATTCATGGTATCTCTTGAATTCACGACCTAGACTAGGTCGTTTTCCATATGTAAACGCCCCATCATAGGGCGTGAATTAAAAATAAACGCCCCTTACTAGGGTGCGTATCTGTTAAAATCCTGGAATATATATTCTGTGAAAATAAGAATTTAATGATTAACGCCCCTGACAAGGGCGCGTTTTTGATAATTTCTGAAAATAAATATGTTCTGAAAAATATTGTAAATAAAAAGACGCCTGCTACTGTAGTCGTCAACTCTTGAAGAAACGCCCCTGCCGAAGGCGCTTTTAAATAAATTATTGAATTATTGAAAATTCTGCAAAACGGACCATGTGTAAACGCCCTTCTGTTAGGCGTTAATTACTTGAGAAACGACTTGACCTAAGTCGTTATTTTACTGTAAACTGATTTTTCCTCTGATTTGCTAACCGATGGTTTATATATTATACATATATATATATCGGCACTATTCTCCACTCCGTGAGTATAGTCCCACTTTTCACGGTGTTTTATCGATCACACTCAACTCTCATTGACATACAAGCTCTCCATTGGACATTCCGTTCCTTTGGACTAGCAAGTTAGTCATAGAGACCTCCGTAAGACTCCTCGTAGCCTTGGATTCCCTCAAGGCCGACTGAGCTGGTTGTACCCTAAAAACCCATTACACGATCCTTGCCATGTCAATCTAAAGAAACATGGTATACCGGCCCTTATGATTATACAAAGAGTATATCATAAGAAATTCTTGATGGGATGATGATATCATGCCATATCGTGTCATTCTTGTAAACCCCAATTCTATGATAAGAATGAGGGTATCTTGCTTGATCTAATGTTCATGTGGACCTCAATTCTATATAAAGAATGTCCATATTGATTTGTCATGGTACCTAAGTTAAGGGAACCATATTCTACCTAGTTTTATCGACATCGTGATTATACCGTTATTATCGCCATTCTATGTCCTTTGTCATATTTTTGGACTCTATTCTGTCAAAGTTGTCATACATGTCTACAAGCTTGAATATTGAAATTCTATATTGGCTATATAAACAAGAGTGGATGTCAAAAATACATGATAAATGCCTGCGCATATAGGGCCCGATCTGGTCCTGGGAGGAGCACCCGAAAGTACTTGTGCCCATGGGAGTTAAAATGATAAGGTATCTGGCATTATACCGAGTACTTGACTTGCTTGATTGGACATTCCACACACATCTTATACTTGAATCGTACTTGACTTTACATGAAATGCGTGGCCCGAAAGAGGGTAATTTACTTGCTTGATACATGATAGCCAAAGTTCTTGACATGACTTGTTAAACGTGCTTGCTTGAATACCTTGAATATACTTGTCATCTTGTTGGAAGTTCATGACTAAGTTCATCTTATTTTCTTGATATTACATTCTCTCGATCTTGTCGTTTTATGCGAGCATGCATAGCTTTATTGCATTCATAAAAATGTAATTACTTAAACCCCTTGCTAGTACTTGAGATATAATTTCCTACTGAGCGTTCGCTCATTCCGTTTTGTCCCTTTCTACTTTTCAGGTAAGTCCGACGACGATGGAAGTCAATCGGATGGGAATGGTCAAGAGTGAAAGTGATAGAGCTTCTACAAGTGTCGTCTAGTCTTTTCCATAGTTTCTTGAGTCAAATATGTATTCTTTTCCTTTTTGTTAAACAGAGTATTGGATTTGTAATAGTCTATCCATTATGAAATAAAGGATTGGGTTATCTTGCTATTTTGCGCATCTCTGTCTTTGTGTCGAATACACGACCACTCTGATTGACATGATTGATATAGACACGTCGCGCATCTCCGGGTATCTTCCGCGCTCGGGGCGTGACAGTCTTTGTGGTATCAGAGCATAAGGTATTCAATTCCTAGGAAACCCAAGTCCAAGGATAGGTTTCAAAACCTTTAACCAAGTGAGAGTGGGTAGAACCAAGGGTTAAATGATCAATGAGTCCTTTATAAGATCATAGTGATATAATACTAACATAGCTATCGTAATTGTAGGATAATGGCTGCCGAACGTGCTCAATGGCGCAACATGCAGCGTACCCTTCAAGGGATGACCCAAGTGCTACAACAGGTAGCACAAGGTGGTGCTCCACGAGCTGGAAGCTTACACCAAGCATTCAAGAATATGAATCCCCCGAAGTTCATGGGATCGACCGATCCAGAAGATGCCGAGCATTGGGTTCGGGAGATTGAACGTATATTCCGTGTTATGCAATGCACGGATCAGGACAAAGTCTTATTAGCTACTTTCCAGTTGGAAAAGGATGCTAGATGCTGGTGGGAGTCGATTGAAGCTACAATTGACCCAACTCAAGTTACATGGGGAGAATTCGTTGAATATTTCAATGCCAAATATTTCTCTGATAGGGTCCAGGAAAAGAAGGCCGCCGAATTTGCCGCATTAAAGTAAAGATCTTTATCGGTGGCTGATTATGAAGCACAGTTCTCTAGACTGTCTAGATATGCTAAGCATTTAATTAGCACGGAAAAGATGAAAGCCCGTAGATTTCTTAATGGGCTTAGGCCTCACTACATTACTCAATTGGCGCCTATGGATATTCAAGTTTATACTGAAATGGTGCGCCGAGCTCAGTTGCTTGAAGATGCCACGGAATTATCTGATAGGATCCGTGGGAAAGACAAAAAGGAGCAAGTCACAAGTTCGGGTTCTTTTAAACCCAACTTTAAGAAGAGGCCCAATAATGGAGGTTTTTCCTCTCAAGATCAGAAGTACAAGAAATCCAAGCCTTTCTCTATCACCACTACCCCTTCAAACGTAGTATGCAAGCATTGTGACAAGGCTGGTCACAAAACAGAAGAATGCTGGAGGAAATTAGGAGCATGTCTCCGTTGTGGGAGTCGTGAACATCGGATTCCCGATTGTCCATTAATGAATGACCAAGACGGTGAGGGTAAACGCCCAGTGACAAGGAACGCGCGTCTTCATGCAATCCAAGAGACCGAACCAGAAGAAGAAGGCGGATTGGTGGAAGGTACATTAAAAATTTGTTCCAAATATGCACATGTCTTATTTGATACGGGTGCATCGCATTCCATTATTTCCAAGAAGTTTGCTGACCCATTACCTCTAGAACCAGAATGGATGAAGTTAATATTGTCTACTCCTCTCGGAAACGAGACGGATATCACACATCATTACCAAAACTGTGAGGTATTGGTTCGAGGAAAGAATTTTCCTATTGATCTTATCTGCTTAGATCTAAAAGAGTATGATGTTATACTAGGAGCAGATTGGTTATCCAAATACCAGGCAACGGTTGATTGCCGTGATAGCAAGATTGTTTTCAAGGAATTTTCGGAACTGACTTATACTAGTCCTAAGAGTCGAAGCAAATCCCCTCTTATCTCGGCTCTTCGAGCAAGCAAGCTCGTCAAGAAAGGATGTGTATCCTTCCTTGCTTTTGTCACTATTAAAGAAGCTAAGGAAACCAAGATAGAAGACGTTCAAGTAGTACGAGAATTCCCAGAAGTATTTCCAGAAAATTTGCCGGGATTACCCCCTCAAAGAGAAGTGGCCTTCACCATTGACTTAGTCCCTGGTGCCGGTCCTGTTTCAAAGGCACCATATAGGATGTCCCCTGCTGAACTCAAGGAGTTGAAGGAGCAGCTGATGGAACTAATCCGAAAAGGGTTTATTAGACCAAGTACTTCCCCGTGGGGAGCACCAGTCTTATTTGTAAAGAAGAAGGATGGGTCCATGAGATTGTGTATCGACTATCGACAGTTGAATCATCTTACTATCAAGAACAAGTATCCACTGCCGAGAATCGATGAGTTATTTGATCAGATTTCAGGATCCAAATATTTCTCCAAGATTGATCTCAGGTCGGGATATCATCAATTAAGAATCAAGGACGATGACATTCACAAGACTGCATTCAGAAGCAGGTATGGCCATTACGAATTTGTTGTTATGCCTTTTGGACTAACAAATGCCCCTGCTGCCTTTATGCAGTTAATGAATAGCATATTCAGGCCTTACTTGGATCAATTCATAGTAGTCTTCATTGATGATATATTGATATATTCTAAGACTAAGGAAGAACATGAAGAGCATTTGAGGATTGCATTGCAAGTCTTGAGGACAAATCAATTATATGCTAAACTCAGCAAATGCGAGTTCTGGCTTGAAGAAGTGGCTTTTCTGGGACATGTCATATCCAAGGACGGTTTATATGTAGATCCGTCAAAGGTTGAAGCTGTAAGAAATTGGGAAAGACCCACTAATGCAAGCGAGATCAGAAGTTTCTTAGGTCTTGCAGGCTACTATCGGCGATTCATCAAAGATTTCTCTAAGATCGCCGTGCCCCTTACAAGGTTAACTCGTAAGGAGATCCGATATGAATGGAGTGAGGAATGTGAAAGCAGTTTCCAAACTCTCAAGGATCATCTCACTACAGCTCCGGTCTTAGCCCTGCCAATTGAAGGAGAGAAATTCGAGGTCTACACTGATGCTTCTGGCATTGGCCTCGGATGTGTTCTAATGCAACAAGGGAAGGTCATAGCATACTCTTCTCGTCAACTGAAGAAGCATGAGGAGAATTACCCCGTCCATGACTTGGAACTGGCCGCGGTAGTATTTGCCCTAAAGATATGGAGACACTATCTCTATGGGGTACAGTTCACTGTCTACTCCGATCACAAAAGTCTCAAATATCTATTCTCACAAAAGGAACTAAACATGAGACAAAGACGCTGGCTAGAATATCTCAAGGACTTCGACTTCAGTATACAATACCATCCCGGAAAGGGTAATTATGTGGCTGATGCCCTTAGTCGAAAGCCGAGAGCAAGGATAGCCAATTATATGATACAAGAATGGAGGTTACTTGAACAATTCTCCGAGCTCAATATAAGCTTGGACACGGAATCCAAATTTGTCACACTATCCCATGTAAGCATACAGTCAGATTTGTTATCTGAGATACAAACACTTCAGGATGATGATCCTATGCTAGTAGAAATCAAAGGCAGATTAGAAGGACAATCTGATTTTCAACTAACTTCTGATGGAAGATTATCGTTCAAAGATAGAACTTGTATACCCGATTGTCCGGAATTAAAGAAGAAGATCTTAGAGGAAGCTCACCGATCCAGGTACACTATTCATCCAGGATCAACTAAAATGTACCAAGATGTAAAGAGGAACTTTTGGTGGCCCAATATGAAAAGAGAAATAGCGGACTATGTATCACGCTGTCTCACATGCCAACAGGTCAAGGCAGAACACCAAAAGCCTGCGGGAAAACTACATCCTCTAGATATTCCTAAGTGGAAATGGGAGGATATTGGTATGGACTTCATCATGGGTTTGTCTAAATCTAAAGGAGGACATGATGGAATCTGGGTTATCATTGACCGATTGACTAAATCGGCACATTTCTTGCCAATCAAAAGCCGATGGTCAATTGATGTGCTAGCTGCACTATACATCAAAGAAATAGTCAGGATACATGGAATTCCTGTCTCAATCGTGTCTGATAGAGATCCCCGTTTTACTTCTCATTTTTGGAAGGGATTACAACATTCATTGGGAACAAGGCTCAACTTTAGTACTGCTTTTCACCCACAAACGGATGGTCAGACCGAGCGAACTAATCAAGTTGTTGAAGATATGCTGAGAGCATGCATTATTGACTTTGGAGGAAGCTGGCATGACCACTTACCTTTAGTTGAATTTGCATATAATAATAGCTACCAAGCTAGTATCCAAATGGCACCTTTCGAAGCCTTATACGGAAGGAGTTGCCGATCTCCCATATGTTGGAACGAAGTTGGAGAGAAACAACTATTAGGTCCAGACATGGTAAGGGATACAACTGAGAAGATACAGGTAATCAGAGAAAGATTACAAGTTGCTCAGACAAGGCAAAAGGCTTATGCTGATACCAGGAGAAGAGATCTTGAATTCCAGGTTGGAGATCATGTATTTCTTAAAATATCCCCTGGACGTGGCATCCGAAGATTTGGTGTTAAGGGCAAGCTTACGCCAAGATTCATCGGACCATTTGAGGTACTCGAAAGAGTTGGCGAGGTTGCTTATCGCATCGCGTTGCCTCCTCAGTTGTCCGAGGTACACAATGTATTTCACATATCTATGTTGAAGAAGTATGTGCACGATCCGTCACATATTATTGAGCATGGAGATCTGGTGATCCAGAAAGATCTCACACATGAACAGAGGCCTTTAAAGATATTAGATCGAGAAATACGAGCTCTAAGGAATAAGGTTATTCCCATGCTCAAGGTGCAATGGAATAAGAATCCCGAACGCGAAGCGACATGGGAGACCGAAGAATCTATGAAGAAACGATTTCCCGAGTTATTCTAAGAGGTATATGTTCTACACTCTCCACATGTATAATTATATATATATATTGAATTTGGGACCAAATTCTTTTTAAGTGGGGGAGGGTGTAGCAACCCTAATAAATGAATAATTGAAATGAATTAAAACATATATATTACAGAAGTAATATATATAAAAGGAATAGGGTTAATTGGACGAAATAAAATAAATTAAAAATAACGCCTCTTATTAAGGCGTTAATTTATAAAGAAACGCCTCTATCCATGGCGTGAATAAAGAAAGGACGCCCACACCTTCGGTCGTCAACTCTCACTACCAAATAGGCAAGTAAAAGAAACGCCCATATATGGGGCGTGTTTCAAAAACAAGGAACGCCCTTATCCAAGACGTTTCTTAAGAAACGACCTGAACTAGGTCGTTAATTAAAGAATCGACGCCCTTACCTAAGGCGTTAATTCCATTCGGACCCGTTCGACCCAGAGCTTATCAGGGGAAGGATCAACCTGATCCAGTAAGTGTCTACTAGGGTAAGGACTCTATTAGGGAAGCATTACTTCCACACAATCACTAACCCTAATAGGATTTCCAAAATCTTATAAATAAGCCTTGATCGAACAACCCTAAACCTATTTGATACCTCTGACTGCAGAGGTACGTGAAGAACAAACCGTTCTTCTTAATTTCCCTTTTGTTCTCTACTTCAGTTGCATGAAGAATTAACAATTCTTCATCTTCTTCTCTATACAGGTTAAGGGAGCTCGGTGGCCGTACGTTGAGAGCTGGTAAAGATCTTTTTTTTTCACTTCACTTTTGACGTGATGATCAAATTTCAAAGAAACTGATACAGTTTCTTCTCTCATAGGAAAGATGTTGTAGAAGCCTCTTCATCAAAGCCATCATCTTCTGCTAGCCAAAAACCCCTCACGGTCATCTCCAAATCAACTCTTAAAGGTAGGATTTTCTCAAGTCACTGTAGCCCAAACTAAATTGATACAGTACAATAATTATCATGCATATACATGGTTTGGTTTACTATAGTTTCTGAACGACTTTCTGTTAATTTCTGGAAAGAAACGTCCTTAGCAAGGGCGTGACTATGAAATACACGCCCCAGACTAGGGCGCTACTTTACCAGTCACGACCCTGCCAAGGTCGTCAATTTTGGATTTGACGCCCTGCACACAGGCGTTAATTTCATTTAATCATTAATCACCCATGTTAAGAATTGAGTATCTATGAAATAATGATCCTACAATAATGCATGATCACATGTCTTCAAACCTGCTAATTTTATTGTCATGACCATACATTCGTTCTCCATGAATTCTATTATCCTGAAATTATTACTGCCCATGAAAATTCATGGTATCTCTTGAATTCACGACCTAGACTAGGTCGTTTTCCATATGTAAACGCCCCATCATAGGGCGTGAATTAAAAATAAACGCCCCTTACTAGGGCGCGTATCTGTTAAAATCCTGGAATATATATTCTGTGAAAATAAGAATTTAATGATTAACGCCCCTGACAAGGGCGCGTTTTTGATAATTTCTGAAAATAAATATGTTCTGAAAAATATTGTAAATAAAAAGACGCCTGCTATTGTAGTCGTCAACTCTTGAAGAAACGCCCCTGCCGAAGGCGCTTTTTAAATAAATTATTGAATTATTGAAAATTCTGCAAAACGGACCATGTGTAAACGCCCTTCTGTTAGGCGTTAATTACTTGAGAAACGACTTGACCTAAGTCGTTATTTTACTGTAAACTGATTTTTCCTCTGATTTGCTAACCGATGGTTTATATATTATACATATATATATATCGACACTATTCTCCACTCCGTGAGTATAGTCCCACTTTTCACGGTGTTTTATCGATCACACTCAACTCTCATTGACATACAAGCTCTCCATTGGACATTCCGTTCCTTTGGACTAGCAAGTTAGTCATAGAGACCTCCGTAAGACTCCTCGTAGCCTTGGATTCCCTCAAGGCCGACTGAGCTGGTTGTACCCTAAAAACCCATTACACGATCCTTGCCATGTCAATCTAAAGAAACATGGTATACCGGCCCTTATGATTATACAAAGAGTATATCATAAGAAATTCTTGATGGGATGATGATATCATGCCATATCGTGTCATTCTTGTAAACCCCAATTCTATGATAAGAATGAGGGTATCTTGCTTGATCTAATGTTCATGTGGACCTCAATTCTATATAAAGAATGTCCATATTGATTTGTCATGGTACCTAAGTTAAGGGAACCATATTCTACCTAGTTTTATCGACATCGTGATTATACCGTTATTATCGCCATTCTATGTCCTTTGTCATATTTTGGACTCTATTCTGTCAAAGTTGTCATACATGTCTACAAGCTTGAATATTGAAATTCTATATTGGCTATATAAACAAGAGTGGATGTCAAAAATACATGATAAATGCCTGCGCATATAGGGCCCGATCTGGTCCTGGGAGGAGCACCCGAAAGTACTTGTGCCCATGGGAGTTAAAATGATAAGGTATCTGGCATTATACCGAGTACTTGACTTGCTTGATTGGACATTCCACACACATCTTATACTTGAATCGTACTTGACTTTACATGAAATGCGTGGCCCGAAAGAGGGTAATTTACTTGCTTGATACATGATAGCCAAAGTTCTTGACATGACTTGTTAAACGTGCTTGCTTGAATACCTTGAATATACTTGTCATCTTGTTGGAAGTTCATGACTAAGTTCATCTTATTTCTTGATATTACATTCTCTCGATCTTGTCGTTTTATGCGAGCATGCATAGCTTTATTGCATTCATAAAATGTAATTACTTAAACCCCTTGCTAGTACTTGAGATATAATTTCCTACTGAGCGTTCGCTCATTCCGTTTGTCCCTTTCTACTTTTCAGGTAAGTCCGACGACGATGGAAGTCAATCGGATGGGAATGGTCAAGAGTGAAAGTGATAGAGCTTCTACAAGTGTCGTCTAGTCTTTTCCATAGTTTCTTGAGTCAAATATGTATTCTTTTCCTTTTTGTTAAACAGAGTATTGGATTTGTAATAGTCTATCCATTATGAAATAAAGGATTGGGTTATCTTGCTATTTTGCGCATCTCTGTCTTTGTGTCGAATACACGACCACTCTGATTGACATGATTGATATAGACACGTCGCGCATCTCCGGGTATCTTCCGCGCTCGGGGCGTGACAGTCTTTGTGGTATCAGAGCATAAGGTATTCAATTCCTAGGAAACCCAAGTCCAAGGATAGGTTTCAAAACCTTTAACCAAGTGAGAGTGGGTAGAACCAAGGGTTAAATGATCAATGAGTCCTTTATAAGATCATAGTGATATAATACTAACATAGCTATCGTAATTGTAGGATAATGGCTGCCGAACGTGCTCAATGGCGCAACATGCAGCGTACCCTTCAAGGGATGACCCAAGTGCTACAACAGGTAGCACAAGGTGGTGCTCCACGAGCTGGAAGCTTACACCAAGCATTCAAGAATATGAATCCCCCGAAGTTCATGGGATCGACCGATCCAGAAGATGCCGAGCATTGGGTTCGGGAGATTGAACGTATATTCCGTGTTATGCAATGCACGGATCAGGACAAAGTCTTATTAGCTACTTTCCAGTTGGAAAAGGATGCTAGATGCTGGTGGGAGTCGATTGAAGCTACAATTGACCCAACTCAAGTTACATGGGGAGAATTCGTTGAATATTTCAATGCCAAATATTTCTCTGATAGGGTCCAGGAAAAGAAGGCCGCCGAATTTGCCGCATTAAAGTAAAGATCTTTATCGGTGGCTGATTATGAAGCACAGTTCTCTAGACTGTCTAGATATGCTAAGCATTTAATTAGCACGGAAAAGATGAAGGCCCGTAGATTTCTTAATGGGCTTAGGCCTCACTACATTACTCAATTGGCGCCTATGGATATTCAAGTTTATACTGAAATGGTGCGCCGAGCTCAGTTGCTTGAAGATGCCACGGAATTATCTGATAGGATCCGTGGGAAAGACAAAAAGGAGCAAGTCACAAGTTCGGGTTCTTTTAAACCCAACTTTAAGAAGAGGCCCAATAATGGAGGTTTTTCCTCTCAAGATCAGAAGTACAAGAAATCCAAGCCTTTCTCTATCACCACTACCCCTTCAAACGTAGTATGCAAGCATTGTGACAAGGCTGGTCACAAAACAGAAGAATGCTGGAGGAAATTAGGAGCATGTCTCCGTTGTGGGAGTCGTGAACATCGGATTCCCGATTGTCCATTAATGAATGACCAAGACGGTGAGGGTAAACGCCCAGTGACAAGGAACGCGCGTCTTCATGCAATCCAAGAGACCGAACCAGAAGAAGAAGGCGGATTGGTGGAAGGTACATTAAAAATTTGTTCCAAATATGCACATGTCTTATTTGATACGGGTGCATCGCATTCCATTATTTCCAAGAAGTTTGCTGACCCATTACCTCTAGAACCAGAATGGATGAAGTTAATATTGTCTACTCCTCTCGGAAACGAGACGGATATCACACATCATTACCAAAACTGTGAGGTATTGGTTCGAGGAAAGAATTTTCCTATTGATCTTATCTGCTTAGATCTAAAAGAGTATGATGTTATACTAGGAGCAGATTGGTTATCCAAATACCAGGCAACGGTTGATTGCCGTGATAGCAAGATTGTTTTCAAGGAATTTTCGGAACTGACTTATACTAGTCCTAAGAGTCGAAGCAAATCCCCTCTTATCTCGGCTCTTCGAGCAAGCAAGCTCGTCAAGAAAGGATGTGTATCCTTCCTTGCTTTTGTCACTATTAAAGAAGCTAAGGAAACCAAGATAGAAGACGTTCAAGTAGTACGAGAATTCCCAGACGTATTTCCAGAAAATTTGCCGGGATTACCCCCTCAAAGAGAAGTGGCCTTCACCATTGACTTAGTCCCTGGTGCCGGTCCTGTTTCAAAGGCACCATATAGGATGTCCCCTGCTGAACTCAAGGAGTTGAAGGAGCAGCTGATGGAACTAATCCGAAAAGGGTTTATTAGACCAAGTACTTCCCCGTGGGGAGCACCAGTCTTATTTGTAAAGAAGAAGGATGGGTCCATGAGATTGTGTATCGACTATCGACAGTTGAATCATCTTACTATCAAGAACAAGTATCCACTGCCGAGAATCGATGAGTTATTTGATCAGATTTCAGGATCCAAATATTTCTCCAAGATTGATCTCAGGTCGGGATATCATCAATTAAGAATCAAGGACGATGACATTCACAAGACTGCATTCAGAAGCAGGTATGGCCATTACGAATTTGTTGTTATGCCTTTTGGACTAACAAATGCCCCTGCTGCCTTTATGCAGTTAATGAATAGCATATTCAGGCCTTACTTGGATCAATTCATAGTAGTCTTCATTGATGATATATTGATATATTCTAAGACTAAGGAAGAACATGAAGAGCATTTGAGGATTGCATTGCAAGTCTTGAGGACAAATCAATTATATGCTAAACTCAGCAAATGCGAGTTCTGGCTTGAAGAAGTGGCTTTTCTGGGACATGTCATATCCAAGGACGGTTTATCTGTAGATCCGTCAAAGGTTGAAGCTGTAAGAAACTGGGAAAGACCCACTAATGCAAGCGAGATCAGAAGTTTCTTAGGTCTTGCAGGCTACTATCGGCGATTCATCAAAGATTTCTCTAAGATCGCCGTGCCCCTTACAAGGTTAACTCGTAAGGAGATCCGATATGAATGGAGTGAGGAATGTGAAAGCAGTTTTCAAACTCTCAAGGATCATCTCACTACAGCTCCGGTCTTAGCCCTGCCAATTGAAGGAGAGAAATTCGAGGTCTACACTGATGCTTCTGGCATTGGCCTCGGATGTGTTCTAATGCAACAAGGGAAGGTCATAGCATACTCTTCTCGTCAACTGAAGAAGCATGAGGAGAATTACCCCGTCCATGACTTGGAACTGGCCGCGGTAGTATTTGCCCTAAAGATATGGAGACACTATCTCTATGGGGTACAGTTCACTGTCTACTCCGATCACAAAAGTCTCAAATATCTATTCTCACAAAAGGAACTAAACATGAGACAAAGACGCTGGCTAGAATATCTCAAGGACTTCGACTTCAGTATACAATACCATCCCGGAAAGGGTAATTATGTGGCTGATGCCCTTAGTCGAAAGCCGAGAGCAAGGATAGCCAATTGTATGATACAAGAATGGAGGTTACTTGAACAATTCTCCGAGCTCAATATAAGCTTGGACACGGAATCCAAATTTGTCACACTATCCCATGTAAGCATACAGTCAGATTTGTTATCTGAGATACAAACACTTCAGGATGATGATCCTATGTTAGTAGAAATCAAAGGCAGATTAGAAGGACAATCTGATTTTCAACTAACTTCTGATGGAAGATTATCGTTCAAAGATAGAACTTGTATACCCGATTGTCCGGAATTAAAGAAGATCTTAGAGGAAGCTCACCGATCCAGGTACACTATTCATCCAGGATCAACTAAAATGTACCAAGATGTAAAGAGGAACTTTTGGTGGCCCAATATGAAAAGAGAAATAGCGGACTATGTATCACGCTGTCTCACATGCCAACAGGTCAAGGCAGAACACCAAAAGCCTGCGGGAAAACTACATCCTCTAGATATTCCTAAGTGGAAATGGGAGGATATTGGTATGGACTTCATCATGGGTTTGTCTAAATCTAAAGGAGGACATGATGGAATCTGGGTTATCATTGACCGATTGACTAAATCGGCACATTTCTTGCCAATCAAAAGCCGATGGTCAATTGATGTGCTAGCTGCACTATACATCAAAGAAATAGTCAGGATACATGGAATTCCTGTCTCAATCGTGTCTGATAGAGATCCCCGTTTTACTTCTCATTTTTGGAAGGGATTACAACATTCATTGGGAACAAGGCTCAACTTTAGTACTGCTTTTCACCCACAAACGGATGGTCAGACCGAGCGAACTAATCAAGTTGTTGAAGATATGCTGAGAGCATGCATTATTGACTTTGGAGGAAGCTGGCATGACCACTTACCTTTAGTTGAATTTGCATATAATAATAGCTACCAAGCTAGTATCCAAATGGCACCTTTCGAAGCCTTATACGGAAGGAGTTGCCGATCTCCCATATGTTGGAACGAAGTTGGAGAGAAACAACTATTAGGTCCAGACATGGTAAGGGATACAACTGAGAAGATACAGGTAATCAGAGAAAGATTACAAGTTGCTCAGACAAGGCAAAAGGCTTATGCTGATACCAGGAGAAGAGATCTTGAATTCCAGGTTGGAGATCATGTATTTCTTAAAATATCCCCTGGACGTGGCATCCGAAGATTTGGTGTTAAGGGCAAGCTTACGCCAAGATTCATCGGACCATTTGAGGTACTCGAAAGAGTTGGCGAGGTTGCTTATCGCATCGCGTTGCCTCCTCAGTTGTCCGAGGTACACAATGTATTTCACATATCTATGTTGAAGAAGTATGTGCACGATCCGTCACATATTATTGAGCATGGAGATCTGGTGACCCAGAAAGATCTCACACATGAACAGAGGCCTTTAAAGATATTAGATCGAGAAATACGAGCTCTAAGGAATAAGGTTATTCCCATGCTCAAGGTGCAATGGAATAAGAATCCCGAACGCGAAGCGACATGGGAGACCGAAGAATCTATGAAGAAACGATTTCTCGAGTTATTCTAAGAGGTATATGTTCTACACTCTCCACATGTATAATTATATATATATATTGAATTTGGGGACCAAATTCTTTTTAAGTGGGGGAGGGTGTAGCAACCCTAATAAATGAATAATTGAAATGAATTAAAACATATATATTACAGAAGTAATATATATAAAAGGAATAGGGTTAATTGGACGAAATAAAACAAATTAAAAATAACGCCTCTTATTAAGGCGTTAATTTATAAAGAAACGCCTCTATCCATGGCGTGAATAAAGAAAGGACGCCCACACCTTCGGTCGTCAACTCTCACTACCAAATAGGCAAGTAAAAGAAACGCCCATATATGGGGCGTGTTTCAAAAACAAGGAACGCCCTTATCCAAGACGTTTCTTAAGAAACGACCTGAACTAGGTCGTTAATTAAAGAATCGACGCCCTTACCTAAGGCGTTAATTCCATTCGGACCCGTTCGACCCAGAGCTTATCAGGGGAAGGATCAACCTGATCCAGTAAGTGTCTACTAGGGTAAGGACTCTATTAGGGAAGCATTACTTCCACACAATCACTAACCCTAATAGGATTTCCAAAATCTTATAAATAAGCCTTGATCGAACAACCCTAAACCTATTTGATACCTCCGACTGCAGAGGTACGTGAAGAACAAACCGTTCTTCTTAATTTCCCTTTTGTTCTCTGCTTCAGTTGCATGAAGAATTAACAATTCTTCATCTTCTTCTCTATACAGGTTAAGGGAGCTCGGTGGCCGTACGTTGAGAGCTGGTAAAGATCTTTTTTTTTTTTCACTTTCACTTTTGACGTGATGATCAGATTTCAAAGAAACTGATACAGTTTCTTCTCTCATAGGAAAGCTGTTGTAGAAGCCTCTTCATCAAAGCCATCATCTTCTGCTAGCCAAAAACCCCTCACGGTCATCTCCAAATCAACTCTTAAAGGTAGGATTTTCTCAAGTCACTGTAGCCCAAACTAAATTGATACAGTACAATAATTATCATGCATATACATGGTTTGGTTTACTATAGTTTCTGAACGACTTTCTGTTAATTTCTGGAAAGAAACGTCCTTAGCAAGGGCGTGACTATGAAATATACGCCCCAGACTAGGGCGCTACTTTACCAGTCACGACCCTGCCAAGGTCGTCAATTTTGGATTTGACGCCCTGCACATAGGCGTTAATTTCATTTAATCATTAATCACCCATGTTAAGAATTGAGTATCTATGAAATAATGATCCTACAATAATGCATGATCACATGTCTTCAAACCTGCTAATTTTATTGTCATGACCATACATTCGTTCTCCATGAATTCTATTATCCTGAAATTATTACTGCCCATGAAAATTCATGGTATCTCTTGAATTCACGACCTAGACTAGGTCGTTTTCCATATGTAAACGCCCCATCATAGGGCGTGAATTAAAAATAAACGCCCCTTACTAGGGCGCGTATCTGTTAAAATCCTGGAATATATATTCTGTGAAAATAAGAATTTAATGATTAACGCCCCTGACAAGGGCGCGTTTTTGATAATTTCTGAAAATAAATATGTTCTGAAAAATATTGTAAATAAAAAGACGCCTGCTACTGTAGTCGTCAACTCTTGAAGAAACGCCCCTGCCGAAGGCGCTTTTTAAATAAATTATTGAATTATTGAAAATTCTGCAAAACGGACCATGTGTAAACGCCCTTCTGTTAGGCGTTAATTACTTGAGAAACGACTTGACCTAAGTCGTTATTTTACTGTAAACTGATTTTTCCTCTGATTTGCTAACCGATGGTTTATATATTATACATATATATATATCGGCACTATTCTCCACTCCGTGAGTATAGTCCCACTTTTCACGGTGTTTTATCGATCACACTCAACTCTCATTGACATACAAGCTCTCCATTGGACATTCCGTTCCTTTGGACTAGCAAGTTAGTCATAGAGACCTCCGTAAGACTCCTCGTAGCCTTGGATTCCCTCAAGGCCGACTGAGCTGGTTGTACCCTAAAAACCCATTACACGATCCTTGCCATGTCAATCTAAAGAAACATGGTATACCGGCCCTTATGATTATACAAAGAGTATATCATAAGAAATTCTTGATGGGATGATGATATCATGCCATATCGTGTCATTCTTGTAAACCCCAATTCTATGATAAGAATGAGGGTATCTTGCTTGATCTAATGTTCATGTGGACCTCAATTCTATATAAAGAATGTCCATATTGATTTGTCATGGTACCTAAGTTAAGGGAACCATATTCTACCTAGTTTTATCGACATCGTGATTATACCGTTATTATCGCCATTCTATGTCCTTTGTCATATTTTTGGACTCTATTCTGTCAAAGTTGTCATACATGTCTACAAGCTTGAATATTGAAATTCTATATTGGCTATATAAACAAGAGTGGATGTCAAAAATACATGATAAATGCCTGCGCATATAGGGCCCGATCTGGTCCTGGGAGGAGCACCCGAAAGTACTTGTGCCCATGGGAGTTAAAATGATAAGGTATCTGGCATTATACCGAGTACTTGACTTGCTTGATTGGACATTCCACACACATCTTATACTTGAATCGTACTTGACTTTACATGAAATGCGTGGCCCGAAAGAGGGTAATTTACTTGCTTGATACATGATAGCCAAAGTTCTTGACATGACTTGTTAAACGTGCTTGCTTGAATACCTTGAATATACTTGTCATCTTGTTGGAAGTTCATGACTAAGTTCATCTTATTTTCTTGATATTACATTCTCTCGATCTTGTCGTTTTATGCGAGCATGCATAGCTTTATTGCATTCATAAAAATGTAATTACTTAAACCCCTTGCTAGTACTTGAGATATAATTTCCAACTGAGCGTTCGCTCATTCCGTTTTGTCCCTTTCTACTTTTCAGGTAAGTCCGACGACGATGGAAGTCAATCGGATGGGAATGGTCAAGAGTGAAAGTGATAGAGCTTCTACAAGTGTCGTCTAGTCTTTTCCATAGTTTCTTGAGTCAAATATGTATTCTTTTCCTTTTTGTTAAACAGAGTATTGGATTTGTAATAGTCTATCCATTATGAAATAAAGGATTGGGTTATCTTGCTATTTTGCGCATCTCTGTCTTTGTGTCGAATACACGACCACTCTGATTGACATGATTGATATAGACACGTCGCGCATCTCCGGGTATCTTCAGCGCTCGGGGCGTGACAGAAATCATCAACAATAACATAACCAAATCTTTTGCCACTTAGACTGGCTATCCTGGTGGGTCCAAAAAGATCCATGTAAAGCAATTCAAAAGGTTTAGATGTTAGGGGTTCTGTTCTAGGTTTAAATGAACTCGTGGTGTGTTTACCCTGAGTACATGGACCACACACATTTTCATTTTGTTTGAATGACAACTTAGGGAGTCCTTTGACTAAGTCATGTTTGGCCAGCTTATGAAGGATATTATAGCTAACATGACCTAGTCTTCGGTGCCACAGTGTAGCATTGTCAGTTTTATTTGCAGCGAAACATAGTTTTTTATCAAAAGATTCATCAAGATCGACCATATAAATATTCTTCACGATGTGTCCTACAAACTTTATTACATCAGAGTTGATGTCAAATATTTTTGCATTCACTTGCATCAATGACAACTCTATGACCCTTGGCACACAATTGACAGATACTAAGCAAATTATGTTCTAGACCTTTAACAAGCATAACATTTTCAATAGAGTTGGAAGATTCTTATCGACATTGCCCGATCCAATGATTTTACCTTTATTCTTACCCCTGAAGGTCACTTGCCCACCTTTTTCAATGAAGAAGTAGAATTTACCTCAGTCTTCGGTCATATGCCTTGAGCAGCCACTATCTAGGTACCACCGGTTATGCACGGGTGCAAGGCATTCCTGACAAAAAATTTTGGAACCCAAATGAATTTGGGTCTAGTCTGCTCACTCAAACCAGACAACAGGACCTTTGGAATCCATACTTGTTTAACAGAATTGGATTTTCTATTAAACCAACATCTAGAGCTTTCGTGTCCCATTTTTCCACAGATATTGCATACTTGTGTTGTACATAAGTGGATTGGATTTTTCTTTATTTATGGGCATTTGAAACCATTAAGTTGGTTCTTGCCAGAAAACTTGTCGACAGAATGCCTGAGGTTCTGTCGACCAGCCCATGGAGATTGGTTTATGTTTTGAAATTTTCTATTTCTATTTTGGATCTTGTCAACAGGATAATGAATGTTTGGTCGACCACCCCACTTGTTCCATTGTGTTTTTGGAAATTTATTTAAGTTTTTGTTTACAATTTTTGTGTATTCCTGTCGATTGACTCGAGTGTTGAAGTTTGTGTTGACATACTGGAGAGGGCCCTCTCGAGCTTGATGGAATGATCTGTTGATCTTTGCTCTTTTCATATTCCTGTACACAGGCCGATAATTGCCTTGTTGACCAGACTGGATGGTCTTGTTGACAGGACCGGGTCTTTGGTTGTTTTTCTTTTGAACATTCTGAGTCTTTGTGAACTTCCAGTCAGTTTTTAAAATTTGTTTTGACACATTTGATTGTTGTTGAGGTGGATTTTTGACTGTTTTTTTAATGGTTCTTTTTCAGGGATGAATGAAATGGTATTTACCTAAAACTCCTTCTTCTTGGTAGGGTTAAAGCTGTTGGGTTCTATGCGCCCCCTCTTTATCTTTGACAATGGTTTTGATGATTCCAATATATTGTGTGTTGTTCGTAAGTTTTAAAGTGAAAATATTCTATGTAAGTTTTGTGGAAATATGCACTGATCATCTTGATCTTGATGCTGACATGTTGCATCTTCTTTTGCAAGTTATCTCACTTATTCTTCACATGCACTGACCTGCCTCTAGACTTGCATCGACCTCTTCTGGATTGCTTTCAACATGTGCATCATCATCACCATGTTTACTTCTTGATGCACTTCATACGTGATGTTTTTCATTGGTGAAATCATGTGTTCATAGAAGGTCATAAGGCCCTTGAGCCTTGTCTCTTGTTCAGGATTTCAAGGACCCTTTACTGGTGTGAAATGCTTGGGTTTTCATGAGCACATCCCTTGGTTCTTCAAAAGTCTCAATGGATGTTATTCTAATTTGATGCTCTCATGCATATCATTCTAGTGTGGTTCATGGAGTTTTCAGATTTTCCAAATGCATATTGTTTCTAGTGTTATCATTCATTCTGATGGCTGAGAATCTCATGTCAGGATATCATAATGTCTCTCACTGTGGGATTTCAAATGGTTAGATCAATTGGCTTTGACTGCATTTTCTTTTCTGGTTGATCAGATTGAGCTCAGCTTACCTTGACTAAATCTGAAATCCTTGAGTTAGAAATGGGTAAAGATTTGCATTGATGTTCTTAATTGCACGGACTGTGTTCATGTTTGCACAGACCTTATTCATCATTGCACTGACCTTGCTGCTCATTACATGTACTTGGTTGGTCATTGCACCGACCTAATTGATCTTTGCACCGACCTTCCTTGGCTGTTGCACACACCTTGTTCTCCTATGCACCGACCCTGTCAAGGGTATTTCAATATGGGCACCGACCTGGTTGTACATTGCACAGACCTTGGTCTGCATTGCACAGACTTGTCCCTTTTATGCAAAGACTCTTTCAATGATGAAGTAGTTTAAGTGTAGGTTAATATTGTCCTCAAAGTGATGGATCCAAATGCAAGAATTTATGGATGAATGTATTTCATGTGGCTAGATTGGACTGAACTGAAACCCTTGAGATGTTTGCTAGAATTCAAATGCAATAATTCAAGTTTCATATGAATCTGAATTTCCCGAATGTACAGGGTTCTTTCTGCTATCAATTCATTGGACTCCATGGTAAGCATCTACTCTTGTATTCTGCTCTTATTGATTTCCCATTTCTATGTTTGAAACTGAGATTGAATGACAGTTTTCATATCTTCACTGCATGTTACTCTATTGCCTAAGTCATGCCTTCAATTGGGTTGAAAATGGTTTCTTGAATCACCTTTGCTTAATTCTCATGAATTTGAATTGCTTGAAAGTGCAGGTGTAAATATGCTCACAAATCTTTGTGATCACGGTAAGAATTCAATTTTCAATGTATTTCCTTGTGGGAAGTTGGGTTTAGTTTATACTTCATGGCCTTGGCGTTTATTTGGCTACTTAATTGTCCTTTGTTAATTGAGGTTCATGTTGCATCATGCGCGTTTTGATTCTTAAACTTCCTTGCCAAATCTGGTTTAATTTGATGTTTTAATCACCCCTCTTACAAGCCATTTAATTGTACTTGAATGGGGTTGAATGATGTTTAAAGGGTGTTAAAGTTTTTGGGGTTTATTCATTGCATAACTTGATTTTCCCTACTATCAGAGAAAGTGTCGACTCTAGGAGTCGACACTTTCTAGCCAGCTTGCTGGCTGGACACTGCTTTAGAGTCGACACTTACAGGCTAGAGGTCTGTTTTCAATGAAAACAGAACCTCCGGTGAAAAGTGTCGACCCTATGAGTCAACACTTTCACCTTGGTCCTATTTTTGTATAACGAGACAGAACGAGATGAGAAAAGTGTCGACACTTTCTCTAGTTCGTCCGGATCACATTTTTCGAATTATTTTTGAAATCCCCATTTTGAGATCCGTTAGCCATGTCTTCTTACCCCAATGCCCTTAGGGTTTCTTACATCCATTGGGTGTGTATTTGTAGGGTTTTTAACATGGGGCTTTTGGTTTTTTGCTGCTGATTTCCCTCTTGTATATGTAGACCACGATCTCCATCAGAAGAAGAAGCAATGGGCTAATATTTTCTATCTGCTGTAGGTGAGGAAGAACGAGAGAAGAGGAGAAGGGGAGCGATCCGGTCTGGAATACCTAGAGCATCATCCGTCTTCAAGCATTCAAGCTCGTTGTGGGTGAATCTCAGTGGAAGAGCTTCGTCGACTTCGGTTCTTTCAAGATCTATCTCCCGCCTCCATCAAAGTTCAATGAAAATACGTTTGGGGGTTCTCCATCCATTAAGAGGATACTTCTGCAACCTCTCCATGCCTATTTTTCCATTTGAGCATAGGTTGTGGTTTGAATCTTATTGTTTTATCTTTTGTTGCAAGTGAAGAAGAACGAGGAGGAGGTGCGACATACCTTGTAGGAGAAGGAAGATTAGGAAGACGTCCTCAGCGAGGTTCTCCCTCAAGACAGCGGTTCCTACGGTTTTGGCCAGCTTCCACTCCATGGATAAAAGTCTCCAGTGCAACCATCCATCCTATCTATGGACTGTATTGAAGATTTGAGGGAGATTATTTAGTCTTTCATTCCTACTCATTTTACTTGATCATAGATCAATATCCCTTGTGGTCATTGCATATCCTTTGTGTTTGTTAAACTCTGAATATCATTGGGTGTGTGGGCGGACCTGCGTCTCCGTGTGGTTTTAGTGTCCGGGGTGTGTTCCCTGACGTTGTGTGTGTGTGTGCTGCAGTGGCAGCATTTTGGGGCTTGTCCCCGTGTGGATATTGCTGCGGAAGCAGTGTGTGTGGTGTTGGGCTTTGTCCCCGTATTGCTACGTTTCGTAGCGTGGAGTGAAGCCTCATCGGGTTCGGTGAGGGGTGGACATAGGGAGCCCGTCGTGGTCCCAAACCACCTTAAAATCACTGTGTTGCATGTGGTTTGCCTGTGTGATTGTCCTTTTCTCCTATCTCTATTCACAGGTCAATTTGTAGATTTTTATTCACGTCACCTCCACACATTGCTACCTCTATTATCCGTGTTTGGTTTGAGTTCAATCGTTATTTGCATTATCAAGCCGTGTGGGATCGGAAAGATCGAGAGAACCTTTTAGATCTCACGTTTGTTTAGGCTAATCAACGTAGTTAGTTTTAATTCCACTGTGTTCTGTAAAGAAAGTTTTTAAAATCCGCCATCTCGACAAGGGGACAATTCAACCTCCCTTCTTGTCCGCCATCTTTCTGGGCAAATAATTGGTATCAGAGCCCAGTCTTTGATTTTTTATTAGCGGACCTCACGGTCTAGGAGAAAAGATCGTTTCATTATGGCTAGCGTGAACGTGCTTCCCGTCTTTGATGGTTTTGATTATGCTCTCTGGCTTGAAAAATTTTATGTTTGGATTACCAATATTGATCCGAAACTTATGAATCTAATCACTCGTGGTCCCTACATTCTTCCTAAAAATGAGTTAAGATGGACCGATGAGGATAGGAAAAAGAATTCTGATAATTCCTTTTTCTCGAATGCTCTTAATGCTGCTGTGGACCATAATCGATTTACTTTTATTTCATCTGGTAGGTCAACCAAAGAGATCTGGGATGGGCTAAGCGAAGCCCAAGAAGAAAGCCTGAATAGTGCTGATGAGTGCCTCGGGGCAAACAACGGCGATGAACGTCAAAATAAGGAAAGTTCCAAGGTAAACTCTGATTCTGATGAGAAAGATGAACTTAGTTATGATGAGTTAATGGATGCTTACGATGAGCTAGTTGATAGATACAGAGCATTAAAATCTGAGAATAGAAAAATGAAAAAGAAACTTGATGATGTTTCACATGTTAACTCTCCATGTGCTAAATGCCTTGAAACTGAGAATGCTTGTGTTGATAATTCTCCATGTGGAAAATGCACTGAGTTTGAGAAATTGGTTAAGTCACATGTCCATGACATTGATAGCCATAAAGAAACCATTACATGTTTGAAAAAGGAAAATGAATCTTTATTGGCTAAAATTTTAAAACTTGAAAACATTGAAAAGGATCTAAGAGGAAAAATGAGTTGTTCAAATAGTGATCAATTTTTCCTTGATGAACTCATTCAAAATGAAAAACTTGCTAGAGAGATTGAAAGATTAAAAGATCAAAATAATGTGCTGATTGAAAAACTCAATTAATTTGAAAAGGGGGAAAATGTAGTTATTGATGATCTTGAAAACATTCATGTTTTAAAATAGGAAGTCGCAAGCTATAAATCCATCAATTCTCTATTGAATGATAAACTTGCATTGTGTGAAGAACATCTTACTAATTGTGGAGTAAATATTTCATCATTGAAAAATGAGATCAAGAACTTGAATGAGTCCATGTGCTTGAGTGATAAAGAAAATCAAAAAGAGATAAATGTCATTGATCAATCTTGTATGCATGCAAAATTCTCATCTGGTAAATATAATCATGCATCAAGGAAGAGAAGAAATGTTTCATATTTTTACTATGGGAACTTTGGTCATGACATGTACGACTGCTTTTTAATGAAGTTTGATGATGATGAAGCTTCTAAGTCTAGAGTGAACATGGTTGATGATTCTAAGAATTCTGAAAAACCAAAGAACAAAAATTTCAATGTTCATTACTTCTATTGTGGTTTACATGGCCATGTAGTGGAAAATTGTTTCATGAAGAAAAATGATGATGAATGGTCAATCAAAAGAAACTTTTCATGTCATTACCGTGATAGTTTTGGACACATAATGAATGATTGTTTCTTAATAAAAAATGATGAAAAATGATTCACAAAAAGAAAATCTTCTCATTGTTTTTATTGTGACATGAATGGACATTCAATGGACGATTGTACCATGATGAGGGCCGACGATGAATGGTATGAGAGGAAAAATAAGAAAAATACATTTGTTCATGTTAACACTAACCCCTCGGGACCCAAGATGGCTTGGGTACCCAAATCATCAAAATGAGAATTTATTTTGCAGGGGCGCCTTGAGGTCAATGAATATCGATAAATAAAGGACTCTCAAGACGAGAAACAAAAATGGTTTGTTTTGAAATTTGTTTCGCCTAGATTCTCCTTGAAAAATATGAAAAGGTAAAAATTATGTTTGGAGGAAAATGTTTGCAATTCTACTTCACTGACCCTAGTATCTTTTGAATTGCTAAGATCTTTTGAGTTTGATGAGTACCTGTCTTGAATGCTTCTCTTTTCACATCATGTGAATAATTTTAGTCTTTGAATGCTTAACAGTGCACATATGTAGTTTTTCATACACACATTCTCTTTCGCTTCCCAAATAAAAATTTGGTTTTGAATGCTTTACACTGTGCATAAAGTCTTTCATACTTTTGATCACTTTTTGTAAATAACAACTCACTTGTGCATACACAGTTCACATACTTAATTACATGCATACATTTACATATCATTGCATACCTCTGTGCTTGAATGCCATGATTGACCGGTATATAAAATGACGTCAGTGGAAAGGTGGATTACATCCACCTGGAAGCTTTCCTTATGCGTGAGTAGGGTCTTCGGACCTCCACCTCCGCCACGTACCGGTAATCAACTTGCTTGAAAATTTATTTCAGTGCTTGTTTGACTGTAAGTAATATACAACCACTTGTTGACTTCTTCTATGACTCATCCCTTGTTAAATAAAATTGCATTGATTTAGACATGTTTGTGACATTGCATATATTAAGGGAGAGATTTTTTATAACCATGCATGCATTTAGGGGGAGACATTACTATGATGTGACTAATTACATTCAATACAACCACCCACATAAAATGCACCTTTTTGAGATAACGATTCAATTTAATAAGGATTACTATTTTCTACTCTACACTTTAGAGTGCTATTGATTCTCTACATAGAAATCACATGTCTCGTGAGGAAAAAGTTGTTTACCCCACCAAAAATTTGTATAAGTGGAACATGGATCCGAGTAGCCTAGAATCTCCCCTAAAATAAAGGAGGAAACTCACGTCGAAAGGAGAAACTAATCCATATTAAAATAAGTGTGATTTACCATCGAGTAGTCGGGAAGGGTCCCTGAGATAAAGGATACAACTCGTGTCGAAAAGTGATAAAATCCACAGTTAAGATAAGTGACAAAACTGAGTAACCGGGAAGTGTCCCTGAGACAAAGGATACAACTTGTGTCAAAAGGTTAGTCACACCATTTTTAGTAATTAAAAAATTGGGGTCATACGTAGCTACCAATATTCGAGCATTGTGTATGAAAGTGTATGGATGAGAAGTTCTTTTTAGTGTTCTTTAGAAAATATGATTTTCCATATTGATTAGAAATTCATTGCTCTATCTTCACATATGCACCTTAGGTTTGATTGTGCGAATGTCCTTTATGAATCAGTCATCTTTCATGGTTAATGCGGTACTTTATTTATGTAATCATGACCTTCTTTGTATTGTACATGCACATCATGCTCAACAATCAATTACATTATCCTTACACCCGTCTCGAAGGAACTTGTATGAATCTGTATCTTAGTATGCATGCTTGAGTGCCTAAACGCTTGATCCGTCTTGATCATATCATACTTCAGTCCATAATTTGCATCTATAGGTTATACTTGTAAATAACAGGTTAAATAATCACATTGTCAGTTAGTTTTTGTTCATGACAATAGGGGGAGAATAATATGCTCTTAAGCATAAACACTTGCATATAGTTAGTTTCATTATACTTTTTGTGCATATCTTAGTGATACACTTTCATATACTTTTGTCATTTTGCATACAGTTTGGTCATACATTCTGTGCATACTTAGTCATACATTCAGCAAATAGTTCAAAAATTAATCATTGCACGTCAAATTCCACCTTACTTGGTAGGAGTTCATGGTTCCCACACCTTCCTTTCAAGGTAGGTTCATTGCTGGATTCGTGCCATTTCACACCTTTTCACCTCGTCCCCCACTTTTTGATAATGTCAAAGGGGGAGAGAGTTTTTATGGTCACAATAGAGTTTTTGTGGTCACAATATATTGTCATCATCAAAAAGGGGGAGATTGTTGGGTTCTGTGCACCCCCTCTTTGTCTTTGATAATGGTTTTGATGATTCTAATATATTGTGTGTTGTTCGTAAGTTTTAAAGTGAAAATATTCTGTGTAAGTTTTGTGGAAATATGCACTGATCATCTTGATCTTGATGCTCACATGTTGCATCTTCTTTTGTAGGTTATCTCACTTATTCTTCACATGCACTGACCTACCTCTGGACTTGCATCGACCTCTTCTTGATTGCTTTCAACATGTGCATCTTCATCACCATGTTTACTTCTTGATGCACTTCATACATGATGTTTTTCATTGGTGAAATCATGTGTACATAGAAGGTCATAAGGCCCTTGAGCCTTGTCTCTTGTTTAGGATTTCAAAGACCCTTTACTGGTGTGAAATGCTTGGGTTTTCATGAGCACATCCCTTAGTTCTTCAAAAGTCTCAATGGATGTTATTCTAATTTGATGCTCTCATGCATATCATTCTAGTGTGGTTCATGGAGTTTTCAGATTTTCCAAATGGATATTGTTTCTAGTGTTACATGCATTCTGATGGTTGAGAATCTCATGTCAAGATATCATAATGTCTCTCACTGTGGGTTTTCAAAAGGTTAGATCAATTGGCTTTGACTGCATTTGCTTTTCTGGTTGATCAGATTGAGCTCAACGTACCTTGACTAAATCTGGAATCCTTGAGTTGGAAATGGGTAAAGATTTGCATTGATGTTCTTAATTGCACGGACTGTGTTCATGTTTGCACAGACCTTATTCATCATTGCACTGACCTTGCTGCTCATTACATGGACTTGGTTGGTCATTGCATCGACCTAATTGATCTTTGCACCGACCTTCCTTGGCTGTTGCACAGATCTTGTTCTCCTATGCACCGACCCTGTCAAGGGTATTTCAATATGTGCACTGACTTGGTTGTACATTGCACGGACCTTGGTCTGCATTACACAGACTTGTCCCTTGTATGCAAAGACTCTTTCAATGATGAAGTAGTTTAAGTGCAGGTTAATATTGTCCTCAAGGTGATGGATCCAAAGGTAAGAATTTATGGATGAATGTATTTCAAGTGGCTAGATAGGACTGAACAGAAACCCTTGAGCTGTTTGCTAGAATTCAAATGCAATAATTCAAGTTTCATATAAATTTGAATTTCTAGAATGTACAAGGTTCTGTCTGCTATCAATTCATTGGACTCCATGGTAAGCTTATACTCTTGTATGCTGCTCTTATTGATTTCCCATTTCTATGTTTGAAACCGAGATTGAATGACAGTTTTCATATCTTCACTGCATGTTACTCTATTGGCTAAGTCATGCCTTCAATTGGGTTGAAAATGGTTTCTTGAATCACCTTGGCTTAATTCTCATGAATTTGAATTACTTGAAAGTGCAGGTGTAAATATGCTCACAAATCTTTGTGATCACGGTAAGAATTCAATTTTGAATGTATTTCCTTGTGGGAAGTTTGGTTTAGTTTATACTTCATGGCCTTGGGGTTTATTTGGCTACTTAATTGTCCTTTGTTAATTGAGGTTCATGTTGCATCATGCTCGTTTTGATTCCTAAACTTCCTTGCCAAATCTAGTTTAATTTGATGTTTTAATCACCCCTCTTGCAAACCATTTAATTGTACTTGAATGGGGTTGAATGATGTTTAAAGGGTGTTAAAGTATTTGGGGTTTATTCATTGCATAACTTGATTGTGTCTACTGTCAGAGAAAGTGTCGACTCTAGGAGTGGACACTTTCTCGCCAGCTTGCTGGCTGGACACTGCTGGCTGCAAGTGTCGACTCCTAGAGTCAACACTTACAGGCCAGAGGTCTGTTTTCAATGAAAATAGAACCTCCAGTGAAAAGTGTCGACCCTATGAGTCGACACTTTCACCTTGGTATTATTTTTATATAATGGGACAGAACGAGATGAGAAAAGTGTCGACTCCAAGAGTCGACACTTTCTCTAGTTCGCCCGGATCGCATTTTTTGGATTATTTTTGAAATCCCCATTTTGAGATCCGATTGCCATGTCTTCTCACCCCAATGCCCTTAGGGTTTCTCACATCCATTGGGTGTGTATTTGTAGTGTTTTTAACATGGGGCTTTTGGTTTTTTGCTGTTGATTTCCCTCTTGTATATGTAGACCACGATCTCCATCGGAAGAAGAAGCAACAGGCTAATATTTTTTGTCTGCTGTAGGTGAGGAAGAACGAGAGAAGAGGAGAAGGGGAGCGATCTGGTTTGGAATACCTAGAGCATCAGCCGTCTTCAAGCATTCAAGCTCGTTGTGGGCGAATATCAGTGGAAGAGCTTCGTCGACTTCGATTCTTTCAAGATCTATCTCCCGCCTCCATCAATGTTCAAGGAAAATACGTTTGGGGTTTCTCCATCCATTAAGAGGATACTTCTGCAACCTCTCCATGCCTATTTTTTCATTTGAGCATATGTTGTGGTTTGAATCTTATTGTTTTATCTTTTGTTGCAAGTGAAGAAGGAGGAGGAGGTGCGACATACCTTGTAGGAGAAGGAAGATTAGGAAGACGTCCTCAGCGAGGTTCTCCCTCAAGACGGCGGTTCCTAC
The DNA here is from genome assembly GCA_022559845.1 of Amorphophallus konjac. Classification (NCBI taxonomy): domain Eukaryota; kingdom Viridiplantae; phylum Streptophyta; class Magnoliopsida; order Alismatales; family Araceae; genus Amorphophallus; species Amorphophallus konjac. The sequence continues at coordinate 270,056,363 of CM040118.1, read as the reverse complement.
GGTTTCGGCCAGCTTTCACTCCATGGATAAAAGTCTCCAGCACAACCATCCATCCTATCTATGGACTGTATCGAAGATTTGAGGGAGATTCTTTAGTTTTTCATTCCTACTCATTTTACTTGATCATAGATCAATATCCCTTATGGTCATTGCATATTCTTTGTGTTTGTTAAACTCTGAATATCATTGTGTGTGTGGGCGGAGCTACGTCTCCGTGTGGTTTTAGTGTCCGGGGTGTGTTCCTCGACGTTGTGTGTGTGTGTGTGCTGCAGTGGCAACGTTTTGGGGCTTGTCCCTATGTGGATATTGCTGCGGAAGCAGCGTGTGTAGTGTTGGGGTTCATCCCCGTGTTGCTACGTTTCGTAGCGTGGAGTGAAGCCTCACCGGGTTCGGTGAGGGGTGGGCGTAGAGAGCCCATCGTGGTCCCGAACCACCTAAAAATCTCTGTGTTGCATGTGGTTTGCCTGTGTGATTGTTCTTTTCTCCTATCTCTATTTACAGGTCAATTTGTAGATTTTTATTCACGTCACCTCCACACATTGCTACCTCCGTTATCCGTGTTTGGTTTGAGTTCAATCGTTATTTGCATTGTCAAGCCGTGTGGGATCGAAAAGATCGAGAGAACCTTTTAGATCTCACGTTTGTTTAGGCTAATCAACGTAGTTAGTTTTAATTCCACTATGTTCTGTAAAGAATGTTTTTAAAATCCGCCATCTCGGTAAGGGGACAATTCAACCCCCCTTCTTGTCCGCCATCTCTCTAGGCCAACAAAAGCCAACACCCTCCTTATTAAAATTTACCCTTACACCTAACATATCATCCATATTTTCTTTACCTTTGACAAATTTTTCAAGAGTGACTTCCTTATCTATAAGTTCTTTCTTATTCTATTCAAGATTTTGTTGTAGAACAACATTACCGACTGAATTGCTTCATATTTTTCTTGAATTAACTTATTCTATCTTTCAATTTCCTGAACTTTCAATTTAAGCTCATCTAGCTATTTTCTGAGCTCTTCACTTTCATTTTTCAAACTTTCAGACTCCTCTTTAACAGACTCCATTTCATCTACATTTTTCTTTAATTTCACATTTTCATTCTTCAGAAGTTCAATCTTTTCAGCTAGGGTGTTATCATGAACAAAGGCATTCATCTTTTTCTTAAGTTGTTTATTTTTCTTCCTAAACTCATCACATTTATCAAGTAAATAAGCATATGCATTTTCCCAATCATGAATAGTAAAATATTCGAACATAGAGGTTACCTCCAGATTCTCATCACCATGAGCCATTAGACAAATCTTCTCCTTATTTTCCTCATCTGAGCTTTCTTCATCTTCCTCTTCATCGCTTCATATGCAGGGCATTGCTTTTGACTTCTTGGTTTTTCCTTTGCTCATTCTTTTCAACATTTCCGTGTGCTCTCCTTGCATGTGCCCTGTCTTCCTACATTGATGGCAAACTACATTATCAGATTTCTTGTTAGAATCAGATTTGAAATTGGAATACTTGCTCTCCTGGCCCTTTTTCTTTCTTTGACCTCTACCTTCTTTTCTAAGAAACTTTCTAAACTTTCTTGTGAGTAAAGCATACTCATTGGGGTCTTCTTCACTGTCAGATGTCTCACTTTCATCACTTGAACCCTTGCTACTAGGTGATGCCTTGAGAGCTATTGGGTTCTTCTTCTTCACATCTTCCTCATTTATTTTCAGATTTAGTTCATACGTCATCAGTGATCCTATCAACTCATGTACTATCATTATAGAGGGATTCTTAGAGTCCACTATGACAGTGGCTGTAGTATGCCTGGCCATAGGAAGAGACCTCACGATTTTCCTGACTATCTCACTATTCGTGTATTCCTTGCCTAGGGACTTGAGACTATTGGTCAACTAAGATAATCTAGCATACATTTCTGAAATAGTCTCATCAACTATCATTTTAAACATTTCATAATCAGAGATGAGCATATTGGCTTTAATCTCTCTTATCTCGAGCGTACCTTCATATATTAGTTCAAGTTTGTCCCACATCTCCTTTAGACTATTGGTAGACTTTAAGGGCACATGAAGCATGCATCCACCCACTATGGGGGCATAAGAAGCAAAGACCATACCCCACCATGGGGAATACGAAACAAGAATTCACCCCGGCCTGGGGGCACATAAAGAAAGAAGCACACCCCGACTTAAGGGCATTTGAAGAAGAAATATACCACGTCATGGGGGCGTATGGGAAAAGGAATACACCCCGCCTTGGGGGCACAAGAAATGAAGAATACACCCCCGCTCTAGGGGCATTTGAAGAAGAAACGTACGTCCCGCCTGGGGGCATAGAAGCCATAAAAGAATACACTCCGGCTTAGGGGTATTTGAGGAAGAAATATAACCTGATATGGGGGCATGGAAGCAATGGACAATTCACCTTGGCTTAGGGGTATTCAAAAATTCTACCCTGGTTTTGGGGCATTTGAGGCAAAAAACCACACCCCGCCACGGGGGCATAGAATCCAAAAAGAATACACCACGCTTGGGGGCACAAAAGTAAAGAGGCCTACCCCCCGACCTAGGGGGCAGATGAAGAAAGGTTACGCTCCAACCTGGGGGCACGTTAAGAGAAATACACCCCAGTCCGGGGGCATCAATGGGAAAGGAAGAGCGGAACAAAAAGAACAGTCATGAGGTGGGCGTGGTCTTTGTACCCGCCTCTTCATAGTAAAAATAAGAGCAGAAATAAAAGAACTTTCGTCAGGCAGACGTGGTCTCTCCACTCGCCTCTCTATATAAAAGAAGAAGAGAAGAAAAGAAAGTGAGCCCTGAGGTAGACATGCTCTTTCACCCTTTACCTTCAGCCATCCAACAAATAGACCCCTCTTGAAGTTGGCGTCACGGCCTCTCGTCCAAACTTACTAAACCTTCGGCCGACGGGGCGTTAAACCGACTAAACCTTCCGCTGACGAGGCATTAAACCGACAAAACCTTCCACCGACGGGGCGTTAAACCGACTAAACCTTCTACCGACGGGGCATTAAATTGACAGAACCTTTCACCGACGGGGCGTTAAACCGACTAAACCTTCTGCCATCGGGGCGTTACACCGGCAGATATTCCGCTATCGGGGCGTTACACCGACAGATATTCAGCCATCGGGGCTTCAAGCCGACAGCTATCCAATCATCGGCCCCTGAGCCGAAAGCTATCCAATCATCAGCCCCTGAGCCGACAGCTACCCCATCATCGGCCCCTAAGTCGACAGCTACCCCATCATCGGCTCCTAGCCGATAGCTTCCTAATAAAAAAGGAGAATCAACCTGTCAATCCGGTTCGGGTCCTTCCCCGACCAGAGAAATAAAGAATAAACCTTCCACTTTGGTTCGGATCCTTTCCCGGCCAGAGAATTAAAGAATCAACCCATCCACTTTGGTTCGGATCCTTCCCCGGCCAGAGAATTAAAGAACAACCCATCCACTTTGGTTCGGATCCTTCCCCGGCCAGAGAATCAAAGAATAAACCTTCCACTTTGGCTCGGATCCTTCTCCGGCCAGAGAATCAAAGAATAAGCCTTCCACTTTGGCTCGGATCCTTCTCCGGCCAGAGAATCAAAGAATAAACCTTCCACTTTGGCTCGGACCCTCCTCCGGCCAAAGAATGAAGAAAGAGACCTTTCACTTTGGTTCGGATCCTTCCCCGGCCAGAGAATAAAAGAATAGACCCTTTCACTTTGGCTAGGACCCTTTCCCGACCGGAGCACAAAAGAAAAGACCTTCCACTTTGGTTCGGATCCTTCCCCGGCCAGAGAATAAAAAGAGACCTTTCTTTTCAGCTCTCATAGCCTGCTCCCCCCAAGCCTTTGGCCTTTGTAGCATGCTTTCCCCACTCTGGCTTCTACGGCCTGCTTCCCTAATTTCCTTTCGACCCTTCGCGTTCTGCTTCCCTAATACTTCTACTACCACTTACAAGATACATATACGTAACAACAGTATGTTCTTACGCAAAAAAAAAAGAACAAAAGGAGAACAAAAAAAAATACTTGGCTGCCCTGCTTGCATGCTTGCTTATAATATAGAATAACACACCTCTTTGGAATTTTCTAGGACCTTGTTTCCTTGCTAAAATAATGTCGCCCCGATTCTGGATGCACAGCCATCACGACATACGCTCGAAGGGAACCCAATTATGGCGGGTGCACACGTCAAGCGGAAGAGTCATGGCTAAACTGCTAAGTCCAACTCACAAAATAAACCTGAGGCAACACTCCCACACTTCACATTTAATGTGTTCAATGGTCTTCAACCATAGGGATTACCCGACTTTCTTCTTAGCACTCTACGGATGCTTGAATTCCTGCACTCGCGTGAAGGGTAATCGTGAGGAAAAAGCTGTCTACCCTCACTTTAAAAAAAAGAAAAAAATGATGTAAAAAAAAGAGAGAAACGTGAATTTGAGTAGCCGGGAATCCCCATTGAGACACATGAGGAGACTCGCGTGAAATGGTGAAGCGAATTTCAATAAGGATGAAGCCTAGTAGCCGGGAATCCCCATTGAGACACATGAGGAGACTCGCGTCAAACGGTGGAATCCGTAATATAATTATAACAAGGATGAATCCTAGTAGTTGGGAATCCCCACTGAAACAAATGAAAAGACTCACGTCGAACGGTGAGATCCGCCACCAAAATAAACAGATGGGGGCTGTGCGAAGCTACCGAAATTGAGAGCCTGAAACCCATGTGTAGGCGCTAGAGTAACCCTCGGGTGTTGCTTAGAAAACCTGCATATCCCTATGTTTAGGGCCTTTTGCTCACACGTTTGCTCCTCCACTACACAGAAAATTGCCTCAGGTGAAATGCGTGAATTTAAGCTGTGCATGCAAGACATGCGATATCCTCTTGACGGGCGCACCACCCCTTAGTCGTGCCTCGTGGCCCGCACCACGTTTGCGAATTACGGGTGATGTCCCTATCCCATCCCCTGTAGAGGGAGCTATCTTATTTATACTTATGTTATGCCTGCATGCTTGAATAAAGAAATAAATAAATAAAAAAAAAGAAAAAAAATAATAAACTCAATTTTGGCTATTGCGGCCTGCTTTCCCAGTTTCGGCTCGTACAGCCCAATCTTGGCCCTCACGGCCTACTTCCTGCCCCTGTGGCTTGCTAATCTCCCAATTTTGGCTCTTGTAGCCTGCTTCCCTGATCTGGGCTCTCATAGCCTGCTTCTCCTCGGCTTTGGTAGCATGCCTCCCAAAATTGCGGCTTCCGTAGTCCGCTTCCTCAATTCGGGCTCTCATAGCCTGCTCCCTAATTTTGGCTTTTGTAGCCAGCTTCCCGATTGCGGCTCTTGTAGTCCGCTTCCCTGATTTTTTTTGGCCTTCGCGGCCTACTTCTACATCATCAACTCCGGCCCTCGTGGCCCACTTTCCCGGGTTCAGATTTCTCAGCCGGTACTCCCGGCGCATTGAAGAACATCAAATCCTTTCACTTTGGTTTGGGCCTGTCGCCCAGCCAGAGAACAAACATACCCCTTTCACTCCGGATCGGACCTTCCGTCCGACTAGAGAACAAAAAGAGCCTTTCACTCTAGATCGGACCTTCCGTCAGGGTAGAGAATAAAAGGATCCTTTCACTTTGGCTCGGACCTTCCGTCTGACTAGAGCACAAAAAGATCCTTTCACTCTAGATCGGACCTTTCGTCCGGCTAGAGAATAAAAAGATTCCTTTCACTTTGGTTCGGGCTTGTCACCCAGCCAGAGAACAAAAAGATTCTCTCCACTCTAGATCGGACCTTCCGTCTGGCTAGAGAACAAAATGATCCTCTCACTTTGGTTTGGACCTGCCGTCCAGCCAAAGAACAAAAAGATTCTTTCCACTCTAGGTCGGACCTTCCGTCCGACTAGAGAACAAAAAGATCATTTCACTCTAGATCGGACTCTCCGTCCGGCTAGAGAATAAAAAGATTCCTTTCACTTTAGTTCAGGCTTGTTGCCCAGCCAGAGAACAAAAATATTCTCTCCACTCTAGATCGGACCTTCCGTCGCGGTAGAGAATAAAAAGATTCTTTCACTTTGGCTCAGACCTTCCGTCTGACTAGAGCACAAAAAGATCCTTTCACTCTAGATCGAACCTTCCGTCCGGCTAGAGAATAAAAAGATTCCTTTCACTTTGGTTTGGGCTTGTCGCCTAGCCAGAGAACAAAAAGATTCTCTCCACTCTAGATCGGACCTTCTGTCTGGCTAGAGAACAAAATGATCCTCTCACTTTGGTTTGGACCTGCCGTCCAGCCAGAGAACAAAAAGATTCTTTCCACTCTAGGTCGGACCTTCCGTCCGACTAGAGAACAAAAAGATCCTTTCGCTCTAGATCGGACTCTCCGTCCGGCTAGAGAATAAAAAGATTCCTTTCACTTTAGTTCAGGCTTGTTGCCCAGCCAGAGAATAAAAAGATTATCTCCACTCTAGATCGGACCTTCCGTCTAGGTAAAGAATAAAAAGATCCTTTCACTTTGGCTCGGACCTTCCGTCTGACTAGAGCACAAAAAGATCCTTTCACTCTAGATCGAACCTTCCGTCTGGCTAGAGAATAAAAAGATTCCTTTCACTTTGGTTCGGGCTTGTCGCCCAGCCAGAGAACAAAAAGATTCTCTCCACTCTAGATCGGACCTTTCATCTGGCTAGAGAACAAAAGGATCCTCTCACTTTGGTTTGGACCTGCCGTCCAGCCAGAGAACAAAAAGATTCTTTCCACTCTAGGTCGGACCTTCTGTCCGGCTAGAGAATAAAAAGATTCCTTTCACTTTGGCTCGGACCTGCTGTCCAGTCAGAGAACAAAAAGATTCTCTCCACTCTAGATCGGACCTTCCGTCCGGCTAGAGAACAAAAAAATCCTTTCACTTTGGCTCGGACCTGCCATCCAGCCGGAGAACAAGAAGATTCTATCCACTCTAGGTCAGACCTTTCGTCCAGCTAGAGAACTAAAAAAGAATTCTGTCCACTCTTGTTCGGACCTTCTGTCCAGCCAAGGAATTAAAAAGATCCTTCATACAGCTGGTACCCTCGGCGCATTAAAGAACGAAACGACCTTTCACCCTAGCCCGAGCCTTCCATTCGGGTAATGAATCATCCCCTTTTCCTTGCGCTAACACTAGCCCGTGTCAACGACTTGACCACCCCTCCGTCCCTTTGGGGTCACGAACAATCCTTTTGATTTGGACCTTCCGTCCAGGTCGTTATATGAACCAACTCTTCTGTCCGAACCTTCGTGTGATGAATACCCTTTTTGATTTGGACCTCCCATCCAGGCCATTGAATCAACAAGTTCTTCTCTCCGTCCCTCCGGGTGACGAACACCCTTGTCGAATCAACAAACTCTCCTCCCCTTTGGGCGATGAATCCCTTTCAATTTGGACCCACCGTCCAGACCGTTAAAGGAATAAACCCTCCTCTCTGCCCTCGTGGCTCACTCCCAATTATCGGCCTCCGAGCCGACAACTATTCAACCATCGACCCCTGAGTCGACAGCTTCCTAATTACCGGCATCTAGGCCGATAGCTTCCGACTATTGGCATCCGAGCCAGTAGCTCTTCACTATCGGCATCCGAGCCGGCAGCTACCCAAAGTTGTTCAAAAAATATATATATAAAAAAGAAGAAGAAGAAGAGAAGAAGAAAAAGAAGGGAAAAAAAGAAGAAGAGAAAAAGAGAAAAAGAAAAAAAGAGGAGACAGAAGAAGAGAAGAAGAAAAAAAAGGGGAAAAGAGAAGAAAAGAAAGAAAAAAGAAGAGAAGGAAAGAATCATCATCGAAGCCTCCGAGGGATGTCAACTCGTCAAGTCCCGCCAGAGATGAAAATATTTTAAGTCCCACCGACGCATAAGACAAGTGGCCAGGACCTTTCGTATGGTGCCATGAACAAAAAGACCCTTACTTTGGCACTTACCCGTGTCAATGAACAAACCACGTCAGTCTCTGACACCCTATCGGCATCGATGAACAATCTAGTGGCCCAGACCTTACGTCTGAAGTCATGAACAAAAGACCCCTGCTTCGGCACTTACCCCCGTGTCAATGAATAAACCACGTCGGTCTCCGACACCCCGTCGGCATCGATAAACAAACCAGTGGCCCGGACCTTTCGTCTGGTGCCATGAACAAAAAGACCCTTGCTTTGGCACTAATCCCGTGCCGATGAACAAACCACGTCGGTCTCCGACTCCCTATCGGCATCGATGAACAAACCAGTGGCCCGGGCCTTACGTCTGGTGCCATGAATAAAAAGACCCTTGCTTTGGCGGTTACCCCGTGCCAATGAACAAACCACCCCAATATTGCAATCTCCATTCCCACCGGTGAATTAACCATCGGCTCAGACCTTCCGTTCAAGTCGATGAACAAAACGTCTTTGCTTCAGCTCGGACCTTCCGTCCAAGTCGATGAACAAAAAAACTTCTTCGCTTCGGCTCGGACCTTTCGCCCAAGTCGATGAACAAAAAACACGCCTTTGCTTCGGCTCGGACCTTTCGTCCAAGTCGATGAACAAAAAAAAAACCCCCTTTGCTTCAGCTCGGACCTTCCGTCCAAGTCGATGAACAAAAAGAAACCACATTGGCTCCGGCTCGGACCTCCCGTCCAAGTCGATGAACAAAAGGACTCTTGGCCCACGTGCGCACGTGGTGGAGCGGTTCCCTCATCCCTTCCCTGAAGGAGTGAGCGCTCTCCCGCGAATGAGCATCGGACCAGTAAGCGACTAGCTCGGAAGAACAGATATCTTCTCAAAGAACTCTACACTCGCGAGCCCCGGCACTCGTCCCTCGCTTGCGCCACCCGCGAGTGGGGGGCATTTGTAGACGCCAAAAAAATGATGATGATGATGATGATGATGATCATTGCGACATTCGCGTCTACGCATTCGAGCACGAGTCGAAGATGGAAATGCCGAATAAACCTCATACCTCGCCCGATCAAGACGAGGACTCGCTTGGTGGTCCGCTAGCCGATGGGAGAGCCCCCCGGGTGGAAGATACGGCCACAACTCTATAGCCAGCCGTGCCGAGAGCTGAATCAAAGAAGAGTCAAGAACTCCGACACAGTATCGGCATGCATCGGAAGGCACGCAAAGTCTTGGACCGAAGCTCAAAGAATGAGAATGAAACATCATGGATGCCATGCATCGCAACTAAAACATTCCGGGAGTGCCAACATTCAAATAAACGGCCGCGACTTCGAAACGAATCCGTTCGGTGCTTAAAACGGCGCGGAAGGGCCTTAAAACGGCACGCCTTAAATCGACGCACCCCCCTTGCTAAATCAGCGCGCTCCATGTTCTTTCGAATGCTGATCCGGCGCCACCTTTGCCCAAATATGGCGCGCTCATTTGAAGGAAGTGCCCCCTTTACACCTTAATGCGGTGCCACCTTTGATGTCTTAATACGGCGCGCTAATTTCATATGGTTTAAAACGGCGCAGGGGAATAGTGACCGCGCCGTTTTAACCAAAAGGCCATCCCGTCCGCCGGCCGATACCCTGTTTCACGCCAGTCTGAGCGCACAGAGAACATTCAATGCCCATCCCATAACCATTTAAAGATTGAGGAGCCATGCACGCCTCAACTTGATAGCGCGATGGTTGCAGCGGCGAAGGAAAGCAGAGTAATGGCAACAGCGTACTGTGCAAATCGACGGATGACACCGCGGCCTGTCAGGCCCGTCTGTTCAGTAAACAAGAGGAAGGAAAGGCAACCCCTCCTATATAATCTCTGCATGTTCGACAGAGCAACAGGCTGGCTTCTCCCCCCGACTGGCGATCCAAAAAAGGAGAAGAGAAGGCTCTTGACTGTGTGCAGTGAAGAGAAGAAGAAGAAGAGAGAAGGAGTTTGGTCCCCCGGTGCCGGCAAGGTGAAGAAGAAGAAGAGAGTGAGTGTGAGAGAGGAGAGGTGAGTCGGAGGGGGAAGAGCATGTGCTCTCTCTCTCTCTCCCTCGTCAATGTATTCTCTTCCCCCCTCGTGATGTATTTCTTCTTTATCAAGAGATGAATCCCTTCTGTTTTAAAATCTTCCCCGGTTATGTGGATGAATAAAAAGAAAAGGGCCTTTTGCAATCTTAGTATACTCTGCTTTAATCCCCGGTTCCTTCTTCTTCTCTCCTCCTCCTCCTCATCCAAGACCCTTCGAAGCTTGCTTCTCCATAGCACGGCCTTCAAAGGAGTTCGTCACCGGATGAACATTCATGGCCCTCGTGGCAAACATCTGTCCCGCGCTGAAGATTCATCGCCCGTGAGTCGTGGTCGCTCTTGAAGGCTAGCCCTCGAGCGTTCCACACTCACACTTGGGCTAACGGACCGCCGTGAGGCCGTTCCGCATTTTGAGAGTTTACCCAGGAGTAATCCGTGTGGTGGCTCTCGCTTCTCTCTGGCAAGTCCCGGTCCGGGGGAGGTGCTGCCCGATTTTCGCCAAGGCTAAGAACGCCCGAGAACAAACGAACAAACCACCTCCTAGAATAAGAACAACACACAGTAAGCTCTGTGAATCAAACCCCTCGAACGAACACTTAAGCATTCATGCTAATTCCTCTTAATAAACAACTAAAATGATTAAACCCCCTCTTCACCAACTTAATCCACCAAATGAATGAACAAACGGATCATTAACCCAACCTGCAGGTGAAAGAAAAGAAACACACAGTCAAAGCAATAAACCCTCGGGAGAGTTTAATACGGCGCGGTGACTATTCCACCGCGCCGGTTTAACAACACTCTCATAACCCCAATCTCCCCATTGTTCCTCTACCCGCCGTGCCCATCTCCATCTTGTTGCCCCATAGCCGGCGCACCCCAATCTTGTTCATTCCATACCCAGCATGCCCCCTCCAACATCCTAATATGGCGTGGCCTTAACCGGCGCGCCCTTTTCCCCATTTGCCCCCCGTTCACCCCTCTAATCCGACGTTGTTCCTGTAGCTGCTAAAACGGCGCGCCCCCCTTACCATCCTATTCCGGCGCGCCCCTGCTTACTTCCCAAGTACGGCATGCCTATATCCGGCGTGCCCCCCCCCCCCCCCCCCCATTTTTTGCATTCCCTAAATCGGCGTCCCCACTGTAGCATCCTTACACCGGCGCGCCTCATATAAAAAAGGAGAAAAAAAAACACAATTAAAGAAATGAAAGAAAAGCTTAAAACTCATAGATAAATTAAAGGGAAAATACCCAAACAAATGAATGAAGTAAAAGACTATGAGCCACTCTCACGAGAACAAACACTATCACCCTTTCTATAATCAAAATTTTGTTCCAGGGGCGCTGCCCCCTTGACCCCCGCGACCTGACCGCGCAGGTCGATCCGCGTGCGAGGGCGCACGATGGCGAGTTTGGACTTTATACTTAATAAACCTCTCTCCCGGACTGGGTGCAAAGAGAAAATCAATGATGCCTTGTGGTATCGGACGTGGGTCTCGGAACTCCCGATATGGCCATAGTCTGAACACACCTCGGGCCAATAGTTTGCTAACTCGACCCGCTTCTCCCGGGATCCAATCCCGCAACCCTACATTAGACTTGCCGTACCTACGGCGGATATTCGTATGGCTTTATCGTCGTTTTCGATGCTTCAAATGCGGACTCTCGTCCGAACAATAAATGGTCCGTTAGTGACCGACATATATACAGGGATCAAATCCCGCACTTGCATTAAACTTGCCATGCTCTCGGCATGCATTTGTACGGGTTTTTTTTCGTCTACACCGTACCTTCAATACGGACCTTCTTCCGAACATAAAGTGGTCTATGAATGACCAACAAAATCTGAATGGAACGAGACGACTCTCGTCTTCCTCGAACCCTACGTGTGGGAATATCAATAAGACCTTCGTGAGTCACGTTTGGACCTCGGGTTTGCCCCAACCATGGTCATTGCCTGACCCACATCCTAGGCCTATAGCTAGCTATCTCTGTACACGTCTTTGTTTTGGGATCTAGTCTCGGGACACTATGCCGCTACCCTTCGACACCGGAAACATTGACGATGCCCACGCGAGCCTGACTTCGACCGCGGGGGCCCCACCGCAGTATGGTCGTAGCTTGATCTTGCACCGGGCCTACAAACTCATCGGTTTCTGACTGCTCTAATCGGGATTTAATTGAACGTTTCCCGTTCCTTTGAGCAATAAACTTGTCGTATCCCGACGTACACATATTCCGGTCTTCCCGCGACGATTACGCTATTCTCAAGCTGGACATTCATCCGAACATTGAATGGTCAACAGATGACCGGCATGAGCTCAAATACTTTCTTCACACCCTCGTATGAGGACTTCAGCATTTCTTAATAGGTTTTTATGCAATCAATTTTCTGGCCATGAGTCCCTGATTCCCGGTGATTAATCAAGGGTGTTCCCCTCTCCGAGGGGATGTAAATGACGTCGTGACCTTTATGGCGCGGCGGGTTCTGGTCCCGACACGAACCACATAATCGTCTATTTAGTCAGATCGAGGGCACAATAAATTGTCACTTTGTGACTGGCACGCCCACGCACTTAATAAACCAATAAACAAATAAATAATGATTTTAAATAAAAAGTGCGTCCACACCCACTTGGTTGGAAGTGATTGTGTGGGGTCGGGTAGAGGTGACTAGTTGGGGAACGTAGACCTTCCTAAGCTCTCTCTTCATGTCCCACCATGACTCGATGGGCCACTGCCTCCTAACTTCTCTCAAGCATTCAATGTAATCCCACTTTTCGGCGGCCTCGTGAAGAAGCCTCTCCTTGGCAAAAGAGAATTGCCTGGCCTCGGACATAGTATAACATGCAAAGTAGTTGTCTATAGCGGCTTCCCATTGGAGGTAGTTGCTCGGGACCTTGGATCCATAAAAGTCCGAGGCTTCGGGCCTACGGATGTGGTGCGGTTGGATTCCCCATCCTTGGGTGTGTCGCCACCATTCATATGATGTGGGCCCTTGGGGATCCATGGGACACGGGGAAGCTAATGGCTGGACATGCCGACACTTGGATAAGACACTAGACCGACTATGCAATGTTGGAATGCACTAACTAATGCACACTAAGGACCCTAGACTTAAACCAAGATCCGGTACCTGGCGGAGTCCGGGGATCCGAAGATCCTCTCACGCGAGTGAATCAACTCTCCGATAGGCGTAACCTAACGGTCGGGCGACACCTTTTTATATATCGGGTATTGGGATGCAAATGCAACCGTGGACCGCCTTAGACTTAGACTCTTTTTTGTGTGTTTTTAAGCAATGACTACCCTAGACTCAACCTTCCGCTTTGATACCAAATTGATGCGGGATGGACACGCGACCTGGGACTCTAGCTCGCGATCGTCCCTAAGCAAGGGAAGACGTGGGACCGTGCGCGGTTGAGAAACCGGCAGTGAGTCTCGGGTATCGGCCTTTCCGCGTTAACTCGGGTCGAGTCACGGGACGGGTTACACTCACTCTCTCGCAGTGGTGATACAATTGATATAACGGGGTAATAACCTATCACATGCAACGGCATATACGAATAAATATGAGTAAAGCAAAGCCTACGAGGAGGGTGGCGAGTTTACCTCCACGCTCCGGGCGTGGGGAAGACGTTCCCGGCTAAGTACGGTAACTCCCGGTAAAAATGGTAAAAGTTAGTTTCAACAGTAAAATCTATTGTCCACTCCACGCAGGGAGGTAAAGGGCTACAAGTGGGGCCCGGGAGGACTGACCCTGGGTTGACGGACAGCAATCTGGAGGTGCGTACGACACAAACTCGGCCTGCTGGTCCGACTCGACACTATTCCAACTCGGTGCTGCGCCAACTCGGTGGCTGACTCACTGGACAGCAAGCAATGGTTTCAAAAGGAACGTCGCCTTCCTAAGATCTTCTGGAGGCGCCGCTTGGCTGGAACGATGGAAGGACGTCCCTGAACGACCTCCTGAAGTGGCGGCTCCCGAAGTTGATTTTTGATATTTATTTCTGAATTTCTCCTGGGCCGTAATTTCGGACCTGCACAGGGAACAGATCTGCCGGCCTCGGCGACACGAATTACGACGCTCAGATCCGGAGGCCGATCGAGGCATGGCTAGTACCGTTGGAAAGAGCACTCATAGATCTACAACATATAATTTTGACAGCTCCATCCACCGAATGGATTGAACATGAATATGACTATAACACTATTTTTGTTTCTGACTCGGACTGACAGACACACAGGGCAGAAGGGGATCTGCCTGAAACTGACCTTTGACCGAAAGTCAAATGAATTTATAGACTCCAAGAAATTTATGGTGGAAGAAGATATATGTGTGGAACACTGAGTAATTTTTTGGGATTTTTTGAAAATTTGTAAGGGGGTGTGGAAAATGCGACAAGGTGACTCTATCCCGTAGATCTGCAGAATGACAGATTACAGGGGGGAGAACAATAAATGTTGAAAAAATACCAAATGGTGTCCAAATGACACAAAATTTGAACTGGAGATTAGGGGAGACGAGCAGAACAAACTCTAAAAATTAGGGCTCAACCTGACAACAAGAGAAATAACTAGAATTTCGGGATTGGGGTTCTGTCCTGATGGAGACAGAACTCCGATGAAGCGGCGGTGGCGGCGCGTTGGCGGCACGAACGGAAGGCGGTGGCCGGAAGTCGCATCCAGCGGAGGTGGAGTTCTTGGAGTCACACAAGGAGGAGGGCTTCACACCCTAGAATGGCAGAAATCCATCTGCAAGAGGGGAGGAGAGACACAAGGGGTGCCCTTGGGCTTGCTCTTAGCAAAAATGCTTAATTCTTCATTAATATCTCTAATGACACTATACATAGGCTTATATAGAGAATGGAAAGGGGTGGGGGGCTGAGAATTTCGTGGGAGAGAGGGGATTTTCTTCCCCATGTGGTCAAATGATCAAATTAAATAAAAAATACAACATGGGATAAACTATATTATAAGGGGGAAGCATCATGGACTTTAAGGGTTAGAATATTAGACCTTTTAATCCAATTGTCCCCTTGAATGGTCAAGCCATCTAGAAGCTCACCTTGGACCTTTGACTGGCCCCACATGGGCCTAAGGCTTAGGTGGACCAATAGGAAAGGAGATGGCGGCCCGTTGCTGGTCCTACTAGACTTTTGCACAAAAACCCAAAGATCCTTAGGGAATGACACATTGGCTTATAAAGCCTTACAATTGTTCACATACTTTCCCAAGGATATAAAAAATAAATTAAAGGACACAAATGCAAATTAAAATGTTAGGGCTCTTGCTTTGATGTCCCCATCACTGTCAACCTTAGCATCATGTCTTCTTGATGTGGGATAGAATGCGAACCTGGGACTCTAACTCGCGGACGTCCCTAAGCGAGGGAAACATGTGGATCTGCGCGGTTGAGGAACCGGCAATGAGTCTCGGGTATCGACTTTTTCGCATGCTCGGATCGAGTCACGGGACGGGTTCCACTCACTCTCGCAGCGGTGATAAAATTATAACGAGCTATGTCCCTATCACTCATGCAGCGGCATAAGAAAATATATACGAGTAAAGCAAATGCCAATTGGAGAGCGGACACGATACCTCCACGCTCCGGGCATGGGGAAGACGACCCCAGCCGAAACTCGTACACCTGGTGTACAGTAAATAAATAATTACAGTAATGAATTAATTACCCACTCCATGCAGGGAGGTAAAGGGCTACAATGGCGACCCAGGAGTAATGAACTCGGGTTGACGGGTAGCAAACCCGAAGTCTCTTAGGCCGGAGACGAGCTGCTGGTCCGGCTCGATTCTGCCAGGCCCGCGGGATAGCAGGCGGGTCCGGCTACTGGGACGGTGGTGCCCGGGCATCTCCTTGCTGTGAAGGTTGGCTGGGACACTGCAGGGGGGTTGCCGATCGATCTCCGAGAACGGCAGTCGCAGAAGCTACCCCGGCGTATTTTTGCTGGAATTATCTGGTGACTGCTTTGCTGGCCGGTTCTCGGGACAAGATTGCGCGCCTCCACAAAAACAATTGTTGCGCCTAGATCCGGTGTCGGATCGAAGCAAACTTGGTACCGTTGGAAACTAGCCTCGAAGGGCTACAACATATATTATTTTCAGATCCATCCAGTGAAAGTATTGAAAATGAAAATGAGTGTGGCACGAACTCTTTTCTGGCTCGGAAACCAGAACACACAGGACAGAAAAGGATTTGTCTGAAGATGAACTTTGACCAAAATAAAAACGATGGATTTAGACTCTGAGAAAATTATGGGTGGAAGGGGGGGATGTGAGGATATGGCTAAGGGGGCGGGAAAAATACAACAATAGACTACTATCCTGTAGATATGCAAAACTAGCAGATTGCTGGGGGGAAACTAAATTACTGGAAAAATAGTAAATGAAGGCGGAATGACCCGAAATTTGAACTGGAGATGGGGAATGACAAGAAAAACAAACCCTCAAAATGTGAGGTCAAATAGATCTCCTGATTGGGAGATAAAAGTTCATTCTCAGCTTGCTGTCCAGAGATGGACAAAACTCCGACGAGATGGCGGTGGTGGTGCGACGGCGGCTCGATGGCGGCGGCGGCGGTGGTGCTGGGCTTCTCACTCAGAGAGGGGTTGATAGGGAGACTTCACACCTCTGAAAATTTGACCTTTCACAGCTCCAAGGGGGAGAGAGGAGACAGAGGGGCTGCGCCCTATGGCTTTTTCACCAAAAATTGATTTTTCTCTTCATTAATTGATATAGAATTTACAAAATACATGGGTTTTATAATACAAGAAAGAAGACCTAAACTATCCTTAGATATAGGGTTAGGGAGGGGGAAATGGGGGATAAGATATTAATGTCCCATGTGGTCAAATGACCAAAATAAAAAAAATACAATAATGAATAAAAAACATTAAAGGGGGGCGCCCCTTTGAAAAAAAGGGGGAGAATTTTGAATTTTCTTCCTTCCTTGTCTCCTTGGTCCAAGTCCAATCTTGGACCATGGACCAACCTATAGGGCCCATGATCCTAGCTGGACCAATGGGTAAGAGGGTGGGGGACCCTACTGGATCTACTGACTTTTTGTAAAGAAACCCAAAGATTCCTGAGGACTAACATATTGGCTTATAATTGCCAAACAAATGCAAACCAATTAACCCAAGGATATAAATGCAAACAAAAGGATACAAATATAAAAAAATGTTAGTGTCCGATGTTGATTCCCTTGAATTCTCCCCGGGTGGGAAGAACTCGACCCCGTCGAGTAAGGGGTGCGGCTGCTCGTGTGGCTCCTGCAGATCTGTCACCGTACCAGGTAGCGCGGAGTACGCTCCACCCCAAGTAATCATCACTTGCTCATCCCGTATATATTTGATATGCATATCCTGCTGTGGGAATGAGGCTAGTGGTGGACACTCCGGGGTGGGGTCACTCTCAAGGGAAGGAGACGGCTCAATGACTCACTAGGAATCACTGCTGGGTCCCTATATGTGACTGGATCCGAGACATAGAATGGTAGAGCCGATCCCAAATTCCGGCAAGTCTACAACATACGCAGTAGACCCGACTTGCCTCACACTCGAAAGGGACTGACACCGCGAGCTTGCATTAGACCAATTGACTCGACGTATGCAGGCTCTATGCACTTGACAAACGTATGTATAGACTCTTAACAAACTGGACAATTAAAGAAGAACACAGACTCACACTTGACCCTTAACAAACCTACTGTTTGACCGACCCATACATATGCAATGGTGGACCAGGACATCTGAATGTGTGCCAAGCATACACTCGAGGCAACCGGTTGTTGGTGGAATGGGGGACTCCTAGACTCCAAAAAAAATACTTCCTATTGGACTGGGGAGGTTTGGGAGGTTTGGGTGGGCCAGTAGAGTTGAATACACCATTCTCATCACCCCTATATGTATGTATATCTCGCCAGTAAACGGGGTTGATGGGTATAGATGGCCCGGCCCGTGGGGAAGGGGTGTGATAGTGGACTCCCTCGAAGAAGTGGAGTAGATGTGGTGGGTCAAAGGGTTCAGTAGGGAAGGGGTCGAAGGGATCAAAGAAATTGTGACCCCTTGAGACGGGTTCCCTCATGACACGGTCCCAAGTTTGAAGTTCTTGACGGTATAAATAATCACCTTCATGCATTGTGATCGGTGGGACGATGATCATGTGTAGAAGGTATGGTTCCTCCCTCGGGATAGGTGGAATGAAATCAGGCTCGGCCGACAAGGGGAGGAATAAGAGAACCTCCATGGTGACATGACCCACGGTGCACACGGAGGTAATAAACCCTAAGGCTGGATGTGTGAAGCTACGACTATGGGGTTGGTCGAAGCCTCAGGCCAACATACACGTCAACTTCAATTGCCAGTCTAATCCCTTAATAAGGTCATCCAATGTATCAACATGGTGACAAGACCGGAATGTGGTATGGAATGAGTTGACTGGCACTATTTGTAGTGCGGGGTCCATGGATGGGTAGAAAAAGGCTTTAGGGACTAAGCCTTGCTTGAGCCAGCTAAGAAGTGCCTCTACAATGACAATCTCACCCTTAGTAAGTAGGTATGGCTCCGGCTGAAGTTCGAAGGGTGAAGGTTCTAGCATGACATCTCCCCCGGTTGGGGAAGGGACTTCCTCCTTGATGGGGAGAGGACTTGGGGACTCCGTACATAGCACCGGGTTCAGACTACCGGCTACTACCTCCTTAGGCTCGGGAAGGAGTCGTGCCAACATCCTATCCCTCCTATCCATCCAGTCCATAAATATTTGCAAGAGGTCGTCTAAGGTGCGGTTTGGACTAGGGGCATCATGGTGGGTTGTGTCATATTCAATTGGCCTAATCTTGGGCTTAGGCTCGTCTACATGCGGGGCTCTTTGATTCTGATTATGACCCACTTGGTTGGAGGTGACTGGGTGGGGTCGGTTGGAGGTGATCGGACTATGACCCACTTGGTTGGAGGTGACTGGGTGGGGTCGGTTAGAGATGACTGGGCCGGGTAGGTAGACCCTTCTAAGCTCTCCCTTCATCTCACGCCATGACTCTATAGGCCATTGCCTCCTAATTTCCCTCAAGCATTCTATGTCCCTCCATTTTTCGGCAGCTTCGTGCAAAAGCCACTTTGTGGCAAAATCAACTTCCATGGCATCGGACATAATGTAACACTCAAAGTAGTTGTCCATAGTGGCTTCCGACTTTAGGTAGTCGCTCGGGACTTTGAAGCCATAGAAGTCCGGGGCTTCAAGCCTACGGAGGTGGAAGGGTTGTGTTCCCCATCCTTGGGTGTGTCGCCACCATTCATACGACGTGGGCTTTTGGGGATCCATGGGACACGGGGAGCTATAGGATGGCCATGCCGACACTTGGTGCAAGACAAACCGACTAGACACGACCCTACAACAATAATGCAAAGTTGGAATGTAGACTCGCCTACAAATCTAGACTCAACCAGTATCCGATATGTGGCGGAGGTTTGATCCAAAGATCGCACTTACGCAAGTGTGTACCTTCCCAATAGGCGTAACCAATCATTCCGAAGACACCTTTTGATATACCGAATAGAGAGACGCAATGAAACACCTTGGATCGACTACCCTAGACTTGACTTAACTCTGATACCAATTTGATGCGGGACGGAACGCGAACCTGGGACTCTAGCTCGCGGACGTCCCTAAGCGAGGGAAACGTGTGGATCTGCACAGTTGAGGAACCGACAATGAGTCTATGGTATCGGCTTTTTTGCGTGCTCGAATCGAGTCACGGGACAGGTTCCACTCACTCACTCTCGCAGCGGTGATAAAATTATAACAAGCTACGTTCCTATCACTCATGCAGCGGCATAAGAAAATATATACGAGTAAAGCAAATGCCAAGTGGGGAGCTGACACGATACCTCCACGCTCCGGTCGTGGGGAAGACAACCCCGGCTGAAACTCGTACTCCCGGTGTACAGTAAATAAATAATTACAGTAGTGAATTTAATTGCCCACTCCACGCAGGGAGGTAAAGGGATACAATGGCGACCTAGGAGTAACGAACTCGGGTTGAAGGGTAGCAAACCAGAAGGCTCTCGAGCCGGAGACTGGCTGCTGGTCCGGCTCGATTCTGCGAGGCCCACGGGAGAACATGCGGGTCCGGCTACTGGGACGAAGGTGCCCGGGCGTCTCCATTCTGCAGAGGCTGGCTGGAACGCTACAGGGGGATTGTCGATCAATCTCCGGGAGTGGCGATCGCCGAAGCTACCCCGGCGTATTTTGTTGGAATTATCCGGTCACTACTTTGCTGGCATGTTCTCGGGACAGGATTGCGCGCCTCCACGAAAATAATTGTTGCGCCCAGGTTCGATGTCGGATCGAGGCAAAAATGGTACCGTTGGAAACTGGACTCAAAGGGCTACACCATATATTATTTTCAAATCCATGTAGTGAAAGGATTGAAAATGAAAATGACTGTGGTACAGACTCTTTTCTAGCTTGGAATCCAGAACACACAGGACAGAAAAGCATCTGTCAGAAGATGAACTTTGACCAAAATAAAAACGATAGATCTAGACTCTGGGAAAATTATGGGTGGAAGGGGGGGATGTGATGATCACGTCTAATTTTTTTGGGAATTTTGGAGATGGATAAGGGGGCGGGAAAAATACAACAACAGACTACTATCCCGCAGATATGCAAACTGGCAGATTGCTAGGGGGAAAACTAAATTACTAGAAAAATAGTAAATGAAGGCGGAATGACACGAAATTTGAACTGGAGATGGGGGATGACAGGAAGAACAAATCCTCAAAATTTGAGGTCAAATAGATCTTCTGATTGGGAGATAAAATTTTGGCCTCAGCTTGCTGTCCAGAGATGGATAGAACTGCAACAAGGTGGAGGTGGTTGTGCGACGGCGGCTTGATGGCGGCGGCGGTGGTGGTGCTGAGCTTCTCACTCAGAGAGGGGTTGATAGGAAGGCTTCACACCTCTAAAAATTTGAGCTTTCACAGCTCCAAGGGGGAGAGAGGAGAGAGAGGGGGTGCGCCCTATGTCTTCTTCACCAAAAACTGATTTTTCTCTTCATTAATTGCTATAGAATTCACAAAATACATGGGTTTTATTATCACGCCCCGACGCGGAATATCGGGACTGGCAGTAGAAACAAGTAATAACAATATGTTGATTTTTAGACATGATATGCTAAAACATAAGGATTTATCACGAACACAACTCCATTAATTAAATAACAAATTCATAATCCATGATCCCATTACAACTCCATCTTAAACAACCTTAATGAAATTCCACCACACCATTAAACTACATTACATTGACTGACTACCCATTGCAACTCTTTGATCCACATTCTAAAACACAACTAAACATAGACTATTATTCTGGCTCCAAAGCATCTAACTGGCTCGCTCCATGATCAACACTTTTGCCCGTTCCCATCGGATTGCGAGTCCTCACCTGAGCTACCTGAAAAGGTGGAAAGAACTAGGTGAGCGAACGCTCAGTAGGTAATAACAGGCAAGTTTAAGTAATTAAGCAATTAAATTGCATGTTTGAGCGTGTAAATAAAGAACGAAAAGGAAATAACTATGCAACAAAATAATGAAAGGAAGGCAAGAACATGATATAACCGGGAATTTGGCCAACAAGCAAGATTTAACCAAGTTAAGAGAAATTCAAGTAAGAGATTATTGTCATAGACATCACGCTAGTCATGCACTCGGTGAAATGCCTCACCATGTCATTCAAACTCCCCGAGGCACAAGTACTTTTCGGGCGCTCCTCCCAGGACCAGATCGGGCCCTTACGATGCGTTGGCATTGATTTGTTAGATCCAAGATCCCAAGTTATGTCTAGACATTAATCAAGTTAGATGGCCAATACTTCAAGATATGGAACTTACCAAAATTTCAAGAGTAAGTTGATGCAGACATCATGTCTGGAAAGTTCAAGTTATCAAGGACCAATCAGGTCCTTGGATTCAAATACGAATACCCACGGAAAACACTTCTGGATGATAAACGGTCAAAACTGTGCCGCTCAAGCAATGCACGGTCTAAATTGGACCATTCAGGACAGAGATGGGCTTAGGATTAGCCATACCGAAGTCAAGGATACACGGTCTATGTAGGGCCGCGCGAGGAATTGGACGGTTGAAAACGGGCCGTTCACGACTAGTAGAGCTCGGAAGCCGAAGAACAAGATAAACGGTCCATATAGGGCCGCTCAAAAGATAGACGGTCCAATAGACCCGCTCTATTACATGGGCGGTTCCAATAGGTCCGTTCAACTTAATCAACTAGAAGTCTACCCAAACAGGCTCCGGGCTGCCATAAGTGGGGCAGAACTGAACCAGGGTCCAGCCCACTCTCCAATGGTCAACCTAGGGCTTATTGGGTCGAGCCAAACATAATTTGGTCGAAGATAGATCAAGGTTAAACGACCAATGTAGTGGCACTTGGCCAGGGTTGCACGGTTATTTATCGGCCGCCCGATATGATAAACGGTCCCTTTCGAGCCGCGCAAATCTCAGGGGGTCCAAGTTGAGCCGTGACTAACAAAACAATAACACAAGCGATTTGATTATGTACACAGGTTCAGGCCTTGGGGGTACAACCTGCCCGGCATCCTAGTGGGAATCCCAGGCTCGCGGGGGCTTACGGAGGTCCCGTAATGAAGGTCCTACTCCGACAGAAGGAATATCCGACGGAGAGTCCCAAACATTACAAGGAAATAGGGCTAATAAAACATCAGAAACCAGTGAGACGGTCAATCAATCCTACCGGAGTAGAACAACTATCATACAACCCTTATAAAATTTTAATTTAATAATAGATTCATGATTAACACTAACATTCATTGAAGAAGATGATCTTAGGTCAAGATGAATAAATCAGCTAGAGTTATAATCATTTACTGTTATAATTTTCCAGGGTTTTTATGCATGTTGTTAACTTACATTTAACCACTAATCTAATATCAAAAATCATGCGATGAGCGATAACTTAATCAATTCTGTAAAGATGGATGGTCGAGTAGGGACCTTTCATCCTCCTCGGCGGTCGCACGACATGCCGTTTATCCCCCTCAGGTCAGAACGCCTTCTAGAGATGAGCGGTCTGTAATGAGCCGCTGGGGGAGACGAACGGTCAATCACTGGCCGCCTAATAGAAGGGCGGTCTAGGTCAAGCCGCTCTTCCCAGAAACATAATACGAATCACAACACATAAACGGTCAGTAATATGCCGCCTAACAAGGTTGGGCGGTCTATCGTGAGGCCGCATAAACACTCAAGCCCCCTTTCGCCCTGCCCGCCTCCGGTGAGTTGGCTAGGGTTACAATAAATTACAAAATACACATAGCATAGAGCATGATAATAAGGGCTTTTGGATTCAAAAGAAAGAGCACGAAATACTCTACAAGATAACGTAAACAAGTTAAGATTTGTGCCTGAAATCCCTACATACCACGAGATGAAATAAGTGAAACCCTAGATGTGACACGCTTCTACTAAACCCTCAAATTCTCGCATGATACTAAGCAACTTTTAGGGCTTTTGCGTTCAATAGAAAGGGCACTCGATGCTGGTTCTAACTATA
Source organism: Amorphophallus konjac (assembly GCA_022559845.1). Classification (NCBI taxonomy): domain Eukaryota; kingdom Viridiplantae; phylum Streptophyta; class Magnoliopsida; order Alismatales; family Araceae; genus Amorphophallus; species Amorphophallus konjac. Next base: position 270,032,821 of record CM040118.1, on the reverse strand, counting down.
TATGATACTTAAGGTCTGGCTTGTTATAACCTACCTTAAACGGAGGAAGAAGGAAGAAGAGGGGATGACGACGTGCCACGGACACCCTGCCGGTGATCGACAGAATTCTCTCTCCACCTGAGCTCTCGTCGGCCACCACAGCACCCAAACGAAAATAGGGTTCCTAAGGGTCATTTTTATAGGTCACACAAGGTCTACAGTCTTCTATTCACGGAGATAGAGTCCAAGCAAGTTGGACGTGCGCGAATCGCTCGGATAGGGTTGGCCGCCGCCTTCTAAACTGAAATTCGCCCTCCAAGGCTTAGGGTTTCGAGGAGAACTAAGAGGGGAAACGATCCTCTCATCCTAGCCTTCCATTTGGATCCGGTCTCAGCCTAAATGATCGGGTATTGGGCTCAAATTTCATGTTTTAAGGTCAATTAGGTTTAAGTGTGATTTGGGCCTTAATCAGTTAATTTGGCTTGTTTACAAATTTTATTTGGGCCGGTCATTGAAGACACTATTGTTAAACGTTTTATCCTCTACAAGATTTTAAAATTTCCAATTTTTTTATAAAATAGTCAAAATTTTACTTACTCTATTTATCAAAGATTTTCTAATTAATTTCTTATAAATTTTCTAGAAATTTTTATTTGTTAATAAATCGGGGTATTTCACCCTCCCCCACTTCGAAGAATTTGGTCCTCCAAATTCACTGCACTTTAACACGATGGGGAGTGGAACAACTCACCTAGAATAAGTCGGAATACTGTTTTCGCATGGTATCTTCTGACTCCCAAGTAGCCTCTTCAGTTCCACGCCGACTCCATTGCACATTGACCATAGGCATAGACCGGTTCCTGAGCTGTTGCTGCTTACGATCCAAAATCTTAACAGGTCTTTCTTCATAAGTCAAATCTTCCTTTAACTCAAGATACACATGCTGAATGACATGAGTAGGGTCATATACATATTTTCTCAACATCGACACATGGAAGACATTGTGTACTGCAGATAACTGAGGTGGTAGTGCCGGATGGTACTCAACCTCCCCCACTCTTTCCAAAATCTCGAATGGACCGACATATCTGGGACTTAGCTTGCCTTGAATGCCAAATCTTCATATTCCTCTTATAGGAGAAACTTTCAAAAACACATGCTCACCAACTTGAAATTCCAGGTCCCTCCTTCTGTGGTCTGCATAACTCTTCTATCTCGATTATGATACTTGTAATCGGTCTCTAATAATACGAATATTCTTTGATGATTCAGAAATAAGATCTGGCCCCAACCATTGGTTCTCAGCAACCTCGTTCCAACATAATGGAGACCGACAGCTTCTTCCTTACAAAGCTTCAAACGGAGCCATCTGAATGCTGGACTGATAACTATTGTTATAAGCAAATTCAATCAAGACCAAGTGATCACTCCAGCTACCTCCGAAATCAATCATGCAGGCTCTCAACATATCTTCCACTATCTGGTTGGTTCTTTCCGTCTGTCCGTCTGTTTGTGGATGAAAAGCAGTACTGAAATTCAAACGGGTTCCCAAAGATTCTTGCAATCCTTTCCAAAAATGTGAAGTGAATCTGGGGTCTCTATCAGACACAATACTGACCGGAATACCATGGAGTCGTACCACTTCCTTCATATATAAAGCTGCTAGAATATCAACAGTCCACTTAGATTTAATAGTCAAGAAATGAGCGGACTTTGTCAATCTGTCAATGATAACCCAAATTGCATCAAATCCGTTACGAGTCCTAGATAGACCCATAATGAAATCCATACCAATACTTTCCCACTTCCATTGAGGTATGTCTAGTGGTTTCAACTTCCCTACAGGTCTGAAATGCTCGGCCTTAACTTGCTGACACACCAAGCATCTATTCACAAATTCTACAATTTCCTTTTTCATATTTGGCCACCAGAAAGATCTTTTCAAATCCTTAAACATCTTCGTACCTCCAGGATGAATGGTATATCGGGATCTATGAGCTTCCTCGAGGATCTTGTTCTTAGCTTCGGCCACATCAGATACACAAGTCCTTCCCTGAAATAACAGTCTGCCATCATCAGCTATCATGAATTCCGGCCTGCTACTCAAGCTCTCCTTGATTTCTACCAACTCCGGGTCATTGTCTTGCAAGGACTTGATTCCTGCCAATAATTCCGGTTTAAGCTGAAACTGAGCAATCATAACTCGAACCTTATCAACATTAATATCCAACCCGGCTAATTGCTCCAACAGCTTCCATTCTTGCATCATGAGACTTGACAATTTAGCCATTGGCTTGCGGCTTAGGGCATCCGCCACCACATTAATGTTAGGTTCGGTGCAACTATTCAGAGGGGGGGGGGGGGTGAATGAATATAGCCTATAAAAACTTTCACCCAATATACACTTTCGCTCAATTAGAGTTTCGCTCACTCAACAGATTAAACACTTAGAACAAAATCTGATCAAATCATCTAATGAATTTATGATCAAACACTTGGAGCGCCCCTATGCAAACATCTAGCGGAAGCAAACCATAAGCAATCAAACCACAATGCAAGATGGGTTTTTAGGTGGTTCGGTCCTGCAGACCTACATCCACCCCACACTCAACCCGAGTGTGGCTTCACTAACAGCTGGGCAACACAGCTTGCCAACAGATGCTGATACACAGCTTATCCAGGGGAACAACCTCCCCTCTTCCTCCTACACGGAGGGAACCTCTAGCAACCCACGGTCACTAGAAACCAGAGACTCACGTCTCTCTTCCTCTATACCAAGAGGGAACCCCACTAGTAGCAGCCCCGCTACCAGTGAACCAGCCAGTAGCACTCTGCTACCAGCAATCCACCAGAGGCCTAGCCTCTCTTCCTCCTAGCCCGGAGGGAACCCACAAACAACCCCCCTGCTGCTTGCAAACCGGAGATCAGATCTCCCTTCTCCTGACCCACCAGGAGGAACCCGACCTCAGTCCAGAGGATCGGAAGAACAAGGATAACCAAATGAAAAAGGAAAAACAAAAAAACGAAATGGAAATAACTTCAGCAAACTAAAAGCTGAAAAATGAAATGCACAATGTGGCTCTCAACGGAGCTGACTGGCCTGGATCTGATCCACGGTCCAGTAGGAATAGATCTCCCTCGATCTCACTCTCTTTCTTCACTCTCTCTCTCTCTTTCTTCTTTGCTGCTCTTCTTTCACACTCTACTCTTCTCTTCTTTTCTTCTCTCTCTGTCTGGATCGTGGAAGCTCTCTCTTCTTTTTCCCTTTTTCTTCTCTCAACTTCTGCTCTCTGCTTTTTCTTCTCTTCTTCTGCTCCCAGGCTTCGATCATGATCACTCTTCTACAGAGAATGAAGACTCGTATATATAGCAGCAGCAGGCACACTGGGCGCGTGTGGCTTCCACATTTCCTGCCCTAGAAGTTCGGACCACGTGACAGCATCTTGGTATCTCGTCCATCCTTGGATCACGAGCCAGGCACCTCGGATCTCGTGCCCTTCATTAGTACGCTCAGCAACTGGAGTTAAGGTGGCGTCAACACACTTGCTCCAAAGGGTTGACGCAGCCTTCAAAGACATTCGACCAGCAAAACTCAAGTCTACTGCGTTGACTCCATCAGCCTGCTGTATTAACGCATCGGTGATCCAATGATCAAGTCTTCAGCAGATGGGCGTGCTGCGTCGACGCTTTCAGCATGCTGCATTGACGCATTGGTGTTCCAGCATCTGAACTTAGATGGCTTCAGCCCTCTCACGTTTTGTGTGGAGTGTGTTGACGCATTGTGCAACTGCGTCCACCCTCTGGTCACCTTGTCGATCCATCAACCTGCTACGTCGACGCCACTTGATGACTGCGTTGACGCACCAGAGTAATCTAGTAAGCTATTGGCTCTCCCTTTGTAACTGCTGCGTCGACGCTGCTCCATTGTGGCGTTGACGCAGTGGAAGATATCGTGAAGGCTTCGTCAACTGATGCGTGGACGCTTTAAGCTCCCAGCGTTGACCCTATTCCCTTCAGCAACAAGAATGAAGTCATAAGATCTAAGTATGTACATTGTAGTGTATATACTTCGAAAGAAGCAGTCCAATGTATATACTTCAAGAACTCTAGACAACGGACGCTGTACAGACTTCAGATGCTACAATCCAATGTATGGACTTTGACGAAGTGAAGCAGTGTACAGACTTTGAATCAAACCAATGTATAGACTTGAATGGGCATGGAGTGTATAGACTTGAAGTCTGAAGACGATGTATAGACTTGGTGAACACTGCAACATCAATCGGATGTATAGAGTTGGTGAAATGAAGTCCAGTGTACAGACTTAGAAGGATTTGAATGGGAGAGTGTATAGACTTGGTTCCTGTAGCAATGTATAGACTTTAAGTGTAGCTAAAGCTTCGAGCGTAGGAATTGGCCAGAATGTATAGACTTTCAATGAGGGAGCATTGTGTAAACTTGGGAAGTTTGAGCCAGTGTACAGACTCTGCCTCAACAATGAATAGGTAAAACGGATTTACAGAGTTGGCCAAACACTTGAAGATAGACTGTACAGGCTTTGATAAAGTAGCGATGTACATACTTGGAGATGAGATGCCAATGTACAGACTTAATGATATGAACTTCAGAAGGATATGACACGGCTGTACAAACTTGTTTTCCAAACGAATGAATAGACTTTGCCACAGTCTAATGTATAGACTTGAAGAACTAAACTGAAGAGTCGACGCATCAGCTCAAGGAGTTGACGCACTACTGTGTGGACAGAGACAAATATGACTGAAGGGTCGACGCATCAGCACAATGAGTTGACGCACTGCTGTGGAGACTGTGCAGATAGAATTAAGTAGAGCATGTTATCTGACAGCCATATGAACTCCATTCACTTACATGATAAAATATGAATTAATCGAGCATATAAAAGAAAAGCATTATGATCAGAGAATGACTGAATAATAGCATGATGACACACACAGCAAGATGACTCACAGTGAATAACTCACTTCAAAGGCCAATCATCAAAACCACCATTAAAACCATCATCAAAATCACAGGGGCACAACAATCTCCCCCTTTTTGATGATGGCAACACTACACAGTGAGTCAATCTGATGACTCAAACTATTCTCCCCCTTTGACTTCATCAAAAAGAAAATAGTTTGAGAAATTATAGCATGTATAAAAATTCAGTCAATTTCTCCCCCTTCGCAAGAACATGATTCTCCCCCTTTAAGAGTTTCAGCAAAAGCATGAGTTAGAGATGATCAAAAGGAACCTGCATGCACTAATTGAATGATATTCTCCCTCTTTGGCAAACAATCTCCCCCTTTGGTATAATCAAAATAAACCATGGGAAGGGGTATGAATGTAGATGCAGATACCAGAAATACGAATGCAAGAGCACAATTCTTCTCCTTCTATGCAGCATGATGCATATGACAAGGAGGCTCCCCCTCAATAAATGGAACCTTATGAAATGAATGAGAAGGAGACCACAGGGGCAAACAAGGAGAAGTTCAGGTCAATGAGCAGATTTTTAAAGAAGCTCCAATCTCAGAAAATTCAGTCAGATTTTCAGAGAGATATCAATCTCATAAATCCAAAACATAAGTTTTTCAAAGTCTTCCATTATAAGAGCTTATGAATGAGCTTTATTGAACAGCATGGTTTGAACATGATGTATGTAGAGTTTATCAATAAAATTCTGTATTGATATCTAAAACCATGGTTTAATAAAAATGAACCAAGCCCTCATATTTATCTTGATAAAACTCCCTTTCTCTTACACAATCAAATTTATTGACTTCTTTCGGAATTACATGCATCAGTATTGAAATCAAGCAATTATGAAGTCATATGATTTTGTCTAGGGTTGAAGCAATTTGATTTTTGCATCAATATTCAAACATTTCAATTTGTTCAATAAATTTTTTCATGCTACAAATTTTACGAGCACTCTAGTTCAGTGCACACCTTGTAACTAGAGGATATACCTTGATCAAAGGCCAATATCCCTAAGCACTTAGTGTGACTAACTGTCATGCTTTATATGAACAAAGATAGCATTTACACATCATGACACACTGCAAATCATTTCTTGATGAGTGAGTTGTATTTCTCAGTGTGCATGCCATTGCTCTGCCTGAATTTTCAATGAATTTTATTCTGCAGAGTTGACTAAGACACCTCATGACACAGTCCTTTGGACATGGTTTCTCAGTGACCAAAGTCATTGCTCTGACAACTATTACCCTTTATACAATTCAGACAAATTCCTTTGCTTCAAGTCAATAATAATTTCATGTACTTAACTAATTAAAGCCATGAATTCAATAATGCAGATTTCAGAAGATTTTACAAGACACAGCATGAAATAGATGGTTAAGGTTTATTAAACATGCTTCAGATATTTTTAAGAGATTTTAAAGCCAAACTCATTGAATACATTAAACTTAAACCACATGAGTTATTTCAGTCATTCATAAAAACGTATAATAGAAGATTTCTAGTTCAAGAATTTTTCAGATTTATGATTGAGATAGTCCCATTGAAATCTTCATGACAGACTGATAGATTTCTGAAGCCAAATGATACCAATTGATAGGAGAGATTTTGAAGCTTAGTGTTTTCCGAATATGATCAAGGTTTGTCAACAAAAATGATAAGAAGGGATATGCAATGAATTCTGACAAATGTATGCATTTGAGAACCTATATGCAATGCATTGACTCTCCCTGACAATCATGCATTCAGACAATCTTTTTGGCATTTTCAATTTAAGGAAATGCAATGCACTATATGTATGCAAAAACTCAACACTGAATGCTATGCAAGGACATGCAATTAACTCCCCCTGAAAACATACAATGTTTGCCATGAGACACTGAACATATGATTTTGATTCATGCACATTCAGACTGTCCTAACCAGCAAAGTGACCCATGGTACTAGGCGGAACACTTGGTCTAAAAGACCACCTCACACATAGTAAGAACCTCCAAACAGACTTTCCTGTCTTTTGGTACCTTACCATTTATATACCATTGAGGTCATGCATGATAATTCAACATGCAGTCCTATATGCAATTCAGAATGTTCAGTGAGCTATTGCAACACACAAATTTCAAACAATATTCACATTCAATTCAGATTTTAAGAAATTTCAGAGTGCATGATCAGCAAATAATGCAACTGGCAGATGATGAATGAATATGCAAGAACAGATTTAATATGCATGCACTAGATGAAACTAAGAACAGGATATGCAAGAATACATCAAACCAGATATGCAATGAGTTTCAAAATAGGAAATATAGAGAGATTACCTAAAAAGTGTGAGAATGGGGCTTTTCATTCTTGAGTGCCTTGGATCATTACCCCTTTATTCCATCCAAGACACACCTGCTAGGCACCTTCCTATTTTCCACTAGCAGGAACCCAAGTGGTCTTGGGTCTTGCATAGTAATTGGCCCCTTTTGGGACTGTCTGCATCTTTTTCTGTGCCAAATAGTCATCAGAGTTCATGACAATAGTTGCATGAACTAGCAGGTTTCATGTTCCTCTTATGTATACTAGCATGAACTTGAGCATTATAAGAGTGAGCATGAGGGTTTCTGTTATTATTATGAAATTTTTTCTTTTCATGACCAGCTACCCTGCAAGCAGCAACTTGGTGGCCTGGTCTTCTGCAATTTGAGCAAACAGAATTCTTTTAAAAATAAGTTTGTTCCTACCAAATTCTTTGGAATTTCTATTCCTACCCTGGACATGCCAGCAGTCCTTGACTGCATGGCCATGCTTCCCACAATGGGAGCAGAAAGGGAACTTTCTTCTAAAAGAACTTGCCCAACATTCAGTGGCCTTGTGCCCAAGCTTGTTACAATTAAAACATTTGACATGCTGGTTCAGAGAAGTAGTTTTATTTATATTAAAAGCATGTTGGTTAGCATAAGATTTAGCATGATGTGAGAGTGATTTTTTCTTTCCATTAGCAAACCAACATTGAGCAAAGGTGTGGCCTAATATACCACAATGAGAGCATTCACTTTTCTTTGAATGAACAGTAGGTTTTTTATCATGATATTTCCTAGCATTCATCATTTCAGCATTCAGATCATCCAGTTCGTTTAATTCACACTCATGCATTAAATGTCCAAATCTATGATAGTAGTGGCATGACATTTTCCTTTTAGATGCATGCGAGTGTGTGTGAGGACAGTGATCAGCAAACACTGATGGACCCTTTTTATTTATTTTCTATTTTCCAATCATTTTCTGATTTTTATCATGTTTTTCTATTTTCTTAGCCTTATACTGAGGTGAAGATGAAGTAGAAGGCTTTTCTTGTTCAGAAGATTTAACAAAAACAGTTTTCAAATTGGATCCATCGACCTTCCTCATGACTGGACTGTAGCCCAGTCCCTCTTTCTTAAAATTATCCTTTGCTCCCAACATTTTCTGAGCAATGGGTTGTTTGTCTTTAGAGGTGGTGGCTACATCTGAACCACTTACAAAAGATGTCATAACTTTGTTCTGAAGTTCCTTCTTGTTTATCTTATTGTAGCCCAGCCCTTCCTTCCTAGGGTTGATTTTTATACCTAGTAGCTTGTCTAGGTTTTTCTGCCCATCAATAAATTTAGACAAGGAAACTTTCAAATCCTGAATTTCATTTTCTAAAGAGGAAATATGTAGCTCATAACTGGCAATCTCTTGCTCACAGCAATTCATAGCTTCATTCAAAACTTTGTTAGCAGTTTTATATTTTTCAACTTCTTATTCCAGATTGCTCAGATTATCAGAATCTTCAACACTCACAGTTTTTCCTCTTTCTAAGGCTAGCAGTCTCTCAGACATAGTGGAGTTCAGCATTTTTAATTTCTCATTTTCTTCCTTAAGCTTGTCATTCTGAATTAACTCATTTATCAAAGTCTGATCTTCTGAGTTAGTTTCAAGTTTTCTTCCAGCCTTGAATTCCTTCAAATCTTTTTCCTTCTTTTCAATGTTTTTCTGTAATTCCACATTCACAGATTTGATGGCTTCAAGTTTTTCAGCTAATAAGTTCTTCTCCTGCTCAAGTTTCTCAGATTTTTTATCATTTTTATTAGCAGATGTTCTCAGAGAATCATTTTCAGATTTCAACTTGTTTAAATCTGAGTTCACACTTTCAAAGTTTTTCAGCAATTTTTCATACTGGTCATGATAGTTAACAAGAGTCTGATTATCATTATCTGAGTTGAATTTTTCTTTGAGTTCAGATATCACATTTATATGATCTTGATTTTCAGTTTTCAATAATGAAACTTGTTTCTTCAATATTTGAAAATCAGACATACAGGCATCATGAATATTTTTCAATTCAACATAATTTCTACAAGGAGAACTTGAACTATCTAAACCAGTACCCTTCTTCAATTTTTTATACTATTTTCTTAACAGTTCATGAGATTCAAATAATTCAGCATATGCATTCTCCCAATCTTCTAGAGAATAATTCTCGAAGAGATTTACCTCATCATCATCATCTTCTTCAGTTTGATTGCTGCCTTGATCGCTGCCACTTTGATTTCTTCTGTTGGCCATCATGCAGCTGTCCACATCTATATCCTGAGTTCGCTTCAGAGTATCCGGAATGTCTTTAGCAGAACTGCAATCAACGAAGCATGAGTGAAAGGCTCTATCAGTAGCTGCCTTCATTAGATTTATAGCTATCTGATTCTCTTCATGCATAGACTTGTGACTGTCAGTCCATTTGGACTTTTTCTTTGGTAGTTCATGAGGACCATGTGAAATTACTTTCCACAGGTCTGGATTCACAGATTTGATATAATTCTTCAGACTAGCGAACCATGCATTAAAATGCGTACCACTGAAGAACGGTGGATGAGCCATGAGAACACAATAGATTAATGCAACAGGAATATTGATGCACTAAAAATAAATTAGCACCTAAGACTGCAAGATCGAATCTGCAGGTCGCTGGACCTTGTATGCAGACACCGCTCTGATACCGACTGTTAGGTTCGGTGCAAGTATTCAGAGGGGGGGGTGAATGAATATAGCCGATAAAAACTTTCACCCAATATACACTTTCGCTCAATTAGAGTTTCGCTCACTCAACAGATTAAACACTTAGAACAAAATCTGATCAAATCATCTAATGAATCTGTGATCAAACACTTGGAACGCCCCTATGTAAACATCTAGTGGAAGCAAACCATAAGCAATCAAACCACAATGCAAGAGGGGTTTTTAGGTGGTTCGGTCCTGCAGACCTACATCCACCCCACACTCAACCCGAGTGTGGCTTCACTAACAGCTGGGCAACAAAGCTTGCCAACAGACGCTGATACACAACTTACCCAGGGGAACAACCTCCCCTCTTCCTCCTACACGGAGGGAACCTCTAGCAACCCACGGTCACTAGAAACCAGAGACTCACGTCTCTCTTCCTCTATACCAAGAGGGAACCCCACTAGTAGCAGCCCCGCTACCAGTGAACCAGCCAGTAGCACTCTGCTACCAGCAATCCACCAGAGGCCTAGCCTCTCTTCCTCCTAGCCCGGAGGGAACCCACAAACAGCCCCCCTGCTGCTTGCAAACCGGAGATCAGATTTCCCTTCTCCTGACCCACCAGGAGGAACCCGACCTCAGTCTAGAGGATCGGAAGAACAAGGATAACCAAATGAAAAAGGAAAAACAAAAACACGAAATGGAAATAACTTCAGCAAACAGAAAGCTGAAAAATGAAATGCACAATGTGGCTCTCAACGGAGCTGACTGGCCTGGATCTGATCCACGGTCCAGTAGGAACATATCTCCCTCGATCTCACTCTCTTTCTTCACTCTCTCTCTCTCTTTCTTCTCTACTGCTCTTCTTTCACTCTCTACTCTTCTCTTCTTTTTTTCTCTCTCTGTCTGGATCGTGGAAGCTCTCTCTTCTTTTTCCCTTTTTCTTCTCTCAGCTTCTACTCTCTGCTTTTTCTTCTCTTCTTCTGCTCCCAGGCTTCGATCACGATCACTCTTCTACAGAGGATGAAGACTCGTATATATAGGAGCAGCAGGCACACTGGGCGCGTGTGACTTCCACATTTCCTGCCCTAGAAGTTCAGACCACGTGGCAGCATCCTGGTATCTCATCCATCCTTGGATCATGAGCCAGGCACCTCGGATAACATGCTCTTCATTAGTACGCTCAGAAACTAGAGTTAAGGTGGCGTTAACGCACTTGCTCCAAAGGGTTGACGCAGCCTTCAAAGACATTCGACCAACAAAACTCAAGTCTGCTGCGTTGATGCATCGGTGATCCAGTGATCAAGTCTTCAGTAGATGGCCGTGCTGCGTCGACGCTCTCAGCATGCTGCGTTGACGCATTGGTGTTCCAGCATCTGAACTTAGATGGCTTCAGCCCTCTCACGTTTCGTGTGGAGTGCGTTGACGCATTGTGCAACTGCGTCCACCCTCTGGTCACCTTGTCGATCCATCAACCTGCTGCGTCGATGCCACTTGATGAATGCGTTGACGCACCAGAGTAATCCAGTAAGCCATTGGCTCTCCCTTTGTAACTGCTACGTCGACGCTGCTCCGTTGTGGCGTTGACGCAGTGGAAGATATCGTGAAGGCTTCGTCAACTGATGCGTGAACGCTTTAAGCTCCCAGCGTCGACCCTGTTTCCTTCAGCAACAAGAATGAAGTCATAAGATCTAAGTATGTACATTGTAGTGTATATACTTCGAAAGAAGCAGTCCAATGTATATACTTCAAGAACTCTAGACAACGGACGCTGTACAGACTTCAGATGCTACAGTCCAATGTATGGACTTTGATGAAGTGAAGCAGTGTACAGACTTTGAATCAAACCAATGTATAGACTTGAATGGGCATGGAGTGTATAGACTTGAAGTCTGAAGACGATGTATAGACTTGGTGAACACTGCAACATCAATCGGATGTATAGAGTTGGTGAAATGAAGTCCAGTGTACAGACTTAGAAGGATTTGAACGGGAGAGTGTACAGACTTGGTTCCTGTAGCAGTGTATAGACTTTAAGTGTAGCTAAAGCTTCGAGCGTAGGAATTGGCCAGAATGTATAGACTTTCAATGAGGGAGCATTGTGTAGACTTGGGAAGTTTGAGCCAGTGTACAGACTCTACCTCAATAATGAATAGGCAAAACGGATGTACAGAGTTGGCCAAACACTTGAAGATAGACTGTACAGGCTTTGATAAAGTAGCGATGTACATACTTGGAGATGAGATGCCAATGTACAGACTTAATGATATGAACTTCAGGAGGATATGACACGGCTGTACAGACTTGTTTTCCAAACGAATGAATAGACTTTGCCACAGTCTAATGTATAGACTTGAAGAACTGAACTGAAGAGTCGACGCATCAGCTCAAGGAGTTGACGCACTACTGTGTGGACAGAGACAAATATGACTGAAGGGTCGACGCATCAGCACAATGAGTTGACGCACTGCTGTGGAGACTGTGCAGATAGAATTAAGTAGAGCATGTTATCTGACAGCCATATGAACTCCATTCACTTACATGATAAAACATGAATTAATCGAGCATATAAAAGAAAAGCATTATGATTAGAGAATGACTGAATAATAGCATGATGACACACACAGTAAGATGACTCACAGTGAATAACTCACTTCAAAGGCCAATCATCAAAACCACCATTAAAACCATCATCAAAATCACAGGGGCACAACAATTAACCTTCCCGACATGATATTCTATGGAGAAGTCGAAATCCTTTAGATACTCCAACCATCTTCTCTGCCTCATATTGAGCTCTTTCTGAGAAAATAAATACTTCAAACTCTTGTGATATGTAAATACTGTGAATGTCTCTCCATATAAGTAATGCCTCCATATCTTCAAGGCAAAAACTACGGCTGCTAGCTCCAAATCATGGACAGGATAATTCTCCTCATGCTTTCTCAACTGCCTATAAGAATAGGCTATCACTTTCCCGTGCTGCATAAGCACACATCCTAAACCAATTCTCGAAGCATCGGTGTACACCACGAAGCCTCCTTCTCCAGATGGTAATGCTAAAACAGGGGCAGTAGTTAAACATTCCTTCAAAATCTGGAAGCGTTTCTCACAATCTTCCGTCCAATCCAACTTATTCTCCTTACGGGTTAATCTTGTTAAGGGTACCGTAATCTTGGAGAAATCTTTAATAAACATCCGATAATATCCTGCCAAGCCTAGGAAGCTTCTAACTTCTGTTACACTAGTAGGCCTGTCCCAATCTTTAACTACCTCTACCTTCGACGGATCAACAGAAATACCTTCTTTCGTAATGATATGCCCTAGAAAGGACACCTCTTGTAGCCAAAATTCACACTTGCTAAACTTGGCGTATAACTGATGGTCTCTCAATAATTGTAACGCCATCCTCAAATGTTCAGCATATTCTTCCTCACTCTTGGAATAAATCAGAATGTCATCAATAAACGCTACGACCCATTGATCCAGATAGGGCCGGAATACATCGTTCATCAACTGCATGAAAGCTGCAGGTGCATTCGTTAGTCCAAAAGGCATTACAATGAATTCAAAGTGCCCGTACCTGCTACGAAAAGCTATCTTATCAATATCCTCCTCCTTAATCCGCAACTGATGATAGCCTGATCGAAGATCAATCTTAGAGAAATACTAAGCTCCTGCTATCTGATCAAATAACTCATCAATCCTCGATAATGGATATTTATTTTTTATAGTCAACTGGTTCAGTTGCCGATAATCAATACACAACCTCATCGAGCCATCCTTCTTCCTTACAAATAACACTAGAGCCCCCCACGGGGATGTACTTGGACGAATAAACCCCTTCTCAAGTAATTCCATAAACTATTGCTTTAATTCTCTCAGCTCCGCAGGAGACATACGATAAGGAGCCTTAGAAATAGGGGCCATGCCAGGAATTAAATCGATTGAAAAGATAACTTCCCTCTCCGGTGGAAGCCCTAGCAATTCCTTAGGAAAAACATCTGGAAAAACTCGGACTATAGGAATGTCCTGAATCTCAATCTTCTTCTCAGGGGTCACATAAACAAAGGCTAAAAATGCCTGACATCCTCACCTCATCAACTTATCGGCTCGGATGGTCGCGATAAGTGGCATAGATCTATGGTGCCTAAACCCTATAAAAGAAAGTCCCGGGTGTCTCGAAAAAGACACAGAACTGGAACTACAATGGACATTGGCCTCATGCTTAGCCAACCAATCCGCTCCTAGAATTACATCATAGTCATTCATATCCATGCGAACCAGATCGGCTGGCAAATTCAATTCATCAACCATGACCTTGCTAGAAGGGTAAAAATACTTAATCGCTGATCTAGAGCCAATAGGAGTTGATATCTCTAAGGGGGAATTCATCAAAACCGGCTTTACAGCTAATGTCTTAGCAAATTTCTATGAAACAAATGAATGAGTGGCACCGGTATCGAAAAGAACAAAAGCTGGCTTTCCATGAACAATAACGGTACCTTCCACGAGTCCACCCTCCTTGGTGGTGCCTGCATCCTCCTCTTGTAGGGCCTGGAGCTTGCCCTGCTGCTTCTTGCCGCCTTGAGGTTTCGGCGGGGTAGCTTGCTCAGATAAAAGAGGACATCCTGGAATGCGGTGATCCCTACTCCCGCAACGCAAACAGGGGCCCAGCTTGCGCCAGCACTCTTCCATCTTGTGACAGGGACGGTCACAATACTTGCATACGCCCTTGAATGGAACAATCGGGCTAGGCTTCTTGTCCTCATTCTTGGACAATTTCCCTTCCATGAACCAGACCCGCCATTAGGCCTCTTCTTGCTATTCTCGAGTTTAGCACTCTCGGAACCAGTAGGTTGCTCTTTTTTAACATTCTTCCCATGGATTTTCTCCGTCATTTCCAAAGTATCTTCTAAAACTTGGGCCTTCCTCACCATCTCTGCATAGGTTTGAATCTCCATCGGTGCCAACTGGTTAATATAATGCAACTTTAGCCCATTGAGAAAACATTTCGCCTTCATCTTCTCTGTGGAAATCAAATGAGTAGCATAACGAGAGAGTCTAGAAAACTGGGCTTCGTACTCCGCTACAGATAGACTTCGCTGCTTCAAAGCAGCAAACTCCGTCGCTTTCTTCTCTTGAATTCTGTCGGAAAAGTACTTGCTATTGAAGAATTCTTCGAATTCCTTCCATGAAATTTGTCTGTTACCGAGGGTCGCCTTTACTGACTCCCACCAAGTCCCAGCATCACGTTCCAACTGGAAGGTTGTTAAAAGCACACGCTCCTGGTCGCTGCATTGCATAACTTCAAAAATTCTCTCCATCACCTTAAGCCAGTGTTCGGCTTCATCGGGATATGTTGAACCTCCAAAACGTGGGGGATTCATCCCACGAAAACTCCTGTGTAGATCACCAGCACCATGATTCACCGCTCCACCTTGGGCCACTTGTTGCAAAGCTCGTGTGAGTCCTTGGACGGTCTGCTGCATGTCCCGCCACTGTGCACGCTCAGCTGCCATCAGAACGTCCTGCACGAGAATGGTTTATCTTAAGTTTATTTAGGAGAAAGAGTTTTAGAGTCGATTATTAACTCAACCCAAGTCTCTACCCAAATTCTCACTAGGTTGGGTCCTTAGACTTATAACAAGGGTATAGGTTCTACGACAACCTCTTAAAATCCTAGAACTTAGATAACCTAGGAATATTAGAAACCTGGCTCTGATACCACCTAACTGTCACACCCCGACGCGGAATATCGAGACTGGCAATAGAAACAAGTAATAACAATATGTTGATTTCTAGACATGATATGCTATAACATAAGGATTTATCACGAACACAACTCCCTTAATTAAATAACAAATTCATAATCCATGATCCCATTACAACTCCATCTTAAACAACCTTAATGACATTCCACCACACCATTAAACTACATTACATTGACTAACTACCCATTGCAACTCTTTGATCAACATTCTAAAACACAACTAAACATAGACTATTATTCTGGCTCCACAGCATCTAACTGGCTCGCTCCATGATCAACACTCTTGCCCGTTCCCATCGGATTGCGAGTCCTCACCTGAGCTACCTGAAAAGGGGGAAAGAACTAGGTGAGCGAATGCTCAGTAGGTAATAACAAGCAAGTTTAGTTAATTAACCAATTAAATTGCATGTTTGAGCGCGTAAATAAAGAACGAAAAGGAAATAACTATGCAACAAAATAATTAAAGGAAGGCAAGAACATGATATAACCGGGAATTTGGCCAACAAGCAAGATTTAACCAAGTCAAGAGAAATTCAAGTAAGAGATTATTGTTATAGACATCACGCTAGTCATGCACTCGGTGCAATGCCTCACCATGTCATTCAAACTCCCCGGGGCACAAGTACTTTTCGGGTGCTCCTCCCAGGACCAGACCGGGCCCTTACGATGCGTTGGCATTGATTTGTTGGATCCAAGATCCCAATTTATGTCTAAACATTAATCAAGTTAGATGGCCAATACTTCAAGATATGGAACTTACCAAAATTTCAAGGGTAAGTTGATGCAGACATCATGTCTGGAAAGTTCAAGTTATCAAGGACCAATCAGGTCCTTGGATTCAAACACGAATACCCACGGAAAACACTTCTGGATGATAAACGGTCAAAACTGTGCCGCTCAAGCAATGCACGGTCTAAATTGGACTGTTCAGGACAGAGATGGGCTTAGGATTAGCCATACTGAAGTCAAGGATACACGGTCTATGTAGGGCCGCGCGAGGAATTGGACGGTTGAAAATGGACCGTTCACGACTAGTAGAGCTCGGAAGCCCAAGAACAAGATAAACGGTCCATATAGAGCCGCTCAAAAGACAGACAGTCCAATAAGACCCGCTCTATTACATTGGCGGTTCCAATAGGTCCGTTCAACTTAATCAACTAGAAGTCTACCCAAACAGGCTCCGGGCTGCCATAAGTGGGGCAGAACTGAACCAGGGTCCAGCCCACTCTCCAATGGTCAACCTAGGGCTTATTGTGT
Source organism: Amorphophallus konjac (assembly GCA_022559845.1). NCBI lineage: Eukaryota > Viridiplantae > Streptophyta > Magnoliopsida > Alismatales > Araceae > Amorphophallus > Amorphophallus konjac. Next base: position 270,015,804 of record CM040118.1, on the reverse strand, counting down.
CGAGCCAAACACAATTTGGTTAAAGATAGATCAAGGTTAAACGACCAATGTAGTGGCACTTGGCCAGGGTTGCACGGTTATTTATGCGCCGCCCGATATGATAAACGGTCCCTTTCGGGCCGTGCAAATCTCAGAGGGTCCAAGTTGAGCCGTGACTGACAAAATGATAACCCAAGCGATTCGATTATGTACACAGGTTCAGGCCTTGGTGGTACAACCTGCCCGGCGTCCTAGTGGGAATCCCAGGCTCGCGGGGGCTTACGGAGGTCCCGTAATGAAGGTCCTAGTCCGATGGAAGGAATATCCGACGGAGAGTCCCAAACATTACAATGAAATAGGGCTAATAAAACATCAGAAACCAGTGAGACGGTTAGTCAATCCTACCGGAGTAGAACGACTGTGATACAACCCTAATAAAATTTTTAATTTAATAATAGATTCATGATTAACACTAACATTCATTGAAGAAGACGATCTTAGGTGAAGATGAATAAATCAGCAAGAGTTATAATCATTTACTGTTATAATTTTTTAGGGTTTTTATGCATGTTGCTAACTTACATTTAACCACTAACCTACTATCAAAAATCATGCGATGAGCGATAACTTAGTCAATTCTGTAAATATGGACGGTCCAGTAGGGACCTTTCATCCTCCTCGGCGGTCGCATGACAGGCCGTTTATCCCCCTCAGGTCAGAAGGCCTTCTGGAGATGAGCGGTCTGTAATGAGCCTCTATGGGAGACGAACGGTCAATCAATGGCCGCCTGACAGAAGGGCGGTCTAGGTCAAGCCGCTCTTCCCGGAAACATAATACGAATCACAACACATAAACGGTCAGTAATATGCCGCCTAACAAGGTTGGGCAGTCTATCATGAGGCCGCATAAACACTCAAGCCCCCTTTCTCCCTGCCCGCCTCCGACGAGTTGGCTAGGGTTACAATAAATTACAAAATACACATAGCATAGAGCATGATAATTAGGGATTTAGGATTCAAAAGAAGAGCACGAAATACTCTACAAGATAACGTAAACAACTTAAGATTTGTGCCTGAAATCCCTACTTACAACGAGATGAAATAAGTGAAACCCTAGATGTGACACGCTTCTACTAAACCCTCAAATTCTCGCATGATACTAAGCAATTGTTAGGGCTTTTACGTTCAATAGAAAGGGCACTCGATGCTGGTTCTAACTATATATGATACTTAAGGTCTGGCTTGTTATAACCTACCTTAAACGGAGGAAGAAGGAAGAAGAGGGGACGCCGACGCGCTACGGACACCCTGCCGATGATCGTCGGAATTCTCCCTCCACCTGAGCTCTCATCGGCCACCACAGTACCCAAACGAAAATAGGGTTCATAAGGGTCATTTTTATAGGTCACACAAGGTCTAGAGTCTTCTATTCGCGGAGATAGAGTCCAAGCAAGTTGGACGTACGCGAATCGCGCGGATAGGGTTGGCCGCCGCCTTCTAAACCAAAATTCTAAGGCTTAGGATTTCGAGGAGAACTAAGAGGGGAAACGATCCTCTCATCCTAGCCTTCCATTTGGATCCGGTCTCAGCCTAAATGATCAGGTATTGGGCTCAAATTTCACGTTTTAAGTTCAATTAGGTTTAAGTGTGATTTGGGCCTTAATCAGTTAATTTGGCTTGTTTACGAATTTTATTTGGGCCGGTCATTGAAGACACTATTGTTAAATGTTTTATCCTCTACAAGATTCTAAATTTTTGAGATTTTTATAAAATAGTGAAAATTTAACTTACTCTATTTATCAAAGATTTTCTAATTAATTTCTTATAAATTTTCTAGAAATTTTTATTTGTTAATAAATCATGGTATTACATTTATAATACAAGAAAAAAGGCCTAAACTATCCTTTGATCTAGGGTTAGGGAGGGGCAAATGGGGGATAAGATATTAATCTCCCATGTGGTCAAATGACCAAAATAAAAAAAGTACAACAATGAATAAAAAATATTAAAGGGGGGGCGCCCCTTTGAAAAAAAGGGGGAGAATTTTGAATTTTCTTCCTTCCTTGGCTCCTTGGTCCAAGTCCAATCTTGGATCATGGACCAGCCTATAGGGCCCATGATCCTAGGTGGACCAATGGGTAAGAATGTGGGGGACTCTGCTGGACCTACTGGCTTTTTGTAAAGAAACCCAAAGATTCCTAAGGACTAACATATTGGCTTATAATTATCATACAATTGCAAACCAATTAACCCAAGGATATAAATGCAAACAAAAGGATACAAATGTAAATACAAAATGTTAGTGCCCGGTGTTGATTCCCATCACTTCTGCTCCTCTGTCGACCTATTGTATGATCCTGTCGACCAAGCCCTTTATACTCTTCTTCTTTCTTTGATGGTTCAGTCGACCAGCTCTTCATTATCCTGTCGACTGGACAATTCATTACTTAGTCAATTAGTAAAGGAAAGCCATCTGATCTAAGTGCATTCATATTTGATCATTTCAAATATTCTTTAATGATTCATAGTTATAACATCATCAAAACCAATCACACAACAATCTTGCCTCTTCATCTGGCACTGTCTATGGGAAACGGAGAAGAAGCCAACATGGTGTGCAAGAGTAACTGTAGGAGGGTGCACGGCGATAGGGGAAATCCTCCAGAGGTTGGAAACTAGGAGTTGGGGCCTTCTCACTCCATGACTGGCCTCGCCCAAGGAACAAGAGATGGCATCCCTCCTCCTCAGCCAACTCAGGGAGCAACTGGCCTTGGTGGATCCTGAAGCCTTCCACTCCAATAATGCCAAACTTGACATCCTCGCTGACTTGATGAGGGCCCAGGTGGGGGGGGGGGGGAGCCCACCCAACAATCACACCCCGGCCACCCTTGAGGGGAGGCATCGTGGCGGACGGCGGGTGTCCATTTTATTATAAGGGATGGCAAAATCATCCGCAGCACTACGGGTGGGCCGTCCCATCCCCTGCCTCATGCTATGGAGCAAGAGGCCTCTTCCAACACACGGAGGGGGAGGAGCACCGCGCAGTAGCTGACTCCACCAACCGTGACCACTTTCCCCGCCACCACCCGATGACAAGGAGAAGAGGGAGCACTGTCGGGGATCCCCCTGGTGCCTTTCACGTCTATCCAAGGCTTACTCTTCAGCTCTGAGAGTTTGAGCACCATTTCGCCAAGCAAGAACACCTACTCTGAGCTATGTAGAAAGGCAAGCATGGCTTCTTTAATGAATGGGAGGAGTAGTAGTCCCCCTTGTCCGTCGAGAATCTTGAAGCCGGACTATCGCCCGGAGTCCAACTTCTGGCACTGAAGCCTATGATGGCTTGGGTGATCCAACTGATCATTTTGACAACTTAGATGCCCTGATGACTCTACAGGGGGCTTCAGATCTCATCAAATGTCGAGCCTTTGCTACCACATTGGTTGTAACATCCCTAGAATTCGGATCGGGTATCCGAGTGTTCGGATATGTGAATATCAGATCTTCGGATCACCAAATAATAAACAATAAATTATTTTTAGACTTAGTGGTATTTTAGATTAATTGGGATTTTATCCCATTTTCAAAAAAATATATAATAACTGATAAATAGAAATGAAAAGAAAAAAAGAAGAAAAAGAAGATATAATGGAAATGAAAAAAAAGAAGAGAGAAAATGAAAAAGAAAAGAAAAAAATTGGGGTTGGGCCCCATGCCCTAAACCCCTCCCATCTCTTCTTCTTCCCATCTTCTCCTCCTTCTTCCTCCCATACCCCCCTTCTTCCTCTCTCAATCTCCCTCTCCTCTCTCTCATGATATCTCTCCTCTCTCCCCCTTTCTCCCTCTCGTCTCTGGCGGTCGATGACATCGGCAGGCGGCTGCAACGGTCAAAACTGTTTGGAGGGCAGAGCAGCGCGATGGAATCGACGAGGGAGGCCGTGGCAGAGCTGGGCAGAGATGCAGGCGAGGGGGAAAGAGGCAGAGCGCAGCGGCGCGAGGGGAGCCGACGGCGGCATAGGCCAAGGCGAGAGGTGGCAGCGGCATTGTAAGCAGTGGTGGCAACCGAGGGAGCTTCGATCGGCAGTGGCTATAGCTGCGATGGTGGCTGACGATGGTGGCATCTTGACGGGTGGAACGAACACGGGCTAGTGGTGGTGACTTCACGGGGGTGTGGGAGTGGATGGGATTGGCCGTTACGACGGTGATCCGGCGGGGGTTCTCACCCTCAAAGGTAGGGGGATGTAACCCTAAATTCTCCATTGTTTTAATTTCCTCTGATTTTGGGATCGAATGGGTTTTATTTCATGCATTAGCATGATTCCATGCTAGAGGGCCAGAGTTTATAATTTACTTTACTTTAATTAATTTAATTTAAATTAATGCCTACTCATGGTGTGGTTGGAGGGGAAGAATGCCTCATTGTTGATTTTGTCTTGTGATGTGAATGTGATGGCATGGTTGTAGGGGAGAGGCTCCCCATGTTTTCCCTATCGTAGAGTAGTGATAGGGCGTGGTTTAGAACCCCCTATGCTGGGGTTCTGTTCATCTTCTATCTTGTAGGGGAAAAAGTTCCCCAGTGTTTTCCCTATTGCAGAGTAGCGATGGGGCATGGTTAAGAACCCCCAAGGCTGGGACTCTATCTATTTTATTCCAATTTCCAATTCATTATATTTTCATTTGATTAATCATTGATTTAAATATGGTGAAGTAGGCAGAGACTGACTCCCCCGAGTTTTACCTGTACCTGCTCTCTCTCTCTCTCTCTCTCTCTCTCTCGATGAGTAGGGCGTGATCTGATTCCCATTCCCCAAGTCGTGGGATGAGGTCAATGGATTTATCGGATATTTTCCCAGAAATAGTTGCCGTGTAGATAAAGGGGAAAATTTTCCCTGAGTTGTCATGGTTACCATAGTGTTGCGGAGGTTTATTCCTACTTGGGTTATATGACCGACAATCAATGGTTTAGCAGTCTAGCTAGTTGTACTTGACTCAATGTCACTGAGCTACCCTACATTTTGAGATACATACGATAGGTGCGTGCATAGCCGATAGTATTCCAGCAGTTTCCTCTCTACCGAGAGTTCCCATGTCGAGTGAATTTTCCCACTAGTCGTAGCTTGCCTAGGCACGCTGGTGCCGACCCACCTGGGAGTGGTGGAGAGCTAGACTTGGAGAGATGATTTTAGGCTAGTTTCCATAAGGCCTCCCAGTGTGGTGGCTTGAGTCCGGGTGAGGAGGAAAATCAGCTAGAAGGCATGATCTAGCATAGTCAGTTTGTGTATGCACACGTGGTTGGGGGCTATAGATGCATGCAGACGAGCACGACCCCAACAAGCCATTATTTTGTGGTTACTTGTGTACAGTGTCACAGTTACGGTGTTGAGACGAGTGGGTGATACTTGAGGCTATGGACTAAGTCGTCAGTGGACGCATCCGACCTTGCTTCTAGTGGGCAAGTTCTCCCGTCACTATTGACACCCATTTTTAGCCCGCAAGTTGCGTCGTTTCTCTTATTCATCATTTTTGATGTCCCGAATTATCTATTGTTTTGGAGCCTACCTTGGATAGATTTCGAGCCCATTTCATTGTCCCATTCCCTTTGAGCCTTGGAGATCATGATTTCTTAGAGCCCTAGGGCTTATTTTATCGGCTTCCGACCTTCCAAGTCGACTTACGGCCCATTTAGGTCGACTTCCCTCAAGCATTTGGCCCCCTTTCGCTACGTTGTCTTGAAAAATGGCTTTTTTCATTCCCTTATTTTTCTATATTCAATAAGTGACTGTCACCTAAGTTGTTCAATTTTTAAATCCCTACATTTTCTTTTTTTACGCCGTTGGCCAGTTTTCCACCGATTTCAAGTTATTCGTATTTTTCTGGCATGCTACGTTGTTCACCTACGTCCCGACATTTTTCCTCTCTGTTCTCGCCCCATTTTCTCTCTCTTCTGATTGTCTTTTCAACTTACTCTCTTCATGAAAGTTGTTCATTTTTATAGATATCTATAATTTTTTCATCTACCACTTTCGCTAGTTCTGCACAGTTTTTGAGATATGCTCCGATGTTCAAAGTCGCGCGAGCCTGGCAGCCACCCCAAGATAGCGGTCAAATGTTGACCGCTACCTAGAAGGTGGAGATCAACTATTGATCGCTACCTTGATGAGGCGGTCAACAGTTGACTGCCATGAACAGTAACCTTTTTTATTTTTATTATTTTATTATTTTTAAAATGTCAAATGGCGTTCTTCTTGAGACCGCTACTATCAAAAAATGGTTTGTAGAAGACCGTTTCTTCAATTTTTATGCCAGAAGCCTCCCGGTCGCCCCCAGTCGCCAGGCGGTCCATCCCATTACCGTTTGGGTCCCTTTGGCGATCCTCCCTAGACCGTTTTCTTCATGAAGCAGCCGCGCGATAGACCGTTTTTTCACCAGAGAGTCTAGATGATCCAGAACTCCGATTTCTTTGCTGCTGGACTCTCTGGTCGATTTGTGCACGCCGGGGTCTCCTTGTCAGGACTCTATCTTGTTGAATATTCCACCAAATCGACTCCCATTTATTTCTATCTCCTCTCCTTACTATTATCTCATGTTTAAGCCATAGAACCCGAATTTTAGTGGAGTATATCCGTGGGAATCGTGGACGCAAGTTCGGGGTTTACGCATTTTTGTGCAAAAAATTCTTCCAAATTAGGCTCCGGGCCCTTCTTGCGGCACGAATATCTTCCAGATCCTTCCACCAAATAGAGTCCCATTTGTTCCTAGCTATTATCTTAACTATTATCTCGAGATTGATCCATAGATCTCGAGATTTGGTGGTCTCTATCCTTGAAAATCATGGGAGAAAGTTAGGGTTTTCAGCAACTTCTATAAATTTTGCCCATTTCACAGTTCGTGGGGGGGGGGGGGGGGAGGGGGGCTCTTCTCGGACCTGGGACGAAGCCATGCCGGATTGTCGTCTCACAACTCTAACCCCAGGCTGTTGAGGGAAGTATTATCTTTACATCCATTCTATTTGGGCTTCATTTCATCATCGTTTGCCCTCTCTTCTGCGCCCTCAGTTTTTCCATTTCGTCACAGATTCTGGGTTTTCTGCACATCTTCTGAACCTGTGCGACAGGGCGCTCTTCGTCGATTCGGGGCGGAGCCTTGCTGCGTCATCCACCCAACCCTTCGACCCCACTACGAAGAGGGAAGTATCATATTTGATTTTCATCTCTTTGGGCTCGTTTTCATTGCTCCTATCCTTAGTTCTCATCTCCTATATTTCAAAATCATCACAAATTGCATTGTTTCTACATACCTGTATTTTTCTCCCTTTTGTACATCACTTTTCACTTTATTCTCTCAATCATTTCTCGTGATTTCAAATCTTATGCATGCATAATACACCCACCTTTAATTTGCACCCGCTTACAGGGGTAAAAACCCTCCCCCGGTGCGTTCTCCCCCTTTCTTTCATGCTACTTTATCATTTCGGGACATATGCTACACTCATGTTTCTAATAGGTTTTCTCTTGTGTTTGTGGCTTTGCTTTGCAGGAGATTGTTGATAGAACGTGAGGCCCTTGCTTTCTAGCCGGCTAGGAGGTGAGGAGGTGTCACCCACATCGGTTCCCGCATCCCTCTTCAAGTGGGATCACACCTTGTAGCGGCTTCCCTTTAGGCCGCGTCTTCTTCCATATTTTCCCAAGGTACGCGGTAGGTCGTTATTCATTATATCATCTATTTCTTATGCTAATCCTTGGGTGGCGATCACGGTCAATTCTATATCTCCATCGCTCCTTTTCTTTGCTCATATTGATGCATGACCATGCATATGCCTATACACATTAGTTCGGGGGCGTGGTAGATTAATCAATCTACATCCTTAATTTTTTGGCGATCACGGTGGGACACCTAATGCCCATCATATTTTTAATGCTCTCATGTAAGTTGGGTGGGTGTATGACCATGTTTAGGTAGTGTTTTCTTCATTTTTTCACTATTCTGGGCATTCTCGGGTCTGTCAGGGGGTAGCGGTCCTTCGAGGGGCCGCCTCACATTGGTAGCGGCCTTCTCAGGGCCGCCAGATTAGTTACGGTCTACCACTAGACCGCTACTTGGTTAGAAATAGTCTCCTGGAGACCTCTACTTGATTCTAGCAGGACATGCGCACTACTCAAGGAGGCCCTATTCATTCGAGCATAACTTTGCCTCCCGGGATCGGATTGGGATGATTTTTGTTCTGTTGTACTGTCCTTTATATTGTCTTTACATCCATATAAAGTTTGCATCATTTGGATATCATTTACATATTTAAAACTTGCCTCCATTTTTGCATTTTATGCATCTAGTCTGCAGGTAGATTCGTGACAGGTTCACAGGTCCATTTTCTTTGCTAATTTAAATTGCCTCCCAGGGTTTATTTGTGCTGATTTTTGGTTCCATTGCATAGTATTTTATATTATCTTCACATCCATGTATCATTTGCATGCATTGGACTCCATTTGCATTGTTAAAACTTGCCTTCATTTTTACATTTTATGCTTAAAATCCACTTGTAGGTCCGGGGGCAAACACAAAGGTATGTTATTATTTTATGGTTTTTCTTATCTTCTAGTACATAGTTGTCCCTATTTCTGGTCTTGCATTATTGTTATTCATATTGTCTTGCATTTTTCATGCATTTGGTTATGCTTGCATAGTTTTATTATTGTCTTGATGTGCTAGAATTGCATGCATTCCAGTGCATATAGGATCATGCATATTTGCATATTGTAGTTGCATTCCCCCTTGGTAAGTGATCCTCTCGCTTCCATATTCCTTGGGCTCGACTAGGTGATCTTATCTAGGACCTTCGTAAGTCCCCGCGAGCCGTGAATTCCCACACGGATGTCGGGCTGGTTGAATCTTTCCACCCCATAGTTTTGTATTTGCATACGTTGCGAGGGAGTTAGCCTTAGTCAACCCAAAGTTTGGACCTTATTATCTATAGGATACCTATCTTGAGAGAATTAATCTTAATTTAAAACATTTAAAAGGCTCACCAAAACTTTGACAATAAAATATTTCCCATCATATTAACTTGTTTGACTTGGGTGAAATCCTTCATATTGTTTGTGTTGTTCGGGCTTGTTCAAGCCCATTTGTGATGTTTTGTGTTGCATCCCCCATCATCCACATAGGTTTTGTTGTTAGGGCCATTTTGTGTGCCCATTGTCTAGTCTCATTGTCCTAGGTCTTTTTTTCCTTTGCATTATCGAGTCGGTCCCCCACCTTGATCTTCGAGCCCTTACTTCCCTTATTGTATTCCCTTGATTTTCTTTGTATTAAGTCTCCATTTGCCCTCATGGAGCATCACCCTAATCACTTGTACCCTCTTTATTCATCTTCGTATTCCCGTGTGGATTCCTCTTCCCACGCAGGCCCATCTCCTCGTGGTCCCTCTGATCCGTCTGAAGAACAGGCCAATCTCATGACCCATTTATCAGGCCTCGTTCATCAAATGGACCCGACCCAGGCCCAAAAACTCATTGCTAATCATTTTAATGGGCCTCATTCTCATAACGGACCTCATTTATCTCATGGGCCCCATTCCTTTAATGGGCCATCTTCCTTGAGTGGCCAATCTTCCTTCAATGGGTCCCATTCTCTTAGTGGGCCCCATTCCCTTCATGGTCCTTCTATTCCTAATGGGCCCCCATCCTTTAATTGGCTGCCCTCTTCCTCCAATGGGCCCTCTTCTACTCTTAATGGACCCCCTTCCTTTAACAGGCCTTCTTATTCTCTTAGTGGGCCTACTCTTCTTAATAGGCCCACTCCCCCTGCCCATGTTGCTACTGGCCCAATGGGTCCTTACGCTTATGTTCATGATGCTTCTAAGTCCATGCATCCTTCTACTTCCGGAATGGGCCTTCCTCATTCTTCTCAATCCGGATCTTCTTATCCGGCCCAATATCATCATCCTGGTTCATATTCACAATCTCTTGCTCAAGTTAGCCCATATTATCTCGATCTCTCACTACCTCGGAGATGATTGCTCAAGCCCAATGTCAGCTTGATGAGCTTCAATGTCGGATCGATCCCAGATCATTTTTGAGTGTCCCACTCGCATTTCAAAATCTCCAGCTTCCGCCATCCTCTCAATGATGTGACACAACCTAGGACTCAATAAGCAAGCACAATTAAGTATTCAAAACGGACCGATAATAGCAACCGCTCACCTGATGCTCACTAAGACCCGGGGTAACTTGGCAATGCCAAGGGGAGGTTGTGTGTGCTACGCCCTTACTGGTAGAGGGCCAGCAAGGCCAATGTTTGATTCCCCAAGGGTATGGCTGCCCAAATCAAGGGTCCGACGAAGTGCCAAAGGGCACGGGTTCCACTCTCTTCCCACGATGATCACTTATAGCAAATGAGCTTAAGGATTGGGCTCTCGTCACGGCCAGTGGAGTTTATGAACTAATATTGAAAGAACAAGCATGAATTAGAGCAAAGTTTTGGAGCACTTACTCGATCGGTTTGAAGAAACCGGTCCCGCTCGGAGACGAGGACGAGTGGAGAAGCGTGGGTTCCCCACACGCCGCGCCGGGGTAGCTTGACCTGTTTAAGCTATTATAACACTACACCTCTCGCAGGAGGGGGGACCTTGGGGTATGGGTTAATGATATTACAATCAATACTACCTCCACGCAGGGAGGGGCCTTCAGCCAGCCAAGCGGGGAGGGGAAATCAAAGCAAAGAGTGAGGAATAAGTGATGACACCGAATCTGCCTGATGTCTACGGATAAGGACAGATAGCCGGTGTTGCAGTTGTAGAACTTGCTCAGGAATTTTGCTGAGGGCGAGACTAGTGGGGATCTCTTCGTCTCTGGAACAAGAGTGCCTCTAAATTTTGCCAATTTCTTCAGGGGTTTCCGCCGGCCTGGGCGGGAGCACGAACAGGGTTGCTGATTCTTGAATTGTCTGTAACAGATTATCAACAGAAGGAAGACGCGGCTGCCCCGACCGTTCCCAAACTCCGAATCAGTCTCCGTTGGAACCGTTGGAACCATGGGTGAGTCCTATTTACAGCAGAATAAACAGGGATGCCAAAATATGCCGGTGAAGATCAGAGGACTCAGAAAAGTGAGGAGTGGTCGATGCAGATAGTGGGAAGTAGAGTTGAACGCTTGAAGAAGAAAATTGATAACTTCTAGTGCATGATGCCGAACGGAGTTCCGCTTCTTGGTTCTGAAAGTAGACAGGGAGAGGAAGAACTTTCCAGAAGAGATCATGGCCTGATTCCTTCAAGGTTTGTCATGGTGAAGCTTTCTCTCCGGATCAGGATCTCTGCAGAGCTAGCTCCAGGTTTCCAACAGCAGGTTGCAGAGGATGGCCCGACAGCTCCCGAACTCGGAATCAAGCACCGTTAAGGTCGTTGGAACCGTGGACGAGTCCTCTTCGCAGAAACACTAACAGGGAGGCCAAATGATGTCAGAGAGGACCAGGGAACTCTGAACACTGTGGATAGGTCGGTGCAGACTGTGGGTAACAGGACTGCGAAGCTGAGGGAGAAAATTGATAATGCCTGCTACAGGATGCCGAATGGAGTTCCCCTTCTTTATTCTGAAAGTAGACAGGAAGGGGAAGAACTTTGTAGAAGAGCTCGTGGCCTGATTCCTCCTGGGTTCATCGTGGTGAAGCTCTTTCTCCGGCTCAGAACCTCTACCGGGGCAGATCTGCGTAGTCGTGGAAGAATGGGCTTCCTGGGCAGCACCGAGCTCCGATGGGGACGAGACCACTACCGTTGCGAAGAAGACAGGCAGACGCTTCCAACGATGGCTCTTGGGCATCTAGGAACGTCCGGAGGAGGTCGGGGTCGCTGCTGCAAGCTTCAGGTCTTCTGCAGGTCCTCTTACTCTAGATGGTCGAAGGTGGGGGTGATGGAGGGGAACAAGGGAAGATGGAGAGGATGAGAGGGGGCCGCCCCTAACCAAAGGGGAGGGGTCTTGGGCGCCCTAGGGCTGTGGAGGGAAGGGGATTTTTGAATTCAAATGGCCTAGGAAAGTGGAGGGTTGCATGGGGGAGAGGGAAGGGTGCTTGGGAAAGGGATGAGGTGGTTGGAGGGTGGCTTAGTGATTGGGGATGCTCCCTTGGGACTAGGGGGTGGAGTAATGGGATGTGTGGGGAAGGGGAGTGGCCTTTAATGGGGGTAGGTGGGAGAGTGGTGGTTGGGAAGGGAGGAGAGAGAAAAGTTTTGAAATTGGGTGTGGAGGAGAGAGAAAGTGGAGTGAAAGAGAGAGATTAAGAGAGGGATGGGTGGGATTCTCTCCCTAAGGCTTCTCACCTCACTAATGGATTCACTCCACCATAAAAATAAAGATAGAACTCACAAAATGGCAATTTTTCATTAATTGATTCATTAAGTTGAAATTGGGGGGAATGGGGTCCTATATATAGAAAACCCACATTTCTACAAAAGTCCCTGACAATTGACTCAATGACAAATAACCGAGGGGGTAGGGGAGAGCCCTTGGGCCAAGCCCAATGAATTGGGCCCAATAGCTAACTAGACAACCTAATGACACTCAAACTTAGGGAAATGAACACAAGACCTAGGAACATGACTCAAATAAAAGGGAAAATACATCAAATGACTCAAATAAAAATTACATAGGACTCAAAATTAAATGACTAGACCATGCCGGATGCAACCGGGGCGAGGAGATGAGCTGTGAACGTGGGCATGGGAGGTGATGTCCCCATCATAGAGTGCTCCAAAACTTTGCTCTAATTCATGCTTGTTCTTTCAATATTAGTTCATAAACTCCGCTGGCCGTGACGAGAGCCCGATCCATAAGCTCATTTGCTATAAGTGATCATCGTGGGAAGAGAGTGGTACCCGTGCCCTTTGGCACTTCGTCGGACCCTTGATTTGGGCAGCCATACCCTTGGGGAATCAAACCTTGGCCTTGCTGGCGCTCTACCAGTAAGGGCCTAGCCCACACAACCTCCCCTTGGCATTGCCAAGTTACCCCGGGTCTTAGTGAGCATCGGGTGAGCGGTTGCTATTATCGGTCCGTTTTGAATGCTTTGCTTATTGAGTCCTAGGTTGTCTCACATCAAATTGGTATCAGAGCAAGTCATTGACTTGTCTCTATCAAGTCAAGTCCTAGGGCATGCTTGCATTGGTGTCATCATCAATCTGACCCTTGCATTGATCCCCCCGATCATCATGGCCTCCTACTTAGCCTACTCGCCACCCATGGACTTCATCCTAGATAGGGATATTACCTTTGACGGATCACATTCTAGTGACTATCTTAGGTGGGAGGCTACGATAGAAAAGTACTTCGAAAAGACTTGGGTATATGGACCGGCGAGAGTTCGAAAGGCCAAGGGACGACTTCGGGCTCAAGCCAAAAGTAAGTGGGAACACATAGAGGGCTTAAGGAGGGTTGGAAGATAAGAACCTATTCACTCATGGGAAGAGATGAAGGTAGAACTTAGAAAGATCTACATCCCCAAACATTCCCACCCCTCCTACTCAAGCACCCCTAACCCGAGGAGCACTACCACTCCTACATCCCCACCCGACCAACTTGAGACCGACCTTTGGTCTCCACCCCCACCACCCCCAACAATTCATCTCTCAACCATCATAACAACACTTCGCGACGAAGTCCTCTCCCTTAAGACCCAAATAAACCAAACAACCACCTCTCCACCAAATCCCATGAGGATCCCCACACTCCAACCAAAACCTCCTTCCGCAAATCTATCTACCCATACCCAATTGGGCCCCATGGCCAACTCTCCACCTAGGCCCATGGTAACCCCCACCACTACCTCTCCATCACCCCCAAAAAGAGACACTCCTCCCAAAACAAATCAACCCAAACCCCTTCAACCCACCCATCTTCCTCTCCCTACCCCAATCCAACTCCCACCAAAGCCTCCACTACTACCCTCACCTATCCTAACCCAAGTTTCCCACTACCTACCACCCCGGATACACCATGCCCCAATCATCACCACACCCTCAAAAGCCCCTCTCACCTCCTTGGAAGAAGAACCCATACCCCACCCCATAGTGGTAAACACTCCAAACCCACTCTCCACCTTGGAGGAAACCCAAGCCCAAATTGAAGAAGAAACAACACACGAGGGTCTTCACCTTACATCACCATCTCTAGTTGGAGTTAAGCTCATCTTAGGAGAACCCATTGTTAGTTGGCTAAAGGAGAGCCCAATTCGAGAGTCCCCGGCCCATGATTTCCCACCCATGAAGAAAAACCATCCCATAGTGCCCATCTCCTCTTATCACACCACAATCCAAGCATCTTATCAAGTTGAGACCTTAGAAGATTTTCTTAGAGGCTTAGCATGGCAAATTGAGTTCACTAGCATGTTGACCCCTATGGCCGAACAACCTAAGAGCCTTGGCCTCCTACACCTATACATCGGGTCTATCACCTCGATTTACACCATTGGTTGCTACACTAGCGACCTCCTTCTATTCCTCCCTACACCCGATGAGCCCAACCTTCTCCTCAATTTAGAGCTACTTATCTTGGGTAGAGAGCCAAACCCTCCCTTCATGGCCGACCCACCCACCAAGAACTTTGGCCCCATTGTCTCATTAGAGGAGGAAGACCCACCACTACTTGAAGATCTTGAGGACATAGGGCCCCTCCCCCTTGATAACCCTTTTTATGATCCCTTTGATCCCTTCCAATGGGGGTCAAAGAACCCATGGGACCCAACCACCTTATCCACCACCCACCTTTCCCTATCCCAACCCACCATGTTTGATCCAATCCACCCCATCCTAGACCCGGGTTACACCTTGAAAGCCATGACCTTGGGCCACATATCCCTAGGAAATAAGGTTGTGCCTCACCCCATGATGACCACCTTCTTAGATCCATTCGATCCTTTCCAATGGGAGTTCAAAAGTTGTCCCACACCTATACACATGGAAGTCACCTTTGGGAAAAGCATGTATGTGTCTAGGCTTACCACACCCCTTGGCATGAACACTATGTTGGGTCCATTCATTCATATCACCCACATGTCAAGTAGAAAGTATGAGTGGTCCATATTCGGATGTCATGGTCCTCCTTCATTCATCATGGGTCTTAAGCATGTCAAAGGCATCTACGGATGTCCGGGTCCCCTGATATTTATCACCAATTTGCATGATAGGGCCACCTACTGGTGCCCCGGTCCACCTAGGCTAACCAAAGTCTACACTGCATCATTACACGATAGGTCTACTTTTGGTTACCCAGGTCCACCCATCACCCCTAGAATATCTGCATTCACAACATTACATAAAGAGATCCGCAAGCACATTAGCAAGAAGAATGTGACTTATAAAAGGTGAGTTGACTCTCATCGACGTCACCAAGAATTCCATGAGGGTGACTTTGTGATGGTAAGGACGGAGAGGCTCTCCCCGGGAGCCATCTCCAAATTGAGGCCACGTGGGGCTGGTCCCTTCCAGGTCCTGAGGCGCATTGGTGCAAATGCCTATGAGATAGATCTCCCCGAGGAATATGGGGTAAGTCCCACATTCAGTGTCACCGACCTAGTGCCATACAAGGGACCCACGGTGGTACCTAGTGAGGATATTGAGCCTATTCCCTCCGTTGAGAGAGTACCCACCCGTGAGGAGAGTCCACCAGCCAAGAGAGCCCAGCGTGAGCGCATTGAACGAATATTGGATGAACAGGTCACTACCACCAGGAGCATGGTATACGAGCGCTATCTCGGCAGGTGGATGGATCGGTCTCGTTCGGAAGACTTGAGGGCAGTACCACTTCTACACCCTCCAAGGAGGGAAGGACACTTACTCGACGGAGTCGAGTTCTCTGCACCCCGGGAGTATGATGGGGACATCACCTCCCATGCCCACGTTCACAGCTCATCTCCTCACCCCGGTTGCATCCGGCATGGTCTAGTCATTTAATTTTGAGTCCTATGTAATTTTTATTTGAGTCATTTGATGTATTTTCCCTTTTATTTGAGTCATGTTCCTAGGTCTTGTGTTCATTTCCCTAAGTTTGAGTGTCATTAGGTTGTCTAGTTAGCTATTGGGCCCAATTCATTGGGCTTGGCCCAAGGGCTCTCCCCTACCCCCTCGGTTATTTGTCATTGAGTCAATTGTCAGGGACTTTTGTAGAAATGTGGGTTTTCTATATATAGGACCCCATTCCCCCCAATTTCAACTTAATGAATCAATCAATGAAAAATTGCCATTTTGTGAGTTCTATCTTTATTTTTATGGTGGAGTGAATCCATTAGTGAGGTGAGAAGCCTTAGGGAGAGAATCCCACCCATCCCTCTCTTAATCTCTCTCTTTCACTCCACTTTCTCTCTCCTCCATACCCAATTTCAAAAATTTTCTCTCTCCTCCCTTCCCAACCACCACTCTCCCACCTACCCCCATTAAAGGCCACTCCCCTTCCCCACACATCCCATTACTCCACCCCCTAGTCCCAAGGAAGCATCCCCAATCACTAACCCACCCTCCAACCACCTCATCCCTTTCCCAAGCACCCTTCCCTCTCCCCCATGCAACCCTCCACTTCCCTAGGCCATTTGAATTCAAAAATCCCCTTCCCTCCACATCCCTAGGGCGCCCAAGACCCCTCCCCTTTGGTTAGGGGCGGCCCCCTCTCATCCTCTCCATCTTCCCTTGTTCCCCTCCATCACCCCCACCTTCTACCATCTAGAGTAAGAGGACCTGCAGAAGATCTGAAACTTGCAGCAGTGACTCCGACCTCCTCCGGATGTTCCTAGAAGCCCAAGAGCCATCTTTGGAAGCGTCTGCCTGTCTTCTTCGCAACGGCAGTGGTCTCGTCCGCATCGGAGCTCGGTGCTGCCCAGGAAGCCCATTCTTCCACGACTACGCAGATCTGCCCCGACAGAGGTTCTGAGCCGGAGAAAGAGCTTCACCACGACGAACCCAAGAGGAATCAGGCCACGAGCTTTTCGACAAAGTTCTTCCCCTTCCTGTCTACTTTCAGAATCAAGAAGCGGAACTCCATTCGGCATCCGGTAGCAGGTGTCATCAATTTTCTCCCTCAGCTTCGCA
The DNA here is from genome assembly GCA_022559845.1 of Amorphophallus konjac. NCBI lineage: Eukaryota > Viridiplantae > Streptophyta > Magnoliopsida > Alismatales > Araceae > Amorphophallus > Amorphophallus konjac. The sequence continues at coordinate 269,998,770 of CM040118.1, read as the reverse complement.
GTCCTGTTACCCATAGTCTGCACCGACCTGTCAATAGTGTTCAGAGTTTCTTGGTCCTCTCCGACATTATTTGGCCTCTCTGTTAGTTTTTCTGCGAAGAGGACTCGTCCACGGTTCCAACAACTCTGACGGTGCTCGATTCCGAGTTCGGGAGCTGTCGGGGCATCCTCTGCAACCTGCTGTTAGAAACTAGGAGCTAACTCTGCAGAGATCCTGATCCGGAGTGAAAGCTTCACCACGACAAACCCCGAAGGAATCAGGCCACGAGCTCTTCTGTAAAGTTCTTCCTCTCCCTGTCTACTTTCAGAACCAAGAAGCGGAACTCCGTTCAGCATCATGCAACAGAAGTTATCAATTTTCTTCTTCAGGCGTTCGACTCTGCTTCCCACTATCTGCATCGACCACTCCTCACTTTTCTAAGTCGTCTGATCTTCACCGGCATCTTTTGGCATTCCCGTTTGTTCTTCTGTAAAGAGGACTCACCCACGGTTCCAACGGTTCCAACGGAGACTGATTCGGAGTTCGGGAACGGTCGGGGCAGCCACGTCTTCCTTCTATTGATAATCCGTTGCAGACAATCCGAGAATTAGCAACCCTGTTCGTGCTCCGGCCCAGGTAGGCAGCAACCCCTGAAGAAATTGGAAAAATTCAGAGGCACTCCTGTTCCAGAGACGAAGAGATCCCCACTGGTCTCGCCCTCAGAAAAATTCCTGAGCAAGTTCTACAGCTACAACACCGGCTATCTATCCTTATCCGCAGACAGCAGGCAGATTCGGTGTCATCACTTATTCCTCACTCTTTGCTTTGATTTCCCCTCCCCGCTTGGCCGGCTGAAGGACCCTCCCTGCGTGGAGGTAGTATTGATTGTAATATCATTAACCCCTACCCCAAGGTCTCCCCTCCTGTGAGAGGTGCAGTGTTGTAATAGCTTAAACAGGTCAAGCTACCCCGACGCGGCGTGTGGGGAACCCACGCTTCCCCGCTCATCCTCGTCTCCGAGCGGGATCGGTTTCTTCAAACCGGTCGAGTGAGTGCTCCAAAACTTTGCTCTAATTCATGCTTGTTCTTTCAATATTACTTCATAAACTCCGCTGGTCGTGACGAGAGCCCGATCCTTAAGCTCATTTGCTATAAGTGATCATCGTGGGAAGAGAGTGGAACCCGTGCCCTTTGGCACTTCGTCGGACCCTTGATTTGGGCAGCCATACCCTTGGGGAATCAAACCTTGGCCTTGCTGGCCCTCTACCAGTAAGGGCCTAGCCCACACAACCTCCCCTTGGCATTGCCAAGTTACCCCGGGTCTTAGTGAGCATCGGGTGAGCGGTTGCTATTATCGGTCCATTTTGAATGCTTAATTGTGCTTGCTTATTGAGTCCTAGCACTTAAAGGAGTTCGTTTATGAGTCAGACCAGTTTCGACATGACCAACGTTTGATGGCATATTTGTTTAGTCTGTCTTTGGAGGGCCCAGCTCGGGATTGGTTCTTCTCTCTTCCACAAGAGCAAGTTGTAAATTTCCAGATTGTCCAAGAAAAATTCATTCAACAATATCAAGACCAGGCTGGGCCCAAGTATTCTATGGTGGATCTAGCTCATGAGAAGATGAAGCCCGGAGAGGATTACTCCACCTTTGCCGACCCCTAGTGTCGCCTTGCCGTGCAAGTCCCAGGGCATATTCCGGAGGGAGAGTAGATCAAAATGCTCATTTCCAATGCAACGCCCGAGTATCGGTACGTCTTAGCCCTTAATGAGTATACCTCCTAGCAACAACTCTATAGTCGAGCCCACTTCATCTGCCAACAACTCCAATGTCCCCTTGACCCTGAGTCTCCTTCACCTTCTATCACGGGAGTTATGCTTCAAGCCTGATTGCCAAGTGGAGTTGCCGAATCTCCATGTTCTGGGGCCAAGAGACAAAACTCCATGGTTTCATGATACTCATCATCCTGAGGAGTCAGTTCCTCAAGAATGTCCTAATGCTGCTAGCACCGGGAGTCTAGGGGGAACCGCCCCGATGAAGCTGCATGTTCATAACCGGGCCAGGCCGTCTGTCAGATGAGCTCGTTATTTGAGAAGATACTGCAAGATTAGAAGGCCAAAAGTCCGAGCCCGCGCCAGGGGGGTCCGTGTTCAAGAGATTTCGGCCAAAAAGCGGCGGCGGCGCAAGTTTAAGGGCCGCTTGTTGTGCACTCGAGGGTCCACTTCTCCTCCTTCTCCTTTCTTTCATTCATCGTTTCTTTTGTTCAGCTCCCACCCTTGGGTGGTGTACCTCCCTTCTGATCCTATTCTCTCCTCTTTTCCCAGGTTTGTGAACCGTCATTCTTCCTTTTCCCATCCGGAGCCTCCTGATTTTCCCCATTTTCGTTATTCTAAGCTCGGCCTATGTTATCTTATCATCCTGATCCTGGGACATCTTCCGATTCTTTCTCTTCCCCGGTATCTCCGGGTTCTACTTCTCATTCTCCTTCTCCGACCACGTCGGATGATTTTCCTTCTCCTTTCTCTATTCACTCTATCTCGCCCTTTCGTGGTCATTGCCCTTTTTCTTGCTATTTTCGAGTCTTTAGTCCACCTTGATCTCAGCTGAACTCTGTTTATTCTATTTTTGGTTCCTTGTTATTGGGGTATGTGCCTAAAATAGGGAGTTCTAGCCCTCGTCTCTCTTCCTTTTGATCCTTCTTCGTCCAATAAGATGTCCGCTGCTCCTCCGTGTAGAGGAATTTTCAAGCCCTGCTATCCTTTCCGTCTTGATCCTGTCAAGCAAGGAATACAAAGCTCGTGCTGCATAAAGCTCGATGGTCAAGATCACTTTAGGATGCTATTTTCACGTCATGGATTTTTAAGGTATCTTTATTTTGTGCAAGAATGTGCTTGCATTCCAATTATTTATTCCTAACATTCATGCACATGCTCATACTGCATTTTCTCTTCAACATTGTTGAGTGGCGTTAGGAAGTTTGCTTAGTTCAGTCAAAAAGAGTTCGCTTCTGTAGCATTCTTAGGCTGGTGATAGCTCCGTGCTGAGAGTGTCTAGTTTCCTTTCTCGATCGTCGAGGGTGACCTTGAGCATGGGTTTTTCACACACTTCATGGAGAGCTATAGCCGATCTCTTTGAGTCACACCGTTGCTACTTTTGCCATACTTTGGGTATGCAAAAATGTCTTTTTATTTTCTCTGCTCGGCCGAGTGCAGGGGCAAGAGATGGATGGATGAGATGACCAACCTAAGCGCTCTCTAATACGAGAGAGGTATCAAATATGGGCAGTCTTGACTCTCAAAAGTGAGCTTTCATGCTATATCTAGCCAATAAGGGCTACCAAAATGAGAAAATAATTCAATGTAAAATTATGATTGGAAGGCATGGCAAGAGTGGTAGTACAGTTCCTCGCGGGATGTCATGAGGCCGATCGCATGCGTGCCTGCTAAATATGGGTCTCAAAATCAAAGACACAAAGCCCCGACGCAACAGACTGTATCTTTGAAGGGTAGTGCCCTGGAAAGAATTCAAATCCTGATATCTCCCATCCTGCATTAAGCTTGTCTCCAATTTTTCTTCTGCTTCTCCCTCTTAGGTTGGGTTGAATCCCGGGTATGGCCTTAGTAGGGGCACCATTTTTTAGAGGCGGTTGGTTGTGACGAGCTACCCTTATATGCACCCCCTACTCAAGGGAAATATTTAATGAAAGGAGAAGGAACGACGGCTCCTAGCCAGTGGTTTGAGCCCATCTACGTGCTGCAGATTACTTTGTAAAAAGCCAAAAATCAAATATTTCCAAAATCCAAAAAATATATATATATATGTTGTCAAAAAAATCCAAAAAAATCAAATATTGTAAAATAAAAAAAAATCAGATATGTCAAAAAAATCCAAAAAAAATCAAATATTGTCAAAATTCCAAGAAAAATCAGATAGTCAAAACTCGCCCAAAAAAAATCAAAAATGTCAAAAATCCAAAAATATGTGTCTTTTGTTTTTATGTATCTTTGTTTTGAGAACGAATATGATTCGTTTGCTCAGTGTGCAGGTTGCAGGTGTTCAAGCTCTTCCTGGCTCCTTATCATTCGCTCTATCTCCTATTCACGTGCTTTTCAATATGTTCTCTTTTCTTCAATCTTGTCTCTCGATCTATTCTGAAGCTCATGTCCTTCTCACGCTTTGCTTAGCATTGCTCAGTTTTGATCATATCTTTGTGAGAGGGCTCTTTGCCTCACGATTGTGAACCCAGCGGTTCTGCTTCGTCTGGTCTTGGGCTTGATTGAAGAGTATATCTGTCGTGTCTTGTGTTATCTCATCCCTTGTAGTCATCCCACGTGTTCTTGTCCCAACCTCGTGTTGTCCTAACCATGTGTTGTCCCACCACGTGTTCTTATCCCAACCATGTGTTGTCCCACCACGTGTTATTGTCCCAACCGTGTGTTGTCCCACTGCATTGTTGTCTTGTCCCACTATGTTCGTCTTACATGCATGTTGTTGGTTCGTGTCTTGCATGTGTTGATGGTTCATCTTTTGTTATGTTATGTTGTGCTATCTTTCCTTCATTTGTTCGTTTCGTTATTGTTCATGCGTTCATTTGTTTGTCTCATTATGTTCATGCTTATTTATTCATGTTGTTGGCTATCTTATTTGAAAAATCCATAAAAATTAGAAATCAGAAAATTCCAAAAAAATGCCGTTTCACTTGGTAGGTAAGTCAGGTATGGCTCTTTATCCCACCTCATTGTTACATTACTATATGGTATCTACATTATTATAGCCTCTCAAGGATCGGCTGGTTGCCCGTGTGTTCTGGGATCTGATGTTCCCCTTTAACAAAAATGATGATGATCTAGGAACATACAGTTAATCATTGGATAAGCCGCTCGTTTGAGTCGGGTGGGAGACGATGGACTCTGTCTCGCACGCCATGGTTGCAAGAAGATTCTTGACCCCATCTTGGCTCGGTCTAGCAATAGTATCCTTGAGTACCTTCTATTTTATGCTTTCTTTGCATTCGTTTTGATGATTTCTTTATTTTAGCCCAGCATGCATCATGTCATTTTTTTAGCACTCACGTCTCGTAATCCGTTCAAGGTTTCTCATAAGCAATGGTTGATTGTGCTGCCTTTCTATTGGATAAGAGATCCCCATTCCATTCTGAATTTGAAAGATTTCTCTGATCTTCCCGCTTGGTCTGGTTGGCCAGCTTGATTCCTGTCTGGATTTTATCTCAGTTTTATCTTTCTTTTTTCAGCTTTTCAGTTGTGTTTCCTTCCGATCCCCTCATTGTCCGTGAATTGTGTCCCTAATGAGGCTGGTCGTGTTTCCTTTTCCTCCTTTAGCTAGGTTAGTTCTCCAGGCATGTCTCATCCGCGTCAATCATTCCTTGTGGTTAGTTCGGTGTTTTCGGGAGAATTCTTATCGCTTGTTGGTTGTGACGGGTGTCTTTTGCCTTGATGCCCGCTTTTTAGTTCTCTCCGCTTCATCTCTACTTCATCTCCATTTCCCGTCGCTATCGCTTTCGCTCCATCTTCTTTCCATTTCACTTCCGCGTCACTTTCTCTCATTCCCTTGCAAAGTGAACATAAAGGAGGGGCATCTATTGACACCCGTTTTTAGCCCGCAAGTTGCGTCATTTCTCTTATTCATCATTTTTGATATCCCGAACTATACATTATTTTGAAGCCTTTCTTGGATAGATTTCGAGCCCATTTCATTGTCTCATTCCCTTTGAGCCTTGGAGATTATGATTTTTTAGAGCCCTGGGGCTTATTTTATCGACTTCCGACCTTCCAAGTCGACTTAAGGCCCATTTAGGTCGATTTCGCTCAAGCATTCGGCCCCTTTCGCTGCGTAGTCTTGAAAATGGCCCTTTTTCATCCCGTTATGTTTCTATATTCATTAAGTGCCCTGCACCTAAGTTGTTCCATTTTTAAAGCCCTACATTTTCTTCTTCTAAGCTGTTGGCCAGTTCTCCACTAATTTCAAGTAATTCGCATTTTGTCGACGTGCTGCGCTCTTCACCTACGTCACGGCATTTTTCCTCTCTGTTCTTGCCCCATTTTCTCTCGCTTCTGATTGTCTTTTCATCTTATACTCTTCATGAAAGTTGTTCATTTTTTCAGTTATCTACAATTTCTTCTTCTACCACTTTCACTAGGTCTGCACCATTTTCAAGATATGCTCCGATTTTCAAAGTCGCGCGAGCTTGGCAGCCACCCCAAGATAGCGGTCAACTGTTCACCACTACCTAGAAGGTGGCGATCAACTATTGACCGCTACCTTGATGAGGCGATCAACAGTTGACTGCCATGAACATTAACCTTTTTTCATTTTTTTATTTTTAAAATGTCAAATGACAGTATTCTTGAGACCACTACTATCAAAAAATGATCTCCACACGATTGCTTCTTCAATTTTTGTGCTAGAAGCCTCCTGGTCGCCCCCAGTCGCCAGGCGGTCCATCCCATGACCTTTTGGGTCCCTTTGGCGGTCCTCCCTAGACCGTTTTCTTCATGAAGCGACCACGCAATATACCATTTTTTCACCAGAGAGTCTAGATGATCCTAAACTCCGATTTCTTCGCCGCTGGACTCTCTGGTCGATTTGTGCACGCCCGGGTCTCCTTGTCAGGACTCTATCTTCCCGAATATTCCACCAAATCAACTCTCATTTGTTTCTATCTCTTCTCCTTACTATTATCTCGAGTTTAAGCCATAGAACCCAAATTTTAGTGGAGTATATCCACGGGAATCGTGGACCCAAGTTCGGGGTTTACGCATTTTCGTGCAACAAATCCTTCCAAATTAGGCTCCGAGACCTTCTTGCGGTGCGAATATCTTCTAGATCCTTCCACCAAATAGAGTCTCGTTTATTCCTATCTCTTATCTTAACTATTATCTCGAGATTGATCCATTGATCTCGAGATTTGGTGGTCTCTATCATTGGAAATCGTGGGAGAAAGTTAGGGTTTTCAGTAACTTCTATAAAATCTGCCCATTTTGCAGTTCACCGAGGGGCCTCTTCTCGGACCTGGGACGAAGCCATGCCGGATCATCGTCTCACAACTTCGACCCCAAGCTATTGAGGAAAGTATTATCTTCACATCCATTCTATTTAGGTAACATTTCATCATCGTTTGCCCTCTCTTCTGCGCCCTCACTTTTTCCATTTCGTCACAGATTCTGGGTTTTCTGCACATCTTCTGAACTTGTGCGATGGGGCGCTCTTCGTCTATTCGGGGTGGAGCCGTGCTGCGTCGTCCACCCAACCCTTCGACCCCACTGCGAAGAGGGAAGTATCATCTTTGATTTCCATCTCTTTGGGCTCGTTTTCATCACTCTTATCCTTAGTTCTCATCTCCTATTTTTTCAAAATCATCATAAATCGCATTGTTTCTGCATACCTATATTTTTCACCATTTTGTACATCACTTTCCTCCTTATTCTCTCAATCATTTCTCATGATTTCAAATCCTATGCATGCTCAATACACCCACCTTTACTTTGCACCTGCTTGCAGGGGTTAAAAACCCTCCCCCGGTGCGTTCTCCCCCTTTCTTTCACGTTACTTTATCATTTCAGGACATATGCTACACTCATGTTTCTAATAGGTTTTCTCTTGTGTTTGTGACTTTGCTTTGTAGGAGATTGTTGATAGAACTTGAGGCCCTTGCTTTCTAGCCAGCTAGGAGGTGAGGAGGTGTCACCCACATCGGTTCCCGCATCCCTCTTCAAGCGTGATCACACCTTGTAGCGGCTTCCCTTTAGGCCGCGTCTTCTTCCATATTTTTCCAAGGTACGCAGTAGGTCGTTATTCATTATATCATCTATTTTCTATTGCTAGTACTTGGGTGGCGATCACGGTCACTTCTATATCTCCATCGCCCCTTTTCTTTGCTCATATTGATGCATGATCATGCATATGCCGATACACATTAGTTCGGGGGCGGGGTAGATTAATCTATCTACATTCTTATTTTTTTGGCGATCACAGTGGGATACCTAGTGTCCATCACGTTTTTAATGCTCTCCTGTAAGTTGTGTGAGTGTATGACCATGTTTAGGCAGTGTTTTCTTCATTTATTCACTGTTCTAGGCATTCTCGGGTCTGTTAGGGGGTAGCGGTCCTTCGAGGGGCCGCCTCACATTGGTAGCGACCTTCTCAAGGCCGCTAGATTAGTTGTGGTCTACCACTAGACCGCTACTTGGTTAGAAATGGTCTCCTGGAGACCTCTACTTGATTCTGGCAGGCCATACGCACTGCTCAAGGAGGCCTTATTCATTCGAGCATAATTTTACCTCCCGAGATCGGATTTGGCTGATTTTTATTCTATTGTACTTTCCTTTGTGATGTCTTTACATCCATATAAAATTTGCATCATTTGGATATCATTTACATATTTAAAACTTACCTCCATTTTTGCATTCTATGCATCTGGTCTGCAGGCAGATTCGGGACATATTCATAGGTCGATTTTCTTTGCTCATTTAAATTTCCTCCCAGGGTCTATTTGTGCTATTTTTTGGTTCCATTGCATAGTATTTTGTATTATCTTCGAATCCATATATCATTTGCATACATTGGACTCCATTTACATTGTTAAAACTTGCCTTCATTTTTGCATTTTATGCATAAAATCCACTTGTAGGTCCGCGGGCAAACACAAAGGTACGTTGTTCTTTTATGGTTTTTCTTATCTTTTAGTACCTAGTTGTCCCTTTTTCTGATCTTGCATTATTGTTATTCATATTATCTTGCATTTTTCATGCATTTGGTTATGCTTGCATAGTTTTATTATTGTCTTGATGTGCTAGAATTGCATGCATTCCGGTGCACATAGGATCATGCATATTTGCATATTGTAGTTGCATTCCCCCTTGGTAAGTGATCATCTCGCTCCCATTCTCCTTGGGCTCGACTAGGTGATCTTATATGAGACCTCCGTAAGTCCCCGTAAGCCGTGGATTCCTACACGGATGCCGAGCCGGTTGTACCTTTCCACCCCATAGATTTGCATTTGCATACATTGCGAGAGAGTTAGCCTTAGTCAACCCAAAGTTTGGACCTTATTCCCTATAGGATGCCTATCTTGAGAGAACTAATCTTAATTTAAAACATTTAAAAGGCTCATCATAACTTTTACAATAAAATATTACCCATCATATTAACTTGTTTTACTTGGGTGAAGTCCTTCATATTGTTTGTGTTGTTCGGGCATGTTCAAGCCCATTTGTGGTGTTTTCTGTTGCATCCCCCATCATCCACATAGATTTTGTTGTTAGGCCCATTTTGTGTGTCTATTGTCTAGTCTCATTGTCCTAGGTCTTTTTTTTCCATTGCATTATCGAGTTAGTCCCCCTCCTTGATCTTCGAGCCCTTACTTCCCTTATTATAGTCCCTTGATTTTCCTTGTATTAAGTCTCCATTTGCCCTCATGGAGCATCACCCTAATCCCCTGTACCCTCCTTCTTCATCTTCTTATTCCCGCATGGATTCCTCTTCCCACGCGGGCCCATCTCCTCGTGGTCCCTCTGATCCGTTTGAGGAACATGCCAATCTCATGACCCATTTCTCAGGCCTCGTTTGTCAAATGGACCCAACCCAGGCCCAAAAACTCATTGCTAATCATTTTAATGGGCCTCATTCCTGTAATGGGCCATCTTCATTGAGTGGCCCATCTTCCTTCAATGGGTCCCATTCTCTTAGTTGGCCCCGTTCCCTTCATGGTCCTTCTATTCCTAATGGCCCCCCATCCTTTAATTGGCTGCCCTCTTCCTCCAATGGGCCCTCTTCTACTCTTAATGGACCCCCTTCCTTTAACGGGCCTTCTTATTCTCTTACTGGGCCTACTCTTTTTAATGGGCCCACTTCCCCTACCAATGTTGCTATTGGCCCAATGGGTCCTTACGCTTATGTTCATGATCCTTCTAAGTCCATGCATCCTTCTACTTCCGGAATGGGCCTTCCTCATTCTTCTCAGTCCGGATCTTCTTATCCGGCCCAATATCATCATCCTGGTTCATAATCACAATCTCTTACTCAAGTTGGCCCATACTCTTCTCGATCTCTCCCTACCCCGGAGATGATTGCTCAAGCCCAACGTCAGCTTGATGAGCTTCAACGTCTGATCGATCCCAGATCCGCCTTGAGTGTCCCGCTCGCATTTCAAAATCTCCGGCTTTCCCCATCCTCTCAAATTCTCACATATCACCGTTATGGTGGAGTCGGTGACCCATATGTGCACTTAAAGGAGTTCGTTTATGAGTCGACCCAGTTTCGACATGACCAACATTTGATGGCATATTTGTTCGGTCTATCTTTGGAGTGCCCGGCTCGGGATAGGTTCTTCTCTCTTCCGCAAGAGCAAGTTGCAAATTTATAGATTTTCCAAGAAAAATTCATTCAACAATATCAGAACCAGGCTGGGCCCAAGTATTCTATGGTGGATCTGGCTCATTAGAAGATGAAGCCCGAAGAGGATTTCTCCACCTTTGTCGACCACTGGTGTTGCCTCGCCGCGCAAGTCCTGGGGCATATTCCAGAGGGAGAGCAGATCAAAATGCTCATTTCTAACGCAACGCACGAGTATCGGTTCGTCTTAGCCCTTAATAAGATTACCTCCTGGCAACAACTCTATAGTCGACCCAGCTTCATCCGCCAACAACTCCAAGGTCCCCTTGACCCTGAGTCTCCTTCACCTTCTACACCCACATACGCCTCTTATATGTCATCTCCCATGAGTCAGCCCTCCACGAGTCAGCCCTCCACCATATATCCCTCTATGAGTCAGCCTTTTGCTCCTACATACCCGTACACCCCCTCATATCAATCTTCCATGGATCCATCTTTTGCCTCCTTGCCTCCCCGTGTGTCTCCGCCTGCGTCTCCACCTCCACCCCCAGTCAAGGGAACACCACATTCCGAGCAGGTGGATGCCATCTATATACCTCCACACTCCACTCATCTTGCACCTTCACCGAGTCCCTCCACTAGTTGCCATGCGCCATTGCCTACGCAAACCCCACAACCATCTTCATTACCTTCCCATATCCCTCGGCATCCACCTTGCCCGAAGCGGGCTCCTTGTCCTCCCTTGCCGGAGTGTTTCACTGATATTTTTCGCGCTTTGATTGCCACTCACGCATTGCAGCTCCCTCCAGTTGTGCCATGTCGACCCGCGGTCGAGAATATGCATCAGTATTATGATTATCATCGCCAGCAGGGGCATTTGGTTGAGGGTTGACCCGAGTATCGAGAGTATGTTTATGGCTTGGAAGCCGGGAAGAGGACCGATTGGTCCGCGATTCACAATGTCGTTCTTTATCGCTGTAGCAAGCAGCAGTAGCAAGCGCCGCCCCGGTAGCCATCTCCACTACAAGACCACGGGCACCGCTGCGGTTCTTTATCTGGCATTGCACCCGCTCTGTCACCTACTCCATCACCTGTTCCCTCACCCATTCCTTTGCCTACCTCGTTGCCTACCTCATCACCATCTTCATCTCCACCTACCCCATCACCTTCACCATCTCCTACTCCATCTCCACAACCTCTACCAACCGAAGCCTCTGCTCAGGCTAGTGCCGCCCTTTCCTCCATTTCCATTACTACCACTTCCACTCATAACGCCGCCCGGCGGGTCATGCCGATACGCCGACGGTGGGCGCCGCGACCCTCCTCTTCATCGTCTCCACCTCCATTACCATTGCCTAACCCTCCCTCACTGTCACCACTTCCTCTCTCCAAATTGCCTACATCATCTCCATCCCCATCACCATCTCTATTGCCTAACCATTCACTACCTCCGTTGCCTTCACTACCTCCATCACCATCTCCGTCATCTTCACCGCCTTCTCCACCTCCATCATCACTGCCTGAACCTGAGCAAGCTTCACCACTATCCCTACCTACACCTCCACTTACATCCAAACCTTTCACCTCCACTTTTCCTCTTCCACCTACACCTTTGCCCACACCCATGCATGTCATTGCCACTATTCCTCTGCCACTTTCTACCCCACCTTCCAAGCCATCTACCTCCAGTCCACCTTTTTCCACCCCACAGAGCGGGTGTGCTCTACCTTTGGTGCCCCTCAGGTCTGGTCCCCAGGGAGACAATGAGTCAAGTCAGGATGATTCAGTGCCGGTTGTGCATTTCAAGCTTCAGGATTGTATCTGCCGGATGCCGATCCGCGTTCTGATCCCTGGCTATTTTGGGGATGATCAGCCTGCACTTCCCACAACGGTTTCCAAGAGGAGCTCTCTCACATTAGCGCCAGTTTCTTCACAAGCAAGGCAGGCGGCAATGTCATTGCTCGTCGGAGGTTTGATTATCGATGCTGTTACCACATCTCACTCCATTGCTGTTCAGTTCACCTGCCAAGAGTGGTTCTCTACTTGCTTCGTGCTAACACATACGGCCGCCAAGAGTCTGATGGATTCCCTATTCAAACGGCAATTGGCCATATTTTCAAAGTTCTATAAGGACATCTTGCACATCTTATGCAATCTCCCTCGGTTTATCAGTAAGCCAACCGCGTCAACGCCACGCATTACTCTCCCTCAGATTCATCCTTCTCTTCTATCAAGGGAGTTATGCTTCAAGCCTGATTGCCAAGTGGAGTTGCCGAATCTCCATGTTCTGGGGCCAAGAGACAAAACTCCATGGTTTCATGATACTCATCATCTTGAGGAGTCAGTTCCTCAAGAATGTCCTAATGTTGCTAGCACCAGGAGTCTAGGGGCAACCGCCCCGATGAAGCTACATGTGTTGAAGAGATTTCGGCCAAAAAGAGGCGGCGACTCAAGTTTAAGGGCCACTTGTTGTGCACTCGAGGGTCCACTTCTCCTCCTCCTTTCTTTCATTCATCATTTCTTTTGCTCACCTCCCACCCCTTGGTTGTAATGCCCGAGAACTTTCTAAGGATTTTTTGGGATTAAAAATATACCTATATTAATTATTAAGCATTTAATGGGCTATTAATAGAATTATAAAGAATTAAATCTAATTATTTAGGCCCTACACAAAATTTGAGAGGATTAGGCCCATATAATAAACTCAATAAGCCCAAAAGAATTTTTTGGACCTTAGCCCATATTATAGAACCTTAAAATGGGTGTAATCACGGAATTAGGGGTGTTAATTACTCTTTAGTAAATAAATAAATGGATAATGACAAGGATAATATCAAAAGAGTTTGAACTATCTTTAAAATCGGCGCTCAACAGGGAAAACGGTCTATCGCGAGACCGCATAGCGTTGGTAAACGGTCTAGAGCTAGACCGCTAAGGCACTGTAGTTCCGTGAGTATGAGAAAACATGAAAAGATTATATTTTTAACATCCAAGTCACCTAGGATCGACTCTATTTACTAGTTAGATAAGTCTAGAAGGTTAGTAGATCGAATTGAAAGTCTAATTTGGACTCTAAGTTCGTTCTAATCCTCAAACCCTAGCTAAACCTATAAATAGATCCCAGATTTTATGTGTACAACCCTTACTTTTGGCACGCGTGGAACTAAGGTAATGAGGATGAATTAGAGGTATGTTTCTTCTAGGAATTTGTTTATTATAGTTAGAACTAACTACCCTCCGAATTTCATTCTAGGGGATCAAGTATACAAGGAGTTAGAAGCTTCCAAAGTTACTGATCCTACACTAATAACTCAGGAATCAGTGCGGCCGACCCAAGAAGATCAGGGAAATAGAAGCCCTAAATGTGGTAATTAGATAAAGGTAATTTAGAACAATTTGTCCCTGGTAGTACCCTCTTCTTACCCTCAAAATTTCAAGTCTTTAGGTCAAGGGAATCAAAAGATACAAGGGCGTGAAGTTTCTGATGTAGTTCAAGACGAGCAGAGAACTAGAGTTGACTTGCAGCCTTAAATTCAAAGTTTAAAGCCTAAAACCAAGATAGGTTATCTAATGAATGGCTCAAACTTGAAGTCAGGAATTAAAGCCCTCTGATTTCATTCGATTTCATGCATTGTATCTTGAGAATTTAATATTTTCATTAAGACTATACATCTAGTTTAGTCTTCATGCATGAACTAGCCTTAATGAAGTAAAAGGAGAATTTTCTTGTTAATTATGTGAACCTATGCATATTGTTGGCCTATCCTTGTTCTATCATGCTATAAAATTTTGTATATGTTGATTTTCAGGCATGATATGTCTTAGCTTAGCATTTTATTTTATTATCATTTGCACTCGGATTAATACAGGAGGAAATGGTCTTCCTGTAGACCGCCATGAAATCTAGCGGTCGTACGATAGACCGCTAGCCACCGTGAAACGGTCGCCCACTAGACCGTTTGCTGTTCTGATTTCTGTAATATTGTTAATCCAAAAACATATTACAGATTAGCTTTAATCGATATATGATAAGCCTAGTTAACTAAGTTTTATTCCTGGTTTTAACATTGGTTTCATAGACTTAGTTATATTTACTGTTCATCGTAATAGATTCCATGCTTCTATGTACATTTGGTATTATTTTAACTTATGTTAATTTGTGACCAAAATTCTATATTCTTGAAATAAATACATGTTTCAAATGTTAGAGAATTCATGATTTAACTTGATCACTATTTTACACGATTCTCTCTCTCTTCTAAGAGTCATTTTCTTAAGTACATGGCACATATTCCGGTATGTTATCATTTGTTACACTTTTACACATTAAGTACCCAATCTTGGACATGATGACCTCTCCTTTGGATATTCCTTCCAACGGACTAGGAAATCTTGTTTCAAGACCTCCGTAAGACTCCGTGAGCCTAGAATTCCCTCTAGGACGTCGAGCTGGTTGTACCATTAAAATCCATTGTCTAGAAAGCACTTTTACCAGTGTTTTATGCATTCTATAACTTAGCGACCTTCTGATTGACTGCCAGAGTCTGCTAGCGGCCCTACACTTGACCGCTAACGGATCATAAACAGTTCTCCATTTGACCGCAAAGCTTCATGGAGAGGGGAAAAATAACCGCCCGGACGGAGAGGCCAAACGAGGTCTGATTTGACCCAACGAGGCCCAGCACCTTAAAGTGACAGCCCCATGGCCCACTTAATAAAGCCTAATAACTCACTCGATTCAAGCACTTCCTAGGTGGCCTCCGGGTTGGGAAGTCCGAGCATCAGTTCGATCGAGAGAGCTCCTTCGAAGCCTCGTATTCTTTGCCCAAACCATGCACTCATCGCTCAGGAGACCTCTCTTGGGCCAGTGCCTCTTGCTCGGGCCAACTGATGGAAGCTTATCTGTACGGCCGTTACGAGTCCCTTAATAGCGGGGAGCTCAAAGGGATTGGGGAGATCAAGAGTCCGCATGCTAAAAAAAGTCCGCAAGAGGACGTAACCCCCCCTGAAACTCCTCAACTTACAGGGATCATTCACTCAACGAGCCGCTATTTAAACTGGAAGAACCCTACTGTGGAGAGGTAAGCCAAAAATTCTGAGCAGGAACCACTTCACCTTTTGGTGGAGAGAGATCTCGCGCCCTCATCTTCCTCCTAACTCCTCCCTGCACACCAGTGCTCTACTACGTTTGCTGACTTAAGCATCGGAGGGTCTTCCCCGGGGATTCATCACAGGGCACCTCTGACTCGTTTCCCTTCTTGCAATTCATACTTCAAGGATACGTGGTCATCTTCCTCCCCATTCAGAAGTAGCGCGAGATCGCCCCTCTTCATCTGGCGCCGTTTGTGGGAAACGAACAAAGAGCCATCATGGTGCGAAGAAGTTCTGGCAGGAGGACTGCAGGCGACAAGAGAAAGGCCCTAGCGACGGAAGAAGGCTCACCTTCCCTCCCCACGGAGAATTCCCCATCAGGCAACCACGCCAATGAAATACCTTCATCGGTGGCGGGGGAACAGCTTCCCGGCGGGAGTATTAACGCCCTCCAAACCCTCAACGTAAAACTGGATGTCCTCGTGGATCTCATAAGGGCCCACGCGGCTAGGGAGAAGAAGTAGTATCTCCCCTGAAAGAGCCCCCCCCCCCCCCCCCCCCCCCGCGGAGATGCCTCCCAGGAAACTGTCGGAGGCCGTTTTACCCTCCGGGGGCGGTGGCTCATCCGCAACCAGTCGGGAGGACCATCGCATGCCCCTCCCCCGGAGCAGGAAGCCTCCTCCACCCCGAGGAGGGATAAGTCCAGAGCACACCGACTGTTCCCGGAGATCAAGGCCCCTGAGGAGCACCAGGACAGCATGCAAGTGTGTCCCCCCAGCCCCTCGGGCCAACGACAACCGGAGCTGTCCCTCCGGCTGCGAGACTTTGAGAGGCGTTTCGCAGGGCAAGAGCTCGCCCTCTGCTCCATACAAAAGACCTCTCCTATGGAGGATGAGGAGCGATCCCCATTCTCTGATTATATTTTGAAGGCTGAGATTTCACCCAGGAACTCACTCCCGACCTTCAAGTCGTATGACGGCCAGGGAGACCCGGCCGATCACTACGACAGCTTCGACACCCTGATGACCTTACATGGGGCGTATGACGTAATCAAGTGCCGAGCGTTCGTGACCACTCTGGTTCAGGCCGCTCAGGCCTAGTTCAGGGCCCTCGCCCCCGACAGCATCCACAACTTCACGCAATTCGGGTAAGTGTTCAAGGAAAGCTTCACCGGCAGCGGTCCAACCTTGTCGGTAGCGGGATTACTGGCCCTCAAGCAGGAACATGGGGAGAAATTACGGGCTTATATCAACCGATTCAAATCGGAAGCCCTACGCATCCCCCGCTTAGATGTTGCCTCGGCCATCACCTCATTGACCGAGGGTACCCGCGATGAGAACCTATGGCGCGAGCTAGTGCTTCATCCTCCTACCTCCCTCGCCGAGCTAGTGACCCTGGCCCTGCGCCATGCGGAGTGCGAGGAAGTCCTCAGCGCCTGTTGAGGCACGATAGGCTCGAGTCGGGAGGGGGACAAGAAGCGACCATCCTAGCAAAGGACGGGCCAAGGGAAAAGGTGGAACTAGGACGGGGACCGCAAAGAGCCATCCTGGAAGTATGAGCGGTATACCCCTCTTACCGCTCCCGTCCACGAAATCTACAAAGACATCAAAGGCTCGGGTCTCCTCCACTAGACCGAGCCTATGAAGGCCAAGCAACGCAATCGACGCAAGCATTGCCTATTCCACAGCGATCATGGGGATCACACCAGCGATTGCCATCAACTTCAAGATGAGATCGAGCACCTCGTCCGCCAGGGACACCTATCTCGATATGTGTCCGGGCAGAAGGAAGACCGAGGAGCCCCCGAGGAAATCGACAATGCCCCTCAGGGAGTCCACATCAACGTCGTCGCTCGCAGCACGGCATCATGAGGAGACATCAACCGAGGAAGAAAGTGTCATGCCGAGCAGGCGAGCCAAGCCTCTGTCGAGGCCCCTAAGGCCCCGCAGGCGAGCAAACCGCAGGCCCTGGTATTCTCCGTCCAGGACCTGGAAGGGTTAACCACCCTGCATGACGACGCTCTCGTTGTATCGGCTACAATAAACCATTGTAACGTAGATAGGATCTTAGTTGACAATGGTATTGCCCCTGATGCATTATCCAATGAATGTTTCCTCAAGATGGGAGAGAATCCATCTAAACTCCACCCGATCGGAACCCCCCTCTGTGGGTTCAACGGCCAGGCAACTTATCCCGAGGGAGCCCTGAGCCTGCCAGTTAATATCGGCACCCCGCCCAAAACCGTTACGGTTATGGTAGACTTCATTGTGATTAGAGGGATGACGACATATAACACCATCTTCGGTCGAGGTATCCTCAGCCGAATGAAAGCGGTGCCCTCTACCTTTCAACAAAAAATGAAGTTCCCTACCAAGCATGGCGTGTGGGAGGTCCGAGGTAACCAGGCATTGGCTAGACAGTGCTATATAATCTCAGTTGAAGCCACGAGACTAGAAGGGGAAAACAAAGGAGTAAAGGGAGCCGAAGAGGGACCAGCAACATCTGAGCCTGGCGGCGAGTTGCTAACGGTGTTCCTCAAGGTCGACCCGACTCTAGGAGTCAAGATTGGAGCCGATCTACCACTTGAGGAACATGAAAAATATAAAGATTTCTTTGCCCAGTACATCCAAGTCTTTGCTTGGTTGGACGAGCACCTTCCCGGGATCTCGGGAGACATGGTGACGCACAAGCTCAACCTCGACCCAATGGTGAAACCTGTCCAGCAACGCAGAAGAAAGCACGCCCCAGAGAAGCAATCGGTTATCAAAGAGCAAGTCATCAAGGGGCAGAAGACTGGCCAGTTTGGCCCGGTCCTGTACCCTACGTGGCTCGCCAACGTCGTCCTGGTATCGAAGGCTTCGGGGAAGTGGCGAATGTGCTTAGACTTCACCGACCTCAACAAGGCTACCCCGAAGGATTGCTACCCGCTACCGAGCATCGATCAACTGGTCGACTCAATCTCTGGCAACGAGTTGCTCAGCTTCATGGACACCTACTCTGGATACCATCAGATCAGGATGGACCTAGAGGATATTGAGAAGACCGCCTTCATCACTGACTTCGGCGTACACTGCTACACCTGAATGCCGTTCGGGTTGAAGAACGCTGGAGTGACATATCAGAGACTGATCAACCACATCTTCGAGGAACAGCTTGGTCGGAACGTCGAGGCCTACATTGATGACATGCTCGTCAAAACACCGAAGGCCGAAGACCACCATGCCGACTTAGTTGAGACCTTCGACACCCTCCTGAGGTGCAACATGAAGCTCAACCCTGCTAAATGCGCCTTTGGAGTCAGATCCGAGAAGTTCCTAGGCTTCCTGGTAACTCAGCATGGGATCGAGGCCAACCCCGACAAGGTTTAGGCCATCCTGAACATGCAGTCACCCACCTACATCAAGGACGTTCAACGCCTTACGGGGTGCATTTCTGCGCTCAACCGCTTCCTGTCCTGGGCGGTCGAACGATGCCTACCCTTCTTCAAATTGTTGAGGGGACCCAAAATGGCATCTTTTACATTCACCTGGGATGAGGAATGTCAGAAGGCATTCTCCGAACTCAAGGAATTCTTGGCCTCACCCCCGGTGCTGTCCAAGCCAGTCTCGGGCGAAGCTCTACACCTATACCTCTCGGCGACCCCTTCCACAGTAAGCTCGGTCCCAGTCAGGAACGACGCGGGGGTCGAGAGACCGGTTTACTATACTATCAAGGTGCTTAATGAGGCTGAAAGAAGGTACCCCGCAACCGAGAAACTCGTGCTAGCATTGGTTACCTCAGCCAAGCGCCTCCGACCCTACTTTCAAGGGCACTCCATCATCGTATTGATCGGCGAACCTGTGAAGAAGATTCTCTTTCACCCTGAAGCTTCGGGACGCCTCGTCAAATGGGCCATCATGCTCGGGGCCTACGATATCTCGTATCACCCCCGCTCGGCCATGAAGGGATAGGCCCTCGTGGACTTCATCACCGAAAGCACCATCCCGATTGAGGAGGTACCTCCACCTGCGCCCGAGCCCACTTGGGACCTGTTCGTCGACAGCTCCTCCAGCTCAGCCAGGGGCGACACTGGTGTCCTTCTCAAGTCCCCCGAAGGAGCGGAGCTGCGGTACGCCTTGAAATTCAATTTTCTGGCATCCAACAACGCCTCTGAGTACGAAGCCCTTGTCTCAGGGGCCAAGATAGCTCGACGACTGGGAGCCGAGCGAGTCAGGATCCACACCGACTCCCAACTGGTCGCTAGCCAGGTTAACGGTGATTACGAAGCTCGGGAAGGACAAATGATCAAGTACCTCCAGGCGGTCAAGAGGATGGCCCGACTCTTCGAGAGCTTTGAGGTAGTCTGGATAGCCCGGGAGGAAAACACCCGAGCGGACGCCCTCTCTCGCCTGGCCTCCTCCCTCAACCACGAAGGTACTCGGTCGGTCTTCCTCGAAGAACTCGATCGATCGAGCATCGAATCCGAGCTTATGACCGTTGACCCGACACCCCCGAGCGACTGGCGGACCCCCTACATATCCTAGCTTCGAGATTCTCAAGAGCCCCCTGACCCTCGAGAGGCTCAGAAACTTAAGTACCAAGCTCGGCGTTTCATCATGCTGGACGATGCCTTGTACCACAGATCATTCTCCGGTCCCCTCCTCAAGTGCATCAGCGTCAACGAAGCCAGCCGAGCGATTCAGGAAGTACACGAAGGCATCTACGGCGCGCACCAAGGAGGAAGATCGCTTGCCAGGATCTTGCATCGGCAGGGTTACTGGTGGCCCACTCTCCAGCGCGACTGCACGACCTATGTATAGAAGTGCGACCAATGTCAGTGCTTTGACCATCTGATCCACCAGCCCGCCGTGGAGCTCATCATCCTTGCCGAGCCATACCTCTTCACTCGGTGGGGAATCGATATTCTCGGGCCATTCCCCACGGCTGAGGCTCAGAAGAAGTACGTCATCGTCACCATCGACTACTTCACCAAATGGATCGAAGCCGAGGCCACCACCAATATCACCGAATCAGTCGTATGGAGTTTCGTTTGGAAGTCGATCACTTGTCGTTACGGTGTCCCCCGAATGATCATGAGCGATAATGGTCGGCAATTTGATTCTCATTACTTCAGAGACATATGTGCTGACCTAAACATTCACAACCACTTCACTTTGGTAGCCCACCCTTATGCCAACAGACTGGTTGAGAATGCCAACAAAACTATCTTGAAAGGCATCAAAACCAGGCTCGACAAGGCCAAGGGAAGCTGGCAAGAGGAATTACCGAGCGTACTATGGTCGCACCGAACTACTCCGAGAACGGATATAGGTGAAACACCTTTCCACCTAGTGTATGGCACGGAAGCGGTGATTCCATTGGAGGTCGACAATCCTTCTCTCCGAGTCGTCCACTTCAAATCCGAGGTAAACGAGCAGAAACTGCTGGAAAACCTCGACTTAGTGGACGAGACATGAGAGATTGCACATATCCGCGCAATGGAATACCAACGACGCATCACTCGATACTACAACTCCAGAGTCCGAGACAGACATTTCTAACTAGGGGACTTCATCCTGAGAAAGGCCAAAGCCTCTCGACCATTGGAGGCGGCGGGGAAGCTAGCCCCTACCTGGGAAGGCCCCAACCGAGTGGTCGAGACGCTCGGGAAAGGGGCGTATCCACTGTCCACCATGGAAGGAACACCCGTCCCTCGGACATGGAACGCAACAACACTTCGCAAATTCTACTTTTGAACATCTGGCAAGCATACACATGTAAGCAAAGTAGAATAAACATCATTCTTTTCTTTTGATTAAACTTTGGTGTACATCAAATAGGCCGCAGCCAATACAACATTCAGTTTAGCAAAAAATTACATCCACTGGTACTATGACACGAGCAGAACACTCGGCCAACTCGGTAAGCACTCCTACGTCCAGCCACTGATCTGCCTAGTGCAGAAACTGGCTCGGATAAAGGATAGTCGGCCCCGTTGGTTTGAGAAGCTCAGAGAAAAGGTGCCAGAGGGATTGGAAGGACAACAACAAAAAGAGAGAGAGAGAGAGAGAGAGATGGTTAGTCGACCCAAGACAAATGAAGAGGAAGATTGAGAGAGCTCCCCTTCTAGGCAACGGGATTGACAGAAAGGAGGGAGCTTAAAGAGCTTCCCCTCCCCTCAGGATAGCGTCGATGGGTCAGGGAAAGGAAGGTGACATGCTCCAGCATGTCGAACCCTCTCCCAAACTGACCCCCGACTGTCAAACCCTCTTCCAAACTAGAATAGCAGGAGCTTCCCTCTTACTGCCGTCCGCCTCATCATCTTCTGAAGCACTTTCCATGCTCCGCCGAGATCGACAGCATAACGCTTCACGGAAAGGGAAGGAGGAGAAACCGTCAGGGATGGCCTTAAGCGATGAAAGGTAGAGGAGACGCCCCTCGGACCTTTTATAGGCCGAAGGGGGAGCTGATCGCCTTAAATGACTCTCTTCTTAAAAAGCATGCTAAAGGAGCCTTCCCCGAGACAGTTACCTATTTCCCAACATCCCACCCAGCGGGACGCGCGAAGCGGCAAGTCATTTAGGGCGGCATGGAAAAGCAAAAAGGTGCCAACACCATGTCAATTATTTGACAGATCAGCACGCGTGATATATGTTGGGAAAATCGGCACCTTCCCCAACGACTACGGATACGATAGTCAAATAACACCAAAAGTGGTAAGAAACAGTCAATTCAGCACTTAATATTTCCGCTATTATACTTTCCAAAAAATATTTTCTCGCAACTACACAAGGGAAAAGAAAAAGAAAGAAAGAGCTTGTACATCAGGCCTCGGGCCCATCTCGAGGCTCAATAGATAAGGGCCCCTCAACACCAGACGATCTGCCCCCGATACTCTCGACGACGGATGATCCAAGCACTAACCCCACCTGCGTGGGAACTGTCTCAGTCGTGTGCCCTCCCGAGGCTGCTGGAGTTGGCGATCGCTCGGGTGAGGTCGTCGAGGCCGCCCGACCCTCCTCTTCGCTCGACGTATAGTGGGAAGAGTCGGTGGAACCCCAGTATGAGTCATAGCGTTGCCCGGAAGGAAAAATGAGCCCAGTCGCTTGGGCCTCAGCCTCTATGCTGGCCCGATTGAAGCCCTGGGAGAACCCCTTCCGAAGGCCCCGTTGGTAGCCCGACTCATAATAGGGGAAGGCAGTCTGCTGAAGAGCCACGTGGTAAGCCTATGAGCATTTATGTTGCTCGAGCGCTTCCTCTCAAGCTCGGCTATCCTCTGTTCTGACTCAGACAGTCTCCTCTCGGCCTCAGTCTGTGCATCCTTGGCCCCCCGGACTCGATCCTCGAGCCCCTCTCGCTCGGCCTTCCATTGCTCGCCGCGCTCGACCTGAATCCTGGGCTCCGCCTCCAGGAGCTCATTCTTCCGATCGACCATACGACGGGCTTGGGCCAGCTGCCTTGCCAACGACCGAGCCTCCGCCTGGCTTGACTGCACCAGTGCCCGGAGCGGGGCCACCTCCCGACGAAGGTCCCCAAGATCGATGGTCAAATGCTCGACCTTCCGATCAAGCGCACCACGGGCCCATGAAAGAGTATCCCGCTCTGACTCCACCCGAGCGTACGCATCCACTACCTCAGCTCCAAGCTGGGCCAAGACCAGGCCACCTTCCATAAGTTCCTCGAAAAGCATGGAGGGGGGACCATTCAGGAGTTTCTCTCGCACGGCTCCTAAAGCTATGGAATGGCACCTCCGGTACAGAGAGGCCCGGACCCTGAAGGCACTGGTCGAGGGAGGGGAAATCCTCTCTAGAGCGATAGGGATTGGGGCATCTCCCCCGTGCAATCTCACCTCGGGGGCCCCACCGGTCAGATTGGGCTGGGTTGCCTCACCGCGTACCTCCCCGGCCTCGGTCGACTACGATCGAGTCGCTTCATCCTGTGACCCTCCAGCCTCGACTAGCTCGGATCGGACCCCTCTGTCTGGCGCCCCCTCTGTTTCACTCGGCGCCTCGACGTCGGCCATGGCCCCTCCGTCATCCGCTCCCTCTAGCTTCGTGGAGCGAGAAGGCGACAGAAGAGCCTCATCGGCCGGGTGGGCGACCTCCACCTTCCTCACCCATTTCTTCTCAGCAGACAAGGCCTGTAAGGAAGACCTCAGCAACTTTGCCACAGGATCCTTGCGCTAGACCCCCCGGCGTTCGGAAGCATCGTCCCGAGCGACCCGCTTGCCCTTATCTCGGGACCGGGAGGAACCCTCCGAAGCTTGAAGATCACTCGGATCTGGCGTATCATCCACGTCAATGACCTCTAACTCGGCTGGCGGTGCCTCATCCTCAGCCACTCGCCTCAAGTCTGAACGAAGGAGAGTGAATTATGAGAAGGAAGGCACTCACCTGATAAGAAGAGAACGAGCCCCCGAGACCCTTACCTGTCGGCAGCAGTGCTCGAGAAAGGTACTCCTCGATGTTGGATGAGGTCACCAACTCACCAGTCGCCTGGCGATTCTGCTGAAGGATAGCAGCATCCCTCTCCACCTCTAGGGAGACCTCTGTTTGCTTCGGAGGGATATTCAGGTGAAAGTTGGGCACCGTCGAAAAATCCCTAACTACACCAACCGCGGACGCACCCACCCAGAAATATTGAGTCTTCCATCCCTAATGAGAAGAATCCTTCATGGAAGGGGACACATAGCTACTTTTTCACTTTTCCTGGATGAAGAAGAAGCCCTTCCCTGCATGAAGGTTCTCCTTCAGCTCGAAAAAATAATGGAAGAGGTCCAGCGAGGTATTCACCCCACTCTGGCCACAGAGGAAAATGAAGGAGAAGATAAGGGTATAAGAGTTGGAGACTAACTGAATAGGAGCCAGCCGGTAAAACCGAAGCAAATCGACGACAAAGGAATGGAGGGGTAGGCGGAAGCCTCTCTTCCAGGCTAAGAGAAAAGAGCAGAAGAGGCCAGAACGAGTGGCCAGACTGGACTCGTGAGGTTCAGGTGCCAAAACCTAGAACCGATAAGGCAACCCATACTGCTTCTCCAGTCGCTTCACATCAGCCTCACCCAGCTCACTGCGGATAGGCTCCGACAGTACCTTAAAAGCCCTTGGGGCCTGTCCTTCACCTCACCCCTCGGCCTCAAGACTCTGGTCCGCCATGGAATAGATAGAAGAACTGGAAGAAGAAGGGGAAAGCTCTAGACCAGAGGACTCTAGAGGAGAAGGAAGCTGACGGATCGCCGCCGCGGTAATCTCTTCCAGCACCGCGAAAGCCACTGCGATTCTCCGCTCCTCCGAACTGATCACATGGCGCATGAGCCCCCCTCAAAATATAAATGCAATAGATGGCAAAACCCTAAACCCTGAGATAAATGGACGCAAACAACGCGCAATGCTTATAACCCTTAGCTGGAAGCGGTGCGACATTCTGATCTTCCGTAGAGGGGCCTTCTTGCAATAATTTTCAAAATTATCATCATGACGGGTGTATTCTCAGGGCAAGCCGCATCATGTGGCCCCTACCAGAGAGAGATCTCTACCCAACCAGAGCCACAAAAAGTCTAGCCCAAATGCTACTCATCCGTGCCTAATTTTGGCTCGGGAGTAGGAGGGGGACAAGTGGAGAGGGAAAAAATAATCGCCCGGACGGAGAGGCCAAACGAGGTTCGATTTGACCCAATGAGGCCTAGCTCCTTAAAGTGATAGCCCCAGGGCCCACTTAATACAGCCTAATAACTCACTCGGATCAAGCACTTCCTAGGCGGCCTCCGAGTTGGGATGTCCGAGCATTAATTCGATCGGGAGAGCTCCTTCGAAGCCTCGTATTCTTTGCCCAAACCACGCACTCATCGCTCAGGAGCCCTCTCCTGGGCCAGTGCCTCTTGCTCGGGCCAACTGATGGAAGCTTATCTGTACAGCCGTTACGAGTCCCTTAATAGCGGGGAGCTCAACGGGATAGGGGAGATCAAGAGTCTGCATGCTATAAAAAGTCTGCATGAGGACGTAACCCCCCCTGAAACTCCTCAGCTTACAGGGATCATTCACTCAATGAGCCGCTATTTAAATTGGAAGAACCCTACTGTGGAGAGGTAAGCCAAAAACCCAGAGCAGAAACCACTTCACCTTTTGGTGGAGAGAGCTCTCGCGCCCTCATCTTCCTCCTAACTCCTCCCTGCGCACTAGTGCTCTACTACGTTTGTTGACTTAAGCATCGGAGGGTCTTCCCTGAGGATTCATCTCTAGGCACCTCTGACTCGTTTCCCTTCTCTAGGCACCTCTGACCATAGCGGAGTATGAACTCTAATTTTCTAGGATGGCACCATATGCTCCTCAATTGGATAGCACCGACTTATTAAAAGCTAACCGATTTATGGATGGATTGAGGCCCGGCTATATTCAACAACTAGGGACTCAAAATATCCGGACATATGCGGAAATGGTCCAGCGGGCGCATCTATGTGAAAGGACCCTAGATAAGGTCGAAAAATTGAAAGGAAAGGGAGAGGAGCCGAGCCGAAGGTCTAATCGGCATGATAAGAAGAAGTTTAGTATCACGTGTAGACACGCCAAAATCGATGCTATGTTGAGTAAATCTCATGTCACCTTGTGACGCCCCAAAGTGGACTTCAATATCGGCTTAATATGAAGTTTTTCTAATTTTTTCCATATTAATTGTAATTTCTTGGCTTTTTGCTTTAATAAACGAATGGAAATTAACGCCTGGATGGAGGGCCTCATTTAATTGACGACCTAGTTAGGGGCGTTTTTCTTAAACAAATGACTGTTCAAACGGTCGTCGATTCCTGGATTTAACAAATTCTAATGAAAATAAAAACTCAAGGTAATTGACATCCTAATGAGGGGCGTTGATTATTTAACGCCCGTTCACACAGGCGTCATTTAACGATTTTAAATAAGGAAAGTCCTTTATTTCTATAATTAATTTCAGGAATTAACGACTGTGTGAATGTCGTCATTTCAATTGACGCCCCTAGTTGGGTCGTCATTTTCACTTCCGTCTCCCATTCGCCTGCTTCTTTCCAGTAGTAATCCTTTTCCCATTTTACACCTTGTGTTCGATTGGGAAGAGGGTTCCTTATTGAGGATTCATTGCCTTATTTTAATCCTATTGATACAAGGAATTTTGGCCCTATAAATACCCCTTGAATCCGTCACGCGTGAGGAGGAGAGGAGAACAAAAAAAAAGGGAGTTAACAGGAGCTAACACTGTGAGGGTTTTTACAGAAAGAGAGAGTTTGTCTTTCGTTTGTAGGAACTGCTTCCAAGGGCCTTCCTCCACGGGCAATCCTTCTCCGGGCGGTGTTCTTCTTCGGTGGAGATTTCTTCCTCCACCGGCGGCAGTTCTTCATCCTGATGCAGCCAGTGAAACTCTTCTTCTCCCTTTACTGCTGCACACACAGCAGAGAGGGCATCTTCTCTGTGTTATTTTTTTAGTTGTTATCATATCATCATCACATGCACCCTTTCTTTCTAGCTCTCTGCCATAAACATTATCAGTACATCACGTATCTTGCTTTGCATATCATTGCATTTATTATCCCCAACCTTGTTTCTCCTTCTTAAAGGGGTTTTAAACCAAAACACACAAGGTGTGTTCATGTCCAATTTGTTTGATTCCACATCTTTAGAGCATTGATACTACACACTTGGCTAATCCATATCTTTGTTTATTTTGTGTGTTTGCAAGGGTAATCAAGCTATAAACCCCCTTTATCGGCCGACCGATAGAAGGAGGAAGGAAGAATCCCCAATCTCACCCGCTCCAAACAAGGTACATGCGATCACCCTTCTTCTTTTGAGGTAACCCCTCTGGCAATCACCCTCCTTAGAGCATCTCATGCTCATCCTCTTTTCCTTCATACCCCACATATTTTAGCATGGCTGTGTGACACGTTCACAAATTGGCGATCACGGTGGGACTCTTTTTGTTTTAGTTTTATTACCCCTCCCTTTGGCGCCCTCGCGTGCCCCTCCTTTGGCGCCCTCGCGTGCTTCTCCTTTGGCGCCCTTGTGTGCCCCTCCTTTAGCGCCATCGTGTGCCCCCTCCTTCGTGCTCCACGTAGCACACTCCCTTTGTGCACCACGTGCACACCTCCCACTCGATTAGCCAATTTGCGTGGTATGCATATCATTTTTATTAGAAAAGAAATTGATTTCTGTCTGTCATCAGGGTTAACGGTTCTCTGGAACTGAATAACGCCCTTCATACCACCGTCATTTCCACATACAGCGACCGTTCGAACATGCGATGTTTCCATTTTTATTGCGAGCATTTTTATCATTTTATAATTAACGCCCCTCACAGAGGCGTCATTTTCCAATATAACGCCTCACACCAAGGCGTTAGATTTCTGATTACTGCATTTTGACGCCCCTTTCA
The DNA here is from genome assembly GCA_022559845.1 of Amorphophallus konjac. Taxonomy (NCBI): domain Eukaryota; kingdom Viridiplantae; phylum Streptophyta; class Magnoliopsida; order Alismatales; family Araceae; genus Amorphophallus; species Amorphophallus konjac. The sequence continues at coordinate 269,970,978 of CM040118.1, read as the reverse complement.
GAGGTGTCTTTCACCGGTACAGCACCTAACTAAAAGGCATTTTTTGGATTATCATTGCTTTTATTCATCATTTTAAGTTTGATTACTGCTATATGACGCCTCTGTGAACAGGCGTCATTTCCACATACAGTGCCTCACTTTAAGGCGTTATTTTATTTTGGTCGCTATCTATTTTGCACTATTCACAGTGATTAGCGACTGACACTGAGTCACTTCTTGTTGATATAGCGACCTTATCCAGGTCGTCCTTTTTTGTTGTGTGCCCACAGAGCCCCTGTTTACTATTGTTGATTGATTCTGATATCATCTGCTTGATATTGCCTGCATTAGATTGCATTTAGGGCATTCGGTTTGGGAGACCTCCTCTCCCCACATTTTTATGACTCACACCCCCTCTTGGTGAAGGAAGGACCCTCCTTTGAGCATTCAGTCTCATTGGACCGGAAATTCCTAAACCAAGCCTCTGTAAGTCCCCATACCAGTGGATTCCCTCATGGACGCAAACAACGCGCAATGCTTATAACCCTTAGCTAGAAGTGGCGTGACATTCTGATCTTCCGTAGAGGGGCCTTCATGCAATAATTTTCAAAATTATCATCATGACGGGCGTATTCTCATGGCAAGCCACATCATGTGGCCCCTACCAGAGAGAGATCTCTACCCAACCAGAGCCACAAAAAGTCTAGCCCAAATGCTACTCATCCGTGCCTAATTTTGGCTCGGGAGTAGGAGGGGGACAAGTGGAGAGGGAAAAAATAACCGCTCGGACGGAGCGGCCAAACGAGGTCCGATTTGACCCAACGAGGCCTAGCTCCTTAAAGTGATAGCCCCAGGGCCCACTTAAAAAAGCCTAATAACTCACTCAGATCAAGCACTTCCTAGGCGGCCTCCAAGTTGGGATGTCCGAGCATCAGTTCGATCGGGAGAGCTCCTTCGGAGCCCCGTATTCTTTGCCCAAACCACGCACTCATCGATCGGGAGACCTCTCCTGGGCCAGTGCCTCTTGCTCGGGCCAATTGATAGAAGCTTATCTGTACGGCCGTTACGAGTCCCTTAATAGCGGGGAGCTCAAAGGGATAGGGGAGATCAAGAGTCCGCATGCTATAAAAAGCCCGCATGAGGACGTAAACCCCCCTGAAACTCCTCAGCTTACAGGGATCATTCACTCAATGAGCCGCTATTTAAATTGGAAGAACCCTACTATGGAGAGGTAAGCCAAAAACCCTGAGCAGGAACCACTTCACCTTTTGGTGGAGAGAGATCTCGCTCCCTCATCTTCCTCCTAACTCCTCCCTGTGCACTAGTGCTCTACTACGTTTGTTGACTTAAGCATCAGAGGGTCTTCCCCGGGGATTCATCCCTGGGCACCTCTGACTCGTTTCCCTTCTTGCAGTTCATAGTTCAAGGATACGTGGTCATCTTTCTCCCCACTCTGGAGTAGCGCGAGATTGCCCCTTTTCACTTCAGAAGAATTTTCTCGTCTTTAACGACTATGTCTCATGAAACGGTCCAAGACTAGACCACTTCAATTTTTAAACGGTCCAGCATATGACCGCTTTCTGCATTATACGGTCCAGTAATAGGCCGTTTTGTTCCTGATTTTATCTAACCCAAGGTTTGATCTTTGGGGGTTGGTTTTCTTGAGTTCATGGATTTTCTGGACTCTAAACCTATGATAATAAGTCAATGTAAAGATATGTAAAATGAAGAATGTATCGTTATGCTGCCAAATTTTCTTTATAGCATAACCTAGTTATTAATTCATTCCTTGAAATCTCTTGTTCTTAATTGAAGCATTCTTATTTTTGGTTACCTTATCATGGAACTTTTGTTGAACTTGTACGTTATTTGCCACATTATTGTTTTAAAATCTGGAAGTAGCTTGATTTATACTTGAAGATACAGTTCGAGCACTGATTGTGTTCAAGGGCTCTATGCTAGTCCCCTCGACTGATTGTCGGAAACATACTGTAAACCATGGGGTATGATGCTACTAGCGTTGTATTGCACTGGGAGTACTTTCTCTATAAATAAGTGAAATATCCACAGAAATCCACATAAATTCACGAAGTACTTGCTATTAAGCGAACAATACTTTCTTTCTTGACTTTCTAGTGCGTAGCCTTGATGGTTATGAAAAGTACATTCTTGTTACATTCTTGCTCATGAAAAGGCCAAATTGACATTCTAGTTATATACTTGATTAATCATACTCTCATATCTCAAGCTTGATCATATCTTGTTACTTTGGCTTTATTCGCATGTTTCATCGTATCTGCATGATTTATCTTATTCTCTCGAGCTAAAATGATAATCATTTAAATTTGCCTTCATGTTGGTACGAAGATACCTACTGGACAAGTGTGCTCATTACCCTACTTTCTAATCTTTTTCAGGAAATTCTAGTGGGTCGGATTCCGATTACTCAAGTGATGGATCCGAGAGCGATTGAAGGATACGTGACTCGAGAGAAGCCTTAGTTATCAATGTCTAGTCAAGTCATGATGTAATTTTTATTTTCTTAAAGTCTAGTGAAAAGATCTTATGTACATTGGGAATTATTTTATGAAGAAATAAAATTGAAGATTTTTAGTGAATTACTTGTGCAATTACCTTTGTGGGATTCTCTTGCGCTCTGATTACATTGCTTGGTCGAGGCGTACTAGCCGACTGATCACATTTCCCGATTGTTTCTGCTGCATAATCTCAGGACGTGATAGTGAAAGTGGTATCAGAGGTCTAGGACTGTCATAGGTTAAGTCTAAGGTTTAAGAACCCATACCAATGAAACTAGGGAGGAATTCCCAACCTATGAGAGGAATTGGGTAGAACTTGGGGTGAGATAGTAATTCTTAAGCTTAACCTCACTCATTCCATTAGAATTAACAAAATTCATTACCCTTCTCAGGTACCTTACTCTCATAATGGCTCATCGCGTTGACTGGGAAGGTATGCAATAGACCGTTGCGGGTCTTACTCAAGCATTACAAACTATGGCTCAAGCTGGCGCTGGGGCAAGAGCTGGAGACTTACATCGTAATTTTTGGAGTTTAAATCCTCCGCGGTTTTTGGGTTCCTCTAATCCTGATGAAATTGAGAATTGGATAGATGAGATGAACCACATCTTTGAAGTTATGCAATGTGCTAATCAGGAGAAGGTCCGTCTAGCCACGTTTTAGTTAAATAAAGATGCCCGTACGTGGTGGAAGTCGATTCCGACACCGTCGCAAGATGCACCACATACTTGGGAAGGTTTCCTTACCCTTTTCCGAGCCAGGTACTTCTCCGAACATGTCAAGGAGAGGAAAGCTATGGAATTCTCTTTGTTACGCCAAGGCATGATGACCGTAGCGGAGTATGAACTCTAATTTTCTAGGCTGGCGCCATATGCTCCTCAATTGGATAGCACCGACTTATTAAAAGCTAACCGGTTTATGGATGGATTGAGGCCCGGCTATATTCAACAACTAGGGACTCAAAATATCTGGACATATGCGGAAATGGTCCAACGGGCGCATCTATGTGAAAGGACCCTAGATAAGGTCGAAAAATTGAAAGGAAAGGGAGAGGAGCCGAGCCGAAGGTCTGATCGGCATGATAAGAAGAAGTTTAGTATCACGTGTAGACACGCCAAAATCGATGCTATGTTGAGTAAATCTCATGTCACCATGTGACGCCCCAAAGTGGACTTCAATATCGGCTTAATATGAAGTTTTTCTAATTTTTTCCATATTAATTGTAATTTCTTGGCTTTTTGCTTTAATAAACGAATGGAAATTAACGCCTGGATGGAGGGCGTCATTTAATTGACGACCTAGTTAGGGGCATTTTTCTTAAACAAATGACTGTTCAAACGGTCGTCGATTCTTGGATTTAACAAATTCTAATGAAAATAAAAACTCAAGGTAATTGACGTCCTAATGAGGGGCGTTGATTATTTAACGCCCGTTCACACAGGCGTCATTTAACGATTTTAAATAAGGAAAGTCCTTTATTTCTATAATTAGTTTTAGGAATTAACGACTGTGTGAATGTCGTCATTTCAATTGACGCCCCTAGTTGGGTCGTCATTTTCACTTCCGTCTCCCATTCGCCTGCTTCTTTCCAGTAGTAATCCTTTACCCATTTTACACCTTGTGTTCTATTGGGAAGAGGGTTCCTTATTGAGGATTCATTGCCTTATTTTAATCCTATTGATACAAGGAATTTTGGCCCTATAAATACCCCTTGAATCCCTCACGCGCGAGGAGGGGAGGAGAACAAAAAAAAAGGGAGTTAACAGGAGCTAACACTGTGAGGGTTTTTACATAAAGAGAGAGTTTGTCTTTCGTTTGTAGGAACTACTTCCAAGGGCCTTCCTCCACGGGCGATCCTTCTCCGGGCGGTGTTCTTCTTCGGTGGAGATTTCTTCCTCCACCGGTGGCAGTTCTTCATCCTACTGCAGCCACTGAAACTCTTCTTCTCCCTTTACTACTGCACACACAGCAGAGAGGGCATCTTCTCTTTGTTATTTTTTTAGTTGTTATCACATCATCATCACATGCACCCTTTCTTTCTAGCTCCCTGCCAGAAACATTATCAGTATATCACATATCTTGCTTTGCATATCATTGCATTTATTATCCCCAACCTTGTTGCTCCTTCTTAAAGGGGTTTTAAACCAAAACACACATGGTGTGTTCATGCCCAATTTGTTTGATTTCACATCTTTAGAGCATTGATCCTACACACTTGGCTAATCCATATCTTTGTTTATTTTGTGTGTTTGCAAGGGTAATCAAGCTATAAACCCCCTTTATCGGCCGGCCGATAGAAGGAGGAAGAAAGAATCACCAATCTCACCCGCTCCAAACAAGGTACATGCGATCACCCTTCTTCTTTTGAGGTAACCCCTCTGGCGATCACCCTCCTTAGAGCATCTCATGCTCATCCTCTTTTCCTTCATACCCCACATATTTTAGCATGGCGATGTGACACATTCATAAATTGGCGATCATGGTGGGACTCTTTTTGTTTTAGTTTTCTTACCCCTCCCTTCGGCGCCCTCGCGTGCCCCTCCCTTTGGCGCCCTCGCGTGCCCCTCCTTTGGCGCCCTCGCGTGCCCCCTCCTTCGTGCTCCACGTAGCACACTCCCTTTGTGCACCACGTGCACACCTCCCACTGGATTAGCCAATTTGCGTGGTATCCATATCATTTTTATTAGAAAAGAAATTGATTTCTGTCTAGCATCAGGGTTAACGGTTCTCTGGAACTGAATAACGCCCTTCATACCGCCGTCATTTCAACATACAGCGACCGTTTGAACAGGCACTGTTTCCATTTTTATTGCGAGCATTTTCATCATTTTGTAATTAACGCCCCTCGTAGAGGCATCATTTCCCAATATAACGCCTCAAACCAAGGCGTCAGATTTCTGATTACTACATTTTGACGCCCCTTTCAGAGGTGTCTTTCACTGGTACAGCGCCTAACTAAAAGGCATTTTTTGGATTATCATTGCTTTTATTCATCATTTTAAGTTTGATTACTGCTATATGACGCCCTTGTGAACAGGTGTCATTTCCACATACAGCGCCTCACTTTAAGGCGTTATTTTTTTTTGGGTCGCTATCTATTTTGCACTATTCACAGTGATTAGCGACTGACACTGAGTCGCTTCTTGTTGATATAGCGACCTTATCCAGGTCGTCCTTTTTTGTTCTGTGCCCACAGAGCCCCTGTTTACTGTTGTTGATTGATTATGATATCATCTGCTTGATATTGCCTGCATTAGGCTACATTTAGGGCATTCGGTTTGGGAGACCTCCTCTCCCCACATTTTTAGGACTCACACCCCCTCTTGGTGAAGGAAGGACCCTCCTTTGAGTATTCCGTCTCATTGGATCGGAAATTCCTAAACCAAGCCTCCGTAAGTCCCCGCACCCGTGAATTCCCTCACGGACGCTGGGCAGGTTGTACCATTGAAGTACTTGGAGTATAGTTGACCCATACGTTGGTGAGGATAGAGAAAGAACCTAGATACCCAGAGATTATACCCAAAATTTCAACCATGACCCACATTCAAAGGAGAGAGCTTATTATAAAATTCACCTTAAAAGAAAACCTTAAAACTTTGGGCTCATTACAACTTGAGTGTTTATTATTTTGATAAGGTGATATCTCTTGGGTATACTTGCTTGTTGGAAACCTATTTCTTCCTCCTTAAGATTGAAACTTCGTTCTGGTAAAATCATCAATATGGCCAACTATGGATATACTTATGACGGTTATGAGGAGGCTCACTCTGACCCATTTTACGAGGTTCCCTCTTAGGATCCTATCTACTACGAGGGAAACTACATTCCTCCTCCCACTCAGGTCCACATGATGGACACCACTTCTCTGGAGGTTGAGCCTTCTTCCCAAGCTCAACCTACCACTCAAAATACTTCAGGGGACACTTCCCCTTATTTCAACTTCAACGACGTTCTCAAAGTTCTTGCTCGGCTGGATGACTCCCAGCGCCAGGCAGCCCTAGCCGCTTTAAAGGGAAAGTCTGTCCCGTCATCTTCTAATCCTCCCCAGGCCATGGGTGGCCACTCTGTTAGTTCTCCCAACGACCAGGCGGTCGCACCTAGGGTGCCCTCGTGCCCACCAACTCCTGTTATGACTACGCCGGCCAAACCGACAAGTCACTCTATTGCTAGGCCTCAACAACCTCCTGTTCCTCAATTCTTGAGAAGGCCTATGCCGAGCCAATACTCTTTTCGTCTGGCCCCAGCCGAGTCCGATAACCACACTATACTCCTCCAAAGGATGGCTAGTATGGAGGAGCAGCTCAAGAAGGTCACTGCACCCAAGGCCGCTCCCGAAGTTATGCTTCCCACTCTGCCAGTTTTTCACCTACCCCCATCTGAAATGCCGAATTTTCGACGATACAATGGAATGGGTTATCCGTACAACTACTTGAAAGACTTCTTATATGAGGCATCATTCTGGCAAGATAACAAGACTTCTCTGGGTTATCTCTTTAGGCGGTCTTTAGATGGCCCGGCATTAGAATGGTTTTACTTCTTGGAGCTGGCTGATGCCAGTGACTTTGATGCTGTTCAACGGAAGTTTCTGCAGAAGTACAAGGACCGTGTGGGTCCCTCTTTGTCTATTACTGATCTGGTTGCCGAAAAGATGAAGCTCGAGGAGGACTTCATTTTATTTGCTGATAGGTGGAGAGCTATGGCCGAAAAATTAAAGGACACACTGTCAGAAACGGAGCAAGTGAAGATGATTATATCAAACTCCACTCCGCAGTTCTGTCATATTTTAGCCATGAACAAGTTGAGCACTATGGAAGAGCTCTATGAAAGAGCTAGATACATACAAACACAGATGAAAGATTAGCCCATTATGGGCATGTTTGAGCCAAGGCCAAAGGTAATGAAGAAGAATGTTAATGTCGGCAATACTGGTGTAACCACTGAAGGCACTGTTACTAATGAGCAGGTGAGCGCGTTTGGCAATTCCACACCCTTCCGCCACCCTCCAAACCAAGGGCCACCACCACAACAGCCCGCTTTCCAAAACCAGGTCCACCAGCCAAATAATAACCCTCCTCAGACCTTACGGCCTCTTCCACCTCCTCAACAACAACCCCACTTTACTCCACAAAGTCAACCCGCACAGTACCACCAAATGCCCCCGCCATCCAATTATGCACAACAACAACTGCAACAACCAAGAAGACCATTGGGTCCCCGAAGAGCACAATACCCTCCCTTACCCAAAAGTCTATCAGATATTTTCAATGTCCTCATGGCCGCCAACGCGCTCACCTTGCCTAAAGAAAGAACGATATGGCCGCAACATGTAGACACCTCCTGGTATTGCGTCTTCCATCGGCAGCCAGGACACAACATCGATCATTGTTTTCACTTCAAGGATTACATATATGATCTAAATGATCAAAATGATATTGATTGGGATGAGATGAGGAGGGTTATTGCTACTCTAAAGGCTCGAAGGCCTCCTCAGCAACCATCGGCTCAGCAACCCCCGCAACAAGGTCAGCAGCAACAAGTGCCCCAGCAATAGCAGGCTCCTGCACCCCAGCCAAATATGGGGATTGTCAATAATCCGCTGCTAGAGCACCCGGTTCAAAATCAACAAGTAAATCTTGTCACCTCAATCCATGAAGTGGAGAGAGGGCAGGGCTGGCATAAGGAAAGCGCCTCTGTCGGGGCCATTAATCAAAACTCTAGTCAACCGCAACCGCCACAATTGCTAAGAAGGTTTCAACCTGTACCCCCTTCCCAACCGCCACGTCCCCTTATACGTTCCAGCACTCCAGGGCCATTCAACCCTAACCCTACTCCTTCATGGCCTCTTCTTTTACGCCAACCCATGAATTCTCCTTCACCCCAAAACTCTCCACCAAATAGACCTCCCCTTATCCGCCCCTCGCCGACAATCGTCACCCTTCCTGTTTCGCCACAATCTACCCCGTCCACCACCATCATGCTTCCAAGGCCCCTCCTTGTCACACGACCCTCATCGCCGTGTTTCGATAATCCCCAGCCGGCGAGGTCTCTTATAAGAACCCCTCCTCTTGCCAATCCTGCACCAGCACCCAACAGGCCCTACACCATTCCCTCAACATCCTCTACCCCTTTACCCACTCTAGGCCCGACAAAGGCTCCGAAAATAATGGTGCTCCGTAGTGGACAGATGTTCCATCGAGTGTTTCTCCAGCGGGAGTAGGAGCTGATACAAGAACAAGGAGAACAGGAACAAGAGTCTGCACCGGGCACGGAGTATGACTTATTGAAGCATTTGGACAGAACACCGGCCCGAATTTCTATTCTGGAATTGATCAAAAGATCTACTACACACCAACTGGCTTTGAGGCAATATCTGCATAAAGTAATGGTAAACGAGGACATCCTAGTTGAACAGGTCACTACAATTTTAAGTCCAGCCAGCAATCAACCGGCCATCACTTTCTACGAACATGAATTGGCTCCGCAGCCGGCCAGAAAATATGCACTGTTCATTACTATTGACATTAACAAGGTGGCAGTGAAACAATGTTTGGTGGATACTGGGGCATCCATTAATGTTTTGCCACCAAGTACCTTGAAAATGTGTGGCATTCCGGAGAGTCAAATCCGGCCATCTACAATCATTGTCACAGCCTATGACAACACCAAGAAGCCGCCTTTAGGGATGATCACTTTAAAAGTTGGTTTGGGTCCAGTCTCAGTCACAGCGGATTTCCATATTCTGGACATGGGCCCGACATTCAATGGCATTTTGGGTCGCCCTTACATTCAAGAGCTTGATGCTGTGCCTTCCATGAATCATCAATGCATAATATTTCTGCACAAAGGGTGCATTATTAAAGTCACTAGTATGCCCATTTTGCCGACAGAAGATATACATTCCGCAACATCAGTGCCTTCTATGTGGCCTTCCAATAGGCTTTTGCTCTCAATTTTGAATGTTACCGATCTGCGGCAAGACTTGGTAAGGCCGTCTTCTTCAACCCCTCCTACCATCCAAATGTCACCACAACCATCCAAAGGCAAGAAGAAAAAGGGTTTGATGAACACACCAGGATGGAACATTCTGATGAAAATGGGGTATAGAACTGGTAAAGGCCTGGGTGTTAATCTTCAGGGGAGAGTCAAGCCCGTCAAGTATCAAAAGATGATTCCCCGGGGTGGCCTAGGGTACAAAGGGCCAAGCAAAGACAAAGATGAGCCATGGGCCGTTATGACTTCCACTCTCAAGATAGATCGGCAGCCTCTTACATGGACCCTACAAACACACTTTATGAAAGGAGGCACTCATAATGATGAGCAAACCATGCTAGTCACTTCCATGATGAATTGTCAAGATGTACATGCACGACAGTTTACTCGCCACATAGCCCCGCTGGTAACATATAAAGCCCTGGAGTCCTTACGTCCAGATAAAAGAAGAAAGACGGATGACCCCGAATGTGACTGGTATAGATGGTTCGACATGAACGATATCACTATTGCTCTGAGCCGACTGTTTATGCCAACTGATCCAGAATGGCCGCCACTGATTCATGAATTAATTGAAAAGCCAGCAGTGATCACGGACAAGAGGCAGCTTCTAAGCAATTACATAGATACCGGGGAGCCTGATGTGCCGTTCGAGGAAGGCTACAACGTGGACAGGCTGTGGGCCGGCCTCTTCTCTATTAAATCCATTCATCCAACGATGGTTGTCCATTTGTTTTGCTCAGATGTCCCTAGACCGCCCACGGTCTTGATAACCTTTTCTCCAAATTCACTTCAAGTTTCTCCTCTGATTCCTCTCTTGCTCCTCAAGCAATTCTCTAAACTCTCTATCACACCCCCTCGTGGGTCATCATTTACTCAATCTTTCGTCAATCTGTCAATCTTAACACCACCCCCTATTCCTCCCTCTCATTGCCTTCTTCTTGAAAATGAAAACGAAAAAAAAATGCCAAAATTCAAACTTCCCAATCTTTCATCTCCATTGAAGAGACCTCCTATCTTCTTCCTGAGTGTGTCCGGACCCAGGGGCCGCTCTTCCAGGATTCATTAGGAGACCTTCTCTACCCCTCCAAGGAGGGGTCTTCATCTGTATCTCCTTCTGTACCCATCTTTTCCTCGCCCCCTTCATCTTTGTCGAATTCTAGCGATCAGGCTAGTTGCTCTTACTCTTCTAGTTTTAAGACTCATAGGGTAGCTTCGCATAAGAGATCCAAGGGTAAGCATATTCCCCGTAGATTCTTGTTAGAACTAGCTAGAAGGTGACGGGCATGCTTAGCTCTTCCCGGATTTCTGGAGAATCCGATTATCTTGCCAGAAATAGAATATGAATATACTTGTGTTTTTAATGAGGGTTTTTGTGTTTATGAGATCATCAATGATGAAGACCCTATTGAAGAGGGGGATGAAGGTTACGAAGAATATGAGGACGAGGCTGATGCTTTTGCCAGTGTCATGAGAAGATTCGATGAGCCATCAGCCTCAGTAGAAGAGCCTACCAAAGAAATAAATTTGGGTACTGAAGAAGACCCTAGGATTGTCCTCATTAGTAAGAACTTGCCGCCCTCCGAAGAGGAGGCGCTTATTTTGGTTCTTCAAGAATATAAGGACACGTTCGCGTGGAGTTATGAAGATATGCCGGGACAAGACCCTACACTCGTTGAACATCGACTTACGCTTAAGCCAGGGTCCATTCTGGTTAAACAGTGGTTGAGACGTTTTAACCCTAATATGGCATTAAAAATGAAAGAAGAGGTTGATAAGCTTCATAAGGCTAGATTCGTTAGAGTTATCCTCTATCCCAATTGAGTGGCCAACATCATCCCAGTCATGAAGAAAGATGGAAAGGTGCATATTTGTATAGACTTTCGGGACCTCAACCGCGCGTGTCCTAAAGATGACTCCCCCCTCCCTCATATTGATGTTTTGATTGACACTACGGCAGGATATGAGACTCTCTCCTTTATGGATGACTTTTCAGGTTACAATCAGATTCGCCTGGCTGAGGAGGATCAAGAGAAGACATCGTTCACTACACCATGGGGAACCTATTGCTATGTGGTCATGCCCTTCGGACTTAAGAATGCTGGAGCCACCTATCAAAGGGCTATGATGGTGATTTTTCATGATATGATCCACATTTATATAGAGGTGTACGTTGACGACTTGTTAGTAAAATCAAGAATAAGGATTGAGCATCCCGGGGTTCTAACCAAAGTCTTGCAAAGAGCGCGGGAGTATCAGTTAAAAATGAACCCCAAGAAGTGCGTGTTTGGTGTTTCTTCGGGGAAGTTGCTTGGGTTCATCGTAAGTAAGAGGGGTATCGAGATTGATCCCAACAAGGAGAAGGCCATAAGGGAAATGCCTCCTCGTAGGAATTTGAAAGAAGTTCAAGGATTGATCGGGAGGTTGCAATTTATTTGCCGATTTGTCTCCCAGCATTCACAAAGATGTAGACCGTTCTACGAGCTTACTAAGTCGGGAGTCAATTTTATTTGGGATGACAAATGTCAGGCGGCTTTTGACGGATTGAAGGATTATCTCTCAAATCCTCCTGTCTTGAGGCCGCCAGTTCCAGGCAAACCGCTTGTTCTCTACATTTCTGTCCTGGATGACTCTGTAGGCTCTGTCCTAGCCCAAGTTGATGAAGAAGGAAAAGAAAGGGCAGCCTACTACTTGTCAAAGCTTCTCAACCCCTGTGACCAGAGGTACTCAGCCATAGAGAAGGCTTGTACTGCTTTAGTCTGGGTAGTTCAGAAACTTAAGCATTATTTCTTAGCTCATGAAATTCATCTCATTGCCCGTATGAATCCAATCAAGTTTCTTCTTGAAAAATCCGTTCTCACTGACCGATTAGCACGATGGCAAAGCTTCCTTTCTCAATTCGATATTATCTATATTCAGTAAAAAGTGATTAAAGGCTATGCCATAGCAGAACATCTTGCTCATCACCCTCTCCCTACATTTGACCCTGTTTGCTCAGAGTTTCCAAATGAGGAACTAATGTCCGTCAATCAATCCGATTTGATGTGGACATTACATTTTGATGGAGCTTTGAATTCAAAAGGAAAAGGGATTGGCATTGTTCTTCTATCACCAGAGGGTATCACTATTCCGCTCGCCTCTCAGCTTGCATTTCCAGTTACAAATAATATAGCCGAGTATGAGGCTCTTCTGGCCAGACTGGAGGCCGCTCATCAATTCGGTGTTACCCAATTGTGGATTGTAGGTGATAGTCAGGTTATTCTTCACCAAGTGCTCACCAAGTGTCATACGCTCAATCCTAAACTCAAACCCTATCAGGAATTGACTTCTGCTTATACCAAGCTTTTCACCAAATTAATCTTCGTTCACGTTCCTCGTGAACATAACATTTTAGCTGATGCTCTCGCTTCTCTTGCATCTTCTTTGGTTTTCCTTCCAGAAAAGGATTCCCATTCTATCATTGTTCACAAGCAGCTCACTCCAGCTATTAAGGTTCCAGCTTTCCTTAGTGTTAAGGAAGAGGTGCTTAGGAAGGTTAAGCAAGGTGGAATCATTGAGAATAAGGAGGTCATGCTATTAGATTTAGAAGAAGAATTGGACTATGAAGAAAAGCTGTGGTATTACGAGATTTCTAAGTATTGCCAGGATCAATCCTATCCTGAGGAGGCCATGGCTGAAGAAAAGAAAGCCATTCGAAGAATTGCTCAACGATACACCCTGATCGGAGGTGTGCTCTACAGAAGAGGTCTCACCGGAGTTTTATTGAGGTGCCTAGATGATGATGAATCTTGGAAAGTCGTGGAAGAGGCGCATTCAGGAGTATGTGGTGGTCATGTCAATAGCCAGATGCTAGCCAAGAAGATTCTTAGATTAGGCTTCTATTGGCCCACTCTAGAAGAGGATTGTTCCATCTATGTTCGAAGGTGTGTTAAGTGGCAACTGCACGTCGATAAAATTCACTCTCCTGCTTCTTCACTCCATCCTATGTCCTCCCCATGGCCTTTATCCATGTGGGCTTTCGATATCATTGGACCCCTTGGTGATCCGAACCTCCTCACAAAACCAAAATCATTTATACTCACAACCACAGAGTACTTCACCAAGTGGGCAGAAGCGGAAGCTTACGTGGAGATAAAAGCATCAACCATCTGCAAATTTATAATGAAGAACATCATCGCAAGGTTCGGTATCCCAAGTACCGTCGTCACCGATAATGGGTCACAATTCATCTCTCAGGAGCTTCAGGACCTATGCAACAGGTATAACATTGCATTACATCATTCATCTCCTTATTATCTGCAGGGCAATGGCCAAGCAAAGGCAACTAACAAAACTTTGATCAAGATTATTAAGAAAACATGTGAGGCTAATAAATTTGCGGATTGGCCAGAAAAGCTGGTTGAAGCTCTTTGGGCCTATCGCACTTCTATTCGTACCCCTACTGGGCAAATCTCTTTCGCCCTTACTTATGGAATGGAGGCGGTAGTCCCTTACGAGATTCTTATCCCTTCTCTACGAGTACAATTGGACAAGAAGCTCCTCATTGATGAGCATCGTGAATCTCTCCTTGCTCAATTGGAACTCCTAGACGAGAAGCGTTTGGCCGCCGCCGAGCATGCGCGTATTTATCAAAACATGCTTTCACGTTTTTACCAAAAGAAAGTAATTGAGAGAAAATTCAAAATCGGTGAAATGGTAATTAAGAGAATCTTCGTAAAACCCGAAGGGCCTCGTTCAAAACTTCAACCTAACTGGGAAGGGCCCTTCATCATAAAAGATGTTTATCCTGGCAACGCTTACAAATTAATTAATGCTGAAGGTGAAGAGCTGGCTCACCCTTGGAATGGTCTTTACTTGAAGAAATACTACCCCTAAAAAAAAGAAGAAAAAAAATCAAAAATTTTGCAGGCTAGTACGGTACATAGGCCGCGAGCCTGAAAAATCAAAATCCTTGATTCATTTTTCAGTCTTGATGGTTTAACTTTGGGGTCAACTCCCGCACACACAACACGCTTTACTTTTAAACTCGAGCGACCCGGAATTCGAGGAAAGTCAGACCCAAACTAAGGGTGTACGAGCCTTACCTATTCTCTCCTCTTCGGCTCACGAGAGGGAGTACGAGTCAGGGAATACTGACCAAACCTGTCCGCCACCCTAGTAGGTGGAAGTCAGGGCCCAAAAGGGAACAAGATGCTTAAAGCCCAAGTATAATTAGGTTTCTATCTATTAAAAAAAGAGAAGAAAAGGAAAAAGAAAGTTACAAAAAAGTATGTCAAGAGGGCAAAGTCTCCGCAGGGAAAACCCTGGTCGTAAATATGTATGAATAAGGGCAAAAAGAGCAACAAAATTTCCCTAAGCCGAAGACCGAATCCCAATGGGCATTAGGACAGGGGAGGAAAGTTTCCCCATTCTCGGAAACCTCCCGCGAGCTTCCTTAACTTATTCTTCCCTTCTTCCTCTATGGTGGGTTATAAGCTCAAAGCATGGCGAAGACCGACTAAGAAGGATGGGCCGCGAGAGAACATGAGTAAAAGCACAAGTATTTAAGCACGTTGACCCTTTGTTAAATCTTTTAAGAAAGATTAATGAATTCAAGATGGTGATTGTGTGAGGTTTAAGGCCCTTATACTGTGCCCAGTCCCATCAAAAGAAGCAAAAAAAAATGTTCTCCTTAAAAATAACGCCCTCTGGGCAGGCGTCATTTTCATGAGCCGCGACTCCTCTAGGGTCGTCATTTCCAAAAAACCAAAAATAAAAAAATAAACATAAATAAAATTGATCTTTTAATTCACGCTCTTTATGGGGGCGTCATTTAATAAATTCATGGCTTTGTCGATGTCATCATTTTTCATGATAAAAATAAAGAAAATGATTTTCTAAATAAACACCTCCCACTTCGGGGTCAATTTCACAATCAGCGCCCGTGTCATTTTTAAACTATAAATATAAAAAAGAGAATAACAAAAAATCAACCCTGCTGCTGCTCATCTCATATGCTTGATTGCATCTTTGTGTGGACATCTTTTTATTTTAAGTTGACATTTGCTTACCTGCATGCTACATTTCCTTATATATATTTTATTATCCACCTTTATTAATTAGAGACTTGGCCCCTTGACCCGTCAATAAGGTCAAAGAAGAGATAACCCCTTGCTTATTGAGCAAGGGGCCAAGCCGGACAGATGGATTAATCTGTTTGTTTAAGTATGAACTACAGGCGTAGGGCAAGAACGGACGAGAACGAAAAGGAAAGCGAAAGCACAAGGGAAGTACACAAGTCCACAAGTGCTCAAAGTAACTCAGGTAATAAAAATAATTTTGTATATATATCAATGTATATCTGAGTACAGGTGTGAGGGTGGAGGGGTACAAGTAAGTCTCTCTCAACTCTCACCTCCACCCTCCTCTCTCCTACTCTCCACCTCACTATCGTTGTCCCGACGAGGCGCTCATGGAGGGGGCATGGACCCCCGAGAAGTAGCTGGAGCTCGAGCCTGCTCCTCTGCCTCGCTCCTCTGCCGAAGAGAGGAACCCGCTACAAAGGTAGAACTGGTGAACGCGACACCCCGCAGCTCTCGCTCGGTCCCGACCTCGCTGTAACCGCTCCTCGGTCGACCGTAACTGCTCCTGAGTGACGGCTAGCTGGGTCCTCAAGTCTGCAAGCTCCCGCTCGCGTGCTACCTCCTGCTCACGGTCATGAGTCCGGTCTGCCAGGCGCTCCTCTCGCTCCCGGACACGCTCCCTGCGCTCCATCTCAAGGGCGACTCTCAGCTCTGCCACGTCCTGAGGTAGCTCCTCTCGTTGCCTCAAGGCCCTCTCAAGCTCCATGACTCGCTGCTCACAGATGGCCAGCTCCGTCCCGGCTAGTGCAGCCTGGGTTATGCAGATCTTGAGACGATTGGATTTCTTCCGCTGGTAACATCATTCCATCTTTGTATTTTCTTCTGTACGCATTGCTACTATATGATATCTATGCTATTATAGCATATCAAGGACCTTGTGATTTTGATGAACCTAAAATTCGAGTTCCCCTCCATCAAAAACATTGATAATTTCATGGGAGTCTTGATTACACGGATAGGCCGTTGGGTCATCTAAGGTTTGGGACGACGGTTCCACTGTTTGAGTTGATACGTGGATAAAGGGGCTTCGGCTTAGTGTCAGCTTAGAGATCTAGATTCTTGACCGAATCTTGATGGTTAAGCAATATTATCCTTGATTATCTTCTATCCTTAAGTTTGTTTTAATTTTTCTTTTAGCCCAGCATGCATCATGTAGGACTTTGAGCTCTAATGATAAAAATCCTCATATTACGCCAATAATGAAGGCCACCCGCTCTTATTTGAGTTGACATGAGATATTCCATTTCAAATCAAGTACTCAATTATCCTTGAAGCCGCTCAGGCTGGTTCCTTGAAAAGCATTCATTTGCTGGGTCTTTATCTCAATTCATTTTTATTTTTCTACAAATCCACCTTGGTTGTAGCACGTCCACATTGGCTGGTAATCGCTCTCCAATGGTGTCTTTCCTTCCGTGCCCTCGCACACATTTGGTTCTCTAAGATTAGTCCCTTCATCCAGCTAATCATTACTTTCTTGTAATCATCCAAAGTTATTTCATTTAGAATCTTGGAAAGATTTCCAACGCTTAGTGTCGGAGGCGTGTCACATCACACCTTGGCATCTACTTCTCAGTTCGTTCTCACTTCATTCCGCTCGTTAGACTTTCGCTTCATTTCGTTTCACTCCCATGCAAAGCAGACGCCAAGGCGGGGCAGCTGTAGACACATCAAAATCGATGCTATGTTGAGTAAATCTCATGTCACCATGTGACGCCCCAAAGTGGACTTCAATATCGGCTTAATATGAAGTTTGTCTAATTTTTTTTCCATATTAATTGTAATTTCTTGGCCTTTTGCTTTAATAAATGAATGGAAATTAACGCCTGGATGGAGGGCGTCATTTAATTGATGACCTAGTTAGGGGCGTTTTTCTTAAATAAATGACTGTTCAAACGGTCGTCGATTCCTAGATTTAACAAATTCTAATGAAAATAAAAACTCAAGGTAATTGGCGTCTTAATGAGGGGCGTTGATTATTTAACGCCCGTTCACACAGGCGTCATTTAACGATTTTAAATAAGGAAAGTCCTTTATTTCTATAATTAATTTCGGCAATTAACGACTGTGTGAATGTCGTCATTTCAATTGACGCCCCTAGTTGGGTCATCATTTTCACTTCCGTCTCCCATTCACCTGCTTCTTTCCAGTAGTAATCCTTTCTCCATTTTACACCTTGTGTTCGATTGGGAAGAGGGTTCCTTATTGAGGATTCATTGCCTTTGTTGAACCCCCTTCTCATGTAAAATGCCTTATGGTTTTGATGTTGACCAAATTCTTTTTGAACTGAAAATGAGTCCTTCTAACGTCTTGAATCCCAACTCCGTCATATGAGGTTTTGGCGTGCTATGAAGGCTCAATGCAATCTTCTTGAGCGTAAGTGAGTTAATTTGACAGTTTGGATGAAAGAATTAACTGCGAGATATTTTGACAGGCCAATCTTCAAGGACAAGAATTTCAATGCTCTGGGACGTTTGGTGAGATCGACTTCAACCTTGATTTTCAATTTTGTGATTGAAGTCCTTTAAGATCGTCTCTCATTTGAATTATGTCTAAGTATGAAATGGTTTAAGCTTAATTGATTGACATGCTTTAAAAACCATTTTTGTAGCTCATAAACTTGTTCTTGAACACTTCTCATGGTTTGCATGTTTATTTTAGACGTTCTGGAACTTGACTCGGTCGTTTGGATCGTGTTCTCGGCAAATTCGTGTTCTGGCTGAAAGGGTCGACCCCTAGCCAAGGGTCGACCCCAGGGGTCGCCCCCTGTTGTCTTTATTTTTTTTTTGGCCCGCTGGTTGTTGGTTCTGGACTGCGAGGGTCGACCCCAAGGGTCGACCCCTCAGGCTGTGGGTCGACCCCAAGGGTCGACCCCTTCAGTAAAAATTCTTAAACAGCAAGCGTTCCTGAGATGGTCGACCCCAGGGGTCGACCCATGCCTTCTGGGCAGAAATACCACCGACGAGGGTCGACCCCAAGGGTCGACCCCTTCATTTTCGGGCCGAGCCGTATTTGTTGACCCTTGGAATTTCGACCTCATGGGTCATTTGTTTTAGGTTGGGGGCCCGTGCTTTGCTCCACTTTTTGCGGATCTGGTCCCTTGACCGTCCCCAGAACTCTCTTCTCATATATAATGTCGCTTGGTTGATGAAAACCCTAAGGGGAAAAATCGTATGTTGAGCTGTAAGCTTTCTTTCTAACCCCTTGTGTTGGCAGGTTGAAGTCGCCACCTCCTGACCTGGTTCCAGCTTGAAGAGTGCGTGAAAGTGAAGGGAAGGAGGAGGAGAACTACTTCCATACAAGCCACAGCTGCTGGATTTGATCCAAAATCAACCCAAAGCTTCATTCAAGCTAAGATCGTCACCGTGCTGCATAAAGTGTTCGATTAAATTCGTGGAAGTGATAGGGGGAGCTCCAACCAGGATAATCCAACCTCTTTTCACTCTTCTCACTTTGAATACCTTGAGTTTAACTTCATCATCTGTTTGTAATCAGTAAATCCGAGATTTGTGTGTGTGTGTTCGTGTTCGACAACACGAACGTGTGTGTGTGTTTGTGCTTGCTGTTCTACACAGCGTGTGTGTGTGGTTGCTGTTGTAAACAGCGGGTGTGTGTGTTTCACTGTCTAGTGGAAGTTAATCCTCCGTGTGAGGGGTGGACGTAGGGGACACGGTGTGTACCCGAACCACCTAAAAATTCTGTGTGCACTTTGTGGTTTGGTTTTCTGCTAAACCGTGTGGGCTTCACGATGAGGAGAGAATTCAATTTCTTGTTAATAAATCACCCCATTATCACGCATTCACGTGTGTGTTTCTGTTCATGCTAGTTTTGAGTTTGTTGTTTATCTTGCCTTGGTTCCGTGTAGCTCGTTTTTAGTTTTTATTGGGCCATCAATTCACCCCTCCCCTCTTGATTGCCACCCTCTGGGACTCAACAATTGGTATCAGAGCCTTGTGCTCTGGTTGATTTACGATCTCACGGTCGTCAGAGAAGATCCCGTTTAATGGCAAACAGAGGGATGATGCCCGAAGGGCATTCCATTCAAAGACCTCTGTTCTTTGATGGATCGAACTACCCTTACTGGAAGAATAGAATGTATGTTTTCCTACGTGCCCAAGACTATGATGTTTGGCGTGTCATAAGTAAGGGTCCATATGTTTTATCTGAAAAAGAAGATGAATGGGATGAAGAAGATATAGAGAAGTGTTCAACGAACTTTAAGGCTATGAATATAATTCAATGTGCTGTTCATCCTAACGAATACTCACGAATATCTATGTGTGCCTCTGCGCAGGAGATGTGGGATAAGCTACGGCTTATATATGAAGGAACATCGGAAGTCAAGGAAACAAAAGCCAACCTCCTAGTTCGGGACTATGAGCTATTCGCAATGAAGTCAGAAGAATCAATTTCTGACATGTTTGCAAGGCTAACCGAGATTACCAATGGACTAAAGGGACTTGGTAAGGAGTATTCCAACAAGGAACTCGTCAGAAAAGTCCTAAGATCCCTCACTCCACAGTGGCATACAAAGGCCACTGTAATTGAAGACTCCAAGGATCTAAGTACCTTAACCCTTGACGAGTTAATTGGCTCGCTGATGACTTACGAGATAAACATCAAAAGGAGTGAGGAGGATCACAAGAAAAAGAAAGTTGTTACCACAATGGCTCTAAAGGTGAATCTACACGACTCAGAGGGCAGTGAAAATGATTCAATAGGCAACACTGAAGATGAAGAATTAGTTGCCATGATCACACAAAGGGCAAGACGGTTTGTGAAACGAACCAGAAATTTTGGTGGTCAGTTCAGAAAAGGACTAAGAAGGCAAGGTCCAAACAGAGGAGAAAATAGCAAAGAGAAGAAGTGATTTGCTATGAATGCAAGAAACCCGGCCATATGCGGGGTGAGTGCCCCGATCTCATCAAGAAGGTAAAGAAAGGCAAGTTCAGAAAGCCCAAGGCCATGATGGCCACATGGAGCGATGAAGATCAAGAGGAGTCCGGAAATGAAGATGGAATAGAGGAGCTAGTCCAGAATCTATGCCTCATGGCAAATGACGACGAAGGAAATGAGGTAGATTCTGAAACTGAAACTCTCACCTCTGAACAATGGCAAATTGCATATGAATCTTTATATGAAAAATATAAGAGATTTAAATCTGAAAACAGAAATTTGAAAAAGAAAATTGATCATTTTGTGCATACTAAAAAATCATGTGAAGAGTGCCATGCTTTAAAATCAGAAAATGAAATTCTTTCATCCAAAATTGAACTATTTGAAGAAGAGATTTCATGTATGAGAGAAGAACAATCTACATTTCTGAAAATGCATGAAGAATTGAAAGATGACATGAAACAAGAAAAGCTTCAAATCTCGGCTTGTAATGAAGCCAAAGAAAAGGCTAAAAAACAAAGTCAATCTCAATTGGCTGAAATAAAAATGTTGAAGGATGCCCTTGCCATCCTTGAAAGATCAAGTTCAGCATCTCTTAAACCAAAGAAACACATGCATAACTCCTTTTCGAATGTTGGTAGATGGAGAAAAAGAGATAGAGCCATCACTTGTTTCTATTATGAAAAAATGGGTCATGATATGTATGATTGTAAAATTCTGAAATATGATGAAGAAAATTCTGTTGGATTCAGAAAAAGATCATATATGCATCATGCCTCTAACCATCATGGACCCAAGCTTGCTTGGGTACCAAAATCTCCATAAGAACTTTGGTTGAATTGCAGGTCCACTCGAGAGCTCAAAGGAACAAATGGTATTTGGACAGCGGTTGCTCTCGACATATGACGGGAAACAAGGAATGGTTTGTGGACCTGCAAGAAAAGGATGGTGGAACGGTAGCATTCGGTGGTAAAGACAAATGTAAAATTATTGGGGAAGGTAAGATAGGTAAGAATCAAAATCATACCATTGAAAATGTATTGCTTGTGAAGGGTTTGCAACATAATCTTTTAAGCATAAGTCAACTTTGTGATAAGGGATGTAATGTGATTTTTGATTCTAACCACTGCACTGTTTTGAATAGGAATACTCAAGAGATCAAATTCATTGGTTTCAGGTATAACAATGTTTACATGATAGACTTGAATGATGCTTCTCATGAAAACTTATGTTTAACTGCAAGGAGCAACAATGATGCTTGGCTCTGGCATCGGCGGCTTGGGCGTGCTAGCTTCAATGTATTGCTGAAATTATCCAGAAAGGATTTGGTGGTTGGACTGCCCAAGTTGAAGGCCGTCAATGATGGAATTTGTGGAGCTTGCAGCATGGGCAAACAAACAAGGACATCATTCAAGTCCAAACAAGATGTGACCACATCAAGACCTCTTGAACTCATCCACATTGATCTCTTTGGACCAAGTAGAACTCACAGCTTGGGTGGTAAACTATATGGATTTGTGATTGTGGATGATTATTCAAGATTCTGTTGGGTCTATTTTCTATCTCATAAAAATGATGCCCTGACGAAATTTGAAGCATTTTGCAGATTTGTTCAAAATGATAAAGGGTATTGCATCAAAGCTGTGCGGAGTGATCACGGCCGAGAATTTGATAACCATGAGTTCAGCAATTTTTGCAGGGCTCAAGGCTATATGCATGACTTCTCCGCACCTAGAACTCCGGAACAGAATGGAGTTGTGAAAAGGAAGAACAGAACACTAGTTGAGATGACAAGAACCATGCTGAATGAGAATAAAATACCAAGGTACTTTTGGGCTGAAGCAGTGAACACGGCATGCTACATCATAAATCGAGCCATGGTAAGACCATTGTTGAAGAAAACTCCATATGAGCTATACCGAGGTAAGAAGCCAAACATTTCATATTTGAGACCGTTTGGCTCAATATGCTACATTCATAACAATGGTAAGAAGGACTTGGCTAAATTTGATCCCAAAAGTGACAAAGGCATATTGCTTGGGTACTCTCTCAATTCGAGAGCATATCGAGTATATAATTTGAGAACTCTCGTAGTTGAAGAAAGTACACATGTTATTATTGATGAATCATCTCCATTTAGAACTGATGAAAAATCTATTTTGCAGGATGATGTGTTGAAAGATGACAATATCGAGAAGAAGCAAGAAAATTCAGAAAAACAAGAAGAGGAAGAACCAAAAGAAGAAGATGTAAATCAGGAAACTCAACTTGAACAGGAGCTACCGTTGCAATGGACATTTGCAAAGGACCATCCTCTGGAGAATGTATTGGGAAATGTACAAGAAGGGATAAGGACACGAGCCTCCTTCAGGGAAGTTGAAACTCATGACTTATTAGCCTTGCTCTCTCAATTTGAACCTCACTCCATTGAAGAGGCCTTGAAAGATGAGTCATGGATCATGGCCATGCAAGAAGAACTACACCAGTTTCAAAGGAACAAGGTGTGGTTCCTCGTACCATGTCCTAAGAATCACTCCGTGATCGGAACCAAATGGGTGTTTCGAAATAAAACAAACGATCAAGGAGTGGTAATTAGGAACAAGGCCAGGCTTGTAGCCAAGGGTTATAGCCAAGAATTAGGAGTTGACTTCGATGAGTCTTTTGCTCCAGTAGCAAGACTTGAGGCAGTGAGGGTTCTCTTAGCATTTGCATGTTGTCATAACATCAAATTATTTCAAATGGATGTTAAGAGTGCATTTTTGAATGGCTATATCCAGGAGGACGTGTATGTGGAGCAACCACCGGGGTTTGAAGACACAAAGCATTTAGACGATGTGTACAAGCTGGACAAGGCACTTTACTATCTGAAACAAGCACCTCTTGCATGGTATGAAAGGTTAAGTGAATTCCTCATTCAACATGAATTCAAACGAGGTAATGTTGATCAAACCCTCTTCACAAAATTGAATGGTGAGGAAATCTTGATTGTTCAAGTTTACGTTGATGACATTATTTTTGGCTCCACTAAAGATGCCCTTAGCAACGACTTTGCAAAATTGATGCAAAGTGAGTTCGAGATGAGCCTCATGGGAGAGTTAACCTTCTTTTTGGGATTGCAGGTACATCAAACGGTGGACGGGTTGTTCATACACCAAAAGAAATATGCAATGGAGTTGCTGAAAAATTCGGTTTGACATCAACTAAGCCACAACCAACACCCATGTCCACTTCATTAAAAATTGATCAAGATGAGAAAGGTACATCAGTGGACCAAAAACTCTTTAGAAGTATGATAGGTTCACTATTGTATCTAACTGCCAGCAGGCCCGACATATAATTTGCTGTTTGTCTATGTGCAAGATTTCAGTCAAATCCAAAGGAATCTCATTTGTCGGCTGTGAAATGGATTTTTAGATATATTGCTGGTACAGTTAACTTAGGATTGTGGTTTCCACGGAATTCATGCTTTGAACTTGTCGCTTATTCTGACGCCGATTACGCGGGTTGTAAGATGGATCGAAAAAGCACTAGTGGTTATTGCCATTTTCTTGGGGGTTGTGTGGTCTCATGGGCCTCCAAGAAACAAAATTCAGTGGCATTATCAACAGCCGAAGCCGAGTATGTGGCTGTCGGTAGTTGCGTTACCCAAGTGCTATGGATCCAACAGCAAATGATTGATTATGGCATTTCCTTCAAAAACACCCCAATTCTTTGTGATAACACATCTGCCATAAATCTGTCCAAAAATCCAATTCATCACTCCCGCACCAAGTATATTGAAATTAGACATCATTTCATTAGAGACCATGTGAGTAAGGGTGATATTAACATCAGTTTTGTTGAGACAGATCATCAAATTGCTGACATTTTCACCAAACCTCTTAGTGTAGACAAGTTCACATCATTTAGAAGGGAACTAGGGGTTTGTAGGATAGATCAATCTGAGTCTTAATCATGTGCATCAATGTCATTGCATTGCATGTAGTGTGTCATTTTTTTTTGTCATGCATGTGCATAGTCGTGCTTGAAAAACCACAAAAATTTTCTATTTCTTTTGCATGAAAACCTTGATTGCATGGTATGCATGTTCTTATTATAGAATACAACCATTGGCTTTGCAAATTCTATGGCCGATAATTCCTTGAATTTTCTTAAGGCCAGCAAAAGAGCAATTGATATCAAAATCTGAATTTTTGGAGATGGGAAACAATGAACACCTTCTATGGTCTAAGTCATTCTTGAAACAAGTTCCCCAGTGTGTATACCCATTCATATAACTCCAATTTCTTGATTCCAACTCAATATAACCACTGGGGACTCGAGCCATATCATTCGCTTCCTTAAACTTACGTTTTCTTCAGCTTTTGCAGCAAACCCTGAAAGGGTCGACCCCAAGGGTCGACCCACGAAAAGGGGTCGACCCCAAGGGTCGACCCTCGCTAACGGGTAATGTTCTGGGGCGGGGTTTAAAAGGGGACGACCCATAGGGTTGACCCGTTCCGATCGGGCAGCCTCGCCGCGTCCGAACCGGCTCCAATAAGGGAGGAAACCCTAAGTTTCCTCCCCTCCCATCCCTTAAAACCCCTCAAGCCCCCTTCTAGCCTAAAGCCACCTCTTTCTACAAACATTACACCCCTCCTTGGCATCCCCCTTTGTGCCCTAGCGCGGCCCTCTCGGTGGCTATCCGCGCGGATCATTCTTCCGACGCTAGCACCGCGTCTCGTTGTTCTTCCCTTCACTGAGGTAAGTTCTTGATGTGTGGAGGATCCCCATTCTCTCTCGTGGAAGCATCTCTCTCCAAGTTGAGCCATTTTGATCTATTCCCTCATCTCCGGTTCCGTCGATTTGTGGTTAGATGGCGCCAAAGAGGCAAGCTTCTCGCAGCCGTGGAGAGTCGAGTGCGGCCCCAGCACGACGTCGTCGGGCGGGCATCCAAGGCAGAGGACCGGCGCCGCCACCCAAAGTATTGGATAGAAAAGTCCTCCGGCCGCGGTCGGTATCTCTTGTAAACTTACATCGTCATCTTCCGGGACTCGTTGATATGTTATGCAGTCAGCCGAATCTAGAATATTTCATGTCTGCACATCGACGTATAAATCCCAACTTGGTACATCAATTTTATGGCAATTTTATCATGTCCGGGGAGCACCCAACTACAATGGTTCATGGCCATCGGTTAATTCTCACTACAGAATTTTTGGGAGCAGCATTTAATCTCCCGACTGAAGGTTTTATGCTTGGAAATATTGAAATTCCTGAAGATGCAGTTTTTGAAATGATGAAAGGTGAAGAAAGGGGTAACCGTTCTATGGCAGGACTGAATGCAAATCATTTTCCGCCCATGCAACACATTTTACACAGAATGATCACCACAATTCTACTTCCACGGGGCGGCGGTCATGACAAGGTCACTGAAATTCACATGTTTCTTTTCTACTGCATTTTAAGTGGTATTCCTGTGAATTTCCCAGCCATGCTTTTATTTCATATGAGCAATAGCATGAAGCACAAGAACCGCACCATTCCATATGCTGCTGCACTCACTGCCGTGTTTACACATTTGGGTATTGATCTCTCCACCGAAATCTCACAAACTATACGAGAGGCTGACATTTTCACAATTCATTCCATTTTCCATAATATGGGATATGAGCTGCTTGATGGAAACTTAGTTCGCACTCTGAAAAGTACAGAACAAGAGATCCGTTCTGAGGATGAATCTGATGAATATGAACAGGCCCCACCTGCCGAAGATATGCCTTCCGAGGCGGTTCAGCTACTCATGGATCGGTTGGACTCGATAGATGACAGGTTAGACAGTTATGGGGAGACTTTGGAGGGCATGCAACAACAACTTGCGGATCTGAAACTTAGTCATCAAGAGCACACCCAGTCTGTTCAAGACACATTTGATAATCAAACCCACTTGCTTGAAGAAATCTTGGGCTATATGAGGCGTCTGCACAACTCCCCGTCGTCCGATGAAGATTAGATGACATTGCTCTTGGAGCTTGGACTTTATCTACTACTTATTTCACCCCCTCCTTTTTGATGTTGCCAAAGGGGGAGAAAAGACTATTTCGGCTACTTATATGTATGTGTGATGAATGCTTGCATGCATGTGTGCTCATTTTCAGTTGCCTTTAGTTTGCATTTTAGTTTTGCATTTTAGAGTCATGTGTGTCATATCATATTGTGTGAGTCTCAAGTTCCTTCATGTCTCATTGTTATTGCATTTGAACTCTTCCTATTTCCTCTTGTTGTCGGCACACCTTGTGGTAATGCTACTCAATCTCACATGTTTTGTTAAGTTGCCTTTGATATCGGTTCAGCATGGTGAATTCAGTTCAATATTTGTGGTTGATATGGTTCATAATTATGTGGTTTCATTTATTCTTGAATGGTAGTTTACATTGATCAAAAATGTAATTTTAAATTTTGTCATCATCAAAAAGGGGGAGATTGTTGAACCCCCTCCTCATGTAAAATGCCTTATGGTTTTGATGTTGACCAAATTCTTTTTGAACTGAAAATGAGTCCTTCTAATGTCTTGAATCCCAACTCCGTCATATGAGATTTTGGCGTGCTATGAAGGCTCAATGCAATCTTCTTGAGGGTAAGTGAGTTAATTTGACAGTTTGGATGAAAGAATTAGCTGCGAGATATTTTGACAGGCCAATCTTCAAGGACAAGAATTTCAATGCTCTGGGACGTTTGGTGAGATCGACTTCAACCTTGATTTTTAATTTTGTGATTGAAGTCCTTTAAGATCGTCTCTCATTTGAATTATGTCTAAGTATGAAATGGTTTAAGCTTAATTGATTGACATGCTTTAAAAACCATTTTTGTAGCTCATAAACTTGTTCTTGAACACTTCTCATGGTTTGCATGTTTATTTTAGACGTTCTGGAACTTGACTCGGTCGTTTGGATCGCGTTCTCGGCAAATTCGTGTTCTGGCTGAAAAAGGTCGACCCCAAGGGTCGACCCCTAGCCAAGGGTCGACCCCAGGGGTCGCCCCCTGTTGTCTTTATTTTTTTTTTTGGCCCGCTGGTTGTTGGTTCTGGACTGCGAGGGTCGACCCCAAGGGTCGACCCCTCAGGCTGTGGGTCGACCCCAAGGGTCGACCCCTTCAGAAAAAATTCTTAAACAGCAAGCGTCCCTGAGAGGAATACCACCCACGAGGGTCGACCCCTTCATTTTCGGGTCGAGCCGTATTTGTTGACCCTTGGAATTTCGACCTCATGGGTCATTTGTTTTAGGTTGGGGGCCCGTGCTTTGCTCCACATTTTGCGGATCTGGTCCCTTGACCATCCCCAGAACTCTCTTCTCATATATAATGTCGCTTGGTTGATGAAAACCCTAAGGGGAAAAATCGTATGTTGAGCTGTAAGCTTTCTTTCTAACCCCTTGTGTTGGCAGGTTGAAGTCGCCACCTCCTGACCTGGTTCCAGCTTGAAGAGTGCGTGAAAGTGAAGGGAAGGATGAGGAGAACTACTTCCATACAAGCCACAGCTGCTGGATTTGATCCAAAATCAACCCAAAGCTTCATTCAAGCCAAGATCGTCACCGTGCTGCATAAAGTGTTCGATTAAATTCATGGAAGTGATAGGGGGAGCTCCAACCAGGATAATCCAACCTCTTTTCACTCTTCTCACTTTGAATACCTTGAGTTTAACTTCATCATCTGTTTGTAATCAGTAAATCCGAGATTTGTGTGTATGTGTTCGTGTTCGACAACACGAATGTGTGTGTGTGTTTGTGCTTGCTGTTCTACACAGCGTGTGTGTGTGGTTGCTGTTGTAAACAGCGGGTGTGTGTGTTTCACTGTCTAGTGGAAGTTAATCCTCCGTGTGAGGGGTTGACGTAGGGGACACGGTGTGTACCCGAACCACCTAAAAATTCCGTGTGCACTTTGTGGTTTGGTTTTCTGCTAAACCATGTGGGCTTCACGGTGAGGAGAGAATTCAATTGCTTGTTAATAAATCACCCCATCATCACGCATTCACGTGTGTGTTTCTGTTCATGCTAGTTTTGAGTTTGTTGTTTATCTTGCCTTGGTTCCGTGTAACTCGTTTTTAGTTTTTATTGGGCCATCAATTCACCCCTCCCCTCTTGATTGCCACCCTCCGGGACTCAACAGCCTTATTTTAATCCTATTGATACAAGGAATTTTGGCCCTATAAATACCCCTTGAATCCCTCACGCGCGAGGAGGGGAGGAGAACAAAAAAAAGGGAGTTAACATGAGATAACACTGTGAGGGTTTTTATAGGAAGAGAGAGTTTGCCTTTCGTTTGTAGGAACTGCTTCGAAGGGCCTTCCTCCACGGGCGATCCTTCTCCGGGCCGTGTTCTTCTTCGGTGGAGATTTCTTCCTCCACTGGCGGCAGTTCTTCATCCTGTTGCAGCCGCTGAAACTCTTCTTCTCCCTTTACTGCTGCACACACAGCAGAGAGGGCATCTTCTCTTTGTTATTTTTTTAGTTGTTATCATGTCATCATCACATGCACCCTTTCTTTCTAGCTCTCTGCCATAAACATTATCAGTACATCACGTATCTTGCTTTGCATATCATTGCATTTATTATCCCCAACCTTATTGCTCCTTCTTAAAGGGGTTTTAAACCAAAACACACAAGGTGTGTTCATGCCCAATTTGTTTGATTTCATATTTTTAGAGCATTGATACTACACACTTGGCTAATCCATATCTGTGTTTATTTTGTGTGTTTGCAATGCTAATCAAGCTATAAACCCCCTTTATCGGCCGACCGATAGAAGGAGGAAGGAAGAATCCCCAATCTCACTCGCTCCAAACAAGGTACATGCAATCACCCTTCTTCTTTTGAGGTAACCCCTCTGGCGATCACCCTCCTTAGAGCATCTCATGCTCATCCTCTTTTCCTTCATACCCCACATATTTTAGCATGGCTATGTGACACGTTCACATCACGGAAACCTATAAATCCCGTGATAGCAAGAAGAGATCCCGGAATGGGAGTGGTAGTGGCTACCACAAGAATAAGAAAGTCAAGGAAGAAGACAAACAAGTCATCACAACTTGTACTTTTTGTGAGAAGTTCGGTCATTCGGCCGAAGAGTGCTGGAAGTGCCTTGGTGCTTGTTTAAGATATGGCAGCCGGGATCACCGCATGCCGGATTGCTCCGTTATGAAGAAACAATCTTTTAGTGGTGGACGTAAGCGTCAGGCTCGTCTCAATGCTATCATGGAAGATGAAGAAGCGCTCAAGAATGATGGGCTAATGGAAGGTACTATACAAATCTATTCACATCCTGCATTCGTACTATTTGATACCGGTGCTTCTCATTCCTTTATATCTACTACTTTTGCAAAAACCTTACCTATTGCATTAGTTCCTCTACCTTCGGACCTAGTAATCACTACACCTTTAGGTCCTGGAACCAAACTTACAACCTATTATCCCGATAGTGAGTTAATGGTAGAAGGTCACAATCTTCCTACAAACCTCGTATGCCTTGACATAGAGGGCTACGATGCTATTCTAGATGTGGATTGGCTTGTAGATCACGACGCCTACATAAATTGTCGCAACCAGATTATCTCTTTTCAGAAACCTGGTCTTCCAAGATTTTCCTTCCTAGGTATCAAATATAGGAAGCATCCTACCATCATTTCATCTCTTCACGCTTGCAAACTTATTTCGCAAGGATGTGAAGCTTTTTTTGCTTCCGTAATCATTACCGAATCCAAAGAGATCATCTTAGAAGATATTCCCATAGTGAATGAGTTTTTCGATGTATTCCCATCAGATTTGCTTGATTTACCGCCCGATAAGGAAGTAAACTTCTCCATTGAACTCATTCTCGGAGCAGCACCTATCTCAATAGCTCCTTATAGGATGTCCCCCACAGAACTCAAGGAATTGAAGAAACAACTTGAAGAATTATTAGACAAGGGTTTCATTCGACCTAGCACATCCCCTTGGGGTGCGCCAATTCTATTCATCAAGAAAAAGGATGGATCCCTTAGGCTATGTATCGACCATCGGTGACTGAATCAACTCATAATTAAGAATAAGTATCTGTTGCCACGTATCGATGAACTCTTTGATCAGATTTCAGGAGCAGAATATTTTTCTAAGATAGACCTCGTGTCAGGTTATCACCAGCTCAAGATCAAAGATGAAGACATACACAAAATTACTTTTCGAAGTAGATATGGTCACTATGAATTTGTCGTAATGCCGTTCGGGTTAACCAATATCCCAACAGCATTTATACAACTCATGAATAATGTTTTTAGGTCTTATCTGAACCAATTTATAGTCGTCTTTATTGATGATATTCTTATTTACTCCAAAACAAAGGAGGATCATGAAGCGCACTTTAAAATAGCCTTGCAAACCCTAAGAGAGCACAAACTCTATGCAAAGCTTAGTAAGTGTGAGTTCTGGCTAAAGGAGGTCTCTTTCCTTGGCCATATTATTTCAAAGGAAGGTATCACTGTCGACCCTTATAAATTAGAAGCTGTTAAGAATTGGAGCCAGCCAACGACTGTGTCTGAGGTCAGAAGTTTTCTAGGTATGGCTGGTTATTACAGGAGATTCAATAAAGATTTTTCAAAGATTGTTGTTCCTTTGACTAGACTTACAAGAAAGGAGAATCCTTTTTATATGGTCGAAGGATTGCGATGAGAGTTTTCAAACTCTTAAGGAACACCTTACCACTGCACCAATATTAACACTACCGACAGAAGGTGGTGGTTTTGAAGTCTATATGGATGCGTCTGGCATTGGCCTAGGATGCGTCCTTATGCAAAATGGAAGGGTGATTTGCTATTCATCAAGGCAGTTAAGGCATCATGAAGAAAATTACCCTACGCATGATCTGGAATTAGCTGCGGTTATATTCGCATTGAAGATTTGGAGACATTACCTTTATGGGGAGAAATTCAATATTTTTTCAGATCATAAAAGTATGAAATACCTCTTTACCCAGAAGGAGCTAAATATGCGATAATGTAGATGGTTGGAGTATCTCAAGGACTTTGACTTTGCTATCCAATATCATCCAGGAAAAGCAAATGCTATAGCAGACCCTCTTAGCAGGAAGCCAATGGTAACTCTAGCAAGCCTCCGAAAAGGTATAGCTTGTCTTATTGAAGATTTTTCTCATTTAAATCTTGATATTGATAGAGAAGGAGAAGGAGGTATGATTGCCAATATAAGGTCTCAACCTACATTGATCGAGGACTTAGTCCAATTGCAAGAAAATGACCCTACGTTGATGGAGATTAAGGGTAATATCGATTAGAGACGAGAATTTTCTATCACAAATGATGGAAGACTATTATTTAAGGATCGAATTTGTGTGCCGAATCATGATGACACTAAGAAATTGATCATGGAAGAAGCTCACAAATCAAGATATGCTATTCACCCTGGTGCTACCAAGATGTATCAAGATTTGAAAAGAAACTTTTGGTCGCCTAATATGAAAAGAGAAGTAACAGATTTTGTGTCCCGATGTCTCACTTGTCAACAAGTAAAGGCAGAACATTTAAAACATACTGGGAAATTACACCCCTTGAATATTCCCGAGTGGAAATGGGAAAGTATAGGGATGGATTTTATCATAGGTTTACCCAAGACAAGAGGAGGACATGATGGTATATGGGTGATCATAGACCGATTGACTAAATCTGCACATTTTCTACCAATCAAAAGTCGATGGTCTGTGGATGTATTAGCAGCATTATACATGAAAGAGATTGTCAAATTGCATGGTGTCCCTGACACCATTATATCCGACCAAGATCCTCAGTTCACATCATAATTCTGGAAGGGTCGACAACATTCATTAGGGACCCGGCTTAATTTTAGCACTACATTCCATCCACAAACTGATGGTCAAACTGAAAGGACAAATCAAGTGGTAGAAGATATGCTCAGGGCATGTGCTATTGACTTTGGAGGAAATTGGCATGATCATTTACCTCTAGTGGAATTTTCATATAACAATAGCTATCAAGCTAGTATACAAATGGCACCATTCGAGGCTTTATATGGAAGAAGTTGTTGTTCGCCTATTTGCTGGAATAAAGTAGGAGAAAGACAATTTCTCGGTCCCGATATCATTAGGGATACTACCGAGAAGATAAAGCTTATTCGGGAAAGACTCCAGATAGCTCAAGATAGGCAGAAGTCTTATGCTGATAATCGAAGGCGTGACCTGGAATTTCAAGTAGGAGCATGTATTTCTTAAGGTTTCTCCGGGTCGGGGTATTCGAAGGTTTGGTATCAAGGGCAAGCTTACTCTAAGATTCATTGGCCCCTTTGAGATTCTTGAAAGGGTTGGTGAAGTCGCTTATCGAATAGCTTTACCCCCTCAACTATCTGAAGTTCATGATGTATTCTACGTCTCAATGCTCAAGAAGTATGTACCTGATCCATTCCATGTCATCACTTACGACAATCTAGAGATTAAAAAGGACTTAACATACGAGCAAAATCCAGTCAAGATTATTGAACGAGAAGTGTGTCAACTTCGGAATAAAACTATTCCTATGGTCAAGATCTAATGGACCAAATTATGGCCACATGAAACAACATGGGAAACTGAAGAAGCCATGCGCAGAAGATTCTCAGAGATATTTGAATGTAAGTACACTCTCCATAAAGCCATGTAGTGAATTTGAGGAAAAATTCTTTTTAAGTGGGGGAGGGTGTAACGCCCGAGAACTTTCTAAGGATTTTTTCGGATTTAAAATATACATGTATTAATTATTAAGCATTTAATGGGCTATTAATAAAATTATAATGAATTAAATCTAATTATTTAAGCCCTACACAAAATCTGAGAGGATCAGGCCCATATAATAAACTCAATAGGCCCAAGAGATTGTTTTGGACCTTAGCCCATATTCTAGAACCTTAAAATGGGTGTAATCATAGAATTAAGGGGGATAATTACTCTTATTTTGGTTTGTTTCAAATTTCCATTTCTGTTTAACTAGCATACCATGCAGTATGTTAACACATCCATGCATGTTCCTAAAACTCAATTTATCCTTTTGAAATGGTTTAGACTGCTTCGAGAGTTTTGGGTTCAAGGAAATCTGTAAATAGCTTAAAAACAAGGCCATCACATTTTTCTTTTGGTTTTCATTTCAAGCTACGTGGGGTTTTGTAAAGGTCATCTGATTTTTTAGGAAGATAAGGGTGCCTCAGTGCAGCCCTTTGGAGTTGCAAGGGTGCCTCGATGTAGCTCCTTAGAGTTGTAAGGGTGCCTCGATGCAGCCCTTAAGAGCTTCAAGGCTGCGTCGATGCAGCCATTGGCTGCGCGACCCACCCTATGCTCTTTCCCAAATTTCAGAAACTAAGAAAACGAGAGTTTTGAGAGGCCTTTTTGATTAAGAAAAATTTGAAAAATTGGGAAATGACAAAGAACCAAGTTGGTAACATACTGTAGAAATTTCATGATCACAGAAATTCTGTACTTACAATTATGATTTTTTTTCTACGCATGTATAACCTAAAGATAAACATGTTTTTGTATAGAAACCTGCAACCTATTGTAATGCATATTTCTGAAACCTTCAGTAATTTAAGATATCTTGACAGTAACTGAGAAGTGTTGAAAGGTGTAGTTGAAGTACAGATTAGTGAAAAGAATACACTGCGATGTATGGTTTTTGGCATATGTATATATATATATATATATATATATATATATATATATATATGTAGAACTATTATATGGGCTATATGGACACTGCTATCATAGAAGGTTCTGGAGCCAAGCTACAGAAATGGCCCTGTGGGGAGGCTCACTCTATTCTGACTTCGAGGGCACGAGGTGAAATCATGGAGGTGGATAAATTCCACTTGTTAAGGTGGGGAGAACTTCCCCCAGTTCTACGCAGTAACCAAGACTTATCAACATTGCCAAGGCAACTGAGTATCTGTCTGTCTGACCTTCTAATGGTGGTTTGGGCACTATGTCTGAGCCATATGTTATCTAAAATTCTATCTCTGTATCTGAAATCCGTAAAGACATATGACTTCTGAAATTGTGTAAATTCTGAAATTCTATTTTCTGAAATATGTTCAGTCATATGAATTTTTGGGAATTTCTGTTTCTATTATCTGAAAATCTGAGCAGGCAAGTGAGTTCTGAAAAATGAAGTTATAGTCATATAAACACCTGTTTTCTGCTACAGACTTATTTTTTATGTCCTCAGCAACCAGATTTCAGATATTCTAAGCATCATAAATTTCTGTAAGTTTAATTATCCTCGAAGTATGTTAGGCATGGACAAAAGGAAAATAATTTGAATTTAGTAACTTCTTGAGTCATTCCTAGACTCATGCTTGCTAAACATTTTTCAGGTGATTCCCTTGGTGAGGACGAGGAGTTAGTGTGTAGTGACTCCGATCGAGAGGATTTGGTGTAATCTTTAGAGATCTTTTTCTTTCCAGTTGAGGTGATTGTTGTTAGAAGATTTAAATTTTGTAATAATGGACTGTTGTATAGAACTTTTACGTATTATTAGCTTTGGACTATTGTGATTTTGGGTATGTGATCTAATTGATGGAAATGAGATTTTTCTTCCGCTGTCAACTATTCTCTTTATTTATGTAATTTGTCAACCATATTCTGTTAGGGTTGTTCCCACTGTGACATCTCCCTTAAGTCCGAAGAGAGTTGGAAACTGAACCGGATTCTAAGGTGAGGTGCTACAGAGAGTGGTATCAGAGACCAAGGTGGAGAATTTACATAAGTAGACCATCAACTAGCTTCATATCCCCAGATCTAGATAGTTCATAAGTTATATGAGTCGAAAACATTCATAAAGAAATAAATCAGTCATAACTAAGAGGTCAATCTTAATAAATCTATTATTTTAATAAGGCTATGGCATCCAGCAGTCGCCATGCATGCTGCCCCTGATCGTGAAGAGGAATCGAGGAGAGATGTAGAGGAAGGTCAACAAGGATTGCCGGTGCCGCCGCCACAGCCATTGGTTGATTATGATGCTTTCATGCAAGGGTTAGTGCGTGTGATGCAAACCCAAGCTAACGCGCATGCAGTGTTGCAAGCTCAAGTTCAAGCTCAACAGAGGTATGGTTTGGATTGGTTGACGTGTGTAGTTTTAATTGAGCGGGCCTCATGAGTAACCTATGGTATTCGTGGTTCAGGCCCCACCATCTTCGGAAGTAGTTCCAAGGGTTATAGAAGGGTCATCGGTTGCGAAACGGTTCCGAAGGATGAACCCGCCATCATTTAAGGGGGAGAGTCAACCCTTAGTTGCGGAGCATTGGTTGCGTGCAATGGAGAAGGTGTTCCGAACCATTCGATGTGATGAGAATGAGAAGGTCAACTTGGCAACATTTCTGTTGGAGGTAAGGAAGTTATTTTCATCTTTTATGTGTGGTTGGTTAGCGTTGTGCTCACTCAATTTGGACCATGTGATTTAAGGAACGTGCTGATGTGTGGTGGTCCTCTATTCTGCGGAACCAATTTGAGGATGGATTGGTAGACGTGACATGGGAAGAATTTGTTCATCTATTCAAGGCGAAGTATATTCCCGAACATGTCCAAGACAAAATGGAGCAGGAGTTCCTTACTTTGACTCAAGGGTCCATGACGGTGCTTGAGTATGAGGCACGTTTCGCCGAGCTGGTGAGATATTCACCTCATATTGTGACTGATGAACGAAGGAAGGTGAAGAAGTTCATGATGGGCCTTCGACCGTCCCTGAGGACTAGATTGGTGGCATTCATTCATCGGACGATGGAAGAAGCTCTGAGTGCGGCATGCCGACAAGAAAGTGAAATGGACCAATATCAAGAAGAAAAGAAAGCATTGATGAAGAGGCCATCATCGACTTTTCAATGATAAGACCACAATAAGAAGAAGTCTTTCTCTCGACCGTCAGATTATGCACCGATAAAGTTAGCTTCACCCCAAGCCGGTGGATTGGGAGGATCGTCATGAGACAAGACAGAATGCTAGAATTGCAGGAAATGGCATAGTGGTAAGGAGTGCTGGATGGTGTCTGACAGGTGTCTTAGATGTGGAAGCCCTGATCATAAGATCAAGGCTTGTCCGAAGGCACAGTCGTCTATGCCCACTAAAGTCCTGATGGTAGCAACCATAGTGCCAGTAGCAGCAAAGACAGTCGGGAGATCCCGAGCGCCAGCACGAGTATTCACATTGGCTAAGGAGGATGCGGAACAAGTAGATCATGTGACTAAAGGTACACTTTTGATATCAGGCTTCTATGCTAGAGTCTTGTTTGACACTGGTGCTACTCATTCGTTCATGTCCGAACGATTTTCAAAAATATTGTATGATGAGTTGGGTTTGGTAGCAATGGACTTAGATGTGCCCCTTCATGTGCACACACCAGCCAGAGCATTGTCCACTACAAAGAGTTATCCTTCCTTGCTCGTATGTGTTGAAGGGCGAGAATCACCTCGTCACTTCTATCTTTTGAAGATGAAGGACTATGATGCTATTCTCGGTCTTGATTGGCTGGAGAAGCATTATACTCTCATTGATTGTCGGAAGAAGCAGGTTATTTTTCGCATTCTTGGTGAGAAGGAGTTTTTCCACCCTTTGCCTAAGATTGGGTCAGGAATGTTTATGGTCTCGGCCATGAAGGCAGCCAGATCATTGTACAAGGGTTGCAGTGCATTCCTAGCTTGTGTAGTGACCACAACTGAGGTCAAGGAAGCGCCATCACTAGAGAGGATTGATGTGGTTCAAGACTTCTCTGATGTTTTTCTAGAGTATTTTATAGGATTACCGCCAGTCCAGGAGATCGAATTCTCTATTGATCTTTTACCCGGTACGACACCGATATCTAAAGCACCTTATCGGATGGCACCAGCGGAGATGGCTGAGTTGAGAAAGTAGTTACAAGAACTGTTAGACAAAGGCTTTATTCAACCAAGTGTCTCGCCATGGGGAGTCCCAGTCCTGTTTGTGAAAAAGAAGGATGGGTCACTCCGACTCTGTATTGACTACCGGAAGCTCAATCAGGTGACGGTGAAGAATCGCTATCCTTTGCCTCGCATTGATGATCTCTTGGACCAGTTGCAAGGTGCTACAGTGTTCTCGAAGATTGACTTGAACTTAGGATATCATCAGCTATGAATCAAGGAGGAGGATACTCCGAACACAACCTTTTGAACTAGATATGGGCGCTATGAATTCTTGGTTTTGTTGTATGGGAATGGCTGATCTAGAGGGGAGGGGTGAATAGATCTGGCCCTCTTTTTCGAGAACTAAAACTAACCGCAGCGGAATAAAGATAACTACTATAAGATGTAGGTAATGCACACGCACAATGCAAGAGAGTAGAAAAATACCTACCTAGACAAGCATATAGCAGAGCACAATCACACTTGCAAACCATATGAACAAGGATTTTTAAGGTGGTTCGGACTTTCTCCAAAGTCCTACGTCCACCCCTCACTTAAACCAAGTGTGGCTTCCCTAGTGCAACTACACAATCTGCTAAATGCATAGCTTAACAACCCGCTGCCTTACAGCTTGCAGAGAGACTATCCTTTCTCAAGGAATCGCTGATACACAGCTTGATGCCACACTGGCCAGACCACAGATTCAAGCACACAAGCTTGATCTGTCTTCCTACTGTCATCGGTAGGGATGGTTAAAGGTTTCATTAAATAAGATCAAACAAAAGAAAGAGGATGATGAAAAGCTCAGATAGGAAGAGTGAAGCTCAATGCAAAATGCAAAAGTCCTTGTCTGAAATATGGAGAGCTTGGTTTGCTGTGAGGAGGTTTGTTGCTTCTATGATGGTAGCTTTATCTTTGCAATGCAACGAGCAGGTGCAAGAGGAGTTCGTGGGTTTGGTTCAGATCTTCACAAATGGCCTTGAGCTCTTCACCTTCTTCTCATTCTTCTTCTTCTTCTTCTCTTTCAATTCTGGACCCAGCTGGCTTCTTGCGTTGTCCTTCTCTTCTCCAAGGGGCACCGGCAGCACTAGCAGCAACAGCTTCTCCTTCTTCTTATGGTTGTAGCACACCCAATATATGGAGGTGCATGTCCTTTCTTGGCTCCTCAAGAGAGGAAATTTTCCCACCAAAAAATTGTCCACTAATTGGTTCAGCTTGAGTGGAAAAGGTGTCTTCACACTTGCTTTCTTTTGATTGGCTCAGAGGAAATATACAATAAGACTTTCCTTCTGTTCCAAATCTGAGCATTTAATGATCCTTGTGGACAGCATCCTGTAGATTGCTTCCTCATTGGCTCAGGTCACTTCTATGCTTGGTGTGCCTTTCTAGGATCATATCCCATTGGTTGGCTGCAAAAAGGTAACATACTTTTCCCAGATTTGAACCCTATCATAGCAGCCTCCAAAAGGTGTTTTCAGATGTGGTAATGATGACTAGGGCATTTGACAGACTTGGAACCTTCCTCCAGACCTTGAAATCCGTGATTTTGGGGATTTGCGGTATGACTTTTTGCTCTCTGGATTACCCTTTGATTTGACATAAAATTGGCTTAAAATTCTGCGGAGATAATTGTGGTGTCGACCTGTACAGGTGGTGAGGTCAACCTGTCTTGAATAAGGGGCGGTTCTAACGCTCTCTAGAAAGCCCACAGGTCAACCTCTTGAAATAGATAGGTCGACACTACCAAGCAAAAATACGTTTATAACGCTCT
Source organism: Amorphophallus konjac (assembly GCA_022559845.1). NCBI lineage: Eukaryota > Viridiplantae > Streptophyta > Magnoliopsida > Alismatales > Araceae > Amorphophallus > Amorphophallus konjac. The sequence goes on along the minus strand of CM040118.1, from coordinate 269,931,774 downwards.
CTGGAAGGCCCACAGGTCGACCTCCTGAAACAGGCTGGTCGACACCACCCTTTGACCTTCGTTGGACTGATGGCGCTTGAGCAGGGGAGGTCGACACTTCTAGGCTGTGAGGTCGACACCACCAGTGTAAAAACTAACTTTGAGGGATTTTCTGAGGTGACTTGGGCGCGTGCATTGGGCTTCATCTTTTGCCATCTCTTATGACTTATTTGACTTATCTGTCATGAGAATATTAATCAATGTCAGCAATCAAGGGATGAGAATATTAATGACTCATAGTGTTGTAAAGCATCAAAACCATAGGGACATAACATTCTCCCCCTTTTTGATGATGAAAACACTGTGAGTCATTATTGGCAATGTGACCAGAATCAAGCATTTTCGTGACACAGCATGAACTTTTTCTCCTTAAGTGAAAATAGATCTGCTCTTTCTGCTCTTCCCATTTCAATGACACAAGAAATAGTCTCCCCCTTAATAAATGACTCAAGTATCTCTCCCCCTTTGACATCAAAAAAAAGGCAATAAAAGTGGTGGAGAGAAAGGAGAGAATAGACAGGAGAAGTTGATAAAGAAGGTAGGGGAATGAGATATTTTGGAGACATACAACCCATGAGAGAAGTAATCGCAGTCTGATAGTAATATTATAATCCAGAGAATAACAATTGTTCAGAGTCGACCATTATACAGAACTTAGAACATGTCCTCATTGAAGTTGCATGGTTCAAATCTAATGAAATTTGAGTTTATCAATAGAATTTGAAAAACATCTATATTCATGTTTTAATAGAAATGAACCAGAATTACATGTCAAAACCATGTTTAACCTTCCTTTGTCTTACGCATTCAGATTCGATGACTCCTTTGGGAATTACACAAGCTAGTGTTGAGGTTAAACAAGCCTGACTTTCTTATGGAATTCTTAGAATTTCAGCACCTTTTCTTTTATGTTTTGCTACCAGGCTCATATTTTTCTTTAAGCACAAGATAAATTTCATGAGCAATTAAGTCCAGTGCATGCCTTGTATCCTTGAGAATACACGTTGTTTAGACGCCAGTATCCCTAGGTACTCGGTATGACTGACTGTCATGCCTCAGATTGACCAGAGATAGCATTGTCACCTCATGACATATCTAACCTCATTTCTTTGATAAGGGGACATATTTCTCAGCAACTGTGCCATTGCTCTGCCTTAGATTTCTTCAACTTACTACAGAGTTAACAAAGGCACCTCATGATACAGCCCACTTGTCTTCTTGGACAAGGGACATGGTTTCTCAATGAACCAATGCCATTGCTCTGACAAAAATTAGCATTTAAGAATTCCAGCGATATGGTGTTTAAAAATAATACTAAGCATCTGTATCTCAACCAAGGATGCCTTGAAATAGAAAATTTCAAATTTTGGGAAGTATCATTCAGGGCACAACATGTAAACACTAGTTGAGGTCTATTAAAAAAATGAGCACATATGATTTCAAAGCACTCGTATCAAAGCTCAATGAAATCATTAAACCTGAACCATTTTTATAGTATGGACAAGCACAAGGTCATATAATAGAAGATTCTTACTTTAAATTTCACTCAATTTTATTATCATGGTATCCAGATTGGAAGCAACTAAATTTCAGATTTTTCAAGAAGGTGATCAGAACAGCCAATAGCAACAGCAAGAAATGACCCATTGAATTTTCAGATAAGCATGATTATCAAGTGAAGAGAATGAGCAGTGAACACTTCCCCAGAGGATATGCAATGAGCTTAGACAGAGGGCAGAGTTCAAGCGGAAGAGACCTGCGAGGTCGACCTGAATAGGTCTAAGGTCGACATGAGTGCCACCGAGAGGTTGACCTGAGTGGTGCTGGGGTCGACCTGATCATAAGCAAGATATTAAAACATGATATGGAATTTCATGCCAATGGTTGTACACTTATTAAAGTTGACAAAATGAAGATAGCATGTATGCAAGAACGGTTCAAAGAAGTTGCTCCACCTTACTATATGGCCTAAGTGCAATATCGACTCATAGTACTCGGAAGAGGTGTATCCTCACGCATGGTGAATGCTTTCTGGCAAGCATAACCTACCTTTCCACAAATCACCATTTTATATACCATGGTCAAGCAAAAACAATGCAGCAACCAATGTAATGCATCATGATCATAGACCTATCAAACCGTGCATGCCCATGCATAAAGACATGTATTGATATGGAAAGTATATGAATCAAATTTTCTGTACAACCTTTTTATTGCAGTTCAACACAATCAACAAGCAACCAAGGTGAAATAAGGATGTCCACCAATTCAATTCTTATTCAATTGAGGTCTGCATAGACCAAGCTCCCTTCTATGTGATGAAAACCTATCATTACACAAGGGCTTGGTAAATATGTCAGCAACTTGGTTTAATGTATTAACAAAATGCACTTCAAAAATTTTCTTAAGGACCTCATCTCTAATGAAGTGATGCCTAATTTCAATGTGCTTGGTCCTAGAGTGATGGACTGGATTTTTTGCAACATTGATTGCACTAGTGTTATCACACAGAATCAGGACACAGCCAAGATCTACTAAGTGATGGGTGAGAAAATGATTAGATCTAGAGGGGGGTGAATAGATCTACCCCAAATTATAACAAGATTAAGCAGATGAATGTGGAATTAAAACTACTTAATCACACCAACCACAGTGAACCACTGAATTGACCGAAGGCGTAGTCAAGTGTTATGTGAGAACTATCAATAGAGAGAATGAGTGAATTCAAATTGACAGATAAATCACAACAGTAACAGAAGTAAATTATAGATAGATGAGATGTGAAGAGCTACTTGGCGGGGGTTTGACTCAACGAGTCTCCTCACGCAAGATAGGTTGCTTTTCAGATAGGTCTAACCTATCCTTCGAGCAATATCTTTTAATATACCTTCTTCACGCTTACGAATGCTCAATACATCAACCAAGAGAGGTAAGATAGCAGGCATATGTATATATGCAGCAATCACAAACCATCAAGCATAGACACGAGATTTTTAGGTGGTTCGATCTTCTGCAGAGATCTACGTCCACCCCTTACTCAACCGAGTAAGGATTCACTACTGATACACAGCTTAAATCCGCTGATCCACAGCTTCGGGGAATAATCTCCCTACACCCTGCTGAGCCTTACAGCTTTGCTACCTAGAGGAATCCACCTCTGCCGCTGGGCCTTACAGCTTGCCAATACCCGCTGATACACAGCTTAAATCAACGAGAATGATAAAACGAGAACAAGGAAATCAAAGACAAAAGTAAAACAGAATGTAGCTCAGATTGAGCGATCTGACTATGGTTTTGAACCAAAAGCCATGACAAATACCAACTCTTTCAAGCTCACAAACTGCTCATGATACTATGCTTTCTCCTCCACTTACTCACATCTCTTTCTCTCTCTATTGATCTTGCTTGAACTCTCTTTTGACTTCGCTACTGCTTCACTCTTTCTATTTTCCCACTTTCACAAATTTTGGGCGACTATCTTCTTTTTATAGGCAGCAGGCAATCAGCGTGTGGTCACCACGTTCCCGCCAAAAGTTTCGCTCAGATCTGATCCTTTGAGGTTCCACGCGTCAGAATCTCAGTACTGTAGTTGTCCACGTGGCAGTATCATTTGTTCTGTTCCTTACCTCGGATCGTGTGCCATCAACCTGGTACTTTAACATCCACATGAGATAAGTTTGCATGTTGTCAGTACACCCAGCATATGTTCGACCATGTGACTTACCTGGCAAACAGATGAGAATGTTAGCTTTTAGCACAGGGAGAATGCTGCTAGCATCGACTTTATATGCATGCGACACGAGACTAGCATCGACCATATATGCAGACTGTCTAAATGTGCATCGACCTTCTATCGAAGGAACAGGAATGTGCACTGACCTTATATGCAGTCTATCTAAATGTGCACCGACCTTATATGCAGTCTATCTAAATGTGCACCGACGTTATATGCAGTCTATCTAAATGTGTACCGACCCTAGCAAGCAGACCAACCAAATGTGCATCGACCTTCTATTGAAGGAACATGAATATGCACCGACCTTGGTTAGCACTGGATGGAAATGTGCACAGACCTTAGTTATGTGCGATGCAAGACATGCACTGACCTGATATACTACTAGGGAAGACGTGCACCGACCTTAGTTATGTACGATGCAAAACATGCACCGACCTGATGTGCTGCTAGTGAAGGCTTGCACCGACCTCAGTTATGCACGATGTAAAACATGCACCGACCTGATATACTGCTAGTGAAGGCTTGCACCGACCTTAGTTATGCACGATGCAAAACATGCACCGACCTGATATACTACTAGTGAAGGCTTACACCGACCTCAGTTATGCACGATGCAAAACATGCACCGACCTGATATACTGCTAGTGAAGGCTTGCACCGACCTCAATTATGCATAACGCAAAACATGCACCGACCTGATATGTAAGCATGAGCACTAGTGTCAACCTTAGCTCAGTTCAGACAGAGTATGCATTGAGCTTATTATGCAAAAGGAACACATGCACTGACTTTATATTTATAGAAGTGACTAAGCAATAATTCTAACTAAAGTAAATTCATCAAGATGATCAGTTTTACAAGAATCATAATGAAGTCAACAAAGTCAACCATACTATTGCCAATCACTCAAAACACAATAGACTCCACACAGATCATCAAATCTAGAGGAGACACAACACTAAGTAGTCTTGGAGTTGGTGTTTAATCCACAACACTTGGGTGCCACAACTCTCCGCAGCAACATTTTCTGCCTCTGCGGTTGAGAGGGAAACCGAGTGCTGTTTCTTGGAGGCCCAAGAGACTAAACACCCACCAAGAAACTGACAATAGCCACTAGTGCTCTTGCAATCCAGCTTGCATCTAACGTAGTCCGCATCTGAATAAGAAATAAGAGAAAGATCACAAGATGATAGATACCACAACGCCAAGTCTTGAGTCCCAGTAAGATATCTAAGGATACGCTTGACGGCAATCAAGTGAAATTCTCTAGGACTAGCTTGAAATCTAGCATAGAGGCATACACTAAACTAGATGTCCGGTCTAGATGTAGTCAAATAAAATAATGAACCAATCATACCTCTATAAGTTTTTGCATCCACAAAATTACCTTTCTCATTAGCATCCAGTTATGTGTTGGTCCCCATAGGAGTTGCAATGTACTTATAATTTTTCATGTCAAACCTTTTTAGCAGCTTCTTAATGTATTTGGCTTGGCTTAGAAAGCACCCATCTGCACCTTGATTGACCTGTAAGCCGAGAAAAAATATAAGTTCACCCATTAAACTCATCTCAAACTCACTAGTCATAAGGTTAGCAAATTCCTTACACATTTCAGATTTTGTAGATCCAAACACAATATCATCAACATAGATTTGAATAATCAAGATGTTCTTACCTTACTTTTTAGTGAAAAGTGTTTGATCTAATTTACCTCTTGTATATCCATTTTTGGTGAAAAAGAGCTTAACCTTTCATACTAAGCTCTAGGTGCTTGCTTTAAGCCATAGAGAGCCCTGTCCAGGTTGTACACATAATCTTCATGATCAGAACATTCAAAGTCGGGTGGCTACTCTACATAAACTTCTTCTTTGATTAGTCCATTTAAGAATGCAATTTTAACATCCATTTGATGTAATTTTATTTTGTCTGAACATGCAAATGCAAGCAGCATCGTAATGGCTTCTAGTCGAGCCATAGGGGCAAAAGACTCTTCAAAATCTACTCCAAATTCTTGGTTGTAGTCCTGAGCCACTAATCTAGCCTTATTTCTTATTATCTTGCCATCTTCACTAAGTTTGTTTCTAAAGACCCATTTGATACCTATGACAGATTTTGATGAGGGTCTAAGAACAAGGTGCCAAACATTATTTCTTTCAAACTAGTTTAATTCATCTTGCATGGAATTTATCCAGTTTTTTACCTTTCAAAGCTTCTTCAACATTTTTTGGTTCAATTTGTGAGACAAGAGCAATTTGGTCCAATTCTTCAACTATTCTAAAATGTGACCTGGTTCTAGGTGGTTCATTTAAGTTCCCAATTACATTGTCCAAGGGATGATCTTTAAGAATTCTAACATCAGTGATGCCATTACCCTCACCGACAGTCGGATCCCTTGAATTGCTTGTTTCTCCCAAGTCACCATTTTTTCTTGTCTCATCTTATGGGGGATCATGTTCTTGCTTTGATTTCAAGAACTCCCTGTTGTCATCTTCCCTGCATGGCTTGTCATTATTAGATTCATCATTGAATTCATCAAAAGTAACATGGGGTTATTCTTCCACAACTTGACTCTTGATATTGTAAATTCTATACGCCCTAGATCGATCAGAATAACCAAGAAATATACCTTCATCGCTCTTGGGCTCAAACTTATCCAATTCTTTTTTATCATTATTATGAATGAAACAGTTAGATCCGAACACTCTTATGTGTGTGAGAGAAGGCTTTTTACCTTTGAGCAACTCATTAGGAGTCTTTTTGGTGAATGGCCTTACCATGGAGCAGTTGATGATGTAACATGCTGTATTTACCGCTTCGGCCCAAAGTCTCCTTGGGAGTTGTCGTTCAGCAAGCATCGTTCTAGCCATCTCTATGAGTGTTCGATTTCTCCTCTCAACTACCCCGTTTTGTTCAGGGGTCCTTGGTGATGAAAACCTGTGAGATATTCCTTCAGCCCTGCAAAAATTGTAGAATTCAACATTGTCGAATTCACCACCATGATCTAATTGAATGTTGAAAATTTTGAACTCACCATCTTGCTTTATCTTCTTGTAGAGTACCTAAAACTCACCAAAAGCATCATTCTTGTGTGCAAGATAGAACACCTATGTGAACCTTGAAAAATCATCCACTAGGACATAGCCATACCTTCTACCACTTAAGCTGGCCGTTCTTGTTGGCCCAAACAAGTCCATGTGTATTAGTTCAAGTGGTTTAGATGATAAATCTTTAATTCTTGTTTTGAATGATTTTCTTGTTTGTTTCCCTAAGGTGCATACATCACAAATTTTATTATCTTGTTTGAAGAACAGCTCAGGCAGCCCTTTCACCATTGAATGTTTCATAAGTTTATGCAAGACATTGTAGCTAACACTACAAGAAAATTGGCCTATAGCCACGAATTTTACCTACGCTCTCAAAAAACGTAGGTATAAGCGACATATTCCGACGTTTTTAAATTAACGTTGGTAAATTTCCTATGTTTTATTATAGCATATCTATATGGTCATCTTATTCTGATGATTTTTTAATAAACGTAGGAAAAGTAATTAATCTATTCCTATACTTAGTCAGTAAATGTGAGAATAAGTCTTAGATATTGTTTCGCTTTGTGTTAAAATGTAGGAATAAGTGACTTCAAATAACAAAAAAAGAAAAATTAAAAATGTAAGCAGAGGGGATACCCCGCGGGCGCCAAAGTTGGCACCCAATACTTTTCAATTATTTTCCATTTTAACGTACCATTTACCCCGAATCACACCCATTCTCCCTCCTCTTCCTCCTCTTCTTCCTCACCTGGTGGCCGCCCATCAACTTCTTCCTCTTCTTCTTCCTCACCCGATAGTTGGAATCCCACCTCGCCGAGTCTGTGCCATCGTCTTCCTCTTCTCCTTCATCTTCCTCTTCCCATTCACACTCTTCCTTTGTCCCCCTCCATTGACGGTTATGCCAGTGGGATGCGACACCGACGACGATGGTGGTAGCAGATGGTGGGCACGGAGGAGAGAAGGGGCGGCGATGGTAGGGCACGGGGGCAAGGTGAATGACGGTCGCAAAGGCGCACAGAGCGGTGGCCTCGCCAGTAGGGGTGAGCAGCGGCTTCATCAGCGAGGGCGAGCAGCGATGGTCGCGAGCTGGGGGATGATCCGACGAGCAGTGGCGACAGTGGCAATGACCTGCTACTCACGGCACAGGGATGGCGATCGACTTTGTAGGGTGGCGATCCGGTGGGGGGGTTTCACCCTTGGAGGTAGGGGGGATGAACCCTAAGCTTACCGTGATGATTTTCCTTCAACTTAAGCTCAAATGGGGGGGCTAATTCCATGTATTAGGTTTGCTTCCATACTAGGGTTGTGAGATTTTAATCCAACTAATTTGCGGTGTGACATAGTCCGAGTAGAAGAGTGGCAGTCCCCACTCTAATCTCTTCTAGTCGAGCCAAGCGCTAGATCCCGTAGAGAGAGAGGTCCCTGGAGATCCCCCCTCTCATATCTGAGATGGATCTCCATCCGCAAGTAGCTTCCTCTACAACCCTGAATATCTCCCCCTTTCAGGGCTCCTCTCTACTCACATGCCTCCATGGGGCTCAAGGAAGCTTTCCTCAATTGGCTATGCAGGTTGGTTGTAGCGGTGCGTCCATTTGGCATCCCGTTTATCACGTTTCTTCCCCTATTTGTTGTTATATTTTCGATATGTGATTTCTTTTGCATTGTTGCCTGTAGCTATCATGATACCTTTTTCTTTTTGGGCATAGGTGATTAATGCTATGGAATTATTTATCAGATTGGAGGTTCTGGGAATATCGTATGTGTTCCATTGGACATGGAGGTGTGATCAGATAAAGGGGAGAGCTTTATTGCAATTAACGCGATTGGTATTGCTGATCAGCCATTCACGAGCTCCGAGTTTTTGGGAAGAACACCACTGCTGTACCTAATAGGCATATAATAGGTATATTTCCTTTTTTTAGGTGTCTTATCCAATGTGAGGATCATACGGCTTAGCATTTTTGTTTGTTGGACTTGATGATATACCAGTGGTGCATTATTCTATTGATGAATCTAAAGTTTTTGCTACAATTGTAGCCTATTTTTCAAACAAGAAATGGAGTTGTCCTTGGTAGGGATTCAAAATGCTGGAAAGACATGGCTTGTGAATGTCATTGCAGTATGTACATCTTTTATTTGTCTTGGTCTAGTGGCTAGATTGTCTTTATCTGTTTAAGGCACTGACTACTTTTCCATCACTTTTGCAGACTGGTGACTACAATGAAGATATGATTCCCACTGTGAGTATCAACCTTGCACAAAAGCATTCATGCTTCCACTTAGTTTGTAAAAGCAGATTAATCATGATATTGTGGATGATGAATGAGTATTTTTATTCTTACCTTGAGGATTATATTCTTTCAATATCTTAAATGATAGGGTAAAATCTACCCTTCTCAAAAAATAGTTTGTGAACTCTTGGTGTGAGTGGACTGGGGATATTGTCTTGATCCTGCTCATTTGTATGTGTAGCTTTTTGAATTTGACAAATTGAAAATTTTTTAAGCCCTAGTTAATTGGTATGTTAGTTCATGAAATGACATATTGCACTTGGACTTGTAGGATATGATATTCTTTTGTCTCCCTATTGGTGTTGTCAGTTTACCATATCATTTTGATTTTATCCTCATATGGTGATTTTAGGTTTCCTAGTGGTAACTTATTCATGTTTCTCATTTGCTCTATGCACACTAAAGTTGAAGCATCTAGTCAATTCAATTTCTACAAAGTTGCAAGAACGTTTATTTAAGGGTGCTGAGTTGTTTGCTCGGAAAGAACAGTCTATTTGTGCATGCAGAATCTTAGAGGTTCTCGAGGATGGGGGCAAGATACGTTATGAAGTAGGTTGGTTTGACAAAAACAAGGAGATCACTAGCACTTCAATAATTGCTTCTGATGATCTCATGCGCAAGAAGCTACCTTTTAGTAGAAGCACTCTAAAATCATTTGTAAGGGAATCAACTTCACGAAGTGCTCCATGGGTGATCCATGAAAAGCTAGCCAAGAAATATGATATCTCCAAGGAACCTCTTGAAGATTTGAGAAATAAGCTCTCAGTTCAAAGTCATAGTTGCAATAGAAAAGATGACCAAAGAATTGGAGGCAAGAAAACTATTTTGGTAATTATCTGTCTTTTTTTTTATATAAAATCATGCCTAGGGTTGAATGGGAGAATGCACCCCTTATCATAGGTAATAAGAATAGCCATTCCACCATTCAAACCTAAGAGGTAAATTTTATTGATATTGTAGAAGAAAGGAACATTATATCAGGCGGATGCTAGGCATTCCTAGCTTGTCCAGTCGAGCAACACCTTTAACAAGCTTAGGTAGCTCATGATAAGCAAAGAAAGAATTACATTTAGTGCTACGGGCTAAAGATGCCAAAGAGTCAGCAACTGTGTTGGCTTCTCTGACTATGTGTGAAAAATTATCAGCAGTGTTGGAGATGTGCCAAATATCTCTAACATAAGGGAGTATGATCCATGGGCAGGTTATTGTCTTTGTGATTGTCTGAATTAACACCTTGGAATCACACTCAATGATAGCAGGCCGGTCAGAGATAGTGTGGAGATATAGAAGACCATCATATAATGCCATTGCTTCTACTATGAGGCTATTTGAGTTACCATAAAAATGTGAGAAGGCAAGAAGGACATTTCCAGCAGGGTCTCGGATAACACCACCACCACCCGAAATACCATTTGATTTGCAAGCACCATCAGTATTTAATTTGATGAAGGGCCATGGAGGGCATAACCACTTTATGAGCTTTGGGCGTGGGCAATCTCTAGCAGCAACTTGGATTTCACAATCTGCCAAAATAATTCGATTTTTATGTGATTTTTCTTTGAGACCTGAAAGGGCTATGACTTCCTTTGCTTGAGCAGTGATTTTGTGTAGAACAACATGTTTAGATAATCTCCTCCCTTCATATTTAGCAATATTCCTAGAGGTCCATAGTTCCCACAGCCCATAGCCAATAATGGCAAGAGAGAAGCAATCCAGTTTAGACTGTCGGCTGATAGACTGAATTGTGTTGAGAATAAGGTCTTTGGCAGTTCTACCATCGATTTCCAAACCTTTGGATTGGACGGCTGACCAGATAAAAGAGGCAATGTCACTGAAGATGAATAAATGGTCGGTAGTTTCCTCAAAGGAAGAATTGCAGCAGTGACATTTTGAGCAAATAGGAATGCCAATGGCTTTTATTCTGTCATCAGTTGGGAGACAATGGTGCATGATTTTCCATAGATGGATTGAGATTTTGGGAGGCAGCCAGCTGAACCATAAGTTATTCCATTTGGAGATATGATGCTGATCATGGACAGATAAGACTTGTTCACAAATAGAAGAAACAGAATAGTCACCAGTGGACGACAAACTCCAAACTTCATGATCTCTGTCCTGTGAGAGATTAATATTCTGAATAGCAGACATGATGTCATACGGCAAAAAACTGTTAAGTAAGGTATTGAGTTCAGTACTAGGCTGAGTATAGAATTCATTAACTGACAGGTTGGAGTTTTGAATCAAATCAGCAGGAACAAATGGAGCCATAGTTTGGTTACCAAGCCATATGTCATTCCAGAAATTGGTGCTGAGACCATCACCCAAGATAATTATCTTGTGCTTAATGATTAGCTCTTTAGCATGTAACCAAGATTTCCGAGTGATTCCCTTCATGTTCTTGAACTGAACTGCAGAAATGTGACTACCTCGAATATATTTTGCTCTAAAGTAGCTTGCCCACAGTGAGTCAACATGAATGGCTCTCCATAACATCTTGACCCTCAAGGCTATCTCCATCTGTCGAAGGGACATGACACCTAGTCCACCCTGAGATATAGGCTTGCAAATTGTGGTCCAGCCCTTCCAATGCTTCTTATTTCCAAGGGTGGAGAACCGCCAGAAGAAGTTTGCAAAGCTTTTTTCCAAGGCATTGTGTGTGCCCACATGAAGAGAGGAAGAAGCCAGGTAGTAAATGGGGATGGTAGTCAGTACATGTTTAATCAAGCACAGCTTAGCTCCTTGTGAAAGAAATTTGGCCGACCAACTTTGAATTCTTCTCTGGATGGAGGAAAGAATGCCAGCAAAGTGCACTTTTTTCTTCCTACCAATAATGAGAGGGAAGCCCAGATATTTATGGGGGAAGGTGTGCTTGGAGAAACTTGTTAAATCTTGTAACTTCTTGGCAACTGTATCCTTCACATTAGGGTGTAAGAAATAGCCACTTTTACCAATATTGATTAATTGACTAGACGCCTGTTCATAGATTTTAAGAAGCTGCAGTAAGTTCTTGACTGAGGTGGCTGAAGCTTTGGTGAATATCAGGGTATCGTCTGCAAACAGCAAATGTGAAATGGTGGGACAGCCTCTAGGACCCAAAAGCCATTCCACTGCACCTTTAGAGAAAGCATCATGTAGGCATTTGCTGAGGGTTTCTTCTGCAATAATAAAGAGGGCATGGCCAATAAGATCCCCTTGCCGAATTCCTCTGGAGGATTTAAAGAAACCTGCAGAGTCACCATTGAGTCTAACTGAAAACCAACAGTTGCTAATCATATTATCAATAAGTGAGATAAACTCTAAGCTGAAGCCAAATTTCTGAAGAACTTCATACATGAAGTCCCATTAAGTCGATCATAAGCCTTTGCCATGTCAAGTTTGAATATGACATTATGTCCACTTGTTTTCCTTCCAAGTTCTTGCACTAGTTCTTGAGCCAAGGCTATATTCTCCACTATATTTCTCCCCTTCACAAAAACTGATTGTTGACAGGATATTATTTTTGGGAGAATCCCTGCTAGTCTGTTGTTTAGAATAGTTGGAATAATCTTATATATGAAGTTGCAAAGGCTTATGGGTCTATAATCAGAGATATCTGTGGCATTGCTTCTTTTAGGAATGAGAGCAATTAATGTTGAGGTAAAGCTTCTAGGGAGAGGACACTTGGTGCTGAAGACATGCTGAATAGCAGCCACAATATCTCTAGCAACGATGGACCATGCACATTGATAAAAAGCTCCTGAAAAACCATATGGCCCAGGTGCACTATCAGAGGACATTTGGAAGACAGCCTCTTTCATTTCTGTTTCAGATGGAGTACCACACAGTAAATCATTATCCGACATTGTGATCAATGAAGGAATGCAGTCTAGGATGTTAGTCCTGAGAAGTGAAAGCTTGTTTAAAATGATCAGCAGCAATATTTTTCATTTGATCATGGTCTGAGGTCAGGCTGCCATTGGATTTCTTCAACAGAGGGATAGTGTGCTTTCTTCTATTAGCCATGGTAGTCATATGAAAAAATTTGGTGTTTTTGTCACCTTCACTGAGCCACTTAATTCTCGACTTCTGTCTCCAAAAAACTTCTTGTTGTAGCAGATAATTAGATTGACAAGTCTTAGCTTTATTGAGAGCTGCAAGATTAGCCGGAGAAGGGTCTAGGTCATAATTGAATTCAGTCCTCAGCACCTGGTCTTCAGCAGCAACAAGGTTCATATGCACATTACCATATACATGTTTGTTCCAGCCCACAAGCATGTTCTTAAGATATTTCAATTGAAGGAATAAAGTTGTGAGTCGGGAGGTGGCAATTGGACTAGTATTCCAACACAGCTCAACAGCTTCTAAAAAATTTTCGTGTAAAGTCCACATTTTCTGAAAGATAAATTTGCTCTTGAATTTACTAAATGAAGGCATCTTAAGAAGAAGGGGAGCATGATCAGATGCTTCTCTAGAAAGGTGCTCTACTGTGATAGGTAAAGCTTTAAGCCAATCAGAATTAAACATAGTTCTATCCAGTCTAGCCTAAATACCTCTGCTGCCCGATTGGTTATTGTGCCAAGTAAACTTTGATCCCATATATCCAGCATCAATAAGTTCACAATCTTGAATGCAACCTTTGAACTCAGATATACTGCTCAGGTTAGGAGGATTACCTCCTAATTTCTCATCAATATCCAATACACAATTAAAGTTGCCAGCCACCAGCCATGGCCCAGATATAAGAGCATGACAACTGATCAAAGATGACCACAGTGATTGCCTTTCAATTCTGGAGCATTTAGAATAAACAAAAGTGAAATGAACCTGAGGCAGAGAAGAGGCTCCTTGGAGAATAGTTATTTGCTGATCATCCCTACAAATAGTGCAGAACTCCAGTGGTTCTTTCCACATAATCCAAATATGAGCATTATCATCTCTATTGGCAAGGGCCTTGTCCATCCCTAACTTTTTACACATGTTGTCCATATTTGAAACATGAATTTTGGGCTCCAACAGAACAAGACACTTAACGTTATGAGATTTCAAGAGAAATTTCACCCTACCTTGAGAAATGTCATTTCCTATACCACGTATATTCCATACAAGAGTAGACATAATTAATTGTGGATGTTTGGAAGATTACCCGTGGAGCCAACCTTCTGCATTGACCTGGTAATGACCCCAGATTGGGCTTTTTGCATGACCCGAGCATTATTGATGGAAGCAGACTGAGCAATGTCATGTCTGATAGCTTGGAGTTTCTCTTGTGAGTTGGGAATTGAAAAACCAGGGTTAGTGCCTTCCTTAGCTGGATGATTTGAAGATAGCTCTTTTGAAGGTATAAGAATATGAGCAATTTGTTGACTTCTATTATGAAAGCCATCCTCATGAATCTTGTCTTTTCCTTTAGTATTCCGTTGAGCATCAACAATAGCTAATTCTGGTATAGGGGCAATAGCTCCAACTAAATCAGCCTTTTGGAATGAAGGGGGCTCCGGTGGGCCATCAACCATCTCAGAATGGTTCAAAGAGTCTAATTTAGAATAGTTCTCAGGGTCAGACTCCAAATCCGAGGGAATGGTCCCCAGCACTGAGATGCCCTGAGCAGGACTGTGAGTAGGGTGGGTTGTAGTTGAGGTAGCCAATTGAGTCTTTCCATAGGTGATCTTCGGAGCAGGGAGAGCATTCAAATTCTCAGAGTTGTTCTTTGGATGCAAATCCACAGAGTTAACCAATTCTTTGGCAGAAGAGGAAGTGATTGCTTCGTGGATAGTATCAGGATGGACCAAGGCCCTTTCCAATGAAACTGGCTTCCAGCATTGCTTTGGAATAGAAGGTTTGGTAGCATCATGTGGCATAGTCAATCTCTCAGATGATTTATAGTCAGACATTGAGTGGCCAATTTTGGAACATGAAGAGCAATACTGAGGAAACTCCGGGTAACAAATTTCTTGCCAAGCCCCACCCCTGGGAATCCAATCCATATTCGAGAGGGATGAGATTTGGAGACATCAAGTTCAACACAAGCACGAGCTGTAGCAGTGTTTAATAGGTTCATGGAGGTGGGATCAATTTTTAGTACCCGACCAATGTTGCCAGCAATCAACCGAAGCATGTGCTCCAGGAAGAAATTGACAGGTAGACCTGGGAAAGATATCCATTTCTTGAACTGGATTTGAACCATATGTTTTGACTGCAATGCCCTGTCTTTCTTATAGTGCTTATCATTTCAGGATGCTGGGGACAAGACTACTATCAAGAAAATAAAAAGGAAAGACAATGAGACATTAGATAGATCACTGCCAGTAGAGAAAAGGGCTAAAGGTACTTGAATAAAGTGTAGGAGTTTGATTAACAATGACATTTCTTGAACTGTTCAATTTGATCAAATAAAAGAATCAATATAATATCTGAACCACTAGCTTCATCCATGTCTAATCCTATTGATTTTGCAACTTGGGTTTGTATAGGAGATGCCCCATGTTATTGTTTTAATTCTATGCAGATAACCTCTAAATTTATGTTTTGCAGGTTATTGATCTGTGGGGCTGATGTAGTATCTATGCAACTTTTGGTTTTTAATACACTACAGTTTCTGGATGCCAATTGATGAATTCTTGTCTCATCACATATATTCTTTTCTTGCGCAGAAGATGAACAGCCATGGGAACAAGCCATCAGATACCCAATTGATGACCTTTTGGTGAAGCCAGGGGAAGATGATCCAGTGTTTACTAAGCGTCCTACTCCTTGCAGGGAATTCAGTGTGCCAATGGATTGTGTAGGGGACCTTTTGATGGTTTGGGATTTCTGCTCTTCATTTTGTAAATTGTTACACTTGTGGCCATTCTCTCTCAAAGATTTTGAAAAGGCGATATGCCACAAAGATAATGATTTAGTTTTAATTATAGAATCACACTCAGCAATACTCCGATTAATTATGGAAAATGAAGAAGAATTTTTTAAGGCTATGCAAAAGAAAAGGCGGAAATCAAAGGTGTGTATATGGTGACCTTTTAATAATATTGATTTTTTTGCATTTTATGAGGAAAGCTAAATAGTCTTTGTTCAAACACCTTCTACATGGTGGTTTCCTAACACTTTTTACTTCCTTTATATAGATTACTCAAGCCAACTGGACAGTATTTCTATGTGACTTCATGGAAATGGTAAACAAACCAGAGCTATCCAGTCATGTGGCGATTATAAAAAGGGGGCACTATGGTCTTCTGGATCCTCAAGTAAAGCTGGGCATCTACTGAGAACTGGTTATGGAGTCTCTTACAACCAATGCTGTAAGAGAACATTTAGATGAGTACATTGAACAACAACGAGAACTTGCAGCAACCAAGAGGGATGAATTGAAAAAGAAGAGAGAAGAGTAGCATCCAAAGGTAGAAAAATCTTGGACTATAATAAGCCAGGGATCTGTTTTGCAGAATGGAAAAGGATGCTTGCCTCTCTTAGAAGTTGAGAGAAATTATAGATAGAATCAGAATGTTCCACATGAAGCAAATGGGAAAGCTCCTCAAGCTAATGGATATCACATCTCAAAAAATGGGTATGAACTTTGAAAATGAACTTATCGAATTTATTTTCGCTTTAATTTGTGAAGAACCCATGCATTTAGCACTCTTATTATTTGAATTCTCTGCAGTCTGGAGCGTAAAGTTGGTAATACAATGAAAACTGTAAAAATAGCAAAGTCAGATGGCAGGGGTGGTGAAGATGAAGTGAAGAGTTCATCTGGAATTGTAGGTGGCTGGAAAACAAAACAAAATAGAAAGGAGAAAGGAATAGAAGTAGAAGGGAAGAACATGGAAGAGCAACGGGTACGTATAAGTCCGCCACCTGCTCCCCCTCCCCCCTCACCCTTCCACCCCAACAGGGATGTTCTATGCTATCTTTTGCCTGGTCATCTTTCACTATCAAGAAAAGGCTTGTTAAATTTCGAAGTCAGCATGTCAAATGCTATTTTTTTCTATTGTGCTATATTGTAGCATGTCACCAAGTCTAAATGTTGGATCTATAGGATAGCCTGTCATATGCAAGAGCATACTCGGTTGGAATCTTGCATTTTGCTTGGGATATCATTGCTGATGATACATCTATATATCTATGCTAGCAAAATGACGAATTTACATCTTGTGAATGATGATTTAGAAGGTTAGTATTCAGATTTTGCTATTCGGGTCTTTAATTTTGCTGGTAGCAGAGATAGTATCACTCTTTTTGCTACTATATGCTTCATTAGTTTTTGGTGTTTCTAGTTTTGGGCATATATATTTTTTAAGACTCCACAGGCAGTGCAATGCAAGGGGCTGTTATGATGTAGCAAGTCCAGTTCTTGATTTTGAGAAAATGAACCATGTTCTTTGTGAGAAGCTCTTTTATCTAAGTGTTTTCATGCCTATGATTTTCTTAGATTCTGTCACGTTCTAGGAAGAAGTTGTACTTTGTCTTTTGAGCTAACTTCTCTCATTGGTGACAGGCTATGATGTGAGGATTCAGCTTGAATGGGATGAGAGTGGGCTTCCAGCAAATCGGAGATACTCAGATAGTGTTAAATAAATG
Organism: Amorphophallus konjac; assembly: GCA_022559845.1. Lineage (NCBI taxonomy): Eukaryota > Viridiplantae > Streptophyta > Magnoliopsida > Alismatales > Araceae > Amorphophallus > Amorphophallus konjac. The sequence continues at coordinate 269,914,108 of CM040118.1, read as the reverse complement.
AAAATCTTGAAATATAGTTGAAAGTGTAAAATCTTTCTAATTTTAGAGTTGGTGCAACATTTGTTCTTTGGATCAACTGCCATGAAGAAAACTTGAAGTGTGCTGAGAAAAAGAGTGACTTTTTGTTGTAACGTAGGCAATACAGATGCCAAAAGTATGATTGGAATTTGATCAGTTGACCCTGACATCACTTATTGGATTCTTCCATTATGGAAATTGACAAGTGGCCACCTTAGGTGTTATGTGCCTAGTTCCAAGTAATTCTGCTTAACAGGTAGAAGGAGATTTCTCAAATGCATATGCCATAGTACAATAGATAGGTGCATGTGCCCAGCTGTTTGCATGCTCATTGAGGAAAGAAAAGCATATATATTGAGGGTAAAATATAATAACATGCAAATGGCCATTGCTTCATCATCACCATCATACCTATGAGATCCTAATTGCTCTTATGAGGGCATCATTTGAGTAATATATCTTAGAACAACTAGTAAGAAGATAGAAAATGACTGCAAAATGGGTAGCAATATTTTATTAACCTTTTCAGATGACTGCAAAATGGGTGCAACAGTAAGGTTGCTCCATTTTGACTTGGATGTCACTAGCTTATAGCTGTAAAATATCCTTGCAAAGGGATGGGTAAGACTGAGTTCAGTCGACCCTCCCCTGACCTTGCAGTCCCATACTAGTGGGAACCTCGTGCCACTTGGCTGCCCCCTTTTTAATTTATCATCCGCTTTCTTGCAAATCATTTTTTGTTGCGAACCTTGAGCCAAGATACTAAGCAATTTATTTCTTTATTTTTGCGTCTCCTTTATGGTCCCCCTCCTCCCCCAAGAAGAAAAGAGTTTCTGGTGGTCTGCTGTCCACTTTCCAGCAACTTTATTTTGTTTGTCTTCTATCATATAGAACTCATGTATGCGATATTTTATAGGCTTCTCGTGCTGACCAAATTGCTTATTCTTCTCATTTTTCTTATTCATGTCATGGAATTGGTAACTACTAACATGTTTTACACCAGAACATTTGGGCCTTCTCTGCCATCATGTTATGCTAACAAGTCTATTTTTTAACTATCATGTTTATCTAATGCATGAATGGTGATATTTATCGTGTGTATGTATGGTGGTGTTTTCTGATGAACTATTGAATTTTGATGTCTCTACATAAAATAGATGAACTGTGCCCACTTGTTGGAGAATTGCTTGCACAAAGCTATAGGGAAGAAGCACATACTAATTTGTGTGCTGCTGAACGAAGGGGCTCAGAATACAATGCTTTACGTGCATCTGCTGTGAAAATGGGGAGCCTCTTTGAAAGACTTCACAGCTGTACTGTACTCACTGCTTCTGGTGGTGTGGCTGGTTTTATGGACTCAACGCCGCTCCCTAGCCCTTTCTTTGGCCAGGTATGCATGGCTGACTATTTGATATTATTCTATTTAGTCCATTCTCCACTTCAGTTGTAGCAAGATCTATTCATTTTCCTTTTGCCCCTATCCTTCCAACTTGTCAGTGCTGCTCATGTCTGTGGCTGTTAGAAGTGGGGATGAATGAGTGTTTAACATGACAATGAAGTTTCAGTTCTCTGGCTCAAATGAAATCAAAAATTGAGGGAAGATTAGAAAATCCATCAGTTGAACCATTTTTTTGGGGGGTGGGGGTTTGATGGCTAGCAATAAGAAGTTGATTCATACTATTTCAATGTCTTCACCTTTTCTCTAGCAAAGCTACTCTCACTTCTTGCCATGTGGAACCACAAGTGAACTTACTGTGACACAGATGTTGTGAACTTGTCATGACACATTTATCCTTATGCCCAGTAATTAAGGAAGTTTGTAAAACGATATGTGGATGGGTTATTTGTTTCTAACCATGTAGCCAATTTTTAACATTTATTTGGAGTTTGTAAGTTGGTGTAATCGTCATTTTTTTTACTAGCCACTGATTATTTTTCGTATGTCATGTAAGTAGGTCTTCTTTGTATGTTAAAACCTCAAATGCTTGTCTTCATGAAGAGGCTTTATTCAAAGTGCTTATTCCTCTTTGGAGTTTCTTATTGAACTATTCAGTCAATTTTCTCCACTTTTGTATTGATGCTTACATTGATCAACATCTGATTATGAATTTGTGGTGTGATTTCATTTTATTTTTTGGATGTGAGTTTTGGGTCTTCATTTTTCAACCATGGTTTGCTTTTGGTTTTGTTCCATGTAGATTATGTGAAATGGATTCTCAAGGTTGAGAGTTCCCCGTTGTATCCACACCTGATTGGCCCAGGAAGAACAAATAAAGAGAATGATAATCTTATTGTGTAGTGGTTAGCTGTAAAATGAGAGCCCTACGTAAGGGTAGGGGCAAGGTGATGTAGATGTTCATTCTTTAATATTTTTTCTACCCTTTTAATTTATGCAGGATGTTAATCATTTATAATTGACCTTGACTTACGTATAATTGATGGGAACAATTACCTTTTGTCAGATTTTTTTCATAGTGGTTCAAGAATCAATATCTATGAGTAAATTAATGCATGTTCTTCGTGGATGAATATGTGAGTACATGAATGTATGTTTTGGATGGATGAATACATGCGAATACATGAATGTCTATTTTGTGTGGATGAACATGGATGTGAGTGAGACAATCAATGAATGTGAGCATGAATGGATATATTATTATAGGTGATGAGAGCACATATACTAATAGGATTTTTTTGCCTTCCTACATTTTTTATTAACCGATGTTAAATCATTTTCTTATGTTTTTTAATAAGTGATGCTAATAATTATTCAAACGTTTCTTCTACTACGTGGATAAAGGTAATACATACGTTTTTATAAACGTAGGTATAGCCTCTTATATGCGTGTGTATATATGTTTTTAACCTACATTTTTGTTGGACTATTCCTACACTTTCAAAGGGTAGGTATAGGTCGATATCTACCTACGCTTTTTGCTGGACTATTCCTACGCTTTGAAAGCGTAGGGATAGGTGGAACTATACCTACGTTTCATAGAAACGTAGGTATAACCTATAGTCACGCGAGCAAGCGCCACGCTTTTAAAGCGTGCCAAGCAAACGTGGCTAGAGACTTTACCTACGTTTTTTGGACTTATACCTACGTTTTTTAAACGTAGGTAAAAGCCAATTTTCTCGTAGTGTAACATGTCCTAGTCTACGATTCCATAACCATGCAAGTTCAGATTTTGGTGCAGCAAGACAGAGATTCAAATGAGTTAGATCATCTAAGTCAATCATGTATACATTGTTGACTCTTTTACCAGAAAACTTGATTTTATCAGATTTTGGTTCCAGAATATTACATTAATGAGAGTCAAACACTACTCTATGTCCTTTATCACACAATTGACTTATACTCAATAGATTATATTCTAAACCATCAACCAATAAAACATTCTTAATTGAGTTGAAGAGATTCTTACCTACTTTACCTGAGCCAATGATTTTTCCTTTATTGTTCCCTCCAAAGGTGACACGTCTAGCTTCTTTTTCCACCAGAAGATAGAATTTTGTTCTGTCCCCCGTCATATATCTTGAATAGCCGCTATCTAGGTACCACCTATTGTGTATGGCTGCAAGTCATTCTTGCAAGGAAATTCAACCAACAATCTTTCGAACCCATACATGATTGGGTCCCAGCAAACCATTCATCTCAGCAAGACATGATACCATAGATTTAGGAATCCAAATTTTATTCTCATACTTGTTTTCCTTGCTTGATGGAGAATTTTGGTTCATGTTTTCCATTTTCACATAGGCTCTTTATTTCGGAATGCTTTTAGCCTTTGAGTTGTGGTGGAAGTTGAAAAATAGTTAATTTTGGTTCCAATAGCTTGTTCTTGATTGATAAAAAGAGTTGCAGCTCATAGGAAAATAATTGTGACCAGGTCTGTGTGTGTATGAATCATGATTGCCCCAATAGTATGATGGTGTCGACCTGTGAGAGTGTGGGTGTCGACCTGTCCCCAGTTCAGCCCATTTATAACTGTTTCTCTTTGGCTGCAGTGTCGACCTCCTGTGACTTAGGTGTTGACCTCTCTCCTATTCTACCCAATTATAAGGGTTTCTATTTGGTGGGAGTGTCGACCTCCTGTGACCTGAGTGTCGACCTGATGGGGCATTCCAAGCGGCCTGACTAGGTGATGACCAGGAAGGTGTTGACCATGGCTGAGGATGGTGTCAACCTGTGCTATCCTTCAGACCTTTTCTACTCTGAGTGTGTGCAGACTTGGGCTAAGGAGAGTGTCGACCCTTCTGAAATTTTTGAGCATTCTTGTTAGGGATTCCAGGTTGTTTTTTAGGGGTTCTTCCATTTTTTCTTTTCCTTTACTGTTTGATTTTTCTTGACTTTGGATAGGTTTTGAGGTTAAGGTAGATGCATCTGAAGATGAAACAAAGGTTATAGTTTTCATGCCAATCTCCTTCTTTTTGGTGGGATTGTATCCCAGCCCTTCTTTGTTAAAGTTCATTTTTGTTCTTAGCAAGGCATCTAGGTTCTCTTTTCCATCCACAAACTTCTCCAGTTGACTTTGTTTATCCTTCAGTTCCTTTTGTAGCTTTTCAACATTTTCTTGCAGTTTGGTGTTGACTTCCTTGACGGCTTCATATTTTTCATTTGTTATTTTGATGTCACTTTAAAGTTTTTGCATCTTTGATTTTGCATCATCAATCTCATCTCTTAAGCACTCATTTTCAGTTTCTAGATCTTTCAATTCGCTCCTTCCATATTCCAGATTTTCAACTAATTTCTTCAAATCTAGAATTTCAGATTCCAACGCAGCATTCATTTCACTTAAAGGATGATCATGCACAACAGTATTGATTTTCCTTTTTAAAACTTTATTCTCCTTTTTGTACATATCATATTTATCCATCAACTCATAGTAAGCTTCTTCCCAGTCACTAGTTGAAAATGATCAAAGGGAGATTGTACCTCTGATTCTTCATCTTCCCTAGCCATGAGATAGAAATTTACATTTTCTTCTTCCGTGGAGCTTATTTCATCATCATCTTCCTCTTCATCACTCCAAGTAGATACCATAGCCCTGTTCTTCTTTCCTTTCCATTTGGGTGATGATTTCTTCACTTCTTCGGGGCATTCAGATTTCACATGCCCAGGCTTCCTACAAGAATAGCATACAATCTTATCAGATTTCTTTACATTATCATATTTTGATCTGAATGATTTCCTTACCTAGGGCCTCCCCTTTTTGAGGCCTTTACCTTTTTTTCTAAAGAATTTTCTAAATTTTCGATTGAGCATAGCTACTTCATCCTCATCTTGATTGCAAGTAGATGACTCACCTTCTTCGGATGTTCCTTGATTGCTTGGTCCAACTTTTAGTGCTAGAGACGTTTTCTTGCTTACCTCTACTTCCTTATTTTTGAGATTTATCTCATAGGTCAAGAGAGATCCTATGAGTTCTTCTACCTTGGAGGTTGGTAAATCTCTGGATTCTTCAACCACAGTGGCTTTAGCATGCCAAGCTGGTGTCAGTGATCGAAGAATCTTCCTTACAATTTCTTGCTAAGAATAATTCTTTCCTAAGCCAATTAGACTGTTAGTGAGCTGAGTCAAACGAGCGTACATATCTGAAATGGATTCATCTGGCTTGATTTTAAACATTTCATACTCTGAGATCAACATGTTGGCTTTGGTCTCACGTACTTGAGATGTGCCTTGATATATTACCTCTAAGACGTCCCACATCTCTTTGGATGTAGCACATGTTGATACTCTCGAGAACTCCACATGATGGAGAGAGCACTGCATTATATGCTTCGTACTCTAGTTGACTGTGGATCTCCTCATCTGCTCATTTGTCCAAGTATCCTCATCTTCTGGAAGCTCATAGGGACTTTTGCTAACAACTCTCCAAAGCTCATAGTCTTGAGCACAGACGAGCACCTACATACGATTTTTTCAATATGAGTAGTTAGTCCCTGTGAAGAAGGGTGGTCTGTTGATAGAATGTCCTTCGGGCATGAGACCCTTGGACACCATTCCACCATTTCTCTCAAGGTTGTTGGACCCCATCATGAGAGATTGGCTCTGATACCACGTGTTGTGTGGGAATGGCTGATCTAGAGGGGAGGGGTGAATAGATCTGGCCCTCTTTTTTGAGAACTAAAACTAACTGCAGTGGAATAAAGATAACTACTATAAGATGTAGGTAATGCACACGCACAATGCAAGAGAGTAGATAGATACCTACCTAGACAAGCATATAGCAGAGAGCAATCACACATGCAAACCACATGAACAAGGATTTTTAAGGTGGTTCGGACTTTCTCCAAAGTCCTACGTCCACCTCTCACTTAAACCAAGTGAGGCTTCCCTAGTGTAAATGCACAATCCACTGAATGCACAGCTTAACATCCTACTGCCTTACAGCTTGCAGAGAGACTATCCTCTCTCAAGAAAACACTGATACACAGCTTGATGGCACACCGGCCAGACCACAGATTCAAGCACACAAGCTTGATCTGTCTTCCTATTGTCACCGGTAGGGACGGTTCAAGGTTTTATTAAATAAGATCAAACAAAAGAAAGAGGATGATGAAAAGCTCATACATGAAGAGTGAAGCTCAATGCAAAATGCAAAAGTCCTTGTCTAAATTATGGAGAGCTTGGTTTGCTGTGATGAGGTTCGTTGCTTCTATGATGGTAGCTTTATCTTTGCAATGCAACAAGCAGGTGGAAGAGGAGCTCATGGATTTGCTTCAGATCTTCACAAATGGCCTTGAGCTCTTCACCTTCTTCTCCTTCTCCTTCTTCTTCTCTTTCAGTTCTGGACGTAGTTGGCTTCTTGCATTGTCCTTCTCTTCTCCAAGGGGCGCTGGCAGCACTAGCAGCAACAGCTTCTCCTTCTTCTTCTAGTTGCAGCACACCCAATATATGGAGGTACGTGTCCTTTCTTGGCTCCTAAAGAGGAAATTTATCCACCAAAACATTGTCCACTAATTGGTTCAGCTTGAGTGGAAAAGGTGCCTTCACACTTGCTTTCTTTTGATTGGTTCAGAGAAAATATACAATAAGACTTTCCTTCTGTTCTAAATCTGAGCATTTAACGATCCTTATGGACAACATCCTGCAGACTGCTTCCTCATTGGCTCAGGTCACTTCTATGCTTAGTGTACCTTTCTAGGATCATATCCCATTGGTTGGCGGCAAAAAGATAGCAGACTTTTCCCAGATTTGAACCCTGTCACAGTAGCCTCGAAAAGGTGTTTTCAGATATGGTCATGATGACTAGGACATGTGACAGACTTGGAACCTTCCTCTAGACCTTGAAATCCATGATTTTGGTGATTTGTGGTATGACTTTTCGCTCTCTGGATTGCTCTTTGATTTGACATAAAACTGGCTTAAAATTCTGCGAAGATAACTATGGTGTCGACCTGTACAGGTGGTGAGGTCGACCTATCTTGATGAAGGGGAAGTTATAATGCTCTCTAGAAAGCCCACAGGTTGACCTCCTGAAACAGGCAGGTCGACACTGCCAAGCAAAAATACGTTTATAATGCTCTTTGGAAGGCCCACAGGTTGACGTCCTGAAACAGGCAGGTTGACACCACCCTTTGACCTTCGTTGGACTGATGGCGCTTGAGCTGGTGAGGTCGACACTTCTGGGCTGTGAGGTCGACACCACCAATGTAAAAACTAACATTGAGGGATTTTCTAAGGTGACTTGGGCGCGTGCATTGGGCTTCATCTTTTGCCATCTCTTATGACTTATTTGGCTTATCTGTCATGAGAATATCAATCAATGTCAGTAATCAAGGGATGAGAATATTAATGAGTCATAGTGTTGGAAAGCATCAAAATCATAGGGACACAACAAGTTTTACCCTTTGGTCAAACGAATGCCCCGGCAGCATTTATGGACCTAATGAACCGAGTGTGTAAGCCCTATTCGGATAGCTTCGTGGTTGTATTTATTAATGATGTGCTGATTTATTCCCCAGATGAAGCGTCGCATAGGGAACACTTGAAGATTATTTTGGAGACTCTTCGGGCGCACAAGCTATATGCAAAGTTTAGCAAGTGCGACTTCTGGCTCAAGAAGGTTCAATTTCTTGGCCATGTAATATCTGGTAATGGCGTAGCTGTTGACCCAACAAAAGTCCAAGCTGTGTTGGAATGGGAGGCTCTGAAGACTCCCACTAAAATTCAGAGTTTCCTAGGGTTGGTTGGATATTATCAAAAATTCATTAGAGGTTTTGCTTCGACTGCCACGCCTTTGTCGAGATTAACAAGGAAAAGAGTGATGTTCGTATGGTCTGAGGACTGTGAGCGGAGTTTCCAAGGGTTGAAGAATTATTTGACATCCGCCCCGCTTTTGGTCCTACCCAATAGCATCGACACGTTCACTCTCTACACCGATGTTTCAAAGATCGGAGTCGGTTGTGTCCTAATGCAAGGTGGTAGGGTAGTGGCATATGCTTCCAGGCAATTGAAGGAGCATGAGAAGAACTACACTACACATGACCTAGAACTGGCAGCTGTTGTTCATGCACTGAAAATTGGGAGACACCATCTCTATGGAGTCAAATTTGAAGTCTTCACGGACCATAAGAGTCTCAAGTAGCTATTCTCTCAGAAGGCGTTGAACTTGTGTGTCATGCCCTGACGCGGAATATCGAAACGCAGCAGTTGAATACATTCATGATCAGCAGAGCAAATAACGAAATTAAAAGAACATAATTTGCAAGGGGAAGAATTACTCCAACAAAAAAACCAATTTACTCATAGATAATTAAAAATCATTCCAACAACCTCTTAATGTCATACTTCATGATTTGAAGAAAAAAAGAAAAAAAAGAAAAAGATTACAACTCTTGACGATAAATCTTAATAACATTACTAGACAACAACTCAATAAAACCACTAAGTGACACTCCACGCCTCTACTAAGACAACTATCAAGTCACGTCTATCCGGTCCACTCTGGTCTTTACTCTTGCCCATCCCCATCCATTTGCGTTTTGTCATCGAAGCTACCTGAAAGGGGGGGGGGAATCTGGGTGAGCGAACGCTCAATAGGTAATAGCAGGCAAAGTTTAAGTAATTAACCAATTTAATTAAATGGCATGCGAATAAATAAAAGGATGCTGAACAAAATTGACATATGTAGTGATGGAATGAGAGTGATAGAACTAAATAGAATAGAGATATATCATTTCCATGTATTGGCCGATCAAGCATGCAAACAAGCAAGTCAAGTAGAGATAATTCCATGTAGGAATTCAATAACTTGTAGAAATGTACAAGGAAATGAATAAATGTATGAATGTCTTAGACATCATGCTAGTCATGCACTCGGTGCAATACCTCACCATGTCATTACAACTCCCTGGGACACTAGTACTTTTCGGGCACTCCTCCCAGGACCAGACCGGGCCCTTATGATGCGTTGGCATTGATTTGGTGGATCCAAGATCCAAGTAACCATCTTAGACATTCATTGGAATCGGCCAGGAATTCCAAAGTTAAGCTATGTAACTTACCAACTAGGAACCAGTGGTATCAACAATTGAATGGGAAGTCATGAGATTAAAGGGGTGTGTAAGACACACATGAAACAAGCTTTGGGAACGTTGCGAACATGATCGGGCTGCCAAGGTGAGTAAATGGTCAATTGATGGACCGCAAAGGCCAAAGTTGGCCAAAGAGACGAAATCCAGCGTAAAGGATGAAAACGGTCCGAGAGGGGCCGCAACAAGATCAAGACGGTCTTGGCTAGGCCATTTCCCAAAGGAAGACGGTCCACCGAAGGCCGTTTAGATTAGAAGGGTCCCTGGGGCACCATCGAAATGGAAACGATCTCAATTGGGCCACCCCATCCAAAAATGGTCCTCGGAGGGCCGCTTGGAGGATAAAAATGGTCCAATGGCAACCACAACTAGTCCTGGCCCAGTAAGGCTAAAGCAATCGACTTAATGGGCTCCCAGCCCGCCCGAGACATGGTGGGACCAAACCAGGGTCCATCCCATACCTCTCAGGTCGAGTCTAGAGGCTATAGGTCGACTCCAATGTGACTAGGTCGACCCATATACAAGGAAGTTCGACTCACATGACTTGGCACTTAGCCAGTTAAAAACGGTCACGAAAAGGGGCACTCAAAGCATCAGGCGGTCACACCTGGGCTGCGACCTGATAGCAGTAGTCCCAGAAGGGCCGCAATCAACATGACAGCCCCATTTTCGGGCTTGGGAAAAAACACGCGATTCGATCGAGTCCAAAGGTTCGGGTTTTGGGGGTACAACCCACCCGGCGTCCTAGTGGAAATCCAAGGCTCGCGGGGGCTTACGGAGGTCTCATAATAGCGGTCCTAGTCTGATGGAAGGAATATCTGGCATAGAGTCCCAACTATTATACGATTGAGGCTAATAACACATCAGAAAATAGTGTAATCGGTCAGTCAGCACTGCCGGAGTGGTGTGACTATCAAACAATCCTAATAAATTGAACAGCGGATCATAAATTTTAATTGAACTAATTTATTCATTCAATTTAAAAGAAATAATCATGATGATACAATTGGATGAAAGTGATATTATGTCAATCATGATCACATATTTGCAATTATCAACATTACTCCATATGTTCCCTTTTCATTTAGTGGGTTTCTACCCTATTCATGATGTCTAAACAAGATGAAACAAAAATTTATGGAACCAAAACAATGCATCAAAAATGATCTTGGCAGGGCCGCTAGGGTCAAAACCGGTCATGTACTGGCCGCAAACCGTGACCTTGCGGTCTATCGAGGGGCCGGTAAGACCTAAGGAGAATCAAACTTATATGAAAGGGAAAAATGGTCTATCGCGGGGCCGCCAAGGTCCTAGGCGGTTTATGGTACGACCGCCGTCAGGACACCGTGATCGGCCTCTGGCGAGCTCTGATAGACCTCGATTCAAGGAACTAATTGGGATGATATAATGCATGAAAATTAGGCAAAATAGCATGAATGGAAAGAGGACAAAATAATATGCAATACAACATGTTTAATTAGAGTTTTGGTCTACCTATACCGAGCATTGAATCGATCAAGAGAGTGGGACATGGATGAAACCCTAACTGCGACATGCTGCTACTAAACTAAACGATACGTACGTTATACTAAATGAAAATTAGGGCTTTTACTAGTGATGGAAAGAGGACTCAAAGTCGCTTCTCATGGTATCTTTTACTTTGAGTTTAGACCACCATTACCTACCTAAATCAAAGGAAGAAGGGGACGATGACACTCGAGATCGCACGAACTTGCACTCCACCACCACACCGAATCCTCCCTCATACAAGCTCCTCGCCGGCCGCCATAGCAAATGGGGGGTTCTAGGTCGGGCTAGGGTTAGTTTTAAAGGGGGGTATTTTGATCTAGGGGGTGCGATAAGGCTGGGAAGAGTCCACGATGTTGAACGTGTGCGAAACTCGCGCTTGACCAGGTTGCGTCGCCTTCTCACTCCGAATTACGCTCCTAGGGTTAGGGTTTTCATGCACGAAGAGAGGGGAAATGTTCTAGTCATCAAGGCCATTCGATTGGGTCTAGTTTGGGGTCAAATGATCGAGATTTGGGTTTGAATTTAGCGATCTAAGGTTCGATCTACTTAAGCTCGATTTTAGCTCTAATTCCATGAATTCGGCTTGATTAAAATTTTATTTAGGGTCTGACCAAGAAGACAAATCGTCTAAACTTTTTGTCCTCTACACGATTATGATTTTTTCTATATTTTTATAAATTAGTTAAAATTTCACCTAAAGGGATTTCTAATTTATCAGTAGATAATTCTCAATTATTACCCCTTTCATATTAATTAATTATTTCTCAGGGTGCTACACCCTCCCCCACTTTAAGAAATTTGGTTCTCCAAATTCACTGCACTTGTCAAAATGGGGAAAAGTAAGGTTACTGACCTCAAAATAATTCAGGGTGTTGCCTCCGGATAGTTTTTTTCAGATTCCTAAGTAGCTTCCTCGATCCCACGTCGGCTCCACTGAACCTTGACCATCGGTATATACCGGTTCCTGAGTCGCTGTAGCTTCCTATCCAAAATCTTGATGGGTTTCTCTTCATAAGTCAAATCTTCTTCCAATTCTAGATCTGCATGTTGAATGATGTGCACGGGGTCATAAACATACTTTCGGAGCATAGATACATGGAAAACATTATGTACTCCAGATAACTGAGGTGGCAAAGCCAACATGTAGGCAACTTCTCCAACTCTCTCTAGAATCTCAAACGTTCCAATGAATCTCGGGCTTAGCTTGCCACGAATGCCAAACCTTCGAACTCCTCTCATAGGTGAAACTTTCAAGAACACATGCTCGCCCACTTGAAACTCCAATTCTCTCCTTTCGTTATCTGCGTAACTTTTCTATCTTGACTGTGCAACTTGCACACGATCCTGGATAACCCGGATATTCTTGGATGATTCTGAAATGAGATCCGATCCTAGCCATTGCTTCTCGCCTACCTCATCCCAGCACAATGGTGATCGACAACTCCTTCCATAAAGAGCTTCGAATGGTGCCATCTGGATACTTGATTGATAACTATTATTGTAGACAAATTCTATTAAAGCCAAATGTTCATGCCAGCTACCGCCAAAGTCGATCATGCAAGCCCTTAGCATATCTTCGACAATCTGATTAGTTCTCTCGGTTTGCTCGTCCATCTGAGGATGGAAAGCAGTACTAAAGTTTAGACGGGTTCCCAAGGACTCATGTAAACATTTCCAAAGTTTTGATGATAATCATACTATGGAGAACCGAGAAATTCCTCAAAAAGCTAATGCTCAGGTGAGATTAGCCCTTTATCGAGAAGAAATATTTTGGTTTCATAAATCTTGGATTCAATGGATCAATTATGGAGACCGAAACACAAAGTTTTTTCATCATTACACTAAGATAAGGAGACAGAGAAATTATGTTCACAGGCCGAAAATTGATGGCATCTCGGAGGAGGATCAAGCAGTGTTATTGAATGGAGTAGTGGAGTTCTTCAAAAACCAGCTATCATATGAAAGACACAGCATTGATGATCAACTCCTTTCAGTCATCCCTAATCTTATCACTGAAGAACAGAACATGCTTCTATGTGCTACACCTTCGTCTGAAGAGATCAAAAGCTGTGTTTTCTCACTGTCCGGCAATAGCTCCCCTGGTCCAGATGGATTCACTGGCAGTTTTTTCACTCATTGTTGGGACATTGTTGAGAAAGATGTCATTCATGCCATTCAAAGCTTATTTCAAGGATGGGGCCTTCCGAAGGGTGTTACTTCCACCATACTATGTTTGATCCCAAAGGTAAAGCAACCCATCTTTTTTGCGGATTTTAGGCCCGTCAGCTTATGCAATTTTGTATACAAAATTGTATCTAAAGTCATCTGTGATCGTTTGAAACATATTCTTCCTTCAATTATTTCTGAACAACAAAGTGGCTTCATAAGTGGTAGAGCAATCACTGAAAACTTTTTGTTAGCTAAAGAGTTGTTCATGGACATTGATAGACCAGTCCGAGGGCATAATGTTCTGATCAAACTTGATATGGCTAAAGCCTATGACCGAATTGCATGGGATTTTATCCTCACTATTATGAGAAAATTTGGGTTTTCTAACAGATTCATTTACCTCATTGATCAGCTCCTAATGAACTGCTGGTTCTCTATTGCCTTCAATGGTCATACACATGGTTATTTTAAATCCTCTAGAGGGGTGAGGCAAGGTGACCCATTAGCTCCTACTCTATTTGTGTTAGCAGAGGAGGTACTTAGCCGGGGTCTTAGCCATCTTTTTAGCTCTGATCAATGCACATACTATCATCTACCCCGTGGTGTTATGCCCATCTCTCATATCTTATATGCTGATGATTCCATTATATTCATAAATGGTGGACTCCCTTCTATCAAAGCTTTACTTAAGTTTCTAAGAAGGTATGAAGAATCATCTGGTCAACGGATCAACACACACAAAAGCTCTTTCATGGCATCTAAGGGAATGCCGAGTCATGCTGTTGACCGGCTCTGTCAGCTAACTGGTTTCCAGCATAGAACTGGGAGTATTAAATATTTGGGGATTCCTCTTTTCAAAGGTAGAATTAAAACACCCCACTTCAAATACTTTCTGGACAAAGTTGATGCTAAACTTGATGGATGGCAAAGTAAATTCCTATCACAGGCTGGCAGGATTATACTCATCAGGTCGATGCTATCCTCAATTCCTATATATTCTGGAAGTGATGCTGCCATCCCATACACAATTCACAAACAAGTGGAGAAAATCTGTGCTAACTTCTTATGGCAAGGGCTAGAAACCAATCATAGGAAGCACTGGGTTTCTTGGGATAAAATATGCCGATCCACAGCTGAAGGTGGTTTGGGCATTCGCAGATTAGGGGACATCCAACTGTGTTTTTATGTCAAGCAATTATGGCTCTCTTTACATAGCAATTCTTTATGGGTGAATTTTACGAGAAGTAAATACATTCAAGACCAGCATATTTCAGATTGCAAAACCCCCTTCCCAACTGGTATCAAAGCTAGAGACTTTGATAAAGCTCGGGCAGTTCTGATGTCAGGTATGCGGAGGATTATTAACAATGGTGCAAACACTAATTTTCTCAAAGATGTTTGGTACAAGGAGAAGCCTTTGGTAGAACATTCTTCATTCCAAAACACACCCATGCCTGCAGATTGCTCTGTTCAAGATGTTTTGGCTGATCACCAACATCCAGTATGGCAGGCCATTGAAGATAACAACTTGTAGTCTGAGATAGGTAGATTTACCATACAGGATGGGGAAGACATTTCTATATGGTCTTTTACCAAATCTAGAGACTTTGACATTAAGTCCACATACAATTACATTAAAGGGCAAACTGAAGGTACTTCAGCTATCAAATTGTGGCATAGAATGTTTCCTCCCCGTGCTTCTTTGTTTTATTGGAAAGTCCTTAATCATGTAGTGCCGGTTGATAGGCAGGTTCAAAATAGTGGAATTTACTTTGCATCTTGCTGTAACTGTTGCTCACTTTCTCATACAGTTAAAGATTTGGATCACCTATTTCTTTATAGTGAAATGTCTACTTATCTATGGAATATATTTAACCCTATTCTTGACAACTCATATTTAGAAATAAGAAACATAAACAGTCGTTTACAGTATATACTCAATCTGGTAACAGTGCACAGTCCGCAAGGCTTTGTCACTTTGTTAGTGGTCATGCTGATATTATGGGAAGTCTGGAAGAACAGATGCTGCAACAGGTTTGAAGGCATTAGAATTAATTTCTCTCAAATGGCTGATCAAATCCTAGAGGATACTATCCAAGTTATGCAGCAGATTACCTTTAAACATAGTGCTGGTACCATGTTCAATCAAGCTCTCCACTCCTTGGGCATTACCATAAAACATAAGGTCATCTCATGCTTTACTGTCCGATGGCTTGCCCCCAAATCCCTTTTCTCCCTTAACGTGGATGGCACCAGCAAAGGCAACCCCGGTCCCTCAGGAGGAGGTGGTTGCTTCAGAGATCCTCATGGGAAAATGCTACTGGGTTTTTCTTATTTCTATGGATATGGATCGAATATGGTGGCAGAAGGACGAGCTCTTCTCGATGGCATAAGACTAGCTCAGCTACATAACATTCCCAGTTCCATTATATACTCTGATTCTAAAGCTCTGATTGACTTGCTCAAAGAGAAAAGAAATCCTCCCTGGTCGCTTCTCCCCTAGTGGAACAAGTTACAGGAAGCCATCAGCACATTGCATTGTCCTATTGTTCATACTTATAGGGAGACAAATCAGGTCGCGGATGCTTTGGCCAATTATGCAGTTTTCATGGGTCATAATATTGAATTCTTATCTGCAAGGGAGCTCCCAACCATGGAGAGAGGATATATCACAGCCGATGCCTCTTGCATCCCCAACATTCGCATTCGACGTACATAGTCATAGTTTTTCTACCTTGATTTACACTTGGCATTGTACAGATATAGTCTTTCTTTCCTTTCATTGTGTACTCAAGGGGCACTCCCCTCTCAGAACTCTTATACATTTTTTAAAGCAATAAAAGTTGCATCTAGTGATACGAAGGTGGAGTGAGAACATTCCTTTCTGCTGGAAAGGGGTGCACTCTCCCTTTGTTCCATTAGGTGTTTTGATAAAAAAAAAATCTAGGATCTCTGTCTGACACAATATTCACAGGCACACCATGCAGTCTTACCACTTCCGTCATGTACAAAGCATCCAAAACATCTACTGTCCACTTCGACTTAATGGATAAGAAATGCACAGGTTTAGTCAACCTATCCACAATTACCCATATTGCATCAAAGCCTCCACGAGTTCTTGATAAGCCCATTATAAAATCCATGCCGATGCTCTCCCACTTCCACTGTGGTATATCGAGTAGTTTTAATTTCCCAGTAGGTCTGAAATGTTCAGCCTTCAATTGTTGGCATACTAGACATCTATTTATGAACTCTGCCACTTCCCGTTTCATATTTGGCCACTAAAATGTCCTCTTTAAATCTCGGTACATCTTAGTGGCTCCAGGATGAATAGTATACTTTGATTTATGGGCTTCCTAAACGATCTTACTCTTCACCTTAGCTAAATCAAGGACACAAGTCCTTCCCCGGAATAACAACCTGTCATCGTCGGCCATCACAAAATCTGGTCTGTTACTTAGACTTCCCTTGATCTCTACTAGCACTGGATCGTTATCTTGCAGGATCTTAATTTCCATCAACAGTTCGGGACGAAGCTGAAACTGAGCGATCATGACCCGATCCTTACTAACATTAAGGTCTAGACTAGCCAATTGCTCCAACAGTCTCCACTCTTGCAAGATGAGACTAGACAACTTTACTATCGACTTACAGCTCAAGACATCAACCACATTACCCTTCCCAGGGTGATACTCTATGGAGAAATTAAAATCTTTCAAATATTCAAGCCATCTTCTCTACGTCATATTAAGCTCTTTCTGAGAGAATAGATACTTAAGGCTCTATTGATCAGAAAATACAGTGAAGGTCTCTCCATACAAGTAGTGTCTCCAAATATTCAAGGCAAACACCACAGCAGCGAGTTCCAGATCATGGACATGATAATTCTCTTCATGCTTCCTCAGCTGTCTAGAAGAATAGGCTATCACTTTACCATGCTGCATAAGCACACAACCTAGGCCAATGCCCGAGACATCAGTATAAACTTCAAAACCTCCTTCTCCTGAAGGCAAGGCTAAAACAAGGGCAGTGGTCAAACATTCCTTCAAGGTTTGAAAACTTCGTTCACAGTCTTTCGACCACTCAAATCGGTTCTCCTTACAAGTCAATCTGGTCAAAGGTACCGTAATCTTAGAGAAATCCTTAATGAATCTCTGATAGTAACCTGCTAGGCCTAGAAAACTTCTCACTTCGGTTACATTCACAAGCCTATCCCAGTTTCTTACTGCCTCTACCTTAGAGGGATCTACAGAGATTCCATCTTTAGAAATAATGTGCCCCAGAAAAGATACTTCTTGCAGCCAGAATTCACACTTACTAATTAAACTTGGCATACAACTGCTAGTCCCTCAATATCTGCAACGCCATCCTCAAGTGCTCTGCATGCTCCTCCTTGCTCTTGGAGTATATTAAAATATCATCGATGAAAACCACGACCCATTGATCTAAGTAGGGCCGGAACACACTGTTCATTAGCTGCATGAAAGCTGTAGGAGCATTCGTTAGACCAAAAGGCATTACAACAAACTCGAAGTGCCCATACCTGCTATAGAATGTTGTTTTAAAGATATCTTCATCCTTGATCCACCACTAATGATACTCCGATCGCAGATCAATCTTGGAAAAACATTGCGCTCCTGCTATCTAATCGAACAACTCATCTATTCTTGGCAACGGGTATTTATTCTTGACAGTAAGCTTGTTAAGCTGGCGGTAATCAATACACAGCCTCAGAGAGCCATTCTTCTTTCTTACAAACAATACAGGGGCTCCCCACAGGGATGTACTCAGACGAATAAACCCCTTCTCAAGTAACTCCATTAATTGTTCTTTCAAGTCTCTTAACTCCGTAGGAGACATATGATACGGAGCTTTAGAAACTAGAGTCGCGCCAGGAACTAGATCAATGGAGAAGACTACCTCTTTCTCCGGTGGAAGTCCTGGAAAATCTTCAGAAAACACATCTGGAAAATCCTTGGCAATAGGAATGTCCTTCAGTTCCAACTCCTTCTTGTGGGTCAAAGAAACCAACGCCAAAAATGCCTGACATCCTTTCCTCAACAACTTCTCAGCCCGAAGTGCCGATATAAGTGGCACAGACTTAGAATGCCTAACCCCGACAAAAGAAAGCCCGAGTGCCCAAAAAAGACACGGTGCCAGATTTATAGTGAACATTAGTCTCATATCTAGCTAACCAATCTGCTCCTAGGATTACAACATAATCCTTCATCTTCATACAGACCAAATCAACTGGCATACTCAGCCAATTAATCACAATCTTACTAGAGGGATAATAGTACTTAATTGTTGAACCCGAACCAATAGGGGTTGATATTTCCAGTTGAGAGTTCATCAGTACGGGTTTTGTAGATAAAGACTTAGAAAACCTTTGAGAAATAAAAGAATGTGTTGCTCCGGTATTAAAGAGAACAAATGTCGGCTTATCAAAAACAACAAGTGTACCTTCAACCAATCCACCTTCCTCGGTGGCTTCTGTCTCGGTCTCCTGTAGGGCTTGGAGCTTGCCCTACCTCTTCTGGCCTCCTTGCGGCTTATTCGGTGTAGCTTGATCTGACAGGAGAGGACACTCAGAGATACGGTGGCCCCTACTGCCGCAACGCAAAGAAGCACCTAACTTTTGCTAGCATTTTCCCATCTTGTGACCCGGACGGTCATAGTACTTGCAATGAGCTTTGGATGATGCAACTGGACCTGACTTCTTGTCATCACTCCTCGGCTTCTTCTCCTTCCATGAACTAGACCCGCTAGTGGGCCTCCTCTTGCCATTGTTGGGTTTGAAACTCCCAGAACTAGTGGTCTGCTCTTTCTTAGTGTTCCTCCCTCGGATCCTCTCAGTCATCTCTATGGTATCTTCGAGGACTTGAGCCTTTCTTACAATCTCAGCATAAGTGTGGATCTCTAAAGGTGCCAATTAGTTAATATACTGAAGTTTCAATCTATTGAGAAACCTCTTGGCCTTCATCTTTTCCGTAGACACCAAATGTGATGCATAACGAGATAGCTTGGAGAACTAAGCTTCGTATTCAGTAACCGATAAGTTCCTTTGTTTTAAAGCAGCGAACTCCGCCGCCTTCTTTTCTTGTACTCTGTCTGAGAAATATTTACTATTGAAAAGCTCCTTGAACTCTTTCCACGATACCTGCTTGTCTCCTAGTGTGGCTTTTACTGCATCCCACCATGTTCGAGCATCACATTCTAACTGGAAGGTAGTCAAGAGAACGCGCTCCTGGTCACAGCATTGCATAACTTCGAAAATCTGATCCATCTCTTTCAGCCAGTGTTCGGCTTCATCGGGATCCCCCGAACCACAAAATCGCGGGGGATTCATTCCTTAAAAATTTTGGTGGAGATCACTGGCTCCATGGTGTGCTCCTCCTCCTTGGGCCACCTGTTGGAGGGCCCGAGTCAATCCTTGCACTATACGCTGCATGTCCCTCCACTGTGCACGCTCAGCCGCCATCGGAACAGACTCCTATGTGTATAAAAATTAATTAGAACTAGCCTAGCGGAATCTTTTAAAGTTCATTAATTAACTCAACCCAAGTTGCTACCCAATCTCACCGGGTTCGACTTTAACAAAGTCATGGGTTCTATAACACCACTTAGAAACCTAGGGACTTAGAAACCTAGGCTCTGATACCACAAAACTGTCACGCCCCGACGCGGAATATCAGAACGCAGCAGTTGAATACATTCATGATAAGCAGACCAAATAACGGAATTAAAAGAACATAATTTGCAAGGGGAAGAATTACTCCAATAAAAATACCAATTTAATCACATATAATTAACAATCGTTCCAACAACCACTTAATGTCATACTTCACGATTTGAAGAAAAAAAAGAAAATAAAGAAAAAGATTACAACTCTTGACGGCAAATCTTAATAACATTACTAGACAACGACTCACTAAGTGACACTCCACGCCTCTACTAAGACAACTATCAAGTCACGTCTATCAGGTCCACTCTAGTCTTCACTCTTGCCCATCCCTGTCCGTTTGCGTTTCGCCATAACAGCTACCTGAAAGGGGGGGAAATCTGGGTGAGCGAACGCTCAGTAGGTAATAGCAGGCAAAGTTTAAGTAATTAACCAATTTAATTAAATGTCATGCGAATAAATAAAAGGATGCAGAACAAAACTGACATATGCAGTGATGGAATGAGAGTGATAGAAATAAATAGAACAGAGATATATCATTTCCATGTATTGGCCGATCAAGCACGCAAACAAGCAAGTCAAGTTGAGATAATTCCATGTAGGAATTCAATAACTTGTAGAAATGTACAAGGAAATGAATAAATGTATGAATGTCTTAGACATCACGGTAGTCATGCACTCGGTGCAATGCCTCACCATGTCATTACAACTACCCAGGGCACTAGTACTTTTCGGGCGCTCCTCCCAGGACCAGACCGGGCCCTTATGATACGTTGGCATTGATTTGGTGGATCCAAGATCCAAGTAACCATCTTAGACATTCATTGGAATCAGTCAGAAATTCCAAGGTTAAGCTATGTAACTTACCAACTAGGAACCTGTGGGATCAACAATTGAATGAGAAGTCATGAGATTAAAGGGTTGTGTAAGACACACATGAAACAAGCTCTCGGAATGTTGTGGTCATGATCGAGCCACCAAGGTGAGTAAACGGTCTATTGATGGACCGCAAAGGCCAAATCTAGCCAAAGAGACGAAATCCAGCGTGAAGGATGAAAATGGTCCGAGAGGGGCCGCAACAAGATCAAGACGATCTTGGTGGGCCGTTTCCCAAAGGAAGACGGTCCACCTGAGGCTGTTTTGAGTAGAAGGGTCCCTAGGCCACCATCGAAAAGGAAACAGTCTCAATTGGGCCGCCCCATCCAGAAACGGTCCTCGGAGGGCCGCTTGGAGGATAAAAACGGTCCAATGGCAACCGCAACCAGTCCTGGCCCAGTAAGGCTAAAGCAATCAACTTAATGGGCTCCTAGCCCGCCCGAGACATGGTGGGACCAAACCAGGGTCCATCCCACACCTCTCAATTCGAGTCTAGATGCTATAGGTTGACTCCAACGTGGCTAGGTCGACCCATATACAAGGAAGGTCGACTCACATGACCTAGCACATCGCCAGTTAAAAATGGTCACAAAAAGGGCCGCTCAAAGCATCAGGCGGTCACACCTGGGCCGCGACCTGACAGTAGCGGTCCCAGAAGGGCCGCAATCAACATGACAGCCCCGTTTTCGGGCTTGCACAAAAACACGCGATTCGATCGAGTCCAAAGGTTCGGGTTTTGGGGGTACAACCCGCCCGGTGTCCTAGTGGAAATCCCAGGCTCACGGGGGCTTACGGAGGTCTCATAATAGCGGTCCTAGTCCGACGGAAGGAATATCCAGCGGAGAGTCCCAACTATTACAAGATTGAGGCTAATAACACATCGGAAAATAGTGTAATCGGCCAATCAGCACCGCCGGAGTGGTGTGACTATCAAACAATCCTAATAAATTGAACAATGGATCATAAATTTTAATTGAACCAATTTATTCATTCAATTCAAGAGAAACAATCATGATGATGCAATTGGATGAAAGTGATATTATGTCAATCATGATCACAGATTTGCAATTATCAACATTACTCCTTACGTTCCCCTTTTATTTAGTGGGTTTCTACCCTATTCATGATGTCTAAACGAGATGAAACAAAAATTTATGTAACCAAAATAGTGCATCAAAAACGGCCTTGCTAGGGCCGCTAGGGTCAGAAGCGGTCATGTACTGGCCGCAAACCGTGACCTTGGGGTCGATCAAGGGGCCACTAAGACTTAAGGAGAATCAAACTTATACGAAAGGGAAAAACGGTCTGTCGCGGGGCCGCCAAGGTCCTCGGTGGATTATGGTACGACCGTCGTTAGGACGCCGTGATCGGCCTCCGACGAGCACCGATAGACCTCGATTCAAGGAACTAATTGGGACGATATAATGCATGAAAATTAGGCAACATAGCATGAATGGAAAGAGGACAAAATAATGTGCAATACAACATGTTTAATTAGAGTTTGGGCCTGCCTATACCGAGCATTGAATCGATCAAGAGAGTGGGACATGGATGAAACCCTAACTGCGACATGCTACTACTAAACTAAACAATACGCACGATATACTGAATGAAAATTAGGGCTTTTACTCCTGATGGAAAGAGGACTCGATGTCGCTTCTCATGGTATCTTTTACTTCGAGTTTAGACCACCATTACCTACCTAAATCAAAGGAAGAAGGGGACGATGACACTCGGGATCGCACGAACTTGTGCTCAACCACCACGCCGAATCCTCCCTCGAACGAGCTCCTCGCCGGCCACCACAGCAAATGGGGGTTCTAGGTCGGGCTAGGGTTAGTTTTAAAGGGGGGTATTTCAATCTAGGGGGTGTGATAAGGCTAGGAAGAGTCCACGACGTCGAACGTGCGCGAAACTCATGCTTGACTGGGTCGCGTCACCTTCTTGCTCCGAATTACGCTCCTAGGGTTAGGGTTTTCGCGCACGAAGAGAAGGGAAATGATCTAGCCATCAAGGCCGTTCGATTATGTCTGGTTTGGGGTCAAATGATCGAGATTTGGATTCGAATTTAGCGATCTAAGGTTCGATCTATTTAAGCTTGATTTTAGCCCTAATTCCATCAATTCGGCTTGATTAAAATTTTATTTAGGGTCTGACCAAGAAGACACGATTATGATTTTTTTTTATTTTTATAAATTAGTTGAAATTTCACCTAAAGGGATTTCTAATTTAATAGTAGATAATTCTCAATTATTACCCCTTTCATATTAATTAATTATTTCTCAGGGTGCTACACTGCGATAGAGGAGGGGGTAGAATTCTTAAAGGATTATGATTTTGAGCTGCTATATCACCCCGGGAAGGAAAATGTGGTATAGCTGATGCTCTTAGACGGAAGAGATCACTAAACTTTAATCATTAAAAAATTAAGCTTTCATTAAAAATAACTTTCTTTCTTGCAAAAAAAATTACATTTTTACTTTCCCATAGTATTTCGCACATGGTTATCATCCTCCTTTTTAACATTCAAAAGCCTTTATGTTGCATGTTACAATAGATGCCTCCCAGAGCGGGGTGGTCAGTGACATTAGATGGCAATTTGGAGTCACATTAGAAGACAATCGATATTAGTAGCATTGCAATCATTATCACAAAGAACACAGAGGAGAAGATGTCTCCCGCTTGAAGCGGCATTTTGGGCAGGGAGGCCAGATGCTGGATACTAGGACATCAACAGTTGTGCACATGTGTCCCTAGATGTGAAAAATGCAAAGGCCAAACACTTGCTAGAAAAAAGAGTTGAGGCAATGCAAAAGAAGAAGGGCTTTGAGTCACATGACTTTGAGGACTAAATAAATAAGATGATTGAAGGCGCCGTTCCTGGAGGAGGTCTTGCAGGTGGGCCTTCAGATGTTGGTTCTCCTTCATGAGAGTGTCGAGGGTCACTTCTTGAGCCTCATTCGCAGGAGGGTCGTTGTTGACCGACTCCGTATGGAAAGTTATCCTGAATCCCGAAACTGACTCGGTTGTCGAGAAACTAGCTGGCATAGTGCCATTTGCTCGGGGCCGATCCCTAGTTGTTATGTTGCGCCGCTTGACCCGGCGAAGTGTCTCGATTTCTGAGCTCAACTCGACTGGTAGAGCGGCTTTGGTGATATGCCGTTTTGCCATATTTAGGGGGCATTTCTCTATACTCAATCCTTGATTAATTCAAGAAAATAACCCGGTGCCAACAAAGACTTAAATATTTGACATTGTATGGTCTCATTAATTGAATATTAATAATGTATCTATTCTCTTGAGCTTACCAATTTTTGTTTCTTTACATAACTTATTTATTTAGTGTAGCTAAGTATGCCTACATATAAAAAATAAAATTAAATCTATTACTCTTAATTTAAATCTACTATTCTTTTTGTCTCCATCAGGCTATAAGACTATGCTTGAGTAGTAACCTCGCATAACTCTGTAATTGCCTCGATTGCAGTGATACTGGGGCCTAAATAAGTCTTCTAATCTTCTAAAATATCAACAAAGTCTTAATAAATCTGCCTGAAGTTCAACCAAAACTCAAATAAACCAAAAACCCCTTAATCCGGCGCGGCCCTAATCCGGCGCGCCCCCCCTCGCGCCGTTTTAGCACTAGACACATAATCCATTTGGCTTCTTTGAGCCTCTATCCGACGATGCAATACCCTATCAACACTCTTCAACCTGCCCGAAGAGGAGGAAGAAGAGGAGATCTGCTTCACACCCCCTGTTAGGGGAGGCGAGGCCGAAGCGGATTAACTGCTACACACGTAACCCGGTCAGGCCGGAAATGGGGGCGCCAGCCGCCGCCCAACCACAACATCATTTTCAGGGGAGAGCAGCCCTACAAGACACCTCCCCCGGAGGTCAAGGGAGTCCAGATCCCTCCTCCGCCAGACCTATACAACAAGAGTGGGGGCAAGGCAGTCCCATCATTCCTTGAATTTGTGAAGATATGTAAGGGGAAGCAACCATGCCAAGAGGCTAACCCTGCACCTGGGGATGTTCACCCGTAGCCAGCGCAGTCTATCAATGCTCCAAATGCAGATGGAGCTTGCCCTACAGCGGCTGATGAAGAACAGTAAGGATCCGGTGCTTACCAAAGAGGTGCCGATTTTGAGGCAGATGAAGCGGGTCCGTCAAGGGCCACAACTCAGGACTCTCCCAAGCCCAGATAGGCGGAAGAGATGAAGCTTTCCAATGTCCGAGCTGGGAGCCGAATAATGAAACTACTCAAGAAGCTCCCTGCTAGATTTACAATCTGGGAGATCCTCTCTTTGAGTGAAGAGACCCGACAGGCGATCATCACTGCCCTACAGATGCCTGCTCATTTTGAGACCTGCTTGGCTGAAGCACTGCCAGAAGCCAGCATGACCTTCACTCTAGAAGAAATGATGCTACCTACCATCAGCCACAATAGACCGCTGTACATGAAAGGGCACCTGAATGGAAGGGAGCTGAACAGGATTCTGATCGACCCTGGTGCAGCTGTCAATATTCTGCCCTACAGAATCTATGAGAGGCACCACTTCAACATGCGTCTTAAGAAGGTCAAAGATATGCGTATCACCGACATTAATTGGAAATGTGAAGTGTCAATGGGGGAGGCAGAGTTCACACTTACCCTGGCGGATTTCACTACGATGGTGCAGTTCCATGTCATCGACTCCCGCACCTCGTACAAGGCACTGCTCGACCGCCCATGGCTGCATGAAAACATGGTGGTGCCCTCTACGCTCCGCCAATGTATCAAATATAGTCTCCAAGGGAAGGTGGAGAGGATATTCGCTGACCTCCACCCGTTCGAAGTATTTGAATGTCACTTGGCGGATGCCAACCTATATGCGGGGCCCTCTCAGAAGACCTCTGAAGTCAAAACCCCCGCGGGGGCGTCAAAAAGTGCTTCTGGCGACAATTGGTATCCACCACTGCCGCGCGGATATGTCAAGCCCAAGGAGGTCTCTCATATCACCGTCACCGGCAACGTGGGTAGAATAGCACCTCTAGCTATATACCTTGAAGTGAATGACGCCAAGGTCGACCAGCAGCATGACCACATTGGAGTCCTGGATGGCCTCACCAAGTTGATTCCCGGCCTTGATAACCCCACCGTCGAGCCTTTCAAAACTTGGGAGGTAGCGCAGATCGATAGGCCCAGCAGCTTATTCTACACGGCTGAAGAACACCCCACTCGGGAAGACACAGATTACTGCCTACCTGAAGACATAGAAAATCTGTCAGTTCCCATTCAAGGTCTGGCATTTACAACCGACCGGATGGCTAGGATGTTCCAGAAGCAACACATCCCCTCTAGTCAATCTCATAAAAACAAAGAAGTTTTCTAGAAAATGTGGCATCCCGTAAGTCTAGATAAGGAACTGAGATGTGTCTCTCAACATCTTGGGTTGGGCTTCACCCTGGAAGAATATTATTACAGTGGGCGATATGAGGTGGATACCATCTCCGCCTTCTACCCTGCTAAAGATAGCCCACTGGGGGCAACTTTTGATGAATACCCAATGGAAGTTGAATATGTTGAGCCAGCTCAGCCCAGAAATCAAGAAGCGGAGACCATGATTCCTTGCCGATGCTGGGAGCAGGTCTATCTCGAAGAGGCGGCCCTTCAAGCCAAATTTGATACGGCTAGCAGCAGTGAGGCCAAAGATGCTGAAGAAGCAGGGACCTCTCCCTCCAGTGGAGTCCTACCAATGATAACCTCGGCACCTCTCATGCCAATCGGGAAAGCCTCAGCCGATTCCCATCAAGAGGTATGTGCTGCCAAGAAAGGGAATGCCACTTCTATTGAAGATACAACTGCCCTAGAAGGCGAGACCTCCTCACCTTCTGCTACAAGACTTGGAGTCCGCCCCAGCCCGGTAATAAACAACCGTCAGTCTGTAACCTCGTTTATTACTCTTAATCTGTTACTCTTCTTTTTGGGTTTCCCAATACCCAGAGGTATCTCCTCCTCACTGATAGCACTAGTTCCTAAGGTGCAAGACCCCAAGTCCTTCAATGACTTTCGTCCTATCAGTCTATGCAACTACTCTTACAAAATTATCTCTTGTATCATCTCCAAGAGGCTAGCTCCTATTCTTCCTAATATTATATCCAAGGAACAAGGGGCTTTTGTTAAGGGCCGTTCTATTTTGGACAATGTTGCACTGGCTAGACAAATGATGACAGATATTGATAGGAAAGTAAGGGGTCATAATGCAATCTTCAAGTTAGATATGGCTAAGGCCTACGACAGAATGGAATGAGATTTTATCCTTGCAGTTTTGAAGAAGTTTGGTTTTAATAATAGATTCACTTCTCTTATTGGTATGATTCTCTATAACTGCTGGTTTTCAGTTAACTTCATTGGATCTACGGCAGGATTCTTCAAATCTAGTAGAGGAATTCGGCAGGGAGATCCCTTGGCTCCCTACTTATTCATTCTATCCTCTGAGGTGCTAAGTAGAGGTCTCACTGCCAATTTCCAGGCAGGAGCTTTGAAGGGATTTAAAGGCCCAAGGAGTATACCTCAAGTGTCTCACCTACTGTATGCTGATGACACACTCATATTTTTGAATGGCAGTAAACAAAATATTGGAAGTTTTCAACAACTCATTAAAAGGTACGAGCTGAGTTCTGGCCAACAAGTTAATTCCGGGAAAAGTAGTTTCACTGTCTCTGTGAAAGCCCCCTCAGCCCTTAAGCAGTCCATTCAGTTTTTGACAGGTTACAAGTTTCTAGCTTCTGGTTTCAGCTATCTGGGAGTCCCCATTAAGAAGGGAAGGTATAAATGTTCTGATTTCAAATTTATTGTGGACAAGGTTCAAAAGAAACTGGAGGGCTGGCAATCAAAATTCTTTTCTCGGGCAGGGAGAGCAATCTTAATTAACTCAGTCCTCCGAAGCATGCCAATCTTTTTGGCCTCGGCTTGTTTTATCCCTAAAGCAATCATCAATGTAATTGATAGCATGTGTGCCAACTTTTTCTGGCAGGGTTCAGAAGGGCAGCGGCGTCATCATTGGGTGGCTTGGCAGAACATTCTTAAGCCAAAAATGGAAGGGGGTCTCTCAATAAGGGACCTTCATTAGGTCCAAATTTCGCTGGCTACTAAGAACTTGTGGAACATCATCCATGGTTCCTCTTTATGGTCCACATATGCCCGGAGTAGATTCATTAAAGCCCACTTCTTTGATTGTACTAAGGCCTTTCCAGTAGGCATGCCAGCTAACAATTTCCAGCAGGCCAGGAAACTCATCATTGAAAATTCCAGGTGGATCATAGGTGATGGGGTAAGAGCTGACTATTGGAAGGATAACTGGACAGGGCAAGGGCCTCTCATCAATATAGTTCAACAGGCAGACTTAAGCAGGGTTCTAAATAGGCCCAGGCTATCCGTCAGGGAGGTACTGCTAGACCCTAACCATGAAGCCAGGTGTCTGCTCCCTAACAGTCAATGTTTTCCCAATATCCAGCTTAGTGATGAGGTGGATTCTTGTTTTTGGATGGCCTCTTCAGGAGGCTCTTTCTCTGTCAAGTCTATCAGCAAATTCCTAAGGCCGTCATGTACATTTAGGGGTCCATGGGCCAACCTATGGCATTATAGCATTGATCTAAGGGCTGCAAATTTCTTCTGGAAACCTATCCACCGGGCAGTGCCTGTTGACGGTAGGGTGGCAGAGTGTGGCATTCAATTGGCCTCAAAGTGCAGTTGTTGTGCCATACCTGCAGTTGAGGATCTGAACCACCTTTTTATTAAAGGAGACCTGGCTGCTGATTTATGGGCATGGGTCGCACCCCTTATTAGTTCTCAAGATCCACCTCCATGAACAAATTACCATCCGCATCTGGAATACTTTGGCTGGCACAAAAGTTAATTCGGCCCCTAGCTTTGTCGGAATGTATGTTGTAATTCTTATGATTTGGGAGATATGGAAAACCAGATGCAAAGTAAGAAATGATGATATCAGACTCAATGTGAGTGGGATCAAAAGGAGAATCAGTGAAGCAATTACTATTTCTATGGAGAAAGTCTCCTTCTCAGTGATTCCTACTGCTCTACAAAAATACAATTTGGCTCAGTTTCAATTCTGTCCAAGGGTGGTTCAAAAACTGCCAATTGTTGTCCGATGTAAATTGTCATCATCCATTTTTTCTCTACATGTTGATGGGGCCTCTAAGGGCAATCCCGGTATGAGTGGTGGAGGAGGCTGCATCCGGGACCCAGCTAGAAATCTTGTTGTAGATTTTGCTTTTAATTATGGTCATGGGCGCAGTCTGCTAGCAGAAGCTAGGGCGATGCATGATGGCTTGTCTCTAGCTTTGCATTGTGGTCTCCAGGTGGCAACAGTTTATAGTGACTGTGCACTGCTGGTTGATGCTATCTGAAAGGGGGTTGCTCCTATTTGGACAATCCTCCCTTGGTGGAAGGCAATTCTCTACCTTATACTGAAAAGTGGCTATTCAGTTCAGCATGTTTTTAGAGAAGGAAATCAAGTAGCCGACGCTCTGGCCTCTTATGCCTGTGACATTCACAATAATTCCATCTTCACCCAGGTTAGTGAGCTCTCTCGGCTAGCAAGGGGTGCTCTAAGGGTAGACAAAGCAGGTTTACCTGCTTTTCGCAGTTGTAAATAAGTTGGTCTAGGCTAGTTTTCTCCCTCTCTAGGCTGTTTCTGTAAGGCTTGCTAGGGGTATGCCCCGATGAATTTGTACTACTATTCAAAATCAATAAAATTTTTGGCCACAGTGTCAGTCTGGGGGAGTGAGATCATTGTCCCCCTCTGGGGGATGGTGCGCTTGACTGGACCCTGACTCTGATTGGTCGGTGCTTAAAAAAAAATCTACTATTCTTAGAGGTTTAAAGTTAATCTTTAAAAGAAAATTTTTCATTTTAAAAAGTTGATTTGAAAAATGCAAAGGCGAGACACCTGCTAGAAAAAGTGTTGAGGGAATGCATAAGAAGAAGGGATTTGAGTCACATGACATTAAGGACAAAATAAATAAGATGACTTAAATATTTGACATTGTATGTACTCATTAATTGAATATTAATAATGTATATATTATCTTGAGCTTACCAAATTTTGTTTCTTTACATAATTTATTTATTTAGTGTAGCTAAGTATGCCCACATAGAAAAAATATAATTAAATATATTATTCTTAATTAAAGTCTACTATTATTAGATGTTTAAAGTTATTTTTTTAAAAAATAGTTTTCATTTTCAAAAGTGGATTTTTGGCAAAAACAAATGTTCTTAATCAGCGACGGCACAATAGTATACCGTACCGTGTTGGACCGTACCAAGCCGAAATCGGCACAATCGGTACAAATGGTCTGACAACCCTTGCACTGAAGACATTCCTTCGTGGACACCTCGAATATGTTGGCAAGCCCCGAGCGCAGAAGGAACCCGGTACGCGTGACGAGTTTATAACATTCATGTCAATCAGAGCACGAGGTAATTCGACTCATAAGATAGAGCGCGTAAAAGTAGAGACAATAAGTCAAATCCTTTATTCCATTAAGAACTTCAACTAGTTCCACATATAATCCTTCAAATGAAAGGAATATTTGATGACAAACTATACTCAATAAAGAGGAAAATACAATGATAGACTCAAGAAAGATGAAAAGACATGACTAGGTAGACGCTTCAATAGTCGGATGGCTCTATACTCTTCACTCATGTCCGTTCCCATCCGAATGATCTTCATCATCGAAGTTACCTGAAAAATAGGGGAAAACCTAGGGTGAGCGAACGCTCAGTAGGAATTATATCTCAAGATCAAGCTTGCTTTAAGTAAATTACATGTTACATGAACTATTCAAGTATAGCAATGCATGTACGCAAGATAAAGACGAGTGTAGAGCATCACGAAATAATATAGATGAACTATCAAGATTTCAAGTGATCGTGTGAAGTATATCAAGAATTGTCAAGCATGTAATATCAAGTCATGTCATGTGAATTGGCTATAAAAATTTCAAGCAAGTAAATACCCATTCCGGGTCACGCAAGTCATGTCATGTCAAGTCAAGCACGAGATTCATGGAATGTCAGCAATCAAGCAAGTCATGCACTTCGGTGCAATGCCACACCGTGATCAATATAGCTCCCATGGACACAAGTACTTTCGGGTGCTCCTCCTAAGACCAGATCAGGCCCTATATGCACAAGTATTGAGTCATTTATATATTTAGACATCAACTATAGTTTTATAGCCAATATAGAGTTTCAAAGGAATAAGCCAATGTAAGATGATAAGGTAGATTTCACGGAATTATGAGTTTAAGGACAGAACTTGAACAAGTATGACATATCGATAACTCGCATGAAAAATCAAGACATATCATGAAACTTGGTAATTGGCGTCCACTCAGTCGCCATCAATTTCAGAAACAACGTCCACTGTATGGCCGCTCATTCCTGTAAACAGTACAAGCACGATGAAATAGCATCCACACGACAGTCGCTAAATCAATGAGATAGTGCCACTGGCCTGGTCGCCAATTCCTTATGGCGTCTAAGTCACGATCGCTAATTACCTATAGAGACAAATTTTTCACCAGAGGCCAGAAACAGCACTCTATGAGGGCTAACCATCACGTTTCTTCAGAGTGACGTGACAAGTATAGGTTCCAGGGTTTTTACGGTACAACCTGCTTAGCTACCTTGAAGGAATCCAAGGCTAGCGTAGACTTACGGAGGTCTCAATGAAGAAAGTACAAGTCTGAAGGAAGGAATATCCTACGGAGGGTCTAATCATCACCAAGAGTTGAGTGTGTAATCGATAGAAACAAAATAGAGACTTCATCTACAGATGTGAGATGAGAGTGTCAATAGACCCGCGGTATGGGCCAGAAAATCGATAAAAATTGAGAGAGCAAGAATCTGCGTCCAATCAGAAGTCACTATATCTAAAAATAGCGGCTCTTTGAAAAGTCATTCAATCTTATTTTTAGCAGAATTCTATGGGAATTAATAAAAATTAGCGACTCTATGAACGGGCACTAATTCTAGTAATTTCCAGAAATCATTAAATATTATTATAATTAGCGACCTTGTAAAAGAGCGCTCAATCTTTAAATACCATCATTTTTATGTCACAGATTCATGATTTTCAGATCTTTTCTATTTTACTAATTCTTTTGCAAAACAGCGCCCCCCTACAGGGGCGCTCATTCACTAATTGGCGACTGTGTGACAATGGTCCATTCTTTTTGATGCTATGCATCGGGCAGGAACATTTACAGGCACAGTATACTGTTCATTTCTTTTATTTGTACATGAATAGTAACACTTTGCTAATTACATGGAATTTAAAGAAACTAAGGACCTAGATAGCTTGAGAAAAATATAGGGAATCTGAAATCATGCTCATGCAAGAATTTTAATGTCAGTTTTGATAGATATAAAATTTTAACCATGTGGTGTTTATTAATTGCAATAAAAGAAATAACGGCATGGGTAAGGTCGCTCATTAATGGGTGACCAGAAGATTGTCACAAATTCAGAATTTGCGACCTTCTGCGTAGTCGTTGATTAATAGGCGGCCAGTACTTGGTCGCTATTTTCATGCTGATAGAAAACTCAAAGATAACTACATAAACTGAATAGCAGAAGCTATGGAATCATGATATAACTATACTTATGCATGCCATGGGCCTTTGCTATTGATCTTGGGCTTAGATACTTGAGAAAACCTACCTTTTGGTTGATCGTGATGACAACACAGATAGAAAGAAGAAGAAGAATAGCAAACAGCAGCAGCAGCAATACGCAACCGCACACTCGAACTGATGCAGGAAGAAGAAAAGAGTATGCTCGTTAGCACCCCCAGCTGCAACAGCTAGAGGAAGAAGTTGCTCTTCCCTTCGTTCGTGGCAGTAGGATGCGGACGCAGCAGCAAGAATAGTTGCAGTGGCAAGAACAGGAAGAAAGGGAAGAAGCAGCAGGCTTCTTCACGGCAATAGTTGTAGACGACGTAGGGCAATCCTTCGAATGCAGTAGCAATAGCAGCCTATGCTCGTTCGAGAGGAGGTTTTATTTATAGAATTTGGAATTTAAGCTTCCTATTGGGAATTAAATTCCCACGTAGCAATCCTAATGGGTTTTAACTTTCCCGTGCATATCTTTCCACTGCCAAAATTGCAGCCACCTTCCCAGTTGGGTTCGAAACCCTAACTCCCCATGCACTCTTCGTCGTGAGGAGAGTTTATGGCTAAAGGCCCAATATATATATTTACTTCCCTAAACTCTTCTTTTAAAGCCCTTTGGCCCACATACTATTGGTTAAGGCCCTTTTTGCTCTTAAGCTAAACTCTCCTAGGTGAGGCCTATTTCATACATATATATTTATTAAGGCCTTAATTGTATATGGGTTGGGCTTGAATGGTGATGGTTTTGATATTATAGTTTGTTTGGTTTGGGCCTTTGTTTGATTTATTTATTTATTTATGAAATTTTATTCCTATATTTTATACGTTGTACTACTCCCTCCTCTACTTAAAAGAATTTGATCCTCAAATTCAATTCTATAAAGACATGGTGGGTGCAGAGTACTTACGATCTCAAAATAAATTTGGGAATCTTCTTTTCATAGATTCTTCTATCTCCCATGTAGCTTCTTTTTCATGATTCTTGTTCCATTGAATTTTTACTATAGGGATTGTCTTATTCCTTAGCACGCAAACCTCGTGATCAAGGATCCTTAATGGTCTTTGTTCATAAGTAAGATCCTTTTATATTACCAGATCGTCATGTTCTACAACGTGGGATGGATCATGAACATATTTCTTGAGCATAGACACATAGAACACATTATGGACTTCAGATAACTGTGGTGGTAAGGCAATCTGATAGGCAACCTCGCCAACTCTTTCCAGCACTTCAAAGGGACCGATATATCTCGGTGTAAGCTTACCCTTGACACCGAATCTTCTAATGCCTCATCCTGGGGAAACCTTAAGAAAGACGTGGTCTCTGACTTGGAATTTGAGGTCTCTCCTTCTAGTATCGACATAAGTCTTTTATCTAGACTGAGCCACCTGAAGTCTTTCTCTAATGATTTGAATCTTCTCGGTAGTTTCCCTTACCATCTCCGGGCCTAGTAGTTGCTTTTCGCCAACTTCATTCCAGCATAGTGGTGAGCGGCAACTCTTTCCATATAGTGCCTCGAAGGGTGCCATTTGAATACTTGCATGGTAACTATTGTTATATGCGAACTCGACCAAAGGCAAGTGATCAAGATAGTTTCCACCAAAATCAATAATACAAGCTCTTAGCATGTCTTCCACGACCTGATTAGTTCTCTCGGTCTGACCATCCGTTTGGGGATGAAAAGTAGTGCTAAAGCTGAGTCTTGTCCCCAACGAATGTTGTAGACCCTTCCAAAAATGAGAAGTGAAGTGCGGGTCTCGGTCAGACACAATCGAAACAGGAACTCCATGTAGTCTAACAACTTCTTTGATATATAATGCAGCTAAAACATCAACCGACCATCAACTCTTTATAGGTAAGAAGTGTGTCGACTTGGTCAATCGATCTATAATGACCCATATTCTGTCATGTCCGCCCTTAGATTTAGTCAAACCCATGATGAAGTCCATGCCGATATCCTCCCACTTCCACTTACGAATGTCTAGAGGATGTAACTTGCCAGCGGGCTTTTGGTGTTCTGCCTTGACTTGTTGGCACGTGAGACAACGAGAAACAAAGTCTGCTACCTTCTTTTTCATGTTAGGCCACCAAAAGGTCCGTTTCAAGTCCTGGTACATCTTGGTAGATCTGGGATGAATTGTGTACCTTGACCGGTGAGCTTCTTCTAAAATTTTCTTCTTTAATTTCAGACAATCCGGTACACAAATCCTTTCTTAGAATAACAATCTTCCATTTGATGCTAGCTTGAAATCGGGTTGCTCTTCCAGCTTGCCCTTTATTTCTACTAACACCTGGTCGTTGTCTTGAAGTTCCTTGATCTCGGAGAGTAAATCCAGTTGTATCCTCATGTGTGATAGAGTAATACACCTTTTCTCCTTGTCCATGCTTATATCAAGCTTGGAAAATTGCTCTAGCATCTTCCACTCTTGGATCATAAAGTTGGTCAATAACGCTCTCGGCTTTCGACTAAGGGCATCAGCTACGGAATTACCCTTTCCAGGATGATATTGTATAGTAAAGTCGAAGTCCTTGAGATACTCTAGCCAACGCCTTTATCTCATGTTCTATTCCTTTTGGGAAAAAAAATACTTCAGACTCTTGTGATCAGAGTACACGGTGAATTATTCTCCATAAAGATAGTGTCTCCAGATCTTTAAAGCAAATACCACCGCGGCCAACTCCAAGTCGCGCACCGGGTAGTTCTCCTCATGCTTCTTTAATTACTGGGAAGAGTAAGCAATGACCTTCCCTTGTTACATTAAGACACATCCGAGGCCAATGCCAGATGCATCGGTATATACCACGAATTTCTCTCCTTCGATTGGTAATGCGAAGACTAGAGCAATCGTCAGATGATCCTTCAAGGCTTGAAAACTTCTCTCACAATCTTCATTCCACTTATAAGGAATCTCCTTGCGGGTTAGCCTAGTAAGAGGAACAACGATCTTGGAGAAGTCCTTTATAAATCACCGATAATAACAAGCTAGACCGAAGAAACTTCAGATCTCGGTGACATTTTTCAGCCTTTCCCTATTCTTTACAGCCTCGCCTTTTGATGGATCAACCGAAATCCCATCCTTTGAGATCACATGTCCTAAGAAAGATACTTCCTAGAGCCAGAAATCGCACTTGCGCTTGGCATAGAGTTGATTCTTCCTTAGTATTTGGAATGCAGTCCTTAAATGTTCCTCATGATCTTCCTCGGTCGTTGAATATATCAATATATCATCAATAAAGACCACTATTAATTGATCTAGGTGAGGCCTGAATATGATGTTCATTAACTCCATAAAAGCTGCAGGGGCATTTGTTAGTCCAAAAGGTATAACGGTAAATTCGTAATGCCCATACATGCTTCAGAATGCCGTTTTATGAATATCCTCATCCTTCATCCTTAATTGGTGATATCTCGACCTGAGATCGATCTTTGTGAAATATTTGGCTCCAGATATTTGATCAAATAATTCATCGATCCTTGACAGTAGATACTTGTTCTTGATGGTAAGATGGTTCAACTGCCGATAGTCGATGTAGAGTCTCATCAATTCTTCCTTCTTCTTTAAAAATAGTATAGGCGCTCCCCACGGGGAAGTACTCAGCCTAATAAATCCTTTCTTCAAGAGCTCCATCAATTGCTCCTTTAATTCCTTGAGCTTGGCGGGGGACATTCTATAAGGTGCCTTAGAAACTGGCCCAGCACCAAGGACAAGGTCGATGGTGAAGGTCACTTCTCTTTGTGGGGGTAATCCGAGCAAATCCTCCGAAAACACATCGGGAAACTCCCGAACCACTCGTATGTCTTCTATCTTGGACTCCTTAACTTCTGTGGCAGACACAAATGCTATGAAAGCCACACACCCCTTCCTTAAGAGCTTACTAGCTTGGAGGGCCGAAATAAGGGGTGACTTGTTTTGACTCCAAGGACTAGTGTAGATAAGTTCCAAGAATTCCTTAAAAGCTACCTTGCCGTTTCGACAATCTATGACTGCCTTGTGTGTGCATAGCCAATCTCTTCCTAGTATGACATCATACATGTCCATATCAGGTCGGTAGGTAGATTTTTCCATTTTACCATAACTTCATAATTTAGATAATGGTGTGAAATCTTGGATTCGTTTATGAGAGGTGTGGAAATAACTAAATCTATCAATTCTGGTTCCATAGGTAATGGATCAGCAAATCCTTTGGAAACAAAAGAATGAGTCACGCCGATATCAAACAAGACACGAGCAGACTTAGAACAAATCTTTAATGTACCTTCCACAAGTCCACCTTCACTATTGTCTGCCTGTTGGAGAGCTTGGAGACGGCCTTGCTTCCTTGTCGGATGCTTCTCTTCATTGGCTTGATCATTAAGTAAATGAGGACAATCGGGGATCCGGTGATCGCGGCTCCCGCATCAGAGACAAGCTCCTAATCTCCTCCAGCATTCCTCAGCCTTGTCACAATGCTTACACACCTCTTTAGAAGGTGTGGTAATAAGAGAAGGGCTTATTTTTCTTCTTAAGCTTCTTCTCTTGGGAGGAATCTCCTCCGTTGCTAGACCTCTTCTTATTGAATGTAGGTTTGAAAGTGTCGGAGCTTGTGACATGCTCCTTTTTGTCTTTCCTACAGATCCGGTCGGACAACTCTGTGGCATCTTCTAACAATTGGGCTCGCCTTATCATCTCCAAGTAGACTTGAATGTCCATCGGCGCCAGTTGGGTAATATATTGCGGCCGAAGCACATTAAGGAATCTCCTAGCCTTCAGCTTCTCGGTACACACTAGATGTGGTGCATACCTCGATAGACGGGAGAATTGGGCCTCATACTCGGCCACTGATAAGGTCCTTTGCTTGAGTGCGGCAAACTCTGCAGCTTTCTTTTCTTGAATCTGATCCGAGAAGTATTTGTTATTGAAATATTATACGAACTTGCCCCACGTAACTTGCTCATGGGGTAAGGTAGCTTCTATCGACTCCCACCAAAAATGAGCGTCCCACTCTAGTTGGAACGTCGCTAATAATACTTTGTCCTCATCCATGCATTGCATAACACAGAATATTCTTTCTATCTCCTTGATCCAGTGTTCGGCATCGTCGAGTTCGAACGAGTCGGTAAACTTTGGTGGATTCATGTAGCGAAAACTACGATGGAGATCACCTGCTCCACGATTTGCTCTGCCCTACACCACTTGTTGTAGCGCCTGGGTAAGACCTTGGATAGTTCGTTGCATATCGTGCCATTGAGCACACTTGGCGGCCATGATCCTACAAGATTTAAGTAACTATATTAATATACGATTAACCAAAGGTCTTAATCCCTAAGTTAACTTAACCCATGGCTCTACCCAATCTTGTCGGGTAAAGGTATAAACCTATCCTTGGACTTGGTTTCCTAGGAAATGAATATCCTAGGCTCTGATACCACAAAAAACTGTCACGCCCTGAGCGCAGAAGGAACCCGGTGCTCGTGACGAGTTTATAACATTCATGTCAATCAGAGCACGAGGTAATTCGACAGATAAGACAGAGCACGCAAAAGTAGAGACAATAAACCAAATCCTTTATTCCATTAAAAACTTCAACTAGTTCCACATATAATCCTTCAAAGTAAAGGAATACTTGATGACAAACTAGACTCAATAAAGAGGAAAATACAATGATAGACTCAAGAAAGATAAAAAGACACGACTAGGTAGACACTTCAATAGTCAAATGACTCTATACTCTTCACTCATGTCCATTCCCATCCGAATGATCTTCGTCATCGGAGATACCTGAAAAATAGGGGGAAAACTAGGGTGAGTAAATGCTCAGTAGGAATTATATCTCAAGATCAAACTTGCTTTAAGTAAATTACATGTTACATGAACTATGCAAGTATAGCGATGCATGTACACAAGATGAAGACGAGGGTAGAGCATCAAGAAATAATATAGATGAACTATCAAGATTTCAAGTGATCATGTGAAGTATATCAAGAATTGTCAAGCATGTAATATCAAGTCATGTCATGTGAATTGGCTATCATAATTTCAAGCAAGTAAATACCCATTTTGGGCCACGCCAGTCATGTTATGTCAAGTCAAGCACGAGATTCGTGGAATGTCCACAATCAATCAAGTCATGCACTTCGGTGCAATGCCACACCATGATCAACATACCCCCCATGGGTAAAAGTACTTTCGGGTGCTCCTCCCAGGACCAGATCAGGCCCTATACGCACAAGCATGGAGTCATGTATATATTTAGACATCCACTATAGTTTTATAGCCAATATAGAGTTTCAAAGGAATAAGCCAATGTAGGATGATAAGGTAGATTTCACGAAATTATGAGTTTAAGGACAGAACTTGAACAAGTATGACATATCGATAACTCGCATGAAAAACCAAGACATATCATGAAACTGGGTAATTGGCATCCACTCAGTCGCCATCAATTTCAGAAACAACGTCCACTGTATGGTCGCTCATTCCTGTGAACAGTACATGCACGATGAAATAGCGTCCACACGATGGTCGCTAAATCAATGATATAGCACCACTAGCCTGGTCGCCAATTCCTTATCGCGTCTAAGTCACGATCGCTAATAACTTATAGAGACAAACTTTTCACCAGAGGCCAGAAACAACACTCTATGAGGGATAACCATAACGTTTCTTCAGAGTGACGTAACAAGTACAGGTTCCAGGGTTTTTAGGGTACAACCTGCTTGGCTGCCTTTAGGGAATCCAAGGCTAGCGTAGACTTACGGAGGTCTCAATGAAGAAAGTACAAGTCCGAAGGAAGGAATATCTTGCGGAGGGTCTAATCATCACCAAGAGTTGAGTGTGTAATCGATAGAAACAAAACAGTGACTCCATCTATGGATGTGAGATGAGAGTGTCAATAGACCCGCAGTATGGGCCAGAAAATCGATAAAAACTGAGAGAGCAAGAATCTGCGTCCAATCAGAAGTCACTATATCTAAAAATATCGGCTCTTTGAAAAGTCATTCAATCTTATTTTTAGAAGAATTCTATGAGAATTAATAAGAATTAGCGACTCTGTGAATGGGCGCTAATTCTAGTATTTTTCATAAATCAATAAATCTTATTATAATTAGCGACCTTGTAAAAGGGCGCTCAATCTTTAAATAACGTCCATTTTTATGTCGCATATTCATGATTTTCATATCTTTTCTATTTTACTAATTCTTTTGCAAAACAGCGCCTCCCTACAGGGGCGCTCAATCATTAATGGGTGACTATGTGAAAGTCTTCCATTCTTTTTGATGCTACGCATCGGGCAAGAACGTTTACAGGCACAATATATTGTTCATTTCTTTTCTTTGTACATGAACAGTAACACTTTTCTAATTACATGGAATTTAAAGAAACTAAGGACCTGGATAGCTAGAGAAAAATATACGGAATTTTAAATCATGCTCATGCAAGAATTTTAACGTCAGTTTTGATAGATATAAAATTTTAAACATGTCGTGTTTATTAATTACAATAAAAGAAATAGCGGCATGGGTAAGGTCGCTCATTAATGGGCGACCAAAAGACTGTCGCAAATTCAGAATTTGTGACCTTCTGCGCGGTCGTTCATTAATAGGCGGCCAGTACTTGGTCGTTATTTTCATGCATATAGAAAACTAGAAGATAACTACGTAAACTAAATAGCAGAAGCTATGG
Source organism: Amorphophallus konjac (assembly GCA_022559845.1). Taxonomy (NCBI): domain Eukaryota; kingdom Viridiplantae; phylum Streptophyta; class Magnoliopsida; order Alismatales; family Araceae; genus Amorphophallus; species Amorphophallus konjac. The sequence continues at coordinate 269,873,940 of CM040118.1, read as the reverse complement.
AATCATGATATAACTATACTTATGCATGCCATGGACCTTTACTATTGATATTGGGCTTAGATACTTGAGAAAACCTACCTTGATCGGGACAACAACATAGAGAGAAAGAAGAATAATAATAACAAACAGCAGCAGTAGCAATCTGCAACCACACACTTGAACTGACGCAGGAAGAAGAAAAGAGTATGCTCGTCAGCACCCCCAGCTGCAACAGCTAGACGAAGAAGGCTGCTCTTCCCTTCGTTCACGGCAGCAGGATGCGGACGCAGCAGCAAGAAGAGTTGCAGTGGCAAGAACAGGAAGAAAGGGAAGAAGCAGCAGGCTTCTTCACGATAATAGTTGTAGATGACGTAGGGTAATCCTTCGAACGCAGCAGCAATAGCAGCCTCTGCCCATTCGAGAGGAGGTTTTATTTATATAATTTAGGATTTAAGCTTCCTATTGGGAATTAAATTTCCTCGTAGCAATCCTAATGGGTTTTAACTTTCCCATGCATATCTTTCCACTGCCAAAACTGCAGTCACCTTCCCAGTTGAGTTCGAAACCCTAACTCCCCATGCACTCTTCGTCGTGAGGAGAGTTTATGGCTAAAGGCCCAATATATATATTTACTTCCCTAAACTCTTCTTTTAAAGCCCTTTGGCCCACAGACTATTGGTTAAGGCCCTTTTTGCTCTTAAGCTAAACTCTCCTACGTGAGGCCACTTTCATACATATATATTTATAAAGGCCTTAATTGTATATGGGTTGGGCTTCAATGGTGATGGTTTTTGATATTATAGTTTGTTTGATTTGGGCCTTTGTTAGATTTGTTTATTTATTTAGGAAATTTTATTCCTATAATTTATATAGGGTACTACATATGTTTTCACCACTACCAGTCAGCCACCTCCCTACCATTTCCAAGGAGTGCAGTATTCGATTGGGCACTTGGATCGGTTATGCACGATCATGATCAGATCAAATCGACTAATGTCATACCCCGATGCGAAAAATCGGAACGCAGCAGTTAAATCATTCATGTCAATCAGAGCATGATAATAGCCATAAGAGACAAAATTAGGCCATAAAATTTTCAACTTTATTGATAAATCATAATTTCATTACATAGACACTTGTGGACTTTACTAAAAGAAAAACATAACCTTACATCGACATCTCATCCATCTGACCACTCTAACTAAATCATATGGACTCAACCCTACCTACATTTAAAGAAAAGGAAAGACAGGACACGACAGGACTGCAAGGATGGAACGCTCCAAGGTCACTCACGCCATTCCACGTACGATTGTAGGTCCTCATCCGAGCTACCTGAAAAAAGGTTGAGAAAACTTGGTGAACAAGAGCTCAGTAAGAATTATATCTCTGTCCCAGGCTAACTTTAAGTAATTAACCATTTAATACAATTCCAATGTGCTAACAAAAATGCATGAGAAAAGTAATGAATGAATCATTAAAGAAACATTTGACTAAAGCAAGATTATCAGATGAAAGTTGACTGAGAATAATAATAAAGCCATCACAGGAGGATCTACATCATATTTTCATCAAAGGAGAGGTGGCATCGGAATTATGGAAGTCGGTCTATCCGTTAATGAACAATAAGGTGAATCTGAGTGATCAAATCACTATTCACTGTTGGAGTATTCTTTTCAATACCAATATGAATTCAGCATTTAGCTTTATTGGTTTCTATGCCATCATTTTGATGTTATGGGAAATTTGGAAGTCTAGGTGTTCACAGAGGTTTGAAGGTCAACAGAGAAGTTCTGCTTGCATCAAAAGAACCATCTTATCATCCATTGCTTATGCCCTGGATAAAATGACATTCCATTCACCCATGTCTCATGAACAAGCTGCCTATCTAGTGACTCACAACCTCATGCCTCATGTGAAGATCAAAATGCCTATCATGGTCACTCATAGCCTTGAGAAGAACAACTTCACTCTGCATGTGGATGGAGCATCTAAGGGCAATCCAGGCATGTGTGGTGGAGGGGGATGCATCTGCGATTCACTTGGAAATTTGCTACTCGGTTTTGCTTTTCATTATGGCGTTGGAAACAATATTCTCGCTGAAGCAAGGGCGTTACATGATGGATTGTCATTGGCTGTGCGAGGGGGACTCATCCTATCGGCAGTGTTTTCCAACTGTGTTGTTATGGTTGAAGCCATTCGCAATGGTGTAGCTCCTCGTTGGGTAGCTTTACCGTGGTGGAGGGAGATCATGAGGATTATCTCCATCATCAAATGTTCTGTGCATCACATCTACAGGGAAGGTAATCATGTACAAGATTCTTTGGCGCCGTATGCCTGTGGACGGAGTGATAACGTAGTCTATGTTCATGTCATAGACCTTCTATAGATGGCCAGGGGGCTTCATTCTGGAGAAAGCTGGAATGCCTATTATTAGATATCCTCATTAGTGTAGGAGGCACTTTGTATGACTACTCTTTTAACCTTGTTATTCAGCGGTATGCCCCGTAGATTGTGTAATCCTTATTTTATTAATAAAATCCTTTGGCCATAGGTTGATCGCTTGGGGGAGTGAGAACATTCTTCCCCTCTGGGGGAGGGTGCACTAGACCAGCGGTTGACCCTGTGGTATGTTTTATTAAACACAAAGCAAGGATAATAACAGAAGATAGCACAAGTGCATGTAACTAGATCTTTTCATATGATTGGCCATATCAAGCACGCATATAATCACGTAATCAAGTCATATAGAGTCATGTAAGTTCAAGTGGAATTAAATGTCATAGATATAACACGCTAGCAAGTACTTCAGTGCAATGCCGCACCTTGTCATTATAACTCACATGGGCAACAAGTACTTTCGGACGCTCCTCCCTGTACCAGACTGGGCCTCTAATGATGCATTGGCATTGAGTGGTGGATCCAAGATCCAATAACAATCTAGACATTCATTCATTTAATGGCCAAGAATTTCAAGGACAACCTTATGTAACCAAGGCATCAAGAACAGAGATACGAATCTCGTAAAAGGATATCAATAAGTCAAGCTCATTAATTCAAGGGATAAGTCATTAAGAAGAATAACTTTAGAAGTATGATTCAAATTAATAAGGTTATGGAATAGACCTTGAAAAGGTCGTGGATGTCAAGGAAAAGTTGCCTGGAAAGGCTAGAGTCTAGACTAGACTCGGATCCAATAATTGGATGTTCATAGCTTTCTGGAACGTAGTCTATCGATCAACCGCCTTCTTAAATAGAAGGATGAACGCGGTCTCTACCCAGGCTGTGTTCAAAACAAAACTAGCAGAACTTCAACAGAACCTCATTCCGCCATTCCAAAGGCCGGTTGAACCCTTTCCTACACAAAAGGACGTGGGTTCCAGTGGGTTTCAAGATTTTTAGGGTGCAACCTGCTCGACATCCTAGTGGGAATCCCAGACTCGTAGAAACTTACGGAAGCCTTGATGTAGAAATTCCAGTCTGACGAAAGGAATATGCAACGGAGGGTCCCAGCTACACCAAGAATTGGGTTACAGAAAGTCAGAAAAAACCAGTAAGTATGGTGAGTCCATACCACCGGGGTGGCACGACCCTCAAATAAAACACTTTCAAGTTCTACTCTATGAAAGCATTGAGCATGCAAAAGGGCTAACATGTCATAGAAGCACAGAAAGCTATGAACATCTTAATATGCTGGACAACAATTTAATCTACTCTTTTTCTTCATGAGATGACATGTGGAAAGTAAGAAAGATGAGATATACATAGATGTAATCAATTATTAAAATAGGAACAATATTTCATAATCCCTAGTTAGATAGTGCATTTTTAATCATTATTAACCTAGCAACGTTGTTTTTACCATTACTTAATAGAAATTAAACATGCAATAAAGGTTAGGGTTTGCTAGAAACCCGAGCATGGAATGCGGTCGAATATAGGGCCGAGACTAGGATAAACGTGGTCTATCTTGGTGCCGCATTAAAGCAAATTTTTAAAAATTTTGAAATTTGAAAATTTACAGAAAAACTATTGTCGCGGTTTATCACAGTGCCGTGTTCAGAATAACAGTCACTGTTAGTACCGCGATCTAAAACAGAAACTCGTCTTCCGGCGAACATCAACATACCACGATTCAAACCAAGATTGTGATCGATATAGTTGATAAAAATTGGGTAAAATGATAGTAGATGAAATGGAACTTAAAGATGAACATTTTGATATGTGAAATTATAGGTTTGGCCTGAGAGAACACCTAGCTTAATTGACCTAAAAGAAGGAAGAAGAAGAACACCGAAAACCCTAGATGACCTTGCTCCAATAACCAGAATGTCCCTTCAATCGCGCACGTCGCCGTCCCCAGCAAATAGGGTTTACTAGGAGGTGTAGCCCTCAATTTATAGGGTTTGGAAACCCTCTAGAGTCCTTATTTCGACCAAGATGATCGACAGAGAGAAACTCACCCAAATCTCATGGTTTACCTTATCTAGTGCCGCCAACCCTAATTGGGGGCTCCTAGGGTTAGGACTTTGAGGGATAATCGACTACTGAAGATGGGCTAGGGTTTAGGCTTTGATTTGAATCCAATAGGTCAAAGATTGAGGTCCAATTAGGCTAGTTTGGGTGGGCTTACCCTAACTACCGAATTAACCTAATTAAACCCTAATTTAGCCAAATAACCCTATTTCAAATTTTCTTTTGGGGGTTTCCACTTCAGTAATTAAGTTAGAAATTCTCTTCTCTATAGTTGTACACATATTTTTACTTTTTTAGTATTTTTCTCATTTTAGATTTGGGAAGGTAATTAAATAATCTTAATTTAATTATTATTTTATTTCGGATTGCTACAGCCTCCCCCACTTTAAGAAATTTGATCCTCCAAATTAACCTAACTTATAGATAAAGAAAAATTGACAGTGACCTGAAAATAATTCCGATTGCTTCTTCTTGAGGGTCTCTTCCGATTCCCACGTGGCTTCCTCGACTCCACGTCTACTCCAATGGACCTTGACCATCGGTATGGACCGATTCCTGAGTTGATGTAGCTTTCGGTCTAGAATCTTGATAGGCTTCTCTTCATAGGATAAGTCCTTTTGTAGCTTCAAATCCACATACTAGATTACGTGCGACGGATCATATACACATTTCCTCAACATTGATATATGGAAGACGCCATGAATGCCAGATAATTGAGGTGGTAAAGCCAGCTTGTACGCCACCTCTCCAACTCTCTCCAAGATCTCAAAAGGACCAACAACCCTTGGACTCAATTTGCCTCTGATCCCAAATCTTCGAATCCCTCTCATAGGTGAAACATTCAGGAACACATGTTCACCAACTTGGAACTCTAAATCTCTTCTCCTATTATCAGCATAACTCTTCTATCTGGACAGAGCTATCCACAAATGATCCCTAATGATTTGAATATTCTTGGATGTCTCAGAGAGAAGATCTGGTCCTAACCATTACTTTTCTCCCACTCCATCCCAGCACAAAGGTGATCTGTAACTTCGTCCATACAGTGTCTCAAAAGGTGCCATCGGAATACTTGCCGGGTAACTATTATTGTATGCAAACTCTATTAGGGGCAAATGCTCATTCCAACTGCCTTCAAAGTGTATCATACAGTCTCTCAGCATGTCTTCAATGATCTGATTTGTCCTCTCAGTCTGCCCATCAGTTTGAGGATGAAAAGTTGTACTAAAGTTAAACCGAGTTCCCAAAGATGCTTGCAATCCTCTCCAAAAATGAGATATGAACCTTGGGTCTCTATCAGATATAATGGATGTAGGAATACCATGTAGTCTCACCAGTTCCTTCATATATAGAACAGCTAACACATCTACAGTCCACTTAGACTTAATAGGTAAGAAGTGAGCAGACTTAATCAGCCTATCCCCGATTCCCCAGATAGCATCATAACCACCACGAGTCCTTGGCAACCCCATGATAAAATCCATGCCTACGCTCTCCCGTTTCCATTCCAGTATCTCGATGGGTTTCAATTTCCTAGCAGGTCTAAAATGTTCGGCCTTGACTTGTTGACATACCAGACACCTGTTTACAAACTCGGCCACTTCTCTTGTGACGACCCGGACTCTGGATATCGGATATACCCGATAGGACTATCGAGTATATCCGGTATCCGGAGTTCGGGTCGTCACAGGTGGTATCAGAGCACTGTTTTGTGAAGTACATGGGAATCCGAGATATACAGTATCCAGAGTCCTGAAAGTCTAGTACAGTCTTTCACTGGCTTAGGTTTTGTGATTCCTTATCGCATTGTTTTCGGTAAGTGGTCTTGTGCGTGCTGTGTTGGCACGGTACGAGATGGTTTTGCTCTCGTCAGGATGCGACGGGATGCTCTTTTTCATCGTGGCATGTGTCGTGTCTCCTTTCCTATGAGACATAAGCGACGTTGCCTTGTTTCGGAGGTGTTGAGCTTGTGTTCACTTGGGTGCTGTGCTCGATCCAGAGCATGTGCCTGTGATTATGGTCTTACAGTGTTCCTCTGAATTGCATTTTTTGATATTCGTGCTGTTTCAAGTTGTGTCTTGGGGTTTGTTCATCCCTGCTTCTTCTTGTTCGTTCCTTAAATTTTGAGGACGAAATTTCTTGAAGGAGGGGTGGCGATAATACCCTGGATTCTTATCGAATCTTTCGGATCCTTTTCGGAGACTTTCGGATCACTTTTGTGGGTCTTGAGTTGAGTTTAACGATCCACGTGGGTTTTTCTCTCGTACTAGTTACGGAACCCTCTGGTGAGTTTGTTGTTCAGTTCATCGACTCGTGGATGTCGCAGTTGCGATGTACTCGTGGAGAGGATCGTTTTGACTATTTTTACGTATTTTTCTGAATTAGTGGACTTTCGGCACAAAAATTGGATTTTTAAAAATTTGGAAAATTTCCTAATTTCCTTTCTATATAACCCTCAACCCCCTCTCTCCTCCCTCATTTCTCTCATGTCTTTCTCTCTCTCGTTCTCTCTCATCTCTGGGCCGTTCACTGCGGGGCGCGCACCATTGTGGAGCTGGCTGAGGCGGGGACGCGATGGAGTGATCAGGATGCAGGATAAAGCGACGGTTTGAGCGTGGTGTGGCGCGATCCCTCGGTAGATTCCAAGATCGGCGCGGTTCATGTTTTGGCATTTTCGGCGTGGTTTAGTCACTTCGGTGCACGAAATCTTTGGTGGAGGTAGGGAGATGGAAGCTCTACTTCTCCTCTACGTTTTCCCTATAAATTTGTGTTGTTCGGTGCGAGTTTGAGCGGGTTTCGCTCAGTTTCGGTAAAATCATGCTTTTGGGGTGTTCGTAGGGTTTGTCGAAAAATGATGACGGTTTTTAGATCAGTTGGTATCAATCGAACCCCTGGAATGTCAACATTCCAGATCCGCTGATTTCGTGTCGTTTGGTTGTCATTTCGGGCCAATTCGAGCCTAGGAACCTCGGTGACCCAAATAGGGTTAATTCGGTGGAATTGCCTGTTTCAATCCGTTTGTGCATTATTTTGACCCCTTCCAGACTGTGGAAGGTCGGTATTCTCATTATGGATGTTTCCCCCTTCGATCGGAATCGAACGGGGCGTGGAATCGGGCCCGGAGGTTAGGGTTTTGCCATTTTTTCACCGTGACTGGTCGACCGGACCAGATGGGCCGGTCGACCGGCAATCGTTCACGGACCGTGTCTGCTCCGGCCGCTGGTCTTGTGGATCGGACCACCTGGGCCGGTCGACCGACCCTGTCAGGTCGACCGACCCCAGGGGTCAGGTCGATCGGAATGCTATACTTTCGCTTGTTTTGAGTCCCGGTCGGTCCAGTTGAGACCCAATGACCGACCTGTGGCCTCGCGAGTGTTCCGGACACCCGGTGGGTTCCGTGTCCATGTTTATGGGGTGTCGGGAAGTGCCGTGTTACCTCAATTAGCTTGCCTGTAGGCATGTGTGTTTCGAGCTTTGTGTCACATTCGATCGAGTCACCGTGTATCGGTATGAGTGCGGTGGGGTTCCCCCGCATGTGTGTGCCTCCCTTGAGTTCCTATTTGAGGGGATGGTCTTGGCGGCTTGTGGTCTGCCTCGATATTCATGTTACCGTGGTTTTAGACCTAGTCAAGACTTTAAGTCGGTTGGCCTTGGCGGCCCAACCTTCATGCGTTTCTTCGCTGTAGCACTCATTTCTTAGGCCGCTACAAGTCGTTGTCTTAGGTCAATGTCTTAGGGCGGTTAGTGTGGCGGTTGTCTCTTGAACCGCCTAGTCCGTGTGGCAGGTCTACATTAGACCGCTTTGGTGGTTTGTCTGAATAGGTCGGTTCAGGGTTGACTGGGTTTAGCAGCTTAAACCTTGACCGCTATATTCACCTAGCGGCCCATTCTATGACCGCCAGCTTATGTTTTTTCGCTTAATTTCTGAGTGTCGTTTCCTGATGTTTTGACTTCTGATTATCTTGGCTTGACCTTATGGTTTGCCTGTCGTCCCGTGGATGTCTTCTGACACCCTATGAGGGCTACGACCATAGTTAGATAGCCAGGAGTGCCTTTGTATCGCTTCAGAGTCATTGTTAGGTTCTGGTCAACCCTGTTAGACCTAGTGGTTGACAAGTAACCTTGTGTGTGTCTCGACTATTCTGGATAGCTCGAGACAGTGGTTCTGGATGCTTTGAGGTACCATCTTACCTCGGTCTGCATATTCAGTTGTCCTGAGGGTCTTGGTAATCCCTCAGGTCTCCGTGAGTCGTTTCTCCCGGATGTGTCATTTTCTCTGGCTTAGGATTAGACCGATTGGCAGCTTGTTCCGCTTTGTGCGATGATCTTGACTCCGAGTCGTGAGACTCAAGGATTGTTGTGTTTTTAGGTCTAGTTGCCTTGTCTTGAGTCTGTCGACAATTGTCTTGCTGCCTCGGTGCTTCGTAGTACATGTGATAGTGCTTCCTTGCCTGTCAGTACTACAACGCTTGTGTTTCAGAGTTCTGTGTCTAGTGAGCCTCCACTAGTCATAGCCTGGCGACGCGTTATGGCATGTCGACCCACCTAGAAGTGGTGGCATGGAAGTTCCCGAGATACGGTTTGTAGGCTAGTTTCCGTGGACTCCCTTGCCTTATAGTAGCGTCCTGCTGGGGGAGAAAACTAGCTAGAGGCCTGGCTCAAGGCATTGAGCTTGTGTGTGCACACATGGTCAGGGGAGATTGGACGAGCGCCGACGGGCGTGACCCTGACTAGTCACTCATTACTGAAATTCATGTTCTATTCAGACAGTGTCCTCGTCTCTGTCGTCTTGTAGGCAGCGTAGATAGACACGTGTAGGCGCAATATAAGACGTCAGTGGACGTAGCTGCTGTTCTTCTAGTAAGTGGGTGCTTCCGTTACGTGACACGTGACTCTCAGGTTTCTCGTGCGTCGTGACCATTCCGGGTTAGCCCTCTCGTGGTCTTGCCCGAGGTCAGTGTTGTGACGTGTGCACGACGTTCCAGTCGCGTATGTGGTCGTGTCTAGAAGAGAGTGCACAACAATCGAGTCGTGTGTGCTTTAGGTCTGTCTTGTCTGTCTAGGTCTTTACTAGGCTTTTTCCTTCTTTAGTAGGCCCTGAGTTTGTCGACGGATCGGTGATGCCTGACTCTGTGAGATCAGGGTTTGCCGTTCTGTTGCTGCTTAGAGTAGTGTGGGGAGCCGAAGTCCTTTCGGCAGTCGTGTTTTCATTCAGGTACGGCTTCTTTTCCCTTTTCTTTTAGCTGCTCTACTCCTTCCATTTTTGATTTTCTTTTACAGCTTTCTAGTTATAGTTTGGCTTTCCTGCTTTACTACTCCTGCTGTTTACCTACTGCTATTTTAGCTGTTGTTCTGTGTTACTGCGTGTTTTTCAGTGGGGATCCGCATGACCCCTACTGGACCAGTGACACGAGACTCACCCCTGCTTTTCAGGTGTGGTCGTCTTTTCTTCCTTGCGATTCCTGGTGTGGCCAGTTCGTAGTTGCCTGCGGTACCTACGTCGGGCTTCCCCCAACCTTAGTGTACGTCTTTCTTTCTGTCTAACTGTACTTGTCTTTCCTTTGGACTGGACTCAGGTATAATTGTTACGTTGTAACTGTTAATTAAAAAGTAATTTTATTTCTGCTACTTTAGCAAACTGATCTAATGAAATTTAATTGCTTACTGTTATATCTGCGACTTCAATGTACTACACGACATTCCTTTTTCCCTTCGGAGCTTTACAGCTCTTGGGAAGCTTCACGGGTTCCAAGCGGTATCGGGTCTACGCGGTAGTCCTATCGGGTATATCCGATATCCGGAGTCTGGGTCGTCACATCTCTCTTCATGTTTGGCCACTAGAAAGTTCTCTTAAGATCTTTGTACATCTTTGTAGCTCCTGGGTGAATTATGTACCTCGATCGATGGGCTTCCTTCAAGATCTTGCTCTTTGTTGTGTCTCCTCTGGTTTTAATGCTGGCAAAACTGTGATTGATTTGATTGATGCTGGCAAAATTGTTTTGATTTAAAGTTGAGTAGAATAATATGTGTTATAATGTCTTTTCATTAAGTCAGAATAAGTTCCATGTTCAAAAACAGGTCGATGCATCTTCTAGTATAAAGAAGATCAGGTCGATGCATATTCATGCATGTTGCCAGATAGGTCAATGCATCTACACATTTTTGGCCTAGCAGGTCGATGTGGTTGTAAAAGTCATGCATTATCAGGTCAATGCACTTTGTAGTCAAGTCGATGCTGCTAAGCAATAGTGAGCCAGCGATTGCATTATGAGGTCGATGCGATAAAGGATCTTGTGCTTATAAGGTCGATGCACCTTGTGCATCGTCTTGGAATTTAGCTCGATGTAGAAATGTCGTGCATCAATGTTTTGAGAGTTTTTGGTAGCATCTCACTGGACAAGTTGACACGCCTCAGTGGCACGTCGATGTTACAGAACATGGAGTGCAGGCTTCTGCATTAACAGGTCGATGCACTATGTATGTGCATCGATGCAGCGCTTGTTTCTTTGATTGCATAAGGTCTACCTGTATGAGAAACAGGTCGGTGCTTTATTGCAAGCTTGTTGCATCAGTTCATTACGTTTGAAAGACAGGTCGATGCACTTTGCTTATGCATCGATGCATTTACAGAAATTCACGCATTCATTCATATGATTTAGCTTGTCTTCATGATATGCTTAAATCTGCATTCTATAATCATTTATCTTGATATCTCGTTAGCTACATGAAAATGAAGTTAATGATGAATCTTCATATCTGTTTTGTCAGGAACATCAAAAGTGGAATTGCCAGAGTGACTCGGCCAACTGTTCAAACATCTAAACTGCAAAGTTCAGAATCAAAGTGGCCAAGTCATCTTCACTCAAATCTCATAAGTACGAAACACCCCTGATACTGACTGAGCAAGAAAGGCAACCGTTCGATTGAAGTCCTCAGTAAAGGTTACGTGGTTCGAAAGATGAAGCTGGTACGTGATCCATGGATGATACCGTTATAGAAGAATCTACCACGTGGAAGGCCTCCAGCCTTTATTTAACACGTGAATTCTCGGATCAAGTGCCTTCTAGAAATCACATTGGCGGGAGCGTTCCCTCCACACGCCTTATCAGAATCTTATGGGGTCCACAAGATTCATGCTCAAGGATAAAAAGGGATCGTGCGTGCGCTAGAAAATATATAGAGAAGAAGTTGGGGGCAAGCAATTATAAGAGTGAGCAGAAAAAGGAGAGAAGAAAAAGAGGTTAGAGATAGCCACTATGAACCAGAGCTCGAGAGAGTTTTCAAAAAGCTTAGAGTAAAAGAAATTCAGAAGAGAGAGCTTGAAAGGAGTGAGTGCTGAGAAGAAGCTGAGAGTGTGAGTTTCCTGCAGAAGAGTGAGAGAAAACAAAGCATCGGAAGAAGGAGAAGAAGTCTGAGAGAAGAGAGCTTGAGGAGAAACTGAGTTGGTCTCCACTTCTGGATCAGATTCAGAGTCTATTGCTCAAGAGAGCTATAGTTTTCATTCTATCTTTGTCATTTTTGGTTGTTTCCTTTTAGCTTGTCTTTGAGCTACTGTAAGTTGTGTAATCAACGGTCTAAGCTATGTAATCAGTGGTCTAAGCTGAGTAATCAACAATCTAAGCTGTGAGACAGCAGCGGGTAGTTTTCCTCTGAAAGCAAGCTGTGAAGCTCAGCCGTTTGTAAGCTGTGTGTTCAACAGATTCAAAGGTGTGTTTCAGCGGACGCCTCACTTGATTGAGTGAGGGGTGGACGTAGATCTCAAGATTGAGATCGAACCAGCTTAAAAATTACCTTGTCTCTTGTGTGCGATTACTTGTCTTGTCTTGATTCATTCAGTAGTTTCTCTATCTGATTTCTACCTATCGATTGACATCTCAGTGGTATATCAAAAGACACAGTCAGAAGGATAGGTTATGCCCATCTAGAAAACTATCTCTTGCGTGAGGGGATTCGTGAATCGAACCTCCGTCTAGTACCAGAACTGAGTTGTGATGTTGAATGCTTATTTGCTGACTATAATATCATTTGGTGTTCTGTGTGGATGATAATATTTCTTCATTAGATCTTATCGTTGCTCATTCAGATTGAATTGGTAGTTTACTTCATAGCATTTTTCATTCCACATTTTTATTACTGCTGTTAAGTGAAAAATTGGGGTTGATCTATTCACCCCGCCTCTAGATCAGTAGTTCATCCATACTGTCATGTGGTATCAGAGCCAAACTCTCCTTAAGGGCTTAACATCCCGGAGAGATCTGGTGAAATGGATGCTAGAGGTCTTATAGATGAGGGTCATTCCATAAGTTAGCCTCCATTCTTCAATGGAACTGACTATGCATACTGGAAGAATCGAATGCATGTTTTCTTAAGAGCTAAAGACCACGAGATTTGGAAGGTGATCAGCCGAGGTCCTTTCGAGCTTCCCAAAGATGAAGATGTCTAGACTCGGGAGCAAATTCGAAGATCAACTCTGAATTGGAGTGCGATGAATGCTATGCAATGCACTCTACATCCCACCGAGTTTTCCAGAGTGTCCTCCTGCTCCACAGCGAAGGAAATGTGGGATTAATTGTAGGTAATATATGAGGGAACATCTCAGGTAAGGGAAACCAAAGTAAATTTGCTAGTCTCTGAGTATGAAGCCTTTCAGATGACATCTGACGAAACCATTTCCGAGATGTATGCTAGGTTGATGCAGCTAACTAATAGTTTGAAGAGTCTGGGCAGGATCTATAGTGATTACGAGCTGGTCAGGAAGATCCTCCGATCCTTGACACCGATCTGGCATACGAAGGCCATTGTAGTGAAGGAGTCTAGAAATCTAGCGACCACCACGGTTGATTAACTCATCAGCTCTTTGTTGACATACGAGCTGAATCTTAAAAGCGTCGAAGACACTACGAAGAAGAAGAAGCCCCTGGCGCTTAAAGTAAGTTCTAGCAGCAAAGGGTCTTCTAGCTAACATAGTTCTTCTAGGCCCAAAGAAGATTCAGGTGAGTTCGCTATGTTGACCAGAAAGTTTAAGAAATTCTTGAGGAAAGAAGGTAAGAGCTTTAAATGAAAATAATTCTCAAGGAAGAGACATTCAAAATTTAAATCTGATAATTTCAAAAAGACTGATGGCATCATGTGTTATAACTACAGGAAATCTGGACATCTGAAGGCGGACTGCCCAGAGCTACAGAAAGAGAATCAGCCCAGGTGGAAGAACAAGAAGGCGAAGGCCATGGTGAGCACATGGAGCAACGAAGAACAAGATAGTGATAGAAGCTTATCTAACAGTAAAGATGATGACAAGCTGTGCCTGATGGCTAGAAGAGAAGAAGAAGAAAAGGAAGATGATGAGGTAACTTCCCCGTTCGAAAATTATACTCATAGTGATTGGGAAGAGACATATGCTGAAATTTTAGATAAATATGATGATATTCGTAGGGAGACTAGACACTTGAAAAAGAAGATAAACTCCCTTGTTAATGACACCACTTTGAATGATAGAATTGCATATCTAGAAACTGAAAACATTGAGTTAAAAAATTCACTTGCTGAAATGGATGAATATAAAAGCGTTCTGAATGAATTGAGATGTGAAAATGAGAATCTAAAAAATGTTATTGATGAACTTAAATTCAGAATGCAAAAGTTTGAAGAAGAAGCAAAAACTGCAAATCAAAAATATGATGTTGTAAAAAGTGTAAACGAGGAATTGAAGAAAGGCATTGATAGTTTGGAAAAGGAAGCCAATGATAAACAAAACTCCCTTGAGGTCATTGTTGATATGTTATTCCTCCTCGAGTTAAATAATATTGAAGTGATAAAAAAAACAACAGGAGGAAAGATGAAGCTGTTGACCGTGATCGCCACCCGGTGAAAGCGCCGGGACTCGGAAGCTACGGGAGAATGCGGGTCCGTTCCTCCACTCCTCCTGGCCGGCCAGAAGGTGCGGGCCTCGTGCTTTTGGTTGCTGACCTGAAAGCAAACGGTGAAACACACAGATAAACGGAGATTAGCTAAATGATGGTGTAGTAGGTGTACTAATTGAAATAAAGCAAAGGAAGAACATGGCCCGGCGATACCTGGAGGTTTTGAAACCCCGTTTAGGGCGCCGGAAACAGTAGGAAAGATAAGAAATGCCAACGAAATGATGTATGTGATGTGTGATGCAGTGAAGAAAAGGCGTGTGTGGTGAGCAAACAGAGAAGGAAACACAAAGACATGAAGCGTGAGGTTCCCTGCACCGGGGGCCTGCGAGGGATGTAGAAGGCCCCCACTCCCTGACGAACGGGCGTATGCTGTATGAGATTTGGCGATGGAATTCGACAGCACTTCGTGATGGTCCCCCCCCCTTTCTTTCTGTCAGAACCCGTGAGCTATATATAGAGCCCACGGCTTCGAGCTTAATCAGGGGTTAAGGGGAATGATGGTCGGTCAAAGGCCGGTAAATGAGAGCATCGTGTCAATATTGCCAACGACATTCTCCTCTTAATCCGCCTGGAATCACGGGGGTCTAATCTGGGTGGCCTTAAAAATGACGGTCTTACGAAGGCCGCCAAACATATATGACGGTCTTGGAGGGACCGTTCAATATACATGACGGTCCTAGAAAAACCGTTATACTTAAAGAGGAGTCAACACCCAGACAAACAACTTTTCGTGAAGCACGTGGCTATGACCGACTGTCGGGCCTCTGAACCCTTTTCTTGTCGGCAAATAATGACGGCCCAGGGACGACCGCTATATTGACTATAACGGTTGGCATTGAGCCGCTATACAAAGCGTATCACGAGATACAAATAACCCGGGGCAGCGGAACACAACGGCCAAGTGGGGACCGTTATATTGAGAAAAACGGTTTATAACAGACCGTTAAATCCAATGAGAGGGAGGGAGGCCTTCTTCGCTGGGAAGAGCCCAAAATACTGCCAGAGGAATAATCTTTCATGTGATTGACTGTTCGGGACATCAATAACTGAGACGCAGGAACTGATTCGATTCATCGGTAAAAAACGGGTGTCAACAGATGCCCCTCCTTAACGTCCGCCTTGCAAGGGAACGAGCGGAGGTGTAGTGGAGGCGTCATGGAACATGGAGTTGTAGCGGAGATGAAGCGGAGTGGACTGCAAAAGCGAGCGTTAAGGCAATACGACACCCGTTTCATACCAATAAGCCATAGAAATCTTCCGGCAACCTTCGAACCAATTTGCAAGGTACTGTGGGACTGAGTGTTAAACCTGAATCTGGAGGAACTAAGGTAAAAGAGCAAGGAGCGGCCTCGTCGGCGGACAAGCTGTGGTCCTAAATGAGGCGATATAGAAGCTGGCAATAGCGAAATTAAAAGGATTTTAAAACTCCAGACGAGGGAAACACTTAATTCATCAGAACCGAACAATTAGGTCTAAAGAAATACCTTCTAATTTTGGAGTGGAATTATTTTTTCGGTGGGACATGGAACACAGAAAACAGTCAATCATACGCAAGATCATTTCTCAGGCAGACCGTAGGTCGTGAATGCTCAAAAGGTGCTTGTGATGCATGCTGGGCTAAAAGAAAGAAACATGTAAAATCGAATGCAAACAAAGGATAAAAATATAAAATACTCGAGAATATTATTGCAGAACTGAATGAGTCAGGGTCAGGACACTTCTTGCAACCACAGCGTGCAAGAGAGAACCGTCGTCCCCTGACTTCTTCCAACTTAGCGGCCTTTCCGAAGATTAGACACGCATACCTAGATCATCATGTGTTTTTGTTGACGGGGAACGTCAGATCCTAGAATGCGTGAAGAATCGACTGGTTCTCGAGATAGATGTTTATTACGATATAGTAATGCAATAAGAGTTTTGAGGGATTGAGGGCCATACCTGACTTACCTGTGCAGGCGTAACGGCGGGACATTGATGTTGTTTAGCTTTAACTGCAATCAAAACTCATTGGCACATGAATTTCACAATAATGATACATTCAACAGTTAAACGGCTCATAGGGGACCGTTCTTAAGTTGGACGGCTCATGGTAAACCGCCATATGGATTATTAACGGTCATAGGAAGGTCGTTTAATGATAAGTAACCGTTTGCATAATAACGGTCCTATGGTAGCCGTTCTAATTGTATGGCGGTCTATCGATAGACCGCCATTCGCAACGTCGGTTCAAAAATATAAACCTCTTCTCCTTCCCTCCTCCCACCGTAACGGCAGGAAGAGAGAAGAAGAAGAGGAAGGAGGAGCGACCCCCCCTTTCTCCCACACTCTCATTCTCTCTCTCTTTTCTCTCGTGCTCTCCCTCTCTCACAATGGCCTCTCTCCTCTTCCTTTCCATCACCCTCTTCCTCACTCTCTCGGGATTTCTCTCCCTCGCGATGGCGGTGGATGGCGACGGCGACGAGCGGCGGCGGTCGGAGGCGGTTGCTCCGGGGGAAGAAGCCGGGACGATGGACTTCTCGGCGGATGATCTCGCCCTCGCGCTCGTGGAGGAGAGCGAGAGTGGTTCCGACGGCGAGCGTGGAGCCGACGAGCCGGAAGGCGACGAGCCGGCGGCGGAGGCGCCGCGCCCGGCGAGAAGGCGTCGTGACTCGGAGGTAGGTCCCTTTTCCATTGTATAGCACGGGGGAATGGGGGTTAAGGGATTCCACGGCGGCGGGGGATGGCGCTTCGCCATCGTTGGAGGAGATTACGCAATGACGGTCCTCAAAGGACCGCAAAATATACCCAAAACGGCCCAGTAGGGGCCGTTAAACATATCTGACCTTTGGGTTCTCCTCAGAACAAAACGGCCCTCAAAGGACCGTCAAACAGAACAGCGGCGCAGGAGTGGCCGTTGACCATAACGTAGCAACCCTCGGCATTCAGAACAATGCGGTCCCCATTGGACCGTTCAAAATAGCACCGCGTCCCTTGGAGGGCCGTTGAATGATTCATCAGAACAACGATTCATGGACAACCGTTGTGAATGGAATAGCGGCCCAGGAATGGCCGTGTTATTCAAAACATCATAAAATAGGACGGTCCATGGCGGGCCGTCATAGGCAACAAAACGGCCAGGGGAAGGCCGTTGAACAACTAAAATGAGGAACACCCCTTTCTTTTGTTATTAAGAAATATGAAACTAATGAGATGAATGAATGAATGCAGGGAAAGCGTCGGACCCGTATCTCCTGGCTGCAGGTTCGGTCAGTGTATCTTGCACTGCCGGACTTTCAGCGAGAGAGGCTTGCTGCCATGGGGTTCGCCCCATTCCTCAGTATTGAGGTGTGTCGCTTTGACACACCTCTTCTCTATGCCTTGCACGACCGCTGGGATCCGGCGAGTCGCACGTTCCTCTTCCCGTGGGGTCACATGGTCCCTACGCTAGAGGACGTGGCCAGGCTCACTGGTTTGCAGGTGCACGGTCTGCCGGTGACTGGGATCTCCTTTCCTGATTACCGCGGCATGGCCGAGAGGACGTTGGGGCTCGCGCTCCAGACGACACGTCGGCAGACCACGCTTCTTCCGCGGGCAGCTCTCCAGGACAGCCTGGGGTTGCGACGGACGGGACTTGCGGTGGGCGAGCGTCCAGAGGAGCACTTGGACCGGCTGGTGACGCGCGTGCGGCCTCGAGTAGCAGCAGGACCGGGTGCAGAGGCGGACACGGTTCTTCGGCGGTTCCTGATGTTCTTGTTCGGGCGGCTTCTCTTCTCTACGCGTGCGGACGTCATCCACTGCCGACTTCTTCCGTTCCTCGAGGACCTAGAGCACGTGGGAGACTACGCGTGGGGTGCCGGTGTGCTCGCCTTCCTTTTTGAGAGCCTCAGCTCGACGTCCCGACGGACGATGTTGGGGGGCTTCTCTCCCCTTCTCCAGGTACGACTCTGACTCAGAACTCATGCAATTTCCTAGGACCTGTACTCTAGATGCTGACGACTTGTGCGTGATGCAGGCATGGGCTTACGTGCGGCTGCCTATGCTGCGCAGGGGACTAGAGATCCGCCCTGGACTCTTCCCTCTTCTACGACGGTGGGCGCCAGCTCGTGGGTCGGGGACCCTGACACGGCAGGTGCGCGACCTGCAGGAGGACATTGACACGCTTCCGTACTCCTCAGTACGACTTCTAAACCTTTAGCCTTTATTTGGAAAATGCCTGTTTTATATGATGTTGATGTGATTGCTGATGTATGCAGGTGCAGTGGACTCCTTATGCACACGAGGACGTGACAGAGCAGCCGTGGGTGGTGAGAGCTCTCACCTTCTCCGGGCGTGATGTGTGGTTACACTGCATGAATGTAGTGGAGCCCCTTTACTCCCGGCTGGTGATGAGGACGACCGGCGTCTCTCAGCCCGTGGTAGACTTCCCGGCGCAGGAGAGCGCGAGGGAGAGGGTGACGCGGAGCACCCGAGGGCTGACTCAGCAGTGCGATTGGGCGGCGCGGAACGCCGAGCAGGTTGCCGACTGGCAGGCAGGTGGGCGTGTGGTGACCGCTCGTGCTGACAGTGATGCGGCGTACGTGACTGCGTACGTCAGGCATTATGGAGACCGCGTGTTCCGAGGATCACGCCGACCGGTACAATTCTAAACTCAGACTTAATCTACATGCTTTATGATTTCTATATGCTGTACTGACTTCCTTTCGACATGCAGATCGACCCTGAGGGACGCTTAGCGGAGCTGCAGGGGCTCCTTCATGCCACCATCCAGGAGAGGGATGAGGCTCGCCGAGCCCTCGAGTTACTGGTATGTTCCTAAACTCTGGACCCTTACATTTCTATATGATGTTTATGCATGTGACTGTCCTGGGATATTTGGGTGCAGCGAGCTGAGGCTGCTCAGAGGCGTGGAGCGGAGGCTCCTTCTTCTTCTTCTGTTGAGACACCGGCCGACCGAGCAGCCCGGGATGCCGAGTTCCAGCGGATGGTGGAGCGGGCCGAGGCAGCGGAGAGCGAGCTTGCCGTGCGGGTACACTTCTGACGCTTTCCTTTGTTTATTTGTGCATGATATGAATGGAATGTGCTAATGCTTGATGCATGCAGGTGGACGACGTGAGGGTTGCTATGGAGGAGGCTACCCGTGCCAGAGAGGAGGTGGCCCACCTACGGGCTGAGTTGGTGCAGGTTGAGGCTCGGGCCCAGGAGGCGACTGTGAGTGCCCAGAGGTCGGTGTCTCGAGCCAGGGCGGAGTTAGCCGAGGCTCAGGAGGAGGTGAGGCGGCTCCAGTCGGTAGAGGCTGCCGAGTTCCGGGAGCGGGTGAGAGGACTTCATCCTGTGCTGACTGCCGAGCTGGAGCAGTTACAGGCAGAGCTGGAGCGAGAGCGAGCAGCGTCTCAGGAGCGAGAGGTGCTGCGGCTCGTGGCTGAGAGGGAGGCGGGCCATTTGCGTGAGCAGCTTGCGCGAGCTCAGCCGGCCGACGCTCTTGAGACAGGACTTCTCCGGGCGGAGGTGGAGCGCTACCGAGCGGAGGTGGAGCGCTATCGAGAGGAGGTGGAGCGCCACCGAGCGACGATAGCGGAGCTGGAGCCTTTCAGGACCGAGGCTCTTGTGCTGCGGGGCCAGGTTCAGGGTATGACGATGAGCCGTTCGAGGAGCCGATCGGTCGTACCGAGTGGCAGCCAGGCTACTCACACCTCGGTGAGACGTTACCTGGCTAGTTCCTCTCAGCGGGAGAGGAACGAGAGTGATGAGCGACGACGACGTCGCGATGATGCTGAGACTTCTTCGATGGCCCCGCCAGCGAAGAGACAGGAGGGAGGTGGAGACAGTGACAGGCCAGAGGGTGAGGCCTGATTTTGTACTTTTTCCTCTTTTTTTTTCCCTTTTTTTTATGAGATTTTTATGTTTTTTTTTTTTGGGATGATGATATGTATATATGATGCACCCCCTTTTTTAGTTTTTGTATGGATGTATGAATGTATGCAAATGGATGAGTGTATGTATGAATGACAATGGGTGAGGGAGGCGATGACAGACTCGGGTGAGCTGCGTGAGAGGTAGCGAGGTATGCCGACTCAGGGTGAGCGACGCGAGCGGGGGTGAGGCACGCCGACTCAGGGAGAGTGACGCGAGCGGAGGTGAGGCACGCCGACTCAGGGCGAGTGACGCGAGCGGAGGTGAGGCACGCCGACTCGAGTTGAGCGACGCGAGCGGAGGTGAGGCACGCCGACTCGAGTTGAGCGACGCGAGCGGAGGTGAGGCACGCTGACTCGTGTTGAGCGACGCGAGCGGAGGTGAGGCACGCCGACTCGAGGTGAGTGACGCGAGCGGAGGTGAGGTACGCCGACTCGAGGTGAGTGACGCGAGCGGAGGTGAGGCACGCCGACTCGAGGTGAGTGACGCGAGCGGAGGTGAGGCACGCCGACTCGAGGTGAGTGACGCGAGCGGAGGTGAGGCACGCCGACTCGAGGTGAGTGACGCGAGCGGAGGTGAGGCACGCCGACTCGAGGTGAGTGACGCGAGCGGAGGTGAGGCACGCCGACTCGTGTTGAGCGACGCGAGCGGAGGTGAGGCACGCCGACTCGAGGTGAGTGACGCGAGCGGAGGTGAGGTACGCCGACTCGGGGTGAGTGACGCGAGCGGAGGTGAGGCACGCCGACTCGAGGTGAGTGACGCGAGCGGAGGTGAGGCACGCCGACTCGAGTTGAGCGACGCGAGCGGAGGTGAGGCACGCTGACTCGTGTTGAGCGACGCGAGCGGAGGTGAGGCACGCCGACTCGAGGTGAGTGACGCGAGCGGAGGTGAGGTACGCCGACTCGGGGTGAGTGACGCGAGCGGAGGTGAGGCACGCCGACTCGAGGTGAGTGACGCGAGCGGAGGTGAGGCACGCCGACTCGAGGTGAGTGACGCGAGCGGAGGTGAGGTACGCCGACTCGGGGTGAGTGACGCGAGCGGAGGTGAGGCACGCCGACTCGAGGTGAGTGACGCGAGCGGAGGTGAGGCACGCCGACTCGAGTTGAGCGACGCGAGCGGAGGTGAGGCACGCCGACTCGAGGTGAGTGACGCGAGCGGAGGTGAGGCACGCCGACTCGAGGTGAGTGACGCGAGCGGAGGTGAGGCACGCCGACTCGAGTTGAGCGACGCGAGCGGAGGTGAGGCACGCCGACTCGAGGTGAGTGACGCGAGCGGAGGTGAGGCACGCCGACTCGAGGTGAGTGACGCGAGCGGAGGTGAGGCACGCCCATGAGTTTAGAGAACAACGGCCAGTAAAAAACCGTTTTGGAAAGAATGACGGCCAAGACAGGGCCGTGGGTTGCTTAATAATAACGGCGATTCCATAGCCGTCATGTAACATAACGGTCAAGGGAAAGCCGCTATTTGGCGCTGGCCGACTGAAGAACGACGGTCCATGTTAGACCGCGGACATGAGAATAGCGGTCTCCATTGGGCCGTGCTTAGATGAATGACGGTCTATCGTACGACCGCCAATCAGCACGATCTTAGAAGCCAAATTGAATTCCCTTAAGCCCATTCAATCCTGGTGTGCTCTCGTGCATCATGCGTTCCAGTGGAGCGAAACACGGGATGAGACCTCCTATAAGTAAGGGGTGCTCTGCCTTCAGGCTGAACCCAACCTCTTCTTCTGCTTCTTAAGTTTCTTCCCTCTAAATCACCACCAAATCATCATGAAGAGGAGTTTTGGTGAGCATTCTTTGGGTGAGGGAGACCATTCAGGCCCTAAGGCTGCGAGGAAGGAGCGAGAGGAGATTGCGCATTTGGGTTCTATTCCTCGACATCTCAGTTCAAATCCTTCTAGAGAGGTATGTTTAAATCACTTCAAACTTGGTTCATTTGATTCTGTTCGTCTAATATCTCTTTCTTTCTGCATTACTTTCCTCGTTTTCTCCTTTTTAGCTCCTTCCTGGCTCTCGCCGATACTCTTCTCTTAAGTGGGTGGCTCCCATGGTTCGTGCCTTGCCCCTAGGGGTAACCCACATCCTTAATTCTTGGCACTTACAATCCTTGCTGTTCTTAGGTCGTAACTTCCAAAAGATTTCCTTTGACTGGCACAGCATTTCAGCCCTTATAGAAATGTGGCACCCACAGACCCACACTTTTATCTTTCCATCCTTTGAGGCCACCGTCCTTTTAGAGGAAGTAGAGGCTTATCTGTCTCTCCCTAAGTCTAGGGTTGGGGAGGAGGATCTAGTGTGTCACACAGTTGCCCCTATAGATCCAGTTGCCATCTTTAGCGAATTCATAGAAGACCCGAGTGAGATCAAGACCTTTGTGGGAGCCCGTCATATTCACCTTCTTCCTCTCAGCCAGTGGGTGGTGGCACATTGTAAGAACAAATGCGGGTGGCATGAGGCTATTGCCAAGGCTGCATCCATTTGCTTGTGTGGTGCTATCCTCTTTCCGTCAGCCGACCACGTGCTAGATCTTCCCATCCTTAGCACCATCAGTGGTTTATGGAGAGGGCTTTCTATTTCCCAGGCTATCTTAGCCTATTTTTATGAAGGGCTTAGCTCTGCTGCCCTGAGTGGTCCACTGTTTGGTTCTATGATTCTCTTAGAGTGTTGGGTGGGCGTGAGACTGAAGTTTATCCCTAGGGCAAGCATAGAGACTGAGAGTAGGATCTTCGGGAGCCATCCACTTTCCTTTATCGGTGGCGGGTTTGGTTTCTCTTCGCAGGTGGAGTGTCGTACGGGGGATATGCGGACCAGAGAAGAATGGCGCAGGTACCTGAGTCGGCTACCCGTGGAGAGGTTCGTGATGCGGCCTAACTTCTTGGTGACTACGGAGGTCAGACTGCCCAGAGGACAGGGTCTGGATTTGAGGCTAGTGAGTGATACCGTACTGGCCGTGTATTATCCACACAGGTGCCATTTGCAGGTCGGTGTACCGCGGACCTTGCTTCCTCCGTTGTCGCACTTCCCTTCTCTTCAGGCTAGACAGATTGGCACTGAGCACGATGAGCAGAGTGTGAGGAGTGCACTAGCGATGTGGGGAATCAGCAAGGTGCATGCCTTGCCAGCAGAGGTGGAAGAGGCGACCGAGACTCGCCAGGCGTATATCAGAGAACTGAGAGAGATGTGCCCCTGCGGGAATGCCCAGCGGAGGATTGAGTGATTGTACTTTCCCTTCCTTTTTATGATGCTTGATAAGTGAGAGTGCCTTGTTTGAGAGCGAGAATTGTTTGTATCAGGAATAAAAGTTGGAGTGACTGATTTTGCCCCTTGCAGTTGTTCTGTTGTTACTTCGTCTTCTTGCTCCATCGTCCTGCACACTATTAGCAATGAAACAGGTTAAATCTGTTTTAGGCTTAGCCCCTTGCCTTGTGACAAGTGCGGAGGTAACCAGTGCTTGATTTTTGGTCAAGGGGCAAGCCTTATTAAATAAGCGAAGGAAAAGAGAAATGATAACAATGCAATGCATGCATGCCATGAATGCAAGTCATGAATATTTTTGGATTTTTTTTTTTAATGTTTGGATTTTGAAATATCCAATGTTTTTGGGTTTTAAGTTTTTTTTTTTTTTTTTTAAAGATATTTGTTGTTTTTTTGGATTTTGAAATATTTGATTTTTTTTTTGAATTTTGAAATATTTGATTTTTTTTTTTTGATTTTGAAATATTTGTTGTTTTTGGATTTTGAAATATTTGATTTTTTTTTTTTTTGAAATATTTGATTTTTTTTTTTTTGAAATATTTGATTTTTTTTTTTGTTTTGTTTTGTTTTGTTTTTTTTTTTTTGGAAAACCGATGCTTCCGTAACAAGACATGCCTCCCTCGTAACCTGAGGATTCCTCCTGAGATTGGCGTGTGATTGAAGGGACCCTCCTGGTCCGAACTTATATTTGCCTGACGGTGTTCTGCCAGGGCCACCCCCAGGGTACTCAGCTTTGTCCTGAAAAGAAAAAAAGAATACGGAGACAAGCTTACACCCGTCATGTGAGGTTTTAAGACTTGAATTCTTTCCTGGGTACCCCTCAAAGCTTCGGTCTGTTGCGCCGGGGTTTTGTGTTCGTTATCGAACCATAAGCTACCACAGTTGTTCCAAATATTTTCATTTATTCATTTTCCTTTTTGTTCTTTTCCTCTCTTTTTTCTTTCTTTTTCTTGTGGCTTCAGGTCATAACGAACTGCCCCTATTTGAGACTTATCTCGTATTAGGGTATCCAGGTCAGGCATCGCCTCCTTATTTACTCCTCATTCTTGGGTTCAGCCGAAGCAAGAAACGTACAGGGACTACAACTTTCCTCCAGAGTGTGGCCCCGGGAAACGGTGTTTGGCGGAACTGGGGACAGGACCAAAGGGTCGTGTTTGTGTGTTCAGCTTCTCTCAGTGATTCTTATGAACAGGGGAGGCTTGCATTGCTAGGGAAGCACGTGGTTAGATTCTTTTTTAGGGATAGAAGCGTTTGAGATATAACCCGTTCCACGGATTTGCCAGTTCTTCTCCTTCTGAGTTTGTCAACCGATAGGCATTACCTGGATAGACTTCCTTGATGACGAACGGCCCTTCCCAGTTTGGCTGCAACTTAGCCCTTGGACCACCTGTTCGGATGAATTTCCTTTTCAAAACCATATTACCTATTTCAAACTTTCTTTCGATTACCTTCTTTTGAAAATGACGTGAGACCCGCTTTTGATAAACAGAAGCGTGATTGGCCGCATTTAACCTCTTCTCATCTAATAGTTCCAGCTGCGCTAGTAACGCCTCTCGACGCTCGTCGAGATTAAGTTCCTTATCTAGCTGCACTCTTAGGGAAGGGATGAGAATCTCATACGGGAGTACCGCCTCCATCCCATAGGTGAGGGCGAAGGGAGTCTGCCCTGTAGGAGTTCGGACAGAGGTGCGATAAGCCCATAGAGCGTCTATCAATTTATCAGCCCAATCAGCGTGCCGGTGGGATTCACACGTTTTCTTGATGATTTTAAGAAGGGTTTTATTGGTGGCTTTGGCTTGACCGTTGCCTTGTGGATAATATGGTGATGAATGATGCAATGCAATACCAAATTTCTTACAGAGGTCCTGGAGTTCTTGAGACACAAATTGTGGCCCATTGTCGGTGACAATGTCGCTTGGTACCCCGAACCGCGAGATGATGTTCTTTGTGATGAAGCGGCAAACTGTGGTAGCTTTGATCTCTGCATAGGCTTCAGCTTCCGCCCACTTCGTGAAATACTCTGTAGCGGTGAGGATGAAGGATTTCTGTTTTACTTGGGCGTTAGGGTCACCTAACGGACCGACAATATCAAAGGCCCACATGGAGAAAGGCCATGGGGCGGATAGTGGGCGAAGAGATGAAGCAGGGGCGTGGATTTTGTCAGCATGGAGCTGGCACTGAAGGCACCTACGGACGTAGGTAGAACAATCTTCCTCTAGGGTTGGCCAATAGTAGCCCTGCCTAAGGATCTTTTTAGCCAATGCCTGTCCATTCACGTGACCTCCACATTCACCGGAGTGAGCAGCTTCCACTACTTTCCAAGCTTCATTGTCGTCTAAACACCGCAATAGAACTCCATTGAGAGCGCGCCTGTACAATTCTCCTGCAACGATTGTATACCTCGAGGCGACTCTTCTGATGGCTTTTCTTTGTGTCGCATTGGCTTCCTCCGGGAGAGAACCATCCCGACAATATTGCTCAATCTCATGGAACCATGGCAACTCATCTTCGTCCAAGATTTCTTCCAATTCTGCCAAGGATACTTCCTTAACCTCTTCTTTAGCCGCTTTCTCTTCCATAATCTTCCTAAGGTTAGCAAACCAAGGATCTTGCAGAGAGGGAGCGTCCATCCGTTGGACCACAATGGTCTCAGTGGAATGACTAAGGGAGAAGGATAAAGAGGAAGCGAGAGATGCTAATGAATCAGCAAGAATATTTTGAGATCGGGGAACATGAACGTAGATGAGTTTGCTAAATTGTCTAGCCAAGAGTGTGACCAAATCTTGATATGGCTTTAGTTTGGGGTCACGGGTGCGATAAGTTAAGAGAACTTGACGCAGCACCAATTGAGAATCTCCCATGATGTTGAGGTATCGTGCGCCTAAGAGATAGGCGTGCTTTAGTCCAGCTAGGAGAGCCTCATACTCGGCTATGTTGTTGGTGGCAGAGAAAGAGAGCTGGTAGGCAAAAGGGACGGTGATACCTTCGGGAGTAAGGAGGATAGCGCCGATGCCACGGCCCTGGGAATTGAGCGCACCATCGAAATGTAGAGACCAAAAGGGAGGCGGATGAGAGATAACTGCAAGGTGTTCATCAGGGAATTCGTCCTGGATTGAATCAGTGTAGGGGATAGGAGAATGAGCAAGATGCTCAGCAATAGCATACCCCTTGATGGCCTTCTGGACGACGAAGGTGATATCAAATTGAGAGAGAAAGCTCTGCCAGCGAGCTAATCGACTAGAGAGGACAGGTTTCTCGAGGAGGTAGCGGATTGGGTTCATTCTAGAGATCAACCTTACCTCATGGGCTAGGAAATAGTGTTTTAACTTCTGAACTACCCATACCAATGCTGCACTAGTCTTCTCCATGGCAGTGTACCGGGATTCGGCAGAATTGAACAATCGGGAGAGATAATATGCTGCCCTCTCTCTTCCTTCATCATCCACTTATGCCAGGACAGCACCTAGGGAATCCTCAGCGACAGAAATGTATAGGATCAAAGGCTTTCCGGGGACAGGAGGTTGCAAGACAGGAGGGTTGGACAGATAGACCTTAAGCTCCTCATAGGCCTTCTGACATTGTTCGTTCCATTTAAACTCGGCCCCCGCCTTTAATAAGTCGTAGAATGGGCGGCATCTTTGAGAGTGTTGAGATATGAATCTTCTAACGAACTGCAAACGCCCAATCAGACCACGAAGCTCCTTAAGATTCTTAGGCGGTGGCATTTCCATTACGGCCTTTGCCTTATTAGGATCAATCTGAATCCCTCGTTTGCTAACCATGAACCCAAGTAATTTCCCGGATGCGACTCCAAAGACACATTTCTTAGGATTCATCTTCAATTGGTATTCCCTAGCCCTTTGCAACACTTTGGCTAAAATGGCGGGGTGTTCTTCTTTTGTCCTCGACTTCACCAGAATATCATCCACATAGGCCTCCATGTAGACGTGCATCATGTCGTGGAAGATGGCCACCATTGCCCGTTGATAGGTAGCACCTGCGTTCTTCAATCCAAATGGCATGACGACATAGCAGTAGGTGCCCCAAGGCGTGGTGAAGGAGGTTTTCTCTTGATCTTCTAGAGCAAGACGGATTTGGTTGTATCCTGAATACCCGTCCATGAACGAGAGAGCCTCAAACCCAGCGGTATTATCTACCAAAACATCGATGTGAGGAAGCGGGAAATCGTCTTTCGGACATGCTTTGTTTAAGTCCCTGAAATCAATACAAATTCTGACTTTGCCATCTTTTTTTATTACCGGGACTATATTGGCCACCCACTGTGGATAAAGCACAACCCTGATGAATCTGGCCTTATGTAATTTGTCCACCTCTTCTTTCATTCTCAAGGCCATATGTGGGTGGAATCTTCTGAGCTTTTGTTTAACAGGAATCGCCCCTGGCCTTAAGATTAACCTGTGTTCCACTAAAGCGGGGTCGAGACCCGGCATGTCCTCGTAGGACCAGGCAAAAGAATCGCTGTACTCTCTCAAAACCTTGATGAGCTCCTCTTCTACCTTAGGAGGGAGATCAGCTGCAATAGATATGGGCCTGGGATCCTCTTCGGCCCCTAAATTGATTTCTTTAGTGGGTTCATCCACTGCTGACGAGGGTTCGTCGAATCTTCTCAATCCTTGTGCGTATAGGTCAGCAATGTCCTCCACATCACTTTCCTCATCATCCGCTGGGTCTTTCTCGTCTACAATTTCATACACTCCTAGTCCGTCATTGCTCCACACCCGGCCTTCTGAATCCTCATCCTCTTTCAAGGAGACGGTGGTGGCTATGAATTCTGGGCATCTGAGGAGGGCCTGGCATCTCAAGGCCAGATCCTGTAGGAACCTATCGGGAATGGAACGGGAGTGACATGCCAGTGGTGGCGTTGCAGAGGTGGATGGGCTATCTAAGGGGGAACATGCTTCTACCCTGACTGACTCGACTAACCTAGGAGACCTATCTACCCTAGGAGACAGAAAATCTAGTGGAGAAGGAGCAGGGGTTTGGTGCCCCTGGGGAGTGGATGAGCAGAAGACAGCATAGTCTTCGACTGAAATGTAAGTTTGAAAGTTGACGTTTTTTTTTGGGTATCTTCTACTACCAGAAGAGAGCAAGAAGAATCAGAAGGTGGAGGCAGAGGAAGGAGTTTTTTTGTGAAGAATTGAGGAAAGAGAGAGAGGAAGGTATCGGGGGAGAACCACATCCCGCGAACTCGGGGGTTAGGAGAAGGTGGTGAAGATAGATCGAGTAGATCAACGGGCGGACAGTGTCCGCAATTGGAGGGAATGAATAGAATTTTTGACGGTCTCCCTGTGAAACACGGTTTGACCAGTATTGGAGGGGATCGAATCACAAAGTTTGGGTAAACTGTTGAGGCCAAATGAGCAGGAGGAATAAAGAAGGAAATGTCGGAGCTTCCTGCCTCTCGTATCTTCTGTGGCCTTATCAGAGCATGCCTAACCATGGGCATCTCTGTCCCCTTCATTTGAGTGGCTGGATCAGTAAACAGACTTGACATTTCAGCAAAATAATCTTCAAGATCCCCTACCAACCCCTGCAGAGGCGGCGGTGGGTCAGCAACAATATTAACAATGGGAGCATCTTTCTTTTCTTCCTTGGATTGTGGCTTATTTGCGGTGCCGGGCTGTAGTGGACCCTTTACAAAGTGTTGCCGGTAGTCCCAGGTTAGTGGCCCAGAATCTGCCTGAATGGTAGTGTTATGATAGCCTAAGCCCTGACGACCCATCTTCTTGCTTTCAGAGATGGGTTTGGTCTTTCCCTGTAACCGCGCGCCGAGACCAAGGCCTGGCTGATAGCCTAGCTTCATGATCATGTCCCAGCCTTTAGAATTTTTGGGTTTAGGCTTAGCTCCGGCATTCTTGCGTGTTGTAATGGGTTTGCCTGCCGCATAAGCCCATGGGTAATTTATGTCCATAACTGACAATACTGGCCTATTGCTCGGCCATAGAGTGGGGAGAACCTGGTCAGTGATGGCGTCCACTGCCTGGACGGTGGAAACACTCTTAACTTTGACCACTCGCCCCTGGAAGGAGAATTTCAGGCACTGATGGGCGGTGGAAGGTACCGCTTGCAGAGCATTTATCCATGGACGACCCAGAATAGCCTTGAACATCGGATCTATGTCTAGGACGTAGAATTCCACCTCTATTTGTAACGGCCCTAGCTCAGCCTGTAATGTGATGACCCCGTGACATGCCCTTCTGGAATTGTCATAGGCGGCAATGGTTGTCGGTGTCGGCTTCAGCATACTTTCAGAAATGTTGCAGGCACGCAGAGTACTTAATGGACAAACATTTATTGAAGCCCCAGTGTCCACTAGCACTGAGTCTACCACTACCTGGTTCAAGGTGATGGTGACGCATAGCGGCATTTGGCGTGCTTCAGGGGGCGCGAGTTCGGCCTCAGAGAATGTGATAGCGGGCCCTTTGGTAACAGTAGCCAACACTGACGGCAAGCTGTCTACCGCCACATCTTCGTTCACTATGACCCTTTGCAGAAACGTCCTTAATGCTTCTTGGTGTAGAGGTGAACGTCTGATCAACTCCAAGACAGAGATCTTTGCCGGCATGCGGTCAAGATGTTGCAACAGGTCGTATGTGGAACCGGGCGCGGGGTCAACTTCATTGTCTTGTGCTGCTGATGCTGAGATGGAGGGTATTTGGGGAGGTGCACTAGTAGAGGGGTAAGTCCTTTGAAATAACCGCCCGCTCCTGAGGGCAAGGTTTTGTGCTGGCATGGCTGTAGGTGGGCTCCCGCTTGACCCAGTGGGGTGAATGAGAATGGAAGGGATGGCAGTCTTGGTGATGGAGGATATGATAGGCATAGTAAGCGAAGGTTGTGGTGAAGGTAAAATGGGCGATGGGTGAGGTAAAGGGGCGGTTAGTGGACTGCAGTGATTGGTGGACAAGATAGTGGAGGGTATAGTAGGTGGGGAAGTATAATGTTGTGGGGGGATAGGCGAGAGAATATGGCTTCTCGGAGTGGTAAGTATGGTGGAAGGATGGATGACGGGGGAAGTTGTGGAAGGCATGGAAGGCCGAAGGATGGAAAAGACGGCGGGTGAGGTAGAGTGCGTAGGGATGTGGCGTAAGGTTAACAGGTGTGCGGGATCGTCAATGGTCCACCCTGCGTCAGGAGCCGGGTGGCGTAACATGTTGACTTGGGCCGGTGCCGGCGGCTGCTGTTGTTGTTGAGGAGCGGGTGCATGTACTGGCATGGGATTTTGGTGGATCCCTAAGTTTGGCTGCTGCTGCTGTTGCTGTGGCTGCTGTGGCTGGAATTGCTGAGGTTGTTGCTGAAACTGCTGTTGCTGTGGTGCTGCCTGTTGCGGCCTTGCTGGCCCTCTTCTCAGATCTTCAATCAGCTTCCTCATCTGAGCCCAATCGATCCTGTGACCTTCGTGCAGGTCGTATACCAGGTCCCTAAAATGATAACACCTCTCAATGGTGTGCCCCGGCTGCCGGTGATATACACAATATCGGGACAGATCGGCGGCCGGATTCATGTTCGGGCGCTCAGGTGGCAATTGTAAATCGCCAGTATGCATCAGCGCTGCAAAGACATTAGTGAGCGTCTCTGGGAGAGGAGGATAGTTGGCTCTTTTAGCAACCGGACGAGCAGGTGCGTAGGTAGCAGGCGGGGGAGTGTTATGGTATTGCAGTGGTTGCTGGGGCTGTTGTGGTGGTGGCGGAGATTGTTGTTGAGGGTGTTGCTGCGTGGGAAAGGAAGGGCGAGGTGATGCGGAGAAATGGGGGTTGCTTTGCTGGGGGAAGTGGGAGGTGGCAGTCTGGCTAACTACCTGCACCTGCTCGTTTGTTTGGACTCCCTCGGTAACAGGGCCCTGTGGTTTTCTGGAACTCTTGGGCTTCTGGGCTTCGAAGAGAGAATGAATGGGGGAGTCCTTAAACTGGGTCTGGATAAACCGGGCCCGACTGTACAGTTGATGCATACTGGTGATGTCATTCATCATTAGGACATTCCGGAAGAGAGGGGTTGCATTAGAAATGAGCAGTTTGATCTTTTCTTCTTCTGGAATCTGCCCGGGCACACGGGAGGCTATCTGCCTCCACCTATCAGCATAGGTAGCGAAGTCTTCATCAGTTTTCATCTTCTCGGCCACTAAGTCCGTGAATGAGTATTCGGGTCCGACCCGATCTTGGAATCTTTGCACGAATTTCTCCTTGATCGTCTTGAAGCTCCCAACCTCCTCCGGTGGCAGAGCGTAAAACCATTCGAGTGCCACCCCGTCCAGGGATCGCCGGAATAGATATGCAAGGAGGTGATCGTCATGCTGGTATGGTCCCGACTCGTACAGGAATTCCTTGACGTGGATGAACGGGTTGCCGTTCCCATTGTACTTTCGGTATGTCGGGAGCTCTGACTGAGAAGGGAATCGGATGTCCCGGAAATTAGGAGTGAGAGCATCTGCGAAGGATGGTGGGCCAACCCTCTTATTGAGGAGATCGATCTGCTGTTGGAGAACTGCCAAGCGATCGTCACTTCCTTGTTGAGGTAGAGGGACTTGAGGTGGAACTGAAGGGTAGTGAGAGGCAGCTGGATGGACAGTAGAAGCCGAGGGATAATGGGAGACAGCCGGATGGATAGTGGGGGCCATGAGCCCGTAAGATGGATGTTGAGTCCAAAAAGGACCCACATCAGCGTAAGCGAGTTGAGCTATTCCGGGCTGTAGTCGAGTAGAA
Source organism: Amorphophallus konjac (assembly GCA_022559845.1). Classification (NCBI taxonomy): domain Eukaryota; kingdom Viridiplantae; phylum Streptophyta; class Magnoliopsida; order Alismatales; family Araceae; genus Amorphophallus; species Amorphophallus konjac. The sequence continues at coordinate 269,841,702 of CM040118.1, read as the reverse complement.
TCCACTTGGGCCAGAGGGGCCGGTGGCGCTGATGAGACGGCCGCGTGGGCACTAGCACGAGGAGATAAGGGAATTTGACTCTTCCCTTTGTCTGCAGGAGGGTGGGCTGAGGTAGAAGCCTGGCCAGATTGATATATTGGAAACTGGAGGACCTGTGGGCGAAGAGGGGTATGGTCCACTGGGGCAACAGACGGTGCTCCGGACCTCTCAGCAGGATGGGTGGAAGAGACAGGAAGGGTTACAGCGGGCGGGACCTCTGCCCCGAGGGCTTGCTTGAATATCTGGAGTTGATCCTGGTCAAGTTGGGACATGAGTTGGAGTAGTTGGCTCGCCGACGGGGAGCCAAACTGAGGGAGCGTGGGTGGCGCAACCTCAGCGATGGAGGAAGGGGGAACAAAGACGAACCCCTCCCCATTCAGGGAGGAGGCAACCCCGGAGACGTCCTCGAGGAGCCCCTGAGGAAGAGAATCCTCGCGGGCGGGGATGGACCCGAAAGAAGACATGCTGGATGATGATGAGTTGAATAAAGGGTTGCAATAGAGGGAGAGTAGAGAATCGCCCCTAGGAGATGATCCCGAGGGAGGGGAGCAATGCTGCATGCAATGGGATGCACAGACTAGAGAGACTTAAGACCAAAGTACACAAGTAGAAGCAAAGCAACCACACAATGAAAAGTGGAGACGAGAAGGGAGTCAACCAAGTATGCACACACTTTGAATGATGCCGCAGATTTTCAGAATTCTTTTCTCTGAGGCTTAGTGTTTTGATTAAGATGTAGAGTTCACTCGGACACTTGGGAGCCTAATAGGCTTGATGGGGGAACTGGCTGACTTTAAGGGGAAGCACTCTCCACGTATGCAGAACCTAGACACGGTGTGGCGATGGTACAACCGGCCCGGCGTCCGTGTGGGAATCCACGGCTCACGGGGGCTTACGGAGGTCCTCGGCAAGATTCCCTAGTCGGCTCCAAGGAATATGGAGACGAGAGGAAATCCTACTTCGGTAGGAAATGCAACTACAGTATGAAGTGAATGATCCTAGGTGCACCGGAGTGCATGCAAAGCCTAGCCTAGAAATCTAGCAATCACATATGAAATCAAATGATAGAATCATGAAGCAATCAATAATATGATAGAAAATAACAAGTGGACAGCAGGGGGACCAATGCTGGGAATAACAATCAGGGATAACAAGTGCCAGCCGTAGACTCTACACCAAAATAACGGTCTACAGGGGACCGCTGAATTGATTATAACGGCTCTGGAAGAACCGCTAAAGTGCAGAGCTCAAAACGCGAATGGCGGCCTGATGATGACCGCCATACGAGTATGACGGCTTGATGGAAGCCGTTAAATGAGCAGAGTACAACAGTGATAATTGCGGAGAATACCAGAGACCGACGGCTGACGGAGAACCGTTTTACACAGAACGACGGCTGTTACAGAACCGCTGAACTTCACAGAGACAGAGATTGGTCAGCAAACCAGAAGCACGATGGGCATCAGAGGTCCCACCGTGATCGCCAAAAAAGGAGAGGTGTTGATATGTTATTCCTCCTCGAGTTAAATAATATTGAAGTGATAAAAAAAACAACAGGAGGAAAGATGAAGCTGTTGACCGTGATCGCCACCCGGTGAAAGCGCCGGGACTCGGAAGCTACGGGAGAATGCGGGTCCGTTCCTCCACTCCTCCTGGCCGGCCAGAAGGTGCGGGCCTCGTGCTTTTGGTTGCTGACCTGAAAGCAAACGGTGAAACACACAGATAAACGGAGATTAGCTAAATGATGGTGTAGTAGGTGTACTAATTGAAATAAAGCAAAGGAAGAACATGGCCCGGCGATACCTGGAGGTTTTGAAACCCCGTTTAGGGCGCCGGAAACAGTAGGAAAGATAAGAAATGCCAACGAAATGATGTATGTGATGTGTGATGCAGTGAAGAAAAGGCGTGTGTGGTGAGCAAACAGAGAAGGAAACACAAAGACATGAAGCGTGAGGTTCCCTGCACCGGGGGCCTGCGAGGGATGTAGAAGGCCCCCACTCCCTGACGAACGGGCGTATGCTGTATGAGATTTGGCGATGGAATTCGACAGCACTTCGTGATGGTCCCCCCCCCTTTCTTTCTGTCAGAACCCGTGAGCTATATATAGAGCCCACGGCTTCGAGCTTAATCAGGGGTTAAGGGGAATGATGGTCGGTCAAAGGCCGGTAAATGAGAGCATCGTGTCAATATTGCCAACGACATTCTCCTCTTAATCCGCCTGGAATCACGGGGGTCTAATCTGGGTGGCCTTAAAAATGACGGTCTTACGAAGGCCGCCAAACATATATGACGGTCTTGGAGGGACCGTTCAATATACATGACGGTCCTAGAAAAACCGTTATACTTAAAGAGGAGTCAACACCCAGACAAACAACTTTTCGTGAAGCACGTGGCTATGACCGACTGTCGGGCCTCTGAACCCTTTTCTTGTCGGCAAATAATGACGGCCCAGGGACGACCGCTATATTGACTATAACGGTTGGCATTGAGCCGCTATACAAAGCGTATCACGAGATACAAATAACCCGGGGCAGCGGAACACAACGGCCAAGTGGGGACCGTTATATTGAGAAAAACGGTTTATAACAGACCGTTAAATCCAATGAGAGGGAGGGAGGCCTTCTTCGCTGGGAAGAGCCCAAAATACTGCCAGAGGAATAATCTTTCATGTGATTGACTGTTCGGGACATCAATAACTGAGACGCAGGAACTGATTCGATTCATCGGTAAAAAACGGGTGTCAACAGTCATGACTCAAGGAAAAGAAAATTTGAATGTAATTCTGGGAACTAAAGTAAATTTCAGAAGAGAAGGATTGGGTTTTAATCCAACTAGCAAGAAAAGTTTTGAAGTGAAGACAATCTCATTTGTTGCTGAGAAAGGAAAATCAAAATTCAATCCTTTGATAAGAATGAATTGTGAGGAAAATAGCAATGAAAAATATGTGAAAAACAATAAACAAAGAAAAGTGAGTGCCAAGGATAAGGGCAAAGGGAAGGTGGACGCACCTAAAGAATTAGTACACACATCACTGCACCTAAGCCCAAGGGTCAGGGTAGGCGTCAACCTGTTAGGTCCCAAGTGCATGGGAACCCCAAGACAAGAACAACCCAGTCACAACAATCAGGTCAACGGGTCCAATACACTGCTTAGACTTCCCCTTCAGCTAAGTCTCAATCATTTAGAAATCAAAGTCAGAGCAGGAATCCTTCAGATCGACACTACCGCTACAGATCATCTACCTGGCCATCATTTCAGAATTCCTTTCATTTCAACCCAAATAGGACTGGTCAAGGTAGCTACTCTGGAAGGTCTATGCATTAGAATTTTCAGAAATCTAAGTCTCACTGGATGCATCAAGGCTACCCTTGGAATGATTCTATGCAACCTAGGTACAGGTAATTTATGAATCAAAATTCTTATGAATATGTGCATCACAAGTCTGCCCTACCTAGTTTCTTTAGGGAACCCACTAATCCCAATGCTTCTTGGTCCCACAAGTGGCACAAGAATTCTCATGCATCTGAAAGGCCAATAAAAATTCAGAATGTGAACAACAACCAGAACAAGCAGAATAATAATAAGAAATCCACAAAATAAGGAAAATCAAAAAAACACATGTGGATACCAAAACAACTATTGTCCTATTTAAATGATTTGACTACTGTTACGGGGCCCAAACAGTTTTAGGTTCCCAAATTTTCTTCTTGATTATGCTTGCAGGTATGCCTGGCAGCCAATCATAATAGATGGTATCTTGATAGTGGCTGGTCTAGGCACATGACCAGGAACAAAGAAAATTTTTGCATGCTGGTGGAGAAAGATGCTGGTCATGTTACTTTTGGTGGTAATACGAAAGGTAAGATTATTGGGACAGTTAAGGTTGGTAAGTGTTCTTCTTGTTGCATAGAAGATGTGTTACTTGTTGAAGGTCTTGCATATAATCTTCTTAGCATCAGTCAACTATGTGATAAGGGCCATAAAGTAGTTTTTGACTCACATGCATGCACTATCCATGAACCTAATTCAGAAACTATAAAATTCATTGGAAAAAGTGTCAACAATATTTATTTGGTTTATTTAGATGATGCTGCACACATAAATCTATCTAACTGTAAATGAAGATGACTTAGCCTGGCTTTGGCATCGTAGGTTAGGTCATGCTAATTACAAAATGCTGCATAAACTGAATAAATTTAGCATGGTTAAGGGATTACCTGAAATATCATTCAAGAAGAACAATAAAATCTGTGAGGCATGCACTCAAGGTAAACAGGCTAGGAAGTCATTTAAGTCTAGAACAGAAAACATGTCTTCTAAACCCTTTGAGCTGGTTCATATGGATTTGTTTGGTCCTTCTAGATCAACTAGTTTAACTGGTAAAAGATATGGTTTTGTCATTGTATATGACTTCTGTAGGTATACTTGGGTGTTTTTCACAACTCACAAGAATGATGCTTTTAGTGAATTTTAGGAATTCTTCTACAGAATAAATCAGGATGGTAAGTATTCCATATCTGGTATTCTGTCAGATCATGGTGGTGAGTTTGAGAACTCACAGTTTGATGATTTTTGCAGAGATTTGGAATAACCCACAGATTCCCTTCACCAAGAACTCCAGAACAAAATGGAGTAGTTGAACGAGGGAATAGAACCTTAGTGAAGATGGCTCAGACTATGCGGGTGGAGAGTAGCTTACCTAGAAGGTTTTGAGTTGAAGCTGTGAACACATCCTGCTACATTATTAATAGGGCTTTGGTAAGACCTCTTACTCAAAAGACTCCTTATGAACTATTGAAAGGTAAGAAACCCTCACTAGCTCATTTCAAAGTTTTTGGATCTAAATGTTTTATTCATGTTAACTCAAAAAGAGACCTTGATAAGTTTGAGGCTAAGAGTGAACCAGGAATTTTCCTGGGATATTCTAAGACTTCTAGATCCTATAGAATCTATAATGTGAAATCTGAAACTGTTGAAGAATCACCACATGTTGTCTTTGATGAGACATCTAACTGGTCTAAAGTTGATCTCTACAGGAACAAGAATGAAGGAGAGATACTGGAAAATAAAGAAGTGCAAAGTGAAGAACAAGAAGTTGAAGATGAGATTGAAGGATCAAGAATTCAGGGGGAGGTAAGTGGTAGCTCAGGTAATCAGCTTACCAACATTAGAGTACTTAAAGACCACCCATTAGATAATGTTATTGGTAATATACATGAATGATGCGGGACGGGACCACGGACACGACAAGCTCGCGATCGTCCCTTAACGAGGGAAGCGTCGGATGTGCGCGGTTGAGAAACCGGCAATGAGCTAGGGTGGTCGGCTCTCTTTTGCGCCCGGATCGGGTCACGGGATGGCTTCGCTCTCTCTCGCAGCAGTGATATTATAAATTGAAGGCGAGCTAGGTATCCCTACACATGCTCTCTAGCAGCGGCATATAAAGCATATAAAGAATTAAGCTAATGCCAAATGTAATGGTGAAGGCGATACCTCCACGCTCTCGGCGTGGCGAAGATGGCACCCGGCCGAAGCTCATACTCCCGGGAACTTAGTACATTATGTTTACAGCAGTACAAATAAGCCCACTCCACGCAGGGAGGTAAAGGGCGACACAAGTGGGCCCAGGAGGACCAAGTTCGGGTTGACGGGCGGTTTCGGGCAATGCTTCGGCTTCACGCGTACTCGTGCTAGTGGGGGCCCACGTATTGACCGGAGGGGTCGTGTGGGGCCTGATGACTCCTCTGCTGTGGAGACACCTGGAAAGCGTTCCCCTGGGATGGCGAGCTGCTGGAACGACCGCCGGACGCCGGGCGGCCCTCGGACGACGCTCGCGGGAACTCGGCCACGAATCTAAAAATTCTGTTTGCAGGCACGCGACTCGGAGAAAACTGCTGCTGCGATCAGCCCCGTCGTCGGAATGCGACAAGGTTAGCGCCGTTGGAAAGCTGACTCAGAATACCTTGACGTAGGGGTTTCAAAAAAAAATAATCAGATCTGTATTTCTGATCATGCATTTTACAAGCTTGCTGGAATCTGGCCAGAACTGCAGGGGCAGGTTCTGACTTATCTGAAGATCGACGTTGACCGGGGAGAAGACCTCCGAATCTGGAAATAATTTCATCAGAAAAGTTGAAGATCTCTGAGAGAGGAATCCGGGACTATTTTTGGTTTTTTGATTGGAGAAGAAATGGATTTTCTGGGATTTGTTTACTAGACCTGGGTCGGATCTGGGAAACTGTGGGCAGACTGTTCTTGGGAACTTGGACGGTTTTTGTAAAATACTTGGAGGGTGAACCAAAAATTAATAACATTCCTGGTGGTAGAGGGATGTGGACAAAGATCCCAGTAAATTTGGGCGACCTAAAAAAAATCAAAAGATGGTTCGAATGGGGTAAACTCAGAGCTAGTGAACAGTAAACAGAACCAGGACAGATCTGGAACTTGGACTTGGACGAAAATCAAAAAATAGCTAAAGGATGAATTTTGACGTGATTTTTTTTTTGGGATAAGGGTTCTAGAGGGGAACCAACCCTGAAATGTTGAGCTTCAGAAGACGAAGGGAGTGATAGCAGGAATTCGGAGAAGAATGGTCTATCCTGAGTGGACAGAACACCGAAACCGTTGGCGACGACGCGTCGGCGGCGAGACGATGGCGGCGGCGATCACCGGAGTTGCTTCAGATGCTGGAGGGGATCAAGGGGGAAGGGATTACACTCTAGAAAGGGGGCTGGAGGTGGAGGAACCAGGGAGAGAGAGGGGATGGGCGCAAGATCCAATTGGGGGCAAATGCCTTTTTTCTCTTCATTAATCTCTAATGACACTATACATAGGCTTATATAGAAAATGGCAAGGGGTGGGGGGGCTGATAATTTCGTGAGAAATATGTCATTTTCATCCCCCATGTGGTCAAAACTCAAAATAAATAAATTACATATGAATGGGGCACTCCTTTGACTAGGTAGGTAAGGTAGGTGGCCTACCTTTGAAATTTTAACCCCTTTGTCTCCCATATGGTCAATTAGCATTCAAACCTTCTAGATGGCCACCTAGGATGGTTGACCAGCCCCACATGGATGAGGTGGACCAATGGGGAAGGGGAGGGGGCCCCCTAGCTGGACCTACTACATATTTGCACAAAAACTCACACAATCCAAGGGAATGACGCATTGGCTTACAAAGCCGTACAATTGCGCTTATACTTTCCCATGGATATAAAAATAAACTAAAGGACACAAATGCAAAATAAAATGTACATGCTCGGCGTCGATTCCCATCAACTCTCCCCGGGTGGGAGGAACTCGACCCCGTCGAGTAGGGGTAAGGATGCTCGAATACTCCGGCGGATCTGTCACCGTGCCAAGTAACGCGGGTACGCCTCACTCCAAGCGATCGTCATCTGCTCATTCCATATATACTCGATATGCGAACTGTTATGGGCTAAAGGTGGTCACTCTGAAGGGGCACTCTCCAAAGGGAACAAAACAGCTCGAAGACTCACTAGGAATCACCGCTGAGTCCCTATAAGTGACTGATCCGGGTATAGATGTGGAACCGATCCCATACTCATCAAGTGAGTCCACTCGCCTCTTACTCATAAGAGAATGACAACGAGCTTGCACAAGACACATGCAGACAAACAAACGACACACAAACCATGCAAACAAATCACTCAAAACAAAACCACACAAAGAAAAAGCACACTGTTAGTCCGACCCGTACATGGGTGACGGCGGACCAGGACACCCGAATATGTGCCATGCATATACTAGATGTACACGATGGTTGATGGAAGGGAGGACTCCTAGACACCCTAAGATGTACCACTCATGCATTGGTGACCGATGGGATTTGGGTGAAGAAGGGGTAGGAGATCCAAAACTACCCTCGTCATCATCCCTAGATGTAGAGACGGCTTGCCAAATAGACCGAGGGGTATGGGTGGAATAGTGAACTCCTTGGAAGAGGTGGAGGGAATGTGATAGCTCGGGAGCTTCACTAGTGGAGGGGTCAAAAGGGTCAAAGAAGGTATGACCCCGGGAGATGGGTTCCTCCATGACACGGTCCCAATCGTGAAATTCTTGAAGGTGTGAATGGTCACCTTCATCCGCCATAGTGAACGGGACGATGGTCATGTGAAGAAAATAAACTTCCTCCCTTGGGCAAAAGAGAATGAAGTCAGACTCGGCCGGCATCGGGAGGAGTAGAATAATCTCCGTGGTGACACACCCCACGGTGCACTCGGAGGTAATGGACCCATAGGCCGGATGGGTGAAGCTAAGACTAGCGGGTTGGCCGAAGCCTCGGGCCAATAAATGTGTAAAGGTCAACTGCCGGTCTAACCCTTTAAGAAGGTCGTCCAATGTGTCCACATAGTGACGAGACCGGAAGGTGGTATGAAATGAGTTGCTTGACACTAGTGGTAGTGTGGGGTCCATTGATGGGAAGGGAGGTGGGACCAAGCCATCCTTGAGCCAACTAAGAAGCGGCTCGGCTATGAAAAGCGTACCCGTTAGAAATACGGGTGGCTCAGGCCTTGGTGGCACCAAATGAGAGGATTCCGAATCAAATTCGGAAATAGAGATGGATGACATTGGAACTCTCTCGAGTGGTGAAGGCCATGGTGTAGGCGGCTGGGAGGTAGATGCTTGTCTAAAGCCACCATACCGAGAAAAGTGTGACTCAAATGGTTCGACCACTAGAGCGACCGTATAGGATTCCGCTAGAGAGAAAGCATTGCGGATAAGACATTCTAACTGGAAGTGAAAGCGCAAACCTCTCCGAAACTGAAATGCGGCCGTGTTGCTCTCCTCTCCCAAGCCATGTTCCAACCAATACTTATGATATGCCCGAATGTACTCGGACACGGACCTATCACCTTGGACGGGTCGACATGGGTTGGCCATAGTTGCCAAAAGACGGGAATGGATCCCTAGGAATGGATATGCAAGGCCATTTGGACAAAACACTAGACACGACCCTAAGTAATGCAAAGTTGGAATGCATGCACACTAAGGACAAGACACCAAGACTCGGTACGGGGCGGAGTTAATCGATCAGAAGATCACTCGCGCAAGTGTGCGGCCTTCCCGATAGGCGTAACCTAACGTTCGGACAACACCTTTTTATATACCGACTAATGGTATGCAAATGCGACCCAAAAGGCACTTTTTTTGTTTTAAAATAATGATGACTCTAAACACGACGTAGACTATGACTAATGACTAGACGTAAATGACACACTCTTTTTTTTTTGACACCCTAGACTCAACCTCACTCTGATACCAAATTGATGCCAAATTGATGCGGGACGGGACCACGGACACGACAAGCTCGCGATCGTCCCTTAACGAGGGAAGCGTCGGATGTGCGCGGTTGAGAAACCGACAATGAGCTAGGGTGGTCGGCTCTCTTTTGCGCCCGGATCGGGTCACGGGACGGCTTCGCTCTCTCTCGCAGCAGTGATATTATAAATTGAAGGCGAGCTAGGTATCCCTACACATGCTCTCTAGCAGCGGCATATAAAGCATATAAAGAATTAAGCTAATGCCAAATGTAATGGTGAAGGCGATACCTCCACGCTCTCGGCGTGGCGAAGATGGCACCCGGCCGAAGCTCGTACTCCCGGGAACTTAGTACATTATGTTTACAGCAGTACAAATAAGCCCACTCCACGCAGGGAGGTAAAGGGTGACACAAGTGGACCCGGGAGGACCAAGTTCGGGTTGACGGGCGGTTTCGGGCAATGCTTCGGCTTCACGCGTACTCATGCTAGTGGGGGCCCACGTATTGACCGGAGGGGTCGTGTGGGGCTTGATGACTCCTCTGCTGTGGAGACACCTGGAAAGCGTTCCCCTGGGATGGCGAGCTGCTGGAACGACCGCCGGACGCCGGGCGGCCCTCGGACGACGCTCGCGGGAACTCGGCCACGAATCTAAAAATTCTGTTTGTAGGCACGCGACTCGGAGAAAACTGCTGCTGCGATCAGCCCCGTCGTCGGAATGCGACAAGGTTAGCGCCGTTGGAAAGTTGACTCAGAATACCTTGACGTAGGAGTCTTCAAAAAAAAATAATCAGATCTGTATTTCTGATCATGCATTTTACAAGCTTGCTGGAATCTGGCCAGAACTGCAGGGGCAGGTTCTGACTTATCTGAAGATCGACGTTGACCGGGGAGAAGACCGCCGAATCTGGAAATAATTTCTTCAGCAAAGTTGAAGATCTCTGAGAGAGGAAATAGGGACTATTTTGGGTTTTTTGATTGGAGAAGAAGTGGATTTTATGGGATTTTTTTACTAGACCTGGGTCGGATCTGGGAAACTATGGGCAGACTGTTCTTGGGAACTTGGACGGTTTTTGTAAAATACTTGGAGGGTGAACCAAAAATTAATAAAATTCCTGGTGGTAGAGGGATGTGGACAGAGATCCCAGTAAATTTGGGTGATCCAAAAAAAATCAAAAGATGGTTCGAATGGGGTAAACTCAGAGCTGGTGAACAGTAAATAGAACCAGGACAGATCTGGAACTTGGACTTGGACGAAAATCAAAAAATAGCTAAAGGATGAATTTTGACGTGATTTTTTTTTTGGCGATAAGGGTTCTAGAGGAGAACCAACCCTGAAATTTTGAGCTTCAGAAGACGAAGGGAGTGATAGCAGGAATTCGGAGAAGAATGGTCTATCCTGAGTGGACAGAACACCGAAACCGTTGGCGACGACGCGTCGGCGGCGAGACGATGGCGGCGGCGATCACCGGAGTTGCTTCAGATGCTGGAGGGGATCAAGGGGGAAGGGATTACACTCTAGAAAGGGGGCTGGAGGTGGAGGAACCAGGGAGAGAGAGGGGAGGGGCGCAAGATCCAATTGGGGGCAAATGCCTTTTTTCTCTTCATTAATCTCTAATGACACTATACATAGGCTTATATAGAAAATGGCAAGGGGTGGGGGGGCTGATAATTTCGTGAGAAATATGTCATTTTCATCCCCCATGTGGTCAAAACTCAAAATAAATAAATTACATATGAATGGGGCACTCCTTTGACTAGGTAGGTAAGGTAGGTGGCCTACCTTTGAAATTTTAACCCCTTTGTCTCCCATATGGTCAATTAGCATTCAAACCTTCTAGATGGCCACCTAGGATGGTTGACCAGCCCCACATGGATGAGGTGGACCAATGGGGAAGGGGAGGGGGCCCCCTAGCTAGACCTACTACATATTTGCACAAAAACCCACACAATCCAAGGGAATGACGCATTGGCTTACAAAGCCGTACAATTGCGCTTATACTTTCCCATGGATATAAAAATAAACTAAAGGACACAAATGCAAAATAAAATGTACATGCTCGGCGTCGATTCCCATCAATGAACCCCCTAGAACTAGGTCTCACTTCAGAATTGAAAATGAACTGAATTCATTTGCCTTAGTTTCACAAATAGAACCCAAAAACATTGAAACTTCCTTAAAAGATGATCATTGGATTAATGCCATGCATGATGAGCTGAATCAGTTTGAAAGGAACAAGGTATGGCACCTAGTTCCCAAACCTTCACATCGCTCCATTATAGGCACAAAATGAGTTTTTAGAAATAAAACTGATGAACAAGGAAAAATAGTTAGAAATAAAGCTAGGCTAGTGGCACAGGGATACAATCCAGAATTTGGGGTAGATTTTGAAGAGTCATTTGCTCCTGTGGCCAGGCTAGAAGCTATTAGAATACTTCTTGCATTTGCATGTAGCCTTGGAATAAAACTTCAACAGATTGATGTCAAATCTGCATTCTTAAATGGTCTAATAAAAGAAAATGTTTATGTAAAACAACCCCCTAATTTTGAGTGTATTGATTTCCCTGACCATGTGTACAAGTTGGATAAGGCATTATATGGACTGAAGAAAGCTCCCAGGGCCTGGTACGACAGGTTGAGTTCGTTCCTCACAGGTAAAGGCTTTTTAAGAGGTGAAGTTGACCAAACCCTATTCACTAAGGTAGATAACAAGGACATTCTTGTTGTTCAGATTTATGTAGATGACATAGTGTTTGGGGCAACTAAATTATCCATGTGTGAGGAATTTTCTAATGAAATGACTGATGAATTTGAAATGAGTTTAATGGGAGAACTAAAATTTTTCCTTGGACTTCAGATCTGTCAAACTTCAGAAGGAAGCTTCATTACTAAAGCAAAATACATCAAGGATCTCCTGAAGAAGTACAAGCTGGAAAACCTCAAGGCCATCACTGCACCAATGGGTACATCAACTTGTCTTGATGATGACCCTAAAGGTAAATTGGTTGATTCTAAAACATATCGAGGTATGATCGGATCCTTGCTTTATCTTACTGTATCTCGACTAGATATTCAATTTTCTGTGTGTTTATGTGCTAGATTTCAAGCTAGTCTTAGGGAATCACACATGAGTGCAGTAAAAAGGATTTTTATATATCTATCTGGCACCCTTGAGTTAGGATTATGGTATCCTACTAGGTGTGAGCTAGAACTGATAGCTTACATTGATGCAGATTATGCAGGGTGTAGGATAGATTGAAAAGGCACTAGTCGGTATTGTCAATACCCAGGTGGTTGTCTAGTGTCTTGGGCATCTAAGAAGCAACACACTGTTGCTCTTTCTACTGCTGAAGCTGAGTATGTTGCAGCAGGAAACTGTGCAGCCCAGGTACTCTGGATTAAGCACCAACTTAATGACTATCACATAAATCTTGGGTGTATTCCTATTTTATGTGACAACACTAGTGCTATTTCCTTAACTAAAAATCATGTCTATCATTCCCGGACTAAGCACATTGAAATAAAGCACCATTTCTTGGCAAATGAAGTAAATAAGAATGAAATTGAATTGAACTTTGTAGAATCAGAAAAAAAGACTGCTGACATTTTTACTAAACCACTTTGTAATGAAAGATTCAAATTCTTAAGAAGAGAACTTGGTTTATGTAAATTTCAGCATGCTGACTGATTGCTTGAGTTTCTCTTGCATAGAATAAATGCCTTCTACATTTCACTTAAAATGCACATGTTTCAGGTTGTCAATAAATGTAGAATGTGATTGTCATTGCATACACTGCATTGCATTCTGTCCATCTTGACTCTAAAGGTATATCAAATGGAATGTTGGGAGAAGGACAGATTTCTTCTGTCTGAAAACCCACGCCATGTGTAGAGGCTAGTCCTCCGCCAGCTACCATGGGTCTCAAGGGTGTGTCTTGGTCTTACACCTTGTTTTTGATAATGATAACCAAAATTCATACATATGGTGCATTAAATGTTGAGTCCAACAGTGCATATAGATAGGGGGAATTCGTGTTAAAAATATCTTGTGTTCATCTCATATCTTACATGTTGATAGGAGGAGTTCATGTTAGGATGTTCAGAAATTAAGCCAAAGTTAACTTCATTCTGTTGCATCAAGGCAGATGTGAGTGTTTCTTAAGGAATATTGACACCCGTAGTCGACACTCGTTTGCGTAGGTTCTATCTGCTGCATCCTATGTCTCAGGTTTTGATTCTGTCTTTTTTGGTCGACCGAAAATACCATGTTGGTCAACCGAAACCTTCACTGTCTCCTAAGTTGATTAACTCCCAGCTGAACAGATGTTTCCATCATTCCATGTGTCTCTCTCTCATATATATCTTCTTCATGGCATCACATCTATATCCTGTCACTTGGTATCTTTCACATCTCTCACCTATCAAATCTATCCAGTTGCATAATTCTTTCTACTTAGTATTAGATTATTTTGAGAAATCCCGAAAAATCTTGTAAAACTCTTGCACTTTATTTTCGAAATAATGATAATCTGACCTTCAATTCATTACTCTGAGCTACTGAAATAAGAAATCTTCTCTTATAAGAATCTGTGATGAACTATGAATGAATTGATGGTTTAAGTCTACTGAATTAAAAAGTCTAAATATTAAACTCAATTAAAAAAGGCTGTAGTTCACACTTAATAGCTCTCAACCACATCTCACATGATATGTTTCATAAAGTCTATCAGAATCTGAAAATTTAAAATTCATGATAAACTTAGTTGAGACACTTGGATTGTGTATGTCAGAGTGTCACATAGACATTTTTAAAAAAGAAGAAACATCATCATAGGCATGATAAAAATAATAGGGGAAGGGAGCATGTGATACTACTAAGGAGGGTGATCGCCAGAGGGGTTACCTCAAAATAAAAAAATGATCGCATGTACCTTGTGAAGCGGGTGTAGACGTGGATTCAACTTCCTCCTCCAACTGGCCGGCCGAATGAAGGGGGTTTTTACTCTAGATTACTCTTGAAAGAAAACAAACAATCAAAGCAAAAGATTTGGTTTAGCCAATAGAAGTGTAGTATCTATACTCAATAGAATGATGATATGCAATATGGGCAGGAACACACCTTTGTTTTGTTTTAAAACCCCTAAGAGGAGTAAGGGATGGTAGGTATATGTATGCAACAGGGAAATATGAAATATGCTTAAGACGTACTAACGGATGATGCGAATAGTGATGATAATAATGCAGAAAGAAATAAAAGGGAGGGAGAATATCCTCTTCTGCGCCTGTGAGCAGGATAGAGGGAAAAGAGAAAACCGTAAGCTCAAGAATTGAGCTTAACACCATAACAACGGCGGTAGTATTACACCCCCTGTTGGCAGCGGTAGCAAAGAGCAGCAGCAAGCAATGGTGCTTCGGAAGAAGAACTCCTCATCCAAAAGGGCGCGCGCGTGCGTGTAAGGTTCTCGCGCAAAAGAGATCAGAGAGTATTTATAAGGATGAAAACCTTATTCCCGTAGGATAAGATCAAGGGAAGATAACTATCAATCATGATCCCCTTCCCTCGATTGATCACCGAGTTAAAACAAGGAAGGAGTTTGTCTGGGAAGGTTGCAGATGAGACGGAAACAAAAACTGAAATGGCAACCTAGAAACAGTCGATGTTCTAAACAGCGCCCCCGGGTCTGTCGCTATTTCACTGGAATTTTGGACTTTCTATATTTAAGAAATTCATAACTTACGACCGCGCACAGGGGCGTTCATTAATGAGCGCCCGCAAGGAAGGGCGTCATTTCAAGGAATTTAATTCCGAACGAAAATTGGAAAGAGTTAAAAACAACGACTGCTCGCGCAGTCGTTCTTCCAGGAAATAGCGACACCTCCAAGGGCGTTATTTAAAAGGCGACTTAGTGACGGTCGTTACATTCAAAGAAAATCTAAAGAAATGGGAAAACCCACTTATTAAGCAAGTAATGAAGTCCACTTTGGGGCATCACATCGTGACTTGAAATTTACTCAACATAGCATCGATTTTGGTGTGTCTACAGTTGTCCCGCCTTGGCTTCTGCTTTGCAAGGGAGTGTGACAGAATGAAGCGTAATGGAGTTAAAATGAAAATGAAGCAGAATGAGGGTGGAATGGACTGAAAAATAGATGCCATGGTGTGATGTGACATGCCTCCGACACTAAGTGTTGGACATCTTTTCATGGCTCTGAATGAAACAACTTCGGATGATTACGAGAAAGCAACAACTGCCTGGATGAAAATCTAAGCTAACAAAAATGTGCACGAGGGCACGAAAGGAGAGACACCATTGGAGAGCGATTACCAGTCAATGTGGACGTGCTGCAACCAAGGTGGATTTGTAGGAAAATAAAGAGAAATGAGGTAGGGATCCAAATAAAGGATACTTTCAAAGAACCAGCCTGAGCGGTTTCAAGGGGAGCATAGTACTTGATTTGGGAATGGAATATTTCATGTCAACTTAAATCGAGAACGAGTGGCCTTCATTACTAACTTAATATGAGGATTTTTCTGACATTAAAGCTCAAAGTCCTACATGATGCATGCTGGGCTAAAAGAAAAGGTTAAAACAAACTAAAATAAAAAATAATCAAGAATAATATTGCTAAGCTATCTAGACTCGGTCAAGAATCTAGATCTCTAAGTTGACACTAAGCCGAAGCCCATTTATCCACGCATCAACTTACAAATTGGAACCATCGTCCCAGGCCTTAGATGATTCAATGGCCTATCTGTGCGATCAAGACTCCCTGGAATTATCACTATTTTTGATGAATGGGAACTCAAATTCCAGGTTCATCAGAACCACAAGGTCCTTGATATGCTATAATAGCGTATGTAACATATAGTAGCAATGCATACAGAGGGTACACAAGGAAAAGAAATGTCACCCGAGAGTTTTGGCAATTCGCGCAGCTCATTCTTTCCTACGCTCAAAGATTGATTAGTACCATGATTATAAAGATATGACAAATGTAAGCTTCAAAATAAAAATTCTGACATAGCTCAAAGCCCATTATCATAATTCAAAAATGGCACTATTCACCATAAATGGTGACCCGACACGAGGGCGCTGCATGAAGGATATATATATATATATGAAATTAAAATTACATGAAATTTAGACATGACACCGTTCAGAAGAAATAGTGACTGCTTGGACGGTCGCCTATAAATGAATAGCGATACTCTTGCAGGCGTTCTTTAAATAGCGGAAGGGTGAAAGTCACCATTTCCCTGTGTTCCGGAAAACTGTGTTCTAACCGAAAATCGAGCGTTCGCTCCTTTTCAGCTTCAAACTCTTACTGAGCGAAGCCTTTCTCTATAAAAAGAGTTGTAAGGCTCTTAAACCAAACACAACTCTTCTTCGTAGGGAATCACCAGGAACCGTGAACTTCTACTCAACAGGCTTCGGCAGAGAACAAGGCACTTCATCAGAGCTTTAATGGAGAAATTGCTACAACGACCCTCAAAGAGGACCAAAGCTGGATTTGCAAGAATCAATGAAGTAGAAGGGCACATTAGTGGAAGAATTGCACTAGACCAAGTAAGTTCAGGAAAAACCTTAGTTCTATCTCACCTCTCTTCAATCTTTTTCTCAGATTCTAATGAAAACCTCTCTTTCTTCCTTTCTTTTCCAATTTTCAGGACTACCCACTTATCCCGGGTGCTAGGAGATTCACCAAGATCCAATGGCTACCACTCCTTCTCTCCAAAATCACTCTTGACATGAGATCCCATCTCTCCAGGTGGCATCTTTTAGGCTTAGTGACCCATGCCAAATACTATAATGGCATTCACTTTGATTGGGCCGCCATAGGAGCCCTCATAGAAATATGGCGCCCACACACCCATACCTTCGTATTCCCCACCTTTGAAGCCACTATCCTATTGGAAGAAACGAAGATGCTTCTAGGATTGAAGGGCTTAAAGCAAGGGTATGAAGAAAAGATGGCAATCATGCAAGAACCCATAAGTGCCATGGAGATGCTAGCAAGCCTAATCCCAAGCCAAAAAAGGATAGAGCAAATAAGAGTATCAAAGGGGATCAATTTGATGAAGCTTGCGGCATGGGTATACAAGGCTTTAGGTAAAAAGAATAAAGAAGAGGAGATGGAATTAATCATGAAGGCCATGGCAATTTACCTTGCGGGAGGTTTGCTATTCCCCTTGGCGGATGATTTCTTAGAAGAAGATCAATTAAGCGCCATATGCGATATTTGGGAGGGAAAAAGAATCAGGCCGGTAGTCTTGGCCTACCTCTATAGTGGGCTCACTTCGGCTTCTAGGGGGAGGCCCCTATATGGCTCTATGCTATTACTCACTAGTTGGGTGGACCTCCACTTCAAATTTGATCCATGTGAGGAAACCCAACAAGCTTCTAGGATCTATTCCAAGAGCCCACTCCACCATATGATGGGCATACTCGGGCTATGTGAAAGAGTGGTCAATCGGGTACCCAAACTCAAGAAACGAGTGGATTGGCACGGCCACTTCAAGACAATGCCACAAAACGGCTTCACATGTGCACCAGGGTTCCTCAAGACCCAAGATCTTCATGCAAGGCTTTCCTCTAGAGTGGAGCTAAGGCTAATAGGCGCCACCAAGTTCGTGCTCTACAATGCTCACCGATGCCTCTCTCAACTCGGCCTTCCCCACCATCTATTTGAAGAAGCTTCTCATCTACCACCCATCATGAAGAGAGAATTGGGCTCAAGTGGTGATAAAGAGGAGAGCAAGACCATTCAAGCATTATGGCGGGTCAGCAAGCTACACCGGCCCATGGAACGAGTGGAAGAAGACAAAGAGTAATAAAAATCATATGTAATAGCTCTTAGGAACTTGAGGGCCAAGGTGGCTCATTAATCATGTAATGATGCTTTTCTTTCCAATGAATAAATAGATTTTTCCTTAATTGAGCCAATGGTTATGTTTAACAATAATTAAAATTTAAAAACCTCCTTGATTCTGTTCAAAAACATACACTCTGTAAGAAATAGCGACTGCCATAGGGTTCTAGATTTCTCTAATCCGTGCCTTTCTCTTTATCGTTAATTCCTTCAGTTCCAGCACGAAATAAGAAATAAAATAATAAACTCCCGAAATGACGCCTCCATGAGAGGTCGTTGTTCATGAAATAGCGCCCTTCACTATGTCGTTGTTCCATAATGACCATTGAATGATACTCTCATGATTACCTGATAGCTGCACTTTCCCCAATACACGCAAAGAAATAGCGCCCGCCTGCAAGAGCGCCCTTTTATGATATAAACCCCGGCCTATCAGTCGCCAATACTCAAAATTTCCAAAAATGATAAATTCTATCAAATAGCGCCCTCATGAGCGGGCGTTTAATTTTTGAACCACGACTTCATCATAGCCGCCATTTCTTTCGAAACCATAACCGCTAAAAACCTTTTGTTATACCTCCATCCATCTATCTTCTCCTTCTTCCCCACTTCTCTGCTTCCCCCTTCCTCCACCACTCTCTACAACCACACCGGCGGCAGTCTTATTCATCTCTCTTCATTCTCAAACCCTCTCATGGCCCACGTGAGTGGTTTGGGTGGCCCTGGAAAATGGCAGAGGGTGATGGCGCCTACCGTTGTTGACTTAGACGAGGATGATGGCGCCAGCGAGGAGGTGCTTCCCCCTATGGCGGCCGAGGAAACTCCGGTAGTGGAGCATGGCGGAGACGAAGAGGAAACTGCAGAAGGAGAAGACGAAGAAGATGAAGAGGAAGGAGAAGAGAATGAGGAAGAGGATGAGGATGACGTCGGCGGCGCCTACGGAGAAGAAAGAGAAGAAGGGGAGGGTGGAGATAACCACGGCAATGACGATGGCGCCGACGAGGAAGATGACAACGGCAGTGATGACGGCGACGCCCCCCTCCTCCCTGCCGGCCACTGTAGGAAGGGCTCATGGACCCTGCACCCAGCAAGGTGAGTGCAACATTTTTTTTATTTTTATTTTTAGTTTTTATTATTATTTTATGAAAATAGCATGAACACCATGGATCTTACGGTGGTGGAGAGATAACAGAGAAATGGCGACCCAAACGAAGGCGCCACTTCATGGAACAGTGACCCGTATGGGGGTCGTGAAACAAAACCATCTTTTTATTATTATTAATTTTTTTTTGAATAACGACACTAAATTTTGAAAAAAAAATTAGATGCATTTTTATTTTATTTTTATTTTATATAAACCACTGATTCCCTGGAATAACCTGAAGGAATTGGTGCCCTGACCCTGGGCGTCTTTTCAATAGAGCGACCACGCTGAAGTCGCTAATTCATAAAATAGAGACCCCTATGCAGTCGCCAATTAAAAATTAGTGAAAAATTAAACCAATTCTTATATAGACCATGCATTTGTTTTATTCATCTACTCTCATGCTGTAGGGATTGATGCAGACCCGCATCTCTTGGGTCCAGGTGATAGCTGCCTACCATGGACTGCTCGACTTTCAAAGGGCGAGGGTAGAGGCGATGGGCTTTGGCCCCTTCCTTAGCATAGAGCCAGTGCACCTTGATTTAGTCCTGATTCAGGTTTTGAGGGAGAGATGGGATAGGGCTAGCCAGGCATTCTTGATGCCCTGGGGTCATATGGTACCGAGCTTAGAGGACGTCACTAGGATTACCGGGCTGAGAGTAGACGGTGAGGCACTGAGTGGGGTGACCATCCCAGACTATGGAGATTTAGCAGTGAGACTCTTAGGCATAGACACCATGTATAACCCACCATGTAAGACGATCAGTCGCACGGATTTGATGAGGGCTATGGGACTAGGAGACTCCCGACAGAGGTCGGAAGAGTCTTTGGGAGAGTACACATAGCGGCTGATTGGGAGAGCTCGAGTCGTGTACTGCCAGGACCCGGCTCAGAGAGAGAGAGCAGACAGAGATTTGAGGAGGTTCCTATTTCTGATGCTCGGGAGGCTACTGCTGGGTACAAAGGGGGACGACATCAACTGCAGATTTCTGAACATCCTCGAGGACTTGGAGGGAGTGGGGCGGTACGCCTCGAGAGCCGCCCTGCTGGCGCACTTGATAGCCGACCTATCCACGGGGACAGGTCGAGAGACGACCGTCAGTGGCTTCTCACCTTTCCTTCAGGTATGCACATTTTTCTTTTCATTTTTTTTCTTATTATGATGATTATGATTATGATTATGCATGTGGCTAATAGATGCTAATGAATGTAGGTATTGAGTCATCTCTACATGCCGATGGATCGAGCCGACCCCCGACCCAGAGACGAGGCTGCCTACACTCTGGCTAGGCAGTGGCTACCGCTCATGACTGGAGCACCTCATGCTTATGAGCTGAGGGTTGTGAGACGGGAGTTCCGAGACTACCCCCCTTCACTGGTACACATGTAAATATGGTGCATTTTTTCATTTCTGGCTTTTATTTCTTGCTTTATATATATATATATATATATATATATATATATATATATATATATATATATATATATATGTGATAACATGATGTGTATGCAGGTGGTCTGGAGACCATATGAGGGGATGCCAGATGAGGGCCAACCGTGGATCGTAGCGGGCCGACCTCGCTTTGAGCGTGACCTTTGGGTCCATTGCCTGAACGAGATCGAGCCCCTATGGCTTAGGCTGGTGATGAGGACACTCGGCCTGCACCAGGAGTGGGTCGAGGTAGATGAGCCATGTGGGATCGGGCGGAAGACCCGATGACGTACGAGAGCGACTGAATGGAGGCTACGGTTCCTAGAGCAGATCGCTGACTGGCTGCGGGGCGAGATCCCAGTTGTCTCCCACGCTCCAGACAGTTCGGCGTACCTCCAGCGCTTATGGGAGACGTACGCAGATCGGCCTCAGATGAGGCCAAGCGGGGTATGTACAAAGCTTTCTAATGTAAATTATATGCTTATGAGATATGTAACTAATGAATGATTTATGCAGGATGCGCGGGATGCAGCAGCGGTGGACCTACATGCCTGCCTCTACAGCTTGGAGGCCCAGTTGGCAGCCACGCGGGTAGACTTAGAGACTCTGGTAAGTATGCCTCATTTATATGCTTTTGTTTATTCCTGGAATTATGATGTTTATCCACTGATTATCTCAATAAATACAGCATGCCCAGTAGGGAGCAGTAGCTGGAGGAGCAGGAGGAGCATCCAGCTCGAGGGAGCTGAGTGCGAAGGTCACCGCCCTGGAGGAGCGACTCACGGGAGCAGTCTCACGGGCAGAGGCGGCGGAGCGCGACCTAGTTGAGCGGGTAAGTATTTAAATAAGCGAATTATTTCAAATGTTTATGGAATTGAAATATGAAACTGATAATTGGCTGAATGGTGCAGGTTGTAGAGCTGCAGGACGTGCTCACTTGGGCCGCCCAAGCCGCCACCGAGCTCGCAATCCGCGACCAGCGGGTCGCAGAGCTAGAGGAGGTGCTAAGGCGGTGAGAGGAGCTACCCAGCGACGTGACGGAGCTGAGGATCCTCCTCGAGGTGGAGAGGAGGGAGCGCACCCGCGAGCGGGAGGAGCGGACCCGCGAGAGGGAGGAGCGGATGGAGCGCGAGCTTGAAGCTTCGCGGGCGCAGCTGGCCGTTGTTCAGGAGCGGCGACAAGCTACAGAGGAGCACCTTCAGAGGGGTCGAGAGTGGGCGCGAGCTGCGGGCCACTCTAGTGCTTTTACCAGCACCACCTACCTAGCAGGATCCTCGACTCGGCAGAGGAACGAGGCAGAGGAGCAGGCTCGAGCCGGAGGTTCAGTGGCTTCCCGGGGGTCTATGCTCCCTTCACGGTCCTGCCACCAGGACGAGGGTGAGGTAGAGAGTAGGAGAGAGGAGGGTGGAGGTGAGAGTTAGAGAGAGAGCTTATGTACCACCTTCTCACTTTTGTACACATATATTTATAAGTATATATATATGACACCTTGACGTTTACCTGAGCTTTGTCATTTTGAGCACTCGTGTACCTTTGTGTTCTCCTCCTTTTATCCCTGTGCCAAATTTTAGCAAACAGATTAGTTAATCTGTCCAGCTTGGCCCCTTGCTCAATAAGCAAGGGGAGTGTCCTTTTCACCTTGACAGAGGGTCAAGGGGCCAAGCCTTTTATCAAATAAGGCAAATAGTGAACGATAGAAGATAATGCCATACGCAAGCAAACATATGCAAACTGGAATTTAAAAGATGATCATATAGCAGATGCAAGCAAGCAAATGCAGAAGGTGTGTTCTGTGTGAAATAGTGACCTAGCAGAGGGCGCCTATTATTGAAACATCGGCTCCTTGAGTTGGCGCGCATTCATTTTCCGCCCCTTGTTAGAAAAGTGACTTAGTGGAGATGCGTTGTTTCAATAAATGGCGACTTAGACTTGGGCGCACATTAAAAACTCTTTTTTCTTTTTTTTTACTTTACGTTTTTTTATTTACATTTTAGAATGACAACTTATTAAGAAGGCGTTAATTCATTAAATAGCGACTTTATGAGTTGGCACTTATTCAAAGATGGCCTTATTATTATTTTTCTTCTTCTTCTTTTTTCTTTTTTTATTAGAATAACGACTTAAAGTAAGACGTTTATTTAATGAATAACGACTGCTTGTTAGGGCGTCAATTCAAAAACACCTTTTTTTAGGCTTAGCATGGTACAAAGGTCTTGAAACCTTACACATTTACCATCTTAAATTCACTAATCATTCTTCATTAATTTAACAAAGGGTCAGCGTGCTTTTATAACTTGTGCTTTTACTCATAGGCTCGCGCGACCCATCCTCCTAAGTCCGTCTTTGCCATCCTTTGAGCTTATGACATACCACGGAGGGGGAAATGAAGAGTAAATTAAAGAAGCTCATAAGGGGTTTCGGAGGACCGGGAAGCTTCCCTCCCCTACCCTAGTGCCCATTGGGGTTCGGTCTTTGACTTAGGGAAACTTTTGTTGCATGTTGCTCTTTTTAAAGATACATGCTTACGACCAGGGTTTTTCCTGCGGGGACTTTGCCCTCTTGACATACTTTTCTTTTGTATTTGTATGACTTTTCTTGCACTTTTCTTTTTGAAAATAAAACTTAATTGTACTTGGGCTTTGTAGCATATTGTTCCCCTTTTGGGCCCTGACTTCCACCTACTAGGGCGGCTGGTAGGTTTGGTTGTCTTCCCCAGAGCTCTTAGTCCCCTCTCGTGAACCGAAGAGAAGAGAATGGGAAATGTCTTTACACTCTTGGTTTGGCTCTAACTTTCCTTAGATTTTGAACCGCTTGAGTTTACGAGCTAAGCGTGTTGTGTGTGCGGGTGATGTCCCAGGGTTTAATCATTAAGACTGAAAAATGAATTAGAGATTTTGATTTTTCGGGTTTCGCGGCCTACGCACCATGCCAGTCTACAACTTTTCATCATTTTTCTTTCTTTTTTCTTTTTTCTTTTTTCTTTTTTTCTTTTTTCTCCTTTTTTTCTCTCTTTTTTCTCTTTTCTTTCTTTTTTCCTCTTTTCTTTTCAAGACTTTAAGGGTAGTATTTCTTAAGGTACAGTCTGTTCTATGGGTGAGCCAATTCTTCCCCTTCAGCATTAACCAGTTTATAAGCATTGCCAGGATAAGCTTCTTTTATTACATACGGCCCCTCCCAATTTGGTTGAAGTTTTGAATGGGATCCACCAGGTTTTACAAAGATTCTTTTAATTACCATTTCACCGACTTTGAATTTTCTCTCAACTACTTTCTTTTGGTAGAAACGTGAAAGCCTATTTTGATAAACTGTTGCATGTTCGGCGGCGGCCAGTCGTTTTTCATCTAAGAGTTCCAATTGTGCAAGGAGAGATTCACGACGTTCATCAATAGAGAGCTCCTTGTCCAATTGTACTCTAAGAGAAGGTACAAGAATCTCATAAGGAACTATCGCCTCCATTCCATAGGTAAGGGCGAAATGGGTTTGCCCAGTAGAGGTACGAATGGAAGTACGGTAGGCCCATAGAGCTTCTATGAGCTTTTCCGGCCAATCCGCAAATTTATTAGCTTTACACATTTTCTTGATGATTTTTATCAAAGTTTTGTTTGTTGCCTCTGCCTGGCCATTGCCCTGCGGATAATAAGGAGATGAATGATGCAATGTAATGTTATACCTGTTGCAGAGGTCCTGAAGCTCCTGAGAGATAAATTGAGGTCCGTTGTCGGTGATGATGGTACTCAGGATGCCGAATCTTGCGATGATGTTCTTCATCATGAATTTGCACACGGTTGATGCTTTGATTTCCACGAAAGCTTCCGCTTCCGCCCACTTGGTGAAATACTCCGTGGCCGTGAGTATAAATGATTTTGATCTTGTAATGAGGTTTGAATCACCAAGATGTCCAATAATATCAAAAGTCCACATGGAAAAAGGCCATGGTGAGGACATAGGGTGGAGTGAACAAGCAGGAGAATGAATTTTATCGACGTGCAGTTGGCACTTGACACACCTTCAAACATAGATTGAGCAGTCCTCTTCTAGAGTGGGCCAATAGAAACCAAGCCTAAGGATTTTCTTAGCTAACATCTGGCTATTGACATGACCCCCACAGACTCCAGAATGTGCCTCTTCCACAACCTTCCATGATTCATCATCGTCGAGGCACCTGAGAAGAACACCAGTAAGACCCCTTCTGTAGAGCTCACCTCCAACCAGGGTGTATCACTGAGCAACTCTTCTAATAGCCTTCCTCTCTTCTGCTGTGGCTTCTTCGGGGTATGATTGATCGTGACAATACTTAGCAATCTCGTAATACCACAGTTTCTCTTCGTCGACCATCTCTTCTTCCAAATCCAATAGCATGACCTCCTTGTTCTCAATGATTTCACCATCCTTAACTTTCTTCAGCACCTCCTCCTTAACACTAAGGAATGCAGGATCCATAATAGCGGGAGTGAGTCGCTTCTGAACAATGATAGAATGGAAATCACACTCGAGAGGAAAACCAAGGAGGAAGCAAGCGAAGCAAGAGCGTCAGCTAACATATTCTGACTGCGAGGAACATGAACAAAGATTAACTTAGTGAATAGCTTAGCATAAGCAGAGGCAAGTTCCTTGTAGGGTTTGAGTTTGGGATTGAGTGGGTGACATTTGGTGAGCACTTGGCGAAGGATAATCTGACTATCACCAACGATCTTAAGCTGGGTGACACCAAATCGATGAGCGGCCTCAAGTCTGGCCAGAAGAGCCTCGTACTCAGCTATGTTGTTTGTAACATGGAATGCAAGCTGAGAGGCGAGCGGAATGGTGATACCCTTGGGAGTTAAAAGGACTATGCCGATCCCCCTACCTTGATAATTTAGAGCCCCATCAAAATATAACGTCCACATTGGATCTGAGGGTTGATTAATGGACATCAATTCCTCATCTGGAAGCTCTGAGCGGATAGGGTCGAACCGTGGAAGAGGGTGATGAGCGAGATGTTCTGCGATGGCATAGCCTTTAATCACCTTTTGCTGAATGTAAATGATGTCAAACTGAGAAATGAAGCTTTGCCATCGTGCTAATCGGTCAGTAAGGACATATTTTTCAAGAAGGAATTTGATAGGATTTATGCGAGCAATGAGATGAACCTTGTGAGCTAAGAAATAATGCTTTAATTTATTAACTACCCAGACTAAAGTTGCACAGGTCTTCTCCATAGCTGTATACTTCTACTCACAGGGGTTGAGGAGCTTAGCCAAGTAGTAGGCTGCCCTCTCCTTACCTTCTTCATCAACTTGAGCAAGGACAGCACCTACTGAGTCATCTAAGCCAGAAATATAGAGAACAAGCAGTTTGCATGGAATAGGTGGCCTCAGGACAGGAGGATTTGATAGATAGTCCTTTAGTTTGTCAAAAGCCCCCTGGCACTTGTCATCCCAATTAAATTTGACTCCTGGCTTGGTAAGCTCGTAGAACAGCCTACATCTTTGTGAGTGCTGGGAGACGAATCGACGAATAAATTGCAACCTCCCAATCAATCCTCGAACTTCTTTCAAATTCATGGAAGGAGGCATATCTCTTATAGCCCGCCTCTTATTGGGATCAATCTTAATACCCCTTTTACTAACAATGAACCCAAGCAACTTCCCTGAAGAAACACCAAACACGCATTTCTTGGGGTTCATTCTTAATTGGTATTCCCTGGCTCTTTGCAATACTCTGGCTAGAACCCTAGGATGCTCAATCTTTGTTCATGACTTCACTACCAGATCATCCACATACACCTCAATATAGATGTGGATCATATCATGAAAAATAGCCATCATGACCCTTTGATAGATGGCTCCAGCGTTCTTGAGTCCGAATGACATGACCACATAATAATAAGTCCCCCATGGTGTAGTAAATGAGGCCTTTTCTTGATCTTCTTCAGCCAAGCGGATCTGATTATATCCGGAGAAGTCGTCCATAAAAGAGAGGGTCTCATACCCCGCCGTATTATCAATCAGCACATCAATGTTGTTGGAACCCTAGTTTTGACACTGATAATCTATCAGTCAGAGTCATGTGAGATTAGAACAAATAATTATTCTGCATTTGATATTTACATACATAGTTCGATGCATAGCTGCATATTTCAGTATACAAAGTCCGTGCATCTTTTTTCTATTCTTTGAAAGTCGGCACAACATTTCGCTTAAGTCTGTACAACCCATGTTGCTACACTCGACCAAGTCAGTGCAAGCAGCATTCATCCATTAGCTCAGCTTGTAGCTAAGTCAGTGTAGTTCGTGTTCATTCCGCATCCATAGTTAGTGCATCTTTTTGTTCAAATGCACACACAAAGTCCGTGCATCTTTTTGCTCCATGCATTCACAAAGTCAGCGCATACTTCGTCATCAAGTCCGTGCAACTTTTGTTGAAGTAGGCACAGCAAGTCGGTGCGACTCTCTCATCGAACACATATACTCAGTGCATACTTCGTTACCAAGTCCGTGCAACTCTTGTTTCCCAATGTGCGTTTCATATACATATACATAATTAAGTCCGTGCATAGCTGTGCTTGTTGCATACAAAGCTCACGCATTTGTTGACCAAGTTAGTACATGCTTTTAGTCCCTCATATGTATATAGGAAGTACGTGCATTCCTTTTCATTGTGCCTACTTTCCCATATGCATACCGTATTATATGCATCAAGTCTGTGAACATTTAGTTCAAATCTCGAACTAACTCGGTGCATCATTTATTATCCTTCATATTGATTCAAGTTGATAATAAGTCTGACCTTGACAGGATCTCTACTCGAGGAATCTAAGAAGGACACGTGACCCTAGAATGGAAGATGTGCCAGGATCGTGACACGTGTAAAGCAACGAGCTGAAATGCTGCCACGTGGTCAAGGCGCTAGGGCGGGAGTTCGTGGAGGACATACGCCTACCTTTCTGCTGCTACTATAAAAGGAAGACTTCTTCGTCTGGAGAAGAATGATGGTGAATTGTGAAGATCGTGGAACTTTTTCAGAAGAAGCAGAAAGTGCCTATACGATCCAGAGAGAAGAGAAAGAGAGGAAATATTGAAAGAAGAGTTGGAAAGAGAAGAAAGATTGAAAGAAGAGTTGAAAAGAGAGAGAGAGAGAGATCGAAGAGAAGAAGAAGTTCACTGAAGATTTACTCTACTGGACCGTGGATCAAATCCAGGCCAGTCAGCTCCTTGAGAGCCACATCTGCACTTCATTGTTTACAGCTTTTAGTCACTGTTGTTTCTTATCTTCTATTTTCATTTTACTTTTCCTTCAAGCTGTTTGTCAGTAGAGCAAGCTGTGATGCTCAGCGGGCAGAGGAGGATTCCTCTGGACGGGTGAAGCTGTAATTCCCCAGCGGTTGCAGAAGAGGACTCCTCTGGTCGGCAGAAGCTGTAAGGCCCAGCGGATTGTAGGGATTTATCCCCGAAGTTGTGGATCAGCGGCAAGCTGTTAGTCAGCAGTGAAGCCACACTCTATCTAGTGTGGGGTGGACGTAGATCTCTGGATAGAGATCGAACCACCTAAAAAACTTGCATGCAGTGGTTTGTTTGTTTACTCTGTTTTTGCTAGATGCATGCTTAGGTGCACTCCATGTGTTTGCTCACTGGCTCAATAGAAGATTTGATCTCATGGCATCTTAGGTGGAAATTTGTCAATCTGTTCTTGGAAGCTCATTCATAATTTTATTTGGGCAAATTTTTTTTAAGATCCATTCAACCTCGTTCTGGATCTACTTCCGCTTATCACATGCCCCAACAATTGGTATCAGAGCGGGTCACTGTTTCATCAGATCAAACGATCTGCAGTGGATCTTGCTATTTTCGGTGCTTGATTGATTATGTAGATTGTCTAGCATTTTGTTTATTTGTCATGGATTCTGTGTCTGAAGTTCCAATGTTCGATGGACTGTGTTTTTCTGACTGGCATAGAGAGTTTAGGGATTACATGAATTCCGTAGATTCGAATCTGCTGATTTTGATTGAACAAGGACCCTATGATATACCAGTGAATAAGTCAGACTGGAATATTGGTCACGAGCTGATGAATACTGAAAATAGAAAAGCCCTAGAAATATTGAAAGGGGATGTAAAGGCTATTGTACTCTCATGCATGACTAAGTGCAGGAATGCTAAGGAGCTGATGGATGAGCTGACCGTCAGATATGGTAAAGAGAACCATAAGTGCTTCATGACAAAGGATCACAACAGTGATCAGTCTGACGACTCTTCATCAAAGGTAAACTCTGATTCAAAACAAAAATCATTGGATGAACTGAATGAGATGCATGATAATTTACTTGATAGTTATAAATCTTATAAACGTGAAATGAAAGAGATGAAAAAGGCCATGTTTCATGAAATTAGAGAGCTAAAATGTGAGAACGCTAACCCAAAAGACAGTCTGAAAAGAAGTGAAAATTCATGCAATAAATGTGACTTTGTTAAAATGTTGAATGATGATCTCCTATCTAAACTTAGGCTGCAAGAGCAACAAGTTGTGTCTCTTAAAGAAGAGATAGATGATATGAGGAATAGGAATTCGGAACTTGAGTTGCATGAACAACAATTGATTGAAAATCTGAAAGCTATTAATCAAGATATTTTAATTGAATAAAATTGCAAATTGAAGGATCAAAACAAAAGGCTAATGGTTCTGAACACTATCATGTCAGAAAAATGGATATCTATTGAAAAAGGAAAATGTGTCTTAAAGGAAGTTGATGCTGATAAGGAACAAAAACTTGTACAGGAAATTGAAACTCTGAAAAGCCTAAATGATGCAATGCATCAACAGGTCATGTCCTGTGAGACTAAAATTGTGAGCTATGAATTGAGCATTACCTCCTTGAATTCTAAAATTCAGGACCTTAAACATTCTTTGTCTAAATTTGTTCGAGGAAAAGATAACCTAAACAAGATCCTCGGTGTCAAAACAAGTTTTCAAAAGGAAGGGTTAGGATATCATCCTGCAGGTAAGAAAGATCTCGTTGATAAAAAACAAAACTCCTTGGCTTCTAGTTCTATTACACCTATTTTTCAGTTTACTGCAAAGAGGACAGAAAATCAAGATAAAAATCTGAAAAATGTAGAAAAACAGAAGAAGGTTGAAGGTAAAAGCATAGCCAAAGCCTCATCTGATGCTGTTAAGATTTCATCTGATTCTGAAAAATGTCATGAACAATTGCATGTTACAAAAAATTCCCCTATTCATTCACATGCACACAGAAAAATCACTTCATGTCATTATTGTGGGAAATTTGGTCATAAGATACATGAGTGTAGGACAATGGAGCTAGATGAGCTGACTACTAAGAAACTTCTTGTTGGAAAAACTCAAGACAAACATAATGCATTTCAGAAGAAGAAAATTTATTGTTTCCATTGTGGGAAGTTAGGGCATGTTGCAGCCCACTACTGGGATGCCCTGGGAAGAAAAGGTAATTCAAAATCTAAAAATTTCCCTGTGAATAAAGCTGCCATTAATAGAAGAACTTCTGTATGTTTTGAGTGTAGTAAAGTTGGCCATCGTGCTTTTGAGTGCTGGCATGTGAAAAGGAGCACTAACTTCAATGGCAAAAACTTTTTAATGAATGTTCAACCAAAAAATATTCATGTTTATCCTGTTAAGAAAATTTTGAATACTGCTATTCACTATCATTATCATGGAAGAATATGACATATTATGAATGACTGCCATAATATGGAATTTGATGATAGAAAGGTTTGGAAATCTTGGAGTACACCTGCTAGAGGTGTTACTCAACTGACAGGACCCAAGAGCTCTTGGGTCCCCAAATTTGCAAAGTAATTTTAACTTGCAGGTGTGCCTTGAAGAAGGAATAAAGGGTTAATAAAGTCAAGGCACACAGAGTTCAGTCAACCCCACTCTCTTCTCTTGTTCATATTGTTTTTCTCTTCCATTAGTATGCATGCATGATTAGATTGCTTATCTACTGTGATCTATGTCAATCCACCTTTTTCATGCTATTCATTGATGCACTTTGGTTAAAGTTCATGATAATGAGTAGATGCATCCATCTTCATGTTTATGTAAAACACATACATATCTGTGTACTTTAAGAAGATTAAATAATGATTGTTTGATATCTCTGGTCGTTCTGAGGGGGAACTGAACATATCAGAGATTGAATGTCTGTATGAGTTAATAATGTTTTGCTACTTAGACAATCAGCACTATATGATTGCCAGGTTGGATGGTACTACTGTTGTGATATAGATGAAAGGTCAATTATGGATGATTTCTGGTTTATAAGAGTTGTGTGGTCATTTGCTATTGGTACCTAAGGTTGTGTTTTTTGGACTCATCTTATCTGGCCTTAGTCTTCTCCTTACTCATGAGTGGCTTTCTCCAATATCTCCTTGTTCAGTATCTTTCTCTCTTCTCCACTTCTATTTTCTAATAAGATCATAGATTATGCAAGTCAGGGGGAGTAATATCAGATTAATGTCACCGTTACTTATCTTCAATAATTAACTACTGAAATCACCCTGATCTCAGAACTAAATTGTTGATCTTTGTTGAGATGTGATCTTCAGTATATGAATATTAAATCTTATTTGAAAAGCCTTCACAATTAATCTGAATGATTCCTCAATGGTCTTAAAATAGTTCAAATTGGAAATTGCTCAGTAAGGCATCTAAAATTTGAAAGCCTTTAGTAAGAAACCAATATGATAGGAAATTCAAGGTTTATATGGTCCTTAATTTATGTCTAAAGAAAATTCTGATAAAGGACCTGGGAATACGCCATTTAATAAAAATTAATCTTGGCATAGCAATGGCATTCTATTTGAGAAACTGGCCATCTGTCTCAAAGAAATTTAGAGGTTAAGTCATGAGAATTAATGTAATATCTCGGACCTTTTGGATCCTTCTTTTTGGGTCTCAGATCTACTTTCTCAGAGTGTCTGGCTCCGTTGTGTCTGAAATTTCATTTCGGACATCTTTTGTGTTCGGGGCGGCGCGATCCGGAGTTGTTTCGGAGGCCCAGAGTGCGTCCGTTGCTTTTCCGCGCGTGTTTTCTGATTTCCAGTGTGTGTTTCGGTAATTCCTTCAGAACCTCGTTGCGAGTGAACCAGGTCGTTCACCTAGGCGAGAGTGGTACCGTTGCAATCGATACGTTTCAAGGATAGCGGAAATGTAATTTTTAATTGTTTGTATTTTTCAAAATATTTGAATTTTCTATAAATATCACCCTTTTTCTTTCTCTCCCCTACCCTTCTTCTTCTTCCTCTTCTTCTTCCTCCCACCGTGACCGCCCACCCCCCCTCTTCCTCTCTCTCTCCCATTTCGACGCGGCGAGCCTCTCTTCGGCTACAGACGACGGCGGGGCGACGACACGGCGATGTGGGCGGCTGCGAGGCGATCTCGTGGGCATGCGGTGCTCGTGGGAAGCGTGAAGGAGTGGGGTTTCTAAAAGCATTCTTCGTGGTTTGAGCTCGATTCGACAGAGCTTTCGCTCCATTGAGGTGGTGGGATGATTTTTCGGTCATTTTCCGCCGTAGCGTTCTCGGGACGGTGTGACGGTCCTTCCAGTGACCGTCACAGTCTGTAACGCCCCAGGGTGGGGTGCACATGGTTGGGGGCAGTGGACACGCGCTGACGAGCGTGACCCCAGCTAGTCACTTGCTTTGTGGTTACTTGTACGGTGTCCGTGCCTCTGGTAGGTGCTACCACGTTAGGCAGTTCACCTGCAGTGCAGTGTAAGTCATCAGGGGACACTACCGACTGTGCTTCTTGTGGCAGGTACTCATGTCGAGTCGGGAGTGATAGACTGTCAGCCGTTGCGACTTTGACCTTCGGGTTTTTTTCGTATTGGCCGTGGTGTCCCTATCGTTTCACCATGGCACGTGTGTCAGTTTTCGTGCCGTGAGACCGGTGTTTTGCAGATGGCAGGGCTTCCCTTTCCGAGGTACTCGCTTACTGCTAGTGTAGCGGTTTCTCCGTTTGAGAGGTAGGGTTCGAGTGATCTCTAATGAGTCTTGTTCTGAGACTCATTCCCTGCGTGTTTTCACCGTATTTCAGGCGAGGCACGGCTTCAGGGGAGCGCGTCTGAGGCTCAGCATGGTTCAGGTGCCCAGCGTTAGTGCCAGAGGTCAGAGCCAGGGTATGCCCCGTGTAGCTGTACTTTTCTTTCTTGTCTCTATACTAGTTGTGGACTACTACTATTGTTGTAGTAGTTGTTTATTTATTTCTGTTAATTATTGAATTGTCCTGTTTTATTTCTTATTTTTGTGTGCCTCTACACTCCTTTTAGCCCTTCCGAGCCCTCCCGGCTCGTAGGCGACGGTTCGAGTCTCGGGTTATCGGGCCTTCCCGGTAATCATATTCTCGGGTCGTTATAGCTGGTATCAGAGCCAGGTTTTGATCCTAGCCCTGATACCAGCTGTAACGATCCGAGAATCCGATTACCGGGAAGGCCCGATAACCCGAGACTCGAACTGTCGCCCACGAGCTGTGAGGGCTCGGAAGGGCTAAAAGGAGTGTGGAGGCACAAGGAAATAGGAAATAAAGAAGGACAATTTAATAATTAATAGAAATAAATAAACAACTACTACAACAACAGAGTCCAGTTCAATAAAAGTAGAGTCTAAAGCAGTAAAACGTACCACATGCAGAGTGAGCACTCGGCCCGGCGAGCTGGCAACTAAGAACCTCTGAACCACAACCTCGAACCTCGAGGATAAACCGCCACACCTGAAAAGTAGGGGTGAGCCTCCTATCACTGGCCCAGTAGGGCTCCCGCGGAACCCCAACTGAGAACAATGGCGGCACGAAAAGCTATAACTACAAGGGTAACAGTAACATCAGGAATAGTAAACCCGGTGGCCGGTCGAAACTCGGCACTACAGCTGCTCCTACTATACCGGTCAAGCAGAAAGAGAAGTCCCGATCTCACAGTCGGGAACCGGACCACACTAGCACCACTTACCGAAGTAAAAACCCACGGCAACCCCGCCGTAGAGGCCTGTCTCCAAGGACATTGCCAACCTGGACACCCTGTCCAAGGTGCAACCCTGACCACCTAGCCACGAGTACCGTACGACAAGACGCAACCTCGGTAAAGCTACTAGCACTAGTCTCACGGCACGAAAACCAACGTGCGCGTCACGATGAAACAACCGAAACTCAACAGTTAACACGACCAAAACACGAAGGTCAAAGTCACTGAAGCTGACGGTCTGTCACTCCCGACTTGACAGGAGTACCTCCCACTAGAAGCACAGTCGGTAGCATCCGCTGACATCTTACACCGCGCTGCAGGTGAACTGCCTGACGTGGTAGCACCTACCTGAGGCAAGGACACCGTACAAGTAACCACAAAGCAAGTAACTAGCTGGGGTCACGCTCGTCAGCACGTGTCCACTGTCCCCAACCACGTGTGTACACACAGACCATGTGTCCTAGGTCAGGCCTCTAACTGGTTTTCCCCTGGAGCTGGACTCTGGCTACCGACGAGGGGCCCGACGGAAACCAGTCTAAAAATCATCCTCAGGGTAGCCTCTCCACCACTCCCTCGTGGGTCCACTCGGATGCAGGCAGGCTACAACTAGTGGAGGGTCACTGAAGGAGTAGACTCTCAAGTCAACAAAAAACCATGTCCATATCTGACGACGTATGGGGACCATCCCACATACCAACACCGTCACACGGTGACCATAGTCAGATGGAAAACGGGGTTGCAAACCACCCGGGGCAACCCTGAGCCTGGCGGTCTACCCTAGATGCGTCACAGCCTCTGACGGTCTAAGGCTGGACCGTCACAGCCACCTGACGCCCAACACAGAGGCGTCAGACCCTCGGTGCAAAAATGACTGTGACGAGCCTACCCTGGTGCATCACAAGTCCTGACGCACCAAGCCTGGTGCGTCACAAGGTGAGCAGAAAATGACTGTGACACACACCTCACGGGACGTCATAGGCTATAACGGACCACCCTTGGTGCGTCACAGGTTGAGGACGCGTCAGCTCTGATGCTCCAACGCAATGGCGTTACAAGGCTGTGACGGGCCAGTCCTGGTGCGTCACAATCCCTGACGGGGTCCAATGATCAAAACCCAACGGTCGGGTGCCAACGGTCAGATCGTCAGGTAACGGTCCAACCTAGGCGCGTCACAACGCCCTGGCGGTCTATCATGGGACCGTTACACCCACGGACCACCCAGTTGACTGAAACAAGCTTGTGACGCGCCTACCTTGGTGCGTCACAGACTGTGACGATCTCTGGAAAGACCGTCACACCGTTCCGACGGCGAACCAACGGGAAACACCCCAAAACACAACCACACCCCCATGCCTCCATAGGAGAGGGGGAAAACAAGGGGGAAGCCCCCTAGGGACCCCTAGCATGCTTCTAAGCCATCAAAGTGCCGAATCACGGCCTAAAAACATAGATCGGGCGAACTCTCCCAAAATCATGGTTTTACCCTAACCAGCTCAAAACACCCATCTCGGCTCCCATTCGGCCTACAAATCGCGGGGGATGATGGGATGAGCATAGGGATTCGTCCTCCTACCTCAATGGAGCGAAAGCTCCGCCGAATCGATCTCAAACCACGAAGAATGCTTTTAGAAACCCCACTCCTTCACGCTTCCCACGAGCACCGCATGCCCACAAGATCGCCTCGCCACTGCCCACGTTGCCGCGCCGTCGCCGCGCCGCTGTCTGCAGTCAGAGAGAGGCCCGCCGCATCGAAATGGGAGAGAGAGAGAGAGGAAGAGGGGGGGCGGTCAAGGTGGGAGGAAGAAGAAGAACGGTGAGGGAGAGAGAGAAAAAGGGTGATATTTATAGAAAATCCAAAAATTCCAAAAAATACCAAAAAATTAAAAATTACATTTCCGTGATCCTCGAAACGCACCGATCGTAACGGTACCACTCTCGCCTAGGTGAACGACCCAGTTCACCTGTAATGAGGTTCCGAAGGAATTACCAAAACACACATCGGAAATCAGAAAACACGCTCGGAAAAGCTGCGGACGCACTCCGTGTTGCATCCCTACGGTTTTGATGATGTCTCACACTATAAATCAATCTTCTATCTCTAGATTAATTCATTCTTCATCATGTAGGACAGTGCAGTTCATATGGTTGTCAGATAGATATGCACTACTTGATCATGTCTACACTCTGTCTGCATAGTCTGGATAGTTGTGGGTCGACCCCCCCTTCTGATGGGTCGACCCCCCAGTTTCGCAATTCAATACATTGGCCTTTGCTTTCCAAGTCCATACATTGATCCTCATATTCAAAGTCTGTACATTGGTCTTCACCTGAAGTCCATACATTGGTCTTCATATTCAAAGCCTGTACAGCCATTCCTTGAGATCAAGTCCATACAACGGCACTGTAGCTTGCACAACTGAAGTCTATACATCCTTCAAGGGGCCAAGTCTATACATTCTCCCGTTCATTTCCAAGTCTACACATCGCCTCACATCTTCCAAGTCTATACATCCTCAGTTGAACCCCAAGTCTATACATCCTCAGTTGAACCCCAAGTCTATACATCGTCTGCCATTTCAAAGTCAATACATTGTCCTTCGTCTCACGCATCATGTCCCAAAGTCTGTACAGCCTCTAGTCACAAACCAAGTCCATACATCGCCTTCTGCAAGCATTACCTCAAGTATGTACAGCCTGTGCATTGCTTCATAACAAGTTTAGACATTCTGGTTGCGTTCAAAGTCTACACATCCTGCTAGGTCGCACTTCAAAGTCTGTACACTGCGCAGCACTGTACAAGTCCATACACTGGCTGCACTGCACAAGTCTATACATTGGCTTGGGCATCCAAGTCTAGACATTGATTCACTATTCATGCCTTGATTCGAAGTCTGTATAGCAAGCGGCGTTCATCAAAGTCTGTACATTGCTTAGCGCTCACCAAGTCTGTACATTGCTTCAAGCGTTCCAATGTCTATACAAGGCTTGCATCATTAAGTCTAGACATAGCACTGTAGCTTCCCTAGTTGAAGTCTATACATTGCTGATCGAACGTAAGTCTATACGTTCCAACCTATTCCTACGTTCGCTGCTTTAGCTACACCCTAAGTCTACACATTGGCAAAGTGTATACATCGTTCATGCAAGTCTGTACAGCCAACGCTTTCATTGATTCCAAGTCTGTACACTGGTCCTCTGGTGTTCCAAGTATGTACATTGGTTCAGGTTTACCAAGTCTATACAGTGCTTTAATATTCTCCAAGTCTATACAGCCTGCCTTCACGTTCAAAGTCAATACATCATTCCTCAAAGGCCAAGTGTATACATTGTCCATGTGTTCAAATGTTTCTAGTCTATACATTGGATAGACTCGTTCATGCTTTGTTCATCTCAAGTCTGTACACTACCTTTCACATGCACTCATTAATCAAGTCTGTACACTCCCTTGTTTTGCAAGTCTATACACTCTATTCCTTCATACACTTCACAGAAGTCTCACATTCCCCCTTGTTATGTCAATGCACTTTACTGCAAGTCCATACACTGAGCTCGCATGAAGAACTTCAACTCTATACACTATCTCAGTGTACATACTTGCTCATTTGCTGTTCTAAAGTATATACATTCGTTGATATATGACTGAACTAACTAATCACATTTCCTTTTCTCTGCCTGCAGATGATTCAGGTTAATGATTGGGCACGTGAACCGAGGATGATGCCTGGCACGTGATCCGAGGATGCTCTGGAAAAGGAGGGAACGAGACCCACTCGTGTGAAGGCCTGAAAGTCAGGTCGATTGCCATATAAAAGGTGTCTTCTGCGACTAGATGGATAGAACTGGAGGAAAAAGCTGAAGTGAAGAATCCCTGAGCAGAAGAAGAAAAGAGAGAGCCTCCACGTTCCAGAAAGAAGATAGAGAGAAAATATTTGAGAGTATTGCTGTGAGAGAAAAGTCTGAGTGAGAGAGAAGAGTCTAATTTGGTTGTTCGGAAGCTACATTTGATTTTGGTTTTCTGAAACGATTGTTGTTTATCGTTGGTCTTGTTTACATTTCCGTTTTCTTTTCATTTCTTCATATCTCTGATTTCGAGTTGTTACCCTCCAGTGTTTGGAGGAAGGGAGAGTTACTCCGGTTCCCCTCTGGGCTGCAGAGGAAGAGAGATCTGTGATATCTGGTTTTGCCAGTGACGGGTTATCATTAGCAGGTTCCCTCCGGGTTGGAGGAAGGGAGAGCCATCTCCGGTTCTGGTCTTGCTGGTAGCAGGTCCAGGTGTCAAGCTCTGTGGGTAGCAGAGTTTGGTTGAGGGATTTGTTTCCCTTGGTTGTTCAAGCTGTGTGGCAGCATCTTGTTCGAAGACTGAGTCTGTAGTTTTCTAGCAGTGGCTAGTGGAATCCTCACTCTAGTTAGAGTGAGGGGTGGATGTAGATTGTGGACTACAATCGAACCACCTTAAAATCTCTTGTCTCCTCTGTGGTTTGCTATTATCGTTTGTGCTCTCCTTCTGCTTGGCATTGTGTTTGTGTGTGGACGGCCTCTTCCAATCGCACCTTATTATTCTGTCTTAGTTTCTCACTGTGGTAGATATATTGTTTAGCTATATCTGAAAGGTTGTATTTCGAAGTAGTGAGTTTCCGCTGAAGTTTTGCAAATTGGGAGTGATCTATTCATCCCCCCCCTTCTATATCACTCTTCGCTGCGCTAACATTTGGTATCAGAGCAGGTTTGCATCATGTGGACGAACGGTCAAGGAAATGCTAATGGTCTTAGAAGCTTCATGGCTGAAGGTCAATCCATTAGTCACCCTCCATTTTTTGATGGTAATAACTATCTCTTTTGGAAGAACAGGATGGAAGTGTTTATCAGGGCACAGAGCCACAAGCTGCGGAGGGTAATTACTGTTGGGCCGTATGATCTGCCACCGAACGAGGACGCGTGGACAGATGACCATGTCAAGCTATCTTCACTCAACTGGACAGCACTGAACATCATCCAGTGTGCTGTTCACCCAGAGGAATATGCCTGTATATCTGCCTGCAAGACTGCCAAGCGAATGTGGGATGAGCTACAATTAATCTACGAAGGTACAGCTCAAGTGAAAGCCTCGAAGGTAAACCTCTACACCTCTATGTATGAACTATTTAGGATTAATGCAGAGGAGAACATTACTGAAATGTATGCCAGGTTGTCCTTGATCACAAACACTCTTAAGGGGCTAGGGAAAGATCTAGCTGAGGCAGATATAGTCAGGAAAATTCTTAGATCTTTATCCCCAGCATGGCACACTAAGGCCATCGTGATTGAAGAGTCAAAAGATCTGACGACCTTGACAGTGAATGAACTCATAGGATCCCTCATGACCTATGAGATGAATTTCAAAGGAGGTGGTGAAGGAAGTCATAGGAAGGCTAAGAATGTAGCTCTCAAGGCATCCCGCAACAAGAGTAGCAGTAGCAGCAGCAGCAGCAGTAGCGGTGAGTCTGATGGCTTCTCCGATCTCGACCAGAAGGAGCAGGCAATGCTCACTCGTCAGTTCAGTAAATTTTTAAGGAGAAAGGGGAAGACCTTTAGGAGGAAAAAGCCATACTCCTTTAACAAGAATGTTGAATCTACCAATTATAGGGATAGAAATCCTAAGAGACTGACTTGTTATCATTGTAACAAACAGGGACACATGAAAGGCGAATGCCCAGATCTCCAGAAGAAGGGTCCCTACTTTCAGAAGAAGAACACAAAGGTGCAGAAGAAGAAGAAGCCACAGGCGATGGTCTGCACATGGAGCGAGGAGGAAGAAGATCCCGAAGACACTTCCTCAGAGGAGTATGAAGAAAGAATTTGCCTAATGGCAAATAGTGAAGAGGAGGTAACCAATGTTTTTGAAAATTTTACGATTGATGACTGGGAAGATGCTTATGCTGAGTTATTAGATAAGTTCAATTTTCTTAGTAAAGAGAATAGGGTTCTGAAAAGAAAATTAATACTAATGTTAAAGAACAAACCCAGGTCTGTGAGGAAAATCAGAAACTAAAAGAGCAACTAGAAGAAATGACCTCACTAAGAAAAGAAAATGATAAGCTGAAGGGAGAAAACCAAGAGAGTCAAACCCAGCTTAATGAACTCAAAATGAAAATGGAAGAAAGCCTGAAAGAAAATGGAGTAACCTCAGAGAAGTATGAAGCTGTTAAGAAAGTGAATGTTGAACTTCTAAAAAATTCTGAGTCCCTTCAAAAGGAGCTGGAAGACAAACAGAAAGTTTTGGAGAAATTTGTCCAAGGAAAATCTAGTCTGGATGCTATACTGGGGGCTAGGGTTAACTTCAATAAGGAGGGTCTAGGCTATGACCCAACTAACAAAAGACCCTTACAATTCAAAACCATTACCTTCTGCCCAGAGAAGGGAAAAGAAAAGCTGGACACACCATCCAGCTCAAACAGCAGTAAGGGAACTCAAGGTCAGAAGGAAAGTTCTAAAAACATTGCTGGTCAACCATTTAAAATGGGAATGAATTCTGTGAAAAACTTCACTAAGCCCACTCATCAGAACATAAATGGTATATGGACCAAGCAAGTGGATCAGAAGAAAAGTTGGAATTACTACAATCAGATGGGTCCAAACAGGACCTACTAGAGAAATAATTATAATCTTAAAAAATCTGTTAATCAACAAGCTTACAGGAGATTTCCTAGGAATGGGAAGCCTAATGAATGGAATAGAACTTACTTCCCCAGACCAGCTGGACTTAATTTCAATAAACCAGAAGTAAAGGTGCCAGAGAAAACCATGCTGAAGCAAATCTGGATACCTAAACATTTGATCAGAGATTTGAACAATGTCTTTGGACCCAACTCATCTTGGGTTCCGAATCACTTTGTTTGATTTTATTTGTGTAGGCCGGCCTGGCAGCTGAAGACAACAAGTGGTACCTCGACAGTGGCTGCTCCAGACACATGACAGGAGACCGATCCAAGTTCAGCAAGATAGAGATGAAGGTAGGGGGTCTGGTCAAGTTTGGAGGAAAGAACAAAGGTAAGATAATTGGAGTTGGTACAGTAGGTAAGTCCTCAACAAACACCATTGAAAAAGTTCTACTTGCGGAAGGTCTTCAACACAACCTGATTAGCATTAGTCAGTTATGTGACAAGGGTCACAGGGTTGTGTTTGATGATAATTCATGCAAAATCTTTGAAATAAATTCTGATGGGGTTAAATTTGTAGCCAACAGGATTAATAATGTCTACATGGTAGACTTAGATGAGGAATCTGAATCTAATATTTTTTTATCTGTCAATTCTGAAAATGATGCATTTGAATGGCATAGATGTCTAGGTCATGCTAGCTTTACTACTTTAAATAAATTGGTCAAGCATGATTTAGTGAGAGGCATGCCTAGAATTAAATTCAATTCTATTTCAAAATCATGTGATGCCTGTGCTCTAGGCAAACAGACCAGGAATTCTTTCAAATTAAGATCTGAGCCATTGTCCTCTAGACCAATGGAACTTCTCCATATGGACCTCTTCGGTCCTACTAGAACTCAGAGTCTTAATGGGAACAGGTTTGGCTATGTCATCATAGATGACTTCTCTAGATATTAATGGATCTTTTTCTTAGCAAATAAAAGTGATGCATTTCAAAAGTTTAATCTATTTTTCAATAAGGTCAAACAAGAAGGAAAACACAAGATCTGTTCTGTTCAATCTGACCATGGAGGTGAGTTTGAAAACTCCATGTTTTCTGATCTTTGTGAAAGAGAGGGACTAACACACAGATTTTCTTCTCCCAGGACACCTGAACAGAATGGAATTATGGAGAGAAGAAATAGAACTGTGGTGGAGATGCCCCGAACCATGC
Source organism: Amorphophallus konjac (assembly GCA_022559845.1). Classification (NCBI taxonomy): domain Eukaryota; kingdom Viridiplantae; phylum Streptophyta; class Magnoliopsida; order Alismatales; family Araceae; genus Amorphophallus; species Amorphophallus konjac. The sequence goes on along the minus strand of CM040118.1, from coordinate 269,800,111 downwards.
TAATTGAAAGTCAATTACCAAGGAGGTTTTGGGCAGAGGCGGCCAATACAGCAACTTACATAATCAATAGGGCCATGGTAAGACCCATTCACAAGAAAACACCCTATGAGCTTCTAAAAGGTAAGAAACCAAACTTGTTTCATTTCAGAATTTTTGGAGCAAAATATTTTGTTCATAACAATGACAAGAAAGATTTAGACAAGTTTGAAGCTAAAAGCTCCCCTGGAATATTTTTGGGATATTCAGAAGTGTCTAGGGCATATAGGGTCTTTAACATAACAGACAAAAAGGTTGAAGAGTCTCCACACATTATTTTTAGTGAAAAGAAAGGTGTTTCTAACATTGAAAATTTTGACAGGGATTCCAATCATGATGGGGAATTCCTAGAAGACCAAGAAGAAGAGAAGACTAAACCAAGTGGAACTGCAAATCCTCCCAACCAGGAAGAGCCAAGAGAAGCAGGTGAGTCTTCAATAAATGTTAGATTTCTTAAGGATCATCCGATAGATAATGTCATAGGCAATCCTGAAGATCCTCTTCGGACTAGGTCTCATTTTAGGAATGTGAATAATGAAGACTTAATTACTTTAGTCTCACAAATTGAACCCAAATCAATAGAAGAGGCCTTGGCTAATCAAGCTTGGGTCAATGCTATGTGTGAGGAATTGGGCCAGTTCGAAAGAAATAATGTCTGGGAACTTGTTCCAAGACCAGATAATGTTAATATCATAGGAACTAAGTGGGTGTTTAAAAATAAAATGAATAAAGATGGAATCATTTCTAGGAATAAGGCCAGATTAGTAGCCAAGGGTTACTGTCAGGAATTTGGTGTAGATTTCAATGAATCCTATGCACCAGTTGCTAGGATGGAAGCTATAAGAATGTTGCTTGCGTTTGCATGTTCAAAGAACATAAAACTCCAACAAATGGATGTTAAAAGTGCCTTTTTAAATGGAGTCATTAAAGAAGAGGTTTTTGTTGAACAACCCCCTGGATTTCAATTTTCTCCTCAACCTAACCAAGTTTTCAGGTTAAACAAAGCCTTGTATGGTCTAAAGCAGGCTCCAAGAGCATGGTATGAAAGATTGACTGAATTTCTGATCAGCAAGGGCTACAAAAGAGGTAAAGTTGATCAAACCTTATTTACCAAGGGTACAAATAAAGATCTCATCATAGTTCAGGTATATGTAGATGACATTGTGTTTGGATCAACTAAGCATGAACTATGTGTTGAATTCTCTAAAATTATGTCTGCTGAATTTGAGATGAGTTTGGTTGGTGAACTAAAGTACTTTCTTGGCTTGCAGGTACAACAGCTAGAGGATGGGTGCTTCATCAACCAGACCAAATACACAATGGAACTGTTCAAGAGGTTTGGTATGGAAAACCTGAAGCACATTACAACACCCATGGGTACCAATACCTCACTGGATGCAGATGAGACAGGTAAAGAAGTAAATGCCAAGCTCTATTGAGGTATGATTGGATCTCTTCTTAACTTGACAGCTTCCAGACCTGATATACAATTCAGTGTAGGAATGTGTGCAAGGTATCAGTCTAGACCTACTGAATTACATTTAGCTGCAGTGAAAAGAATTTTCAGATATTTGTCAGCCACTCATTCTCTTGGTTTATGGTTTCCTGCATCACACACATTTAACTTAGTTGCATACACAGATGCTGATTATGCAGGATGTAAACTAGACAGGAAAAGCACTAGTGGTCGTTGTGAATTTTTGGGTGGGTGTTTAGTGTCTTGGGGTTCCAAGAAACAACATTCTGTGGCCCTCTCCACTACAGAAGCTGAATATGTGGCTGCAGGGAGTTGTGGAACACAAGTCATTTGGATTAAACACCAGCTTCAGGACTACCAAGTAGACCTGGGGTGCACACCTATCTATTGTGATAATACCAGTGCCATTAATCTTGCCAAAAATCCTATTTTGCACTCACGCACCAAACACATAGAGATAAGGCATCATTTCATAAGAGATGAGATTTTTAAAAGCAATTTTGAACTGATTCATGTAGGCACAGATAATCAGATTGCTGACATCTTCACTAAACCTCTGGATAATGAAAAATTCACAACACTGAGAAGAGAATTAGGCTTATACAAATTGTCTTAATTGTGTAATCTGTTCTTTTTGTGAGGGGGAGTTCTATATGTCTGTTGGTTAGCTTTCAGGAATGCTGTGAGTGAGGGGGAGCTGGTTGAGCTGTGAGAGGAAGTGTTCTTTGACAGATTCAAAAAGATTGACCAGATGTGTGTCTTTGCTGGTTTTCATGACAGATCTAGTGTGGTTCTCTCAGACAGTAGAATGTCACTTAATTATTAAGTCTATAAGTCAGTGATACTAAAGTCCAGTTAGAATCTTTCCTCTGGTATTCCTTCAGAGATCTGGATTAATTGTAAAAAGTATATCTTCCTACATTGTCAATGATTCTGGTTCAGGCCAAAACCTGTATGTCTTGATATCTGACCCAATCAGCTTGAAATCTAGACTTCAAGATTCACTTCAAGTAATAGTCCTTCTGGTATTATTTTCAATCATTCCATCTCTTCAACACAAGGGCTTAACTAAACAAACATGTCTTGTTTTGTTCACTGAGAAACTGAGAGCTTCATCAATGAAATGAATATTTCTCCTATGTCATGAGGTGTCAAATACTTAAAATGAATGAAAAAGACATGACAGAGCAATGGTGGCTTGCTGGTGAGTAACTGGGGACTCTGGCCTCTAATCAAGGTGTTTCCTCATGTCAAAAGTCACAGTTACTAAATATGTTCCTTTAATAAAAAAAAAGGAAGTAATGAGGTACTCACTCTGAGTAACTGGGGATTCAGGCCTCTAATCAAGGTGTCTCCCTAATGTCAAAAGAGTGAATTACCAACTTACTCATTGATCTTCTTGAAAATCATCTCAAAAATTCCTTGTTGTTATGTAACTAATGGATTGCTTGTCCTCAATACCTTGAGAACACCTCTCTGACTTTGTCTCTTATTGTCTTTTTGGATTGTTGACAGTTCAGCTATATCTGGCCATACTTGTTAACTCCTGTTCTAAATCATACTCTATGTATGCTGATAAACTTTTCTATCATTCTATTTCTCTAGTGTGTACTGGAGTTCAAGAATCTTCACTTGAGTTTAGCACCTCACTTATTTTCTTAAGACTTGCTCGTGCCTTTCTACACTAAGAAGTTACCATACTTCTTCTTCATGTCTCCAGCACTTTCATATATTCTGCATTTCCTTTTGTTGATGCCAAAGGGGGAGAGAGATTTTGCAATATCAGTAGATCATGTTTAGTTCATGAGCTAAGGGGGAGATTACCTTGTCATGTGATGGCTTTATCTGAGAATGGGTTGTAGGGGAGCTGAGAGTGAGTTGTGGGGGAGTGGTTTTGGAGAAAGAAGTGCTTCTGCAGTAGTGTTTAATTTGGTTGTGCTTGAACTTGCTTTGAATTTGCTTTGATTGTTGAAACTGTAGTTAATTTCTTGTTAAGCTTTGATATTGCTTGATTCATAGTGTTGCCATCGTCAAAAAGGGGGTGATTGTTGCATCCCTACGATTTTGATGATGTCTCACACTATAAATCAATCTTCTATCTCTAGATTAATTCATGCTTCATCATGTAGGACAGTGCAGTTCATATGGTTGTGAAATAGATATGCACTACTTGATCATGTCTACACTCTGTCTGCATAGTCTGGACAGTTGTGGGTCGACCCCCCCTTCTGATGGGTCGACCCCCCAGTTTCGCAAGTCAATACATTGGCCTTTGCTTTCCAAGTCCATACATTGATCTTCATATTCAAAGTCTGTACATTGGTCTTCACCTGAAGTCCATACATTGGTCTTCATATTCAAAGCATGTACAACCATTCCTTGAGATCAAGTCCATACAATGGCACTGTAGCTTGAACAACTGAAGTCTATACATCCTTCAAGGGGCCAAGTCTATACATTCTCCCGTTCATTTCCAAGTCTACACATCGCCTCACATCTTCCAAGTCTATACATCCTCAGTTGAACCCCAAGTCTATACATCATCAGTTGAACCCCAAGTCTATACATCGTCTGCCATTTCAAAGTCAATACATTGTCCTTCGTCTCACGCATAATGTCCCAAAGTCTGTACAGCCTCTAGTCACAAACCAAGTCCATACATCACCTTCTGCAAGCATTACCTCAAGTATGTACAGCATGTGCATTGCTTCATAACAAGTCTAGACATTCTGGTTGCGTTCAATGTCTACACATCCTGCTAGGTCACACTTCAAAGTCTGTACACTGCGCAGCACTGTACAAGTCCATACACTGGCTGAACTGCACAAGTCTATACATTGGCTTGGGCATCCAAGTCTAGACATTGATTCACTATTCATGCCTTGATTTGAAGTCTGTACAGCGAGCGGCGTTCATCAAAGCCTGTACATTGCTTGGCTCACACCAAGTCTGTACATCGCTTCAAGCGTTCCAATGTCTATGCAAGGCTTGCATGATTAAGTCTAGACATAGCACTGTAGCTTCCGTAGTTGAAGTCTATACATTGCTGATCGAACGTAAGTCTATACGTTCCAACCTATTCCTACGTTCGCTGCTTTAGCTACACCCTAAGTCTACACATTGGCAAAGTTTATACATCATTCATGCAAGTCTGTACAGCCAACGCTTTCATTGATTCCAAGTCTGTACACTGGTCCTCAGGCGCTCCAAGTATGTACATTGGTTCAGGTTTACCAAGTCTATACAGTGCTTCAATATTCTCCAAGTCTATACAGCCTGCCTTCACGTTCAGAGTCAATACATCATTCCTCAAAGGCCAAGTGTATACATTGTCCATGTGTTCAAATGTTTCTAGTCTATACATTGGATAGACTTGGTCATGCTTTGTTCATCTCAAGTCTATACACTGCCTTTCACATGCACTCATTAATCAAGTCTGTATAGTCCCTTGTTTTGCAAGTCTATACACTCTATTCCTTCATACACTTCATAGAAGTCTCACACTCCCCCTTGTTATGTTAATGCACTTTACTGCAAGTCCATACACTGAGCTCGCATGAAGAACTTCAACTCTATACACTCTCTCAGTGTACATACTTGCTCATTTGCTGTTCTAAAGTATATACATTAATTGATATATGACTGAACTAACTAATCACATTCCTTGTCTCTGCCTGCATATGATTCAGGTTAATGATTGGGCACGTGAACCGAGGATGATGCCTGGCACGTGATCTGAGGATGCTCTGGAAAAGGAGGGAACGAGACCCACTCGTGTGAAGGCCTGAAAGTCAGGTCGATTGCCATATAAAAGGTGTCTTCTGCGACTAGATGGATAGAACTGGAGGAAAAAGCTGAAGTGAAGAATCCCTGAGCAGAAGAAGAAAAGAGAGAGCCTCCACGTTCCAGAAAGAAGATAGAGAGAAAATATTTGAGAGTATTGCTGTGAGAGAAAAGTCTGAGTGAGAGAGAAGAGTCTAATTTGCTTGTTCGGAAGCTACATTTGATTTTGGTTTTCTGAAACGATTGTTGTTCATCGTTGGTCTTGTTTACATTTCCATTTTCTTTTCATTTCTTCATATCTCTGATTTCGAGTTGTTACCCTCCAGTGTTTGGAGGAAGGGAGAGTTACTCCGGTTCCCCTCTGGGCTACAGAGGAAGAGAAATCTGTGATCTCTGGTTTTGCCAGTGACAGGTTGTCATTAGCAGGTTCCCTCCGGGTTGGAGGAAGGGAGAGCCATCTCCGGTTCTGGTCTTACTGGTAGCAGGTCCAGGTGTCAAGCTCTGTGTGTAGCAGAGTTTGGTTGAGGGATTTGTTTCCCTTGGTTGTTCAAGCTGTGTGGCAGCATCTTGTTCGCAGACTGAGTCTGCAGTTTTCTAGTAGTGGCTAGTGGAATCCTCACTCTAGTTGGAGTGAGGGGTGTATGTAGATTGTGGACTACAATCGAACCACCTTAAAATCTTTTATCTCCTCTGTGGTTTGCTATTATCGTTTGTGCTCTCCTTCTGCTTGGCATTGTGTTTGTGTGTGGACGGCCTCTTCCAATCGCACCTTATTATTCTATCTTAGTTTCTCACTACAGTAGCTATATTGTTTAGCTATATCTGAAGGGTTGTATTTCGAAGTAGTGATTTTCCGCTGAAGTTTTCCAAATCGAGAGTGGCCTATTCATCCCCCCCCCCTTCTATATCACTCTTCGCTGCGCTAACACTCCGGGCCTTCGAAACAACTCCGGATCGCACCGACCTGAACATAAAATACGTCCGAAATGAAATTATGGACACAACAAAGCTGGACACTCTGAGAAAGTAGATCCGGGACCCGAAAAGAAGGATCCGAAAGGTCCGGAATATTACAGCCCTCCCCCTTAAGGAATTTCATCCTTGAAATTAAGAACAACCCAAGGGGAAAGAAGAGGAAGACTCACTCAAATAGGTAAGGGAACTGCTGACGCATCTCATCCTCATGCTCCCAAGAAGTCTCACCACCAGAGTGCCGCTGCCACACCACCTTAACCAAGGGGATGACCTTGTTTCGCCGTGGCGCGTGCGTTGGTTTTCGTGCCGCGAGACTAGTTCTAGTAGCTTTACCGAGGTTGCGTCCTGTCGTGCGGTACCCGTGACCAGGTGGTCAGGGTTGCACCTTGGACAGTGTGTCCAGGTTGGCCGTGTCCTGGGAGACAGGTCTCTACGGCGGGGTTGCCGTGGGTTTTTACTTCGGTAAGTGGTGCTAGTGTGGTCTGGTTCCCGACTGTAAGATCGGGACTTCTCTTTCTGCTTGACCGGTACAGTAGGAGTAGCTGTAGTGCCGAGTTTCGACCGGCCACTGGGTTTACTGTTCCTACTATTACTGTTGCCCTTGTAGTTACAGCTTTCCATGCCGCCGTTGTTCTCAGTTGGGGTTCCGCAGGATCCCTACTGGGCCAGTAACAGGAGGCTCACCCCTGCTTTTCAGGTGTGGCGGTTCGTCCTCGAGGTTCAAGGTTGCGGTTCAGAGGTTCTTAGTTGTCACGGCACAAAAACTGATACACGTGCCACAGTGAAATGACCGGAACACCACGGCCAATACGACAAAAACCTGAAGGTCGAAGTCGCAACGACTGACAGTCTGTCACTCCTGACTCGACAGGAGTACCTCCCACAAGAAGCATAGTCGGTAGCATCCCCTAATGGCTTACACCGCACCACAGGTGAACTGCCTAACGCGGTTGCGCCTACCAGAGGCACGGACACCGTACAAGTAACCACAAAGCAAGTGACTAGCTGGGGTCACGCCCGTTAGCATTGGTCCAACCGCCAGCAACCATGTGTGCACACACAGACCATGCGTCCTAGGTCTGGCCTCTAACTGGTTTTGTAAATGACAGGGCTTCCCTTTCCGAGGTACTCGCTTACTGCTAGCGTAGCGGTTTCTCCGTTTGCGAGGTAGGGTTCGAGTGATCCCTACTGAGTCTTGTTCTGAGACTCATTCCCTGCGTATTTTCACCGTGTTTCAGGTGAGGCGCGGCTTCAGGGGAGCGCGTCTGAGGCTCAGCGTGGTTCAGGTGCCCAGCGTTAGTGCCAGAGGTCAGAGCCGGGGTATGTCCCATTTAGCTATACTTTTCTTTCTTGTCTCTGTACTAGTTGTGGACTACTACTGTTGTTATTTCATCATTATCTTGTGGACCATGTATCATGTAAAATGTTAATTTATTTCCTGCTTAATTTTATAACTGTTTAATTTCTATAATTATTTGTGATACTTGTGTATTCTCCACACCATCCTTTTAACCCTTCTGAGTCTTCGGACTCGTGGGTGGCAGTGCGAGTCTCGGGTTATCGGGCCTTCCCGGTAATCGAATTCTCAGATCGTTACAATTAATGCTATCTCTGTTCAAAAATTTATGAAACATAAAGGTATATCACACTGTGTAACCAAAAATTCTGGTGTTTGATCAACCTGTTTCCTTGAGTAAAAAGGTGCTGTTATACTGAAATGTTCAATCAAATTTGTGCAAAAGTTTATGATCAATATGGTTGACCCTATGGTTCCTGTATTAAATTTATACTGATTTAAAGTCTATAAAAAAATTGGGATTTTCAATCAGTTATTGGCTTATGAAAGATGCTGGTAAGATGAAGGGTGTTTTTTTATTGAGTTATTTCCTCGTTAAATCTGTTTCTCTTCCATTGACTCATAAGGATAAATTGTGGAGAATAATATTTTTAGATATAATATCATTTACCGAATATCGCTCTTCTACGTAGAATGGCTTTTTATGTTTTAAAGGTGAAGGGTATTTTGGGTATTAACCATTGAATATTGGTAAAGTTGGCTGTGTCTCATATATACGAAACCCTACTTGCTTTTTCGATCATACCCTCTTCTTTGAAGAGGAAGCGTCGTCCCGCTCTCGAGTCTCCCTCTCTCAAGCCCAACCAGCAAGCATGCTTCTCCAACCTACCCTCCTCTCATCCCGCACATTACTTCTCCTCGTTTCCTCCTTCTCCTCTCATCGCCTCCACCATGTCTTCTCTGTCCGCCACGAGTGAAAAGAAGAAGAAGCGCACAGTAGAGCAACAGTCGCCGCCTTCGCAGTCCAGCAGACTGATGTCACTTATTAGTTTGAGCGGAGGTCAAAGGCAGCACATTCAAGGGAAGCCACTTCTGAATCGGTTCAGAAGGAATCACTCTATAGGAAGAGAAAGGAAATGGTAGCTCAACCGGAGGATACTTCAAAAGAGCAGTTGCCATCAGAGTCACCCAAAGAGGTATTTCAACAAAAGAAAGAAAAAGATAAAGAAAAGGTAGAAAGGATTTCATCAAAGCGGCACAAGATGGCTGTTTCAGAAGCCGCTATGTATGATTCTGAAGAAGAAGGGGTCCCTGCTGAGTATTTAGAAGCTGCTAACTCTGCTTCATAGGTTAAGGTGGTTTTGGAAATAGGAAAGGTCATGCTTCCACGGTACGTAGATTTTGATGACCAACCTATGATTCTTGAATTTCCTGAAGCTTTAGAGATTTTTAAATTTCAAAAATGGAAAAGATTCTTGAGTGATCATAGGATTTATTATCCTAAATTGGTTGCCAAATTTTACTGCAACTTGAAATGTGTCTTTGAAAAGTCAAGGGTTCTGTCTGTAGTTAGAGGAGTAAAGATTGACCTGTCAAGGCACTTTCTACATAAAGTCTTTCATATTCTGGAAGGAGGGGAAGTAGAAGGTGAATTTGATGTAAACCCGCATGAGGCCTACTCCCTCATTACAGAATTTCCTAGAGACCCCAGAGATCCAAAGAAACAATCGTATCTCACCTAGTTCAATGCATGCAAATTCTCCCCTCTAAGGAGATTAATTCATCATATTATTACAACAATGATAACTCCACAAGTCGGAAGTAGAGGGAGAGTGACAGATTCTCAGAGATTTATTCTCTTCTGCCTACTCAAAGGTATCAACATCTGTCTACCAGCCATAATGCTTCAGATAATGAGCAACTTCAAGGAGTCTAAGAGAAATTTACCTTATGCTGGTCATCTAACAGCAATTTTCAAAAAAATGAAAATTCCACTAGAAGGGGAATCATCAAAGGATATTCCCAAAGTAAACATTTATAACTTGGATTTTATCAACAAGTATTTGATGTTGAAATCATCAAAAGGCAGTAAAGTGAAAGATGCCATCGAACAAAGTGAACAGTCTCATGTCAGTCTAGAAAAGGAACAAGAAGAGTCAGATGATCAGGACACAGCTCCGTTGAAGAAGAAAAAGAAAGTTCATAAGGGTCGTTCAGATAAAAGAAGTCAATCAACTGATGTACAACAAGAGGAGACTGCCGCTGAGTCTGCTGAGAAGAATCTCAAGGACCTTCTCTTGCAACAAGAAGTTCCTGAGCTAAATCTAACAGATGCTCAAATAACACAGCAGTTGGATCAAAATATCAGTCAGTTGTTTAATACATTTGGGGTACAATCTAACCAGGAACAGCATAAAGTCCAGCAAGGACAAGAGGCAGATGAAGAAGAGGAAAGAGCTGAAATTCCTCAAGAACAGGAAAGAATTGAAATTCCTCAAGAAGAGGAAAGTGAAAAAGAGTCTTTTGATGAAATGATCACACATATAATGCAAGAAGCTACTGAAGAGATCTATGAAGAAATTGCAGAGTCTGTGGTAAATGAACAGGAGGATGAACCGCGTGGAGCTCAAGTATACGCTGAAGAAGCTCCACACGGGCAACCAATTGCTCCAGCTCCAGGGGTAGCTGAAGAAGAACCACAAGAATATGTAATGGGACCTGCTCCTCACCACAGAATGTATCCAAGAATGTCGTTCTCTCAGGCTCCTGAATATGGTCTACATTTTGGAGATGTGATTAGTCTTGGCATACCACCTCCTGAACAGCAACATGAGTATCACGTTGAGTTACCAGACTCTAGTGCCTCCACCTCCAGTTCACATGGAACAAATGCAGACCCCAATATTGCACAGATGTTGTCCAATTTGACAGAGATTGTACTTAATCAAAATGAATTGATGAACAAATAGTTTTTATTCAATACTATTCAACTGGACAGAGTAGATGGCCGACTGAAACATCTGGAAAAGGTTGTGAAAGCTCAAGGGATAGAGTTTTTAACTGCTAAACGAAAAACTGATGAAGCAGTACAAGAGATTTTAGAATCTCTTATGGCTATCAGCAATAGAGTTGGTGATATGGTCAGCAAAATTCAAGATACCCAACTCTCCACTTTCAGCAAGATGGCTCAAATTCTTAGCCACACTTTTGATCTTAAAATTGAGTTTGAATTGATAAAGGGCACATTGAACAAGATAGCAGCCAGTCAGCCTGAAATCATTAATAAGTTTCAAGTTGTCCGGTCTCTTTTGCAGACCCTCTCAGAGAACGTTAAACATTCTATCACAAAACAGGAGTCCACCACCTCCCTGGTGGATGGACTTGGGAGTACTGTGCATCACAAACTAGATAAGCTGTCAGAATCCATTAGAGATCTTCACATCTTCTTGCTGAACAGACTTCCCATCTCTGGTTCTAGCTCTGCATATCTTCCAAGAGACAGGGGGAGTTCCCGAGGTCACTAAATTCTCCCAGTTCCCCATTTTTTGATAATGACAAAGGGGGAGAATGAGTGAAATGTGAATGTGTAAATGAAGAGCAACAGGACAGAGTCAGTTTTTTTTTTGGACAGACAGTGTTACACTATTTCAGTTTACTGGTGGTCAGTTTAGTGCTGAAAGAGAATCTTTCATTCAAACACTACTTTATATCTTTTTAAAGTGCACAGAAATGCTATGTTGTGTTGCATGTGTGTGACTGATTACATGGTTGTGTTGATTGTATGTTTGTGCTGAATGCATGGTTCATTGTCGATGAACTCGGTTATGAATGTTAGCAAATAAATCTCACAGGACTTATAGTTGTCATCATCAAAAAGGGGGAGACTGTTGGAACCCTAGTTTTGACACTGACAATCTATCAGTCAGAGTCATGTGAGATTAGAACAAATAATTGTTCTGCATTTGATATTTACATACATAGTTCGATGCATAGCTGCATATTTCAGTATACAAAGTCCGTGCATCTTTTGTCCGTTCATTGAAAGTCAGCGCAACATTTCGCTCAAGTCTATACAACCCATGTTGCTACACTCGACCAAGTCAGTGCAAGCATCATTCATCCATTAGCTCAGCTTGCAGCTAAGTCAGTGTAGTTCGTGTTCATTCCACATCCATAGTTAGTGCATCTTTTTGTTCAAATGCACACACAAAGTTCGTGCATCTTTTTGCTCCATGCATTCACAAAGTCAGCGCATACTTAATCATCAAGTCCATGCAACTTTTGTTGAGGTAGGCATAGCAAGTCAGTGTGACTCTCGCATCGAACACATATAGTCAGTGCATACTTCGTTACCAAGTCCGTGCAACTCTTGTTTCCCTATGTGCGTTTCATATACATATACATAATTAAGTCCGTGCATAGCTGTGCTTGTTGCATACAAAGCTCACGCATTTGTTGACCAAGTCAGTACATGCTTTTAGTCCCTCATATGTATATAGGAAGTCCGTGCATTCCTTTTCATTGTGCCTACTTTCCCATATGCATACCGTATTATATGCATCAAGTCTGTGAACATTTAGTTCAAATCTCGAACTAACTCGGTGCATCATTTATTATCCTTCATATTGATTCAAGTTGATAATAAGTCTGACCTTGACATGATCTCTACTCGAGGAATCTAAGAAGGGCACATGACCCAAGAATGGAAGATGTGCCAAGATCGTTACACGTGTAAAGCAGCGAGCTGAAATGCTGCCACGTGGTCAAGGCGCTAGGGTGAAAGTTCGTGGAGGACACACGCCCACCTTTCTGCTGCTGCTATAAAAGGAAGACTTCTCCGTCTGGAGAAGAATGATGGTGAATTGTGAAGATCGTGGAAATTTTTCAGAAGAAGCAGAAAGAGCCTATACGATCCAGAGAGAAGAGAAAGAGAGGAAAGATTGAAAGAAGAGTTGGAAAGAGAAGAAAGATCGAAAGAAGAGTTGAAAAGAGAGAGAGAGATCGAAGAGAAGAAGAAGTTCACTGAAGATTTACTCTACTGGACCGTGGATCAAATCCAGGCCAGTCAGCTCCTTGAGAGCCACATCTGCACTTCATTATTTACAACTTTCAGTCGATGTTGTTTCTTGTCTTCTGTTTTTATTTTACTTTTCCTTCAAGCTGTTTGTCAGCAGAGCAAGCTGTGATGCTCAGCCCCCTTCTGGATCTGCTTGGAAGCTCTTGGCATCTTAGGTGGAAATTCATCAATCTGTTCTTGGAAGCTCATTCATAATTTTATTTGGGCAAATTGTTTTTAAGATCCATTCAACCCCCTTCTGGATCTGCTTCCGCGTATCACCTGCCCCAATAAATGTGAGGGAGGGGGAAATCATCTTTAGGACATGCGCGGTTAAGGTCCCGGAAGTCTATACAAATTCTGACTCTTCCATCCTTCTTCATAACCGAGATGATGTTAGCCACCCAATTGGGATAGAGAACGACTCTAATAAATCTAGCTTTATGGAGCTTATCGACCTCTTCTTTCATCTTTAATGCCATATGAGGGTGGAAACGTCTTAACCGCTGCTTGACCGGGACGGATCCTGGCTTAAGTGTTAAATGGTGTTCGAAAAGTGCAGGGTCCAAACCCGGCATATCTTTATAACTCCATGCAAATGCGTCCTTATACTCTTGAATAACCTAAATAAGTGCCTCTTCTTCGGAAGGCGGCAAATTTTTGCTTATGAGGATGATCCTAGGGTTTTCTTCAGTACCCAGATTGATTTCTTTGGTAGGCTCTTCTACTGAGGCAGACGGTTCGTCGAATCTCCTCATGCCACTAGCAAAAGCATCAGCCTCATCCTCATATTCTTTGTATACTTCATCCCCCTCTTCAATAGGGTCTTTATGATTCATAATCTCATAAACCCCGAACCCTTCATCTAAGGAGCACACACCCTCACATTCCAAATCCAACAGGGAAATCGGATCCTCTATATATTGGGGAATTTCTAAACATGCCCTGTATCTCCTAGCTAACTCTCTTAAAAACCTACTGGGAATCTGCCTACCCTTGGCTTTCCTAGAGGGAACTACCCCAAGACTCTTAATACTAGAAGAAGAAGATGAACTAGCCTGATCATTACATCCTAAAGGAGAGGGGGAAGAAGAAGTGGGTACAGGAGAATGTACAAAGGAATCTCCCTCGTCAAAGGGAAAAAGAAAGCCCGTTAACGGACCTTGAATGAGCGGCCCTTGGATCGGGGCACACTCATGATCAAAATAGGATGTCTCTTCAACAGAGATGGAGACTTGGGAAGTTTGAATTTTGACATTTTTTTTTGTTTTCAAGGATGGCGATGGAATGAGAGGGAGGGGTAGATGATGGTGTCGAAATGGAAAAATTTGAAAGAGATTGAATCAGGGAAGGCTTGCGTGGGGGCGTGATGGAGAGCTGGGAAAATTGCTTGATGAGCAAAAAAGGAATTGTCAGATTTTGGAGCAAATCAGGAGATAAAGTGATCAAGACCGCGGCTGGTCTAGGAATGCAGGAGGTAAAAAATTTGGAGCACCAAAAGGTGACGAGTGATGGGTGCAAGGAATCAACAAAGAAAAGCCTGGCCCATAGCTTGTCCATGGTGAAACCAGGTTCAAATGGCACATCCGGCACTCCTGTATCAGTATCATCATTCAATAGCTGTCTTTTGTCAGTGATGACAGCCGACTTCTTTATCAAATCATGAATAAATGGTTGCCATTCTGAATCGATCGGCATGAACAGTCGGCTCAGAGCAATTGTGATGTCATTCATGTCAAACCATCTATACCAATCACATTCTGGGTCATCTATCTTTCTTCTTTATCCGGCCTCAAGGACTCCAAAGCTTTATATGTAACTAGTGGGGCTATGTGACGAGCAAACTGGCGTGCATGTACATCCTAGCTGTCCAAAACAGAAGTAATATTTGTAGTTTGTTCCCCAACTTGTTCAGTGGGCCCTTTCACAAAGTGAGTATACAGAGTCCTTGTGAGCGGCTGCCTATCTATCTTGAGGGTGGAGGTCATGGTGACCCATGGCTCTCCATCTTTCTCAGTTCTTTCTTTACTCGACCCTTTATATCCCAGGCTGCCTCGAGAAATGAGCTTCTGACTCCTGATGGGCTTCAACCTACCCTGGAGGTTAACCCCCAGACTTTTACCAGATTTATATCCCATTCCCATCAAAATATTCCACCCTGGAGTGTTTATCATATTCTTCTTTTTCTTTTGCTTGGGAGGTGGGGGTGACGTTGAAGCTGCCATAGAGGCTGAAACCTGTGGCATCAACAAATCATGCCACGGATCGGCTAGATCCAACACAGATAGCGGGGGCTTATTGGTCGGCCATATGGAGGGCACAGACGTAGCGGAGTTAATGTCTTCCGATGGCAGAATAGGCATACTAGTGACTTTGATGATGCGCCCCTTATGTGGGAACTTTATACATTGATGATTTGTAGAGGAGATGGCATCAAGCTCCTGAATATATGGGCGGCCCAAAATGTCATTAAAAGTTGGATCCATGTCTAGAATGTGAAAATCTGCTGTAATCGAGACAGGACCCAGCCCAACTTTTAAAGTAATCATGCTGAGGGGTGGCTTCTTTGTATTGTCATAAGCTGTGACTGTAATAGTAGATGGCCGAATCTGACTGTCTAGAATGTCACACATCTTTAAAGTGCTGGGAGGCAGCACATTGATAGATGCCCCAGTGTCCACCAAACATTGCTTAATAGGTACTTCGTTAATATCAACTGTGATACACAGGGCATACTTCCTGGCTGGCTTTGGAGCTAACTCATGCTCATAAAAAACAATGGCCGGTTGGTCACTTAGTGGAGTTAGGACTGAGGTAATCTGCTCAGCGAGGAGGTCCTCATTGACAATTACCCTTTGTAAATATTCCCTTAAGGCTTGTTGGTGAATGGTTGATCTCTTAATCAGCTTCAAAATAGAAATCCTAGCCGGGGTTTTGTCCATATATTTTAGCAAGTCATACTGAGTACCCGGTATGGATTCTTGCTCTTGCTCTTGTTCCTCATTCCCTTGTACAGGCTCTGGCTCCCGTTGTGGAAACACATGGTGAAAAATTCATCCACTATGGAGCACCATACTTTGTGATGGTTGTGCCTCTGTCGGGTTTTGTGGAGGATTAGTGGATGTGGAAGAGATATTGGGGTTAACAGATGGTGGAAGTGGTACGACCGAATTGGGAACCCTTATGAGGGGCCGCATCGGCTGAAGGCTTGTGGATGTTATGAGGATAGATACAGGAGTGGGACTAGCAGGAGTAGGTGATGTCTGGGTGATGGGAAGTGTTGTAGGCCGTACAAGGAGGGGCCTAGGTGGAGGCGGAGGATTTGCGGTAGTCATGGTGGGTGCTGGTGTAGGTTGGAATGCGGGAGTCCTCGCAGGCGGAGGGTTAGTGGTGGTGGGTCGAGGACTGGATGTCGGTGAAGGGTGAATAAGGAGTGGCTGAGATGGTAAAGGTTTGGTGGATGGAGAGGGAGTTTGTTGTGGAGCAACAGCTAGTGGAGTACGGATAAGGAGAGGCCTAGGCGACAATGGGTTGGTAGTGCTTGTAGGGTTGGTGGTGCGCAAGAAGGGATGAGGAGGTTGAGGAGAAGGTGTTGGTTGTGGGGTTGTTCTTAATAGACGTGACGGTTGGTTTGGAGTTTGATTTATGGCCCCGACAGAGGCGTTTTCTTCGTGCCACCCTTGCCCTCTCTTCACTTCATAGAAGGAGGTGACAGGGTTCACTTGTAGATTAGGTGGGTGCTCTGGTAGTGGATTGTTGACAATCCCCATGTTCGGTTGCAGCTCGGAAGCCGACTGCATCGGGGGAGGTGATTGAACTTGTTGCTGGAGAGGCTGCTGAGCCTGTTGCTGTCGCGGGGATCTTCGTGCTTTCATTGTAGTAACAATTTTTCTCATCTCATCCCAGTCAATACCGCCTTGGTCATTCAAATCATATATATAATCCTTAAAATGGAAGCAATGATCTATGTTGTGACCAGGCTACCGATGGAAGACACAGTATCGAGAGGTATCCACATTAGGAGGCTAGGCTGTTCTTTCCTTTGGAAAAGTGAGCAGGTTGGCGGCCATGAGGGCGTTAAATATATCGGGGAGGCTCTCGGGTAGTGGAGGGTAGTGGGCTCTTCTAGGGCCTACTGGCCTTCTCGGCTGTTATGGCTCATAATTGGTCTGAGGAGGCACATTGTGGTATTGCTGGGGAACTGGAAGATTTTGTGGTAGATTTGGGTTCTGTGGAGGAGGTGGAGGCCGAAAGGTTTGAGGAGGATTATTTGCTTGGTGGGGAATTTGGTTAAAGAATGATGGTTGCTGTTATGATTATTATTGTTGCGGGGGTCTTAGGTTGGAAGAATTGCGGAAAGGTCTAGGGTTACCAACCACGCCCACCTGCTCATTGATAATAGTACCTTCTGTTGTGCCACCATTAGCATTGATATTATTGCTCTTCCTTATTATCCTCGACCTCGGCCCAAACATGCCCATGATGGGCGAATCCTTCATTTGAGTTTGGATATACCGAGCTCTTTCATATAGTTCCTCCATAGTGTTGAGCTTGTTCATGGCCAATATGTGCCAGAACTGTGGGGTTGCATTAGAGATTATCATCTTTACTTGCTCGGATTCTGACAAAGTATCTTTTAATTTCTCGGCCATTGACCTCCATCTATCGGCAAATTGCACAAAGTCCTCATCAGACTTCATCTTTTCAGCAACAAGATCAGTAAAAGACAAGGAAGGACCCACTTGGTCTTTGTACTTTTGTAGGAACTTGTGCTGAACAACATCAAAATCTCCGGCTTCGGTCGGCTCCAGAGAGTAAAACCATTCAAGGGCTGGGCCATCAAGAGACCTTCTAAAGAGATAAGCCAAAGAGGTCTTATTATCCTGCCAGAAGGATGACTCATACATGAAATCTTTCAAATGGGTGAACGGATTGCCCGTTTCATTGTAGCACCTGAAGTTAGGCATCTCCAACGGAGGCAAATGGAAGACCGAGAGAGTAGGGAGGGTGACCTCCGGAGCATTCTTGGGGGCCGTGACTTTCTTAAGTTGTTCTTCTATATTAGCAATCTTTCGGAGGAGTATAGTGTTGGTATCAGACTCGGCCGGGGCCGGGTGAATAGGGAAGGAATTTGGCATAGGCCTCCTTAAGAGTTGCGGAGGTAGAGGTTGTTGTGACCGAGCTACGGAATGGCTTGCCAGTTGGGCCGGCGTAACCATAATAGGGGTACGTGGACGGGATGGAATTCTCTGGGAGACCACCTGGTCATTAGCGGGGTTGACTTGAAGGCCACCCGCGGCCTGAGGGGGATTGGAAGAGGAAGAAGAGACCGATTTCTCTTTAAGAGCGGCCTGGACCGCTTGGCGTTGGACATCAACCAATTGGGATAGAGCATTGATAAGATCTTTGAGATTGAAAGACGGGGAGGTCTCCCCGGGAGTGGATTGAGTGATGGGTTGAGTTTGAGAAGAGGGCTCAACCCCTTGAGTGGTGATGTCCACCACATAGACTTGAGGGTAGGAGGGAACATAGTTTCCCTCATGCTGAACAAAGCTTTGAGAAAGGGGCTCATATTGAGTGAGTCCCTGAGGATGGACCTCATAAGATTGGTCATGTTGACCGTCCTCATAATCATATGAATACTCTTGATTGGCCATGTTGACAATCCTACCTGACCGAAGCATCATGATTATAATAAGGAATTATTTTAAGCGAACAAGATCAACACTTAAGTAAATTGTCAAACAAGTTGCCAAACAAGCTATGATGCTTAGGGAGGATTTTAACGTTCTTTGAGTTTAATCAAGGATGAATTTTTAATGGAGTAGTTAGCCCTCTCTTCAATGTAGATCCTAGTTTCAATTTGGATGTATTCTCCGGGTTAACTAGGTTCTTTCTCTCTCTTCACCCACGCATGGGTCAACTAAACTCCAGGGTGCTTCAAAGGTACAACCAGCCCGGCGTCCATGAGGGAATCCACCGGTGCGGGGACTTATGGAGGCCTTGGTCAAGGAATTTCTAATCCAAAGAGATGAAATGCTCAATGGAGGGTCCTTCCTTTCCCAAGAAAGTGTGGGGGATCCTAAAAGTGTAGAGAGAGGAGGTCTCTCAACCAAATGCCCTAGAATGCAAGCTAATGCAAACAGGATCAACAATAATGTAAAGAAAATCAATAATCCAATCAAAACAAGTCACAACAATAGTAGATATAGCAATTCTATGAACGCACAGGGAAATAGCGACCAGGCAGCGGTCGCTGTCTGAGTGAATAGCGACTGTGTGATAGCTGCTGATTAAGTAACTGACACCTTTGTGAAGGGGCGCTAATATCCGAAACAGTAAACTGCTGCGGACGGCAGTCAACAGTGACCCAGGAATTGGCGCCTTGGGAGTAGGCACTGAAAGTATGAATAACGCCTCTATGAAGGGGCGCATATCATAAAAGTAGTAAATAATATGAGAAATACTCTGAAGAGCGCCTCTGTGAGAGGTCGCTGGTTTTTAAAATGGCGACTTCTGAGCAGTCGTTGATCGGTTCAAAGTAATGTAAACTGCCATAAAATCAAATTTTCTCTTTACAAATGCTATGGATAGTGCAAAAATTGGCTAATCAAGTGGGGAGGTGTGCACGTGGTGCACAAAGGGAGTGTGCTATGTGGAGCACAAAAAAAGGGGCACACAAGGGAGCCAAAGGAGGGGCACACAAGGGTGCCAAAGGGAGGGGCACATGTGGGTGCCAAAGGAGGGGTAATCAAAATAAAAATAGCAAGAGTCCCATCGTGATTGCCAATTTGTGAGAGTGTCACACAGACATTTTAAAAAAGAAGAAACATCATCATAGGCATGATAAAAATAATAGGGGAAGGGAGCATGTGATGTTACTAAGGAGGGTGATCGCCAGAGGGGTTACCTCAAAATAAAGAAATGATCGCATGTACCTTGTGAAGCAGGTGTAGACAAGGATTCAACTTCCTCCTCCAACCGGCCGGCCGAATGAAGGGGGTTTTTACTCTTGATTACCCTTGAAAGAAAACAAACAATCAAAGCAAAAGATTTGGATTAGCCAATAGAAGTGTAGTATCTATACTCAATAGAATGATGATATGCAATATGGGCATGAACACACCTTTGTTTTGTTTTAAAACCCCTAAGAGGAGTAAGGGATGGTAGGTATATGTATGCAACAGGGAAATATGAAATATGCTTAAGACGTACTAACGGATGATGGGAATAGTGATGATAATAACGCAGAAACAAATAAAAGGGAGGGAGAATATCCTCTTTTGCGCCTGTGAGCATGACAGAGGGAAATGAGAAAACCGTAAGCTCAAGAATTGAGCTTAACACCATGAAAACGGCGGTAGTATTACACCCCCTGTTGGCAGCGGCAGCAAAGAGTAGCAGCAAGCAATGGTGCTTCGGCAAAAGAACTCCTCATCCAAAAGGGCGCGCGCGTGCGTGTAAGGTTCTCGCGTAAAAGAGATCAGAGAGTATTTATAAGGATGAAAACCTTATTCCCGTAGGATTATATCAAGGGAAGATAACTATCAATCATGATCCCCTTCCCACGATTGATCACAAAGTTAAAATAAGGAAGGAGTTTGTCTGGGAAGGTTACAGACAAGACGGAAACAAAAACTGAAATGGCGACCTAGAAACAGTCGCTGTTCTAAGTAGCGCCCCCGGGTCTGCCGCTATTTCACTGGAATTTTGGACTTTCTATATTTAAGAAATTCATAACCCACGACCGCGCACAGGGGTGTTCATTAATGAGCGCCCGCCAGGAAGGGCGTTATTTCAAGGAATTTAATTCCGAACAAAAATTGGAAAGAGTTAAAAACAACGACTGCTCACGCGGTCGTTCTTCCAGGAAATAGCGACACCTCCAAGGGCGTTATTTAAAAGGTGACTTAGTGACAGTCATTACATTCAAAGAAAATCTAATGAAATGGGAAAACCCACTTATAAAGCCAGTAATGAAGTCCACTTTGGGGCATCATATCGTGACATGAAATCTACTCAACATAGCATCGATTTTGGTGTGTCTACAGTGTATTATTTTTAAACATAAATCTTTCTAAAAACCAAAGGGCAACAAAAGTCAAAATTTTGTCAAAAATTCAATAGATAGAGCAATGGCTGAGTAGCGCTTAGAAATTGGGTCTTTCATCAAAGAAATGAAGTGAATCTATGTCATGAAGTGCTCTAGCTATCTCTGTTCAAAAATTAAAACAGAATGGTAAATTCTACTGAGTAACTAGGGGCACTGGCATCTAATCAACGTGTACCCTTACGTCAAAAGGTATGGATTATACCTGACTGTTCTGAAAAATCATGAGCAAAAAGTCAAAGAAAATAATGTTGTAACCCTTAGGTGAAAAATCAGAACTGTCAAAAATGTTTAATCTCAATACATGTCTTTAGTCACTCCTAAAAAATCACTGATTTTGAATAAGTAAGATAAAGTGAGATTAAACTTGACACAATCTATGTAGTTTTGGTTTATTGCTATTAAGAGTTAGTGTAAATTTATTCATAGAGTTTGATTGCTAAACTCTCGATTCATCATTCTTAAACCAAATCTCTATCAAGGTTGCATTATATGAAGTCTTATACCAAAAGAATCTTAACTCTCAAGGCTTAGTTAATGAAGGTTAATTCAAGCATGCTCATTTCTGTGCTTCTCTTCATTGAACCTTTCATACATACTCTTGCTTTATCTATCATCCAATCTTCTGTCCAGATCACATCACTTCTGTCAATCATCTTTTTGCGGATGGCAAAGGGGGAGAGAAAAGAGACTGAGTCTTTTAATTGAGACTGAGTCTTTTAAATTAAGTATGGTGAGTATGGGGGAGAGAGAGATGTATCTTCTATCTTTTCATGGGAGAGAGAGCTTCATTTATGGGGAGAGAGCTGTGAGAAGAAGATTCAGATTCAAATCATATTTGTATTTAAATCAAATTTGTCTGGATTCAAATCTATCTTTTGTTGCTAAATCTTGAAGTCAGTTATCTAAATCTGCGTTTGGGCATAATTGCACATGTCTGTGTCCTTTGCATATTCTGACTCATTGCATATTCTGACTCATAGCATTCTCAGTGTTGCCATTAAAGTGAAGCAGTGTTGCCATCATCAAAAAGGGGGAGAATGTTGTGTCTCCTCTGGTTTTGATGCTGGCAAAACTGTGATTGATTTGATTGATGCTGGCAAAATTGTTTTGATTTAAAGTTGAGTAGAATAATATGTGCTATAATATCTTTTCATTAAGTTAGAATAAGTTCCATGTTCAAAAACAGGTCGATGCATCTTCTAGTGTAAAGATCATGTCGATGCATAATCATGCATGTTGCTAGACAGGTCAATGCATCTACGCATTTTTGGCCTAGAAGGTCGATGCGATTGTAGAAGTCATGCATTATCAAGTTGATGCACTTTGTAGTCAGGTCGATGCTGCTGAGTAATAGTGAGCCAGCGATTGCATTATGAGGTCGATGCGATAAAGGATCTTGTGCTTATAAGGTCGATGCACCTTGTGCATCGTCTTGAAATTAAGCTCGATGCAGAAATGTCTTGCATCGATGTTTTGAGAGTTTTTGGTAGCATCTCACTGGACAGGTCGACACGCCTCAGTGGCACGTCGATGTTACAGAACATGGAGTGCGGGCTTGTGCATCCACAGGTTGATGCGCTATGTATGTGCATCAATGCAGCGCTTGTTTCTCTGACTGCATAAGGTCTACCTGTATGAGAAATAGGTCGCATCCACAGGTCGATGCACTATGTATGTGCATCGATGCAGCGCTTGTTTCTCTGACTGCATAAGGTCTACCTGTATGAGAAATAGGTCGTTGCTTTATTGCAAACTTGCTGCATCAGTTCATTACGTTTGAAAGACAGGTCGATGCACTTTGCTTGTGCATCAATGCATTTGCAGAAAGTCACGCATTCATTCATATGATTTAGCTTATCTTCATGATATGCTTAAATCTGCATTCTATAATCATTTATCTTGATATCTCATTAGCTACATGAAAATGAAGTTAATGATGAATCTTCATATCTGTTTTGTCAGGAACATCAAAATTGGAATTGCCAGAGTGACTCGGCCAATTGTTCAAACATCTAAATTACAAAGTTCAGAATCAAATTGGCCAAGTCATCTTCACTCAAATCTCCTAAGTACAAAACACCCCTGGTACTGACTGAGCATGAAAGGCAACCGTTCGATTGAAGTCCTCAGTAAAGGTTACGTGATTCGAAAGATGAAGCAGCCTGGCACGTGATCCAAGGATGATACCGTAAAAGAAGAATCTGCCACGTGGAAGGTCTCCAGCCTTTATTTGACACGTGGATTCTTGGATCAAGCACCTTCTAGAAATCACTTTGGCGGGAGTGTTCCCTCCATACGCATTATCGGAATCTTGTGGGGTCCACAAGATTCATGCTCGAGGATAAAAAGGGATCGTGCGTGCACTAGAAAAAATACAGAGAAGAAGTTGGGGGCAAGCAATTAGAAGAGTGAGCAGAAAAAGGAGAGAAGAAAAAGAGGTTAAAGATAGCCACTGCGAACCAGAGCTTGAGAGAGTTTTCAAAAAGCTTAGAGTAAAAGAAATTCAGAAGAGAGTGCTTGAAAGGAGTGAGTGCTGAGAAGAAGCTGAGAGTGTGAGTTTCTTGCAGAAGAATGAGAGAAAACAGAGCATCAGAAGAAGGAGAAGTCTGAGAGAAGAGAGCTTGAAGAGAAACTGAGTTGGTCTCGACTTCTGGATCAGATTCAGAGTCTATTGCTCGAGAGAGCTATATTTTTCATTCTATCTTTGTCATTTTTGGTTGTTTCCTTTTAGCTTGTTTTTGAACTAGTGTAAGCTGTGTAATCAGCGGTCTAAGCTGAACTAGTGTAAGCTGTGTAATCAGCGGTCTAAGCTATGTAATCAGCAGTCTAAGCTGAGTAATCAGCAGTTCAAGCTGTGAGACAGCAGCGTGGAGTTTTCCTCTGACAGCAATATGTGAGGCTCAGCCGTTTGTAAGCTGTGTGTTCAGCAGATTCAAAGCTGTGTTTCAGCGGAAGCCTCACTCGATTGAGTGATGGGTGGACGTAGATCTCAAGATTGAGATCGAATCACCTTAAAAATTGCCTTGTCTCTTGTGTGCGATTGCTTGTCTTGCCTTGATTCATTCAGTAGTTTCTCTATCTGATTTCTACCTATCGATTGACATCTCAGTGGTATATCAAAAGACGCAGTCAGAAGAATATGTTATGCCTATTTGGAAAACTATCTCTTGCTTGAGGATATTCGTGAATCAAACCTCCATCTAGTACTAGAACTGAGTTGTCATGTTGAATGCTTATTTGCTGACTATAATATCATTTGGTGTTCTGTGTGGATGATAGTATTTCTTCATTACATCTTCTCATTGCACATTCAGATTGAATTGGTAGTTTACTTCACAGCATTTTTCATTCCTAATTTGTATTACAGCTGTTAAGTGAAAAATTAGGGTTGATATATTCACCCCCCCTCTAGATCGGTAGTTCATCCATACTGTCACTCTTCATTTTAGTAGAATCCGGAACACAAGTTCTCCCCTGGAATAGCAATCTACCATCCTCAGCTAGTAAGAAATCTGGTCGACAGTCCAATCTCTCCTTAATCTCAACAAGCAATGGATCATTATATTGAAGCTCCTTAATCTCTGAAAGCAAATTTGAATGAAGTCTAACATGGGCAATCATGACCCATTCTTCCTTCTCTTCGATATTAAGATCCAAACTTGCCAGTTGCTCCAGCATTTGCCATTCTTGGAGAATCAACCTCGACAACATAGCCATCGGCTTCCGACTCAGGACATCAGCCACAACATTCCCTTTCCCTGGATGGTACTGAATGGAGAAGTCAAAATCTTTCAAATACTCGAGCCACCTTCTCTGTCTCATATTAAACTCTTTTTGAGAAAACATATACTTCTGACTCTTGTGATCAGAATACATAACAAAAGATTCTCCATATAGATAACGCCTCCATATTTTCAAAGTAAAGACAACTACCGCTAGTTCCAAATCATGGACAAGGTAATTCTCTTCATGCTTTCTTAGCTACATGGAGGACTAGGCAATCAATTTACCCTACTACACTAGCACACAGCCTAAACCAATCCCAGATGCATCCGTATAAACTTCAAATCCTCCTCCTTCCGAAGGTAAGGTAAGCACAGGAGCAATGGCCAAACAATCCTTCAGGGTTTGGAAACTCCTCTCACATTCCTCAGTCCATTCATAATGATTCTCCTTCCTTGTCAGTCTAGTCAACTACACTCAAATTGATAATCTCTCTCTCTTGATTTCTAGTGTAAGAAACTCTAGTTTTTTCCCACCACTTTGCCTCTCGTCCTCGTCGGAGCATCCCCCTCCTTGCCGGCCATGGCCGGTGTGGCAGGGGTTCTACCTTCTCCTTTGGAGCTGTCGGAGGCAGTCTCCTCATCCTCCCAAGTTGCTCCTCGCCGGACCTTCGCGTAGGCTCTGATGGAGTCCAAGCTGCGGCCAAGGATTGCTATTCTGGTTAAGGACCCAACATTCACTGACTGGGGCGAGCCAGCGGTGTTCTTCACCAAGGCGGATATCCAGGCGTCAATATGTTTCCTATCTTTCTCCCTAGTGGCCAAATGTGCATATGGTCGGCCTACCTTTTCTGATATTAAAAGTTGCCTGATGCAGTGGTTGATGTTATCTTCAGATTTTGTTATTAGCAAACTGAATCTGCGACATATGCTTCTTCGTTTTGATTGTGAATCTGATTTCATGAAGCTTCTGATACAGAAAAATTTATACATTAGGGGATTCTTGTTTCAATTTTTTCGCTGGACATCTGATTTTAATTTCGATGCTGATCCACCGACGGTGCTGGTTTGGATTGGTTTCCCAACTTTGCCGGCAAACCTATACCATGAAGACTGCCTTTGGTCTATAGCTGGAAATTTTGGAGCTGTGCTGCGAATCCATGAAAGATCTTTGGCACTGACTGATACATCGGAGGCCCTGGTTTGTGTTGAGATGGATCTATCAGCTCCGCGTAGGGAGCAGTTGTGGATAGACATGGATGGTGTCAGCTACTGGCAATTGGTTAGCTACAACCGCGTCCCTGCTCTTTGCTCCTTCTGTCATAAGCTTGGACACTCAGTGGATATCTGTAAGAAGAAATAGGGTAGGATGGCCCGGGCTCAATCGGTTAAAGGACCATATCCAAAGAACATTAGATAGGCTTTCAGGCCTAGGCTGGTTGGTCCTCCAGTTGTTCGACATAATGTGGCAATGGACAATAAGTTTGAGATTTTGTAGCAGGCTGTGGAGCTATTGGAGGTGCAACAAGTTGACTGTGCAACAAATAGCAATGTTCAGGATGTGGAGTGTCTGGAGGGGGAGTCTTCTGCCCCTGGCTTACAGCTATCGAGTACAGTGGAACTTCCCTCTTCCTCCAAGCCTGACCTTGGTGATACTGGTGGGCGGCAAAGTATAACTCAGCAGAAAATAGAAGGTCCTGAGTTGCCTGTCATGGAGGGGGAATATATGCCTCCGTTACCAAATGATTTTGTTGATAGAGGTGCTGCTGAAAGTCGTGTGTTAAATGATATTTTTGTGGAGATGGCAATGCCTGAAGCTGAGGCTTCTACTGTGGTAGATACATCCTCTGGTGTGGAGGTCTTGTATAATGTGCGTATGCATGAGCTCCTAAAGGCTAGTATGCAGGTTGCGGATAAAGCCTGTCTAGACAACGAACTAATGCAGTTAAACATTCATGTGAAGGGTGGTGAGTTTGTCAGTAGGCATCAAGATGGTGGGGTAATAACCAGATCTAAAGCTAGATCGATGGAAGATGTCATTTGGGATCCTTAATGATTCTACCACCACTAATTTGGAATATCCATGGAGTGGGGAACCTTGGTTCCCGAAGAAGTTTGAAATATATAGTGCAGTCTAATAAGGTCAATTTAGTGGCCATCAGTGAACCAATGTTGAATTTAAATAAAGCTCCTCCTTTGGGAAGGTACCTCAAGCTTGGGGGTTTTGCAGGTAATAGCTCTTTAGATCCAAAGAATTGGGTCTTCTGGCATGACAGTTATAACTTGGAGGTTATTACCTTCTCTTCACAATATATAACTCTTGGATTGAAGGTGGACAATTCCTTTCGTACATATTATTCTTTTGTATATGCATCCTGTGATTCCCACCAAAGACAGTCCTTATTCAGTGATCTTGCCATGTTTGCTGCCTCAATCTCAATTTCATGGTTGGTAGGGGGACTTCAACTGTGTTCGTCATCCATCAGAGAAGGTGGGAGGTGGCATTCTGGATTTTGTAGCTATGTCTGATTTTAATACCTTCTTATGTTCTGCTGGCTTGGTTGATGCTGGTTTCATAGGGCCTGCAATGACTTGGAAAAATAATAGAGTTGGCTCTGCTAACATTTGGGCATGGCTAGACCGTGTATTAGTGAATAGCTATTGCCAATCAGATTTCCCTCAATTGACTGTAAAACATCTACCTAGAGGTCCCTCGGACCATGCTCCTTTGCTTCTTCTTATGGACAGCATGACTACAAGTCCTGTTCGATTTATTTTTTAGAAGATGTGGTGTACACATGCATCATTTAAATAGCTGGTTGCTGATGTTTGGCAGCAAGCCCATATAAGTAATCCTAATGCCTTGGTATGACTTTTTGTCAAGTTGAAGACAGTCAAGGATTCTCTACGTAAATGGAACAAAGAAATTTTTGGGGATATAAATTCTAACATAAGTCTTGCAGTAGCTGATGTAGAACTCAAGCAAGGTCTCTATGACTCTGACACCACTCCTGATAATATGGAAAGTCTTAATACTGCAAATGCTAGTCTCCGTCAAGCTCAGCTCAGAGAAGAAATATTTTGGGACCAAAAATCCTGGGTCGACTGGATTGAGGGTAGGGATAGAAATACCTCCTTTTACCATGCGGTTGCTCAATGCAATTGAAGGAGAAATGTTATCAGAAGACTCAAAGTTGGAGAGTCAGAAGAGTGGTGTACAGATCAGGATAATCTGAGGCTTCATGCTGAGGCTTATTTCAAGAATTTATTCTCTTCTGAGGAGCATCTTGTGGACCCTGATATATTGGCATGTATTCCACATGTTATCACTGAGACTCAGAATTTAGCCCTTTGTGCAATCCCGAATCCTTCATAGGTTCGCAGAGCTGTCTAGCCACTCAAAGGTTCCAGTTCTCATGGTCCGGATGGATTCCCTAGAGAGTTCTTTACAATAGTTTGGGACATTGTTGGGCAGGATGTCATAGAAGCTGTAAGTGCTTTCTTTGAAGGTTTCCCCCTTCCTAGGGGAATATCTTCCTCTCTTATTACTCTTATTCCCAAGGTTCAGGAACCCAGGTCTTTCAATGATTTTTGACCTATCAGTCTATGTAACTTCACATATAAGGTCATCTCCAGGATTATTTCTGAAAGGTTGGCTCCTCTCTTGCCTAACATAATTTCAGTGGAGCAGGGGGTATTTGTGAAAGGGCGGTTTATTTTGGATAATGTGTCTTTGGCTTAGCAGCTAATGATGGATATAAATAGGAAAGCTAGAGGTCATAATGTGATTGTCAAGCTGGATATGGCTAAAGCATACGATAGGATGGAGTGGGACTTCATCTTAGCTGTCATGAGAAAGTTTGGGTTTAATACCAGGTTTACTTCTTTCATTGGCATGCTTCTATATAACTGCTAGTTTTCTGTAAACTTTAATGGGGTGGCATCAGGCTTCTTTACGTCCAGCAGAGGCATTAGGCAAGGAGATCCAATAGCTCCATATCTGTTCATAATGGCCTCGGAGGCTCTAAGTAGAGGCCTCTCTGCCTTATTCCAGACTGGGGGACTAAAGGGCTATAAAGGGCCCAGAATGTCTATGCAGATTTCCCACCTTCTTTATGCAGATGACACCTTGGTCTTTTTGAATGCTAGCAGGTGAAATATTGTGGCCTTCCAACAATTCATCAGCAGCTATGAGCACTGCTCGGGGCAGAAAGTTAATGTAGCAAAGAGCTGCTTTATCCTCTCAGCTAAAGCCCCCCCCCCCTCTTTAAGACAATCTATTCGAACACTCACTGGATATAAGCATCAGACAGCTGGAATAAGCTATCTTGGAATCCCAGTTAAAAAGGGCATATACCTATGCTCTGATTTCAAATTCTTGATAGAAAGGATATAGATCAAGTTAGAAGGCTGGCAGTCTAAACTATTATCACAAGCTGGCAAGGCAGTGTTAATTGATTCAGTATTGAAAAGTATGCATGTTTATCTTGCTTCAACTTGCTTCTTACCGAAGAAGATTATCAATTTTATTGACAGTCAATGTGCCAAGTTTTTCTAGCAAGGGGATAATGGCACCAACCGCAGGCATTGGGTTGCCTGGTCTGAAATTCAAAGGCCTCGGTTAGAGGGAGGACTGGGAATCAGGGATTTACAGTGGGTCTAGACTTCTTTGGCTGTTAAAATGCTATGGAACATAGTCCATGTGTCTTCACTCTGGTCTCTGTATGCTCGGCAAAGATTCATCAATTCCCACCTTGCAAACTATGCTAAACCCTTCCCTGTAGGTATGCCTCTGGCAGTGTTTAGGCAGGCTAGAGATACCTTAATAGCAAATAGTAGGTGGATTGTGGGAAATGGAGCTACAATTGATTTTTTGAGGGACAACTGGACTGGGAATGGTCCTGCTGTATGTGCTGCACAGGCCAATGATAGGGACAGTGGGGTATCTATTCCAATGGCTTCGGTCAGAGAGGGGCTCCGGGACACTCAACATGAGGCTTGGGGTCTTCTTAGAAATAACTTCCATATTCCCAATATTCATCCCAGCAATGAGGCTGATGTCTGTGTTTGGACAGGTACTGCTAAAGGCAACTTCTCTGTTAAGTCAACCTGCAATATGATTCGAACTAAAGGAGTGCTAAGGCCAGCTTGGGCTAAGCTGTGGCATTCAGCCATAGCTCTGAGGGCTGCTCTCTTTACTTGGAAGCTAATTCGTCGGTCTATTCCAATTGATAGCAGGGTAGCCGACTATGGGATTCAGATGGCTTCTAGGTGCAGCTGTTGTTCCTCCCCTAACTATGAAGATCTCAATCATGTTTTCATATCTGGAGAGCTAGCTTCTGAACTATGGGGTTGGGTGCACCCCTTGGTGAGTAATAAGGTCTGGCTAAGTGATCAAATCACTGCCCGATGCTGGAATCTGCTAACTGCTACCATTATGCAATCTGCATTTTGCTTTATTGGGATGTATTCAGTTGTCTCGATGCTGTGGGAGGTATGGAAGCAGAGATGTGCTTCCAGATATGAAGGGGTAACTCTGAACACTACATCAATCAAAAGAAGGATTCTCTCCTCAGTTGCCTTGGCTTTGGATAATCTAAGCTTCCACAGGCCATTGTCCTCTTCTCAATTCAACTGTTTGGCTTCTTTTCATTTATTTCCCCAGGTACAACTAAAACAGCCCATCTTGGTAAGCTGCAGTTTGGCCAAGCATGGGTATACCCTGCATGTAGATGGGGCCTCGAAAGGATATCCTGGTAGGTGTGGAGGAGGTGGCTATATTAGGGACTCCTCTGGTGGCTTGGTTGTAGGTTTTGCCTTTCACTATGGATATGGTAATAGTCTACTGGCAGAAGCAAGGGCCTTTCGGATTGGCAATTGCGAAGCAAGGAGGAATTAATCTAATGGCAGCTTATTAAGACTGTGCTATCCTTGTTGAGGCAAGTCGGAGTGGTATAGCTCCCAGCTGGGTGGTTCATCCATGGTGGAGGAGGACCATGGCTCTTCTCCAAGAAAGTGGGTGTTTGCTTCACCACACATTCAGAGAGGGGAATCAAGTAGCAGATTCTTGGGCTTCATATGCATGCAGTACCCTTGTAAACAATGTTTTTACCCAAGTAGGGGATCTCCCATGGTTGGCAAAGGGCGCCTTTAGAATGGATAAGGCTGGGCTGCCAGCTTTTCATTTTCCTTAGATTCTACTGTTTGTAATCCCATCTCTTGCTCTTTAATTCCTCTTGGTTTCATTGGGCTAAACCATTGTCAGCCCCTTGTAATCCCAGGGGTATGCCCCGCTGCTTGTGTATCTCCTTTTCAAAATCAATAAAAATCTAGGGCCACAAGTATAGCCTGGGGGGGTGGGAACACTTTCCCTTTCTGAGGGAGGGTGCACTCGACTAGTGTCTACCCTGTCCGGTCAGTTCTTGGTTTAAAAAATAATAATAATAATAAAGTCTAGTCAACGGTGCAGCAATTTTGGAGAAGTCCTTGACAAACCTTCTATAATAACCAGCTAAACCCAAGAAACTCCTGACCTCAGTTACACTAGCAGGTCTCTCCCAATTCCTCACGACATCAACTTTAGAAGGATCCACTAAAATTCCATCCTTAGAGATTATGTGGCCTAGAAATGAGACTTCTTACAGCTAGAATTCACACTTACTAAACTTGGCATACAATTGATGGTCTCTCAATATCTGTAAAGCCTTCTTCAGATGCTCTTCATGCTCTTCCTTTCTCTTAGAATATATTAGAATGTCATCGATAAAAACTACACCCTACTGATCCAGGTAGGGCCAGAATACATTATTCATTAACTGTATAAAAGCTACAGGAGCATTCGTTAGTCCAAAAGGCATTACAACAAATTCAAAATGCTCATACCTACTCCTGAACGCTGTCATGTAAATATCCTCATCCTTCATTCTCAATTGATGATAACCTGACTTGAGATCAATCTTCGAGAAATACTGAGCTCCTGATATCGGATCGAACAACTCATCGATCCTCAGTAGCGAGTACTTATTTTTAATAGTGAGCTGATTCAACTGGCGGTAGTCTATACACAGCCTCAACGATCCATCCTTCTTCTTCACAAAAAGAATAGGTGCTCCCCAAGGAGACGTACTCGAACGAATAAAGCCCTTCTCTAACAACTCTAGCAATTGCTCCTTTAACTCCTTCAGCTCTGCAGGAGACATCCGATAAGGAGCCTTAGAAACTAGTGCAACACCAGGAATCAAATAAATAGAAAAAACAACCTCTCTCTTGGGGGAAGACCTGGTAATTCTTGAGGAAACATATCAGGAAAATCCTTGACAATAGGAATATCCTTCAACTCCAACTCTTTCCGCTCGATCAAAGTAACCAAAGCCAAAAATGCCTGACACCCCTTCCTGATCAACCTATTAGCCCGAAGTGCTGAAATAAGAGGCACAGACTTAAAATAATTAATGCCTAAAAAAGAAAGCTCAGGGTGCCTAGAAAAAGACACCGATCCCAACTTACAATGGATTCTAGCACCATGTCTAGATAACCAATCATCCCTTAAGATCACATTATAGCCTTCCATCTTCATACACACCAAATCAACAGGCAAATTATAGTTATTGATCAATACTTTACTAGAAGGATAAATATACCTAATCTCTGATCCCGATCCGATAGGGGTAGTTATCATAAGATGAGATCCCATCAACACAGGTTTCACAAACAAAGAATTGACAAAGTCTTAAGAAATAAATAAATGCGTAGCGCTGGTATCAAAAAGAACAAATGCATACTTGGAATTAACAGTGAGGGTACCTTCCACAATACCACCCTCCTTAGTGGTTTCAACTTCTCAGAGGGCCTGGAGCCTACCCTGATGCCTCTGGTTGTCCTGCTGCTTCTCTGGTGGAGCTTTATCAGAAATGAGTGGACATTTCGGGATCCGATGGTCCCGACTCCCGCACCACAAACATGCACCAAGTTTCCTCCAGCACTCCTCTACCTTATGACCCGGCCATTCACAAAACTTGCTGACTATCTTTGATGGGGTAGTCGGTGCAGCCTTCTTATCACTCTCTCTAGGTTTCTTGTCTTTACAAAAACTCTGCCGGCCATTGGGCCTCTTCCTACCAGGAGTTGGCTTAAAATTTTTGAAGCTAGTGGCTTGCTCCCTCCTCTTGTCCTTCCCTTTGATCCTATCAGTCATCTCCATTGTGTCTTCCAATACCTATGCCTTCCTCACAATCTCAGCATAGGTATGAATTTCTAGCGGCGCCAATTGATTGATATATTACAGCCGTAACTCGTTCAGAAAACACTTGCCCTTCATCTTCTCAGAATAGACTAAATGCGGCGCATAACAAGATAACCTGAAAAATTACGCCTCATACTCAGCAACAGATAGGTTCCTTTGTCTCAACGAGGCAAACTCGACAGCTTTCTTCACTTGCACGTGGTCAGAAAAGTACTTTTTGTTGAAGTGCTCAAGAAAATCCTCCCATGAGACATGGCCATTCGGTAGAGTTGGCTCGACAGACTCCCAATAGGCTCGGGCATCTCTCTCTAATCAAAAAGTTGCCAACAACACCCTCTCTTGATCGCTACACTGCATAACTCAAAAGATGCGATCCATCTCCTTGACCCAGTGCTCGACCTCATCCGGGTCAGGAGAATCGCTGAATTTTAGGGAATTCATGCCATAGAAATTTTGATGGAGGTCGCCTACGCCATGATGAGTGTCGCCTTGCACTACCTGCTGCAAAGCCTAGGTCAAGCCCAGCATCGTCCTTTGCATCTCACTCCACTGAGCGCACTCTACAGCCATTGTAGGAACTAGTTGGTACCTAAAAGTAATGAGAAAAGATTAAGAATGCTTAATTAATTCCTTTAGGTCTCATTTATTAGCATATGTATTCATCGAATTTAGCCCACGGCTCTACTCAATCTTGCTGGGTTTGATCTTAAGGCACTACCAATGTCATGGATCTTAATGACTCTTTAGAACTTATATCAAGGGAACCGAGGGTCTAAAGAAAACCAGGGCTCTGATATCACAAAAACTGTCATGCCCTGATGCAGAAAATCGGAACGGAGCAGTTAAATCATTCATGTCAATCAGAGCATGATAATAGCCATAAGAGACCAAACCACAAAGAACAAAATGAGGCCATAAAATTTTCAACTTTATTGATAAATCATAATTTCATTACATCAACACTTATAGACTTTACTAAAAGAAAAACATAACCTTACATCGACATCTCATCCATTTAACCAATCTAACTACATCATATGGACTCAACCCTAACTACATTTAAAGAAAAGGAAAGACAGGACACGACAGGGCAACTAGGCTAGAACGCTCCAAGGTCACTCACGCCCTTCTCCGTCCGATTACAGGTCCTCATCCGAGCTACCTAAAAAAAGGTTGAGAAAACTGGGTGAGCGAGAGCTCAGTAGGAATTATATCTCTATGCCAGACAAACTTTAAGTAATTAACCATTTCATACGATTCCGATGTGCTAACGAAAACGTATGAGAAAAGTAATGAATGAATCATTAAAGAGACATTTGACTAAAGCAAGATTATCAGATGAAAGTTGACTGAGAATAATAATAAAGTAAGGATAATAACATAAGATAGCATAAGTGCATGTAACTAGATCTTTTCAAGTGATTGGCCATATCATGCACGCATATAATCATGTAATTAAATCATGTAGAGTCATGTAAGTTCAAGTGGAATTGAATGTCATAAATCTAACACGCTAGCAAGTACTTCGGTGCAATGCCACATATTGTCATTACAACTCCCATGGGAAACATGTACTTTCGGACGCTCCTCCCAGGACTAGACCAGGCCTCTAATGATGCATTGAGTGGTGGATCCAAGATCCAATAACAATCTAGACATTCATTCATTTAATGGCCAAGAATTCCAAGGAAAAACTTATGTAACCAAGGCATCAAGAATAGAGATACGAATCTCTTAAAAAGATATCAATAAGTCAAGCTCATTAATTCAAGGGATAAGTCATTAAGGAGAATGACTTAAGAAGTATGATTCAAATTAATAAGGTTATGGAATAGACCTTGAAAAGGTCATGGATGTCAAGGAAAAATAGCCTGGAAAAGCTAGAGTCTAGACTAGACTTGGATTAGCATAACACAAATGCGAAAAATAGGATTTAGGGAAACTAGGCTTGAACGCGGTTAGTGCATACACCACGATAAGTATAACGCAGACAGGGGTATGGCCGCGTCCAAGACATATACGATGGGCCAGTCGATAATGAGGATGGGTCTATCGACAGTTAAAATCAAAAGAAAACAAGACAAAACGGGTCAGAGGACCCACCGCGATCATCATGAACGCGGTCAGGGCAAAATCCATGATCCAATTATGGTTGCAAAGAACGCGGTCTACTGATCCACTGCCTTCTTAAATAGTAGGATGAACGCGGTCTCGGCCCAGGCCGTGTTCAAAACAAAACTAACAGAACCTCGTTCCGCCATTCCAAAGGTCGGTTGAAACCTTTCCCACACAGAAGAACGCGAGTTTCAATGGGTTTCAAGATTTTTAGGGTGCAACCAACATGAAATCCTAGTGAGAATCCCAAGCTCACGGAGACTTACGGAGGCCTTGATGTAGAGGTTCCAGTCCTACGAAAGGAATATCCAGTGGAGGGTCCTAGCTACACCAAGAATTGGGTTATAGAAACTCGAAAAAACCAGTAGGTACGGTGAGTCCATACCACCGAGGTAGCACGACTCTCAAACTGTAGCACCACACCTTAGAATCCGGTTTAGTTTCCAACTCTCTTCAGACTTAAGGGAGATGCCACAGTGGGAATAACCTAACAGAACAGAATCTGGTTGACGAATTACATAAATAAAGAGAACAATTGACAGTGGAAGAAAAATCTCATTTCCATCAATTAGATCACATACCCAAAATCACAATAGTCCAATGCTGATAATACGTAAAAGTTCTATACAACAGTCCATTATTACAAAATATAAATCTTCTAACAACAATCACCTCAATTGGAAGGAAAAAGATCTCTAAAGATTACACCAAATCCTCTCGATCAGAGTCACTACGCACTAACTCCTCGTCCTCACCAAGGGAATCACCTGAAAATGTTTAGCAAGCTTGAGTCAAGGAACAGACTCAACAAGTTACTAAATTCAAATCGTTTTCCTTTTGTCCATGCCTAACATGCTTCGAGGATAATTAAACTTACATAAATTTATGATACTTAGAATATCTAAAATCAAGTTGCTGGGGACAGAAAAAACAAGTCTGTAGCAGAAAATAGGTGTTTATATGACTATAACTTCATTTTTCAGAACTCACTTGCCTGCTCAGATTTTCAGATAACAGAAATAGAAATTCTCAGAAATTCATATGACTGAACAGATTTCAGAAAGCATAATTTAAGAATTTACACAATTTCAGAAGTCATGTCCTTACAGATTTCAGATACAAAGATAGAATTTTAGATAATATATGGCTCAGACACAGTGCCCAAATCACCATTAGAAGGTCAAATAGATAGATACTCAGTCGACTAGGCAATGGTGACGAGTCTTGGTTACTACACAAAACTAGAGGAAGTTCTCTCCACCTAAACCAGTGCAACTTGTCCACCTCCAGGATTTCACCTCGTGCCCTCGAGGTCAAAATAGAGTGAGCTTCCCCACAGGGCCATTTCTATAGCATGGCTCCAGAACCTTCTATGATAGCAGTGTCCATATAGCCAATATAATAGTTCTACATATATATATACATATGCCAAAAACCATACATCGCAGTGTATTCTTTTCTCTAATCTGTACTCCAACTACACCTTTCAACACTTCTTAGTTACTGTCAAGATATCTTAATTACTGAAGGTTTCAGAAATATGCATTACAATATGTTTCAGGTTTCTATACACAAATAGGTTTATCTTTAGGTTACACATGCGTAGAAAAAAATTCATAATTGAAAGTACATAATTTTTGTGATCATGAAAATTCTATAGTAGGTTACCAACTTGGTTCTTTGTCATTTCCCAATTTTTCAGATTTTTCTGACTCATAAAGGCATCTCAAAACTCTCTTTTTCTTGGTTTCTAAAATTTGGGACAGGGCACAGGGTGGGTCGACGCAGTCAATGGCTACGTCGATGTAGCCTTGAAGCTCTTAAGGGCTGCATCGAGGTTCCCTTGCAACTCCAAGGAGCTGCATCGAGGCACCCTTACAACACCCAAAGGGCTACACCGAGGCACCCTTACAACACCAAAGGGCTGCACCGAGGCACCCTTATCTTCCTAAAAAAAATCAGATGAACTTTACAAAAACCCACGTAGCTTGAAATGAAAACCAGAAGAAAAACATGATGACCTTGTTTTTAAGCTCTTTACTGATTTCCTTTAACCCAAAACTCTCGAAGCAGTCTAAACCATGTCAAAAAGATAAATTGAGTTTTAGGAACTTGCATGGATGTGTTGACATACTACAATAGTTAAACAGAAACGGAAATGTGAAACAAACCAAAACAAGTATCATGAGATATGTTCTATGACTATGCATGTTTCCTTTTAATCTAAGACCTTTGAAAGCATTTTAGAACATGCCAAAAGGATGTTTTGAACCTTAGGAACTTGCCTTAAAGAAGAAAGACGACAGATCAAAAGAACACGCTTCTCGACGTAGTCTCTTGGGTCCAAGAGTCCTTCAAAAGACACCCTGCACTGCCACCCCTTCTAAATCTCTCTCACTCACATCATGAAGGCAGTACGAGAGCTCACACCCTTCTCTCTCAGAACCAACAAAATGGAAGCACAGAAGCTTCACATGACTTGCAGATAAAGTGAAGATAAAGGAGTGTCAACTCCCCTTCCAATCTGATCCTTTAAAGGGTCATACGGTTGATATTAGTGGTTTTAATTCTCAACCCTTAATTCAAATTAACCTAAATCTAATGGCAAGGGGAAACTCTAAAATGGTCATTTGCACGCAAGGATCCTGTTGTCGGTAAAACGAATTTCACACATAGTAACGCATAAACGATTATCACTATTCATTAGCCACTTTAAAAATTGATATCTCACAATATAAAAAGAATTTGAAAAATCTAATTGTTACCCATTAATCACCTCGATTCACTCTATCATAGAAAAATATAAAATAAATAAAAACCCATGAAATGAGAATTGCCTTAAAAATGAATAGTAACCTCTTCAAAATGAACAGTGGGGCATTTAAAACCCACTATTTCTCACCCATTTCTCCAGTTGTACCTATATACATTTACGTGAGCTTCATTTAATACCCGCTTAACACTATCTACCAATAACAACTAACTTAATATATATATACACCCAAGCAATTTAAGTTATAAAATTTTAATTACTCAAAAATTGATTTATAATCAGGAGAAATTGTCTACTCCTTTATTATTAAGTTTAACTCAACAAAATATTAGTTAAACATAAGTAATAAATATTTCACACATTAACCAAAATATCATATATTACTTATGAATTACAATAAAATTCCAGGGCACTACACCCTCTCCCGCTTAAAATAAACTCCATCCTCGAAGTTTGAGGCAAGATACATACTGAACAGATGGGGATATTTCTTCATCATCTCGTCTTCAAGCTCCCACGATGCTTTCTCTTGAGAGAAATTCCTCCACAGAACTTTCACCAATGGGATAGTTTTCGATCTGAGAACCTGCTCCTTACGATCTAAAATCCTAACCAATTGCTCCTTGTATGCAAGGTCCGGCTGGAACTCTAAGCCTTCGTAACTGATGATGTGTGCAGGATCATGGACATACTTACGGAGCATAAATACGTGGAACACCGGATGGGTTGCTACGATAGATGGAGGTAGGGCCAACAGATACCCCACGTCTCCTATTTTATCTAAAATCTCGAAAGGTCTGATAAATCTCGGATACAACTTACCCTGCTTGTCAAATCTCGCCACTCCCTTGGTAGGTGATACCTTGAGGAAAACATGCTCTCCGATCTCAAAAGCCAAGTCTTTCCTTCTGTTGTCCACATAACTGTTCTGTCGATCTTGCACTGCTTTCAGTCTTTACTGGATCAGCTGAATTTTCTCAAGCGTTTCTTGCACCACTTCAGGCCCGATCAACTATCTATCACCAACCTCTTCCCAACATAGAGGAGATTTACACGGTCTTCCGTATAAAGCTTCAAATGGAGCCATGCCTATACTTGCGTGAAAGCTATTATTATAGGCAAACTCTACTAAAGGTAGGTGTCGCTCCCAATCTCCCTTCCAATTAAGTATGCAAGTTCTCAACATATCTTCCAGTGTCCGAATCGTCCTCTCAGACTAGCCATCTATCTGGGGATGATATGACGAGTTAAGCTTCAATTGAGACCCAAAGGCATTCTACAATCCTTGTCAAAGTCTCGATGTAAAGCGAGGACCTCGGTCTGAAATGATGGACTTCAGAACTCCATGCAATCTGACAATGTTTTCAACATAGAAACGTGCCAAGCTTTCCACGGATTGCTTCTTCTTCATGGCCAGAAAATGTGCTATTTTTGAGAACCGATCTACAATCACCCAAATGGAATCATTACCCTTGAAGGACCTAGGCAACCCTGTGACCAAATCCATGGTGATGTCCTCCCATTTCCATTGAGGTATCTCAATCCTTTGCATTAAACCAGACGATCTTTGATTCTTTGCCTTCACTTGTTGACAAATCAAACATTTGGCTACAAACTCAGCCACATCCTTCTTCATACCCTGCCACCAAAAGGTTTGCTTCAAGTCTTGATACATCTTGCTACTGCCATGGGAGATGGAGAACTATGACCTGTGGGCTTCTTCTAAAACTTCATTTTTTAATTCAGCCACATCTGGCACACAGACCCTGTGCTGAAATCTGATAACACCTACCTCATCATAAGCAATACCTGCCTTGCCAATCATCCCTTGCAATTGAGGATCATCTCGTTGAGCTTCCACTACGCGATCCATAACTGCTG
This sequence comes from Amorphophallus konjac, assembly GCA_022559845.1. Lineage (NCBI taxonomy): Eukaryota > Viridiplantae > Streptophyta > Magnoliopsida > Alismatales > Araceae > Amorphophallus > Amorphophallus konjac. The sequence continues at coordinate 269,760,641 of CM040118.1, read as the reverse complement.
ACCTGAGGGATAACTGAGCAACAAAAGTTTGGGAAAGTTGTGGTTTGATCAGTGTTATGGAATGAGGATAGTGGATATAATACATGGAGGGCACACTTAGCTTAGCTACACTAAATAAATAATTTATGTAAAGAAACAAAAATAGATAAGCTCAAGAGAAGAGATCCATCATTGGTTTTTAGTTAATGATAATATATAAGATCAAACATGTGATTCATCTGACTCAAAGTCCTCCCATTTAGATGAAGATAAATATGACTCATGACTTGTAAAGTCTAACTCTATCCTAGTGGGTGAAGGTGCATGTAGGTGACTTTATATAACTCTAACCATATGCACAAATAAAGAGTCATGTGTAGCAGTAGAGGGTACATAAAATGCTCTAAAAAAATGTCTCACTACATCCATTAGTGCATCATGTGGACATAAAATATGCCCACGCGAATGAAAATGAAAAAAGATGCGATAAGGGCGATAAATAATAGATAGGGCGATAAGAGAAGAGAGAAAAAGAAAGACCATGATCGCCACCAAGGAATAATAGTACAAATAACAGTAAGAAAATCCACTGGAATCATAATACATACCTTGGAATAAGAAGAAACAGCCAGAAAGAAGCTGGATAGAGTCTGGCTAAGAACCCAATCACTATAGTGACCGCGACCTTCTGAACACGGCCTCTATGGCCACCGCATTCATAATAAGATGCGGGAACTTGAGATTTCAACTCCTTCTCGCTTTCTAGTTGGCCAGAAAGTAAGGGCCTCATGTCTATGCCAACCTAAACTTGCGAAACAAAGTCAATAGAAGATAAAAACCCAATTAGAACTATAAACATATAGCATCTATCTCTCATGTAGAATATACATGAAATAAGGAGGGAAAATACCTAGGGGTGGGTTTCTAACCCCTGTAGAGGGAACAAAAGAGATATGTGTGTGTTTATGTGAAATGTAGAGAAGAAAACACAGTAGAGAGATGATAGTAAAGAGCAATATGCATGCAATGATATGAGCGGAGTAGTGCAATAGAAGAAGAGAGCAATAGAAGAACAAGAAAACCCTAAGAGAAGAGAGGACTTAGAACTTCCCTGGCAGATTTGGAGTCAAAGCAGAAGGTGTCCAACGTGGCATGGCTCCACCCCATATCCAAAATCATCCCCTCCCGGAGCCCTAGGCCATAAGAGGTATTTATAGAGCTCTAGAAACCCTAGGTTGGACTTGGAGAATAATTATGGAAAATACAGATCCAAAAGAGATAAAATCATGATAAAATCATTGGATGAGGTTGCCAAGATGGATAGAAAGTGATTTGGCATGAAAACTTTGAAAAAGAATCTCGAAACAAGGACTCTAGGGTGCCCTCAGTCGGAAAGAGCCGTGCTCGGGCTGGACAGTAGAGTCATGAGAACGTGGTCAATTGGGTGACTGCAACCAAGATGAACGCGGTTGGTCGATTTACCATGATCAAGCATGCTGATTAAAATATAGAAATTTCATGAAAATATGCCTCCCATGGCTTAATGGGCTAGAACATGAATAAATGGGCTCATAAGAGGATCAAGGAAAACTCAGAAATAATGGATAATTTGGGACATCATAGAATATGAATAAGAGAAATGCTCAACTTGTAGGCTAAAAACGGGTGTCAATAGATGTCCCTCCTTGATGTCTGCTTTGCAGGGGAGTGAGCGGAAATGAAGCGGAGGTGAAATGAAGTGGAAGCAAAAGCGACATGAAATGGAGATGAAGCAGAGGTGAAGCAGAGGGAACTAAAAAGTGGACATCAAGGTAAAAGACACTCGTCATAACCAACTGGCAATAGGAATCATCTGAAAAACCATGAACTAACCACAATGAACAGCTAGCATGGATGATGTCACGCCTCGAGATATATGTACAACGGAAGAGATTCGGGAAAGTGAACAGCTGGCAAATAAGCCTCAAGCTAGCAAGATAATCAAAGCGCAACATTCACACATAAAAGAGTGAACACAAGTATATACTCAAAACTCAACTTTATTGAATAATAATCAAAAGTTTATAATGACACTTGAATTTCTTTGACATAGTAATTCACTAGACTCAATAAAAGAAAATTACATCGGCACAACTTTTAACTAATAAAAATAGACTCATGACTCTCTAAGTCTTCTCTAAAACTTTAACCGCTCTCGGACTCGCCAATTGAGTAGTCGGATTCTAACTCGCTAGAACTTTCTGAAAGATATTGGAAAGTAGGGAATGAGCGCACACGCCCAGTAGGTATCTTTGTATCAATATGATGACAATGTTTAAGTACTTAACATTTTAGCTCTAGGAGGTAAGATAAAGGAAATGCAATTAAACATGCGATAAAACCAAAGTAACCATAAGTAACAAGATAAATATCGAATATGAGACTTCAAGTAAAACAGAGCATGATCAAGCAAGAATATAATATGACCTTTTAATAGCGAGAATGTACTATCATGTAATGAGAATGTACTTTTCATAACCTTAAAAGACTATGCACTAGAAAGTCATGTAACAAGCAAGCACATGTAATTTCATAAGATTGCCTCACGGATTTCACCCGTTTATAAAAAAGGTACTCCCAGTGCTCTGCGATGCCAGTAAGTATCATATCCCATGGTTTATAGTATGTTTCCAGCCATCTGCAGAGGGGGCTAGCGTGGAGCCCTTGGACACCGTCCGTGCCCGCCCTTGCATCTTCAAGTTATAAATCAAGCTACTTCCATGAGATATATAAATGTAGGCCAATAATATCAAGTTCAAACAATAGTTTCATGACAAGATAAACCAAGGTAAGAACGTACCAAAAATGAAATCATGAGAGTTCAAGGACGAATTGATTGGACATTACGTTACGGAGGAATTTCGACAGCATAACGGTACATTTTCATAGTTTCATAGTTCATTAATAACTTAATGAATAAGATTTTTGGGACATCAGATAGTCATAGGGCCATCTGAATAAGATATGATCAACCCTAGGGTCAAACCCCGGGTTAAACAGTAAGATGCCAGAACGCGGTTCCACGAGGTCTGTTTTCTTGAGGAAGCGGTTGAGTCAAGACCGCTATCAAGGGGAGTCGACGCAGGAGAAAGGACAGGTCGACAGAATGAACAAGCTGGCAGAATGCGGTCGTTCCAGGACTACTATATGAAAGTAGCGGTCACTTGATGGTCGCATTCAATCCAGTCCACAAAAAATGTGGAATTCATGAAGTGCTTTCTAGACTTTTAGGTTTTTAGGGTAGAACTAGCTCAGTGTCCTAGTGGGAATCTCAGGCTCATGGAGTCTTACGGAGACCTTGAAACATGATCACCTAGTCCGACAGAAGGAATATCCGATGGAGAGGCTCTCAAGTTCAAGAGATGTTTCTATCAAGTGTAAGTGATCTAATACCGTCATACCGGAGTACGGCTATGTGTGACATAATAAAATAGAAAAGAGATGAGAAAGGGATGCGTGAAAGCATAAATCAACGTGAACTTAAGTCATGAAATTTTCCTGTAAGTACAAAACTATAGAGTTTTGGCATAAAATTAACATACATGAAAATAAGTGCCTTGTAGATGAAGGGCATAAAACCTAACATGATTAAATCATGATATGCCAGAAATCATGAATATAGGAATATAAACAGAAATAGGGCATAGTTACTTATTCTTAGTATGTACTCATGAGGGGTTGATCTGGTTTCTATTTAGAGTTAACAGAAAGCAGAACGTGATTTATCGAAGACCACAACTTGCAGGTAGCGGTCTCTGCAAGACCGCCTTCTATCTGCAACAAACAGAGATGAATCCATGTTTGCAGAGCCTATTCTAGGGTAATTAATGCATGAAAACTATGAAGAACAGAAAGACAAGACAAGATAATATGTTTAGAACGAAGTAAGTGCATGGAAAAGGCATGAATTTAGCCAAAGTTCTTATCTTTTCATTAGTGTTGCAGGGGTAGCATGCATGAAAAATCCTAACTACGTGGTCATGGAAAAACATTAAATACGCCGTGTATAGTGCATGAAATCGAGCAAGGTTTGAGGGATTTGGATCCTAACACGTTGTTTAAGCAATACGTGAGATAACCTACCTTTGGTATTGCCCCTAGACTTCGAATTTATCACTGGAAGTACGCTCCCGTTCCTGCACGTCCTCCGTGGAACCAGCAACTTCCATATCTTTTAACTCTTCGACGGCTTGACCTCCTAACACAAGATTTAGCAGGACGTTCGAAGATACTAAAGGGAACAAATAACCCTAAAGGACAAACCTGAGAAGACGATGCCTTACCTTCGAACTATGTGATCCAAAATTAGGTTTCGCATAAAATAAATCTGGGTTCTATTTATAGAGTTTGACCTAGGGTTGAGAGATTAGATCGAATTAGGAGTCCTTATTAGGGTTAGAATCGATCCCTAAGAGTCCTAGACAAGTCCCCATGTCAGAAGATCACACCGATCCCTAGCGATTTGGGAGGATAAAAATCTAGATTTCCTAGGTTTATCACCTCCCGTTTACGGAACTAAGTCACGGTCTTCACTGGAGCGCCTTCGTCAGAACGTGATCGTGCGACTTACCGCGTCTTGCCTGGGCGTTGGAAATTTGAATTTAATTCAAACTCTTCCCTCATTATCTAGTTAAAATAGGGAAATTACCCTATTATGTTTCTAGGGTTGGGCTTGGGCCAAAAAGGCTTAAGTTTTAGGGTTTTAGGCCCATTTTAAGTGGACCTATTCACCTATTAATAACTAGGCTCATAATAATTCATTAATTAATCCCATTTGGCCTTTAAACGTATTAAATGCTCAAATTAACCCTTTTTAATTTCAGATAATTCTAGATAATTTTCAAGGGTGCTACACCACCTCCCCCACTTAGAAAGAATTTGGTCCCCAAATTCATTGCATGGAATATATGGAGAGTGTATTTTACTTACAATCAAATAGCTCCGAAAATCTCTTGCGCATAGCTTCTTCCATCTCCCAAGTTGCTTTTTGTTCTAGACATTTATTCCCTTGGATCTTTATCATGGGAATAGTTTTATTTCTAAGCTGACATACCTCTCGATCCAATATCTTGAGTGGCCTTTGTTCGTACGTCAGATCCTTCTGTATTACCAGGTCATCATGACATATAACATGAAATGGGACATGAACGTACCTTTTAAGCATTGAGACATGGAACACATCATGAACTCCAGATAATTACGGCGGCAATGCTATCCGATACGCGACCTCGCCAACCCTTTCAAGAATTTTAAAAGGGCCAATAAACCTTGAAGTAAGCTTGCCTTTGATGCCGAACCTTCTAATTCCACGACCTGGGGAAACATTGAGAAACACATGGTCTCCCACTTAAAATTCTTGGTCTCTTCTTCTATTATTAGCATATGTCTTTTGCCTTGATTGAGGCATCTAGAGTCTCTCTTTGATTAGTTTAATCCTTTCGGTTGCATCCCTAACAAGATCTGGACCTAGAAGTTATTTTTCTCCAACTTCATTCCAGCAGATTAGTGAATGACAACTGCTCCCATACAGTGCCTAAAATGGTGCCATTTGAATGCCAGCCTGATAGCTATTATTGCAGGTAAACTCCACTAGAGGCAAGTGGTCGTGCCAACTTTCACCAAAATCAATAGCACATGCCCTGAGCATATCTTCAACTACCTCATTGGTTCTTTCAGTCTGGCCATCAGTTTGTAGATGAAAAGCAGTGCTGAAGTTCAACCGGGTCCCTAAGGAATGTTGTAGACCCTTCCAGAATTGTGATGTGAAACGAGGGTCTCGATCAGATATAATAGTGATTGGAACTCCGTGTAATCAGACAATTTCCTTTATATATATGGCTACTATAACATCCACATACCATCTGCTTTTACTAGGTAGAAAATGTGCAGATTTTTTCAAACAGTCAATGATCACCCAAATACCATCATGTCCACCTCTTGTCTTAGGTAGACCCATGATGAAATCTATCCCTATGCTTTCCCACTTCTATTCAAAAATTTTCCAGGGATGTAACTTTCCAGCGGACTTTAGGTGTTCCGCCTTGACTTGCAGACAAGTGAGGTAATGAGATACAAAGTCTGCCACTTCTCTCTTCATGTTGGGTCAACAGAAATTTCTTTTAAGATCTTGGTACATCTTGGTAGCACCAGGGTGAATAGTATATCTCATTTTGTGGGCTTCTTCCATAATTAACTTTTTAGTCTCCTTGTGGTCTGGTACACAGACCTGACCTCGCAATAATAATCTTCCATCGACCGTGATAGAGAAATTTGGCCGTTGATCAATATTGGCTTTGATCTCAACCAGTGTAGGGTCATTCTCTTGAAGCTTGACTAAATCTTCTATCAAGGTAGGTTGTGACCGGATGTTGGCGACAATACATGCTTTATTCTCCATGTCAATATCTAGATTAAGCTAAGCAAAATCTTCTACAAGGTTTATCATACCTCTTCATAGACTTGATAAAGTTGCCAGTGGTTTTCTGTTGAGTGTATCTGCTACAGCATTTGCCTTGCCAGGGTGATATTGAATAGAAAAGTCGAAGTCCTTAGGTACTCCTGCCATCTTCTTTGCCTCATGTTTAAATCCTTTTGGGAGAAGAGATATTTCATACTTTTGTGGTCCAAAAATATGTTGAATTTCTCCCTACAAAGGTAATGTTGGCATATTTTTAAAGCGAAGATAACAACAGCTAACTCCAGATCGTGCACTGGATAGTTCTCCTCATGACACTTTAGTTGCCTTGAAGCATAATAGATCACTTTACCATTCTGCATTAAAACACATCCAAGGCCAACGCCTGATGCATCCGTATAGACTTCAAAACCACCACCTTCAATGGGTAGTGTTAATACAGGTGCAGTGGTAAGATGTTACTTGAGAGACAAGAAACTCTCTTCACAATCCTTTGACCATATAAAAGGAGTTTCTTTTCTTGTTAGCCTGGTCAGAGTTACTGCGATCTTAGAGAAATCTTTTATGAATCACCAGTACAGCCAATCCAAGAAAACTCCTGATTTCAGATATAGTTGTCGATCGGTCCAATCCTTGACAACTTCGACCTTAGAAGGATCCACAGCGATACCTTCCTTTGATATGATATGACCAAGGAATGAGACTTCCTTTAGCCAAAACTCACATTTGTTGAGCTTCGCATAGAGTTGGCGTTCTCTTAATATTTACAAAGTTATTTTTAAGTGTTCTTCATGCTCCTCCTGAGTCTTGGAATATATGAGAATGTCATCTATGAAGACGACCACAAATCAGTCCAGAGAAGGCCTGAAGACATTGTTCATGAGTTGCATAAAAGCTGCAGGGACGTTGGTTAACCCGAATGTCATAACCACAAATTCGTAGTGTCCATATCTGATTCGAAAAGCAGTCTTGGAAATATCTTTATCTTTAATCCTCAACTAATGATAACCAGACCTGAGGTCTATCTTTGAGAAATATTCCGCACCAGAAATCTGATGAAACCGTTCATCAATATGCGGCAGTGGATATTTGTTCTTTATTGTGAGTTAATTTAATTACCGATAATCGATGCATAGCTTGAGAGATCCATCCTTCTTCCTGACAAATAGGACCGGCACAGCCCAAGGGAACGTGCTGGGTCGAATAAAGCCGTTCTCCAACAACTCTTGAAATTGCTTCTTCAACTCCTTAAGTTCCGTGGGGGACATCGTATAAGGAGCTTTTGAAACCGGTGCTGCTCTAGGGATAAGTTCAATGGAGAAGTTCACTTCCCTTACGGGTGGTAAATCATGTAATTCGGAAGGGAAGACGTCGGGAAAGTCTCTTACAATAGGGATTTCTTCAAGAATAATTTTCTTGGACTCGGTGATGATTACAGAAGCAAGGAAAGCTTCACAACCTTACGAAATAAGTTTGCAGACGTGAAGAGAAGAATCGAGGATGGGATGCTTTCTATATTTGATACCAAGGAACGAGAATCTTGGAAGATCTAGTTTGTGGAAGGAAATTCGCCTATTGCGACAATTGATATTGGCATAGTGGTCGTATAGCCAATCTATACCTAAGATGGCATCTTAACCTTTCATGTCAAGGTATACGAGATTTGCAAGGAGATTATGGCCTTCTATAGGTACCTCACTATTAGGGTATAGTGGGTTTTGAGTTCAGTTCCAGAACCTAAGGGTGTAGTAATTTTTAGGTCTGAAAGTAAAGGAACAGGTGAAACTGGTAAAGTTTTAGCAAAAGCGATAGATAAAAAAGAGTGAGAAGCACCAGTATCGAATAATACAAACACAGGATGTGTATAAATTTGGATAGTACCTTCCATTAGACCATCATCCTTTGGTGTTTCATCATCCATCACAGCATTTAATCGAGCCTGCCGCCTGCGTCCACCATCGCCCCTGGAAGGCTGATCTTTCATAAGGGGGCAATCGGGAATGTGTTGCTCCCAGCTTCCACATCGAAGACAAGCACCAAGGCGCTTCCAACATTCTTCGGCTGAATGATCAAACTTTTCACAAAAGGTGCAATCCGTCAAGACTTGCTTCTCCTCCTCTTTAACTTTCTTGTTCTTGTTGTTATTATTCCCATTCCCGTTACAGGACTGTTTCTTGTTGTCACAGGATTTGTAGGATCCTGTGATACTGAATTTCTCTTCTTCCCTTCCTCTTCTATCCATGCGACTAGGTTCTTCACCTTTGCCCTTGTATTTCTCGACCTTCTCCAAGGTCCTCTCACATAAATGAGCTCGATGGACCATCTCCGTATAGGTCCGGATATTCTGAGGGCCAAGTTATTTAACAAAAATCGGCCTCAAGCCGTCCATAAAGCGATTGGCTTTGAGGAGCTCCGTACTGACAAGATGCGGAGCATACGGTACTAGCCTTGAGAATTGAAGTTCATATTCTACTACGGACATCATACCTTGCCTAAGAGAGGCAAATTTCACAGTCGTCCTTTCCCAGACATGCTCCGAGAAATACTTCTCTCGAAAGATTTCAAGAAACTCCTCCCAAGTAATTTGTGCATTGTGAAGATGGGCCGAGGTGGCCTTCCACCATGTGCGTGCATCATTATTAAGTTTAAATGTGGCAAGTAGGATCTTCTCCTGGTCCGCGCATTGAATGACATGAAATATACGGTCCATTTCATCTATCCAATTCTTTGCTTCATCCGGGTTGGACGATCCTGAGAATCGTGGAGGGTTCATACTCCTAAAATTACGATGAAGATCTCTGGCTCCAGCTCGCACGCCAGCTTGTGCCACAGTCTGTAGGGCCTAGGTAAGACCCGCAACCGTTTGTTGCATAGCTTCCCAATTTGCACGATTAGCCACCATTTCGAAAGTAAGGTGTCTGAGAAAATAAACAACTAGTTACTTTCTCTAGAATTTATGAGGGTCAACCTAGAAATTAATTTCTAGAGAACTATCTTATCCCGGGCTCTACCCAATCTCACTTGGGTTCGAAGAATTTCTTCCTAGTTCATAGGTGTGGGTCCTTAAACTTTGGACTTAACCTATGACTTGACATTTTTTTCTAGGACTTGAAAATCCTAGGCTCTGATACCAACTTAACTGTCACGTCCCGAGATATATGTACAGCAGAAGAGATTCGAGAATGTGAACAGTCGACAAATAAGCCTCAAGCTAGCAAGATAATCAGAGCGCAACATTCACACATAAAAGAGTGAACACAAGTATATACTCAAAACTCAACTTTATTGAATAATAATCAAAAGTTTACAATGACACTTGACTCTCTTTGACATAGTAATTCACTAGACTCAATAAAAGAAAATTACATAGACACGACTTTTAACTAATATAAATGGATTCATGACTCTCTAAGTCTTCTCTCGAACTTTAATCGCTCTCGGACTCACCACTTGAGTAGTCCGATTCTGACTAGCTAGAATTTTCTGAAAAAGATTGGAAAGTAGGGAATGAGCGCATATGCCCAGTAGGTATCTTCGTATCAACATGATGGCAATGTTAAAGTAATTGACATTTTAGCTCTAGAAGGTAAGATATAGGAAATGCGATGAAACATGCGATAAAACCAAAGTAACCATAAGTAACAAGATAAATATCGAATATGAGACTTCAAGTAAAACAGAGCATGATCAAGTAAGAATATAATATGGCCTTTCAATAGCAAAAATGTACTATCATGTAACGAGAATGTACTTTTCATAACCTTGAAATGCTATGCACTAGAAAGTCATGTAACAAGCAAGCATGTAATTTCATAAGATTGTCTCGTGGATTTCACCTATTTATAAAAAAAATACCCCGAGCGCAATGCGACGTCAGTAAGCATCATACCCCATGATTTATAGTATGTTTCCGGCCATCTGTCGAGGGGCCTAGCGTGGAGCCCTTTGACACTGTCTGTGCCCGCCCTTGCATCTTCAAGTTATAAATCAAGGTACTTTACGAGAAATATAAATGTTGGTCAATAATATCAAGTTCAAACAATAGTTTCATGACAAGATAAACCAAGGTAAGAACGTACCAAAAATGAAATCATGAGAGTTCAAGGATGAATTAATTGGACATTACGCTACGGAGGAATTTCGGCAGCATAACGGTACATTTTCATAGTTTCATAGTTCATTAACGATTTAATGAATACGATGTTTGTTGTGACTCCTCTGTGTTGATGATGTTGACAATAGCTTTATTTCATTGGCAACAGCTTGTTTTGATTGATTGGTAACTGTTTATGTTTTGATGAAACTATCTCTGTCAGATTGTCTATGTGTTCTATGCAGTAAGAATCTATACATTGTCATGCACACACACACATGTCTACACATTGCACACACACAAGTCTACACACTCAAAGTCCATACATTGCATTGTTGTGTTTATGCATCGTTTAGAACATAAGTCTATACATTCACATGGCCTGTCTGCACGCTAAAGTCTGTACAGAGCTTGTGCCTGTCTGACTAGCAAGTCTGTACATCATATGCGAAGTCTATTCAATGCATGCATATTCATTCAAAGTCTAGACATCGGTGAAGTCTGTACATTCACCAGCTTAACTTTCCAAGTCCAGACATCGGTGAAGTCTGTATATTCACTAGCTTAACTTTCCAAGTCTAGACATCGATGAAGTCTGTATAGCCTGTGTGTTCCACGATATCAAGTCTATACACTCCTTGATCTTTACCTACATTGCACCTGCAAGTCTATACATTGCAGCTGAGTTGAAGTCTATACAACCCTTGCTTTGCCAAAGTCTATACATCGTGTCTTGGCTAAGTCTATACATCGTGAACTTTCTCTCAAGTCTATACAGACCTTGCTTTGCTCAAGTCTGTACATCGTCCAGTTCCTATGGCAAGTTTATACATCATGAACTCTCAAGTCTATACAGACCTTGCTTTGCTCAAGTCTGTACAGCCCTTCCTTTGGCAAGTCTATACATCGTGAGCCTGTGAGGTCCGTCTCACTCAGCGTCTCAAGTGGACTTGAAGTCTATACATTGGAATGTCTTACTTAGCGTCTTTGTGCATGTCACACACTCGCAAGTCTGCATGTCTATACATTGGCTGTTGAATGCTACTCAAGTCTGCACATTCGATAGTAGCAAGTCAGTACATCCATGTGTAATGTTCATAGTCTTGCATACGTGAAGTCTGTACATGCTTCAGTGTTGCATTCACTAAGCCTGTACACACCTCAGTCTTGAATATATGAAATCTGCACATGCCATAGCACTGCATATATGAAGTCTATACATGCTCCAGCGGTTGCCTTCATATAGGAAGTCTGTACATCGTATAGCATGCATGTGTTCAAGTCTATACATTGCTGCTGAACGCAAGTCCATACATTGCACAAAGTCTGCACATTGCTGTCTTTAACTATGATCAAAGTCTGCACATTGCATTACACTTCAGCAAGTCTATATAATGTCTACATTGCATACTATGAAGTCTGTACAAAGTGTCGACATTAAACTGACAATTCTATTTCGACTGTCTGACAGGGATTCTTTGCAGAGACTGATGACTGGGCACGTGATCCGAGGATAAGGGGAGTGACCAGATTATGACACGTGTACTGAAAGCCTGCTGGATGTTGCCACGTGGTCCAAGCCATTGGGCGGGAGATGTGGAGAGCACACGCCCTTCCTGCTGCTGGTATATATATGGAGTTTCTTCCTTCAGAAGAAGCAAATCGAATAGAAGCAGCCAGAGCTAAGAGAAAAGAACAGAGAGTGAGCGCCTGCATGATCCACAGAGAAGAAGAGAAAGAGAGAAGAAGATTCAGAGAGAAGAAGAGAAAGAGAGAAGAAAAGATTGAGAGAGTCTTTTCGAAGTCTTGTAAATCAGTCTCTTGGTTCAGATACCAGAGCTGATACTGCTCAATTGAGCTACCATCGTTTTGGTTTTCCTTTTCGTTTGTTTCTATCTTTACTGTTTTCGAAACTCTTTTGTTATCAAGCTGTGAGCCAGCAATTTCAGTGGAGGTTTCCACTGGATAGGTGAAGCTGTAATCCTCAGCAGGCGAGACCAGGTCTCGGACGGCTAAGCTGTATCGCCCAGCGGTTGTAGAGGATTTATTCCTCTGGTCGGCAAGATGTAAAGCCCAGCGAAGCTGTGTATCAGCAGTCTGTTGGCAAGCTGTGAAGCCCAGCTGTTCAAGCTGTGAGTCAGCAGGATCCACATTCCAGTTGGAGTGTGGGGTGGACGTAGATCTCTGGATTGAGATCGAACCACCTTAAAGATCGGTGTCTACTGTGTGATTGCATGTTGTTTGTGTGATTTCATAGTGTTCCTTCTGTCGTTCAATAGTTGCTTGTTTTAATTCCGCATTAGAGTTCAACTGTGTTTTAAAATTAGACATTAGATATATTCACCCCCCTCTAGATCCACTCTCAGTGGTAATAGACTGCGTCCATCTAACATAACAGTTGGTATCAGAGCCTAACTCTTCTACAGGGACTTACAGCCCGAAGAGGAAGGTACAGATGGATGCTCGAGGGATGATCGCTGAAGGACACTCAACCACCAAGCCCCCTTTCTTCGATGGATCTAACTATGCATACTGGAAGAACCGTATGCAAGTATTTTTGAGGGCGAAGGATTATGAGATCTGGAAGGTAGTCAGCAAGGGACCTTATGAGCTGTCCCCTAATGAGGAAGTCTGGACCAAGGAGGATATCAGAAGGTCTACTCTAAACTGGAGCGCCATAAATGCTATTCAATGCTCTCTGCACCCCACGGAATTTTCTCGAGTATCAGCTTGCAGCTCAGCTAAAGAGATGTGGGATGCCCTGGAAGTTATTCATGAAGGGACTTCTCAGGTTAGAGAGATGAAGGATAATTTCCTTGTGTCAGAATATGAAGCCTTCAAGATGAAGCCAAATGAGACCATCAAGGAGATGTACTCTCGATTAACTATCATCACAAATGGTCTTAGAGGTCTCGGGAAGGCACAGACAGAATACGATGTAGTGAGGAAGATATTGCGTTCCCTGACTCATGCTTGGCATACTAAAGCTACAGTAATGGAGGAGTCAAGGGATTTGCGAAATACAAGGGCAGATGAGCTAATTGGCTCGCTGATGGCATATGAGATTAATCTGCCAAAGATAGAGGAAGCTGAAAAGAAGAAGAAGCCAATCGCTCTGAAAGCTGGTGCCAGCAAATCTAGCAAGTCCAGCAGATCCAACTCTAGTGGATCATCATCTGAGGAGAGCCTAAATGAACAAGATATAACTCGTACTGAGATGGCAATGATGACCAGAGAGTTCAGGCGGTTCCTCAGGAAAGAAGGAGGACGATTCAGCCAAAAGAAGTATAGTGGCGGCCGAAGAGATAAAAGGTATAAACATAACCCTGCAAAGAAAATTGAAACTAATACTTGTTATCAATGTAGGAAGACAGGTCATCTGAAAGTTGACTGTCCAGAGAATCAGAAATACAAGGACAAGTCAAAGAAGAGGAACACGAAAGGGAAAGCTATGGTGAGTACCTGGAGTGATGAAGATGAAGGCTCCTTGAGCAATACCTCTGACAGTGAAGCCGAATCTGAAAAGCCCATTTGCCTTATGGCAACAAGCTTTGAAGACAGAGAGGAGGATTCAGATGAGGTAATTTCTCGATTCGATAATTTTACTATTGCTGATTGGGTAGATGCCTATCATGAAATAGCTGATAAAGCAGATGACATTAGAAGGGAAAACATGCATCTAAGAAGAAAGATTAACTCCATGCAAAATGATACAACTCTAACTGATAAAATTGCATGTCTTGAATCTGAGAATAATAAACTCAAACTCACATGTTCTGAATTAGAAGAAATCAAGAATGAGTCAAAAGCCTTTAAAGAAGATAATGAGAGGTTAGAAAAAGAAGCTGATGAATGGAAGTTGAAAATTCAGAAATATGAAAGTGAGATAAAAATTGTGAATAAAAAATATCAAGCTGTCCTAAGTGTGAATACAGAACTGAAAAAATCCATTGAAGACATTCAAAAGGATAATGAGGACAAGCTTCAAACTATTGAGAAAATGACCCAAGGTTTAAATAACCTAAATGTTTTGTTAGGGTCAAAAGTCAACTTCAGAAAAGAGGGCCTTGGATTTAATTCTAGTGCAACAAAAAGTTTTGGAATGAAAACTATTTCATTTGTCGCATAAAAAGAGAAAGGACCTCTAATCAACATGAAGTCAAACATTTCAGTGAACAAAGCTGTAAATCTGAAAAAGCCCAGTGCTGAGGAAAAGGGCAAATAAAAGCTGAGTGAGCCTAGTAGAGCTAGCACATCCAAGCAAAATCTTAAAGCTCAGTCTCAGGTTAGGGGTCAACCTACATAGTCTTATAAACCACATGTTAAGGTCACCAAGTCTCCACCATCACCACCACCTCTGAAGAAGACCCAATACACACCTATGAATAGGTCAGCAGGGTCCAAGGTATAGGGGAGGCATAATGCTTTTAGAGCTCAACCCAAACATTTCTACCAACCTAGAGCCCAGTCCCACTTCTTTGCACAGTCAACCTATCCAAATAGGTCAGGATGGACTAGGACTCAAGGAAGGTCTATAGGTTATGGACATCAGGCTACACAGTCCTATAAACCTTACACTAGAAATTAGGTTAATGGGTATGGCTCTTGGACACCTAGGAACCAACATTTCCACAGCCAGCCCAATGATTACTATGGCCAAAATTTCGTGAATACACCCTGGCCAAGGCACTAACACAGAAATAATCAATCTGTAAATAACCATGCTAGTGTCAATAAGAAAAAGCATAACAAAAAGAAATCTAGAAAATCCACTGAACAGAACTATTTCAAACAAATGTGGATTCCTAAAAGTCTGCTTTCTTGTTTTAATTACTTTTCATCTTCTCTGGAGCCCAATCAGTCTTGGGTTCCAAACTTCTCTACCTAATTATGTGTGCAGGTATGCCTGGCAGCCAAGAACAATTTGTGGTACTTGGATAGTGGCTGCTCCAGGCATATGACAGGAGATAAGGCCAAGTTCTGCATGCTGACAGAGAAACAAGGAGGCCTTGTCACCTTTGGTAGCAACACAAAGGGTAAGATTATTGGGACAGGTAAGGTAGGTAAGTGTACTACCTATTGCATTGAAGATGTCATGTTGGTTGAAGGTTTAGCATATAATTTACTTAGCATCAACCAACTATGTGATAAAGGATGCAAAGTTCTTTTTGACTCTCAATGCTGCAAAGTTTTTGAACCTGATTCTGAAACTGTTAAATTTTATGGTAAAAGGATAAATAACACTTACATGATAGACTTAGATGATATACAACATTCTAACCTATGCCTTACTGCTAGCAGAGAGGACTTAGCATTTTTATGGCATCGTAGGTTAGGCCATGCTAGTTACACTGTATTGCATAAACTGAATAAGCATAGCATAGTTAAAGGACTTCCTGAAGTTTCTTTTAAGAAAGAAAATAAAATCTGTAATGCATGCACTCAGTCAAAGTTAACTAGAAAGTCATTTAAATCTAGAACAGAAAATCTGTCTTCTAAACCCTATGAGCTGATACACATGGACCTTTTTGGGCCAACCAGGTCTGTCAGCTTATCAGGGAGGAAGTATGGGTTTGTCATGGTAGATGACTTCTCTAGGTATACTTGGGTATATTTCTTATCACATAAAAGTGATGCATTCTCAGAATTTCAGGAGTTCTGTCTTAAGAAAAACCAAAAAATTGAAAATATTTTAACTGATCATGGAGGTGAGTTTGAAAACTCACAGTTTGATGAATTCTGCAGGTCAAATGGAATTCATCACAAGTACTCCTCACCAAGGACACCCGAGCAGAATGGAGTTGTGGAGAGGAGGAACAGAACCTTGGTGGAGATGGGTCGTACACTCTTGGTTGAAGGTAGTCTGCCAAGGAAGTTCTGGGCTGAAGCAGTAAATACTGCCTGTTATGTAATTAACAGAGCCATGGTAAGACCTTCTACCCAGAAAACACCCTATGAGATTATAAAGGGTAAGAAACTTTCTATTGCTCATTTCAATGTTTTTGGTTGTAAATGTTTTATTCATATAAATGATAAAAGAGACCTTGATAAATTTGAACCTAAAGGTGAACCAGGAATTTTTCTTGGTTACTCTGAAAATACCCGAGCATATAGAGTGTATAATCTGAATTCCAAAACTGTTGAAGAATCTCCATATATTATTTTTGATGAATCTTTGGTAAAGTCTAATATTGGTCAATGCAGGAATGAAGACAATGGTGATATTCTGAAAGAAGGGAATCCTGTAGACAAATCCGAAGATGGGGAATGAAATGAAGAGCTTAATGAAGAAGAGCCTACAGTTCAGGGGGAGGTAAATGAAAATCATGATAATGAAATTGTCAACATTAGATATCTAAAAGATCATCCTATAGATAATGTGATTGGCAATTTGCATGACCCTCCTAGGACTAGAGGGCACTTAAAAATTTAAAATGAATTGAATGCATATGCCTTTGTATCAAATGTAGAACCCAAGTCCATTGACTGTGCTCTTAAGGATGTGCATTGGATTAATGCCATGCATGAAGAGCTCAATCAATTTGACAGGAATAAGGTGTGGCACTTGGTTCCACCTCCTGATCATGAAACAGTCATAGGGACTAAATGGGTATTCAGAAATAAAACTGATGAATCAGGGAATGTCATTAAAAATGAGGCCAGACTTGTAGCTCAGGGGTATAACCAGGAATTTAGAATTGACTTTGAAGAGTCTTTTGCCCCTGTAGCCAGGTTAGAAGCTATCAGAATCTTATTGGCTTATGCATGTTCCCTAGAAATAAATCTTCAGCAGATGGATGTAAAATCTACTTTTCTGAATGGGGAAATCAGTGAGGATGTCTATGTGAGGCAGCCTCATGGCTTTGAATGTTTAGACTTCCCCAATCATGTTTATAAACTTCATAAAGCTCTCTATGGTCTTAAGCAAGCTCCTAGAGCTTGGTATGACAGGTTGAGCAAATTCCTCACTGATAAGAACTTCACAAGAGGTGTAGTCGATCAAACCCTGTTTACTAAGGTAAGTCATTCAGATATTCTTATCATTCAAATTTATGTGGATGACATTATCTTTGGGTCAACTAACCCCAAATTGTGTGAGGAATTCTCTCAGATAATGACTAATGAGTTTGAAATGAGCTCAATGGGTGAGCTCAAATTATTTCTTAGACTGCAGGTGACACAGTCAAAAGATGGAACTTTCATCTCTCAGTCCAAGTACATAAGGGATTTATTGAAGAAGTACAAGATGGATAATGTAATCAATTGCAAGGATAACAATAGAAGAAAGACACCACGTCAAAAGAAGAGGGAAGAGAGAGATCATGAACAAAACACTTGCACTAAATCAATACTAAAGAATAAATGTGCGCTGGCATTGTAATTAGCAAACCCAAAATAACTAAGACTAATGCACTAACTTAAACTAGGAAGAAAATGCTCCAACTGATAAAAGAATATTGAAAGGAACACTATGCAAATAACAATGAACATGAGAGCATGGAGGGCTTCTGCTCCATTCCCACACACTGCGAACACCTTGACAGCACCCTGGGAAAACTACTAGCAAAGCCACGGCAGCAAAGGAGCTTCGCCAGCGTCCCTCTCTTCATGCCACAAGAAGCACAGAGGTAGCAGAGGAAGTCACGCCGTCGCCGGTTGCACTCTACAGTTGATGAGGAGGCTCGCGAGTGGCTGCAGAAGGAGTTTCGCAAGAACCATCCCGAACGTTGCACGAGCAGCAAAGTGAGCGATCGGATGAGAAGGCTCCACACGCGACGGCGACGCTGCACTTTCTCCCCGTCGAATCGTTGCGGATGCCACACACGAGGGGCAGATAACAGCAAGAGAAAGACCTGTGATGAAGGCTAAGAAAACCCAAAACTAAAACCAAACCAAAAACTAAGAACGAACCCCCTTGTTGTATCCCTGCACCTCCCTTTTATAGGGACATGGACACGCCAGAATCCCCCCGGAACCACCTCCATTATCTTCGCCTTCGCCGCTATCATCTACAGCACCTTACGCCGTCACCTCCGCATGCAGTTTGGATGCAACCGGAACCCGTGAGCGAACGTCTCTCACCGTGTTTATCCGTTCACGGAACAACATCCATCCAGTCGTGATTTTCCTCCGCCAATCCTATATGCACGCTTGCCAACCTCCCATCTTATCTCATCGGTGGTACCAGCGTGTGCTACTGCCGCTATTCACGCGGTGGGTTTGGATACGGGTATGCCATCGCAACACCAGCCATGCACGTAGCAACCATTTCATCACGTGATCACCCCATCAAACTGCAGCTATTATGTACGTGCAAATATGCCACTGATCTTGCCAATATAAGTATTATCTCGCTTGCCCATACATTGCTGCCACCTCATGCAACCCACATGGCCCTTTACGTTGAAGGAGGCCCAATACCCATGCATGTGTTTCATGCATACAACAAGCCTTTGAGCCCATCAACTGTAGCTTTCGTGCAACTACACCATTGGTATTGCAAATGCATGAGTGTGTATCTTGTATTTCCATGCACGTGCATTTGTAGCCATCTACGTGACCATCATGCATTTGTTACACCAACAACCTGCCATTTAAAAGAATGCATATATTATATATAATGTTGTTAACACAACATATCAATGCAAATCTTATTCACCTATATGCACTCATTATTATTTACAAATTACTCCCAAAAATAATTGTTTTCCAGGAAAACTCTCGTGTTAAAAAAATCTATTTTTGTGAACATTTTCAGACGTAATCAACAATTTACTTGGACTTACTCCTAAACATATATAGAAATAATATGTGAAAATATGAAGCTATCACACCCCCCCCCAACTTACTCATTGCTAGCCCCTTAGCAATGCAATAATTATAAATTTAGGACTAACAAGAGTTCATAAATCACATTTCATGACAAGAATATGAGCATCATGATTTGAACTATAGAATACTGCAAGTTCAAGCAATAAGTGTCAGGAATAAACTTCGTCAATTCTTGTATTTAGA
Organism: Amorphophallus konjac; assembly: GCA_022559845.1. Classification (NCBI taxonomy): domain Eukaryota; kingdom Viridiplantae; phylum Streptophyta; class Magnoliopsida; order Alismatales; family Araceae; genus Amorphophallus; species Amorphophallus konjac. Next base: position 269,741,100 of record CM040118.1, on the reverse strand, counting down.
CACTTCCTCGGGTTACACTCACAATTTTTGTATCTCTTTTGTGTATGTGCTCTAATTTGATTAGCGGATATCAGACAATTGGATGCATGAGCCTTCTTTTTATCACTTAACGATGATTTCCAGTTCTACCTATTTCAAATCAGACTCTCGAATTACAGGTAGCTTCACTCTGCCTGATTTCATCATCAATCTTTTTTTTTCTATTTTTTTTTCTTTCATGGTGCTGCACATTCCTTCACCGTTTGACGCGAACCTCAACTCTTGCCTTAGGAGAAGCAGGCCCGGCTACTAAGATCAGGAGCATTTTCCATGATTTATTTTTCATATATTTTTTTCTTTTGGTGCTTTGCACTTATTTGTAGGCAGGTAACTTTTTCCCCACGATTGATCTTCAATGACTAGGCAGAATTGTCAATCATCGCCTCAGTATTAAGCAAAAAATCTCGTCATCCTTATGTTTAATACCCACTATTCTCATTAGTGTGCAAATGTGTGCGAGTTCAAAAATCTGAGTGTGTTCCAAGGAGGATGCTAAAAACATAGCCAACTAATTCACCCCTTAACTCACTGCTGTCACAAGTGGATATTCTAAGCCTTATCATTTTGACAAGTTTCTTATCATGAAAAATGATCCTGAAGCACTTGTTAGGGGTGTCATGAGAGATTACATCATTTTGATGTATTTTGATGAAAAGTTAAGCGACCCCCCAACTTGAGTGACGTTGTCCTCAATGGCATGAACAAGATGTAAGACTGAAATGTAACCATGACAAGTGGTGGGAAGGATAGATACAACCTGAGAAGGAAGTGCTGTTGGTAGAGACATACTACTCCATGCTCCTTGCTCCTAAAGAAAGAAAAAAAATCAATCATCATTTATTTATTTAAAAGAGATTAAGAAAGATTTGGGTTGCCTCCCAATGAGCGCTAAGTTTAATGTCTTCAGCCAGACACTAGTGAGTTCAATTTGTATTAGACAATTCAATCTCCTCTACAATTATGTCATTTGAGACACCTTCAATCAAGGGTTTGAGTCTCTGCCCATTGACTTTGAATGTACTGCCACTTTTAGGGTTACAGATTTCGACAGCACCATGTGGAAATGAATTAACCACAATGTATGGCCCATCCCATCTAGATCTGAGCTTCCCAGGAAAAAGTTTCAATTTGGAGTTGAATAACCAGACTTTTTGATTAGGTTCGAATGTTTTCCTTGCAATGTGTCTGTCATGGAAATCTTTCATCCTAGCCTTATAAATTCTAGAATTCTCATATGATTCCTTACGAAGCTCATCTAGCTCACTTAGTTGCAAGGCCCTGTGTGTTCCAGCTTGGGCCAAATCCAAATTAAACTGCTTAATTGCCCAATAAGCCTTGTGTTCTAGCTCCACTGGAAGGTGGCAGGCTTTTCCATAGATCAATCTAAAAGGTGACATTCCAATGGGGGTCTTATAGGCCGTTCTGTAGGCCCACAAAGCATCATCCAATCTCTCAGCCCAGTCCTTCCTATCAATCCTCACAGTCTTTTGCAAAATGTTTTTGATTTCTCGGTTGGAAACTTCCACCTGCCCACTCGTTTGGGGATGATATGGTGTGGCCACTTTATGGGTGATCCCATACTTTTTAAGCAAGCTTTTGAATTGGTAGTTGGTGAAGTGACTCCCACCATCACTAATTATGGCCCTAGGGAATCCAAACCTAGAGAAAATGTTCTTCTGCATAAATTTCATGACCACTTTGTGGTCATTGGTTCTAGTTGCTACCGCTTCGATCCATTTTGAAACATAATCAACAGCCACTAGAAAATATTCATGCCCATAAGATGGTGGAAATGGTCCCATGAAATCAATTCCCCATACATCAAAAATTTCTACCACAAGAATGGGGTTTAAGGGCATCATGTTTCTCCGAGATATATTCCCCATAGTTTGACATTTTGGGCAGGATTGACTAAAAGCATGGGCATCTCTGAAGAGAGTGGGCCAATAAAAACCACTCTGGAGGACTTTCGCGGCAGTTTTCATTCCAGAAAAATGTCCCCCGCAAGCAAGAGTATGGCAGAAGGTGAGAATGCTTTGATGCTCATTTTCAGGAACACACCTTCGAATGACATTATCAGCACATATTCGGAACAATTCTGGGTCCTCCCAAAAGTAATGTTTTATCTGAGCAAAGAATCTATCCTTCTCATTCTTAGACCAACCTTCAGGGGTCAATCCAACTGCCAGATAATTAACAATATCAGCATACCAAGGAGATTTGATGTGGTTAATGGACAAGAGTTGTTCATCCGGAAAATAGTCTTTCATGGGCTCATTTTCTTGCAAAGGAATCCTAGAAAGATGATCGGCCACCACATTTTCAGACCCTTTTTTATCCCAAATTTCAATGTCAAATTCTTGCAGGAGTAAGATCCATCTAATCAAACGGGGCTTTGCTTCTTTCTTAGACATTAGGTATCTCAAGGCTGAGTGATCAGAGTAGATGATGACCTTGGACCCTAATAGGTATGATCTGAATTTTTCAAGGGCAAACACCACAGCCAAGAGTTCCTTTTCTGTAGTGGTGTAATTCCGTTGAGCATCGCCAAGTGTGCGGCTAGCATAGTAAATCACCACAGGGCGCTTATCAATCCTCTGCCCTAAAACTGCTCCTATAGCAAAATCGAATGCATCGCACATGATTTCGAAGGGAAGAGACCAATTAGGTGGCTGAAGAATTGGAGCTTTGGTCAGAGCCTCCTTCAAAACATTGAAAGCCTCTAAACATGGTTTATCGAGATGGAAAGGGACATCTTTAGCTAGGAGGAGGGTTAAGGGTCGGGCAATTTGAGAAAATTTTTGGATAAACCGGCGATAGAAGCAGGCATGGCCAAGGAAAGATCGGATTTGCTTAACTGATGTGGGTGGAGGAAGATTGGAAATGAAGTCAATTTTGGCTTTATCAACCTCTATACCGCGATGAGAAACTATGTGGCCCAACACTATGCCTTCTTTCACCATAAAATGACTCTTCTCCCAACTCAGAATCGATCTCTTTTCTATGCATCTCTCAAGCATCCTTGTAAGATTATCTAGGCATGTTTCAAAAGAATCTCCAAAAACTGAGAAGTCATCCATAAAAATCTCCAAGAAGTCCCCCACCATGTCTGAGAAAATGGCCATCATGCATCTCTGAAAAGTTGCTGGAGCATTACACAACCCAAAGGGCATTCTTCTAAATGCAAATGTCCCATAAGGACATGTGAATGTGGTCTTTTCTTGATCCCCTGGGTAAATGGCCACTTGGTTATATCCTGAATAACCATCCAAAAAATAGAAATATTGTTGGCCAGCTAATTTCTCCAAGATCTGGTCAATGAAGGGTAGAGGAAAATTATCTTTCTTAGTGGCAGCATTCAATTTTCTATAGTCTATGCATACCCTCCACCCTGTGGGTAATCTAGTGGGTACCAACTCTCCTTTGTCATTGCTCACCACTGTCAGCCCAGCTTTCTTGGGCACTACTTGAGTTGGACTTACCCATTGACTATCAGAAATTGGGTATATGATTCCCGCATCAAGCCACTTAACCACCTCTTTCTTAACCACTTCTTTTATGTGAGGGTTCAGTCTTCTTTGCATCTCCCTAGTTGGCTTTGCATTATCTTCCAAATAAATGTGATGCATGCACACCGATGGACTTATTCCCTTTAGATCAGCCACTGACCAACCTATGGCTTCCTTATGACTTTTGAGGACATCAATTTGTTGGTTCTCCTAAGTGGATGTCAAATCAGATGCTATAATGACAGGCAAAGTCCCCTCAGGCCCTAAGAAGACATATTTTAGAGAATCCGGCAAGGGTTTTAAGTCTAGCTGTGGTGGGACTTGGATGGAGGGAAGTGAAGGTTCATCTTTCAAATCAGACATGGGTTCAAGCTTAGTGGGCCAAGGTGTGTTGGGATCAAGAGCATGGACCTCTGAAATGGGCTCTTTGTCTTCAACCTTGTCAAGATTTTCAATTTGGGTTAAGGGAGGGTCATTCTCTATCATCTCATCTATCACATCAATGGTATAACAATCTTCCTCCGCCCTCATGTGTTTAGAGACTTTGAAGATATTGAGTGTTACCTTTTGATCTCCAAAAGAGATATCCATAAACCCAGACTTGCAGTTGATGTTGGCATTGGCTGTGGCTAAGAAGGGTCGGCCCAATATAATTGGGCTTTGGGCCAAGTCTGACTTAGAATCCATGTCAAGGATTAAGAAGTCAACAGGAAAATAGCATGTGTCTATCTTGACAAGGACATCTTCTACCAACCCCCTAGGTGTTCTAACAGATCGATCAGCCAATTGGAGAATGACAGGGGTTGATTTTAGTTCTCCCATCCCAAACTTCTGGTACACAGATGTCGGAAGAAGATTCACACTTGCTCCCAAATCCAATAAAGCCTTTTCAAAGGTAACACCACCAATGACACAAGATATGAGTGGGGCACCAGGATCCTTCATCTTCTGAGGGAGTTGGTTCAGTAAGACAGCACTTACATCTTCAGACAACAAAATTCTTTTCTGATTTGTCTTTGGTTCCCTCTTTGGAGTGCACATTTCTTTGAGAAATTTGGCATATGCAGGAACATGTTGGATTGCATCTAGAAGAGGAATGTTGATATGGACTTGTTTGAACAACTTCATCAATTCCTCATTCTGAGCTTGAATGTTCTTCTTTTTCTTTTCTTTTCTAGCTTCCAAGGCAGTGGGGAAGGGAATCTTAGGCTGGTAAGTTTCAGGTGATTCATCAGTTCTTGCCTTCCCTTTTTCTTTATTGACTCCCTCATTATCCACTATGGGCATGGTAATGGATTCCTCTTCTTCTACTTGGGTTTGACTGGAGGAGGCTTGATTGGATTCATGAGTTTGATGAGGATCTGACAGTGTTTTACCACTTCTTAAGGCTGAGATGGCCTTGGCATTCTCAAATTGGGGGCCCTTTGGAGGGTTTGGGCCTTGCTGAAATTGCCCTTGAGGAGCAGGTGGAAGGGGCTGCTGTTGAAAACCTGGAGGATAATTTTGAGGATTGGGCATGGGTTGGCTTGGAAGTTGACCCGGATCTCTCCTCACATTGGTTTCCAAGAGTTGGCCAATCTGGGCCTTCATTTCCGCCATTTGGGCCTGGAAAGATTGATTTTGGGCCAAAATGAGCTGTTGCAATTGATTGATTATATCATCGTTTTGGGCCACTGGCTGAGGTTGGATAGGTGGTTGGTAAACTGGTGGAGGATATGAAGATTGCCCATATACAGGCTGAGCAAATGAGGGTTGGCCATAAGGTGGTTGGCCGTAAGGAGACTGAGAATGATTTGATAATTGTGGTGGCAATTGGCTTTTCTGGAAAGTTTGATTTTGAAAATGGGCCTGAGGTTGGGGCTTGGGTTGAAAATTTTGGGTTTGCTGAGACTTCCAAGAGAAGTTTGGGTGATTCCTCCAACCTGGATTGTATGTGTTTGAAAATAGGTCATTGTTGGATTTAGAAAGTCCTTGGGCTGCATAGACTTGCTCTTGGATGGCAGGGGGTAATTGAGCTGCCGCAGGGCATTCGTCCACTTGATGGGCTGGGCTTTCACATAGCACACATGCCTCCTGGACTGGACCTTGGCGAGAGTGAAAAGATGGTTGTGATTGAGCATTGAAAGTTTGTTTATTTAACTTAATGAGTTCGCCAACTTGTTGAGTTAGAAGATCAACTTTCTCCAATTTTTGGGCTAAAGCATTCACATCTAATCTAGGCTCAAATTCTCCCCTCTTTTACCTCATACATCCCCGCTTTTCTAGATGGCCCCACTGATTTTTCATATGAAGAAAGATAAGCATGATTGATGGAGTTCTCACTCAACATTTCAAAGAGAGCATAAGCTTCTTCTTCACTTTTACTCATAAAAGCACCTCCACAAGAAGCATCAACCATTTGCTTATAAGGTTCAGTCAATCCCTCATAAAAAGCCTGCACAATTTGCCATTTTGATAGCCCATGATGTGGGCATTTTCTCAATAACTCCTTCATTCTCTCCCAAGACTCATGGATCAATTATCCGGGGGTTTGAGCAAAACCCGTGATAGCTCTTCTCATTGTATTGGTCCGACCTATAGGATAGAATTTTTTCAAAAATTCTTTTTGCATTTCCTCCCATGATCGAATGGGTTTTCCTAAGGTCCCTAACCAATATTTGGCTTTGTCTTTCAAAGAAAAGGGGAAGAGAGTTAGCCTCAGGGCATCATCTGTGAAATTCTGAATTTTCACAGTGGAGCATATCTCTAGAAACTCATCTAGGTGCTTATATGGGTCTTCATTTGTAAGCCCATGGAATGAAGGGAGCATTTGGATAGTGCTAGATTTTATCTCATATTGGGCCGCTGGCACTTTCGGAAAATGGATACATATGGAAGGTTGATAGCTAGAAGGAATGAAATATTCCTTCAACTGCTTGGGTAATTCATCTTGATTAGCCATTTGTTGAATTGGATTTTGGGCTTGATGGATCTCCCTCTCAATTTCTTGGATAGGTTCAACTAAATGATGTAATCTCTCATGACACCCCTAACAAGTGCTTCAGGATCATTTTTCATGATAAGAAACTTGTCAAAATGATAAGGCTTAGAATATCCACTTGTGACAGCAGTGAGTTAAGGGGTGAATTAGTTGGCTATGTTTTTAGCATCCTCCTCGGAACACACTCAGATTTTTGAACTCGCACACATTTGCACACTAATAAGAATAGTGGGTATTAAACATAAGGATGACGAGATTTTTTGCTTAATACTGAGGCGATGATTGACAATTCTGCCTAGTCATTGAAGATCAATCATGGGGAAAAAGCTACCTGCCTACAAATAAGTGCAAAGCACCAAAAGAAAAAAATATATGAAAAATAAATCATGGAAAATGCTCCTCACTTAGTAGCCGGGCCTGCTTCTCCTAAGGCAAGAGTTGAGGTTCGCGTCAAACGGTGAAGGAATGTGCAGCACCATGAAAGAAAAAAAAATGATTGATGATGAAATCAGGCAGAGTGAAGCTACCTGTAATTCGAGAGTCTGATTTGAAATAGGTAGAACTGGAAATCATCGTTAAGTGATAAAAAGAAGGCTCATGCATCCAGTTGTCTGATATCCGCTAATCAAATTAGAGCACATACACAAAAGAGATACAAAAATTGTGAGTGTAACCTGAGGAAGTGTCTAAATACAAGAATTGACGAAGTTTATTCCTGACACTTATTGCTTGAACTTGCAGTATTCTATAGTTCAAATCATGATGCTCATATTCTTGTCATGAAATGTGATTTATGAACTCTTGTTAGTCCTAAATTTATAATTGTTTGCATTGCTAAGGGGCTAGCAATGAGTAAGTTGGGGGGTGTGATAGCTTCATATTTTCACATATTATTTCTATATATGTTTAGGAGTAAGTCCAAGTAAATTGTTGATTACGTCTAAAAATGTTCACAAAAATAGATTTTTTTAACACGAGAGTTTTCATGGAAAATAATTATTTTTGGGAGTAATTTGTAAATAATAATGAGTGCATATAGGTGAATAAGATTTGCATTGATATGTTGTGTTAACAACATTATATATAATATATGCATTCTTTTAAATGGCAGGTTGTTGGTGTAACAAATGCATGATGGTCACGTAGATAGTACAAATGCACGTGCATGGAAATACAAGATACACACTCATGCATTTACAATACCAATGGTGTAGTTGCACGAAAGCTACAGTTGATGGGCTCAAAGGCTTGTTGTATGCATGAAACACATGCATGGGTATTGAGCCTCTGAAGAGGCGAGATCTCGCGCTGGGTCCTGAGCGGGCTATGGATCACCAGAAGATGAATCTGCAAGATAGGGAAACGTATCAGAGGGCCCAGGGGATCTCCCTGGGGCAAAACCCTCCGATGGCTAAGTCAGTAGAGCTATGGTGGAAGCAATAATGGGGGGAGGAGAGAGCTGATGCGCGAGAATCCTCTCCACCAAAGGGTGAAGCGAATCGTGCTCAGGAGCTTAGGGTGTGTTAATGCTTAGTTCATCTTACCATCTTCCGGAGGGTATCCCTTGCTTAAATAGTGCACCGCCTTCAGGAGTCCTGTAACCTGAGGGGTTCCCGGCGGGAGTTACGTCTTTAACGGGGGCTTTCATGGCCTGATCGTGGGAACGTTATCCCCTTGGAGTCTGGCGGCTCCCCTGACTCTCCCGCTGGTGGAGGACTCTAAACGGCTGCACCTGCAGATAATCAACCGGCCTTACCGAGCCTCGGGGATGCTAGCTCATGTCCGAGCAATAAGCATGGCCCGGCGAGGGTGGGGTCGGATAGGTCGGCTGGAGCCTATCTCTCTCGGACAGGGAGAGGGCTTTAGGCCGGACCTTCCTTGGGACCTGACCGTTGTCTCGGGCCCTCCGAGCCTAGAAGGCCGCCAGGGAGAGTTAGTTCCTCGAGTCTTATTTATTGGGCTTTTCTCCCTAAGTGGGCCCTGTGGGCTATCACTTGGGTGGGCTCGCCCGGTTGGACCTCGTGGGTCTTGTTGGGCTGCCTTTGTGGTGGGCTGCGGAAATCCCCCTCTCCACTTGTCCCCCTCCTACTCCCGAGCCAAGGAGGCTCGGAAGAGTATTTTTTCGAGGCTTTGGACCGGCGTGGCTCAGGTGGGTGGAATTCCGTTGGCGTTATGGAGCCGCTTATAGCGGTCGCCGAGGCCCGTAATGATGATCCTGACGGATTCGAAATGAAGGGGCCCCCCTTTTCTCGGAGCACGGAACGGCGCGCCGCCACCCTCAGGGGTTTATAGGGGACACTGTTCATCGTTCTAGGCTTCCAGGGTTTTAGGCTTTCCTTGCTTCTTGATGCGCCGTGAGAGCACAGCGGAGACGCGGAGCCTTGCGGCGGCGTTCGAGGAGTTGGCGAGGATAACCGCAGAGGCGGTCCAGCAACTTCCTTCTCCCCCGGAGTCTTCAAGCTCGTACGAGGGATCTCTTCCCGACTCGATGGCGGATCAGAGTCCGGAGCTTGTGCCGGTGAGGCGGGAACCCGTCCCCAACTGTAGTGAGTTGGGGGAAGCAGAGGTGCGGAGGCTGGAGCATCGTTTCCGCCTGCCTCTCAGATACAGCTTTATCGCCGCCACTCCGTACGAGACGAGTCTGGATGATCGCGATGAGCTCATTTGCACCTTCCTTCTGGCTTGGAAGAGTGGATTTCGGCTTCCTTTCAATCCTTATGTGCTGCAGCTTCTTAATTTTTTCCGGTTGGGGCCTATTCAGTTGGTGGCCAACTCCTATCTTCTTCTTTCGGCCTTCGGGATTCTTTGTCGTCAGCGCGACATTTTTCCTTCTTTGGACCTCTTCCACTTCTTTTTTGAGTTGAAGGCGCAGCCGTCGGCGGGGAAAGGCTTCTACTTCATCCAGGCACGGAGGAATAGGAGTTGCATCTCGCTTGCGGTGAAGGACTCCTCGCACAAGGGGTGGAAGACCCAATTCTTCTGGGTGAAGGCGGTGGCGACGGACGAGATTTGGAGATGCCGGACCTCACCCAACTTTCACCCGAATCTGCCCCCTCGCCAGGAGGAGTTCCCCCCCCCCCCCACGTGGAGCAGCAGGTTGCCCGTCTGCTGGAGAACCGTCGTCGATCGAGGAGCTGGTGACGTCGGAGAACATCGAACGGTGTCTTCTCTCGCAGTTGACGTCGACAGGTACGGCTCTTGAGGCTCTTCTTCGGGGGTGGTAGCTCTTTTCCTCCTCTTGACTGGGGCTTCTTCTTGTTGCAGACGTGAGGCGGGAGCCTCTGGAGGAGGCGGCCGAGGTCATCGATCTGGGAGACGACTCGGCAGCCGATAAACCCGATGTCTCGGCGGGTCGCGTCCATGCCCGAGATAAGGGCAAGGGGGCGGCCCCCGAGGGGACTTCTCGATCGACCGGCCTGAAGCGCAAGGATCCCCTGGCGGGGAAGTTGCGGGAGGCCGTGAAGGCCAGGAAAAGGGCCAAGAAAGCCGGCCTTCCTACCGCCGTCGGGGGCGATTCTGGCTCGGCAGCGCTCCCCCCTCGGGGGCAGGATGGGGCCGACCCCTCCGGGCTGGCTCTCCCATCCGCCGGGCGAGAGGGGGCCGAGGAGACCAGAGGGCCCCGCAGAGGGAGGTGATGGGTCGACTCTCCCCTCTGTGGGGGCAGAGGGGGCCGATGCCGGTGTGGCCGGGGCTGGGACCGAGGGATTGGTCGGCGCGGATGGGGGTTCGCCCGCGAGGGTGTCGCGTCCCCAAGTGCCGGCAGTTGCTGGTGCGGTTGATCCCGCGGCGCCGGCCGAGGGTGGGGGTTCGCCCGGGGAGGCGTTGCAACCCAAACCGACCGTGGCGAGCGGGGCGGTCAGCTTCGCTGCCCGAACAGGGTCTTCTGGCGGGGTGCCCAGGGTGGAGCAGTCCCCTTTGCCGGAACCTCTGGTCAGGCTCGGTATCTCGGGTGACTTGTACCGGCTCTGCCGGTCGATCGCCGAGAGGGGGGGAGAAAGGCGCAGCACTTCCGCCGGGGTCCTTGATATCCTGATGGAGGGCGGCCTGGTCATAGCTCGGACAGTGGCCGTGATGGCAGAGGCGCACGCCCAGACGGAGGCGGAGCGGTCGAGGCTCGCCTGGACCCTTGGTGGATGCGAGGGGAAACTAGCCCAGCTCGAGGGAGAGCATAAGGGGCTCCGGTGGGAGTTCCTCGCGTTCAGGGAGTTGGCGCGGTCGAGCCGACGGGAAGCCGAGGCGCTGGCCGAGCAGCTAGCAAGGGCCCGAGAATCGCTCGAGAGGAAGAGCAAACGTCTATAAGATGAGCGTCAACGTCACATCGAGCTGGACGGCCTCTGGGAGCTTGAGCGCGGCGAGCTACAGGATCGGGCGGAGGACGCGGAGCGCCTTCGCGCTGAGGCCGAGGCGGACCGAGCCCGGGCGGAGGGTCAGACAATCGAAGCCGAGCGAAGGATGACCGAGCTAGAGGAGCGTCTGGCGAGGGCGGAAGAGCGTGCGGCCGAGGCGGAGTGGGCTCGGGACGGGCAGGTCGAGGCGGAGGCGATCTAGCACTACAAAGGCTCGGAAGCTTACTCGGCCGACCTGATTGAAGCTGCCCTACCCTACTACGCGGTAGCGCTCCGCCGGGGTGCCCGAAAGGGATTCAGGCAGGGCTATCACCGGGTGATGAGCTATGCCAATGAGCACCTTGCCGGGGGTGATTTTCCTTACGGCCAGAGTTATGACTCGGATGAGTCAATTTCCAGCTCCTCATCCTCGGCCGGGGAAGAACCGGAGGAGTCACCTCCAGCGGGGTCACCAACTCCGGAGGCTCCAGGAGGGCTCACGACCGAGACAGTTCTCGCACAGGCGAGGTCAGTGTCCGGGCCGGCCGTCACCGAAGGCACCGGGGGTGACGCGTCCCCTACTGCTGTTCCCGAGCTTCAAAGTGGGCCCGAGGCCTGATGTATTATGCTTTATTTTGCCCCTTCCCCTTTTTGTCTATTTTTCCTTTTGTAAGAGGATTTTTTTATGGGAGGCAATAAAGGACTTACTTCGTTTGATCGTTATCTTTGCCGTGATTTGGCTGGCGTATCGGGGTAGTTGGAAGGTGCCGATATTTTTTGCACCGTTCTCGCATGTCGATTCGGGAGACTTCCGGCGGGGCGTCCTTTCATTCCACCATGCTTTGAAAGTCGAGGCGCTTCGCGAATCCCGCTAGGGCGGGGGCCGAGGAATTGGAGCTGACCTTCCAAGGGAGGTCCTATAGCGTGTTTTCAAGGGGGGAGTCATTTAAGGCGCGTGGCCTCCCTTGGCCTATAAAAAGGACCGAAGGGTGCTCCTTCCCTCTTAACACTTAGGACTCTCGCCGGCGGTTTGCTCTTGTTCCCTCATTTTCGCTCTGCGTTGCGCCGCCGCGATCGGAGCATGGAGGACCCTTCAGAAGATGACGCCGTAGGCGACGGGGAGTGGCCGGCTCCAGCTGTCCTAGAATATCGGTCGGGTCCCACGGTCGCCGCGCGTGCATGAGACGGGTCCGACGGTGGCCGCGCGGATCTGGAGAGGGCTTCGACGTGCGGGGGCATGCCGTTTGCCTCCTCTTGACTCCGGCGAGGCTTCCGGGTGGACGCCGAGATGGAGGGCGGATGGGGGAGTTAGGGATGCCGGCCGCCATTCCCCTCCGTGGGAGGGGAGGAGGCGGCTCCAGTTCCTTCCTCACCTCTGTCCGCAGCCTCTTTCTCTCTCTTTTGTTCTTCATTTCTTTCACTCTTCGGGGGCTGCTTGCTTTCTGTTCGCCTCCAAAGAGTTGGTAGTTTGGCAGAGAGGAGACCTTCACGGTGCTCCTTTTTCCAGGTTGTTGCCAACTTGGAAGGTAGCCTTCCTCGCGTGAGAGGTGGCCTTCTCCTTGCTATCCCTCTGTCACCTTTGTCACGGTCCACCCGAGCCAACTGGGTCGACCATCTCTTGTCCGAGCCAGTTTCTACGCGAGGCAGAGTCAGTGGCTGGGTGCGAGAAGGTCAAGACCGGGTCGGTCGGGCGATGGCCGTTTGCCGCGGTGCTAGATGGATTTTTGCTTTTCACTATGTAATGTACTGGCAGTTGCCTTTCTGATGTACCAACAGTTATCTTGAATGAATGCAAAAAAGGGGGTTTATTTTACCCGATTTGTCGATACAGTTTTCAGAAATAAAATCTGCGTAGTGTGGTTGCGTTCCATGTCCGGGGAATGGGTTCCCCTTCCATTGTGGCTAACCTGTACGCACCTTTCCCGAGCGTCTCGATCACTCGGTAGTGGCCTTCCCAGTTGGGGGATAGCTTGCCCGCCGCCTCCAGTGGTTGAGATGCTTCGGTCTTCCTGAGGACGAAGTCCCCTGGTTGGAATTGTCTGCCTCGGACCTTGGTGTTGTAGTACCGAGTGAGGCGGCGGTGGTATTCCGTAGCTCGGACGTTCGCGATCTCTCGGAGTTCATCTGCCAGGTCGAGGTTCTCGAGCAACTTCTGCTCGTTTGCCTCGGGCGAAAAGCTGATCACTCGGAGAGACGGATTGGCGATCTCTAACGGAACGACGACTTCGGTGCCATATACCAGCTGAAAAGGGGTCTCACCGGTTGCCGTCCTGGGGGTCGTTCGCTGTGACCATAGTACGCTAGGCAGTTCCTCGAGCCAGCTACCCTTAGCCTTACCGAGTCTGGTTTTTATGCCCTTCAAGATGGTCTTGTTGGCATTTTCAACCAGCCCGTTGGCCTGAGGGTGGGCGACCGAAGTGAAGTGGTTGCGGATATTTAGGTCGGCGCATCTGTCTCGGAAGTATCGAGAGTCGAATTGCCGCCCGTTATCGCTCACTATCACTCGGGGGATGCCAAAGCGATAGATTATCGATTTCCATACGAAACCCCAGACGACTGCCTCGGTGATCCTAGCTGTTGCTTCAGCCTCGATCCACTTGGTGAAGTAGTCGATGGCGACGATGATGAACTTCTTCTGGGATTGAGCCGTTGGGAATGGCCCAAGGATGTCGATCCCCCACCGAGCAAAAGGGTAGGGCTCGGTAAGGGTGACAAGTTCCGTGGCCGGCTGATGGACCAAATGGTCGAACCGCTGGCAACGGTCGCAATGTTGTGCGTAGGCCGTGCAGTCGCGCTGCAGGGTCGGCCACCAGTACCCCTGCCTTAGCAGGATTCTGGCCAGCGACCGACCTCCTGAATGTGCTCCGCACAGGCCTTGATGAATCTCTTCAACAGCTTGGCTTGCTTCGTCGGGACCGAGAAAGTTCAGAAGGGGCCCGAGAACGATCTTCGATAGAGAGCGTTGTCGAGGATGACGAAGCGCCGAGCTTGGTATTTCATTCGGCGGGCTTCCCGAGGGTCGGAGGGCTCCCGGGAGTCCTGTAGCCAGGACAGGTAGGGGGAGCGCCAGTCGCCGGGAGTGGCCGAGTCAATGGCGAGGAGCTCCGAGTCTATGCTCGGGCGCTCTAGCTCTTCTAGGAGGACCGATCGTGTACCTTCCGGGTCTAGGGAGGAGGCCAGTCGGGAGAGGGCGTCCGCCCGAGAGTTTTGCTCCCGAGCTATTCGGACTACCTCGAACTCCTCGAACTGCTGGGCCAGGCTCCGGACCAACTGGAGGTATTTGATCATAGGTACCTCTCAAGCTTCGTACTCACCATTGACCTAGCTTGCAACTAGCTGGGAGTCGGTGTGGATCCTGACTCGCTCGGCCCCCAACCGTCGGGCCATGCGGGCTCCCGAGATAAGGGCCTCGTACTCGGAAGCATTGTTGGACGCCAGAAAGTTGAACTTTAGGGCGTATTGCAACTCTATTCCTTCGGGGGACCTTAGGAGGATCCCAGCGCCGCTACCGACCGAGTTGGACGATCCATCGACGAACAGCTCCCAGGTTGGCCCGGTTGCTGTCGGAGGCCTGTCCTCGACCGGAACGGTGCTCTCGGCGATGAAGTCGGCGAGTGCTTGTCCTTTGATAGCTGATCGCGGCCGATACGAGATGTCGTAGGCCCCGAGCATGATGGCCCATTTGACGAGTCGCCCCGAGGCTTCGGGATGGGCCAGAATCTTCTTCAGTGGCTCGCCGGTTAGCACGGTGATGGGATGCCCCTGGAAGTAGGGTCGGAGGCGCTTTGCGGAGGTAACCAACGCTAGCACGAGTTTATCGGTTGCGGGGTACCTCCGCTCGGCCTCGCCGAGCACCTTGCTGGTGTAGTAGATCGGCCTCTCGACTCCCGAGTCATTTTTGACTAGGACCGAGCTGACCGTTGATGGCGTCGCCGAGAGATAGAGCAACAAGACCTCGCCCGGGACGGGCTTGGAAAGCACCGGGGGCGAAGCCAGGAACTCTTTGAGCTCGGCGAATGCTATTTGGCATTCCCCATCCCATGCGAACGTAGCAGATGCTATCTTGGGCCCCCTCATCAGCTTGAAGAAGGGCAAGCATCGTTCGGCCGCACGGGACAGGAAAACGACTGAGAGCAGCGACACGCCCCGTCAGACGCTGGACGTCTTTAATGCATGTGGGCGGGCGCATGTCCAGGATGGCCTGGACCTTGTCGGGGTTGGCTTCGATCCCTCACTGAGTGACCAGGAAACCCAGGAACTTCCCGGATCTTACTCCAAAGGCGCACTTGGCGGGGTTGAGATTCATGCAGTACTTCAGGAGGGTGCCGAAAGTCTCGGCGAGGTCGGTGAAGTGATCTTGGGCCCTCGGGGTCTTGACGAGCATGTCGTCGATGTAGGCCTCGACATTCCGACCTAACTGTCCCTCGAACATATGGTTGACCAGTCGCTGGTATGTGGCTCCAGCATTCTTCAATCCGAAGGGCATCCGGGTGTAGCAGTACACGCCGTAGTCGGTGATGAAGGCGGTCTTCTCGACATCTTCAGGGCTCATTCGGATCTGATGATAACCCGAATAGGCATCCAGGAAACTGAGTATCTCGTTGCCCGAGGTTGAGTCAACCAATTGGTCGATGCTCGGTAGCGGATAGCAGTCCTTGGGGGTGGCCTTGTTCAGATCGGTGAAGTCTACGCACATTCGCCACTTGCCTGTAGTCTTCGGCACCAGGATGACGTTGGCTAGCCACGTTGGGTACAGGACCGGTCTGAAAAGACCAGTTTCTTGTCCCTTGGTGACCTGCACCTTGATGATCGCCTGTTTCTCGGGCACATGCTTCCTTCTCCGCTGCTGTACGGGTCTCACGGTGGTGTCGAGGTTGAGCTTGTGCGTCACAGTCTCCTCTGGTATACCAGGGAGTTGATCATAGGACCAAGCAAAGACCCGAACATACTCAGAAAGAAACTCCTTGTATTGCTGCTGTTCCTCTGGTGGTAGGTCGGCGCCGATCCTTACTCCTAGGGCCGGGTCGTCGTTCAGGAATACCGTTAATAACTCGCCACCGGGCTCGGTGGTCACGGCTCTTCCTTCGACTCCCCTGGGGCCCTTATCCTTCCCGTCCGGCCTTGAGGCTTCCACCGAGAAGTTGTAGCACCTTCTAGCCGTGGCCTAGTTACCTCGGACTTCCCCCAACCCGTTTTTGGTGGGAAACTTCATTTTTTGGTGATAGGTAGATGGTACGGCCTTTATTCGGCTGAGAATTTTTCGGCTGAAAATGGCGTTGTACGCTATCATACCTTTAATCACTATGAAGTCCACTATGACCGTAACGGTTTTGGGTGGGGTGCCGATAGTGACCGGCAGGCTTAGGGCTCCCTCGGGGTAGGTGGCCAGGCCATTAAACCCGCAAAGGGGCGTTCGGATCGGGCGGAGTTTGGATGGGTCTTCCCCCATCTTGAGAAAACAGTCATAAGATAATACATCGGGGGTGCTCCCATTATCAACCAAAATCCTGTCTACATTACAGTGATTTATCGTGGCCGAGATAACGAGGGCATCGTCATGCAGGGTGCTCAGCCCTTCCAGGTCTTGGTCGGAGAAGACTATGACCTGGGGCTCCATCGGCGGGCCTCTAGGGGGCTCTAAGGCTCGGCTGGCTCGCTCGGCATGACGTTTCCTCCCTCGGCTGGTGTCGCCGCTCGATGCCGCTCCTCCGGAGATGACGTTGATGTGGACCCCTCGGGGGGCGTTGTCAATCTCCTCTGCGGCGTCTCGACCTTCTTTGTACCCGGTCGTGAACCGGGCTAGGTGCCCCAGACGGATGAGGCGCTCGATCTCGTCCTGGAGCTGATGGCAATCTCCGGTGTGGTGCCCGTGGTCGCCGTGGAACAGGCAATGCCTGTCCCGCTTGCGGTTCTTCGACCTCATTGGCTCGGGCTGGCGGAGAAGTCCCGAGTCTTTGATGTCTTCATAGATCTCGTAGACTGGCGCGGTCAAGGGGGTGTACCGCTCGTACTTTCTTTTGCGCTCTCCTTCTCGATCGCGCTTCTTACTCGAGCCAGGATTTGGCTCGGAGGTCCGCTTTTTGTCCCCCACCCGACCCGAGCCGGTTGCGTCTCGGCAGGCGCTGAGTACTTCTTCGCACTCGACGTGGCGCAGTGCCAGAGTCACTAGCTCGGCAAGGGTCGAGGGAGGGTGGAGGACAAGCTCGCGGCGGAGATTCTCGTCCCGGGTGCCCCCGGTCAGTGCGGTTGTGGCTGAGGCCACATCCAGGCGGGGGATCCTGAGGGCTTCCGATTTAAATCGGTGGACGTAAGTCCGGAGCCTCTCCCCTTGCGCCTGTTTGAGGGCCAGGAGCCCCGCTACTGACCTTGGGGGGGCGCTACCGGTGAAACTCTCCTTGAAAATTCGCCCGAATTGCCTGAAGTCTCGAATGGACCCAGGGGCGAGGGCCCGGAACCATGCCTGAGCACCTTGGACCAGGGTGGCCACGAAGGCTCGGCATTTGATGGGATCCGGCGTTCCATGAAGAGTCACCAGGGCGTCGAAGCTATCGTAGTGGTCGGCTGGGTCGCCCTGGCTGTCGTAGAGTTTGAAGTTTGGAATGGAGGCTCTGGGAGAGACCTCTGCCTTCAAGATGTACTCGGAGAAAGGGGATTTCTCATCGTCCTCCGGGAGAGAGGACTTCTGCAGGGCGCGGAGGGCGCGCTCTTGCTCTGCGAACCGTCTCTCGAAATCTCGCAGCCGGAGGGACAGCTCTGGCTGCAGTCGCACCGTGGGGCTGGGGGGGCGTCTTGGCGATCTCCCGGGGCACTAGTGCCTGGGCGCGGCGGCCTCGCCCCCTGCTTCCCTCTCCTCGGCGTGGAGGAAGCCTCTTGCTCCGCAGGCGGAGCTTGCGAGGGTCCTCCGACGTCGTTGCGGAGGAGCTGTCGGCCGCGGAGGGTGAAGCGGCCTCCGGCGGTGTGCTGCATCACACTCCTTCGAGGGGGACTTCCTGACGGGGCGCGGGACCTTGCGTCCCTGGCCGCCTGGGCCCTCATGAGCTCCACGAGGACGTCCATCTTTTCGTTGAGGGCCTGGAAGGCGTTGGCGCCGCCGTCGAGGGGTGCCCCTGTCTCCGCCGGGGGGGGTGGTGGCCTGTTGGTGGGGATGCTGGCGTTGGAGGGGGACCTCTGTGAGACCCTAGAGGGGGCACCTCCCGCCGCCGCCGCAGCCTTACCTGCCCCACCGACGGATCTCCTCCCTGAGCTTCTTCTCACCATCTCGACTTTTCGTGCGTTTCCCACAAACGGCGCCAGATGAAGAGGCGAGATCTCGCGCTAGGTCCTGAGCGGGCTATGGATCACCAGAAGATGAATCTGCAAGATAGGGAAACGTATCAGAGGGCCCAGGGGATCTCCCTGGGGCAAAACCCTCCGATGGCTAAGTCAGTAGAGCTATGGTGGAAGCAATAATGGGGGGAGGAGAGAGCTGATGCGCGAGAATCCTCTCCACCAAAGGGTGAAGCGAATCGTGCTCAGGAGCTTAGGGTGTGTGAATGCTTAGTTCATCTTACCATCTTCCGGAGGGTATCCCTTGCTTAAATAGTGCACCGCCTTCAGGAGTCCTGTAAGCTGAGGGGTTCCCGGCGGGAGTTACGTCTTTAACGGGGGCTTTCATGGCCTGATCATGGGAACGTTATCCCCTTGGAGTCCGGCGGCTCCCCTGACTCTCCCGCTGGCGGAGGACTCTGAACGGCTGCACCTGTAGATAATCAACCGGCCTTACCGAGCCTCGGGGATGCTAGCTCATGTCCGAGCGATAGGCATGGCCCGGCGAGGGTGGGGTCGGATAGGTCGGCTGGAGCCTATCTCTCTCGGACGGGGAGAGGGCTTTAGGTCGGACCTTCCTTGGGACCTGACCGTTGTCTCGGGCCCTCCGAGCCTAGAAGGCCGTCGGGGAGAGTTAGTTCCTCGAGTCTTATTTATTGGGCTTTTCTCCCTAAGTGGGCCCTGTGGGCTATCACTTGGGTGGGCTCGCCCGGTTGGACCTCGTGGGTCTTGTTGGGCTGCCTTTGTGGTGGGCTGCGGAAATCCCCCTCTCCAGGCCTCCTTCAACGTAAAGGGCCATGTGGGTTGCATGAGGTGGCAGCAATGTATGGGCAAGCAAGATAATACTTATATTGGCAAGATCAGTGGCGTATTTGCACGTACATAATAGCTGCAGTTTGATGGGGTGATCACGTGATGAAATGGTTGCTACGTGCATGGCTGGTGTTGCAATGGCATACACGTATCCAAACCCACCGGGTGAATAGCGGCAGTAGCACACGCTGGTACCACCGATGAGATAAGATGGGAGGTTGGCAAGCGTGCATATAGGATTGGCGGAGGAAAATCACGACTGGATGGATGTTGTTCCATGAACGGATAAACACGGCGAGAGACGTTCGCTCACGGGTTCCGGTTGCATCCAAACTGCATGCGGAGGTGACGGCGTAAGGTGCTGTAGATGATAGCGGCGATGGCGAAGATAATGGAGGTGGTTCCGGGGAGATTCTGGCGTGTCCATGTCCCTATAAAAGGGAGGTGCAGGAATACAGCAAGGGGGTTCGTTCTTAGTTTTTGGTTTGGTTTTAGTTTTGGGTTTTCTTAGCCTTCATCGCAGATCTTTCTCTTGCTATTATCTGCCGCTCGTGTGTGGCATCTGCAACGATTCGACGGGGAGAAAGTGCAACGTCGCCGTCGCGTGTGGAGCCTTCTCATCCGATCGCGCCCTTTGCTGCCCGTGCAACATTCGGGATGGTTCTTGCGGAACTCCTTCTGCAGCCGCTCGCGAGCCTCCTCATCAACTGTAGAGTGCAACCGGCGATGGCGTGACTTCCTCTACTGCCTCTGTGCTTCCAGTGGCATGAAGAGAGGGACGCTGGCGAAGCTCCTTTGCTGCCGTGGCTTTGCTAGTAGTTTTCCCAGGGTGCTGTCAAGGTGTTCGCAGTGTGTGGGAATGGAGCAGAAGCCCTCCGTGCTCTCATGTTCATTGTTATTTGCATAGTGTTCCTTTCAATATTCTTTTATCAGTTGGAGCATTTTCTTCCTAGTTTAAGTTAGTTAGTGCATTAGTCTTAGTTATTTTGGGTTTGCTAATTACAATGCCAGCGCACATTTATTCTTTAGTATTGATTTAGTACAAGTGTTTTGTTCATGATCTCTCTCTTCCCTCTTCTTTTGACATGGTGTCTTTCTTCTATTGTTATCCTTGCAATTGATTACATTAATTGGTGTCTTAATTCTAAGTCCATTCACCTAGGTTAGTTAAATTAATTTGTTAACTACTATTTTAGTGTCAATTTGTCATAAGTTGCTAACGATATTAAAAAAATAAAAACAACTCAAGATTTTCTACCTTAAAAATCTAAATTTCCCTGTGGACTAGACTCGGACTCACCGCTTAACTATTTTGTTATAACTAATTTGTGAGCCGATAATTAAATTTGGTAGTGGATGTATTAGTGGCATGCATTTTAACTATCATAATCTCAAGGAAAAAGCTACTCCAATGGGTACCTCAACCAGTTTAGATGAAGATCCTCAAGGTAAACCAGTGGACCAAAGGCTACATAGAGGTATGATCGGATCCCTTCTATATCTTACAGCATCTAGGCCTGATATTCAATTTGCAGTGTGTTTATGCTCTAGATTTCAGGCTAGTCCTAAAGAATCACATCTTAAATCTGTGAAAAGGATTTTTAGATATTTACTAGGCACCCAAGAGCTAGGTCTTTGGTATCCTGCCAAGTGTGAGTTAGAACTTCTAGCCTACACTGATACAGATTATGCTAGGTGTCGAGTAGATAGAAAAAGTACTAGTGGCTACTATCAATTCCTTGGTGGCTGTCTAGTATCTTGGGCATCCAAGAAGCAACACACAGTTGCTTTGTCCACAGCTGAAGCTGAATATGTTGCAGCTGGTAACTGTGCAGCCCAAGTACTTTGGATCAAGCACCAACTGGTTGATTATCAAATAAAACTGGAATGTATTCCAATTTTGTGTGATAATACTAGTGCTATATGTTTAGCTAAAAACCGTGTTCATCATTCTAGGACTAAGCATATAGAGATAAAACACCATTTTCTTAGAGATGTTGTAAATAAAAAGGAAATTGAAATGAACTTCATTGAAACTGAAAAACAAGTTGCTGATATTTTTACTAAGCCTCTTGGGAATGAAAGGTTTAAATTTCTTAGAAGAGAACTTGGCTTGTGTAAATTTCAGCATAATGAATAAACTCTCTGATGGCTTGAATAAACCTTGTGAATGTTGAATGTTGCAATAGACTCATGATCATGCATGACATTCATATTTTTTTGGCATCACACTCATGATCATCATTGCATATCATTTAGTCATGACTGTGTCTAAGCTCTCTCTCATCTAAAACCACATGCATATAGACAGGGGGAGTATTGTTAGAAATTCAGAGTGGTCATCAACTTTATTAAAATTCAAATTCTTTGACCCTGAATGAGTTGAGTCTGACAATATGGCAATCTATTAGTCAGTTCTAATTTCTAAGCAATAGAAAACAGACTTCTTCATTTATAAGAACTTTAATTACTTGAAGACTGACTTAATGGTTTAAATTTTATAAACTTTAAAGTTTAAAGATTGCAATCAGTAAATAAGAAAGTTAAAAATTGATAAAGCTCTCAACCCCTATCTTATTTCATGTCAGACAAAGCCAATTATATCTGAAATCTAAAAACTCATCTAAAATCCTGTTAGAGAAGGCTAAGTATGTGTATTGTCCTTAAACAAGTCATTCTGAAACAAATAAAGGACAGCTAAGAAAGATATTGAAAAATATTGAATATTAATTAAAAAATAACATTGGCAGAGCAATGACTAGTAAAATACTGAGAAACTAAGTGATCCATCAAAGAAATGGACAATACTTAAGTCATGAGGTGTATCAGTTATCTCTGTATAAAATGATCAAAACAGTATGGTGGTTTCACTGAGTACCTGGGGGTAACTGGCATCTGATAAACGTGTACCCTCACACAAAAAGGTGTAAATCAATTTATTGAGTTTGATCATAGGCAGAATGGTCCATCATGTTGAGTATCTAGGGGTATTGGCGTCTGATAAACGTATACCCTTACGCAAAAAGACAAATGGTACCTGAATGCCGTTAATGAAATAATATTGAAAATGCTGTTCCTTCAAAAAAAATTTCAGGGATGTCAATTTGTTTAATTTCAATACATGACCTGGTATCTCTTAACCATTTTTTTACTGAGTTTATGAAAGTAAGATATTTTGAAACTGAATCTCTCATGCAAATGTGATTCTGGTTTATTATTTTATCATGCACAGAAAACTTATCCATTGATTGTAGTGCATAAACTCTAAATTTTATAGTCTTTAAACCAGAACTCTATCTGAAAGCAGTTTCTAAATTCATATGATTGAAGACTCTATGCTTTAGAATGCTTATTCCTGAACTACTTGTTCAGAATGCCAGTCAGATAATTTCTCTTGTTCCTTCCCTTGTACTTTCTTTCCCTCCTCTTTGTTGATGGCAAAGGGGGAGAATTTATTGTGTGTTTGGTGAATTCCAGGGGGAGTGTATGCATCATATTATGGCATAGGGGGGAGATCTTGTTGGCAGGGAGCTATTTTCATTTCTCAACATGCATCCATAGCATCTGCATGACAAATCTGACTAATAATTCATGTCTTTCATCAAAATTACATCTGTATGACAGGATGTTACTATTCCACATGATAGGGTGTTGCCATCATCAAAAAGGGGGAGATTGTTGTGACTCCTCTGTGTTGATGATGTTGACAATAGCTTTATTTCATTGGCAATAGCTTGTTTTGATTGATTGGCAACTGTTTATGTTTTGATGAAACTATCTCTATCAGATTGTCTATGTGTTCTATGCAGTAAGAATCTATACATCGTCATGCACACACACACAGGTCTACACATTGCACACACACAAGTCTACACACTCAAAGTCCATACATTGCATTGTTGTGTTTGCGCATCGTTTAGAACATAAGTCTATACATTCACATGGCCTGTCTGCACGCTAAACTCTGTACAGAGCTTGTGCCTGTCTGACTAGAAAGTCTGTACATCATATGCGAAGTCTATTCAATGCATGCACATTCATTCAAAGTCTAGACATCGGTGAAGTCTGTACATTCACCAGCTTAACTTTCCAAGTCCAGACATCGGTGAAGTCTGTACATTCACCAGCTTAACTTTCCAAGTCTAGACATCGATGAAGTCTGTACAGCCTGTGTGTTCCATGATATCAAGTCTATACACTCCTTGATCTTTACCTACGTTGCATCTGCAAGTCTATACATTGCAGCTGAGTTGAAGTCTGTATAGCCCTTGCTTTGCCAAAGTCTATACATCGTGTCTTGGCTAAGTCTGTACATCGTGAACTCTCTCTCAAGTCTATACAGACCTTGCTTTGCTCAAGTCTGTACATCGTCCAGTTCCTCTGGCAAGTTTATACATCATGCGTCCAGTTCCTCTGGCAAGTTTATACATCATGAACTCTCAAGTCTATACAGACCTTGCTTTGCTCAAGTCTGTACAGCCCTTCCTTTGGCAAGTCTATACATCGTGAGCCTGTGAGGTCCGACTCACTCAGCGTCTCAAGTGAACTTGAAGTCTATACATTAGAATGTCTTACTTAGCGTCTTTGTGCATGTCATACACTCGCAAGTTTGCATGTCTATACATTGCCTGCTGAATGCTACTCAAGTCTGCACATTCGATAGTAGCAAGTCAGTACATCCATGTGTAATGTTCATAGTCTTGCATATGTGAAGTCTGTACATGCTTCAGTGTTGCATTCACTAAGCCTGTACACACCTCAGTCTTGAAATCTGCACATGCCATAGCACTGCATATATGAAGTCTATACATGCTCCAGCGGTTGCCTTCATATAGGAAGTCTGTACATCGTATAGCATGCATGTGTTCAAGTCTATATATTGCTGCTGAACGCAAGTCCATACATCGCACAAAGTCTGCACATTGCTGTCTTTAACTACGATCAAAGTCTGCACATTGCATTACACTTCAGCAAGTCTATACAATGTTTGCATTGCATACTATGAAGTCTGTACAAAGTGTCGACATTAAACTGACAATTCTATTTCGAATGTCTGACAGGGATTCTTTGCAGAGACTGATGACTGGGCACGTGATCCGAGGATAAGGGGAGTGACCAGATTATGACACGTGTACTGAAAGCCTGTTGGATGCTGCCACGTGGTCCAAGCCATTGGGCGGGAGATGTGGAGAGCACACGCCCTTCCTGCTGCTGGTATATATATGGAGTTTCTTCCTTCAAAAGAAGCAGATCGAATAGAAGCAGCCAGAGCTAAGAGAAAAGAACAGAGAGTGAGCACCTGCACGATCCACAGAGAAGAAGAAAAAGAGAGAAGAAGAGAAAGAGAGAAGAAGAGAAAGAGAGAAGAGAAGATTGAGAGAGTTGAGTTGAGAGAGTCTTTTCGAAGTCTTGTAAATCAGTCTCTTGGTTCAGATGCCAGATCTGATACTGCTCAATTGAGCTACATTCGTTTTGGTTTTCCATTTCATTTGTTTCTGTCTTTACTATTTTTGAAACTCTTTTATTATCAAGCTGTGAGCCAGCAATTACAGTGGAGGTTTCCACTGGACAGGTGAAGCTGTAATCCTCAGCAGGCGAGGCCAGGTCTCGGACGGCTAAGCTATATCGCCCAGCGATTGCAGAGGATTTGTTCCTCTGGTCGGCAAGCTGTAAAGCCCAGCAAAGCTGTGTATCAGCAGTCTGTTGGCAAGCTGTGAAGCCCAGCTGTTCAAGCTGTGAGTCAGCAGGATCCACATTCTAGTTGGAGTGTGGGGTGGACGTAGATCTCTGGATTGAGATCGAACCACCTTAAAGACCGGTGTCTACTGTGTGATTGCATGTTGTTTGTGTGATTTCATAGTGTTCCTTCTGTCGTTCAGCAGTTGCTTGTTTTAATTCCGTATTAGAGTTCAACTGTGTTTTAAAATTAGACATTAGATCTATTCACCCCCCTCTAGATCCACTCTCAGTGGTAATAGATTGCGTCCATCTAACATAACAATGTTTAGCACATCAGATAGTCATAGGGCCATCTTAACAAGATATGATCAACCCCAGGGTCAAACCCTGAGTTAAACAGTAAGATGCCATAACGTGGTTCCATGAGGACTGTTTCCTTGAGGAAGCGGTTGAGTCAAGATCGCTATTAAAGGGAGTCGACGCAAGAGAAAGAACAGGTCGACGCAATGAACAAGTTGGCAGAACGCGGTCATGCCAGGACTGCTACCTAGAAGTAGCGGTCACCTGATGGCCATGTTCAATCCAGTTCACAGAAAATACGGAATTCACGAAGTGCTTTCTAGACTTTTAGATTTTTAGGATACAACCAGCTCAACGTCCTAGTGGGAATCCCAGGCTCGTGAAATCTTATGGAGGCCTTGAAACATAACCACCTAGTCCGGCAGAAGGAATATCCGATGGAGAGGCTCTCAAGTTCAAGAGATGTTTCTATCAAGTGCAAGTGATCTAATAGCATCGTACCGAGTACGGCTATGTGTGACATAATAAAATAGAAAAGAGATGAGAAAGGGATGCATCAAAGCATAAATCAACGTGAACTTAGGTCATGGAATTTTCCTTTAAGTACAAAACTATAGAGTTTTGGCATGAAATTAACATACATGAAAATAAGTTCCTTTTAACATGAAGGGAATAAAACCTAACATGATTAAAACATGATATTCCAAAAATTAAGAATATAGCAACATAACCATAAATAGGGCATACTTACTAGAGAGGGGGATTTCTGTAGTCCACCCAAAGAGCAGCCCAATAAGACCCAACAGGGTCCAACGAGGCAAGCTCACCTGAGTGACAGCCCACAGGGCCCACTCAAGAAAGAAAAGCCCAATGAACAAACACTCGAGGAACCAACTCTCCCCGGCGGCCCCTAGGCTAGGAGGGCCCGAGTGATGGTCAGGTCACAAGGAGGGTCCGGCCCAAGCCGTTTCCCCGCCCGGGAGAGATAGGCATTAGCTGACCTATCCGACCCCTCTTTCGCCGAGCTATGCTCATCGCCCGGACAGGGCTGGCGTTTCAGAAGCTCTGCCAGACCAGACATTATCCGTTCCTGCTGCCGTTAAGAGTCCCCAACGGATAGGGGAATCAAGAAGCCGCCGGACTTCGAGGCGATAACGTTCCCACGATAAGGCCATGAAAGCCCACGTTGAGGACGTAACTCCCGCCGGAGACCCCTCAGCTTGCAAGACTCCTGAAGGCGGCGCACTATTTAAACCAGGGATACCCTCCGGTGGAAGAGAGGAGCCATTAAGGTACTCATACACCCAAACTCCTGAGCAATCCGCTTCACCCTCTGGTGGAGAGGAATCTCACACACTAGTTTTTCTCCTCCCCATTACTGCTTCCACCACAGCTCTACTGACTTAACCATCGAAGGGTTTTTCCCCAGGGAAACCCCCTGGGCCCTCTGATACGTTTCCCTGTCTTGCAGTTCATCTTCTGGTGATCCACAGCCCGCTCAGGACACAGCGCGAGATTTCACCTCTTCATCTTGCGCCGTCTGTGGGAAACGCACGAAGAGCCAAGATGGTGAGAAGAAGTTCAGGGAGGAGGTCCGCAACCGAGAGGGGTAAGGCCATGGTGGCGGCAGGAGATGGCCCCTCTAGGGCCTCACAGAACCCTCCCTCCAACGCCAGCTTCCCCACCAACGGGCCGCCGCCCCCTCCGACGGCGACGGGGGTACCCCCCAACGGTGGCGACGAGGTCTTCCAGGCCCTCAGTAAGAAGCTTGACGTCCTCGTGGAGCTCATGAGGGCCCAGGCAGTAAGGGATGCCAGGTCCCGCGCCCCGTCAGGGAGCCCCCCCCGTCGAAGTGCATCCCAGCATACCGCCGGAGGCCGCTTCACCCTCCGCGGTCAGCAGCTCATCCGCAACAACGTTGGAGGACCCTCTCAAGCTCCGCCCCCGGAGCAAGAGGCTTCCTCCACGCCCAGAAAAGGGAAACAAGGGGCGAGGCCTCCACGCCCGAGCGCTGACGTTCCTGAGGATCGTCACGACGCTCCCCCCAGTCCCACGACACGACCGTAGCCGGAACTATCCCTCCGACTGAGCGATTTCGAAAGACGTTTTGCAGAACAAGAGCGCGCCCTCCGCGCCCTGCAGAAAACCTCTTTCCCGTAGGATGAGAAGAAATCCCCTTTCTCCGAATACATCTTGAAGGCAGAGGTGTCTCCCAGAACCTCCATTCCGACCTTCAAGCTCTATGATGGCCAGGGCGACCCAGCCGACCACTATGACAACTTCGACGCCCTGGTAACTCTTCATGGAACGCCGGATCCTATCAAATGCCGAGCCTTTGCAGCCACCCTGGTCCAAGGCGCTCAGGCATGGTTCCGGGCCCTCGCCCCTGGGTCCATTCGGGACTTTAGGCAATTCGAGCGAGTCTTCAAGGAAAGCTTCGCTGGGAGCGCCCCCCCAAGGTCAGTAGCGGGGCTCCTGGCCCTCAAATAGGCACAAGGGGAAAGGCTCCGGGCTTATGTCCACCGATTCAAATCGAAAGCCCTCAGAATTCCCCGCCTGGATGTGGCCTCAGCCACAACCGCTCTGACCGGGGGCACCCGGGACGAGAATCTCTGCCACGAATTGGTCCTCCACCCTCCCTCGACCCTCGCCAAGCCAGTGACTCTGGCCCTGTGCCACGCCGAGTGCGAAGAAGTACTCAGCTCTTGCCGAGACACAACTGGCTCGGGTCAGGAGGGGGACAAGAAGCGGGCCTCCGAGCCAAATCCTGGCTCGGGCAAGAAGCGCGATCGGGAAGGAGAGCGCAAACGGAAGTATGAGCAGTACACCCCGTTGACCGCGCCAGTCTACGAGACCTATGAAGACATCAAAGACTCGGGACTCCTCCGCCAGCCCGAACCAATGAGATTGAAGAACCGCAAGCGCGACAGGCATTGCCTGTTCCACGGCGACCACGGGCACCACACCGGCGACTGCCACCAGCTCCAAGATGAGATCAAACGTCTCATCCGTCAGGGGCACCTGGCCCGGTTTGCAGCCGGGCGCAAAGAAGACCGAGACGCTGCCGAGGAGATCGACAACGCCCCCCGAGGGGTCCACATCAACGTCATCTCCGGAGGAACGGCATCGGGCGGCGACACCAGCCGAGGAAGGAAGCGTCATGCCGAGCGGGCCAGCCAAGCCTTAGAGCCCTCCAGGGGCCCGCCGAGGGAGCCCCAGGTCATAGTCTTCTCCGACCAAGACCTGGAAGGGCTGAACACCCCGCATGATGATGCCCTCATTATCTCGGCCACGATAAACCATTGTAACGTAGATATAATTCTGGTTGACAATGGGAGCGCCCCCGATGTATTATCTTATGACTGTTTCCTCAAGATGGGGGAAGACCCATCCAAGCTCCGCCCGATCCGAACACCCCTCTGCGGGTTTAACGGCCTGGCCACTTACCCCGAGGGAGCCCTAAGCCTGCCGGTCACCATCGGCACCCCACCCAAAACCGTTACGGTCATGGTGAACTTCATAGTGATCAAGGGTATGATAGCGTACAACGCCATTTTTGGCCGGAAAATCCTCAGCCGAATAAAGGCCGTACCATCTACCTATCACCAGAAAATGAAGTTTCCCACCAAAAACGGGTTAGGAAAAGTCCGAGGTAACCAGGCCACGGCTAGAAGGTGCTACAACATCTCGGTCGAAGCCTCAAGGCCGGACGGGAAGGAAAAGGGCCCCAAGGGAGTCGAAGGGAAGACCGTAACCACCGAGCCCGGTGGCGAATTGCTAACGGTATTCCTAAATGATGACCCGGCCCTCGGAGTAAGGATCGGAGCCGACCTACCACCTAAGGAACAGCAGCAATACAAGAGATTTCTTTCTGAGTACATTCAGGTCTTTGCTTGGTCCGATGATCAACTCCCTGGCGTACCAGAGAAGACCGTGATGCACAAGCTCAGCATCGACCCCACCGTGAGGCCCGTATAGCAACGGAGAAGGAAGCATGCGCCCGAGAAGCAGGCGATCATCAAGGCGCAGGTCACCAAGGGACAAGAGACAGGCCTCTTCAGACCAGTCATGTACCCTACATGGCTAGCCAATGTCGTCCTGGTGCCAAAAACCACAGGCAAATGGCGAATGTGCGTGGACTTCACCGATCTGAATAAGGCTACCCCCAAGGACTGCTATCCGCTACCGAGCATCGACCAATTGGTTGATTCAACCTCGGGCAACGAGATACTCAGCTTCCTAGATGCCTATTCGGGTTATCACCAGATCAGAATGAATCCAGAAGACGTCGAGAAGACCGCCTTCATCACCGACTACGGCGTGAATTGCTACACCCGGATGCCCTTCGGATTGAAGAACGCTGGAGCCACATATCAGCGGCTGGTAAATCACATGTTCGAGGGACAGCTAGGTCGGAACGTTGAGGCTTACATCGACGACATGCTCGTCAAGACCCCCAAGGCCCAAGACCACTTCACCGACCTTGCCGAAACCTTCGGCACCCTCCTGGAGTACAACATGAAGCTCAACCCCGCCAAGTGCACCTTCGGAGTAAAATCCAGGAAGTTCCTGGGTTTCCTGGTCACTCAGCGCGGGATCGAAGCCAACCCCGACAAAGTCCAGGCCATCCTGGACATGCGCCCACCCACGTGCGTGAAAGACGTCCAGCGTCTTACAGGGCGTGTCGCCGCTCTCAGCCGTTTCCTGCCCCGTGCGGTCGAACGATGCTTGCCCTTCTTCAAACTGATGAGGGGACCCAAGCTAGCATCTGCTACGATCGCATGGGATGAGGAATGCCAGACAGCATTCGCCGAGCTTAAGAAGTTCCTGGCTTCGCCACCGGTGCTCTCCAAGCCCGTCCCAGGCGAAGTCTTGCTCTTCTACCTCTCGGCGACGCCATCCACGGTCAGCTCGGTCCTAGTCAGAAATGACTCGGGAATCGAAAGACTGGTCTACTACACCAGCAAGGTGCTCAATGAGGCCGAACGGAGGTATCCCGCAACCGAGAAACTCGTGCTAGCGTTGGTTACCTCCGCAAGGCGCCTCCGACCCTACTTCTAGGGGCACCCCATCACCATGCTAACCGGTGAGCCGTTGAAGAAGATTCTGGCCCACCCCGAGGCCTCAGGGCGACTCGTCAAATGGGCCATTATGCTCGGGGCCTACGACATCTCGTACCGGCCACGATCAGCAATCAAAGGTCAAGCGCTCGCCGACTTCATCGCCGAAAGCACCATCCCGGCCGAAGACAGGCCTCCTACCACGACCGGGCCAACCTGGGAACTGTTCGTCGATGGATCGTCCAATTCGGCAGGCAGCGGTGCGGGGATACTCCTGAGGTCCCCCGAAGGGATAGAGCTACAATACGCCTTGAAATTCAACTTTCAGGCATCCAACAATGCTTCCGAGTACGAGGCCCTTATCTCAAGAGCACGCATGGCCCGACGGTTGGGGGTCGAGCGAGTCAGGATCCACACCGACTCTCAGCTGGTCGCAGGACAGGTCAATGGTGAGTACGAAGCTCGGGAGGCACCCATGATCAAATACCTGCAGTTGGTCCGGAGCCTGGCCCAACAGTTTGAGGAATTTGGGGTAGTCCGGATAGCTCGGGAGCAAAACTCTGGGGCGGACGCCCTCTCTCGATTGGCCTCCTCCCTAGACCCGGAAGGTACACGATCGGTCCTCCTAGAAGAGCTAGAGCGCCCGAGCATCGACACGGAGCTCCTCGCTGTTGACTCGGCCACTCCAAGCGACTGGCGCTCCCCCTACCTGTCCTAGCTACAGGACTCCCAAGAGCCCTCCGACTCTCGAGAAGCCCGCCGAATGAAGTATCAAGCTCGGCGCTTCCTCGTCCTCGACAACACTCTCTACCGAAGATCATTCTCTGGCCCCCTCCTGAAGTGCCTCGGTCCCGACGAAGCCAGTCGAGCCATCCAAGAGATTCATGAAGGCCTGTGCGGAGCGCACTCAGGGGCAAGGTCGCTGGCCAGAATCCTATTACGACAGGGGTACTGGTGGCCCACCCTGCAGCGCGACTACTCGGCCTATGTTCAACAATGCGACCGATGCCAGCAGTTCGACCACTTGGTCCATCGGCTGGCCACGGAACTTGTCACCCTAGCCGAGCCTTACCCTTTCGCTCGGTGGGGGATCGATATCCTTGGGCCATTCCCGATGGCCCAGTCCCAGAAGAAGTTCATCATCGTCGCCATCGACTACTTCACCAAGTGGATCGAGGCCGAGGCTACGGCAAGGATCACCGAGACAGTCGTTTGGGGCTTTGTTTGGAAATCGATCATTTGTCGCTTTGGCATCCCCCGAGTGATAGTAAGCGATAACGGTTGACAATTCGACTCTCAGTATTTTCGAGACAGATGCGCCGACCTAAATATCCGCAACCACTTCACTTCGGTCGCCCACCCTCAGGCCAACGGGCTGGTTGAAAATGCCAACAAGACTATCTTAAAAGGCATAAAAACCAGGCTCGGCAAGGCTAAGTGTAGCTGGCTCGAGGAATTGCCTAGTGTACTATGGTCGCACCGAACGACCCCCAGGACGACAACCGGTGAAAGCCCTTTTTAGTTGGTATATGGCACCGAAGCCGTCGTTCCATTAGAGATCGCCAATCCGTCTCTCCGAGTGATCAGCTTCTCACCCGGGGCAAACGGGCAAAAGTTGCTCGAGAACCTCGACCTGGCAGACGAACTCCGAGAGATCGCTAACGTCCGAGCAACGGAGTACCGGCGCCACCTCACTCGATACTACAACGCCAAGGTCCGAGACAGACGTTTCCAACCGGGGGACTTCATCCTCAGGAAGGCCGAAGCCTCTCGACCACTGGAGGCGGCGGGCAAGCTATCCCCCAACTGGGAAGGCCCCTACCGAGTGATCGAGACGCTCGGGAAAGGTGCGTACAGGCTAACTACAATGGAAGGGGAACCCATTCCCCGGACATGGAACGCAGCCGCACTACACAGATTCTATTTCTAAAGTTGTATAGCAAGATTGAATGAAAATTAAATTCCCTCTCCATTCATTCAAACAATTGTTAGTATATCAGATAGGCAAATGTCAGTACATCACATAGCAAAAAGCAAAAATCCGTCTAACACCGCTTCAAGAGGCCATCGCTCGGCTGACTCGATCTTGATCTCCTCACGTCCAGCCACTGACTCTGCCTCGTGTGGAAACTGGCTCGGACAAAAGGTGGTCGAGCCAGTTGGCTCAGGTGGCCCGTGACAAAGGTGACAGAGGGACTGCAGAAGGAAGGCCACCTTTAAACGTGGAGGAAGGCTACCTCCCAAGTTGGCAACAACCAGGAAAAAGGAGCGCCGTGAAGGCCTCCCCTCTTCCAATCTGCCAACTCCTTGGAAGGAAGGAGAGAGCAAGCAGCCCCCGAAGAGTGAAAGAAATGAAGAACAGAAGAGGGAAAAAGAGGCTGCTGGGAGAGGTTAGGAGGGAGCTGGAGTCGCCTCCTCCCCTCACACGGAGGGGAGTGGTGGCAGGCTTCCCTGATGCCCCCATCCGTCCTCCGCCTCGGCGCCTGCCCGGAAGCCACGCCGGAACTGAGAAAGGGCAAGAACCGTGCCTTCACACGTCGAAGCCCTTTCTAGATCCGCGCGGTGACTGTCAGACCTGTCTCAAACTCGCGCGGCGACCGTGGGACCCGTCCAACAAGCTGGGACGGCAAGAGCCCTCCGCTCCCCGTCGTCGGCGGCGTCGCCCTCCGAAGGATCCTCCATGCTCCGAATGCAAGGGCACAACGCAGAGTGAAGAGGAAGGAGTGAGGAAAGACTGTTAGAGAAAATCCCAAGCAGTAAAGAGGAAAGGGCACCTTTCGGTCCTTCTTATAGGCCAAAGGAGGCTACACGCCTTAAATGACCCCCCCTCGGAAACACGCCAAAGGATTTCTCCCCTGAACAGTCACCTCCAACTCCTCGTTTCCCGCCCTAGCGGGATTCACGAAGCGGCCTGACATTCAAAGCATGAGGGAACGGAAGGACGCCCCGTCAGAAGCCTACCAAACCAGCGTGCGAAAACCACGCAGGACATATCGGCACTTGCCAACTACTTCAGACACGCCAACCAAATCACAGCAAGGACAGCGATCAAACAAGTAAGCCATTTATTATCTCATAAAGAGGGAACTCCCTAAAGGAGGAAAGAGAGATAAACAAGAGGAAGGGGCAAAATAAGGTAAAATGCATCAGGCCTCGGGCCCACTTTGACGTTCGAGAACGGCGGAAGGAGACGCGTCATCCCCGGCGCCTTCGGTGACGGCCGGCTCGGACACTAACCTCGCCTGTGCGAGAACTGTCTCGGTCGTGAGCCCTCCCGAAACGCCCAGAGCCGGTGACCCCGATGGAGGCGACCGACGAGGAGGAGCTAGAAACCGACTCATCCGAGTCATAACGCTGGCCAAAGGGGAACTCGATCCCGGAGTTTTACTCGTCGGCGTGGTTTATCGCCCGGCGATAGCCCTGCTTGAACCCCTTTCGGGCGCCCCGGCGAAGTGCTACCTCGTAATAGGGTAGGGCGGCTTCCACCAGGTCGGCCGAGTAAGCATCCGAGCTCCTATAATGCTCGATTGCCTCCGCCTCGATCTGCCCCGCCCTTCCGATGAGCTCGACCCGAGCCCGCTCCGCCTCGGCCGCACACTCCTCCGCCCGGGCCCGGTCCACCTTGGCCTCAGAGCGGAGGCACTCCGCCGCCTCCGCCCGATCTAGCAGCTCAGCGCGTTCGAGCTCCCAGCGATTGTCTAGCTCGAGGCGACGCAGACGCTCCTCCTCCAGGGATCGGCTTGTCCTCTCAAGAGACTCTCGGGTCTTGGCGAGCTGTTCGGTCAGCACCCCGACTTCCAGTCGGCTCACCTGCGCCACCTCCCGGAACGCGGAAAACTCCTGCCGGAGCCCCTCATGCTCCCCCTTGAGTCGGGCCAGTTTCCTCTCGCATCCCCCAAGGGTCCAGGCAAGGTTCGACCGCTCCGCCTCCGTCCGGGCGTGCGCCTCCGACATCAAAGCCGCCGACCGAGCTATGACCAGGCCGCCCTCCATCAGAACATCAAGGATCCCGGGGGGGGTATTGCGCCTTTCTCCCCCCTTCGTCCTTGCGGCGATCGATCGGCAGACCCGATACAGATCGCCTGTAATACGAAGCCTTTCCAAAGGCTCCGGCAGAGGGAACCGCTCCGCCCTGGGCACCCCGCCAGAAGGCTCTGCTCGAGTGACGGAGCTGACCGCCTAGCGCACCACGGTCGGTTGGGGTTGCGACGCCTCCCCGGGCGAACCCCCAACCTCGACCGGCGCCGCGGGATTGACTGCATCGGGAACTTCAAGCACTTGGGGCTGCAACGCCCTCGCGGGCGAACCCCCAGCCCTGCCTGTCTCAGCCCGCACCTCGCCAACTGAGACATCACCGACTCCGACCGATCCCCCGGTCTCAGCGTCAGCTACTTCAACATCGGCCCCCTCTACCCCCGTGGGGGGGAGAGCCGACCCATCACCGCCCTCTGAAGGGCCCCCGATCTCCTCGGCCCCCTCTCGCCTGGCAGGTGGGGGAGCTGGCCCCGAGGGGTCGGCCCCATCTTGCCCCCGAGAGGGGAGCGCCACCGAGCCGGAGTCACCCCCGGCGGTAGTAGGAAGGTGATGTGAGACAATATGCAGCAGAGGACAAAGATATCAATTTGATGTGTCGCGACTCCCTTGGACCTAGGATAGCAAGCAGCACTATGAGTCGGCAACGTCGCACATGCGGTTTCGCTCGCGGAAGCACACTCGGATCCGTAGAAGGACCGGCGATGGTGGTGAGGGTCCGAGGTTGGACCTCGGGGCTCCAAGGGTCGGCCGGATAGGGATAGATCCCAATGGGCCAGGGATGCCTGATTTCAAGGGCGGCCGGCACGCCGAGGGCGTGGGATGCAATGGCTCTCTCTCAACTCGCTCCGCGGTGAACACTTGATTGGATTGAATTATAGATTGAGCGCTCGTCTCACCTCCGACGGACAACTAAGAGCGATACTAAGCTAGCAATGGTAATAACCAGCAGCGAGGAGTGGCCAGGAGCTCACCTGATCGGCGTGAAGACGCCGATCCCGGTCGGAGACGAGGGCGAGCGGGGAAGTGTGCTCCCCGCACACTGCGCCGGTGAAGCTTCAAAACCTGTTCAAGAGTACAATTACTACACCTCGCGCAGGAGGGTGATCTCGGGGGTGAGAATTGGTTAATTACAGACAAACACTACCACCACGCATGGTGGGGCGGTAAGCCGGCCAGGCGGGGATGGGAGGACGGACCGAAGTGGTTAAAAAGGAAATCAATGTGGGTTCAGCTGCAATCTGGACTGCTGGATAGGGTGCTGTTGTTGGCTCTGTCCCGGGCTCGTCTGGACTCCGAATTGAGCGAAACCACCTCGCAATGATTCCAGACTTGAAGCCGGTGTTGTCTGAATTTTTGGGCGGCCTCTGGAGCCAGGGACTGGCGACACCAGCGACTGAACCGAGTCGGCAGATGTGGTCTCTGGCCGGATCTGTTCTGTAGCAGCAGGTTGCAGACACTGTTGTGAGCTCTCCCGAACTCCGAATGGCACAAAACCAGCGTCGTCGTCTCCGTGGTCGAGGTAGCTTTCAGCTGGAGTCGATGGGGCTGTGATCCAAGGCCGTGGACGGTCGGTGTGCCATGAAGAGTAGGCACTGGTTGCTGCAGACTGCAGGAGGCAGATCCGCGCGATGGAGGGATAAAATTTGTAACTCTGGATCCTGGATGCCGAATGTCGTTCCATTTCTTGCTTATGGTCGTGGACAGATGGAGGAAGAATTTTGAAGAAGAGAGTTCAGCCTGATTCCTCCACGGTTAGTCGTGGTGCAGCAACGAACCGGGTTGCAGACTCTGGCCACAGCGGCTACCAGAAATGAACAGTGGATTGCAGACGTTGTCCCGGCCGCTCCCGGATGCCAAATCTCGAGCCGCTGGAGTTGATGGAACCGTGGACAATCCCTCTGTGCTGCTAAACTGAAGGGGAAGCCGTCTGATGTCGGGGTGGACTGGGGGATGCCAATGAGTGGAGGCAGGTCACTGCCCACTGTGGGAGGCAGACCCGACCAGTCGAGGGAGAATGACCAAAACTCTGACCTCCGGATGGCGAACGCACTTCCGCTTCTTGATCCAGTAAGAGGACTGGTGGAGGAAGATATTTGTAGAAGAACTCACAACTTGAATCTCTCACCGTCGGCCGTGGTGTAGCATTGAACAGGGTTCAGGGGCTCTGCTGATGGAGCTCTGTGCAGTCGGGGTAGAACAGCATTCCCGGACGACCACGAACTCAGAATGGGGTGATTCCACCTCGCCTACGAAGAGGATAGGGAGGCCTTTCCAGAAAGGTAGGCCACGCCCCCAGAAGCTTCAAGATGTTATCGTGGTAGTTGCTGCAACTTGAGGCTGGTCTGCAGGTCAGCCTGCAGACAGAACTGAAGTTGACAAAGGGGGGGGGGTGGAGGGGTCGGCCAAGGCAATGGGAGGGTGGAGAGGGGTTGAGGGGGTCGACCCTAGGAGGGAGGGGAAGGGGGTGGACGACCTTGGGAGGTGAAGGGGCTCCTTGGGGAGGGGAAAGGGCCCTTGGGAGGTGGGAGGTTGCTTGGGGAAGGGGGAGGGATGCCTTGGGAAGGTGAAAGGGTGCTTGGGGAGGTGGAGTGATTAATGGTGAAGTAAAGGGGGTCTTGGGAGGTGAAGAGACTTGCCTAGGTGGCAAGTGAGGTGGCAAGGGGTGAGGAGAGAGGGGAATTTCGAATTTTAGAGAGAGAGGGAGGGAGGAGAGAGAGGGGGTTCGCCCCTAGGAGAGAGGGAGAGAGAGAATTAGAGAGAGAGAGCTAAAGAGAGAGAGAGAAGACTCAAGGGGATTCAAGTGGGTTCAATTTTCATTCATTCATCAATTACCCTCTTCAAGTGGGGGATTGGGGTCCTTATATAGGAAACCCACAATTTACAATAAGTCCTCACATTGTGGACAACTGACAGAAGACCAAAGGTTGGGGAAGGGGGCGCCCATGGGCCAGGCCCAATGAACAGGCCCAATAACCTACTAAGCTAGTTAATGAAACTTGGACTTAGGTAAATGACTAACTAACTTAGGTAATAGACTCAATAAAAGGTAAAATTACATGATAATGACTCAAGAAAAGTGTGGAAATTATATAGCTAGACTCCAAAAATCATGGCGAGCAAAATGGCGAGTAGCAGGACCCTCGGAGGTATGTGAAGGAGTAAGCGATGTCCCCATCATACTCCCGGGGTGCGGAGAACTCGACTCCGTCGAGTAAGGGCCCACCGGGGGAGCAGCTCAGGGCGTCCTGCAATCTCCAAAACCAACCTGCACCTGCGACCAGGGGACGGCTCTTCATCCTCTCAAGGTGTCCCGGACACACCCTCATGCTGGCGATGGAACCCTGCTTGCATAGTATTGCCCCTCTGTGTACACGTCGGGCTCTCAAGGCTGTTTTGTGGAAGCACTCCTGGGTGTCCCTCTTAAAGGAAGTTATAGGCTCAAAGTACTCACTGGGATTCACCGCGGTGCCCATGTAGGGTGCCGGATCAGCCGCATGATAATTGGGGTATATCCCATAGCCCATTAGTAAATCTAATCCATAAGCCAGGTTTGCCAAAGCCACTCGGAACATGAAAGGTCCAAGTCCTCGTGCCCTTGATTTGGAGGTGGCCCTAAGATAGAGTCGTTCCAATGCCACCATCGCGAGGTTTCCTCCTTGGATTTCAAAGTGCCACCCGTGAGTTATAGCCCGCTCATTATGATAGTCACTACCCATATTTGGATGCTTGCTTGAATGAGTATGCTTTGAGTGATGGTGCGGTGGGGGTGGGAAGTATTTGGTATGCAAAGGGGGACCGGGGCAACCATACATAGACCTATCATTCATGGATGTGATGAGGCATCTTGTGGACTCAGGGGGGCCTGGGAAACCATAGGCGGATCTATTGTGTATGGCTGTGAGAGTTACCGGGGGACCCGGACATCCACGTGTGCTCCATTCAAGTGTAAGGGCTATGAAGAATGTGGGTGGACCAGCACAACCAAATGTAGGCCAGTTATGCATTGAGCCTAAACTGTGCGTGACATGCATGGGAGGGCTGGACTCATGACCCTTGTCGAATGATGTGACATGCCAAGATGGGTGCTTTCTTCTCCTAGAGATGATGACCATGTGTGTGGGTATGGGGTGGCCTTTAAGCTCCCATTTGTAAGGGTCGAAGGGATCATAGTAGGTATGCATCATGGGGTGGGGCACTACCTTGTTCCCTAGGTGTATACTGCCCATGGTCATGGTTCCCTTGGTGTGGGCTGGGTCTAGGACGAGGTGTGTTGGTTCTAGCATGGTGGGTGAGGGTAGGAGGGAGTGGGTGGTGGGTAGGGCGGTCAGGTCCCATGGGTTCATTGTCTTCCATAGGGTGGGATCAAAGGGGTCATGGAATGTGTTACCAAGGGTGAGGTGTTCTTTCACCTCAAGGTCTCCAAATGATGGTGAGTCCTCCTCCTTAAATGTAGTAATTGAACCGAAGTTCGAGGAGGGTTGGTTGGTCATGATTGGAGGGCTTGGTATCCTACCCGAAATAAGTAACTCCAATTCACGGATAGCATCGGGCTCTTCGGGAATGGGGAGGGATAAAAGAAGGTCGCTAGTGTAGCAACTCACAGTGTAAATGGAAGAGATGGACCCGACACATAGATGTAGGAGGTTAAGACTCCTAGGTTGGTCGGCTACAGTGGTCAACATGCCAGTTAGCTTCATTTGCCAAGTTAGACCCTCAAAAAAATCCCCTAATGTTTCCACCTGATAAGATGATTGGATTGTGGTGTGATAGGTGGATAAGGGTACTATAGGAAGGTTTTGCTCCATGGGTGGGTAAGCATGGACCATGAGATCTCCAAATGGGTTCTCCTTTAGCCAACGTGAAAGGGGTTCTCCTAAGATAAGCTCGGTCCCTATTAAGGAGGGTGGTGTAAGGTGAAGACCACCATGTGAAGTTCCTTCTTCTTCCTGGACATGGGCGATCTCTATGGCGGGGGTTGGTGTGTTCACCTCTATGGGGTCGGGTATGGGAATCATGGGTTCCTCTATCAAGGAGGTGAGATGGTTCCTTGAGGGTGGGGTGGTGAGGGTAGGTGTGTGGTACCCCCGGGGTGGGAGGTAAAGGGGAACTTGGTTTGGGATCGGTAAGGGGAGAAGTGGGGGCCTAGGTTGGGGTTGGGTAGGGATTGGTAGTGGAAGATGGATGGGTTGAGGAGGATTGGGTTGATTGGTTTCAGGGGGTGTGTCTCTTTTAGGGGAAGATGGAGGGGTGATTTTGGGGACCAAGGAAGTTTGTGGAGTGTGGGTTGGTGGGAGAGTTTTGGGTGGGGTGGTGGTGGTCATCACGGGCCTAGGTGGAGTGGACATGGGGTCCATACGGGTTGGAATGGTGAGGGTGGAGTGAGCCATGATGCTTCCTCCACTTGGGATGGGAACTTCTTGACCTAACCCATGATATTGTGATTCATACTCCTCTTC